>JALRMC010000006.1:0-1302066 GCA_026120085.1 Cadophora luteo-olivacea
TTAAACCTTTATTGCGTTTTATTTTTGGCTGTCTTATTTTTTCATTTGTTTTATCTTGCCAATACCCGTCCCCCCCCCCCCCCCCCCCCCCCCCCCCCCCGCCACCCCCCCAAGTATCAAATCAAATAGCCTAGTCTGGTGTGCCTCATGCGTGCAGAGCTCGTTGTCACTTCATCGCCCGCCAACTGGGCATCCAAAGTACGATCTGCAGAGCGTCACGGGACGTCAAGGTGATGACAAAGTGAATATGTTCATCTATGACAAAATCTTGAGAGCTTTCTGGTAGAATTCAATCCGACTTCACACCTAGCGATCTTCAAGGCGCCGATAAATGGGGAACCGAACCAACCTACAGTCTTGCCAATTGCGAACATAACCTCGTACAGTGCGTCAGTAATTGGTTCGGAGCATTCGGCAAACAGCCATAGCCAGGCGCGGTCGCTTGCCGCGCTCAAAGCAAACTTCACCTGGGGAAAGTAGGCTCGCACCTACGCCACTGTTTACCGAAGTAGTAAGATAAGCTTGTGGATGCTTCAAACCTTCGGGTCGAGTGGTGGGGGCGACATTGATGATGAGGGGAGCTTTTCTCGGACCGACATGGCGATGGCGATCGCGGAAGAACATATTCATGAGCATGGAGCTGCTGTTCGCAACTTCAAGGGCATCTGTACGGATCCAATGAATCGCTTGATTCCACTGATAAAACGGTATCACACTATCTAATTTGGGCCAGAGGAATTAACATCTCCCGCATCACCAACGTCCTCTTTATGTCACCTACGGTGGCTGCGTTGTCAGCTCATTGGATGAAGGGTAAATATGGTGATGAGTCGCTCGATTCTTCATTGATACCTTGCCATCATGAGCAACTTGGTTGCTGATATTCATGTTATCACGATTGCAGACCGCCTTTAACGCCGGACCAGTCACCCAGAACAAGCTGTCCAATATCCCCAAGACTTACTTTCAGATCAAGAGGATGTCGGAAATAGGAGATAAAATGACCACCAGGCGTATATTCCGTCTGGACCTTCGGCGGGTAGATCGAACATGAGATAGCATGAGGTGAGCTTGTTCCAGGGCCGGACATCTTTGTATCAGGTGACAGAGGTCACTACTTTCCGGCGTGACGGGGTGAGTTTCATGTCCTTGACCGGATACAAAAAAGTAATATATGAGTAGAGCTGACATTTGGATCAGGGTGAGGCCCCGAAGTCGAAGAACAGACCTTGAATAAAGTTGTTGGACTGCCTTCTCATGCATACAGTATTCTGGTCATGCTACATGTCCTCCATCGTTTGTACGTCATTTTGCCAGTTCTCGGAACTATTTCTCTAGCTTATTTTGAATTGAATAGTTCATGACTGATGCTGAAAGACTAGAACCCATTCGCTGGTGTCTGGTCAATTGCAAATATCAAGCCGTTAAGCGAACCTGTTGTGGCTCAAACTAAGCGAGAACCAATGTCAACATGCCCACCATCCACGACAAAGGTACTGAAAGACAAAGGATCGGCAGAGTGGTACTACCTGATCCCTATATTCGAATTAGTACAGTTGCTGACTACAAGTGCTTTGTTATCTGATATGAATGCGCCGAGACCGCAGTTAAAAGTCGTCCCTGCGGCTATGAAAAGGAGCGCGTATCCGAATTCGGTCAGCGCAACGGAGACAAAGGAGACAAAGGAGCTCTACAACATTGTTTTTCTGGCCTCTACGTTCAATAAAGTTACAGTACAGAATACAGAGATAGTGAGAGCAAATCCGTAACCAAATTAATATGGCACCTTCCCCAGAGACACCACCTCAGCCTCCTTCCCCTCTGAAGCCACCACCGACAGAAATCTTAATTCCCTGGGCTAAAAAGTATGGAATTACACCCACACGCGTTCACTTCAATACAACGTACAATCCCGACTATCCTGCCGTCCATAAGTCGTTTTATACGCCGGTTCCACCGTTCCGCCCGTGCACAGCCCAAGACAACGAGCCATTAAACAACTTCATAAAATTGCAGGTTTTGAGGCTGAAGGGTTTCACAACTTTGGCGCTGATTGAAAATGATATCATCTCAGAGCGGCAACTTGGAGGACCTGGTCTGACCAATCCTATACACCCGTTGCTTGCGCGACACAGGTGGGAAGTGCACATGCCGGTAAGCAATTAGCTCTCTGAGCCCGTTCAAGTCGATGGATCGGACGGGACTAGTGTAAAATTTCTGAAGAATAGTTGATATTTGAGGGCGCCCTCGTTAATGGAACATATAGGGCATGTTAACATATCCGTTGTTAGATGGCAATGGTGCAGACAGAGGAATATGGGATCCTAAAAACAACGACTTAGCTTGGGAAGTTTTGCTGCCTTCTTTGAGGCTCGCTTCGATGATATTGGCTCACTTGCATACACATCCTTGGGTGAGTGCTTTCCGCGAATTTGTTGTCGGTGGATCGCCATTTATCGGGGCCATCTCGATTTGTCCGCAGGTGCCACGACAACAGTCATTTGGGGTGGTCCGAGTCGCTGAATAAGGAGAGAAAGCTGCTGTCGTATATACGAGATTTCTCGGCTGATCTGAATACCCTTGCATTGATAGCTCGACACACTTCTCCTCGGAAACGAAGAACCGTTACGAAGAACCGTTAGATCCCAACCGCTTCCCGCCACCATTGTTGGCTCAGGCCCAACCCTCAACACCTCGAATGCACAATGTCATCAGAATTCGCCAGCCAAGTCCAAGTCAAGCACACGAATGCGCTGCCGCATTTGGGGAATTGCAGAACTGGCCCGCGCTACAAAACCTTCAAATTGGGATCGTAAGCAATTACAAAGGGCACTTAGGTCAGACTCATTACAATAATAACATGGTCAACGGGTATGCTTCATGGCACGGCGACCAAGATGGAAATAGATGCGCAATCTATCTTGCTTATGAGAGGTTTGAACTACTCTTGAAGCCGCACCTTTCTGATGCCGACCGCTTGTGCTTACATCTCCTAATTGCGAACACTTTAATACATGAGGTCATGCATGCAGTTGGTAGTGCAAAGCGACATCGCGACCAAGTTCTCAGTGGAGGGCTGGATAGCTATCCCATACAATTTGAGCCTTTCGTGGAAGATGAGGTACGTAATATGGATCGACTTTCGGCTAAACTTGCCCAAATGTTTGTCCTCGAAAGGATACAATCGCTGATTTACAGTTTTCTGGAACAGGTCGTTTCAGAATTAGGATGTTCCATTGACAATGCCGTAAGAAACGTAAATATGTGTACTTGCGATTAGCTAACGCAACATCAGGTGTGGGGTGGTACCTTGATGGGGATGCAAGATACTACAGATCCTTTTATGGTACCGATGGGATCAGGTGTCATCAAGGGACCGCAGGTCAGTAATTTTGACGAGTGCCCGTTATCAAATAGAGCATACAAACGAGAAGTACTACACATATAGCGCGGTGCTAATATAGCGATGCAGCCATCTCTGAGTGCCTACCCTGCGCTCCTCACCCCTCCCCTTCCGAAGACCGATCTCTTCAGACCCATTCAAGTAGAATATTATGTAGGCATCCAAGAAAATGATTTCTGGAATTTCACCGTACGCAATTTTTCTCATTTCCGGCCAGGCCAGATCTTGAGAAACCGGGTCCTTGTCAACCTCGTTTCGATCAGAGAACGACAGCCCCCAACTGCCTGGAAGGTTGCGGAAGATATGCAGGAATACTTGAAAGCAGCTGCGCCAGCTAACTCAGCCGCAGCTATTTTCAACAGACTGTTGCGAATGACCCCGGCTGAAAGGGTGGCGCTTGCTGAGGCGCGGAGAAGGAAGCAAGCCTATGAGAAATATGTCCATTTACTGCAATCCAGGATTGGACAGACGGAGAAGATCTGGGATCAAATTGAAATGATGATGAGAGGATATTTACAGCAGAATGGATACAACTTGATCCAGTGTCTCGGTAGCCTACTCGGCTCGATCGGGGAGGCCCTAGGAACTCTAGCGGATCTGTTGAAAGTGCTCGGCCAGATGGATACTTCGAGCGCTGCTTATGAATGTGAGTCGAATGGATTAAAGCTCGGGGGCGCTTAGTTAATATTATCGTAGGTGGGATAGCAGACGCGCAGAGTTACAACCGCGGTGTCCGGCGTCTTCTTGATGACATCGCCGTAGCATCTGACCTTCCGGAATTGAGAGAACAGGCAAATGATCTGTACAGGGCTGTGGACCATACACGAATGCTCATCACAGCGTGTCCAGAAGCGCCGACAGGAATTTCCTTAGAAGATGACGTGGCGCTCGCGGATCAAGACGAGGCTGATTGCGTCCAGAGAATCGAAGATGCAAAAGGATTCTTGGAAAGAGGGGACCATGACATGGCCAACATGATGTGCGAACAAGTATCGAGATCTATGTCTTCTACTCTGTTGACTAAATGCGCTGCTAGGGTACTTATGTGCCATAGCGATAAGAAAGATCATACGATTCGCATGAATGTAGTAAGTAGGACGATAGAGACACTACAGAAAGCGCTTCCGGCTACTGGGAGAGCTGATGAGCAGGCAAGGGTGCTAGATATTGCCCTGCAACTGCAGAGGATGATTTGGCAGACGCAACCTACAAACTCGACAGGAGTTTTCATACCATAATCATATAGATAGTCCGTTTCATGATCCGTGGGTATGAAGAAATACGCTCGTGTTTCTGTCGGCGTCTGAGTGAATCTCGCTCAATTGAAGAAATGGTGAAGGAAAAAATAGTTTTCTTGCGTGGGTGATAGACAACAAAGATTTGAAAGGCAACGGAGAGGTCCTTGCAAGGCAAACAAGCCAACAGATGCAGACTTCATACAGTACAGTAAGTGACGGCTCTGATCCCGACACCAGAGAACTTTCAAGTCCCGGCCAGCTCACCAGGCACCGGCCAGCACCATCTGCAATGCTCGACCCCGCTTTCAGCACTCCACCACACCGAGACCATAGCCACGAATCAAACCCATCGATTACAAGCAGCAACAATGCGGTGGAAGGGCCTCCCAACTGCGAAGTGCAACAAAAAGAAAAGGAACAGGATAGTGCGATATGCAACAGAAGTGGGACTTAAAATCGGACGAATGGAGGTCCGAGAGATCCGGGATGCTGGCTGGCTGGCATAGCATTGGCTGAGAGTCTGTGGAGACTGGCCAGTCCTATTTCAATGATTAGACTACATGTGATGGCAAGAAATGGAGGCATTGTAACTAGCAGATAATGGAACATACCAACCTCAAAGGCATCCTTTGGATGCGTCCATTTGGAGGGCTTCACCAGGCTCGCATTGGCGAGAAGTGGAATAAGAAAACTTTCCAGCACTCCAGATGTAACGATGTTCAAATTAGAAACCTGCGGTCATCATTGATATAACCCCCCCATCCTGTCACAAAGATCACCGCTCTCCTCTACGAGCCTTTGCATTCCATCCCATCCAAAAGTAACCCCAGGCCCGCCCGTAGTTTAATTTCCGCAAATGCCAATAAACACTACTAGAACTTGAAAGACTCAGAAATAGCTCAGGTGTAGATACTCTCTGTCCACGAGTTGACCTGAAGTCCGGTCTCGGCCATATTCGCATCCCTCAGGAAATCTAACGGCATCCAGACGAGATGACCTTTGATTTGGTCAAGCTTGGCGCGTATCTCCTCGGGAGGAATCATCTTGTCGTAGATGTGGCCGGCTTTTGTGCCCTTTGGCGGGAGAAACTTGTCGTAATCATCGAAATTTTTGACTGTTACCAGGTTAGCATTACGAGTACCCAATGTAAGGTGTCGATGGCTCACCAAAATCATCAGGATCTGCGTGGAACAACTGGCGGAAGATCTCCGTGTTTTTGTTGGCTCGGGTGGTCCACATTTCCCAGACTTCATCACTAAGAGGATCGGCCACAAAATCAAAAGTATCGCCTTTCTGTGGGTCGTTGGGAACATCTGGCGGCTGGCAGTTTGGGTCGTCGCTTCCGTCCAGGTCTTGTGGAGGCAGGAGACCAAGATGTTCGCGCCAGAGATAACGTCTCAGAGTCGCCGCGTGATCGCCAGCCTCGTATGGCTCACCATTCATTGTTGTTTTGAGAACTTTCGTATCGGTCATGACAATCGACAATTCACTGTCATGGGCACCTAGTTGCGAGCGATCATTCAGGTTGGAGCTTCCGCAGATGACAGTCTTGTCATCCACGATCAAGCATTTGCCGTGAATATACAACTCTTCCTGGATCCAATTCTCGGCCTCTCCTTCTAAAGATCCTTCCCACTTTTCATCGACTAGATTTGGTTGATCAAGCATGGCGTTTTTGGCTACGCTGTCTGTTGTCTTGGCCTCGCCAGTATTTCCAGCAGCCTCAGCTTTCGCTTCGAACTTTCGCTTGGCATCTGTTTTCTTCTCCTCCGACTCTTCGCCAGAGTCATCGCGAGGATCCAAGGCACCCTTCTTGCCCATATGGGTGTCTGCACCTTCATCTTGATCCTTAGATCCGTGAATACCGGTATCCATGATTTCCTCAGCCTCCGCTCTCTGAACATCTTGATACTTGACACCTGACTCTTCTTCTTGTTTCTTGACGGCCGGAGTAACATTCAATCGGTCATAGGATCTAAGATTGAAGAAGAAAATGTGTTCCTTAGGATCGACTCCCTGGGCTTTGACCTGTTCGAAGATTGAATGTTCTCCTCTGCAGATCGACTTGTACTGGTAGTCCATGATCGCCCTCGTTCCCATTGCCGCATCCTCACGGAGATCACCTGCAAAACCAGGGACGGACGGGATGACTGCGATAACCCGGAATTTTCTACCCTCTTTTCCAGCACGCACGACTGCATCGACAATTGCCTTGCCAATTTGATTCTTGATAGGAGCTTGCTGATCGCCTGTCGCCGTGATGAAGAACTGGTTCTCGATATAAACATAGTGCTGAGCATTCCTGATCAACTCACAGTAGGCATTCTGGATGCTGTGCTCCGTCAGAATACCGCTGGACCAATCATCACTGCTTCGAACAATCTGTGCGTGAACTGTCCCTTGCTTGTCCCCCAAGGTCTTTCCACTCAGTGGGGTGATGGGATGATGGAGGTAGTCTCCAACTGGATGTTTCGGTCTTTGAACGCCAACAAGATCCTCATCGTCGCCTTCTCGGCCTTCCAAGGTCAACCAGTCGTAACGCCCATCCCGCTTGTATTTGTCACGTTTTACGAAATTCCACCGCAGAACAAAATGCTCAGCGATGTCGTAGACGCAGTCTCCGATGACCCCCATAGCGACATCGTGCCAAGGCATGCGTCCATATTCAGCTTTGGACAGTTCATTCGATTTCCAGTCATCGACACTTTGGAAGTCCATGACGCGGTTATTATTGAAATCCTGGCCTGGCCAGATTTCTCCAGCCACTCCTGCCGGATGTACATCAGCTAGAGGATGCTGGTGGTTATCCCATCTTCCAAAGCAAAGATCCAATCCACCAATGAAGGCAGTGTTGAAGTCAATGACGATGAACTTTTCATGATGGGCCCAATAGAAGGTCATGTCTGCAGCATTTTCCAGAACATTATGGTCAGGATGTCGCATAACGACAATATTGCCATGTCCCGGAGATCCTTTGGGACACAATGCTTGAAGAGCGTGTTTGGTATGGGAAGAATTGCAGGTGAGCGCGGCCTAGTAGACATCAGCAACCGTCCTTGATTCCCTGACAATGAGACACTGACCTCAACTTCTCTGTAGACGATAACAAAGATTTTGACTCCAGCTTCTGCCTTTCGCTTCAAGATCTGGTCAAGTCTCCACTCTTGGTTGTAGTACGCCGGTCTTCGCAAGAATAACTCGGGGGACAGCCACCAGTCCTCGATGTAGATGGTCTCCTTCGCATTTTCTAGGGCAATTGATACTGCCTGGTAATATATCATCAGTTATATGCCTGAAGTCCCCACGAATGTATGCCTACCCAGTAATAGTCTCGCCCATCCACATACCACTTGATATTGTTGCCTGGTCTCTCTGGCGCAAATGATTCGAACCTATGTGACTTGGCGATTCGGGTTCTCTTGTCGTCGGTTTCCTTCTCGTGCTCTTCATCATGTCTATGATTTGGATTGATCTTGGGAAAAGGTCAGAATGGTTTCAGTCCTGCGCATAGAATGCGACTCACCAAGTTTGCAAACTTTCCAATTTCGTGTCTGAATAGTTATCAATATGTTAAGGCTTCGCGAGCTTGGAAGCGGGGTCAAATACTTCTTATGGATGAACCCAACCTTCAAATCATATAGCGACGAGTCTCTGAACTTCTCGCGCATGTTATCGAAAGGATGCTTCAACTTCTCCTTGAGCTTCTCTTTGCTCGAACCTCCATCCTGTGGAGCTGCGGAGGTCATGGTGGGCAGACTATTCTGCGCTGACCTGATGGCGGGGTAGGTGTTGCAGACTTGCTTTCTTGCGCAAACATGAGAGATCGCGAAGTCGAAGGGATGTGCCTGTGCCAATGTTTTTGGTTGTTGGAGGAGGAGGAGGAGGCTATTCTGTGCTGTTTGACCCTGAGTCTATAAGATTAATTAACAAAGCAGCAGAACCAGATTCCAAGCGGGTCGGGGGTCGAGGGCAGAGGGCAGACGGGAGGGTAGAGGGTGGTTGGCGGAGTCAATCGACGCCCGTCAATAAAAGTCAAGTCTGGTCTGGTACGAGGTACAGTACCCTAGGAAATCCCGAATCATCAGCTGTGGTGGTGATACAATACAATACTTGCATCCGGTTCGAATTGACGTCACATTGCAACCGAGGGGTTGGACGACGGGAAAAGCGGCCAGGGCGAGGGCGAGGGTCAGGGCCAAGATCCAAGCTCCTGAAAAAGCAACAGCAAGCAAGAGCATGCAACATGCCAGCTTCAAGCTTTATCCGGTGTTACATATATAAGTATACTAGTAAGTACTGCATACCTTGAAATATCACTTTTATTACTATACTGTACTGTAGGGCGACAGGGTCCTTATTAATTGAGGACCGTTCTTCGATCGACATCGAGAATTGCGGATAGCTGCTGAAAGATCGATCTGGCTTAGATAGCATAGCTCCTTGGAAACCTCCGGGCTGGTGAGTGAACCACTAGTGCACTGCCTTGTGTGTCCCCCATATCGTTCACTACCTTATATCCTACAGAGCATGCAGTCATGCGGTCTTCACTAGCTTGTATATTATTTCATACTGGTTAACCAAAGTTGTGGACTGTCAATGGGTGAATACAGACATGTTGTGGAACCTTGGTTCAGCTGATATTTAAATACTGGCAAGCAGTAGATTCATACAGGTAGATTATTCTGATAACCAGTCAATCGTCCCAGGCAAGGGACTTGCTAGAAGGACTTGCTATACAAGGCACATCAGAACATGAAAACAAAAGGGAGAAATGGATAGGATAAATGGTCGTCACAAAATCTAATGTCGTGACCCGCACACCAAGTTGAAGGTCATGGCAGCCCTCTTTGAGCATCTTTCCAGATGTGAAGCAGCTGCTGAGGTATCGCCTAAGAGAGACATACCTAATAAAAATACCCCTTGGTAGAAGAGGGCAAAGGGGTATTATGTGTAATCGAAGGACTAAGGTACTTTTACTTATACTTATACTTTGAAGAAAACGTGTCTTAGTAGGTAGCCAAGTCGATGCTTGATTCTGAAAAGAAAGTTCGGATAGTAGGTATATAAGTACAAGTACTGCAGTTGATGATGGCTTTGAGCCTGCGATAATCCGTTTCGCAAAGGGTGTGATCCATCGCGGCAGGACGCAGGCTGGCAGGCAAGGAATGTAAGTACTGTACTGTACTGCAAAACGACCAGAGGACTGGGGCTGCTGGCTACCTTGAACTTGAGCCTTGAGCTTGAGCTTGAGCTCTGCTAGCTCTAGTGTCAACATACCTAAGGTAGAAGAAGAGCAGGGCGATTGAGGCACGTGCGGAACACCAAAGTTAACACACTAAAAGAGTATCTCCAGAACAACCTGTATTAATAATTAGATTCGGTCTTAGGGATATCTTTCAAAATAGCAGCTCTATCGTTTTCATATGTCTCGTCTATCTTTCATTAGAGAATTGTCAATTAAAACACGATATTCTGACATTCAGCGACCTCGCTAAATCGGCCACCTTTTACTGAGGTCGATAGCTACCTACCTAGGTACCCTCTCCTAAGTAATGGTACCATAAAGAAGCCAACCGAAACCCTGATGGATGCCACTCGGAGAAACGACGGGCCGGAAGCCATCAATCATTAGCGGCAAGGCGGCAGACACGACGCCATCGTTTGGTCTGGATACATCTTCAGATGTTCAAGTCTTTTTTTGTCAAGTCATCGTCCTGACCAGCAAAGATGGCTCGACTCGTGGACAATCCGCTGATTGCATCCGCGACTCTCCACAATCCCTGTGAGTACTGATAAACCCCCCATTCTCGAGCTTGAAAATTAATCTGGTACAGTACCACTTTATCTTCACTCCTACATCTGGCCGTTCGCAATTATCTGGCCGGTCTTCTTCCGATACTACCTCTCCGAAGAATTATACTCGAAACATATTGGAGCACAAGAATGGACGTTTGTCTGGTGTGGAACAATTATTACTGCTCAGAGTTTGGTCTGGCTATGTACGCACTGGAACGTAAATCTGAGATCGCTCTTCACCTCGACATCTGCAACGAAAGTGCAGGATGCAAAGCTCATCAAGGTCATCCCAATTACAAATGCCGGTTCTCCAGATATTTGTGAAATAATTAGGGACAACGTAAGCTCATGCGCCCCGAAGTTGGAAGGAAATGCTAATTTCAAGCAGGCTGGTGGCAAGTCCAACGTGTCCTTCTTATTTCAAAAACGCAGATTCCTTTACAACGACGCTACCAGAACCTTTTCTCCTTTGGAATATGCGGTAGATTCGGATCCAAAGCCCCTCCTCGAACAATTTCAAAAGTCCCGAGGAATATCAAACTCGGCTGAGCTCTCGAGAATCCACCAACATTATGGCGACAACACTTTTGATATCCCCGTACCTACCTTCACCGAGCTTTTCAAGGAGCATGCGGTGGCCCCCTTCTTCGTCTTTCAGATATTCTGTGTTGGACTGTGGATGTTGGATGAGTACTGGTATTACTCCCTCTTCACGCTTTTTATGTTGGTGGTTTTTGAGAGCACGGTTGTGTGGCAACGCCAACGCACCTTGAACGAATTCCGCGGCATGGCCATCAAGCCTTATGACATCTGGGTATATCGACTCAATAAATGGGTAGAGACACAAAGTGACAAGCTACTTCCTGGGGATCTCGTTTCTGTTGGCCGCACCAAGGACGACAGTGGAGTTGCATGCGATATGCTACTGGTTGAGGGAAGCGCTATTGTTAACGAGGCCATGCTTTCTGGAGAAAGTACCCCACTGCTGAAGGACTCGGTCCAACTGCGTCCATCTGACGCCAGACTCGAACCAGAAGGTCTTGATAAGAATTCATTCCTCTACGGAGGCACGAAGGTTCTCCAAATCACCCATGGAAACAGCGACGAAGAGAGACCAAAGCTGGCGTCTGGTGTACCAACGCCACCTGATAACGGAGCTATGGCCATTGTGGTGAAGACTGGATTTGAGACCTCACAAGGAAGCTTGGTTCGCACTATGATTTATTCTACGGAGCGCGTTTCTGCAAATAATGCAGAGGCACTTCTCTTCATCCTGTTCCTGTTGATCTTCGCGATCGCCGCTTCTTGGTATGTCTGGGACGAAGGTGTGAAGAAGGACAGAAAACGATCGAAGCTTCTCCTGGACTGTGTCTTGATTGTCACAAGCGTTGTACCCCCCGAGCTTCCTATGGAGCTCAGTCTCGCTGTCAATACCAGCTTAGCCGCATTGAGCCGCTATGCGATCTACTGTACTGAGCCATTCCGCATTCCATTCGCTGGACGAGTTGACGTTGCCTGTTTCGATAAAACTGGAACCTTGACCGGAGAAGATCTAGTTGTGGAGGGCATTGCAGGTCTCGGACTTGGTCACTCTGGAACTGGCACTCCTCGAGAGAAAGACGGTGCCCATAGCCACATCACCCCAGTTTTGGAAGCTGGTATCGAGACGACTCTGGTCCTGGCCACTGCCCATGCCCTGGTAAAATTGGACGAGGGTGATATTGTTGGAGATCCAATGGAAAAAGCTACCTTGTCTTCCCTCGGCTGGACTCTTGGCAAGAATGATATTCTCACAAGCAAACACATGACTGCTGCCAAAGCTGGGCATCAAGCTACAGCATCGAACAGCGTTCAGATCAAACGCCGATTCCAGTTTTCTTCTGCTCTCAAACGTCAAAGTTCTGTCGCTACTATAACTGCCCAACACCCTGAGAATGGAAAGAAGATTCGGAGCACATTCGTCGGTGTCAAGGGAGCTCCCGAGACCATCATGAAGATGCTGGTAACAGTTCCTAAGGACTACGAAGAAACGTTCAAGTACTTCACCAGAAAGGGGTCTCGTGTCCTCGCGCTCGCATACAAGCATCTCTCAACAGAGTCGGAACTTGGATCTGGTAGAATCAACGAGCTTAAGCGCGAGAAGGTCGAAGCAGACTTGCACTTTGCAGGATTCCTTGTGTTGCACTGCCCGCTCAAAGACGATGCCAAGAAATCGGTTCAAATGCTCAACGAGAGCAGTCACAGAGTTGTCATGATCACTGGGGATAACCCCTTGACTGCTTGCCATGTCGCTCATGAAGTAGAGATTGTTGACAGAGATGTACTCATTTTAGATGCCCCCGAACACGATGATTCGGGAGAGAAACTTGTTTGGAGAAGTATTGATGACCTCATTAGCATTCCCGTTGATCCTACAAAGCCATTGGACCCCAAGATTATCGCCAATAATGATCTCTGCGTTACTGGATACGCTCTTTCGAAGTTCAAGGGTCAAGTCGCACTGCCTTCCATCTACCGATACACCTGGGTCTATGCTCGTGTTTCTCCAAAGCAGAAGGAAGAAATCCTGATGGGACTGAAAGATCTCGGATACCACACCCTCATGGCTGGCGATGGCACAAATGACGTTGGAGCCCTCAAGCAAGCTCACATTGGAGTTGCCCTTCTGAACGGCTCGCAAGACGATCTGAACAGAATCGCTGAGCACTACAGGAACACCAAGATGAAGGAGCTCTACGAGAAGCAAGTCTCTATGATGAAGCGCTTCAATCAGCCAAGCCCACCCGTTCCCATTCTCATCGCTCATCTTTACCCTCCTGGACCTACAAACCCTCATTACGATGCCGCTGTGAAGCGAGAGTCCGAGAAAAAGGGAAACACATCCGCTCTCAATGAGACAGCGGCGGCTGGGAACGCTGTCGAGACGATCACCTCCCCCGGCGCCCAAGCTATCATTGATAGCCAAACGCAAACGCCAAATCAGAAGAAAGCCTCTAGCTTGGCGGATAAGTTCACTCAGAGTATGATGGATGCCGAGTTGGATGAGGACGAGCCTCCCACGATCAAACTTGGCGATGCTTCCGTTGCAGCTCCATTCACCAGCAAGCTTAGCAATGTTATCGCGATCCCCAACATCATCCGTCAAGGTCGTTGTACGCTTGTGGCTACGATTCAGATGTACAAGATCCTTGCTCTTAACTGTCTCATCAGTGCCTATAGTCTTAGTGTCTTGTATCTCGAGGGTATCAAGTTTGGAGATGGTCAAGTAACGATCAGCGGTATGCTCATGAGCGTCTGCTTCTTGTCAATCTCCAGAGCCAAATCCGTCGAAGGTCTTTCCAAGGAACGTCCGCAGCCAAACATCTTCAACTTTTACATTATCGGATCTATTCTTGGCCAATTTGCCATCCATATTGTCACGCTCATTTACATTGCCCGATACTGCGATAGGCTTGCTCCGTAAGTCCAAACGATGTGCAAACAACTTCCCCAGCTAACAATCGCTGTAGACGTGATCCCGATATCGATCTGGAGGGAGAGTTCCAGCCGTCATTGTTGAACAGTGCTGTGTACCTCTTGCAACTCATCCAACAAATCTCGACATTTGCCATCAATTACCAAGGCAGACCTTTCCGCGAGGCACTTTCGGAGAATCGTGGCATGTACTGGGGTATTATTGGTGTTTCCGCAATCGCCTTCTCTTGTTCAACGGAATTCATTCCCGAGATCAACGAAAAGATGCGTTTGGTCCCCTTCACTTCAGACTTCAAGACCACGATGACAGTCACTATGATCGTTGATTATCTTGGCTGCTGGATCATTGAGAAGACTTTGAAGGTCCTGTTCAGCGACTACAAGCCAAAGGATATTGCCATCAGACGACCGGATCAATTGGCGCGGGAGCAGAAGAGAATCGAGGATGCCAAACTAGAGCAGATTAGGCTGGAGGAGGAAAAAGCGGCCAAGGCTATCGAGGAGCTCGAGAAGCAGTTGGCGGCGTGATATCACTTTGTACAAAGAGTATAGACTTGTAGCATAGAATGCATGTGTTGTTCGAGCCTCTTGCTAGCAGATGATGTATACTTCGGAATGACACGCAATTGGGAGTACTAAATCGACTGGGTAGGAGCCCACCATGCCATTCT
This sequence comes from Cadophora luteo-olivacea, assembly GCA_026120085.1. Lineage (NCBI taxonomy): Eukaryota > Fungi > Ascomycota > Leotiomycetes > Helotiales > Ploettnerulaceae > Cadophora > Cadophora luteo-olivacea. The sequence goes on from JALRMC010000006.1 coordinate 14,583, forward strand.
TCCGGTGCATGATGGAGACCTTCTATGATAAACAATATACCATTTTGTTCACTTCCAGGCTCTTAAATTCTTACCAAATACCAAATACTACCTAAATCTCAACCCCCGGTAAATTCTGATGCGCATGCAGCAAAGTCACTTTACAAGCAAATTTACATAGCGATCGAATCACATGTGCCCCTGTAATGCAGACATGGATCATTCCAATGTTCCATTCAGAATGGACAACCCCAGCCAATCCGACGTCATGCCCCCTCCAAGCTCGAAAGAAGCTCGTCCCGCCAGCACCAACACTGCACTGCAGCTCTGAATCAAGATCAAGATCAAGGAAGTGGAGAGATGACCAGCACCAGCACCAGCACCCGCACCCGCACCAGCACCAGCAGGCCCTAGCAAGAGTAGCAGCAGTCTCTGCGCCGTCTCTGCTTTGCAGCGTTTTTGGCTTTTGCTCCCAACCTTCAGGACACACCGCGAGATCTCAATTAATTCATTCATATTTCAATCGCAGCAGGCCAAGATGGTTCAGTGGAAGAAGCTGTTTGGGTTGGATGGCAGGTAAATTCAAAGCTACCCCGCGAGAGCATAAACATCACTGACAGCAGAAAAAGTCGGGATCAGCACATGTGGAGAGACGAAGCTCGTCGTCGTAAGATGCTCCCATCTATTCTTGCAATTGATTCCTAGTAGCTAATTCAAGCAATGCAGTTCTCCCAAGCTACCACGAAGATGCAATTCCCTCTGCCATTGCCGCACCTGAAGTTACAAAGGTCGCTCTGCGCCTGCGATACCTGATCGAAGAATGTATTCCCTGCGAGCTCGAAGAAACCAGGATCACCGAATCCCACAGTCGAATCATCACGCATGCCGTCATTCAAGCTGCTCGCAAAGCTGGTGAAACAGAGGGCAATGACTACGGCTCCTGCGTGGTGTACTGCCTCCTGGTCAACAAACGGTGGTTCAAGAAACAGGCTATGCTTGAGTTGTGGGATGCCGATTTGCATAACATTAGAGCTGTAGCATGTGAGGTTATTGCGAAGCAGCTGTGCGTAACTAAATCTGGTTGGCTTCGGAATCGTAAATGGACTAACACATCATAGCATTGAGACTGAGGACAATCAGGAATACCTTCTACAGGATATCCTCCTCAAGCGCTACTCTATCATGATAGATGGCGAGCAGACTTCTCCGGCCAACGTCATTGAGCGAGCTGTGGACTTGCACGCTCTTATGGTTACGGGCTCTTCGGGATACCAGGTTAGCAATTTCTTGCCACCTCTCTCTCCTCGAGAATTATTTTGGGCTCAAGAGGGGTACTACAAGTATAAGCCAGGAATCATGGTACTAATGATTTCTAACAGAAATGTGTCAATTACCTTTGGCGCGGCTGGTTGATCCAAGACGAGAATGACCCAAGCACATTCGTGGAATACAAACAGAAGTCTGATACTCGATACTGGACGCATGTTGATCCCGATCGTATGCGCGCGCCGGTCTACCAGAATGCCACTCAAGTAGTCTTCTCCCTCATCTATCTCGGTCTGTATACTGGTGCTATTAACACGGTCAACCCGACAGGAGATTTGGACATCGTGGAAATCATCTTATACATTTTCACATTCGGATTTCTTTGCGACGAGTTCTCGAAGTTCTGGAAGGTCGGACGGTTCTACCTTGGATTTTGGAACGTCTTCAACCTGGTCCTTTATGCTTTGCTTACTACGTCTTTGGTAACGAGGTTCATTGCACTTAGCCACCCGCTACAGGAGAATGGTAAACGTGGCGCAAGAGAAGACTTCAATGAGTTATCCTATAATTTTCTGGGTAAGAGTTCTTCAGTGTAGCTGGTCTCTCATACTGACAGTAATAGCATTCTCAGCGCCCATGTTCTGGATGCGACTTCTACTGTACCTCGATTCAATTCGCTTCTTCGGTGCCATGCTGGTCGTGTTGAAAGTCATGATGAAGGAATCACTCATCTTCTTCGCTCTTCTCATCGTCATCATCGTTGGTTTCTTGCAAGCCTTCGTCGGTATGGATAATGCAGATACCAATGCAGATGTGAGCACTTTCTCTCAACATACAAGATTCATGCTAATTATTCCTAGGCTACTGCATTCATTCTTCAAGCCATGGCCAATGCCGTCATGCAATCCCCAGATTTCTCCGGATTCGACAATTTTGCCCCTCCGTTCGGATTAATTCTCTACTACATCTTCGCATTCCTGATCATGGTCATCCTGCTCAATATCCTTATCGCTCTTTACAATTCTGCATATGAGGATATCACTGTGAACGCCATTGACGAGTACATGGCTCTCTTCTCTCAAAAGACCATGCAATTCGTTCGCGCACCAGATGAAAACGTCTTCATTGCACCTCTCAACCTAGTCGAGATATTCTGTCTCGTCATTCCATTCGAATGGTGGATGCCACGGAAGCAATACGCCAAGTTGAACGATTATGTTATGGCAGCGCTCTACAGCCCTTTGCTATTGGTTGCTGCGTGGTTCGAAACCCGCAGTGCCAATAGAGTGCGAAGCAATAGGAAGAGAGGCGAGGAGGATGATGACACTGTTGAGGAGTGGGAGCAATTAGCCGGAGAGCTCGACATCGAGGGTGAAGGGTGGGACAAGAAAGTTGCACAGGTGAAGCCAAACGTGGAGGAAGACCAAGCGACGGTTGAAGTTAAGGCTCTGCGGTCTGAGGTCCAGGAATTGAAGGAGCTTCTGCTGCAGCTTGTGAAGAAAGATGGTGGGGCAGCGAATGGGAGCGGACCTTAGGACCTCCTACTTGGCGCACTTTCTTTGCATATGCATGGACTCATATGGCTGAGATTGTGAAATTGGTGGATAATGAATGACGATCTGGGTATCTGTACTTATGGTTGGAAATAAGGTTGGAAATGTTACTTGTAATGGATCCTTTGCAAATAATTTATTACGATTTAATAATAAGGCACACTCTCGAAGCAGGGATCTCAAGGACCTGAATGGGGTCAATATGTACTTTCATCACTCCGGACTCCCCTGGAAATCCCAAGTCTTTTTGATTCAAAGCTGCTTCGACGCTTCTCGATCGGCGTTTAAAGGCCTATCCTCTCGACCAGCCAGTGCTCACTTGCTCTCGAATCGACCCCGGCATTTTCCTATGATTTCTATGCCCACCATCGGTTCCCGGCGAGACCCCTTCATTCTTCTTCTTCCCTGTCCGAACTCTCCCCTCCTCTCCTGGAGCATCCTCACGCGACCACTTTCCCAATGCAGAGTGCATCACATGACTACGACTGATAAGAGAAAGGGCTAGCACGAAAAGCGCAGGTGCTTGCTCCAACATCACGGAAAATGTGCCAGCTGAAAGCTGGAACATGCAGCTGCGCCGTGTTATTCTTCATGGGCATGTTATCTGTGCATGTTATCTGTGGATTCTGTGCGGCTGATGCCCAGTCGGACCTGCATACTCGATGGTGCTTGGTGGAGCTTATGTGCCTTGGTTTGGGGTTGGCTCGTGGCGCAGAGGGGAAGTGAGCTGCGGGCTTATGCAGGGAGTAGCTGGGTAGCTATCGTGACAGGCGGCGGCCGAGGACGGAGGGGAAGTGTAAATCGCATAAATAGGTAGGACTCTCACTGTGAGATGGAGGATGACCCGGTAGATCAGAGTGAACTGAGGTCGCTCTGTTCATCATTGCCCCAATTGACAAGATGAAGATCTCTGCTGGCCTTGCATTGGTGGGGATGCTTGCTGTGAGCAACGGATTGAACATTTTGATTAGTGTGAGTCTTACTTTCAGTCTTTGACCTTCCTTCGAGCGAGATTGCGAAAAGTTACTTATGAGAAGCAGAATGATGATGGTTTCGGAACTGCGAATATCCGCGAGCTTTACAAGGCTATGAAGGCTTTTGGACACAATGTATATATTGTAGCCAGTGTGGTCAACCAAAGTGGAAAGGGTGGAACAGTCGAGTACACGAAGGAGAAGAACCTGACTGATGACAGCGAGTTTGGTATATTACCCTTTTATATGTCGAGCCTGTTCTCCCAAGTCCCTCGACTAAAGAAACCCCCCCCCCCCCTCTTACTTTTATAATCGATATATGAAAACTCATGCTAACACTATGAAATCCAGGAATCGTGAAAGCTGGTGCTCCTTCAATTGGCCCAGACCCAGCGGACAGCCACATTTGGTACTTCAATGGTACACCCTCTGCTTGTGTACAGGTCGCGTTGGATTATGTTCTCCCCCGCTATACAAACCTCACAACCTTCGATCTCGTACTTAGCGGTCCCAACTATGGACTCAATCTTGGTCCTTTTCTCTACACTCTTGCTGGCACTCTCGGAGCCACCTACACCGCAGTCGAGCGCGGAATCCCAGCCATTGGCATCTCAGGTGCATATGGAGTCCAGACACCCTATTTCTGGGTCAACGAGACCACCGCAGCAGGCCTCAAAGACCCCGCGACGATCATGGCTCAATTAAGTGCCAACCTAGCCCAGCAACTGATCATCAACGTCGCCAAAGCGGGCGGAGGACGTCTCCTGCCTCTCGGTTACGGAATAAATGTCAACATCCCGCTCATCACGTCGTTCAAATCAGACAACTGCACCAATCCACCACTCATCCATTCTCGGCTTACAGGCGGTGCTGTGGTAGACTTAGCACTCTTTAACGAGACCACTGGACTTTTCAGCTACGGAGATGACATCAACCCAGGAGTGAATCAATGCATTCATGGTGACTGCTCTCTTCCTGGCGAGACTGATATTTTGAAGAGAGACTGCCAGAGTGCCGTTAGTGTGTTTACCGTCGATTATGATGCGCCGATTGGAGGCGTCTGTTCTAGTGGACCTGATGTGAGGAGTTTGCTGTTGCCGCTTGTACAGTATGCGAATTCGAGCACGCTTGTTGGAGGCTTGAATATTACGACTCCGGGGAATGCGACTATCGTTACGACTCCAACTTTAATGCCGACTCCAGTGATAGGCAGTGATGCCGGAAAAGTTCTGTCCAGCCTGGCGAGTCTTGCTGGGGCTATATGTGTAGGTTTGATGATGGCATAATTATGTGGTACATATAAACAATTCAATCTGCTCCAGCATTCAACATTCAAAGCATTTGCCTCATGTATCCATGAGACTTTCACTTTCTAACTTCTTTTGGTCAGTATCCTGGCTCTGCTTGGGAGGGCAGCGACAAGCATTCGTGGTCTGGACAAGCTTAGAGTCTTACGCAATGCCTCCACAGAAGTGCTCAGCATGCTCGATGACATGTGTGAATATGCACAAGATCTGTCTTTTTCGTTCTACGTACTGATTCGCGACAGGTTGAAGACTTCCCTCCGGGCTATGGTGTCAGTACACGAACGGTTCAGACCAAGATCGAGAATCAGACAGTGACAGTACAGCCGAGATTCTTCAAGATGCTGTTGAGTCGCAGGAAGGTGCTAATCCAATGACACTCAGAGTCTTGAATATAAAACGAGAGAGCTGTTCTGGGCGAGTTGACATGGCTCTTTGAAATGTGGTGAGAGATTGAGGTGAATCGCTTGTAAAAAGAATGTGCCTGGGTTTGCTGGGTCAGGACACAAGACGTGGATCAGGCTCGGCACCTATCACATGCGAAAACAACACTACTTAGTAAGGAACTAGAAGCTGAGTTTGGAATGGCTTCGGGGCTTCACATGGCTGTTTTCCTGGATATTCGGAGAGATTTGTACATGTATGTGCCCCTCTTGATGCCTTCGACTTTCTTGACAAAGGCGTGGAGGTCTTCCACTAATGAATGACGAAGACACACGGGTATTTACGCTCCTGGGCCTTTGAAAGCTTTGCATCTACCATGTACTGGTCATACCTTTGACATTCACCGACATACGTAACATGCTTCAATTGGATGACCGAACCTGTGATCCTCTCGGGGTTGATGCCATTGGGGTAGTACAGCTTTTCGTGGTTGCCATAGTATTTGAAGAACGCAAGACGGACGTCCTTGTCCAGAGAATATCCGCCAACTTCTGCTGCTGGCCTAAAAATAGGGCCCAGGAGTACAAACAAATACTCGCAAGCCAGGTCACCTATCATGCAACCTGGTGGGACTATACCCATCGCTCCACTAGCGAATCGAGCAATTCTCCTATTGAAAACGAATGAGGTCGTGTACTTGCAGCTGTGAAGGACCAGTTTTGACGATATGGGCAATGCCCTGGTGGATGACTGATGATCCAATATCGCATGCTGCGTTCGAGATGCTTCAGCGGTAACCACATGATCGTCATCTGAAAGACGTGGCAGCAGATCGAACCCTGGAGTCTCACACCATGCACTGTACATACCACGAAATGCTTGGACCTGTTTACTTGAGCTATCCGCGTTCAGAAACCGCCGTACGAGATCTTGATCTATGAAATCGCTGCCATCAACAACCGGACTCAAATTCTGAATCGTGTCTTGATGAAACCCATCCACCACGAGTAGCGAAGTGTAAGGATAGAAGACCCGATGCACAGGATGATCTAGACCCATGGGACCTGGCAAAGGCAGCTTCTCTTCTTGAGTCCGGGCCAAGAGAGATATAGGATGGTCATCCGTGCAGACTGTCCAGTCTGGGACCCAAGACGGAAGTCCTGGAAGTCCTGGCTGCCTAGGGCCGCAGGGCTGTACCTGAGACAGAGTCATCAGATTTTGGGATGTTTTGATGAGTTCTCTTGCCACATCCGTGTAGATTCCAGCCACAGGTTTCCCATAATCAACACTCAAATCGTCCGTGAATGGGGCTTCAGATATTCCAAGATGAGCATAGATCAACTCTCTGGGATCAGTCGCTCCGAATCCTCGTCGAGACATCAGGCTTTCCCAAAGCGTCGGGCGCTTTATATTGTGGTCGAAATATCCAGCTTGGTATTTGTGTCGAATTCTTCGCATCTCCGTCAATATTGTGTACGGATCGTTCAAGCTGACTCCTTGACGTGCTTTAACCTGAACCCGCGAAGACGTTAGACGTATAGCTTGTCTGGCTTTTGTATGACTAGCAGATGTCTGGCTCGACCTTAGTCTCTCGATACTGTTGCAAAAGTCTTCCCACCTCATCCGACTTCTTCCTTGTTGAACCCAAGGATCACGAGACAAAACCAGCTCCTGGAACACCCAGACTCTCGTGAACCAGGCAGAACCCAGCACATGTTCCTTCGCCATGTCAAAATAACGTGGATGTAGTGGGACCAATGACACAGTCTCAGTGTAAGCAGCCTGCAAAGCTGCAAAGACAACCTCGGATTCCATCGACTGCTCTCCCAGGTAGATGATGGTATGATGAGCCAAACTGTAAATTAAACCTATCATAGACACTTGTTGGTTCCTTTCAACGGTAGCCAATTGGTTTATGCAGATGGCATCTATCCACAGTCGCCGAACTCGCTTCTGATCGCGTAAATCTCGAAGGGCGTGGGAGAGGTTCCGAGTGACCTCGAAATGGCTTCCATCAACAGAGATGAGCTCAACCTCATAAGGATCACCCCAAACATAGGACAGAGCAGTGTATTGGTCGATGAGGTCCTCTTTACACTCTCTGAGTGTGGATTGGCTCAAATTGCACTGTAGCTCTGCTGAGTCGTCTGTCGAAGGACTGAGAAGGAGCAGCCGGATCGAGTCGTGGCCACAAAGGGGCTCGTAACGGAAAGGGGGCATCGCCCTCGTCCTCGTCTACAGGATTTAGTCAAGACAATGACCTAGGTGCCTTGATGCAGAATCATGAAGATTTGCAAGGCTACCGAAGAGCAAAATGAAGCTCGCTGGCAGCTGGAGACACCAACTGAAATGTACCTGTGCTCATAAATACTGAGGCATGCAAGAAAGCGAACTTCTCAGGACAGGACAGGACATGTTCGTCTGAAACCATTCACTGACAATGTGCCCGTACACGTGGATACAGCAGTCGCTCGCTGAACCAAGACAGAATGCGGTATTACCTCATCGTCCGCATCCCAATTTGGGATAAAGGGTTGAAGCAACAGGTCGAAAAGAAACGTGACTTGCTCGTGACTGATGTGCACATCATTGCTAACGGATTTCAGACTTTATGTCTGCGGACCCCGTTATGATATAGATATAGACCGTCTGTGGAAAGGTGCTGTTCGGAACGCTCAGGGTATCATGATTTGATTTTTTTTGGCACTATCGATATTGTCGTCGGTAAGTGGAAATACCGGAGCAATTGACTAACTCGAGTAGCGGCTCGTAGACTAGCATAACTTAAGGTGCTCTAGTTAGCTTTCTGCTGAGCTAGCAGTGCATGACGTCGAGAACGCGAATGTATATCAACAGTCACCCTTACCTGGGAGGCAGTTGCTATATCAAAAGTCTTTTCGAACAGACATTGTTGTGCTGCAAAGCGAAGCATATTTCCAAGTCTCCTCCACCAAGTCCGTGACATCACTGATCCAGAAGCCTTGAAAATGGCAACTCTTTTTGACACGACTCGCAACTTCTCTTTCTATACGGTAAAGCCTTTCTTTCACCCGAACATAAAACAAGTTGCTGAAAAGTCATGCTCCCAGATCCCCGCTGCTTGGCTGGTCGCTTTCTTGCCTCACCCCTACGCAGTGTCTCTTTCTAAGAAGTTCGATAATGTATCTCCACGAACCTACATTGGCAGCCTCCAAAACGACCAGACAATCGATCAATCTGTGAGTATTCAGCACAGTTGACCTTTTGAAACTCTCGACCCGATTGCTGATATTTGACGATACTAGACTAAAGACCGTATTGTCAGAGCCGAGGGAGCACAAACCAACGGATTTGAGAACCTTGGTCTTTTTGCTGCTGCAGTTGTAGCTGGTAACAGTGGGTGTTCTCCACGTTCTTTTCTTCCCCTTTCAGTTTATCTTAGGATCGCTATGGCCAGTGCCAACTCCCAAGACAGAGTCTCCGTTACTTGGCACTCCTTATTTCACCCAAAACAGTAATACTGACTCCCAATTCCTTCACAGTTGCCGGTCTCCCTGCCGAAACCCTCAACATATTGTCAGGTGGATACCTCGTCAGCAGAATTGCCTACAATTACATCTACATCAACAACACCTCACAGGCAGCTGCTAATTCGAGGAGCGCTGTGTTCTTGACTGGCATCGGAATGATCTTCACCCTCTTCATCAAGAGTGGTAATGCATTGAGAGAGAGGGCTGCAAACCTTTTGTAGGTGTATGCCTGAGCGATGGCAGGGATTGGCGGCCTTTAGCTATAAATGTCTTCAACGAAGCCGGAGATATGTAAACTATACTTTGTCTGCTTTTAGCAGTATGGCTATGCATCAGATCAGAACGATTGTAGCCTACCAATAGATCTGATCCAAAGATAGCTCGCTTGGAACTGCACGCTCGATAAGCTTGAGGTGTAGTGAGATGGAAGTGAATGGTGTAAAGTATTTTTGAGGAATAAGTACTTTCTTTCTACTGCCCGGGCTTGGGCTTTCGCTTATTACCAATTCGTTCAAGAATGAGAACACGTACTCCAATCACACCCACCAAGATCCAGAAACCCTAGACGCATAGTCCTCCAAGTGTAAGAAATATCAAACCGCCCCCACTAAAGAAGGATCTCGTCAGAATCGCGAAACCAACGCTTGATTGTCATGATAATTACCACAGCCGCGACCAAGGAGCCCTTGCAGATAAACACACAACTCCATACCTGACTGCAACATTACACCTGTTTACGACCTCATCTGACGCCTGCGTGGTCTCCGAGACTGAGCCCCAATCATTGCTTGAAACAAGGACAGTGAACATTGCTCGGGTTCCATTGGGACAGACTGCAGGGGATACGGTCTGAATACGGGCTAGATTGCGCGGGTTGAGGTTTTGACATTGGTCCACAGGGTAGGTGAAGAATTCGACGTCTACCTATACAAGAAGGCCTCGCGATCAACAGCCTCGGAATCGATCCTGAAGATACCTAAGGTGTATCTGATGAATATTACGTCGAATGTGCTTGTGTATCGAGGCTGGCCCATTTCGTAACCGGTAAAGTTCTGGCTATTTTGCAGGACATTCGCTTGGCTTCACCGGTCACGAATTGTGCCCGCCTCGTATAACAAGTATCATTTACTGACACGTTGAGCCTAGAAGAAAGCCCAACGTCCAAAATTTCCCGATCTAGTATGGTCAAGATAGCACCGCCACGTAACCACCTAAGCTTTTCAGGCCAGTTCCGAGGCTCTAGCATCATCATGCATCGACTGAAGGGCGTTTCATTGTGTCGCGATGGTCATTCGATCTTACGTCCGTTCTTCAACGCCCCCCTGTCAATACACACTCGGTTAGCCTCGCTAACAGCCAATCAAAACACAAACTTGCTTACGGCCGAAGCTGTGTATCGGGGTAAAGTTCGTGGGGAAGGGGCTCTAAGGCTTCGCATAGCCTTATGATGACACGCGGCTTTGGTCTTTATGGTGATGTAGTGGAGATAGCTTGTTTCTGTCTCTTTGGGAATTGTTTGCGCACTCTGAGGAGGAGGAGGATATAAGGCGTGAGATTTCCTGGAAGGAATCCTCTGAAAGCATCATTCGACATCAGAATCATACATACAAGTCACCTCGAGCATTCTACCTCTCAATCTTGCAAAGACCCTTTCGTCAATTCAAGCAATTGATACTTTAAGCTCACCATGTGCTGCAAAAACAAACAGGCGAAACGCGCATACAGGCAGGCTCGCCGCTCCGAAAAGTACGAGTACAAAGAAGCTCGATGCGCCGCACGCTACAACACACCTACCCAGCCAGTCGCCGTCTATGAGCGCAGACCAGGTCTCATCAGATTGATTGTCGAGCATTTCCTTCAAAGTCGCAACGCCAAGCGAGCTTCTGCTCAGCAGGCTTCAGCGTACGAGCCCATGCCACAGACGGGAGGGAGGATCGAAGGACCAGGACATATTGAAAAGGAGCAGATGAGGAATCCAGTCCTGGGACAAAGAAGCCCGGGGAGCACGGTGGAATTGCCGAGTTATGGGCAAGTGATGAAGCAAGGATGAAATGGGTCAACGGTGAAAGCGGTTCAAGTATAAATGTGGGGCCAAGAATGGTGAATAAGAACGACTTGTGAGATGTGATGGTTGGATCTTTTGTGGCTAGGACGAATATTGTGGCGCTTGAAGTTCATTAAAGAGCTGGTGCTGCTTATAGATAATAATATTGATGATTACTTGGGGTACCTCTAACCAGCAAATCATGAAGTCTACCTTCCAAGCTCTCATATGCTACTGGCTCAAGTGCACATGTCCTTAATAAGTAAAGTTCTAGGCCATCAAGATCTTCAGACAACCAGATCCGGGTCCTCACTCAGCATCAATATCATTGCATGCTCCACAGCATCCTCTGTACGACACAAACACTCCCTTTCGAGCCATACGTCTCCTCGAAAGTCTGATCTTCCCCAACAATAATTCCATAACTCACAACAGCAAGCTCTCTCGTTATCTCTGCCCTCTCCAGATCGCCAAGAGCTGCATAAGCAGTCCATAGAATCATCCAACACTCCACCAGGTAATCGACCATCAACCCCCACTTCTCGACAATGATCGATCCCAACCCGTTTGTAGAAATTTGAGCCCCGCGAATTACAAATCCCAGCATCTCGAAGACCTTCAAAGTGCTCGAAATCGCATCGTGTGAGCGCCCAAGAATGACGTAAATTCTGGTCAAAGCGAGATACGGATCCCACATGCCCGTCCGGGGAACTTCAACTGTGGTGCTTGAGTAAGTGCACGCCAGCAGATCCAATGTTCTTTCGATTCTCGCAGTGTCTACCTTCCCACATTCAAATGCACCCCTCTGTCCACCTGTCGCGAACGCCGCCGACAACTCCACTCTCAGCAATTCTCTCCTCTTTACACTTTTAGTTCCAGTGGCTTTGGCATCTTCACAAAGCTCACACACGCAAACAAAACCATACTCCTGAAGTTCTTGTTGCGTAGCCTCGTAGTCGTGATCTTGAGCCGCGGGACGTGTGTATGGCCAGAGAAGCTCAGTATTCGGTGGCATATCACGACAAGCACGAATGATTTGCATGTCTCCAATGAAACTGCGGCGACAGTTTGCTACGCAGGAGTGGTTTATGCTGGCAGCGAGGATCCAAATACCACTTGAGTGCCCCGAGGGATTCGACATATGGGAAGCGAGACTTGTAAGAGAGCCGCCGAACGAGTTGAGTGCTATTACACGATCTACGAGTTTTCTGGACAAGTGTTATTGTAATGTCAAATGAATGCGAAGGGAGAGCTCACTGGTCAACAAATGGTCCTCCATCAACTGCCACCAGTGGTTCGTATGAACCATGATATATGGAACTAAATGTAGCGATTAGATTCGGATACTCCGTCAATTTCTTGATAGTTGCTTCTCGGAGAACCATGTTTGTTCCCCTGTGGTATTTCGAAAAGCCGTACGAGAAAGCCTTCTCACACACAAGCAGATCTCCAGCTTTCACCTGAGAAGTTGTGAATAATCCTCGATCTTTGCCTTCTGACACCCGCACTTCAACCGATCCGACGTAGGTCGCATGATCGAGTTGTGGTGTAGGACGAGTCGCTACCTCGGCATAAAGAGACGTGAAGTTGTAGGTGCCTCTCTGTTGTTCTAACAACCGAAAGATAGTTCGAGTCAGCTCAGATCTGGCCCGTCTGTTTCCTGGGTACTCTTTGCAAATAGTCTTCAGAACCTCCGAACAATCTCGAAAACGCGCCACAGAATATAGGTACTCCGCATCAGTCTGTAATTTCTGTTCAGATTGTACAGTTGGTGGCTCTGGAGGAGAGTACTCGAAGTCAGATAGTGTGGAGTCGGAAGACTGTATCTTGGGATAGTCAGGAGCTCGCTTAAGGTCAAACATCGCAGCTTACGAAGCAGTAACACATACCTGGGACTCGAGCTCGACTTTATACGAAGTTTAGAGTCTAACCTGTTCTTACTCCAGGAGATGCAAGCCATTGAGAGGGACATTGGCGAGTCTGCGACCAATTGCAATCGCCAATCGCTCCATGATTGTAAGATCCCGTATGTTAGCTCTGATACGGATGGCCGCAGACCCTGGAAGATCTGGGTCCCTGGCATGCAGCGTCGAAGCATGCTCGCAATTTGAGATACATGTCTGGGAACCCGCATCAGCTCAGGATTGGTACAAACTTGAATTGATCCTGAGGAAGCATTACGACGTCATTCATCGATAGAGTGGTCTGATATTTTCAATCGGATGAAGTTCTCCATTGGACTCGGAACTTGGTGAGATAAGATCTTGCAGGTAGGGGTACTGATAGCCGCTAGAGTCGAACCCAAAGTATAAACAAAGAGCCACGTAGTGCTTTGTAACGGACTCTGAGAGAAGCAATTGAAAGAATGCAGTAGACATGTGCTCATCTATTCTTGCTTTCGTATCTTTCCTTGTTTGATTCTTGTTTTGCTTGCTTCTCCTAACATAGTTGTGAGGTAGATATATTTTCTTCTAAAGCGAGGTAGGTAAGCAAGTGGTGATTGATTGGACGAACGAAGCGAAGCTGGCCGGGCCGGATGATCCAGCCCCTGAACCCCCCTTCACGTGATGCTCCACACCCCTACGTGGACGGTCTGGACACCCCTCCATGGACCCCAAAAGAGCATCTTCACTTCACCGTCTCGAAATTCTCTACATTCGCAATTAATTGAAACGCCAAACCGCAACCATGGCATCAGTAAACGCATATCCACCAGGAGGGACCTTCCTCGATACCCTAAAAGTTTCCTTCACCAATGTCCCGGTCGACAAGGAGAAGGACAATGCCGTGGCCACTACCGAGTTCCTGGAAGCTGCTGAGTCGTTGACAACTTTGTTTGGTACACTTTTCTATCTCGGAAACTAAGCTGGAGATATACTGATGGATACCAGATGTGCTGGGCTCAATGGCTTTCAATCCTGTGAAGGGTGACATGCTGGGCAATGTCAAGGTATGTAATGTTTACATTCCCCCACCATACTGATCTGGAGCTGGGAGATGGCTAATGAAGATGCAACTTTGACAGAAAATAAGGGAGAGACAGCTTGCTGCTCCCGCTGAATCAAGTACCCTCCAAGACCTTGTTATCAACGAGTTGAAGACCAAGAAGCACACGGCTACAGAAGGTTTGGTCTGGCTTGTTCGGTATTCCCCTCTTCCCCTCCATCTGCCAGTGTCTAAAGCTTACTAACAATTCCTCCTCTCCCACAGCGGACTAGACTTCACCTGCATAGCCCTCTCGCAGAATCTCGCCCTCCCTACCGAAGAACTCGCCGCTTCCTTCCGCAACGCCTACGGCAACACCCTCAAACCCCACCATTCCTTCCTGATCAAGCCGGTTTTCTCAGCCGCTATGAGCGCCTGTCCTTACCGCAAGGACTTCTATATTAAGCTTGGAGAGGATCCCGAGAAGGTTGCTGAGGAGTTACGGGTGTGGCTGGCGGCGCTGGAGAAGATAATTGCCATTTTGAAGGGGTTCTTGGACAGAAAGGAGGCTAAGTGGTGATTTGCTGTTAAAGAAGAAAAGAAGATATGGCTTCTGGGCAATGGGAGGAGTGCAGGGCGTATAACCTTGGGACTGTGATTTGTGAGCAGCACAGCATAAAATGTTAGTGGGACACGGGACTCATGATCATGGGCCGTTTTTAAGAGACGTTGTGGAAGGAGAATGGTGCATAGAATGATCAACCATTATCATCTGCACCCGAAAAGCATTTTGTGACTTTGAGGTCACGATGTGCGAATGTGCACACGCTCCCCCGTTCGTAATGCTCATCTACTTCGTGTAATCATTACGAAAAAAGGACGTCCATAGCTCCTCAGCCTCGAAATACCAGGCCCACAGATATGAAATCAAAGAACCTAGCCGGTAGAGCTTCGAAATTGTCTCAAAAACGTATTTACCGCTGCAAGAAAGTATCCGCTTGTTGTCCGTCACAAGCAAGGAAATGCTCAGTCGTCCCGACCAATCCCTTGGAGCATATGAGACCCAATTGTCTAAGTATCGACTACGAATCGTCGGCCCCTTCCAAGATGCAGTACATCTCGTTCCTCGTTCTAGTGTACAGATTCTTTGTCGAAATACTATATCGGAAGATTGCCAGGCAGCATGTGCTCGAAAATGCTGATTCAGGATGAGGAAGTGACCATTTGCAATCTGCCAGTATGCAACGAGTCCCCGATATTTACCGCATCATAGACGTCTGAACACTCCACGAGGCTTGAGTCCTACGAATGAGCAAGTCTTCCTGAATGCATATCTCAAATCGCCCCTGATGAACTTCTTTCTCTTGACCTTCGCAATCGCAATGTCGGGTACCCCCCCAGCCTCCTCTTTGTAATCGCTCTCCAAGTACTCTCGCATGGGACCGAAAATCGTCTCGCTCATTTTGACAAGCTCCCGTGCACTCCCCATCCGGTCTGTGTTGAACGTAGGTGGAATATCAATATCCAGCAAACAAGTCCCATTCTCGCCAGGCCAGACGGAGGTACGGAACCGCGTTTTGCCCTTCGAATTGTAATCGAATGCAATGATCAGTTGTTTCAATGCTGGAAACAGGATCTTAAAGCGTGGCTGAGGTGCATGACCAGCGACTCCAGATAAGAGGGAGACGAGTTCAGCACGTTGAGAATCGAATGCCACATACTTCCAGCCCTTCATCACTCCAAGTCCGCCCATAACATGGTAATCATCGTCATCGTCCTCTAGGAGCATAAACATTATAAAAAGACCCATCAAGCTGTTCAGCAGCAGAGTATCCATCTTCGGATTGAAGTAGAACCGCAATATCCCTTTACCATTTGGCATTCCTGGCGGTCGATAATCGAAGAGCTCATAATTGTTTAGAGCAACCGAACGAGACTCTGCATTGACATGAAAGATGGACGGAGCTCGACTGCTGTTCGATCGGAAGGTCATTCGTTCGTTGTACAGCTTCGAGCATGGGTGTAACTCATGCACTCGAGGCAGCATGGCGGCTTCCCAGATCGCGAGCCTGATCTCGACAGGGAACTGGCTGAACTTGTGGAAGCTGGGAGGTTTGCGGAACGGGCGACCGATGACATGGCATGTCTTGAAGAACTTATTAGATTGCTTTGAAATGAAAGGTGGTATAGAATCTGCGGAATCCGTAAGGGATATCGTATCCTCATCTTGGGGTATTTGTTGCGCTTCTTGTTTCGACATCGTGTGGGTGTGCTGAAGTCGAGATATTGTTCAGCTGTCTCTTTGAGATGCTCGAAGATCTGCGGCGATAATATAGCGTCGATAGAGGAGCTTCGTTGGTGAATATCAGCCACTTGACATACGCTTTTGAAGGTGAAGGCCAGCTCTACTTGGATCAAGGAGAAATTGAAGTTGGTACGAAGTTATTACGAGGATATATTGAAAGATCTGGCCAGAGTACCATGAGAATCTGGGTAGCTGTAGAAAGGATCAACAAGAAGCTTTTCTTCAGCTATCTGTCGAATCTTTGATCGTGGGTAAGTTGGTAAGGCTCGAGGTCATCAAACAGCGCTCCCATTGGACGACTCTTGCCTTCTACCTTCGAACCATGGGCAGTCGAGACTCCGTTTCAAAGCATACAATAGATCGGCGAATGTACTGACGGGCAAGATTAAAGAGCGATCTTTTTCGAAAGTAAGATTGTCGCTGTGACAATCGAATCGTGAATGAGCGGCATGGACATGGACATGGAGAAGAGTGATCGCGAGGCCCCAGTACTCACCCTCACCTTACCTAAGGTAGGCGCTTATTAGAAGCAGGGATGCCGCTGGCGGGGTCCTGCCCTGCCCTGCCCTGACAGCCCAGTAGATAAGTACCTACACTCACTCAGTGAGATAAGGCAAGACCACCAATGGCGATCCTTGGCAAGGCTGAATCGAGTCTGATCTCGTGGAACAACAGGAATGAACGTCCTCGGAACAACGTCTTTCTATCTCGTGGCAGTATGCCACAACAAATGCTGTACTTCAGTACGATACACAAGGTTGAAACGGGTTTTTGACTCTTCTTTGCCACCGCTTTGTGTAACTGTAGCTGTGCTTCCACTTCTTGCTCGAGGAACGCATGCAACTTCGATACAATGTTGACTTCAACCCCTTTAGAGGAGAGAATTCTTTACTTCGAATGTAATAACCTTCTACTTGTCGCATCCCTACTGCCCCGTCGTAGTCTCCTCGTAATCCTCGTCGTTGGGGGTCAAGAAGCGCCTTTGAACATTTCCAGTTTCCATTTTCAAATTTGGTCATTAATGTCTCGATTTCTTTACGATATTCGCTGATTGGTCCATGACATGATACTCAATGATCGAACCCTTGACTGTTCAATTCTTGATTTCCATCTCAAACTTGGATTTTGTAGGACATTTGGCAAAGGACTCCGCCAAGGCTCTGTGTTTTTCTGTTTGGCAATTCTTCACGGTGCATGTTGTGTGGTTATTACATCGTTGCTTTCCTATTTCGATGCTTTATTACTTCAATTTCCTCCTAATGTCCACGGGCGGCAAGAGTGGGTATTCATACAAGAATTTTGACAATAATTGAAGATCAAGCCTCGTCATGGATCCCTTAGTCACGGCACCAAAAGCCTTGAGGCTCGGTGTATGAAGCCTTGTTGGCGCCCGATACTGCAGTTTTGCGCAGTGCACGGATGTGAAACTATTTGTCTTCAACCCTTGGGTTTGGATAAGAAGACTCCAAGCCAGAGGGGACGAGTGTTATGCATGATGTGATACGGAGTTCCGTTCACTACCTAGGTAAGGTATGACAGGCGCTCATCCGCGTCCGGCGGACCACTCAGGCTATAACAAGCCAGATTCCCTGGAATCTACCGAGACAAAGCATAAAAAATGGCCGGATTGAAAGGAAGCATACTCCTTACTGGTGCGAATGGCGGTCTCGGTAGTGCCATCGTATCCAGCATCCACAAATCTGCCCACGCGTCTCAGTATCGTGGGCTTTACACAGTTCGCAATCCATCCACAGCTTCTTCACTACAATCCGTCCTCCGCGATAAATTCCCCTCGCACAAGTATGAGCTTTGTATGTACAGCATTGCTTTTTATTTTTGTGTTGGTAACAGAATTGACTTGTCCAAGTGCCACTTGATCTATCCAGTTTAGCGAGTGTTCGCGCCCTTGCACAAGACATCAACACTCGCATTGCAAATGATACTCTTGAGCCAATCAGAGCTGTCATTCTCAATGCTGGCTGGCAAGAGACTCATGCTGGAGTATTGGCACCGCAGACATTTACCAATGACGGGCTGGAGGCCAATTTCCAGGTTAATTACCTTTCGAATTTCCTGCTTGTGCTATTGGTTCTGCAGTCGATGGATAAGAAATTCGGAAGGATCATTATGATATCAAGCACGATGCACGATTCGTACAACCCTCAGGGCGAGGCGCTGAAGATGTACAGAAAAGAGGATAAAGAGATGTTCCAAGGCATTGATGAATTAGCTCGAGGTATATCGTACACAGACGATGGATCGAAGGCTGGTGTACGGAGATACGGAGCAAGTAAATTGCTAATGGTGATGTTTATGTTTGTCTTCTTCCCAATTATTCTGCTACTGCGCCACTGACAAGTTTAGGTATTCATTACAACGTCGGCTTTCCTCCGATCCAATTCTGTCCAGAATATCCGTCCTGGCACTTGACCCAGGTGGTATGGCAGGAACCGGAATGGGATCGTCAGGGCCTCTTCTCATCCGAATCATTACTGGCCCACTCGGTATTGTTATTCAAGAGATTCTGAACCTATTCATGGTAAATCCACCAATGCGACCTACTAGGAGGTCGGCAGCAGATATCATGTTTGCCGCGTTTGATGCAAAGGTGTTTGGCAGTCATCTCGACTGGGTGTATTTGGATGGCAACGCAAAGGCTGAGTCTTCAGTTGAGTCGAGGGACGAGCAGAAGCAGGAGGAGGCATGGAAAGGAAGTCTGAGAATTACAAATGTGAAGGAGGGTGACACGATCCTAACCAGATGGCAGTGAACTGGTAGGCGGTTGTTACGCGAGGGATGGAGATAGACATTCGAGTCAGTTCCTAAATTGATTGAGCTCATTAACATGCACCACTCACTCAAAGATGTCAGTGATTTCAGGCTCGATCTTGCTGTTTACATTGAATTGGGCGAAATATTGGGTCACATTTGATTTCACCGTCGATCCAAGACATCGACTTTGGGTTTTCCCACCCATTTCACGGAATCTAACCTCATCTTTCGAATCATTCCATGGCCCCTTCAACTTTCCTCTTCAGCATGCCACAAAAACTTTCAAAAAGCACATTGTCATGCCCTTTCAACCACCTTACGATAACCTTCGAACCCGCGATTCCACCAGGATTAGCCTCGACTTGGACCTTGAACCCAAAGGCCATGTCCTCCTCACTATCATCGACCCCTTCCAGATCTCTCGGGGCTTTTGAGACATGCCTTCGAGCCGCCCGAGACCAAACACCTTTGTTGCTGAACCCGATGCCAGTGAAGACTTTGGCTTTCCACATCCACTTCAGTGGAAGCTGGCTCAGCGTCTCGTGGATACGCTCTCCAAGTTCGGCTTGATTTTTGATTGACTACAGAGGATGAGCATCGGCCTTCTAGTTTCATGGGAGAGCACTTACGGTTATCAAATACTCCGCCGGAAACGGCAGTAGCGCTTTCTGCAGACTTCCCACACTCCTCGCAATATGCATCCTCGGTCTCAAGTCCTCAAAGCTCCATGCAAGCCCCCACCTCCTAGTCTTACTCCCCTGTACAAATTCCGTAATTGCATAGTTATCGACTCCTTTCTCCCTAAGTTTCTTGACAAGTGGTTCTATGCTAGAGAACTTGCCTAGCATAGAAGTGTACCACTGAACTCGGTCTCTAAGAATCAGACTCTCGTAGATCATGCGTATGATGAAAGACACTTCACCGCCGGGAGTGACCATCTCATTCGCGGAACCCGTGCAGGCTGTGAACGGGGGCCGTTGCTTGAGTGCCGCTGAGGAGAGCATTTCTGAGGTGGAAGTATAGAATGGTGGGTTGCACATGCTGAAGTCGATGCTTGAGATATGTCAGATAGTACTACTCGAGAAACAAATGATACGTACCTTTCAATGCCCATATTGTCAAGAGGCAGTAATGGTTCGTCAGGCTTAGTCTGGAGTAGCTTGATTCTATCTTGAAGACCATTGTCGTGAACGTTCTTTCTGGCAAATTGGAGACTCTTCTCGTCAATATCTGGATCTGATGAGTAAAGCCTTTGCATATAGCCAAGCATGCATACCTGTCGCAGCGAATCTCCATTTAGAGCGTTGAGCGCAACCTAGAAGTGGGTAGATGCAACTTGCGCCTGTCCCAATATCCAGACCAAGAACCTCTCTCTCAGCATCGTACGTGTCTCTATATGAATCGCTGGTGTTGTCTAGAAGACTCTGGATCCATAGGATGTAGTTCAGTCGATTGGGGACCTCGATACTTGTTAGCTGTGTGAAGTCTTCTGAACAGGGGACTCACCGGTGGGCAGAGACGATCGGGAGGAAGCGAGATCGCGAGGCCAAAGTCACGCTTCAAGAGGGACTTTGTAAGTTGTTGCACTGACTCTGGGTTGCTGAAGTCAAGTTGGCCATTTGATTTCAGACTGTGAGGATGGTTAGCCCAGGGGCTCGATATCATCGCAGGACCTCAATGATGGAATTGAGGGGTGTGAAATATGGCGACATATTTGTCACACTACTCACATTTGAGCGAAATCCACATCCTGAAGAGCCAGAGTAGCGAAGTCGATTTCATCTTTATAGATATTTGGGAGCACAGACATTGTGCTTATGTGGTAGGATTTTCAAGTCTATTGTTTGAGATCTAGCGTCAGTACTTCGAGCGTATTGTTGTTGACTTTGACGTCGGGCTTGGGCACCGGGCCTCGGATTTTGAGGCTGTGGTAGAATACTTAGGCTTTTGAGGGTTCGTGTTTTATTCTAAGAACGTTCGATCACGCGGGTTGACAAAGCTGTTGACTTGTCTATAGCATCGCTACATATTTATCAAAATCCACGGCGAGAGAGATTGGGAGGCAGAGACGGTGCGATGGAACACTAAAAATACATCACATGGGCTATGCTTCTGAAAGTTTCAAATCAACTCCAGTCTTTGATTACAAAATGCCGTAGGTAACACCTTCCTGTGCTTCCATCGACATTTTGTGGCAACAATGCTCAACTATCCAAGTGAAATCCAGTGCTCAATATTGCTCCGCGTGACTCCTGTCCCCGAACGCCGCTGCAGGAATCAAATTGGTATACCTAATCCCCTCAAAACTTCCCATCGTCATCGCTTGGCTTCTGCTTCTTTGTCGCTGGACCGTCATCGACTGGCTCAGCAGTAGGTACATCAGGAAGTGTGACTTTGCCCTCCCCACTCGTCTGATCACCTTCTGCCTTTCCACCTGGTCCGTTCTCTGCAGATTCTCCAGCCTCTACCTCCTCCCATTCATCGCTCTCAGGCCCTTCAGTAGATGGAAAGAACCGCCTGAAATAATTAGCTGCATACCCCAAGGATGTGTGATTGATACTTACGGTAGCCAGTGATTGTATGCGTCGACATCCTTCTCCACAAAAGTGCAGAAGATGATCTTTTCAAGCTTATCCCCATCCTCTCCCTCGAGGAAGTCTTTTACTGCCTTGATAGCAACAGGCGCGGCGTCGTTGCTTGGATAGCCATAAACACCTGTACTCAAGGCGCTAAAAGCAATGCTCTTGCAATTGTTGGCAACAGCAAGCCTGAGACTTGTGGTATAGCATCCGGTGAGGTCATCTGCGCTTTCCTCAATAAATCGAGAGCTGTAGATCGGACCAACGGCATGAATAACCTTCCTGCACGGAAGCTCATAGGCATCAGTGATCTTGGCCGAACCTGTATCACAGCCGTCCAACTTGCGACATTCCTTCAGCAAGTCAGGACCCGCAGCTCTGTGTATCGCGCCATCGACTCCACCTCCCCCTAGTAATGAGTTATTTGCAGCATTGACGATGGCTCCAACCTGAAGTTTCGTGATATCTCCTCGAATGAGACCGATGCGATCGTTGAAGGACTGGGAGGGTTTGGGTGCTTCGGCTTGCTTGTCGAATGTAGCTGGAACGAGCTTCTTGAGGTGGTAGAGAAGAGAGACTGTTGGTATCTCAGCTACTGGAATGATCGCCATTATTTTTCCTGCCGCGAACATGCGAATCGATGTATCGTTATGCAATTGAAGTAGCTGGGAAGCCACTGGAAGCGTAAGGCTGAGGTGGAGAAGCAAGGCTGCCTGCCCTGCGCTTTGACCATCAGCTAGTCACGTGCAATGAGGGGCTTAGCGTCTCATCCGACACCCCTCGATATTTTGTTGTTGACTCACCACGCGACATTGAGTCCTTCATATGGAATCCATACGAACTACCAATCTTGACATCTCTCTCTCTCTCTCTCTCTCTCTCTCTTCCCTTCCTCGAAAGAACGAACCACCCACGTGTCCGCGTAGACAGCATTTTAACCGGCCTGAGAACCCTTTGGTGCAATTATGGCGGACGCAATTGCTGAAAATGTAGCAAAGCTCCAGTTGGATGAGGAGACTGGGGAGATGGTCTCCAAGTCAGAATTAAAAAAACGTCTGGCAAAACGATCCAAAAAGGCAGCTACAGCAAAAGCCAAGGCAGAAGCCCCAGCAAAGTCGACCACTGCAGCTCCAAAATCTGCCCAAAAGAAAGAAGAGGATGTCAAGCTGGAGCCAGCAAACATGTTCGCCCAGGGTTGGCTCGATGAAGTATACAAGGAGCGGCCAGTGAACCCGGTCACTACTCGATTTCCACCAGAACCAAACGGATATCTGCACATTGGTCATGCCAAAGCGATTGCTGTCAATTTCGGGTTCGCGAGATACCACGGAGGAGAATGCTATTTGCGATTCGACGATACCAATCCGGAGGCCGAAGAGGAGAAATACTTCACCGCCATCAAGGAGATTGTCGAATGGTTAGGGTTCAAGCCAAAGGAGATTACCTATTCCAGTGACAACTTCGACAAGCTGTACGAGAAGGCAGAAGAGCTTATCAAGCTGGACAAGGCATATGTCTGCCACTGTGGTGGTAAGGCGAAAGCAGACATATCGGGGCAATTGTGATTGACTTTGTGACAGATGCGGAAATCAAAGCTCAGAGAGGTGGTGAGGAGCGTGGCCCACGATTTCGATGCGAGCACGCCAAACAATCTGTAGAGACGAATCTGGAAAAGTTTCGAGCGATGCGGGATGGCAAATACAAACCACGAGAGGCTTTCTTGCGCATGAAGCAAAATATCGAAGACGGGAATCCTCAAATGTGGGATTTGGCTGCATACAGAGTCTTGGACGCGGAGCACCACAGAACAGGGCCAAAGTGGAAGATTTACCCTACCTACGACTTTACGCACTGCCTATGTGATAGCTTTGAGAACATCTCTCACTCGCTTTGTACGACTGAGTTCATCCAATCGCGGGTATCATATGAGTGGCTGAATACCAGTCTGGGTGTTTATGAGCCCATGCAAAGAGAATATGGTCGTCTGAGCATCGCAGGAACTGTTTTGTCGAAGCGAAAAATCATGAAATTGGTCAATGGTGGCTATGTTCGGGGCTGGGATGACCCAAGACTTTACACCCTAATCGCGATCAAAAGGCGTGGTGTACCACCTGGAGCCATTCTTGAGTTTGTCAATGAACTTGGCGTCACAACCTCTCCAACTACGATCCAGTTAGCTCGATTTGATCAGACCATCCGAAGATATCTCGAGCGGACCGTTCCAAGACTCATGTTGGTATTGGATCCGATTCCTGTTATCATCGAAGATGCCGAAGAATTGGAGCTGGAGCTGCCCTTTTCCCCGAAGATTCCTGCCATGGGAAGTCACAAAGTCAAGTTTACTAAGACAGTGTACATCGAGCGCAGCGATTTCAGGGAAGTAGACAGCAAAGAATACTTCCGTCTTGCCCCAGGAAAATCGGTTGGACTTCTTCAAGTGCCTTATCCGATTAAGACTGTATCATTCACAAAAGATGGCGACAAAGTCACTGAAATCCGGGCAGTCTACGACAAGGAAGGCAAGAAGCCAAAAACATACATTCACTGGGTGGCGGAAGGGTCGAGGAATGTTGAGGTACGAATACATAATGCTCTCTTCAAGAGTGAGAAGCCAGACAATGCGCCTGGCGGCTTCCTGGAGGATATCAACCCCAACAGCGAAGAGATCTGGCCCAAGGCTATGATTGAGTCGGGTTTTGATGAGGTCAGAAGACGCGCACCGTGGCCAGAAGCTGCTGGAGAATCGGAACTGGGCAAGGGTGGCCTTGAGTCTGTCAGATTTCAAGCCATGCGTGTTGCTTACATGGTAAATGAACCCAATTCCTCAGGCTGTTCCATCGACTAATGTTCGCCAGGCAATGGACTCTGATAGCACTGATGACAAAATTGTATTAAATCGTATCGTCAGCTTGAAGGAAGATGCCGGGAAATAGCGAGTTGGACGACTGATGAGGCCTATGATACAAAATAATGCATTGGCGGAGTTCAGGAAGAATCGTGGTGAATATTGTTGGTATGGAGCGTATCCTAGATGAGTAAATGAATCCCTATAAAGCTAGCTAAAGTCTGCTTATATGGTCACCAATGTTCAGGTTACTTAGCAAATTTTTCTCACTCCAGATGTAGCGAGACATAAAGAGAAATTGAGAGTGACAAAGCCATTCGAGCCCAATCTGGGGACGTCTGCCGTTCGCAGACAGTTTCGACAAAGACGATTGGCCTCAACGCCAAGTTACCCGGTCTCATAGACCTTTCTCTTCAAAAGAGTGCCCATGATACATTGACGTCCCCTCCTCAAAGTCAGGGCTTCTAACTTTTTGCACCTCACCATGGGCCCACCTCGAAACCTGTCGTCGCCCGAAAGCCGACCCTTGCGTGAATCAATGACCCCGATTTCGCGGCCACGGAAGAGATCCGGTAACAACCAACAACAGACTCTCGATACTAGCGGTAGGGTCAGCAAAAATGTATCATCTCCTTCGAGAAGAGGGAGGCTAAATCATTTGGAATCTGGCGGTCCTTCACCGAGCTTTGGCCCCGGTTACCTGCCGAGCCCGCGAAGTGCGGTCCATCAGGGTTCTGATGAGCACACTTCATCGGAAGTAGATATGTCTCTTGCTTACCACGTGTCAGAGGACATTCTTGACGCCACTCACGCGGAGATGAGCCAAATAATTAACGATCAGCCAAATCTAACCCAGGCGAGCCTCTTTGAAAAGCACTTAAATCTTACCTCGCCCCCAAATTCACCTAACTTACCGTCACCAGAGATGCTGAAGGCTCCAAATATAGCATTGCGATCTTATTTACGACGTAAAATATTTGCTGAGCTGTTACTGTCAGATAGAGATGCCCACCGTTACATGAAGGACCTGTAAGTAAGGTTATCTGCCATTTCGTGAAAGTGGCCACTTATAAATATCAAAAAATGATGGAAGGACAATTAAACTGAAAGTCGACATAGTGCCAGTATTCGAGAATGGTGGACTTCGAACAAATATTTGTGGCGTGAGAAGAGAGCAGAACTGGAAAGAATGGAGCAGAACAAAGCCATTGTGCTCGATCGAAATAAACAACTTCCTGGCTCGTCCGATGTAAGCATGTATCTGGTTCAGGTGGGAGAAATGGAACGCGACATGGCTCGGCTACTCGGGTGGTTCAACGAGAACAAAATGCTCATGAATCAAGTTTCAGCAGATTCAAGACATTGGAAGACGAGATGAGATGCGCGCATGGGGACCCAGCAGGAACTCGAGTGGTATCTCTGGCTAGTAATCGTGTACTCGGCATAGAAGACACACTAGTGGAGTTCAAATACCCTGCTAATTCGGATCCAGACATCGCAGCAATGGATTGGTATCGTTCCGACTCCTTCAACGATTGGACTAAACCTGCCCTGAGAGACATCAGTCGCCAGCATGTGGCCCTTGAGGAAGAAGCTATGAGAGACCAACGTCGGAAGACAGAGCTTGAAAAAGCACTTAAGAAGCTGAGGGATGAAATAGTGGCGGCACACAAGTCGAATGATCAATCCGATAGAAATGTTGACCTGTTTGTTTTCATGCACTCTCAAGCACGAAGCGAAGACTACATCAGGACTATTAATGATGCCATGGGGAGGCGGCACCGGGCACAAGGCGAGGAAGCATCTGAAATGTTCGAAAAGGAACAACTTGTCGGTAAGCTTCTAGAGTTTCGATAAAGTAACATATAGCTGTACTGATTCTCGTTTGCAGTGGCATACGAAGCCAAACTTTGGGAATTGGCTACTTTCGGTGCTCTGATCCATGGTGAAGGTTTTAGAAATGAGGTTGTTGGACGTATCCTTCAGTGGGTAACCGAGCGCGTAAACCGTGCTCTTCGAGACGGGACGCCAGTCAAGACAGAACTTCCCATTAGTTTACTCGATGAACTTTTCTCAATATGCCAGATCCAATCTCGAAAATCCGAGTCGATGACTACATTGCGGTCCTTCTTCGCAAACGACCTGGCTATCTCACCCTACAAGCGAGGTAGAATTCTCGACCTTGTTTCCAACCACTACAAGGAGCATGCAGGTGATAGGAAGACACTAGAAATTGTCCATCAGCCACTAGAATCAAGAGCATTGAAGGTTGAAAGCTTGAACAAGGTCCGAATTGCTTTTTATTTCGAGTGTAACGACTTTGCTACTATGGTCAACCAGGCGCAAGAATTAGTCGCCTCTGCGGATGTCGGTCCAGGCCCACAGCCTCCTCTGCCTATTCCCATACCGCCTGATGCAGACCATTTGCTACACCCCAATTTCTCACTGCTCGCAAGCGGTATGCCTTTTGAAAAAGCCAGAAACCTTGTCTCGAAGATCTACCTGAAGAATCGAGAATTCATTCCAGACACAGTCAAAGTTATGCCCGATACACAGAATTATCATGAAGTGCTCACAGACTTCTTCACATCTCCCGATGTATTTCCTTACTTCAAAGATACGAACACATCATGGAGCTTGAGCGAGTTCACAGCTGCTGTAAACTCTCGTATTCTCGATCCACTACTGGAGGAAATTCTGGATGCCTTCACCGGATTCTGTCACCGGTCTGGAGAGCTGTTTTACATAACAGCTGTAACACGACGAATCAAACCACATACTCTAGGGTGTGAAACCTGTGTTGACGAACCTATTGGTGGGCCAAGCCGCAAAAACTTTCTTTCTGGCACAAAGAGACCGAGAGGCATTGACAAGGCAGAATGCCAGCTCTGTGAACATGCAGACGACTTTGATTACCATCCTCGAGAAACCACAGCACATGAACTTCAAGACAAGATGGCGTACTGGAATCGATCGAGATTGGGTGGGCTGATCTCCAGATTCGTAGTAGGTCCCAATAATTTGAAAAGATATCTAGATCATTGGTCATTGGTGGGGAAATTTTTTGTATGGGCTGATCCGTAAGTCAAGCCATTTTTACTCACAATGTGCCCCACCCTGCTAAAACACTGTTTGAGCTGAACATTATCATTGGCAGGTCTCAGCCTCTCGAGAAAGAAGCGACTCTACAAAGAATTGTCCGTGTTCATAACGGCTGGCCCAAGGACCAGGACCCTGAGTACCGGTATCACCCCGTTGTGCCCACAACCAAAAGTGCTGAAAGCCTTCTCTGTAAGATTGAAGTCGATGTGATGATGATATTTGACCACGATAAAGTGAGGCACTCAATCTCTCTGGGACTCCAAACGCTGGGAGAGCACAAGCTATATGACGTGGTCTACAATCGCGAGCGAAAGGATACTTTTATTAATGAGCGAGTCTCGAGGCACATGTTCCACCTGTTTTTGAGACAATGCACCGCGAAGGACAGATTGTTTAAGTAAGTCCATGTTCCCTGCAACATCTTCCATATTCACGCACGGATTGGGTAGTGCATAGGGTTACCATGAGCTGATATTATGTGGTTTTAAGGTTGAAGCGGGATGGGATGGTGACAGTGATTGCGAAAGGATGGCCAGCCGAGCCTTTGTTTAACAGGAACTCTGTTTTCTAGTTGATTACGTGTGGATAGTAAACGTCATGCTGCAGTGGGTTACCTTGAAACTTCAAATCTTATACGGGTGTTGGACTTTCTTCAGGGCATTTTTGTTCAAAGAGTCGCCAATTATACCCTCATCTCTTCTCGTATACCGTTTAGGTCCTCAATGAGGTACGGCTTTGATAGAGCAATCAGTCTTGGACTTCGTATAATCAAGCTATGCTCTATTTGTTTTCTTGATAAGTTCGCTTGCCCTCACGAAAGACAACTGGGCTGCATTTGCGCGGTCGTAGGAAAGGACGTTCTAGTCGATGTGATCTTTGAAAGTTCCAATTGAGCCTTTGCGAACACCAGGTTTAGTAGAAATGCACCAGCTACTGAGTGCCTAGCTGGAATGTTCTTCAATTCTCCTTCTTTCGGTTGGTGGGTTGGTTTGAGGCCGGGGTAAACAAACATTTAAATAAGCGAGCCCTACATCCCCAGAGACGGAAATCTCGAATGGGATCAGGGTATCCTGCTAGTTAACACGCCAAGAAACCAGAGCAGTGTCGCAAAAACTTAACCATGAGATTTTAAGTAGACGAGTGCAAGGTTCTGTTATCTAGCTTACAAAGGAAGCAAAGTCGGCAGGGGTTAAAGGTCTTACAGAACGTGGGGGTACAAGGCGACCTAGTTGATGCCGCGAGATCAACGCGATTGCGATCGTCGATATCTCTATTCCCATAACACTTATCCGGCTTATAATTTCCAGTAGCTTCTGAAGTCAGGGACTTGCTCTATCAAAGTAGAGCTGTATTAATGCAAGCAGCTGTGTGAAAATGTTATTTTTCTGCCTCTCAGAATGTGACCACAAAGACTTGCAGCATTCATGCAC
Source organism: Cadophora luteo-olivacea (assembly GCA_026120085.1). Classification (NCBI taxonomy): domain Eukaryota; kingdom Fungi; phylum Ascomycota; class Leotiomycetes; order Helotiales; family Ploettnerulaceae; genus Cadophora; species Cadophora luteo-olivacea. The sequence continues at coordinate 43,554 of JALRMC010000006.1, forward strand.
TTGTCACATAGATTACTATATTGTCTTCCTTCCCGTATCTAGGAGAATTAGGTTACCCTAGCAGAAGGCAATAGATTATTGACGTTTTGGTCACGATAGTTCCAAGTTCGGGCAGCATTCGTGAGCAATAAACAGGTCCTAAAAATAGCGTGAGCAAAACCACTGTTAGACTCGCAGCAGAAAGAAACCAATTCGGTTGCTCCTGGGATCCCCAGATCAAGACATGTTTTCCAAAACGTGCATTACCTTGAGTGGTGATGTTGTCGAGCCTGAAAATAGGGAAGCAGACGCGCATAGTTTAGTTCGAAGTCACTTTGAGCACTTCCATTGGGAAGATCTAGACCCGAGTTATGTGACTATCTAATCAATTCGAATCGAAGGTATAGAGCGTCCAAGACTACACACAATACTAGAATACTGAAATATAAACACCATATTCCAAATTATGTTTCCTTTGGCATAATAGTTGTGTCAGTTCGATACTCAGATACCTTTGGTGACTTACATGACCTCGACTAGATCAGAGGGAGTGGGGGTATGTTGCTGACGATGCAAGCGATGTTTCACCTACCCTGCTGATGCCTCAAACATAGGCAGGGGTAGGATGAATTATGAAAGTTGTAAAGACAGCTAGCGAAACCACTGCGATTGAATGGTAAAATACTCGTAGTGGTAATTGACGTTGCATGTAAAACCGTTACTTCCTTCCAACAGGTCAATAGTCTCGGCCAGTAAATAAGTTCAGCATGCCCCACCCATATTCTAGATGTTCAGAGTATCCTATCATGAACATACGAGGGATCCAATCATTCAGTCATCTGCCCGGACCAAGAACATGGCCGGATTTAGTTAGTAGAGAAACTGTACTTTAGGAACAGCATTATTGGTCTGTAAAGTTATGCACGAGTAACGTCAGGACGTAAAGATAGTTAAATTCATTATTGATCGTTAAAGTATCAAATAGTGATGTGCTCATCTGATATCATCGGATATATTGTAGGTGTTTTACTTGGTCCCGGAGTCCTATTGTTTACTGCAAGAGTCGCTTAGTTATTTCCCTTGGCTCCACCACCGAAAAGAGCTGCCAATCCGCCCCCAGCTGCGGCATTAGCTCCTCCAGCAGCTCCACCAGCAGCCTTACCGGCACCCTGTAAGAGTCAGCATATCTTCCAACAAACTAGAAGAACATCTGGGACTTACCTTGTGATGTCTCTTGTTGTTGCCCTTTGCTCCACCACCGAAAAGAGCGGCCAGTCCACCACCTTGAGCGGCATTGGCTCCTCCAGCAGCTCCTCCAGCAGCCTTACCGGCACCCTGTTGTTCCATTAGACTATGCTCCATGTATTCAACATACTCATCTCTCCTTACCTTGTGATGTCTCTTGTTGTTTCCCTTAGCGGCTCCACCACCGAAAAGAGCAGCGAGCCCACCACCGGCAGCGGCGTTGGCTCCTCCAGCAGCTCCAGCAGCCTTGCCTCCGGCACCCTTGATAAAATTGTAAGTTGAAGCTTCTACCAGTCATGCCTAATTCCTTCCTACCTTGTGGTGGCGTACTGCCAGAGAGACATCGGCTTGTGCGACATCAACCTGTCATCCCAATCAGTCACAGCCATGAGCCATAATGAAGTATGCTTACTGGGGCAGCTTGGGCAATGGGCATAGTAGCCATTAAGGCTACAGCCAAAAGTTGAGTGAGAGCAGTCAATTGCATGATGACGAAGTGTGCGTGTAGGGGCAAGATTCAGAAGGAGTGAATGTAACTGGCCAGCAGATTAAAAAGGTAAAGCAGCTAAGAATTACGGAGAAGAGAAAGAATGCGAGCTGCGGAGAATAGAATAGAGCAGGATTGAGAAGATAATGAGCAGGTATCTGGAGGTCTTGGGTTACTTATACCACCCTTCTCCCACTGAGAGACGGCACCAAAAGCCTTACCTCGAGGACCAAACCGAAACCGGATGGAAATCCGTGCCGAGTCAGTGACATAGAATGCCGATCTCTTGTCAGCGATTCGTCTCACTTCGCCCAGTTGGACATTGCTGGCTAGTCAAGCGTCAACACGATGTTCAGCTAGTCGTTGATTTTCAATGCAAGTGCTACTGCTTGGCAATTTGCAACCTAGCACCTAGGCATACGGTTTCATCCCATCGCAGAAAGCCACGGATTCCATATTCGTTCATAGTATGCCTCAAACAAACCAAGCTCTGACGCGGGAGTGATTGACCGCTGAGGTTGAGCACTAAATTGATCCGACGATTAGGTATGATTGGCAGGAATTCATGTTGAATGTTAGATGTGTGACACTAAGTTGCGGGAAGCCAATGCTCGTCCGCTGCGAGTGGCTTAGGAAGCCTTTCCCCTCTATGTTTACACATCTTAGATCTTGCGATTGGCTGTGTTGGTTTATCTACCAAACAAAATGCCTGTCGATCTGTGTGGCATCCTTCTCGAATTCCGAGTCGTCGGGGTCGCTTAAGCCCCTTCGCTTCGTCTGAGGCCATGCGTGCCTCACGATCTCCTGAAACCAAACACTCAAACAGTCGCAAAAAACCAAGCGCGGCACATCTATCGGATCCTCCACAGAAACATCGCACTTTTCATGCCTCAAAGCTGCAAGCCGTAACACTAGAGGTCAGCTGTACGTTTCGATCTGCGATCTACTACACATGTGATCCGCCACGACCAAGATATCACTCCAGAGATCCAGAAGGTCGAGCCGATGTCAATAAAATGCCAAGTACCTCCAAGAATTGCCTCCCAGGTGAAGCCCCGTTGAGCTTCACGTCACTTTAACTTGCCTTTCGCCCCTATGTCAGCGCAGAACCTGTTCCCTTCTCACAATAGTTCTCCCTTCCTAGCCCCGAGTACGGGCAACTGCCCTTTGAAAACTTCAACGCTGTCTCGGCTGTCTAGAAGAAGACTTCGATTCTCCGAATGGTTCGTTTCGCGTGAATGCGAGGCGCTTCCAAGGACGCCAAACTTCACAGCACCTTTCTTCTCTTCACTGTATCAAATGTCCGTACCATCGGCGTGGGCAAAATTTTCCAACCACAATGCTCCGTCCAAAAAGCTTCAGGATATGTGTGAAAGAAGAACATACATGCTTGTGTGCTAACAGAAATAATAGTGTTATCTCACTAACCACAACTTAACCGGCTTCATAGACACAAAGGTTGTGCCCCCAAGGTCGACATATTTTCCATCTCTCAGAATGCCTCGGCTTATGCTGGCCCGGAACCATGGCTCTAAATGGAAGGGACGCTGCTGCAATTCCAGCTATCTAGCGACGATGAGTTTTTGAGAGCAGATCTTTGATATTTGTTGTGTCCAGCGCTCAGGGCGCAACTACACTTTTCCAGAGTCATCCGCGACAACTATTCGTCTTCACGCCCGCCATATCACACGGTAATAGTAGCACAAGAAAGCGATTGACAGCTGCAGACACCTTCTCGTATATACTGGGGGACTGTTGACCGGGTCGTAATCTCCTTTTTGGATGGTTCACCCAGGCACTTCCGAAAGAATGCGGACCAGATCACCTCTTGAATCCCAGATTCGTTTTGTCCGAGTCGGCACTGGGAATTGCTCTGCAAGGGACTTCTTGGAGCAGGTCTTACTCCAGAAATCCATCTGCCATAAAGTGTTCTTTCTTGTCGAGGACTAGAGGTTACCTGTGAGATTGCTTGCCTGAGCCATTTTGTCTCAAGGCATGAAGTCGAGACCATTTCACTCCTTAGTGCTCACTTCACTTGCCAGCCACTTTTTGCTAGGCCCACAAAGCTCTCGGATACGCCCGCGATAATGAAGTGTACTTGAGGAAATAAAATGGCACCTCACTGTACCAGAGAAGCCGAGTAGCTGTCAATATTTCGAGTAGATCTGCTCGCGTGGCGCCAATTACCAGTTGAACGTCATAATCTATTGCACCTTTTCTTTTCCTGAAGCAGATCGATCGATCGTCGACCTTCCGAAAAAAACGAAAAAAACTCTATCGCAGCTCCTATTTAAAGCACTGGAAATCGAACATCATCCCAATACACTAAGCCAGTTCTTTAGTATTCCTCCTTTGGGGTAAATTATCCCATGTACGGTGGCATGCTTACTTATTGTCACATCCTCAAGCAACTGGTGTATCGATGAATTCCCCATCTCGAGATTGATTTCTGTATATACTTTAGATAATCTCCAGCTAGATCTCTATACAACATGTTTTTGGCAAGATGTAATTCTGTACTCGCTTGATTCCCAGCCATGTCATACTGTTTTGTAGTTGCTTAAGCTACTCTCGATTGTCGCCATCTGAAAATCTAAGGGCAGCTTTGCATCTGAGGCAGGAGCAGGCAATTTATGTAGTCGTGATGTTCCTGTACTTTCCTTGAAGTATGGTTGAGAATGCCAATGCCGTCATTGAGCACTGCGTTGAGCTGTCAATGGAGAAGCAATGTTGTTTTCGGACAGCAGAGCGTATATTTGGACGTGAGAACGCAACCACTAATCATGAATGGCGATATGGACATCAAACAGTTTGTCCGTCCGACCGGTAAAATGCTGGAGTAGCTGATGAAGCACCTCCGAAGAGTTGCCAGTCTATCTGTCCACTGTTTCCTTCCTTTGTACTTCAATAATCCAAATCAATTTTCCGCGTTGCAATCATGAACAAAACCAAGGGTCTGAAGCGCAGTGCTTTCTTTAATATGGAGATCCATTCTACCATCACATCGTGCATGCTCATATCTCATTTATACCATCCATCGTCTCTCATCTACCTTTATGTCACCAGATTTTCAACTCAAGACCATCTTCTCTACCTCAGGCACATCTGCACCAATAGCTGTCTGGGCTTCAGGAGTTTCAACCTTCCGCATCAACCAGGCGATAACACCCCACACACATCCCATTGCCTCAACCCGCTCTTCCTTCAAATACAGATCATACCATTTCGTCCTTCTGATTTCTAGTCTCTCCCACTCATCCTCCGTTCCACCCTCGAGCACACTCAGCAAATTCTCGCTGACCCTCGCTCGCACGATGGATACATGGTGATTGAGTGCGCTCATGAGGAATATGTCGTCGTACCCCTTGCCAGGCACTTTCCCGATAGCCGAGTACCGGGCCTTGCGATCCCAGGTTGCAGAAGGCGGGTTCATTTTGCGATAGTTCTCATAGACGGCCATCATCGCGCTCTCCTTTCCACCTTTCCTACTGCGCTTGGGTGGACTGGGACCATTCAAACCTCCAATTTGCCTTTTGACCTCGTTCGCCATCTTAACACCAGGTGCTTCTTCAGCAGTGGTAGTCACCTTTTCAGGAACGCTAGAAGCCAGTGCAATTGCTACCTCCTCTGCTTTGTCACCTTCCCGTCCGATCGGGCCACCGGGTCCACCTCCCCAGCGCGGTGTCGTTGTCCACCATTTCGCATCGCCGAAGCGCTTCTCTGTCTTGCCTTCCCGTGAGCGATGCTGTGCTGTGAGTAGCACGCCGACGACCTCCCGAGCTAGATCGAGGATCTCATCACAAGAGTTACTAAAGACTGTGCTAGCGCGGGCTGAGAGTGTTGCGACTGGTCCTTCGACTATGCCGGCTCGGGCTGCTGACCGCTCGATAGGCGTGCGATAGACAAATGTTACGGATGAGTTGAAGTAAGACGGTGGGGGCGATGGTAGCGGCGAAGGAGCTGGCGAGGGCGTTAGATGTAAGCGTGGTTCTGTCCGAGGATAAGAGACGTTGCACCCGAAATCATAGGCAACAAGCTTGACGAATGCACTGAGGAGATTCTGGCGGTAATCTGGTGGGAGCTGTGCACCGTTTCCGGATGGGACATGAGTCTTCATGTGATTAGGGACAGCATCTTTCTCCGGCTCAGCAGCTTCCTCTGAATTATCGGTCTCCGACGGTTCTGGCTTGGAAGGAATTGAAGTGTCGGGCCAATATCCCGAGAAAAATTCTAAGTTTTTGAAGAACTCATAGGCATTTCCTAAGCGGGCTGCTGTTTCTCCTGTTGGAGCTGGGATGCGTCTGATCGTCCTGAAAGCCGCTGTGTTATCTGTGAGCAGTTCCTTTTGCCGTTCTCGGTAAGTTTGTACGCCCGGCGAGAGGTGCCCATTGCTGAGAGGCTGCCGAGTAGCTTCATTGGCCTCCAGCAGATCTTCTTGCGCGATATCATTCCACTCTTCAAGGGGAGGAAGGTAGCTGGCGTCTGGGAGGAGGTCTCGTGGCGACACATCTGAGATCACGTGGACTCCCACGGCCTCGAGATGAGAGAGCTTGATATCGGTCGCCCTGTGAATAGTCTGAAGGAAATTGACTAGCGAGACATCTCCTCGTGTTCGAGGGACTTTCTCATCCGATTCAGGCGAGCATCGAGGAAATCTGATAGGTGTCGGGGGCGGTATAACCCGTGGCGCTGTGTCCGTTGAAGGTGGGAGAAGGCCTGTTTGATAGCACACGTGAGCATAGTGTCTTGAAGTAGAGACTCTAACCAGATGGAAAGCTAAGCTGCCAAATCACTACAAAAGAAATATGCTCTGAAACGCGGCAAGGCAGATATCGACAGATCGAGAAGCCAATTCTGACAGCTGTTTGGGAGCAGCACACGTTTGGGGAAGTGAGCCTAATGCATAGTCTAGCATGTAACGATGTTGCACTCAGCATAAATTGGCTGGGTGAACAGAATGAGGTGGGTTATGCACACTTGTGCCTAGGATGGCCTTCGGGCTCGATAACGGGCAGCCATTGAAGTGTTTTGCGTATTATGTCTTGGATTGGCCAAGCACCCAGCGGAAGAAGCAATTGGAAAGGGACGGGACGACAAGTCTTGATCTGGCTGGCCATATCTTTTAGACTTTCGTGAGAGCTTTGCGTACCGATGTTTCCAAACGCAGCGAACATGGTGTCGATTTTCTAGCCCCAATGTTTGTTCTACTTCAGTTGAGCAACCACGCTGTACGTGCCGTATTATGCTCTGCTTGGTCTTGGTGGGGATTGTGTTGACGGCGGAGTGGCGGCACAATGTGGCTATTCCAATCATTGCCGGCAACTCAGCTCTCGACACCGTCCCGTGTGAGGTGATTTCGTGAAGCGGGATTGAGTGGTGGCGACTTGAAAGTGAGGTCGGTGACGTTCTTTGCTGTCGACCTTCTGGATACCAACGATGCTGCATTAGTTGGTGCATACACAGATTACAGCGGTTGTGGTGTTCTGTCGTGGGGCGGATAAAGGCAATAAAGCTCGGCTCGTTAACCTTACGCAGCCACACCGCGCCGATGCACCTCATGCATCTCAACCCTCCACAATATCCACATCCATCTGTTCCCACATCACATCACATCATATCACATCTCCGCTCCTCTCCTCTTCCCTCCTCTCCTCTCCTCTTTCGCCCCCTCAACTGCAGATCCCCTTCTGGCAGTGTCCCTACTCCGTAATGCAGGTGTATCTGCACCCTGAGCAAACAGACACCCTTGCCTGACAGACTACATACTCGGATGGCAGACATCCCGTCGAAGCCTCAAGCAGATTTGCCATCCCCATAAAATGCCACCCTGCCATCGAACGCATACCCGTCTTGTGCCAGACTCACTTATATTAAATTCCATCCTGCAAATGCCCCAGAAGGTTCTTGAGATGCGCACTCGTGTCAAATTCGTCTTCCACCTCTCTTCCTCATTTATCCCACTTCTGCGGGCTCTGCACTGCGTCTCGGTCCGCTCTGCAAAGGAAGGGAAGGGACCCGGATTGTCATGCCTCGTTCCAGCAGTGCTGTCTCAGCATCCGAACTTCAAGTCTCTCCACTGTTCCGAGACTGGGTGCCTGCCTGCACGTATGGCCTGGTTCGAACCATGGAGAAAGAAACAGTTTAACCTTAAGATGATCTCCGTTCGATGTTTGCAACTTAGAAGTCAATGGTACATAACGTTTGGGGCGTCGTCCTCCGACTGCCTATGGTCAGACGACATCGACAGCGGGGTTCCTCTCCCCCTTTTTACCTCGCTATCTGCTCCGTACAACTGCCCGTGTCTTCTAATCAGGTCATACCTAATAATGTGACAGAAAGTCACCTTGTTTCCTACAAGAGTACACTCTAGGATTGACAAACAGCCTCACGGACCCAGATGTTGCGGTAAGGTCGAGTGACCAACGTTCATGTCGCAGTGTGCAGCAGTTGGGGGTGTCGCATGTGGAAGGAATAACGCTGGCAATTGTGAGATGTACCGGCAAATAGCTGGTGACCTGAAGCGTCCAGGGAGGATCAGATGAGGCATTGTTATAGGATGGCGGTAGTTGCTATTTTAAAGAATTTGGAGTTCGCGTAGGAGGACTTTTACCCCCAGAAGTAGCTACAACACAACTACTAAGACAACAATATGATACCGGGCATTCATCAGTATCGAAATATAATTTTTTTGATGATCCGAGGCGCTCGGGGGTTTCCATCATACTGGCACTGGCATGATATTCTGCTACTACGACCTCAAGAAAGCTGATCAAGGGTACGGAGGTGGAGAATCATTTGTTGTTGGACGTTGCATATATGAGACTAAGTGGCAGAAGCTGTCACCAACCAAGGATTGTCCCATTTGATACCTCATACCCTTCAGACGACACGTCAGACAGAAGTCATTAGACGTTGACAAGACGTTGCCGCACTTGCCAAGGCTTATGACCATCATGCTCGCCCGTGCACCATAACCGAGCATAACCTCCACATTGAAAAAACCATTACCGAAGTCTCGTATCTCGTATCTCGTGCAATGATTTTGATTTTTGGAGAACATACGAATAAGAAAAGAACAAAATCTGTTCTCACATCAAAATTGCTCAATTTAATAAAATACTCTCATAAGTAACACCTAGCCTTTGGATCTGAAGACTGGTGGATGGTCTTCTAAACGCCAAGGAGGTCGCGCGTGGCTTGGAAGTCCGAAATAGAGAGGGGCTTGGACTGTGTATGTCAGCAGCACGTCTTCTCTGAGAGTGTCCCTCGTCTCCCCGCTTATGTTTCCAGTGAAATAGACAGGCAGACAGGTTCAGGTCGACTTTTCTCCAGTGCTCCATGATAGGCGACTCTTTGCTGCAAACATTTCTCCGCGAAATCAGAGCACATACAAACAGCGGCAGCGCAGTTCATCTTCCGGATCGCCATTCATATCGGAATGTCAATATGATATGCGAATAGTTCCAGCAGAGGCCTGATATCAAACCTCCATGTGTTCCATGGCATTATGGGTGGATTGCTCCATCGCCCATATGGGCAGGCTGTCACCGGTGCGCGCGCAAATGCCCCTCGCTAAGCGAATAAATACCCCTGAACAAGACCCCCCTTTGCGGCACGTTGCGTCTCAGCGCCATGGGCTGAAACCCAATACAGCCATAACCCTGGTCTCACATCCTCACTTCTTAATTAATTGTCACCCACTCCAGACTCACTTCAGAACACAGGCGTTTGAGGATGGAGATCATGGTTTCTGTCCGCTTCCGCTGCTTCGTCCGACTCCACCTTGTCGTTTTTCCCTACCGACTCGACTGAGTGTCGTTCTGACAACCTGACCTAACCTTACTTTTGACTTCCGTTCTTCTTACCTTCGCAAACATCGTCAACATTATGGTTGGGGTGGAGAACTGATGGCCAGGGAGCCTCTGTGATTGATATCTTCTTCTTGCTTGCTTTTTGATATACATTCCTTCGAGCGACTGGTGTCGCTTTCATTCTATCATCATGTCGAGCCCAAACCTGCCGGCAGGATTTTCTATTACGACTATAGACGGCCAGCGATGTACAGCCGTGCCACGCTCTCTCACGACTTTGACCGGATCTTTGGCAACAGCAGCGGCAGCGCAACCGCCGACGACCACTACAGAAGTCATTGCTTCGACAACGGCTCCAGTAGTTGTACCTACAACTTTGGCAACTTCTGTTTTACAGAATACTATAGCGGATGTATCATCTACAACACCAACACCAGCAGCATCAATAGCTAGTACTCCAGGTTCTAGCGCTGTACTGCCTGCAGTACTTACCAATTCAATTCAGAGCCCATCTTCGAGTGCCCTGACTGTCACTTCCGCGATTGCGGCTTCAAAATCAACGACTCCGACAACTTCGTCCAGTACCCCATTAGCAGTTGCTCAGAGTGAAGTGACCGCTTCTGCGACTCCAATTCCAGGCGAGAACAATGGAGTCGATTCTACCATTCCGTCTGGGACAACATCCTCGCCTCCCATTTTGGCGACTTCATCGAATCCGCCCGAGGAGTCATCCGCAGCTTCTGGGATTTCTTCTCAACCAAAACTCACGACGGCGCCAGTTATTGGAGGAGTTTTGGGATCGATGGGACTCATTGCGGTAGTGGCACTGTTATTCTGGTTCTTTAGGAGGAAACGGAAGGCCAGAGAGTCACTTCTCACACCTTTGACCACAGGACGACGGAGCTCGTTCTACGATGCGGACGACCGATCTGTTGGACCCAGTGGACGAGGTAATAAGTGGAGGACTGAGTTTGGATACCAGACAGATCGAGTTCGGAACGTAGGCTCAGATATTAAGGCCGGAATCGTCGCAGTTGGGTCTTCCCTGAAATCGAAGGTAGTACGTGAGAGAAGCGACACTCCGAGTGTCAATCTCAACAGAGGCAATTCTCAGTTCCTCGACGGGCCGATCCCCCAACACAGCCGGAACAACTCCACGCTCTCGAATCCGGCACATGCCAGTATCAAGGAGAAAGCAACAGACTGGTGGGAGCGGCTGAGAGAGAAAATAAGTTTCGGGGGGTTTGGGAAGAAATCCGAACCAGCAGATCCTTTTGCCGCAGCACGCGGCATGACTGAGAAGCGAGCAAATGCCACCGGCTCACCTGATTTTTCGCAACTTCTAGGGATGGACGATAGAGATCTACAGATCCAGGCTGAGCGAAGAAGAGCATCTCTAGCAGGTAACACCGGATCCCTTCCACAGCTAGGAAGTCTAGGCTTGAACTTCAATACCGGCGAGGATCCTTTCGCCGATCCAAAGAAGCCATCTGCAACAACCAACACCACTTCACCAGGCTGGAAACCTCCCAATGCCAAAGGAGCAAACCCCTTCGCGGATCCAGCACCTAGGGCCAATCCTTTTGCTGATCCAGTTTCTCGGCCAGACCCTACAATCCCCAAATCTAACACCTACATTGCCGATATCCGTCGCTCACGCGGCCAATCTATCGACGCAAGCACAACAGCCAATAACGCCACAGCGATGTACAACCGACCTCCGTCAACAGCAATTCAATCCCGGTATCCTTCTTCCCTTGCACCTAGCCGTGACAGCTACCGCGATACGGTATTCTCCTCCTTCTCAGCCAACGTCCGAAAAGGCAAAGGACGGTCCGACCCCTTCGATCTTGAGCGTCCTGAGCTCTGGAAACCGCGGGACTCAAATTTGTACCCCAATCCCTTGAACGGGATCAAAGAATCCAATCCCGGGTCAGCGTATGCCCAGAATCAAAGGATCATCAGCAACGCAACGTTTACGTCGAAATACAGCAGTGGTATATCATCGCTGGGAGAATGGGGTGATCCTGGACCAGACTTGGGACCGAGTCAGAATAGTAGTATGAGGGGGAACGCGAGCTCTAATGGCGGCAGTGTGGACTATACGAGTGGGAAGCCCAGTGAGCTGGAGGAGATGGTAAGGAATGGACGGCCGGTGAGTAGGCAGAGTAGTAAGGCGAGTAGTAAGAATGGGGTGGGCAAGGCGATGTGACGAGTGGGACCCAGAATGAGACGTGCGTAAGTGAGATGTCATAACTGGTGTTCCCTTTTTCAAAGCAAAACAATTCTTGGATAGGGTTTGGAGGGAAACAGGTATATACCGAGCCGAGCCAAGAGCAGGTGGCTGATCGGTTTGCTGGTGGCTGTGGGAATGAAGACTGGTCCTAATGATGGAATGAGGGCTGGATAGGTCGGTGGATCATAATGAGGCTTGATCTTGGTTAGTGTGATCGCATGTCTTTGTTGTTGGTGGTGAAGCGAAGGCAGCTATGGATGGCCCGGTACATAGGCGTTTGCATTTGCTCTTCTCTTTTGGCTTTTGTACGTTCGTTGGGCAGGCGAAATACCAGGTAGTTTGATGGGATATGAGAAGTTACGAAGAGGTGTGAATGGCCGAGTTGAGCCAATACCAAGAGGAAATGATCTGAAGCGAGCGGCTACCACTGCCACCGTAAGCTTGCTGAGAGGCGTGGCCGTGTCGATGTGTCCCGATATATTAGGTAGTTTAAGACAAGGAAGAAAATCATTTGTATATTGTTGCGTCTACTACAGTCGCGCTTGATTTTAAGGTGCATGCATGAAAAGCTAACGTTCTCGGTGTCTATTTTCTATGCCCCAACCTCACGCCACACTCGACACTCGACACTCCTCACTCCTCACTCCTCACTCCGTGCTCCGATTATCACAAGTCATCGCTTCGTCAATCAATCTTCATGAGCTCGTTTTTTGCCTGCCAAAAGTCACACTTAGTCTCCTTGCCCACAATCTACGGGAAAACACAACAGCAGCGCGCACAGAGTACGAAGTGCACAGGTAATGTCAAATCAGGTGCTTAGCAATGTAACAACGCAATAATGGCAACGCAAGGTGGATCTAACTCTTGATAAGAAGACTGTGACCAGTCATTTCTTCTGGTTGGGTCAAGCCCATGGCCTCGAGAATGGTAGGTGCGACGTCACCGAGGACACCGTCTGTCTTCTTGAGGCTCCAACCCTTGGGTGCGTTGGCCATGATGAATGGGACCTTGTTGGTGGTGTGCGAGGTTTTTGGCTTTCCGTCTGGAAACTTCATTTCTTCCGCGTTACTAAACATTGTCAGCGATGCGCCTTGCCATCAATTCAATACTGAGCTTACCCGTGATCTGAAGTGATGAAGAGAATATATCCCTCTTCCTTGCAGGTCTCGTAGATGGCCCCAATAGCCTTATCGGTTGTCGCAACACCGATGACAGCTGCATCGTAAACACCAGTGTGACCGACCATATCAGGTGGAGCAAAGTTGTTCATAATGAACTCGAACTTGCCTTCCTTTATCCGCTTGCTCATTTGCTTAGCGACGCCAGCAGCGCTCATCTCTGGTGCCAAGTCGTAAGTAGCAACGTTCTTGTTGGATGGGACAAGATCTTGAGATTCATCTCTCTCCTCAAGAGGGAACACTTTCTCAACGCCACCGTTAAAGAAGAACGTGACGTGAGCGTACTTCTCGGTCTCAGCGACGTGGACTTGCTTAACACCCTGAGTTCCTAGAGTCTCAGCAAGAACATTACCCATGTGCTGAGGCTTGAAAGCAATTGTGAAGGGGTAATCGAGCTTGTATTGTGTCATGGTGGTGAGGTTGATGTTCTTTGGGTACGGGAAGTCCTCCAATGGGGAACGATCAAAGTCTCCGAGCAGTTGAGTGATCTCTCGAACACGATCGGATCGATAGTTGAAAAAGAAAACCTCATCGCCATCTGAAAAGTATTAGTGGTTGGCCATCAAGTACGTGGAGTTCTTACCCTTAATACGGGCCTCCTTGCCGCCAACAATGATTGGCTTCAAGAACTCATCGTTTTCTCCTTTTTCGTATCTCTCCTTGATCGTTTGGACTGGATCTGTGCTTTCCTCACCATCACCCACGCACAAGGCGTTGAGGCCAACTTCAATTCTCTCCCAACGCTTATCGCGGTCCATAGCATAATATCTGCCAACAACAGAGGCGATTTCGCCAATTCCAATCTCCTTGATCTTGTCCAATAATCCTTGCATGTAACCTGCTCCGGACTTCGGGTCGGTATCTCGTCCATCGCCGAAGAAGTGGATGTATACGTGAGGAATCCCGACTTCCTTAGCGAGCTTCAGCAGGGCGTAGAGATGGTCTTGTTTGGCGTGCTATTTCTGATCAGCTTTGAAGACCTTAATGAACAAAAGTGTGACATACCACACCGCCATCGGAGATCAAACCAGCCAAATGAAGACGTCCTGTACCGTCCCTAGCGGCATTGAAGGTCTTCATGATCACGTCATTCTTGTTCAATTCGTTGTTCTTGATCGTTTGATCGATTCGGACCACATCCTGCCACACCACACGCCCAGCACCAATGTTCAGATGTCCGACCTCAGAGTTTCCCATCAGTCCCTCAGGAAGTCCAACGGCCAGCGAGGAAGCCTCAAGTTCGGTGAAGCCGTCTGCATTCTTGGAAAAGGCATCCATCACAGGGGTCTCGGCGGCCGCAATCGCATCTCCATCCTTCGGCGATGACTCGCTGGGGATTCCCCAGCCGTCAATAACAACTGCGCCAGACCATAACAATTAGCCATGAAAGCTCCAGATACATGAGGCAATAGAGAAGAGCCAGTATGTAGTCAGGCTTCTTCTTGATCTGCTGTGGCTCGTACACAATGCCTTTGGCCCTCGGAGAAGAATTGGTTGAGGAGGACGCGGAGGCCATATCTGCTCTGCAGAATGGAAGAGATGATGCTGTTGATGATATACATATGGAAATAAAGTTGAGGATACGTGGAATGTTCGGGGAGTACATACTCAGCACCGCCTTATTCTCAACCTTGACCATTTTGGCGGGTGTTCGTTTCGCAGGCTATATGATCGATGTTAGGTGTCCCGTCGGGTACTGCAATTAAAAATAGACCCGCTGGATCAGGGGCAAATAGAGTTCTTACGATTGGTTGATTGAGGAGGATAAGAATTGAAGTCTTCGAGATTCACTGAATATTTACAGAGAACGAAGGGATTTTTGAGGGATTTTTTAGCTGTCTTTTGCACGTAAAAGCGAGGCGATAGAGGGGTTGGATGTTGAGACAAGCTGTAGTGGGGTGGTGTTTTGCTTTTCTTGCTGCCCCTCCAACAGATTTCTGGCAATCGGCGCGATAAGGCTGCATTCTTGATTGTCTTGTCTTGTCTTGTCTTGTTCCATGTCCCACGTATTTTGTGCTTCCTTTTCACCCACTGACCGAACTACCAATCACCTGCTTCAATTGATATGCAAACTACTTACGGCAACGGCAGAACTTGAATCGCGACTAAAATATCTCCAAGCTATTTGTCAACTTTTGGATGCCAATTAGCAGAAGCAGATCTATCTTGCAACCTCGAGGCCCCTGGAACGTCATCAAACGACCACCAAGATGCTGTCCACTCCCCAAACAACATCACAACCAGCCTCACTCATGAACCTCCCTGACGGCCTCTCGCCTGATTCAATCGACACTCTGCCTGTTCTCAGCCAAATCCTCGCGCGCCTGCAGACACCTTCGAGCACCTCAGGCGCATCAACAGTGGGCTCACCGCCAGCAGCCTCACCCTCTCAGATCACCACTGGCACCGGGCCTCTCAATATCAAAGACATTCCTACGGCAACGGATGGCATCAAGCATAAGTTGCAGAAGGCAAGGATGCTGGTGAAGGATTTGCCAGATATGCAGAGGAGTGTTGTGGAGCAGGAGGAAGAGATGGTGGAGATTGAGGAGAAAATCAGGAAGCAGAGGGAAGTGCTCAGGCGGTTGAGGGAGGTGGGCTTAGAGATCAAGAAGGAGAGGGAGCTGAGGCAAATAAATGGGAGTGGGGATGCTATGGAGACTTGAGGGCGCTTGAAGTTATGAGACAAACAACTTTGAAGCCCTCACGAGCAAGCTCATTTACCCTTCAGACAGATCAGGATGACAAGCCCCAAGCCCGACAAAGTCTCCTGATGACCAGACTTATCATAATAGACATGCTGGGAAGCAGCATTGCAGCACCAAGGCGAAGGATGGAGAACCACTGACAACGGGATGGGGAGCTAGCTATCGTCTGGCCCAGTTGCAAGAAGGGTCGGTCAAGATGGCCATGGTTTATAAAGGATTTCTAAAACCCCAGAAGAAAAGATAGCAATGCCAAACTCCCCGCTACAATACATAATATTTTGCCAGATCGCAACGATAGTAAATTATGTGCGTCCTACTTCGCGCTCCAAGTTGTTCATTACCTTCCTGGAAGGTTCATTCGCTTCAAGATATCCTCAAGGCCAACTCCGGGGCCACCTGGAACAACATCCGTCCAAACCTGCTCGTCAAGCCTATCGTCATCTGGCAAGATGCTCCAGTTTGGACTGTGCTCTGCCTTAAGCCACTTGAAATCATCAACCTGATCCCACTGGCTCTGGACTGGCGTTTCTTGAGTTGTCATCTGAAAGCTGTTAGTGCCAAGTCAGATGAATTGCCAAATTGACCTACGTAGCATTCAGGGATGGGAGAGAAGCGGACATTGCTGCAATCCTCAATGATGGGACGGCTGGCACAGTGGAGGTATATATCCACATTCTTGCAATCATGCATCCGGACCTGTCTGGATTCCACAACGATGATACTATTCTCGACCCCAGTGATGTGGGCAGCTCCAGCTACATGTCCAGCAATGATCAGAGAGTCCTTGATACTCTGAAGAGCAAGTCCAGCAAAAGGTGCACCATTGGCTGTTGGGACAGACATATCAACGATACACCTATTCAGTTTGGTGAGAGAGCCGGATGCTGTGGCACGAGACGCAGACGAAGGAAGGATGATGTGAAGACGGTTATGACCAGAGATATCAACGTTGGTTGCTTGGGAGAAACTTGGTTTTCGCACGGGCGCTGCAGGCCCTTTTGTCATCTCCTCGTTGTAATTTTTGGGGAATGACGGGAGATCGCCAAGGGTGTCCTTGGAATTGGCTTCACTAGGTGGAGTTTTGAGATGTGCCGGCGTGGTAGCAATAGAAGATTCATTGGACGATAGGAGGCTTTGGCCGAATCCTGGCGCTTTGAGACGTTTCTCTTGGGCGAGTTCAGCTGCATCGTTGAGAGATATAGCAGAGTTGTTCTTCTGTTGTTTAAATTGGAATCTAGGCTTCGGAACATATTTGGTTCTAGCATCTTGAAGTTTCTCTTCTAGAGCTTTGATTGCCTAGTAGTAATGTCAAAGAGTGAAAATATCTGTCATAGTAATGTGGAATTACCTGTGAGTAAACCCTTTGATCATAGGCTGGAACGAAGCCTGACGCATCGGAGACTTCGTTCGAAAGTCTAGTGATTCCAGAGTTCACATGGTCAATAGCATCTTGCTTCTCTCCTCCGACCAGGCTGTAATTCTCAAGCTGTGCAATCTGCTCCTGGAGTTCTGTGCATTCCGCTTGGAAGTGGCGATAGAATCGCTGATTGATATCCGACTGGGAGATCGTAGAGGGCTGGACAGGTGCCACGGGTGGTTCCATCTTTTCGTTCAAGACCATTACACGGACAGATGTCGTGTCTCGGGATCAGTGCCACTGGAGATATTCTGCATAAGCTTGATCTTCTTATAAGTCTCCGAAGGACTGTGGGAATATAAGAAGTGGTGAGACTTGTGAAGACTGTCAAGACAGCGTGATGTCGTCAGTGGCTGCGTGGGGAGGATGGGGCTAATGCAGAAGTCTTCAGGGACTTGAGGAACTTCGGAGGCAAGAACCTTAAAGAGGCTCCCCCAATGACCGGCAGACAGGAGGTGATGAAGAGCTGAAGTAGTGGGGAACTGGCTGCCTCCGTACTGAAGCCACGGCGGCTAATTTGAAATAAAGACGCTTGATCCGAAGCAGGATCAGTCCTTTTTCAAGCCAGCACTTGGTTCACTGTGATGATTTGGAGATTGTTGATCTTGACTCTGAAACGCGGGGGAAAATGGCGCGCCTCTGGACTGCGGGGTACGCAGTCTCTCACGTGACCAGTTTGGTGTCTTTATGCCCCTTCCAGAAATGTCCAGAACTTCTTCTACTCCGCATTGAGTAAGAAACGACCATGCAATATTAGTACTGCGGTTCGTCTTGTATAGTGGTCCATCCATGACTCTCCACGCTGAAACGGGACAACCTAAATGTAGACGCTGGTTGGAGTCGTTTTCACGACGGCCTGTTCAAAGATGATGCAGTACAGGAATTTCGCCCTTTCTTTGATGAATTCAGATTACTTAAATGAACGGACAGGAGCTGATCTTCTCGCATGGCAACTCGCTAGATCAAAACCTTATGATAGAGGCTAGACAACATGGAAGCCGTTGTATGTACTTCAGGGGTCAAAGCTTTCACATAAATAGGAATGATAAAGAAGCTTCTGCAGCCACTTCCAGGACATTTCCTGAGCTGGAGCTGGATATGCTTGGTTTCACAGCACAAGGCATTGCTTTGAAAAGCACAACTCGCTTTCCATGCCACAAAAAACGGGCGAACAAGCACTACATACGCCGATCACTGATAGCTATAACTACCACAAACTTGATCATCGCTATAGCAGGACATGACTAGCTGAAGCGGGACACGCGAGCCCTTCAGTCGAGATGGGTCGCATACTTCCGTTGCTTCTAAAAGATTCGTCTTTTGCTCGCTAAAGATGAAGACAAGACACTTGTCTTGCGGGTAAATCCGCTGAGCAGCCTCAAAATATATATCCAACACGCAGAGAACTTTGAATAAAATGCCATATTCATATGTACAGTACAATCCGGACTCAGTTGTCGACCCAACACCAAAAAGAAACATCTATGACTTCGCCGGCACCTCAATTCCATACTTCTCCTTGATTCTTTCCCTCCTCCTCTCATCGTAACCTGGTGCGTAGATCCCTAAAGCAGATGTTAGCTTGCAAATAAAGCCTTTCAAAGGATAACATACCTCTTCCCTCTCCAATCTCCGAAATTGTTTGGTCAATTGGCCGTCTGCGATTCTTCCTCAGAGCTTCCTTTCGATCGAACTCATCCATCTCTGGATCTTTCCTATATCCGGTCAAAGCTCCGCCTGTATAATCGTACGCGCCCAGAACCACAGCTGTCAGTGCTCCGAATCCTAGAACTGCGGGAGTCGAGCCAACTATAGCGATATGTTAGTATCGCTGTCTCTGAGTAGGCCAACCCTTGCACGTACATCTCAAGCCCAGTACAGATCCAGCCAGGAAACCACCTAGTGCTGTATTCAAACTGTCGTCCTTCTCTCGTAGGTTGGCGGATGCAAATCTGGTAAACTCGTATGTGCCTCCCACCGCAGCTGTAGTATTGTCAGACAAGGCAAAAGCGAAGTTGGACAATCATTCAAGACCTACCAAACACAGCGATTGTGCCTCCTGTCTTCGTGAACACTCCCCATGGGCTGACGTTTCTCTTGGTTAAGGTATTCTGGATCGCGGAGACCAGTCCTCCAGCCGCACCAGTGATCATCGTGCCATTGATGGCCGCCTTCACGGCATCCTTGGGGTGATATTGCTCATCTGCTGGTGCCATGTTGAGTGCAGCAACTGAACAATTGATTTAATGGGTCCAGTTGGATCAGAGGTCGTTGACTTTGAAGTTGCTAGTGTAGAAGGGAGAGCTCGGGGCGCGGAAGCCTTAGAACGAGGTTAAACCCTTTTAGGCAGCATTGTACAATATCGGATCTACAGTAGATAGAGGAAGCTACAACTTTACCAACAAGCTCAAGCTCAAGCTCAAGCTCAACTGGGCTTCTTAAGTTCTTTAAGCAGAGAGACGGGAGCTTTGAACACGCGGTCGAGTCTGCACTTGCATGCCAATTATCTTTGAATTCCGAACGCGTCTCTCACCGTAGTCTAGGCATATTCACTGCCCTGGGCACCGTCACCTTCTTTCGCTTGTGATCCACATCTCTACAACATCTCCTATGACATCCCTCTCGCTCGCCTTCGATGTTACCCAACAGCAACGTGGAAGCCTTTGAATGACCTTGGAAGGCGCCATACCTCATATCCAGTATCCAACTGCACAATCAATCCAACCCTCGTTGATTCCACACTGCCCCCTGGCAGCTGTTCTGGCGCTGGGTACAGAGGACTAAGCAGCCTCAGTACTCGGAGGCGGCGGACGCAGCGGACGCGGCGGACGGGAAGGCTGAGCAGCACAGATCACAAAAGCAACTCAGTACAGGACATTTCGCCGCAACCACACACTCTAGTTGATCTCTTCTCTATTACGCATCCGCCTGGATAGTTGCTGATCCACTGTCTTTTGAGGCAAAACATACCGTCGGGTTTTCTCTCCAAAGTACTGGACAGCAGCTAGGACATTGGCAACATCTAAATTGCGCCGAAGAGACACCACCGATAAACTACAGCCTTGTAGCCATCTAAAGCTGGGGATCGGCGACTTTGAACCATAAGGAAGAACGAAGCCGAAGTTTTCAAGGTCGCCAAAAGTCCCCAGTACATGCACCGGCAATAATGGACAGACTTCCCTCAGGGCCAGGTTTGATACTCTTCCCATTTTGACATCCTAAGAGGAATACTAACGTCAAACCCACCTCCAGGAAAGACTGCCCCTAGACTCATTCTTGATCTCCTCAACTACGACCCAAAGAAGAACTACAGCAAGAATCTGCTAGTAGATCCGGCGCCAAAATGGAGGAAAGGTCTTTGGGATGCCGCACATCCTCAGGCGTGCCGACATTCTCTCATGAGAAAGGAGCAAACACGCGCCCCTCTTTCGAACGACGAGCAACCGGATACCGACACCTCATATTCAGTTGCCGCGTATTGTAACAAATGCCGGCTCCATTTCATGATTAACGTAGGTTACGAGCGGCAGAACGACTTTCAGATACCTTGCAGACAGTCGGACAAGGAAAGCCCTTTACATCACTTTCGCCTACAAGAATCTATAATTGGGAAGGAGTATAGAGAGAGATTCGGTACTGATAAACGCGATCACTTGATTGAGGCTCATCGATGGGGATGTTCTGCATCAAACTGTCCTGCGCTTCTGGAGGTTCGAATATCTTCCCCGCGACTTGGGAAATCCCTCGTCGATATGATCGTCGATAAACAGAGGCTCGAGGCGCGAGGTCGCAAGGAAATAGCAAGGGAACCTGCGAGATATCAGGGCATGGAACCAGTGGGACCTGTTTCGTCTCTGTGGTACTTACGGTCATATCTCACTGATGCCAAAGCTGCAAAAGATTCGGCCAGCCTGAAGAAAATTGCCAAGAGGAACAAAAAATTTGTCATGGCATTTGGAAACGAGTGTAACGATCTCTTTGAGACTCTTGGGTTCACAGAGATTGAAGAACCAGCCGAAGCACCCGAGGTAAGTCAGGAACCACCGGCACCTCAAGCTAAGTTGACTTATGATTGCACAGGAGGGCACAAATGGGTTTTGGCAGCTGCCTGTCGTTACAGATGATAACATCGCATTCATTGAAGATGTCATCTTCGAGATCGATGTCTTAATACAGAATTTACCACTTTCAGAACAGAATCCTGCATATATGAGGGTTATGGTCAGGCCAGTTCCGGCGTTGAAGGATATCGAGAAAAGTCTTGGCTATTTTGATTATCCGACAAGATCCAGAACTATTGATCTCGTAACGGAGGAGCACCCATACTACAAGAGTTTAGGAGCTGTCGAGACCTTCAACGATGATTATCTGAGCTGGGCGTACGATCGACAATGTCTTTGTGATCCAGTCAATAAACCCTACTACTTCGACTGTTTAGAAGATCTCGCGAAGGGCCGTGGAAGCCCAGACCTTCAGCTGAAAGTTACAATGGCAGTTTCTTTGGGCGAGTACGGCTTAAAGCAACTGGAAGATTCCTTCAAATTTTTTGGCTTAGATCCAGCAACAAAGGAAGGCGATGACCACATTATGGGCGTGTATAAATCTCGTATTGCCTCAGCGCCACGACAAAAGGAAGAAGCCAAGGCCTGCCTTCTCATCATCGCAAAACACCGAAAGAGTGAAGCCATTGAAGCTCTTGCAAACGACAACACGATGTCTTTCGAAGAAGCCCTTGAGTTCTTGGACGTCACGGCTACCACTGCTTCTGATAGTATAGAAGCTGCTGCGATTGCAATGGTAAGGGCGTCTACTGTTTCTCTATGGATCCGAACTAATTTTGAAACCTCCACAGGCACTAGATGGGGATAAAGCGAGAGTTGCACGCGCATTAAGAGTAATTGCCAACCAACGTCCAGAAGATCTAACTCTTCAGAGAGCAGCAGCACAGATGGAGTCTGGCAACGGAGAGTTTGCTTTGGATGTCAATGAAGCATACAACCGATTGCAAATCGGAACCTCTGGTCCAAATCTCCCAGACGAGACAGTGCTTACCTATTATCAAAGCCTTTCGAGTGGAGCACCGTCTGGATCCAAGGACAGTTTTGCGGAAGCTCTGCGCACTATTGCACTGCATCGAGACAGCATCTTCTTGCTGAGAAAACTTGATGATCCAAACGCGGTTGTGCACGCCAGCACAGCAGAACCCGTTGGACTCGATAATATCGGCAATACCTGCTATCTCAATAGCTTACTCCAGTACTACTATACCATCAAGCCCGTACGGGATATGGTAATAGATTTCGAGAAGCATCGCATGACCCTCAGCGAAGATAATCTGAAGATCAAGCGTGTTGGTGGTCGGATTGTTGACAAGTCCGAAATCATCAAGGCACAGAAATGTAAGTGAGATCACTATCTGAATGAGTCATGTATGCTAACTTTCCAGTCGTTGGTGAACTTCACAATCTGTTCGAAAATCTCAAGACGGCATCAACGCGCTCGGTCAAACCTACGAAGGAATTGGCCGAGTTAACCATCTTCAGCTCCGAAAAGCAGGGGGAATTTCTTGAGCGACGCAAGTCCATCAGTAGCCCCTCGGGTCCACCGAATATCGCCTCGATCATGGGTGCTCCTGTATTCGGCCCTCAACTGCCACCGACACCTCTGACTCCACCTTCTTCTTCGAAGTCTCTCGAGGATGATATTGAGATGATTGACAACCCGGGTGATAATGCAGAAGCTCGTGACGATAGTAGTGAGGCTACGCTTGTGGATATTGACCAAGCTCCGGTCATTGCCGACCAAAACTCTACCGGTATGCCCACAACAGCTACGCCTACCTCAGACATAGACACAGACGCTGTGATGGTCAATGGAGGCGGTGATGGGGACGATGCATCAAGACCTTTATCTCCGCCCGAGAAGCCTCCCCCTATACCTCCACGTAACAAATCCGGACTAGTCATTACCACGACTGACAATAAGGATCTGGCCGCCGATGATGAGCTTTGGAGATTTGGAACACAGCAAGATGTCACGGAGGTCATCGGAAACGTTACTTACAGATTGCAATGTGCTATCAAGCCGACTAGCTTCGAGGAAGGATCTGGAGAGCAGATCGATGTCATCAGAGATACCTTCTTTGGCACAAACACAACCTATACCGAGAAAGGTCATACGACGGAGACGAAGGTGGAAGCCTGGCCTACCATCATTGCTTTCCCCGGCAAAGGAGGTGATGTTCGGGACCTTTACGAGGCGATCGATGTCATATATGACGAACAATATGTGGAAGTCGAGAATAAGAAGTGCCCGCAACATTTTTCGATCAGCAAGCTTCCCGAGATACTTCAAATTCAGATCCAACGAACTGACTTCGACCCTGTAAGGCAGACCTCCTACAAGAATCGCACGCCGGTTGCGTTTCCAGAGACACTCTACATGGACAGATATGTCGCTACCGAGGATCTCGATTCTGTCGTTATGCGACGCCGTCGTGAGACATGGAAATGGAAGTCTCAGCTCCGATCGCTAGAGGCCAGACAGGAAGCTCTGAAGAATAGCAAGGAGGAAATCAATGTCCCTGATGCCCTTCTTGCGGTCAAAGACTACGTCAAAGCACTTCAAGAAGAGGAGATTGAGGGAATCGAAATCGACCCCGCCCTTCCTGACGCCCTAGAAGATCGAATTTCCCAAGTCGCGTCAGAGCTTGAGGAAATTAGCAAGCAAGTCAATGTTCTCAAAAAGAGTCTCAAAGAGCAGTTTACCGATATGCGTGAGCATGAATATAAGTTGCATTCCGTCTTCATCCATCGTGGTGAAGCAGGGGGAGGTCACTATTGGGTTTACATCTACGATTTTGAGCACGATATCTGGCGCGAATACAATGACGAACACGTCTCGGAAGTCAAGGATCGCCGCAGGATTTTTGACCAAACAGGTTCTGCTGAAGGTACCCCTTACTATCTTGTGTACGTCAAAACACAGCGATTACGGGAACTGGTGGACGTTGTATGTAGGGAGATTCAGGAGGAACCGGTCGAGTTGGACACATGGAATGGACAGATGGACGGCGTGGTGAAAGAGGTTGAGGAGGAAGGCGAGGACGTACGACACATTGAACATGTCAAGCCCCGGCCACTTCGACCCAAGCCTCCGGTGAACGAATGGGGTGTTGCCGTTGAGCAAACGTATGACGCGAACGGAAATACCTGGTAAAGTTATTCAATGTACATGTAGATGAGAGTGAGGAGCGTGCTTCTGGAGGTAGTCTTATGGTATGGAGCAATGGCGTGGCGTGGCATGAACGTATGATATGAATGAAGGAAAGAAGGAAAGAGCGAATTCTTCAGCGATGATATCCCATCCTATTCTGGCATGTACCTTGGTTCCGGGGATGAATCAAGTAGCAAGCAAAAGAGGTACTTGCTTGCTCGCTTACTTGTTTGCTTGTTGGTAGCATCACGCTACCTAGCTTCAGAGCAATCGGAAGAAGCATCTTGAACAATGAGTGCCTTGCAATTCTCTTGGTACATGAGATTTGTTAATGATCAAGGAATATCCATGGTCCGATCGATTGTGTTGAGACAACAGAAGTAATGAGCTCGATCCCTGCCTTAAAGTATGAAGATGAATTCGTGACATTGTGTGGAACGCACATAATCCGCGCGCTTCAGGCCCATACAGTGCCATCAGTACTCGTAGCCTTTTGCAAACTTTGCAAAACATGTTGGTGACATTCAGCTCAGATCAGAGCTTGTGCACGTCTTCCATCTGCTTGATTACAAAGATGCGAATTTGAGTGGCACTGGACTCAATACAACCTACGTTAGCGGAGAATAAATGGGTAAAATTCCATGCCTTGCTCTTACCAGAACGTTCGAGTCCGGAGGACATGGATAAGTCAAGATGCGGCTGGTGGCGGTGAGTTGAGACGGAGGAAAGGAGTATCGTGGTATCATTTCGTCAACATATCTCATCTCTGCTCAAAACGCCTTCATAACCTTCCCACCTCCTTTCTGCCACAACCATATCGCCTCCACAGCATACGCCTTACTCCCCTGATGCCCACCTTCGGCACCAGCAGCTTCCTCCAACGTGTCCATGACCTTCCCTCCCTCCACACACTGCCACAACCCTTTTGTGATCTCGCTATCCGGACCTCCCCACTCTCCTCTCCCAAGTCTATACAACAGTCTCCCTAGCGTTTGAAACGCCATACACCTCTGAGCTGGGAACGCTGATCTCGCCAGTCTCGCTAGTTCAGGGACTGTATACCCCGCCGCTTCCGGCGCCTCTCCATGGTGATGTAACCCCTTTGTAACAGGCACCGCTCTTGCGATCCTAGGCGGCAGCAACCCGCCTCTAAAATCGAATCGAAGCGCCGAAGCAGATAGGCCCTGGCTAGAAGGGTAGTAAGGTGATTCTTGGTCTGCGATCGAGCCATGTGTAGGGATAGGTGCCATCCATGCTAGTTTTGAGGGGTCAGCAGGGAGGTTGGGAAAGTATTTCGTGTGGAGATTTTCGAGGAAGGAGGGGTCTGAGGGGTCGAGGTCGGGGATCGAGGGAGCGGTTGGGAAGTGCATTGTAGGGTGGACATCTGGGGGAAGGGGGTCGCTGGGATTCGAGGATGCAGGTTGGAGGTCGATGGGTTGGGTGGGTTCGCTATCGTCGTCTCCTTCGAAACGGACGGATTTGGGGGCTTCAATTCGTTTCCCTGCTGGCTTGGGAGCTGGGACGCTCCCCTTATCTGTCAAGGGCTCCTCGTGTTGTATTTCTTCTTGTGTGTCATTTACTTTCTCTTTCTCCTCTATCTTGGCTGTAGGAGGATCAATTCCAGTATCGCCTCTTCCTTCGTCCAGATTTGATCTCTTCAGGAGCATCTCAAGTAAAGCTGGGTTCAGTCCAGCCATGAGCTCATTTCTCTCCTCCTCGATCTCTTCTGCAGACATAGCGGCCAGCCTCCGATTATTCTCCTCGTCTATCCGCCGTCGTTCTCCGTCCATGCTGAAGACATTCTGCGAGGAGGCATTAGTCGGCGTCTGTCGCAACGCAAAAGCATTAGGAGTTTCCGCCACTACAGGCTTCGCAGATTGCGATCCAGCTCTCTGCTGTTTGAAGGCTGATATTCTTGTGCGCTTCTTGTGTTCGGGAAAGCCAGTAGGTGTGCTCTTCATCTTTGGTGCCGAAGGAGGGGTAGCAATTTCGCGTTCTTTGATGTCTCCTACGAAAGGAGAAGATATTGATGGGAATGCATTTTGAGGTAAGGTCGAGCTAGTATTCGGCTGCTCGTCATCATCGGAAAGGACGATCTCGAATCGTTGTCCGCGTAGATCCATATTTGCAGTCGAGAAGAAATTTGGTTGTATTTTTAATGGAGGTATCAACACGCCGCTTCATGATCAATCGCAAATTTAAGGTTTGCCGATGCATGGACCAGCGCTAAATAGACCCCTGTCCTATTTGTGGTAGCCTTGCATGATACGAAGTTAGCCTCACGGAGCTCTTAGCCGAGAGGACAAAACAACATCGAAATGGACAATCTTCCTTGCTAATCATGCATTGTTGCAAGTATGGCTGCTATTTTGGTGTTTCAGATGTTTTTTGACACTTGATACACTTTAAATAAATTTCCGAAGAGTCAAAACCAATTATTTATGATTATAAAAGTCACATTGAGCCAAATATCAGAATCGTAAGGTCCTGCAGCGATTTCAAGGCTGACATTCGTCGTTTGGAGGTTGGGAGTGGCCGGGTAGTCTTCGCTGTCATTGGTTACCCTGTATCGGCCATGTCACATCATGTTTATTGCCTTTTCGTCAGGGCCCGTCAGACGGAGCCAGATCCACTTCCGGCAATGCTGTCTGTCTCTCAGACTGCCTTGTTGGGGAAAGTGATAGCTGGTGGTCTGCAATTAGCAGCCGGCTAGATACCATACCATACTTCGTGTCGCACTGAAGACTGTGAAGACTTTCCACACCGATCCGACATGAGAGTCAAATAACGATCATCTCACATTTCATCATCCACGATTCAAATACTCGACAACCTTTGGTCAGCTAAAAGCCACATTATTTATTGTATCACCAACCGCAGCATAGCAGCTTGCAGTTGTAACTATGCAGGTCGTGTCAAATAGCCATCTTTAGGTACCCACGACTCGTTCCACTCGACCTCTCACCTCTCAGAGTCTCAGAGTCTCAGAGTCTCAGAGTCTCAGAGTCTCAGAGTCTCAGAGTCTCAGACATGCCGCTCCCCTTTTCTGGCTCGCATCTCCGATCCTGCTGTCCTACCTCCTGGCCGCTTTTCTTCCATGCTGGATCAAAAGTAGCGCCGTATTCGCTGATTCGCTCGTACTGGTACCAGTCCAGTCCATTCCAGTCGTCCAGCCATCCGGTCAGTCGGTTGGCTTACCTACCTGACTTTTATCCATCCACCTCCACTCCACTCGCTCTGTCTGTCTGTCAATCCTAAGCCCCTTGTTCGCCAAACCATGCCTCATGCCATGCCTGCCATGCCATGCCATACCATACCATACCATACGGTACCGTACCGTAGCTTTTCCCCTTCCATGCTCACCCACCTCAACTGCACCTGCGAGCCCATGACATACATACGGTACATGCCTGAGGAAGTTTACTTGATGCACCTGCACCGTCCGACGTATCCTTCCTTTCTTCCTCTTCCCCTTCCCCTTCCATGGATGTGGATGTGCACCCGCTGTTCTTTTTGCCCTTCCCCTTCCACTTCCCCTTCCCCTTCCCTTCCCGACTTGGTAGATTGTGAAATTAGAGTAGTCGCTTGTATGTTCCTAGTCTCGAATTCCGCCAGCCAGTTCTCACAATCTTTATGAGGCCCAAAACTGGCACGTCCACGTCCCCTTCATATTATTCTTCCCGCCCCGACACGACACGACACTCCTTCTCATTTTTTACAACCACAACTGCACATCTCCGCAATACTACAATTCGATGTTTTCATCGATATTGTAACATAGTGCATCGACCACGACTTTCAAAATCCCGCATTCGATTCCAATAATTCGTCTCTTTTCTTCTACCGCTTTAGAAGGCCCACTACTGCCTTGCAACCTGCAGTAGCGCCCGATTTCGTATTTTCGTGTTGTCGTGTCGTTTTTTGAAGCTATTCAGAAGTCACCACGAACACCGTTTGTCGTCACGTTTCGGCCGCCTCAGACGCCCAAATCAACAACTGCATTGCCTGCACCCCGACGCCTCTTTCAGATCTCCTCATGGTCTCTGATACCTGCACCTATTAATTCTCCTTATTTGTCCTTCCCAGGCCAAATCGTCGCCCTTGACAATGGCCGCTGAACGCCGTCGGACCCAAGATGGGGCTCGAAGTGTTTCACCCAGCGACCTCTCGTCACCACCACGATCAAGTCCGGAGGCAGCATCTCCGTCAGCGCAATTCCAGAACGATTTCAGTAATAATAATAATAACAACAACTCAACAAACAATTCCAGCATCACCGTAAATCCTCCAGGTGTTCCAAATGCACTGAGCCCGGCCGATCAGAAGCCGCCCCGCAAGAAACCCGGTCGGAAGCCAGGATCCACCAACAAGCCGAAAGCCAATGCAGAAGGCAGCTCGGCCACGACCACCACCGCCACCAATACCAATACCGATGCTCCTAAAGTCAGGAAGCAGCGCAGACCAAAAGATCCCAATGCACCTGTTCAGCGAAGAAAGAGGGCGACAAATCCCGATGGCTCGAATCAACTCGACATTAGATTCGCTAATGACGTTAGACCGCAGCAACCGCCGCATCCCGAGGCCCCGCCAAACTTTCATGTTCCGGTTCTAGCTTCCCAATCTGGAAAACATGAAGATATACAGCAACGACCAATTCAATCGTTCTTTAATGCTCCACCACCGCAACATTCTCCTCCAGCTCCTCACAAACCTCCTCCACAACAACAACATATGCAACAACAGGCCATGCGCACCAGTGGTCAGAATTATGATCCTATCCGATCAAATTATGATCCTGTTCGAGAGACGGTCGTTAGTCACAGCCCTTATGGAAACCCCCAGACTTCGCCCAGTCACGCCCACTCTATGAATCGCGCGAGTGCGTCGCCTTCAATCTCCAGCCTTGTCGACCCGCCAAACCATGCTCTCACTTCGCCTTCTATCGCTACACAGTCGTTCTACCAACAACAACAATCTCGACTGCACCAAACCGACGGCCCTTCTTCTGTACCTCCATCTCCAACTATCAACAGAATGGGCCCTGGTGCTCAAGCTGAGCTTTCGAGTGCCCCACCACCCGGCCCTGTGATTCTTGGTTCGAGAAAGCCAGAGACCTTCTCACCTATGCAACATGGTCCCTCGACTATCTCAAAGAAGATAGGCCCGGCCAGCACTGCAACGTCGTCGACAGCAGCATCTCCAAAGCCACAAAAAGCTAAGGAGCCAAAGGAGAAAGACAAGGAGCTCTTTCCAGCACCACCTCCATTGCCAGGATCTGGCCTTATGGGTATCGGTGGCGGTGGCCCTGCAGATGGAACAGAGTTTCGCGCCCCAACTGTCATCCTGAAGATTCCTATGAACGGAGAGGTCAACAAATACATTAACTTCACTCGTTTGGCCGAAGAGCAGTATGGATGGGATGCGCTGCACCCTCGGTTGGCTGCGCAACGTGATCGTCTAGCACGCGTCGCTGCTGCTGGTGCTGCTCTTGAGCGCAATGGCTCTAACAAGGACAGTGGAGATGAGATGTCACTTGATTCTGAAGCTGAGGGCGAAGGAAGCAACATCGAGATGGGTGGTATGAGCGACGGACGAACTGGCACTGATGGAGGCAAGAAGGTGCCCAAGAAGAGAAAGATGAAGGAAGATGAGTATGATAAAGATGATGGATTCGTCGACGATACTGAGCTTCTCTGGGAAGAACAAGCTGCTGCTACGAACGATGGCTTCTTCGTGTATTCTGGGCCACTCGTACCAGAGGGAGAGAAGCCTACGTTGGAGACTAGGTATGCTCAAGTCAAAGCCTGCAGCAGAAATTCACTAACAGTTAAGCAGAGCAGATGGCGCACCAAAACGTGGTCGTGGGCGTGGCAGTCGTGGTGGACGTACATCGGGCGGCCGAGGCGCTACTCTACTTCTCAATGGCAATATTCCTGTCCGTCCAAATGGTCTGCCAGCACATGGACCCGGATCTCGAGGTGGATCGACAACTCGCAAGCCCCGAATCACGAAGGCCGATCGTGCACGCATGGAACAGGAGAAGCTCGAGAGAGAAAAGATGGGATCAATGGCTTCTATGCCTGGAGGGTATGGAAGCATGCCTCATTTGGCCAGTGCTCCTAGCAACCTTGGATCAACACCTATGGTCTTCAACCAGTGACGAGTTGGTTTTGCTTTCTGATATTTGGTTTGCAAGGACTTGATTATGGTGTTGTAACATTGGTCGGCGTTTAGTGGTTGCGTTGTTGCATCAGAGAGACTGGTCAAGTATTGGCTTTTGTGTAAAATAATTTGCTTCACTCTGCATTGCGAGGGCGGAAAAGTAGCATAAGAGAGAATGAAGATCTTTGCATGATCCGTAGCTAACGTTTTACACCGTTGCAAAGTGAGATGAGCATGTTGATATTCCTTTCAGGACAATATGAGGTTTAGAAGCATGAGAAAAGTTTATTCAAAATGATATAAATTTAAATTATGGCTGGGAATATCGCTCCAAATTTCGAAGTCATGTCTTGACCTGAGGTTAGCTGAAGCTAGCACCCCAGCTACCCCGGAATATAAAAGCGGCATCGGCGTTCGTCAACTTCACAAGCTCGCCCGGGAAAATCAACAAGTCAAGAACATTATCTTGCGCCATTTCACCTCTCTCAAACCTCAAAATGGCGACCGCGCAGCCCGAAAAGAAGAAGGAGAGACCTAGCGCGCTGCGCTCAATTATTGCTGGGTCTACTGCTGGAGCTGTCGAGATTGGTATATCCCCCACCATGGATCATTGGAGCTTTGCTAATTTATGTCTAGCTATTACTTATCCTGCTGAATGTACGTCTGTAACTCTAGCTGCCTCCAAATATTAGGACTACTTCATGCTATGTTCTGAAGCTGCACAACTTTCGGACAGGGAGGATACAGAAGCAACAACTTGGCTGACAAGTCCTGGCAGTTGCAAAGACCCGAACACAATTGAACCGCAGATTAGCAGATGGACAGAAGCTACCCTGGCCACCGTTTGGTAAGGCCTGGTATGCAGGATGTACGACTTTGATCATAGGCAATTCGCTGAAAGCTGGGATCCGTACGCCCCTCCAAATTTTGGCTTCGAGCTCCACAACATCACAAGCTACATTTCTGACAGGTCTGCAGGATTCGTGGCATTTGATCAGTATAAGTCTATGCTACAAGATGCGGATGGGAAGATCTCAGGACCAAGAACAGTTATTGCTGGGTTTGGTGCAGGTGTCACAGAGTCATTACTTGCTGTGACGCCCTTTGAGAGTATCAAGACTACATTGTACGCAAACCCTACGATAATCACTTCTCAGGGATCACAATTTAACAGTATCTAGAATCGATGACCGAAAAAGCGCCAACCCTCGAATGCGAGGCTTCCTTCACGCCGTCCCCATCATTGCACGCGAGCGTGGCCTCCGAGGCTTCTTCCAAGGCTTCGTTCCAACCACTGCCCGTCAAGCAGCGAACAGCGCAACACGATTCGGATCTTATACCTTCCTGCGCCAGCTCGCGCAATCATACACTGCGCCGGGAGAGAAATTGGGCACGATGGCTACATTTGGCATAGGTGGAATTGCTGGTCTGATTACCGTTTACGTCACTCAACCACTGGATACGATCAAGACGAGGATGCAGAGTATTGAGGCAAGGAGCTTGTACAATAACAGCTTTGCGTGCGCGGCACTTATTGCAAAGAATGAGGGGATTTTGACGTTCTGGAGTGGTGCGTTGCCAAGGTTGGTGAGGTTGATGTTGAGTGGTGGGATTGTGTTTACTATGTATGAGAAGAGTATCGATTTGATGGATAGGTTGGATCCGGAAAAGAAGTACATCTGAAAGGTTGCAGATGAGGCAATACGCGCTGTATAGACTTCTGCATGAAGCATGGCGTTGGGAGTCTAAATGTGGTTGAATGGAGTCGTCATATTGAATTGTACAATTCTTCCAAGAATCATCATCAAAAGTATAGAGCATCGCCATTGTACAGCTCTGTCCATAACGCCAGTATATGTACAGTATTTTTACAGCCTCGACACCCTATCATTGAAATCGTAAGAAGCCCTTCCAGCGTTTGATCGTCCTCTCCATCCAACTACTCCTCGGCGCCTCCTCCAACTCCTTGATCAAATTCGTATAATGATTCGGATTACTCTTCGGCGTCATCAACTCGCCCTTTATCGGATACTATGCATTTACAACCCATCAGCTTCTTTCCTTCAAACACTCAAATCTCGCAAGACTCAGAGCCTCCTCGTCAATGTAAAACAAACCTTCCTCGAATAGCGGTTCTCCAACAGCGAGTACAGAACATTCGCCTGCTCCAACTCCAACTTCTCATCTATAGGGCTGTTTGCAACAGCTTGTGCTTGCGTGTTTCCTGTCTGGGAGGATTGCGAGGATACAGGCAGGAATCTTTGCTCGAGTCGCTTTCGCATTATTTGGGGAAATTGACAGTCGGGTCTTAGATTATCGACGGGCCAGCGCGAGAGAGCCCGAATATAATGTTTGTAGGCGATCTTGGTTTAGGAGATTAGCATTATTATGATGGATATTCTATGGATAGTGAGGAGGAGGCATACTGATTTAGACATTGTCAATCGGTGAATGTTGAAAGTCGGGATATTATTATTGACTCTGTACAGTTCGTCCCCTCTCAAAATATTTCCCCAAGTCTTGACGTGCATATGCTTGCTCCATGAAAATGTAACCAGGGTCTTGGTCTTGGGAGCGGGCGCATTAGCGCTTAACTCGACGCAGACACAGCCTCAGATAGTCCGACAACTCCGCGCCGTCCACGACCGTCGACCACGCATCGTCTCGGTCTCCTGAGGCGCCTGATTACACACCACCACCAACATCATCACCACCACGCTCCTTGCCTGTCCACTACCTTCCGTTCACTTATACCCAGGCCGCGGTCCGGGTCGACGGCGACGGTCTTCATTCCCTTTGTTCCTAGCATAATACCTTCTTCTTCCCTCCACTCCATACTCCCCCTTCCCCCTACAACATGTCCTCTCAGCGCTATGAAAGAGTACGTCTCACCGCAGCCAAGCCTCGCCACGCAACGACGATGCTCAGCAACCTGATTAAATATTTCTCTAACAATTATCACCAGGTATCTGCGAACGATGCAGAGACTCCGATGAGTCCTACAATCCCCTCCTCGCCACCTCCATCTTTTCGATCGCGAGCCTCCTCCCCGACTTCGCGACACACAGCTGTAGATCAGAATCTCGCCGACACTTTCGACGCAGATGGATCGGATAGCGATGAGGATAATGATGGTGATGATAGACAGAGGTTAATGCGAGGGACGCCGACATCCTCGTCCACCGATCAAATCGATAATCAGTCTACCTTGACTCCCACCAGCGAAGATCCAAGGCCGATTGTCGAGAGAAGGCAGACACATATTCCGGTCTTCGCGGCTCCCCCTCCTCAGACAAACGGAAGAGTGTATGGCGGTGGATCAGGGTCAGATGGAGTTTTTGCGAACCTCAGTGCAAAGCCAGAGCGGGGTGAGAAGTTGGAGGAACATCCACCTGTAGGTTTCATACCTAGCACAACATTTCTTCATACTAACAGGACTACAGACATATGAACAAGCAGCAGCAGATGCCGCACCTCCGTACTGGGAAACTACAATTCTTGCGCCTGGGATGGGTGGACCAGATGAAGTTTACGTCGATGGTCTGCCTGTGGGTTCCGTCTTCTCCTTTATCTGGAACGGCATGATTTCAATGTCCTTCCAGCTCGTCGGTTTCCTCCTCACCTATCTCCTCCACACCACACACGCAGCCAAGAATGGATCTCGTGCCGGACTTGGAATCACTCTTGTTCAATACGGTTTCTACATGAAGGGTTCAGGCGGCATGACACCTCCAGCAAACGGCCAAGACCCCACTTACCAGCAACCTCCGGACCCTAATAGTCACGATTTCGACCCCAACGCAGTCAATGGAAATTCAGGACAAGGCATGGACTCTGGGTCTGGAGGCTGGGGAGACATTGCAACGAATGACTGGCTGGCTTATATCCTGATGATAGTCGGATGGTTTATTTTGATTCGGGCAGTCAGCGATTTCTTGAGGGCGAGGAGACACGAGCAGTTGGTCCTGCAAAGTCCAGAGCGAGGATTGAGTGTACCCATAATCGCTACTGGGGAAGAACCCGCTACTGTGGTCTAAGCCGAGCCGTTAATTTGTCGATATCGATTGCGTGGGCGTTCATATGGGATGGAAGGGCAAAGAGTCTGTGTTTGGACTAAGTTCAAGAAATAGCAGCAGACCAGGGCGTTCTTCTTTGGGCGCTAGGCTAGGAAATGTTAGATATGAGTACTGAGTATATCAATCGCATCTTATGACATTTCGCCTCAAATGTTTTTCCTAACGTTTTCATACCATGTACCCTCATACTTTATGTATGCTCAGATGCGTAGCATAAGCGTGCAGCGTGGAATTGTTTTCATGCTTGTTGTTGTCTTGCTTTATTGCATGTCCAATTGATCTAGGTCCAAGAAACGTACTTGCTTCTAGGAGATCGTGGTAACTTCAGTTCCGTCACTCGCTATGCCGAATACTTCCTTGCCTGCCATTTAATCAACGGGTAGGCGATCTCGGAAAGTCTTATTGAAGTCGAATTGTATGTTGTCTATCGTTTCCTTCGCTTCTGCTCCAAGGATCAAAAGTCACATCCCTCTAGGTACTCAACCTACGCTGGTCACCATCAATTATCATGTGCCATGCTTGTCAAGTGACATCTATTTAAATACAACTATCATTCTCTTCTTCTCAATATACAAGAACACACCTCCCCACTCCTCCACTCCACGCCAATCTCATCTCTCAATCCATCTCACATCCACTTAAGCCAGTTCACTCGCAAGCGCGGTAATCTGATCCAACGTCGCCTGACTCTCCTTTACCGCATTCTTCGTAACCTTTCCGAGCAAATGCTCAACCGTCTGTCCCGGATCCGTGATCGCAATACCCTGCGCAGTCTTAATCCTCGCAACCTGCATCGCCAAAAAGAACTTCGGCGCCTTGATGCCCAATCCTCCACCGACAGATCTAATTCCCGCTTCAGTAGCGAGATAGACGTTCAACTGATCTTGGAAGAGAGCGAGGTCCGTGGAAGCGAGAGGAGTTTCGGTGGCGAATTCCGAGAGGGCGAATGTTAGGGGCGAGGAGGAGGATGCGGAGAAGTCGATGGAGGAGAAGGATGTAGAGCCGGATGTCACATCGGGGACACCGGAGAGTGTGGTGGTGGATGTGTCGCAGGTTATGGTGTTTTGGAGGGAGGTTACAACATCCTCGACCTCGGCGGGCAAGGCTGTGTCTCCGACAATGAAGCAGGCGGAGGCTTGACGGGGGACGAAGAGGGGGACTGAAAGGCTTATTAGTATGTGCAAATTTGATTTCGAGGTTGACTTTGCTGAATTCGGGGGAGGTCGTGGTGTATCATACCAGAGAGAGCGGTGCCAGCGAAGGCGAGGGCGCTGATGAGAGTTGTGGAGTGCATGTTTGTCGTTGGAAAACGTGAAAAAGGTCCTTGACTAGAATTGGTCGACTTCTTGTATATATTTGAGAAAGTGTGAGGATGAAGGAGCAAGACCAGTTGCAAGAGAATAAGTAATAGAAAATAAACACAACACAGTTGTCGAATAATAAGTAAACAATAGACACGAAGAACGAGTGAATGGATGAAGAGAGAATAAGGGGAAGAAAAGATCAGACGAAATGCGGGAAACAGATCAACTTTTAACCTGTCCGATATGAAGGCACGAGTACACGAGAGAGTCGCAGAATCGAGGAAGAGACTCCGGATTGGGACTGTCAAAACGTCTGGAGTGGAGTCGCTAAGGGAGATCGGATGATGGGCCAGCCTTGGCGGGGTGTTTCGGACGTTGTTTCGCAGGGATTGGGGGCGACTTGAGACGAGACGATTGACTTTGGGTGCTAAACGAGGTGAAGTGATGCGAGGTGAGGTGGAGGGCTGAGATGAGATGGGACGAGTGCGGCTCTGAGGAGTTTCGGTGCGCGAGATTGGGAGAGTTTGCTTCTGTTTCCATTGCTATTCGGGACTGGTTGGTACTCAAACAGCACTCCTCCAGCGTTACAGATTCATAACATCCGGAGCTCTGATGAGCTACAAATTTGGACATGCCGTTGCTAAGATCTGGAGGTAGATAAGGCTGCGATTTAATCTGGAAGCAATATATAATTTAAGCTTGAAAAGAAGGACCTGTACTATGTGGGGAGCGATGCAGTGGATCCTCGCTCGTTTTCGCCTGGAAAACATGGATTGACTTCCTGTTTCAGAAGTTCAACTGAACGGGCTAAAGTTGCCAAGTTGTGCGATCGTCAGATTGGTTGAGAGGCTTCGAACAAGAAGAAAAGCTAACATGAAATAAAGGACGGAGCAATTTGGAGCACGGAAGAACATGGAACTTCGAGATGGTGGAGAGTCGATTCAGCGAAATCGAGAAGGGGCTTTGATGATTCGAACAAAAGCGTACAACTTAAGACATAACACAAGAGAGAATAAAAACCGAGGTAAAGAAAGTCATCTTAAATGTGCTCGTCAAAGACTCCTTCCTGTCATTGCAGACCTGAAGGCAAATTACTTTGCAGAATCTCTCACCTGAACGCCTATACCCGATGCCTGGTTAGTTTCTGTAGCCATAAATACATGCTTCACTCCACTCGATCCATTCCGCAGCTCGAAACAATGGCTCTACAGCATGTACAATCTGAGTTCCCCAGCTTCGAATAATGTATTTACTTTGGGGCGTCTGTCAGGGGAACATATCTCACACCGTACGTCTTCTTCTTGGTCACTGATCCATTGGCGTCCTTGTCAACAACCCAGATGTACTGACCTCCCCCGCGAGAGTCTTCAACTGGGATAAATATCCTAAACAGTCTATCAGCCACAATCGATAGCTCTCAAAGACGCTCACGACTCACCGGCCTGGACTTCTCAACTGATCCACCAATTCCTGATGAAGTTCAACAGCAGCTGCACCAACATGAATAGCATCCCATCCCCTCTCCCCATCCTCGCCTTGCGACCAGCCTTTTCTTCCATCACCTACCACAAAGCTCACCCTCCCATCCTTCAGCATCTCCTTACCTCTTTCACTCTTCGACATGTTTCTCTCCCCAAGATCTCGCAGCGCCTTTATATGCTCCAGTCCCACCACTCTCGCAAGTCCCGCATCTTCGCTTGGGTTCTTTTGAGGGCTGACAAGCTCTGCCAACACAGCAGTCAAATATCCTGATCCCGAACCGATATCTAGGACTCTGCAACCGGGCTTTAGATAAGGTAGAAGAGACTCAGCGGCGGAGGCATGCATATGTGGGGCAGAGATTGTAGCAGCATGTCCGATGCTCTGAGGGGAGTCTTCGTAGGCATATTGGGGGTCTGGACAGTAGTGGGCACGATCAACCTGTTATCGTTAGTTCCTTGTCGACGACAGTGTGGGATGATGGATCTCGAGGTAGATACATACATTCAGCATAGCATCTCGGACTCTGGAACTAGTAATCAGGTTATTCTTGAAGAGGTTTTCGATCAACTCAGCGTTTGTCTTGCCGCCACAGCGCCATGCCATGGTGTTAAAGTTGCCGCTGAATGCGCGGAATAACTTGCGGAGTGAAGGCAGTTTGGCTACTTCAGAGTGGTCATGGAAGAACAGTGGAGTTTCGGTTTGAAAATTTGCTGTTCTGTGTTGACATGTAATAGTTGGTGGACTGAGAGTTGCGTATTGATCAAGGCTGTGGAACGGCGGGGTTGACACCCCAGCCTTGTTGAAAGCAAGCCGAAGATTGCCATCCGTCGAGAGAGGGGCTGAGGGGCTTGCTTGGCCACGACACTTCAAGCGAAGTTTAAGGTATATAAACAGTTGTCAGTGATACTCCTTTTCTATTCGACAATCTCATGCATTTCGGAATATTTAAAGGAGGTATACTATCAAATTGGAAGCATCTTACTGTTCCCAGGATTACGTGCCTGTGACAAGCTCTCTCAACATAATTCACCTTGATGCATCCACATGCTGCCTACCTGCAGCACTTACTTCAAGACCCTGAGTGGTTTGTTTGGGGTGTATTGATTTCCTCGGACTCCAACGGAATGAGTGCATATCTTCGTATAACGAAGAATCAATCAGTGTCCAGATACTCAGAACGAAGCCTCATGGAAAATCCGTGCCGAAGGGGAGATGAGAAAGACCACGACGAAAGCCGAAAATGGAAGGTGTTCACTGCAAATCGGCATGAAATCATGACAACTTGTTACGAAACGAGATAAACAATGGTTGCGTTGATACCAGGCAGCACGATTTGCCAAGCCATGAGTGGTTGAAGATAGCGATGCTCCAAGCGAGATGTTGTTGTTGGTTGACGACTTCCCGCTCGAAGCCCTGTCAAAACAAACAAATCAGGCAACACCAAAAGCAGACCATAAATAGTGAAGCTTTCTTCAAAACCAAGTGTCAACTGCTCCCGTCAACTCCGACTCTTTCATATCGCAACATAAGTTGCACAAATACTTCATTATCAATTCGCTTAACGTTCTCGAAACCAGCTCAAATGGCATCAACAACAGCATATACAGGTCCATCCGCTCGCGAAATGTTTGAAACACACACCCTGAGCAAAGAAATCATCGCACGCGCCAATGATCCGGAGCCCGTTCTCGACGCTTCTGAGCTGGCCCTCCTTAAGCGATACGTCAACGCCCCCGAGGCGAAGGTCGACATCCTACAAGAACTCGGATTGGTCGATGCGGATGGCAAGATTATCGAGGAGAAGGTCAATGGAAGTGGGAGCTTGGTTAAGTATATTATGGTAAGTGGTCTGAGCTCCAGCTCTTGCGTTTGATGCTGGAGGGGTCATGCTAAATGAGATATTTGTATAGATCCAGTCTGTTGCTGGCAATGATCTCCTGTCGGAGGAGGAGATCGCAGAGTTGAAGGCGTGGTTCGACAAGGCTTAAGCGATAGTGGTAACATTGTATGGGCTGACGCCCCTTGCGCACATTTTAATGTGAGATTTCAAGGACGAATGGATAGAGGAGGGCGGCGCAATATCACGAGGGGATGTTGATCAAAGCGAGGAGTGGGTTGACACACGTTGAATTCTTGTATAGATAATGGGTTCGGACTCGCTCGAGATTACTCACATAATGAATGGATTCTCATATGTTGCCCCATGGTGTGCTAGTGTAGCCCAGATACAACCAATATCACAAATTCTGCCCAGTCTACAAGTCCTTCTATAACAGAAGACTTGAGACCTGCACAATACCCTTCGGCGCCTGACCTTGACTAAGAACAAACATATAAACGACCACCTCAGTGTCCTGTACCTCAATTGTTTCGCGCGATGTGATGGTGACAGCGGTCAGTCGTGGCAAAATGACATCTCCAATGGAAATGGCATCTCTAGGCCGCGAAAGACCTGCCGGTAAGCGAAGGAACTTTTATCACAGGTATATAACCAAATAAGCAGAAACATATCATCAGCCGGGCACAACACCAGCAATCTGGATTCGTGCCCGGCTGCCTCCGCGGGGGCATCGGCCCCCGCACTCCCCCCCCCCTCCTCCTCCCTCCTCCCACCGTACACGTACACGTACACCAAAATCGGAGGATCGAATCGGAACAACCTATTCAATTAGATTTGTAAATTGGAACCTCACACGCATCCGAGTGTTGAGCTTCCAGTTGATTTTTGCTGTTTTTCGCCATTTGTTTATTTTTGTAGCTTTTTTTGAGTGGTGATGTTTTTGTTGATAAACAAGAGTGTTTGCCATTAAGCGAAACGCCCACGAACGCCATTTCTTTTTCCACGAGTCTAGAATGTCAGCAGTCTCCTTGACACTAATTTCAATCGTATGCATCTTGCACTGGGGCCGGTCTCTCTCTATTCTTTCCGGAATCAGCTGGTTCGCTCTGAAGGAGCCACATGCAATATCACTTGTGTGCGTTGCTTCATCTTCATCTCTACCTCGACAAAGTCTGCTTCGGGCGAGCATGAAGATCTCAAGCCACCCTGTACAAGCGTGATGCATTTTGGTTTGGAACCAAAATACACTTCCAGGCATCAGTTGGGCTCACGTTCAACTGTCCCGGCCTGGACTTGGTACAGCAAATCTGCTAAGAAATGACATCCACGATCGGGACCAGAAGCGTTCAACGCTCTCGATCGTGTCTTCGCGCGATATGTCGGATATACTTGGGTGGTAATGGTCGAGTGGAAGTAGGAGAGCATGTTCATATCTGGCTTGGGTCGGAGCTGGACTTGGGTCGCTCAAGATGTTAATGATGGTGAAGGTTAAGTGGGTTGGTCTCCGGGAGGTGACTTGAGGATAGGATAGCATCTGGGAAGGAGAGGCAGTATTTTCTGTAGGATGTGCAAGTTATTAGCGTGATAAGTCCTTGCCCAGGTTCGCAAAGTGACGAAATACGAAGCTGGCAGTTATGAGTGAGATGGAGAGAACTTGCTATTTTGACGATGCACAATCCTCCATATCAACCGGAGTTGGATGTGATAATACTTTGTCGTAGTCATGACTGACGGGCAGTACACATAGTGGTGCAATAGGAAAAGCACCTGAAGACCGAAGTCTAAAGAGAAAGGATGCAAGGAAACGACACTCGGACATGCTGGGAATGTTTGGTAGGTTGAACATTCGAACTCTTCTTTGCGGAAGGATAATTGGCATGAAGACCACATGTAGCTTGGCCTGCAGTGAAACCGCAGTGTTGGCTCTAAAACCGGAAGAGAAATAGGGGTGGTCTCGCTTACTTCTCGCCAAGTTCACCAGGTCTCTTTTTGAACTGCAATCAATGGCTAACGTCAGTGTCGCAGTCCAGTTTGATTGTACAGTACCATTCAGGGCACACGAACAATAACAGAATGCTATCTATCGATGGTTTGATGCGTTCTGCGACTAGAACAATGACGAGCTCAAATCCCAACATTGACGCCCACGGCAATTGGGGGCCTAGAAGTCAAAGAAGCGCAGAAGTTTCTGCCCTTTGGGTACAAGCAAGAATGTCTCATTATTTGGCATTTGGTAGAGGGCTTAGAAAAATCTACGCTTTCTTTGGAAGGTCTTTCTTTGCACGATCCGGACTTACCTCTCACTATTCTCGGGATTGACAATTCTGACCACCAAAACCAAAAGCATGACGTGAGAGCCCCCACAAGATGTCAGTCCGGTCCGTCATCCATCCCCATCCGAGGCCCGGGAAGAAGAGGAACCAGGCCCCCCCATACCGATACCGAACCCTAACTGGATAAAAGCCGCCAGACAGACAAGCTTACCAGATTACAAGGGGACAGAGATACTGGTAGTGACAAATAAATTTCGGATCCACTCTTTATATCTGGAAAACAATAAAGGATGGGGTAAAAAGCGCCTCTTTCATAATTTCCAAGCTTGTTTGTGCGCGCGCTCGCATGTGTGTGTGTGTGTGTGTGTGTGTGTGTGTCTGCGCGCATTGCGGAATGCGGGCACTGGCACTGCACTGTAGTGCGATCTGACTCCCCATGCACACTCTCTCGCTTATGCGGAGATCGATTTCGAAATCCCATGTTTTGGCGATATGGGAATCTTGGAGGCCTACCTGCCTGCCTGCCTGCCTGCCTGGCTGAATGGCTGATGCACGCTAATGCTACAGGGGGCGCCCGGATCTGAGCCGGACTTTGGTGAAGTGGTATGGGGAGATTGAGGGAGGAAGGGCGGGAGTCCAATAGTATTGTTCATTTATTGATTTATCTGAGACTTGGGTGAGTATGAAGTGCGGGAATTTGGGGAGCATGACACGGTAGGATGAAGTGTGACGTTTTATTTCTTGTGCCGTCAATAGATAGGAGGGTTTCTTGGAGACAAAAGAGGAAGGATAATCTCAAGTGAGGAGCTCAGGTCCGTAGACTCAGGGTTCAAAGGGAGAACAAAGAACACGAACAAGAGTACGAGAGTTCCCTCCCTCACTTACGTTTCGCAGTTGAAGATCCTGAAAAGCATTGCTAAGCAAAACAAAAAATTATGCTCGTCTTTATTACCGTTCAACTGCCGCTTTGCGTTCATGTCACAAGCCAGCCATGCTGCCGGGTCCAGGCTTTTGGCTTGAAATGTTGCCACCCGCGGCTTGTGGGGAGAGCGAAAGGAAAGCCAGCAGCTGCTGAGCAGAGCCAAACGAATTGAAGTGGAACTTACCGTCGACGTTCAAAGAAGGAATGGTAAAAGAACCGTAAGGGGGAGCAGCTGAAGACCAAAGATCAGGGCTAGTAATGAGCGGCCTTAATTGGGCTGTCTGAAAGAAAGAGGGGTGAGAGTGCAGAGCAACCCGAATACGAATCAGATGACTTGGTGATTTGGTCGCGATGGGTGACGGGACGGCATGCGTGCTTGAAGATCGGAGGGAGACTTTGCGTCTTGCGTATCTGGTTTCACGAATGCCATGTCCCATCTGCTTACTGTAGCTCTTGGGTTAGTTTGCATGTTGTTGAGTGCCACCGTGTCACTGGCTTCGGGGGTGCTTTAAACTTCCCTAGTTTGGCTGTGACCATGCCTCATAAGAATCCCCAGGCATTGGTCCCAAGCGGCTAGAAGCTATGGTTTCTGATTTTTCTTTCCTAAATAGTGTTCTGTACAGCCAAAGGCACGTTTGAGTTACGAAGTATTTCGCCAGCCAGAAAAACGCTCGGCAGTTTTATCAAGCACTTCTTCGCAGTCCTGGTCCTCAGAACAATACCACTCACTCACTGCTCCTTGAAAATAGTAACTTTCACCCTTTCACCCCAACTACCCCCAAAATTCTACGTAATTCATAAGCTCTGACGATCCATTCCAACAGTCTGAAGTATGAAGGAGCTTTTTGTCCTCTTGAAGATCAGAAAGATGCACGTTTCCATGTGGCTAAGACGGCTGAGAGCAAGCTTAAACAGGGTTTCTGAGGCCGGGTCGACGGCCTACGATCTCGGTAATCTGGTTCTAATCTGTTAGACCCATGTCAGAAACGGGCTGCACCAGTCGGACTCCAGTGACTTGTGGGTTTCTTCTCACAGCTTCGATCTGTGGGAGTCTTTTCGTCTTTTTCTGCTGGGAACAAGGGCGATGGCCATCTGGTGCTCGGCGATCTTCTGTTGGCTGCTCTTGACAGACGAATCGCCACGCCCTCCATACATCACCAGCACCAGCACTAGCACCAGCACCTCCGTACAGCCAGAACCGTACGGAGATAGTAAAAACCGGCTGGCCAACCAGGCCCTCTTCTCTCTCCTCTCTCTCTCCACCAAGCTCCAGTGCCTGTTGCATCACTCAAAAATTCGGGATTGATCTGTAAGCAATCGCTTGACCTCTCTTGCCCTGCCTCAATCCCCCTCCAGCTCTCGAGCTTGAGCTCGGTTGAAATTCTGCCCGACCTCAATGTCCCTCCTGACCAATGACAAGTGTTCTTATACGGTGGTATTGTTGCTCACACAATGACTTGTACGGCAGATTGGAGGGCATTTAAGATTCACGCTTGGGCAACGCGTGCAGGAGGCGAGGCAACGCTGTAAAGAGGGGTTGTGAGCCAGAGCCAGGGCCAAAGGCCAGCCAGATCATATATGAAGTGGCATCCCATTC
This sequence comes from Cadophora luteo-olivacea, assembly GCA_026120085.1. NCBI lineage: Eukaryota > Fungi > Ascomycota > Leotiomycetes > Helotiales > Ploettnerulaceae > Cadophora > Cadophora luteo-olivacea. The sequence continues at coordinate 87,486 of JALRMC010000006.1, forward strand.
TTGGGTTTCTGCTGCCACCACTACCCAAACTGCTGCTTTTTTTCCTTTTCGATATAGAAGCCCTTCAATTGCAAGTTTCGATCAAGAAATCAAATATCGCTACCGATCGCCCCTCACTGTCGTATTGCCGTGCCCTTAGTTGAAATTCTCAACGGCGAGCAAGACCATCCAAGTCCCCGCCATTTCCAGAGCAGTACAGTGCAGCGCAGCCGAGCAAGCACCTTGCCCCGATCCAGCCACGATCCCTCGGGTACACCTTCATCGAGACCCAGCAGACCCCAACAACGTGTGTATCGGCGCCGCCAGTGCCAGAGCCAGATCCGACCTGCAAACTCTTTCTTTCAGAGCAGCTCTCACAATCGAGGCCTTTTACTGTTTATCGTTCCACTTCTATCCTCAAAAGCAAAAGTGTCATAGCCCTCAACTCTGGGTCCTTACTTTGCTTCCTTCCTAAAACAGCTTAACGAAGTTGAGACCAAGACCAAATCCCGATCATAACACACCTCGACTCCCCTCGTTGTACCTCGTTTCTTTTGGTACAACTATACTTTGTAACCACAGAGGTTCTCCAGCACTCGATTGTTGAAATATTCAAAATCCACCGTTATCATTCGGAAAGAAATACTCGTTTCAGGACTTACCTACAAAACACAACAATGCCTCCGTCGCGGACTCCCCAGCAGCTTTCGCAGCCAATGAAGCCAGTAAAGGTACACACCCACAGCTCTATATCTATTTTAACGACCCAACTAATCAGCGATAGACTGAGCGTACACACGAGGAGAATCAAGAGCGAGCATACATCGCCGCATCTCGTAGAAGTGATCGAAGCTTGGAAGCCCGTGTCGAGTCTGCTCGAAGAGCTTCGGAGATACACAAACGCCGGACAGGTCGAAGTCTTCGAGTAACTGAGAAGGATGTTATGGATGAGGAGATGTACGAGGAGGAAGACGATGGACTACCCAGGCAGTACCGTCAACTTGCAGCACATTTACAGACCGGCAATCCCGACTTCAACAGCAGGTTGGAAGCATACCTGACTGCGAATGTTGCTATGCGCTCCGCCCTCGAGAGATCGATATCCAATTCGTACGCGCAGCAAGGACAACAGTACCCGACACAGTACGCTGGAATCTACCCTTCTCCAATGCTGGCACATCAACAATACCAACAGCCAATGATGCAGCAGTCGATGCAACCACCTCAGCAGCAGCAGAATCAATATAGACAGGCCCCATACCCTAGCCCACGTCTAGGTCAAGATCAGCGATCGGCCTCTTTTGCAGCACCATCAGTGAAGCAAGAGTCGTCGCCTGTAATCAGTCAAGGACAACCCCCTAGTCTGTTGGACAGACGCATGTCGATGCCGGTGACTCCTGCGTCAATCTCGCCCTCTACCTCGTCCACTCCATTATCACCATCGTCACAGACCACACCAAAGCAGAAGCCGTCTTTCCCACAGGGCTCTTTCTCTCAATCATACCAGATGCAACAGCCACAGCAGAGCCAGTCCGGAACGAACAACTTCCAGGACAATAACAACGGAAACTACGGACCCTTCAGCACTGCATTGCCAAACAACGCTGCTGGACTACTTGGATCGACATTTCCCTTCAACGATGCTTCCATGATGATGCAAGGTGGAAATGACAGCCTTCCTACTTATAACTTTAACAACCAACCTCTTCCGACAACAACGAGCATCGGTAAGCAGCAGATGTACCCAAGCATCGACGGTCTGAACACAACGCTCGCTCCTTCCGCAACAGACCTGAACTTCCAACAAGACTTCTTCAACGATGCGATCTGCATGACCGGCAACCCCGAGGCAACACCTGGCCAAACACCGGGGCTTGACAATGACTGGAGCAGTTACGTCAACTTCGACGACTTTCCCTCGAGCCAGGCATCTCAGACATGAGATTAGGTCTTGTTGTTTCACATTGATACTGTATCATATTTATATCTGCCTGTTGGGTGGCCATCATTGCTTCTACCCAAACATATTAGCAGGTGCCCATCAGACTGCCTTTCTTTCCTTTCAGCGTTTGATTGGCGTTGGTTCCAGAGGGGTGTTGGCGGCGCATGTCGTTCCTTTACCTAATCGCGGCTGCTTGGCTGTGAAATTTTTGCAATCTCCACACATTTTAACGGACGGCTTCGTGCCCTTTGAGGAGCTATTCATGAAAAAGGTCATGGATGAGAAGTGAGGGCTCGGGCACGAGGACGCAACTCGCGGCCACTTGAGAAAGAAATACCATCCATCGCGATGAGTATAGGGGAAGAAGAAAAGCGATGTTTTGATGACCGCTTATGTAGCTGAAGCAACAACTTGCGTTGGCATTCATGTTGGCTTGGTGACGAGGAGATGGAAACGAATGAGCGAGCGAATGAATACTTGAGCCGGGATATGTTTAGAACTCAATTGAAAGAGTGATTTTGAATCCCCACAACTATACTTGCCAACCTGCTCCACGTGCTTGTGGAACTATGTGAGAACAGAATCCTCTACAAGACTATATTTGTATGTTGGTTGGGTACTAAACCGACGTCTTGCCCAAGTCAAGATTCGCATTCCACATGCACACACACGCACTATTGAACTTACGATGTTCATCGTCCTCGAAAGGAATATCATTAGCCAACATCGTATTCTTCTCGATTTCGTCCTCGCCCAAGGAATTGCGCCACTCTTTCCAAACTTGACCACTACTGACTTCTTTGGCGTTTTGTGACATAAGACGAGTGACTGGGCATTAATCCTAGGGGAATTTGTAATACAGACCTGGCGAGGACTCTAACATGGCAGGTCGTTCGTCCTCTGAGGCTGAGGAGTCTCTGCGCGATCAGACCCTCCATAGGTAGCCTCAGAATGCCCACTACTCATACTGCTGGTTTAAAGTCCCTGTTTTAGCTGTATGTGTTTGTATCTGGAGGATGGCAGTCTGTACGCATCCTAATGGCCACTCCACATGCGTCCGGCACAACTGACGGACATGCCGTATCACCAAGTAGATGTGGAGCAAGTCAAGAAATTTGTTCTCGGACATTCCATCTTGCACGAGGAGAGGCACGCATCTTGAAATGCTCGGCTGGTCCTTATGCAGATAGATGAAGAAGTGAGTTTTGCGGAGGCCTTCATCATGACTTTGTATCAGTTGGTGTATACAGGAGACGTAAAAGTTAATAGAGGGTGTTCTTTTATCGTTAGGCCATTAGGTAGACTCGAAGTAAATGAGACTCGTGTGGCTTGTCTGGCCAGAGGATGTTCTTTTATGGTAATAGATGACTTTGATAAGGTTGGAGAGGTAGAGAGGAGGACCATGCTTGACATCCAGCCGATGATAGCTGAGCACTGTGGTGGGATGGGATTGGTTGGCGAAGGTCTTGCTGTTTTTCGCTCGATGGGAGTTGATTATATTGGTGGAGTTGACGCACTTGCGTATGATCAGAAGCAGATCTTTCTCTCACCGACACTATTCGAAGATTCTGATGAGACTGGACGAGTAGTGAGAGCGTGGAGAGGGTTGAAACTTCAATTGTTGACAGTTGAAGATTCTGGCAAGATTTTCGAATGGCATATGAACATAATAGATGGGTGAATAGAGCGTCGAACCTATTTGAATACAACAAGCTAGGAGGTACTCGCGCGTTGAGCATTTGAGAACTTATCACTTTCCTTCGCTTCTATATTTTGGGATGGTAGGGGCCTCAAGTGGACTCCATATGCGGGCATGCTGAAATCCAAGTATCCTATGGAGCCTTGGCCAAGATACTTCTAGATATCAACCAAAATATTGTATCGACAGCTTTGAAGTTGAGATAATGGAAGTAGTAATGAAGACGGACAGCTGCGGAACTGGAGATGGAAACTTTTGCTAGAAATAGTAGTAATTTACCAAACAAAGAAAGATCTTATCTCTTTTTGCGACATGTTCAACCTCATCCTCAGTGGCTTGATTAACCATTTGGTGCAGAGCTTTTGCAAGTACGCTGAATTCGAGGTTCGCTTGAACACACTCCTGCTGTTTCCGCTAGAAGACTCGATATACGTCACGATGCCAACTATGTCTTTGGCAAATTGATCGTATGATGGACAGGGGATGGCACGAAGAACTTGCAAAGTGTTGCCAAAGCCTTCTTAAACCTATAAACACTCTGTCTTCAATGTACAATATGCGTATGCCCACCCACAAAAGAAACTCTCAATTCAGTCTTATCTATACGGCGCATCTGCTCTAGCTGCCGCAGCCAACTCTGGCTCCCATTTATCTCCTAAAGTAGCAAGTTAGCAAAGTCCTCGGAACCCTTGACTATAGAAGGTCAATCCATACCATTCGCAAGTAACTTCTCCTTGTTGTAAAGCAGCTCCTCTCTTGTTTCAGTCGCATACTCAGCATTCGGTGATTCCACAATAGCGTCGACTGGACAACTCTCCTGGCAGAAACCACAGTAGATGCACTTCGTCATGTCGATATCATAGCGTGTCGTTCTACGACTTCCGTCTTCACGCTCCTCGGCTTCAATGGTAATTGCTTGGGCGGGGCAGATCTATATCCGTCAGAACAATACACCTCTTGTAGATGAGATTGGACATACAGCTTCGCATAGCTTGCATGCAATGCAACGTTCTTCGCCGGATGGGTATCTTCGTAGAGCGTGTTCGCCTCGGAAACGTGGAGAGATTGGTCCCTAATTGAACATGAGCATTTATTTGCCTTCTCCGACAGCCAATCCTATATGTACCTTCTCGAATGGATAGAAAATTGTGTATCTGCGACTTGTTAGACCCTGCAGCATTCCAACAAGAGCTCAATGGCTCGATGGCAAGACTTACGGAGGTCTGAAGTATTGTTCTAGCACGACATACATTCCCCTTGCCATCTCCGTCAATAAGAAGTATTTCCCTGCTTTATCTAGCGTCGACTCCTTGCTCTGATCCCATCGTTCTGGCTTGGGTAACCTGAAGCCAGCAGCTGGTGGTCCTGAGGGAGTGGCGTAGGCGCGGAAGGTAGTCGTCGAGAATGCTGCCAGAGGACTCGTTGCAGGAGCGGCGATTGTCCGGATTGAGCTGGAACTCGTGAGCCGTGCTGTTGGACGGCTGCGAGCCACGAGCATTGTCAGAGGCTTTGCGGATGCCATTGTGTGGTTGCTCGTGGCAATGTTGTTGCTGAGGGGTGGAATTGAATGTCGCAAATGTATGATGGACATTCGGCTCGTCTGTAATTCGGTTCGTCTGATTGGGCTTTCGTGAAGTAGCTTCAATCCACCAATAAAATGTCCAAAAAAGACCTACACAAAAGGAAAAGAATCTCAAACATGCCTTCCCATATACTGTAAGATTTGATATCTCTCAGACTTGCTGCATTGGCCTGATTCATAATTGAAAATATTTAGCATCACGTGATCTGGTTGATATTTGCGCTAGCTCTGAGCCGATCGAGCTTCGACATCCATCATAACCTGCCTCTCCTCTCATAGCAAACATCCTCTCCAAGCTCCCACAACCATCCAACATGTTCCGAACAGCTCTTCTCAGATCAGCACGCAGTGCTACCCGCCAGGCAGCCCAGAAGTCAGGAGCAATCGCACGCCCTGCCTCGCAAAGCTCCCTGCTCTCACAATCCCGATTCGCCCCGTCCGCTTTCCAGGCTGTGAGATGTTACTCTGCCGCCGCTGGGTTGGCAAAGCCAGAGGTTGAGGGCAGAATAGTCGACTTATTGAAGAATTTTGATAAGGTATGGATTGTGGCGGTGGATGTTTGAATAAGTGTTGGAGAGCTTGCGCTGACAATATTGTTTAGGTTACCGATCCTTCGAAGGTATGAATGCTGAGGAATGGATATCCCAAGGCTGGATCTAATATTTTATAGCTCACACCTACTTCCCACTTCTCAAATGATCTTGGATTGGACAGCTTGGACACGGTTGAGGTTGTGATGGCTATTGAGGAGGTTAGTGCTTGGACGAACATATGGAATGCTACAACAAGGCCCTGACAATGTTACAGGAATTCAGCATTGAGATCCCAGATAAGGAGGCAGATGCTATCCACAGTGGTATGTTGACTGAAAGTCTAAGGATTGTTTGGACATGTCTAACAATTTTACAATAGTCGACAAAGCCGTTGAGTATATTCTTGCGCAACCAGATGGTAAGACATGACAGTTAGAAACAAGTCCGAACAGCTTCAGACTAACTTTGAAACAGCTCACTGAACGACGGATTTGTATATTAGGGAACTTGACGTATAGGGAGGCAGAAGACTCAAATGGTGAATGGGAGCTATGTGATGGAAATCTTGTATTGATTCAGTATGCCTATTGAGGCATGTTGAATCTATGCACCTGTAAAAAACGCTTAGAACACCTTACTCTTGCTCAGTACCATCCTCAGGTGTATTTCAATCGCCTTGTCCGTGAACGTCTACTGACATGTCAAAATTCTTGGGACCCAACAGCCTCGCTCCAAATTGAGCGACGCGCTAGTGTATCCCTGCCCTGCCTCACGGGTGAACTTCACAAAGCTCTCGAATATCTTACCCATAGCATCACTCGATGCCCCGCGAAGTGCTTGCGAACACCAACACCATTAACGAATAAAGACCAATTGCCCTTGGACGAGCTTTCGAGTGCCTGCGATTGACTCGAGAAAAAAAACGATCCCCTCGTGTTCGTGCATACGGATTGCGGAGACCTGTCTTATTCGCATGCCATTACAGCCAAATTTCCCCCTTTCTCCAGAAATCGACCCAACCTGGGAATAACACCCATCGCAAACCCCCACAATGTCGTCGGGACTTACTCGACGAAGAGGCGGCGGCGGAGGAGCAAGTGGAGAGAATGAAGAGGGAGATCCAAGTCGGGTGGCTTCCCCAGTACCCAAGGCTGGTGCCTCTCGCGACACCGGAGGCCCAGAAACATCCTACGAAAGCGGCGAGAATGGACACAAGATTGCTTTCGACCCTAGGGATATCAGTGAGAGTGCTGAGAGGAGCAAACAGCCGAAATTGACGCTCATGGAAGAGGTGCTCTTACTGGGACTGAAAGATAAGCAGGTGAGTATTCTCAGGGAGGGGTGGCCGTGTAGTTTAGCACATTTTCTAAACATCAAGTAGGGATACCTCTCATTCTGGAACGACAATATCTCATATGCGCTACGAGGATGTATCGTCATCGAGCTTGCTTTCCGTGGGCGCGTTAGCATGCAAAAGGATTCCTCGAGAAGGAGGTTCCCTTTGGCAGATCGGGTGATTGAAGTTATTGACGATACGCTTACTGGAGAAGTTCTGCTTGATGAGGCGCTGAAGATGATGAAGGCCAGTGAAAAGATGAGCGTCAGTCAATGGATCGACCTGATGAGCGGTATGCTGTCCCTTTATACCTACGAACTTGGAGGCACTTTCTAATTCATACTTTAGGAGAGACCTGGAACCTAATGAAGATCGGATACCAATTGAAGCAAGTCAGAGAAAGGTTGGCTAAGGGCTTGGTCGACAAAGGCATCCTCCGAACTGAAAAGCGCAATTTCCTCCTCTTCGATATGGCGACACACCCCGTAGCTGATGGAGGGGCCAAGGAAGAAATCAGACGTCGAGTCAGAAATGTCTTGACACAGCGAACAGTCGTCCTGCCAGGAAGTCAGTTCCTGCCAGAAAACCTTGAATTTAGATACGTCCGAACCATTGCTATGGTATGCGCTGCATATGCCGCCAATGTCCTCGAGAATGCGCTGGCCACGCTGGGACATGAGGCTAGAGAACGTGCTTTTGCCCAGGTCGATGAGCTCCTTGCTGAGTACAGTCAATGGCCATTTGGAAAGAGAGCCGGGGGAGCTTCTGCCGGTGTTGGTGCGAACTTGGGACAAGTGATTGGAGACGAGGTTACCAATGGCAAGGACAAGGAGTTGCAATTAGAGGTAAGTTCTCCTTTGATCAAGTCTGTCCAAGAACAAGGAGACTGACAGTCCATCAGGTCGTAGCAGCATGTCTCAGTGTCTTTACCCGCCTTGACTCCCTTCTATAAATGCCCGAGTGGCATCACATCACGAATTTGGTGGGAGGACGAAACGATGGCCGGTTTGGGGACAGAACCAGAGTGATAAAATCTTCTATATTGTCGTAATAACTACCGGGCATCCAAAAGATAGGCTCTCTTTCCTTGAAAATATGACGAAGCAAGAGAGCCAAAAGTTCCCATCCGGGAGAATACAGCGAGAGGGAGAGGTGCAAAGGGAGGGAGGGAAATGCAAATCGCCTACCCTTTTGATATTCCGCAACGGCGTGCAAGGCAGGCTGCCTACCTTGATATTTGGGCGTTTAGTTGAATGTTCTTTTGAGATTTCACTGGTAGTGACAAGAACTATACACTGCTTGCACAGGCACGCATGACCTTACCCCTATCTTCACTAACATGCCGTTTGCTACGTGAGAACGTATCGCCGTTGCAAACCGTGAGATTCTTGAATGGGCAGTTTATCACGAAGAATCGGAGCACCAAGCAGGCAGGAACCTTTCACATGAACAATTGACCAAGAAGCAACTCCATACACATCCTAGTACTCCAGACTCGCCATGGTATTAAGTACACAAACATCCGAAAGAAGCCATCTCATTGTTTATATGCGATTAGCCCTTGAAGCTGCCTTCAAACCCAGGTCTGCTCTTGACTTTTGGTTTTTTGCCCTTCACACTTTTGCCCTTGCTTCCTTTACTTTTTACACCCTTCCCGTCACGCCTCTTCTGCAAATTTTCCTCTCTCTTTTTCTGCTTCATAGCCTGGCTCTTAGCCACGCCTTCTTTTCGCTCGGACCACTCCTTCTCGCTCTTCTTCTTCGATCTCTCCTTCCGCTTCAGGGTCTTCTTCAGAAGCGATGTGTCGTCTCGGACTTTCTCTCCGTGGGCACGCTTCTTGGCATTTAGCCAGAGATCTTTCTCTTCAATGTCGGCGCGCTTTGTTTCGTCGAGACCGGCGAGGCGGAGACGGTTCTTCTCGGTTGCTTTCAAGGCACTTGCGGCGTCTTGTGGTCCGCGTTTCTTTGGGGCGTTCTTCAGTGCAGTAAGATCCTCAGAGAGCTCTTGCCCGTCTGCGAATGCTACACGACCGAAAGAAAAGTTGTGTTCCGGGGAGTGGATGATAGGGCTCATCATACTGGACGCAGGTGAGTCTCGGGCAGATGCCAAAGCTACTTCCCGTTTCGCATCCTCCTCGATCTTGGCCTTTAGTCGAAGCTCCTTCTTATGAGCTTTTCTCTGCTCCTCCTTCTTCCTCCGCGCCTCCAATAATTCTTGGCGATTTCGTGCAGGTCGTCCATCTGGTCCATCAGCTTTCCGTGCCGCGCGTAGTGCTTCTATCCGTGCTGCCAATCTAGAGCGGAGAAGTTCTGGGTCTGTAGGAAGCTTGATGTGTTTCGGTGCGGTAGCAGGTGGTATGACAGAGGATGTGGAGGTGTTCGCGCTTGGTTCTGTAGGGTTGTCGAACGTGGGTGAAGGTGGCGAGGGACTAGGTGATACAGACTCATTCTGCTCTTCCAAACCGTCGGCCTCAAAATGACCTATCTCATCTCCAGGAAGTTCTTCGTCGTCAACCGCGTCATCAACGGAACCTTTCTCCTCATCCGCCACTTTCTCGTCCACTTCGGGTTCATCATCTGCCTCAATATCGGCCACAACTTCAATATCAGCTTTTTGTCCCTCTGACTTCTTGCCGGACTTCTCCTGTATTTTCTGCTTGGTGACTGATTTCTTTTCCTTCCTCTTCTCCGCCTTCTTCCCCGCCTTCAGCTTCTGTTTCTCGATTTTGGCAGCCTTCCGTTCAGCTTTAAATTCTTCCGCAGATGCTTCGGCCGCGGTGTCGTTCGTAGTTTTTTGCTTCTTGGCCTTCTTATCCTGTGCCAGCTTGAGCCCCTCCTTCGGCTGTTCCTTTTCTACGCCCTCCACATCAGACCCGGCCAACTCTTCTAGCTCCGCCAATTTTCGCTTTCGTGCCCGCTCGTCCATAACATCTTTGGCCGTTTTCGACGTGGCAGAGTCCGGGTCGAGCTTTGCCCTCCGTGCTGCTGCTGCCTGCTCCTTGGTTTGCTTCTTCTTCTTCCATTGGTCCTAGAGCAGCGGGATCAATTTTTATGCTTGTATTGTTGCGGTGAGAGAATGCAACGTACACTGTTGTCTTTGCCGTAGTAGATATCTGCAGGAATCAATGATAACAATCCATCAAAGGACTCTGCATGCGCGCGTAATCGATCCTGGAAGTTTTGTTAGCATAAAGATGGAAAGTTGGAAATATCGCGGGGAAATTCACCTGGATCGAACTTTCCGCCATGGTGAAACGTGGGAGGCAGGAGCTGCTGCGTTGGACTCAAGGATATGTTTGTTGTTTCCCAAATCAATTCCTCTTCGTACGCTGGTAATGCAGGAATTGTCGTGCCTTGGGAAAGCCGAAACAAGTGTTCTCGAGGATCTCGTCTCGATCTCAGAATTTACCTCCAGTGCGCTACCGAAAAGTTCTCGCTAGCATGGTAGCTTATCCGCGAGACACGTGACTTGGATATTGATAACGCCACTCCAGCCATCCATCATCCATCTCCTCGCTTCGCCTCGCATCCTGAAGATCAGCCAGCTCAAGAAAAGAAAGACAAGCCGAAACTCAGCCTCCTTTGTCGTACGCAAATGCCTGCGACCATCCATGACCTGGCAAAAATAGAGTTGGTTTGCGATGGAGACTGCAAAGGCAAGGCTGCATGCCACGTTGTTATCTGCCACCGGCACTTTTAAAGCTCACTGACCGGTCAAAGCCTTGTTTGTTCACGTAACCCAATAATGCGTCGTACCTAAACATCGTCAGCTTCATCTACGTCTCCCGATATCAACAGTCGGTGCCTCGAACGCGCTTCCTTCATAGCAACCATTCGCTGCTGTTTCGCCAGTTCCTGATGCTGTTCAGTCTGCCACAGTCATTTCTGGAGTCATTTTCTTTGTGACCCCTTTTAAGGCGACTACAGGCGTGAATCTCAATTTCGCACCATCCTGCTCCTCACCGTCAACACGAAATATGGCACCTTATGTCGAAGCCAGCTCTCTATCCGATATCACACAGCTGGCAGGAAATCCCCCAAAGTATCCACGCAATCCCACCGAGGCTAAGCGGGAGTCTCTAACATTATACATTGCACGTGTACCGGGGAGTCGAGGTAGGTCACGTTCTCCCGTGTGTCCTCACACAATACTGAAAGACGCATAGATATCATTCTCACAACTCTCAAGCCACAGCTGAAGAATGTTACAGCTGAAGATGTGGCATCCTCTCTCTACTACTTGCATCTCAACACACCAGAGGATCACAAATTCTTGGAAGATAGTTCAAGTCCCATTACCGGGGAAGCAATACCGATTGTGAACAAGTCGCTCCCACGCAAGCCTCTCCCGGAATCTGCAAGATCCTCACTTGAGATCAGTCGACAGTTAAGTGCTGCCTCGCAACGCTCTAGGTCCGTTGATCCTTCGACAACTCTGCCGAGACGGAAACCTGTTGGCTCTGAAAGTCCAACCAGAAGACCGCCACCTCAAGCACACCAAAATGACTCTATTGTCAGGCGGCCACTTGGGCCTAGATTGCAAACAGAGTATGGAATGGAAAGAAAGCAATTACCTGGGGTTGAAAATGCGCCTGTTTATTCCGCTGCCCGAACCCCGTCTCCTTCCAAGAAAAGCATCGACATTGCCAGAACCGCTGAATTGCTCGCGGGGAATGACGAGGCTGATAAAGAGGCATTCTCCATCACACTGATTCGCCGAGACCCTTCTTCTGGAGCGCAGTGGAATATTGGTAGTGTGACTGGTACACCTACATCCGACGAAGCACAAAGTCGGCGAGTAAAGCCTGCACCGCGTTCCAGGAAACCCTATTTCGACCTGTCAGTTCACATAACGACACCAGGCTACAACTATTTTCGACATCCACAGTCGAATGGTCACACTGGCGATTCCACAACCTGGCACCAAATGACCGGATCAAGTACTGATGCGGACAAGTTACACATACAACCAAGGTCTAATTCAGGATTTGATCGACAGGTACGCATGGAAGGAACTAGCTTTTGGAATCGATCTTCAATACAGAGCAAAAGAGCTCTCTCCGACATTTCGGACAAGCATATAACCACACGTGGCAGAAGCTTGAGTGAGAGTAATTCTGGCGTACCAGAACTCCCTCCGAGTGGCGAAGATTCTCAATCTAAGGGGTACATTTTTTCGAGCCCGTGGGGAGGTCGGTGCAAGTTCTCAACCGGCTCTGGGGGCCGTTCGCTACGCTGTAAACACACCTTACCAGCACCAGTATCGGCAAGCAATGATCCCGAAGGTACCCATTCAGCTCTGCCAGCAGTGGTTGTGAGCGAGTTACGATTCAACCTGCCATCTTCAGCTGTATTCACGCAGGCTGCATCTGCAACGTCTCCTCCACAAAAAGGGCTAGAGACCAAACGATTCAGCATGCCTAAGCTCAGCCATATACGAAATAAGCTATCATCTAGTCACAAGACGGGCCCTTCACTTCCACCGCGTCCACCTCCAACTTCATATGCAGCTCTCTACCCTAGTGACGATGAACAACCACCTCCATTACCGCCAAGATCATATTCGCAAGCGCCAAGAGGTTCAAATGAGGTAGCAGTGGCACATTCTTTCATAGCAGGTCAGCCGTCTCCTTACAGCGCCTATCTTACAAGTGAGGGAGAGGACGAGGAATCTAGTCTAGATCTCAGTATTGGCCAGGAGAAGGCTGGAGGTGGAAATCGGGGTAAGCGAGCAAAACTCGGCAAGCTCATAATTCACGACGAAGGTTTCAAGATGTTAGATTTGGTGGTAGCCTCAAATATGGGCATTTGGTGGAGTGTCTGGGAGTCCGAGCATTGGTAGGACGACTAAAGGAACACGTTGAATAAATCTGCCATCTTCATGGTACATCCCGATCCCATGATCAATCTCATCGATAACGAAGGATGTCAAGACTCTCACTTCGCCGAAGAGGTGAAGCATCTCATTTTCCTGCTGAGAGGCTCTTTGAGCAACCGCGTGCCTTGTCAAGTATTTCGCTAAACTCCTTCACCGCCAGCGAAATTGTGATCTAGACATGCGGAATTTTCGGCGAGAGCTTCTTGGGTTGGACATCGCTACAGGCACGGTGTTTCCCGCATTCAGCCCGTCCATCTTCGGGTTCCCCAGAATGGGGCTCTGTCACGTTACACTGCGACATGAGGCAATAACCCCAGATATTTCCTCTAGTTGGGAGGCAAATTTTCAAATCCCGGGTTTCCTGCCCCTTCAATCCTTTCTTTCAGCCTGCGCCATCTCTTTCGTGTGCTCATATGGATGCAACGATCGGGGCCTTCCCTGCTGAAGTCTCGATCTCTGCTTCTCGTTGGGTATAGTAGCTCTTTCTCAAACAAGATTATGTGATACGTTTCTTGACTTCGGAGCTTGTTATTTCCGTGTCATCGCCGAAAGGCAAGATGAAGAGGTGTTTATTGGATGCTCTTGTGTCATATGGACCATCTTCATTTCTCAACACCAAGGTCTAGGCAGCTGTGATACTATGTGTGAAGAGCTGGAAGGTATCACGGAATCTTTGTTGTAACCTCACAATGTCCATCATGATATTGAGCTGTTCCCTGGGGTTTCTTGATCAAGCGGTCTTCTATATAAGCACAGTAAAGAACCCCTCACAACATCTCAACAGCTCAGCACAGTCAGTTCACTCAACCATTGTTCCAACCAGTCCAGTCAGCACTCACTTCAACCTCAACTCCAATTGCACTAAATCTTCCCCTTAATCTTTCAAAATGCAACTGACCAAGATCTTCACCGTCCTCTCCCTCGCCGCCGCTTCTCTGGCCGCTCCATCTGTCGAACTATATGAGAAGAGGACCGATTCTGTCTCTTGTGCCCAGGGTCAGGGAAAGCTTGCTTGCTGCGAGCAGAAGCCAGAGCTTAAACCTGTATCCAGTCTCGGCTCCACTTTTACTCCAGTTCTCGGAGGTATCTTAGGTATCCCAGTATCTTTGCTGGCGTTGCTCGTCCCGAATGTCTCGGTTGCTGCTCAGTGTATGTCCGCGTTGCTTAGCACTCCCCTCTGTTCAAAAGCTCTTCAGGCTCGCTGACTCTCGGGAATACAGGCATTCCCATCATCTCCTTGATCAATTCTTGCAGCGCCAACAACCTCTGCTGCTTGGCTCCCTCAAGCGGACAAAGCAGCAACCCTGGAGGGGTAAGCATCTTTCCATCGCCTCCCTTCCTTGTTACCAAAACATCACCGAAGGTCTCAGGACTAACAAATATCACAGCTCATCAGCATTCTCAACAACAACCAGATCAACGTCTGCCCGGGCATCACCGTCTAAACAGCACTCTTCCATGCACGCACACTACCTACGATACAAAAATCTATCTGGATTCCACATCCTGGTCTTTCGGTCCGATCCGCGGCTCTGTGCATGCAAAGATGGTGCTTTCCCTTTCTCTTACCAGACAGAAAACAAGGTTCTACGCTTTCTCACCTATTGATGCAATAAACACTGGGCTCAGGACAATACGGGATGGATAGTCTTCTGTTTTCATGAACTTACCTGTCTATTTGATTTTGTCTCGTGTTCTTGGATTGGTAGCAGAATGAAGGGGGTTGGTTTCAGTTTTGGGTTCTGGTTGGATGGTTTGGAAGAGACATGTTTCTTGGATCTAAAATTCAACATTTGGGATTTTGGAATTTGTCGAAGCCGAGCTGTCACTCACTAATACTGTCGTTAATAAGTCTAGACTGTTGTAATCCACTCATTTGGCGATATTCTGCTGTTCCTTCTCGTTTCTGCTCTGTTCATGCACGAAAGTCAACATCCTCCCAGAAACCCGTCTTACAATATCCACGGTCGTTGCACAACTGTACTGCTACTGCAGACAATGAACACAGGTCCCAATCTCGAACCTCCGAGACCGCAACCTATGCGCCTGACTACATGCACACGATTCATCGCCTTGACGTAGATCGCTGTCCGAGATTGTACGACCTAAGCCAAACGAAACAGTTGCACAAACACGATCAGGTCCCAACATCACAAGCAGCATGTCTCACAAGCTACTGGCCAGCACGACATTAAATGAATTGTTGGGACTGTAGATACTACTCATTTGAACACGGCTCTAGCAACGAATTCCCTTCGGGAAACAGTATATGTGCCACTCTCCTTTAACGCCGGCAACACTCTACTGTACGAACGATACTCCGATCCCGTCCATCTCCTCTTTCCGTTTCGCCCCAAACGCCCAACATGTCCCGCCAATAAGTAACTACACAAAGCATCACATCTAATGCGAAATATACTGGAACACAGCCGACACTGCCTCGTCTCCACTCTCTTGTCTCAATAGCAGATCCTGAATTGTCTTTAATCCGTCGTTGACGAAATGATTCCAAGTACTCGTGTCACCGTACATCATGGCCGGAGCTTTGAGGAACTGCTTGCCGTCTGGCTTGCAGCGCTTGCATTTGAACGTGTCATGCGTATCACTGGTCGTCTTTCCATGGTACTGGAACAGCTCACGCAGACTGTCGAGAGTGAAATGACGTTCCACATCCTCGGCAGAATCGACAACGCACGAAGATAGGGATTGCTTGTGAGATTGCCGTTGGAAGATCTTCTCTTCGATAGTGCCTGTGGCGATAAAGCGGTACACAAAGCAATCTTTCTTCTGGCCATCTCTCCATACTCGGGCAAGAGCTTGTTGATCTGCTGCAGGGTTCCAGTCTGGATCGAAGAGCACAAGTCTATTGGCTCCAATGAGGTTGAGCCCGCATCCTCCGGCTTTGCTACTCAGGAGGAAAACGAATTCGTTGCCTTCCGGATCGTTGAATTTGTCGACAAGTTTCTGTCGCTTCGTCACGTTCATTGTGCCGTCAAGCCGAAGACTACCATAACCACGATTACGACAGAGCTTGTCAAACATGTCGAGCGTCTGGGTGTAATTGCTAATGAGAACAATTTTATCATTAGTATCTTGATGGATACGAGCAAGCATGCGGTCCAAGACCTGCATCTTTCCGGAATACCAAGGCTTGATATCACGGTCTCTGCCTCTCGAATCCTTGGGAACATAGTCGTCTGGGAAGTATTTCTCGCAGCCCGTCAAGTCGTCTGGGAGGCTGAGTAAGTCTGGGTGATTGCAGAGCTTTTTGAGCATTCCGATAGCCTTCAGAGGCTGGCTGCCCTTGCCACGAAGCAATGCTTTGATGTCGGGACTGCTAATAAAGTGGTTATACAAGTCGAGTTGGAAAGGAGCCAGATTGCAGAATACAATATGCTCATACTTGACTGGCAAATACTTCGACAGGATATCGTTCGTACGTCGGATGATAAATTTGTTGACGACACTCAACAGCTCACGAACGGTGGCATCTCCCTTCTCTCTGTCCTTGTCGCTTCCAGCAGCGTCGCGGCCCTTGAGAATAGGCAATTCGTACTTCTTCCGGAATTCCATTCGTGTTCCCAGTAAGCCAGGATTGGCAAAGCTGATAAGTGAGAAGTACTCAGAAAGATCGTTCTGGATCGGAGTTCCCGAAAGAATAACTCGTCTTGATACATTGAGACTGTTGAGAGCTGTAAATGTCTGACTGTCGCCATTC
Organism: Cadophora luteo-olivacea; assembly: GCA_026120085.1. Classification (NCBI taxonomy): domain Eukaryota; kingdom Fungi; phylum Ascomycota; class Leotiomycetes; order Helotiales; family Ploettnerulaceae; genus Cadophora; species Cadophora luteo-olivacea. Next base: position 104,152 of record JALRMC010000006.1, read on the forward strand.
TTCAAGCGATGACCTTCGTCACAGAGCATCAATCCAATCTTCGTGTTCTTCAATTCTTCAACATTGAGTCGCAGTGTCTCGTAAGAAACGATGATGACTGGTCGAGTGACGGAGCGACCAGTTGCAATAGCCCACTGTCGCAGCTGTTGTTGCAACTCCTCTTTGGAAGCTTTGCCATCAATTGCAAAGGGCTGAATGGCGTCTGGACCAAGCCACTTTATCAACTCGTTCGCCCAGTTCTTGACCAGACTTGACGGGCAAGCGATAATAGCTTTTTGAATGGTCGATTTTCCAGCGTCTGGGGACTGCTTCAAAAGAGTCCACATTAGTGTAATACATTGCAGGGTCTTTCCCAGACCCATCTCATCTGCCATAATGCAGCCATTTGCATTATCTTCTATCATGCCAGTGACGCACTTGTACATGAATTTCACGCCCTCGATTTGATGGGGCCGTAAAACCTTCGCTAGCCGTGGGTCGATAACAACAGGAACCTTCGGCCTCTCTGTATCCACAACTTTCTTGATTCCTAGGATCTCTGCTAGCGACTTGTGTACTAGAGGAGCATCGATCTTTGGTGGCTCTCCACTTTCAGCTTGCCTAGCTTCTTCAATCGTCCTGGGTTTTTCGTCGATGGTAGGATCGTATAAAACAATTGCAAACTCGCCACTCGGATCGTGAAGTGGCTTCGCAATAAATACAGCACCCTGTCTCAGGCCAAGTGTAGGTGGAGGTCGGTTCGGGTTGTATGATGGGATGTTCTTGTTCATCAATGGAACGGCGAATCGTTTCCTGAACATGGTCTCCTTGTCCTTGACTTGGAATACTGGAAATTTGTTTGATTCTCTGTTTGCCAGAGCCAATCGATCCTCGTTCGTCCATGCCTTATCTTCCTCGTCCTTGTCCCCATCAGCACCTCCATAATCGACCTTCCTCCGCTTCCGAGTCGGCTTTTCGGATGTTCGAGTGACTGTAGCGGATCCAGGACATCTGAACGGTTTGATGAGTCGGTCGACAGATTGAGGAGTGTATAGTCGCTGGGATCCTTGAGGAGCAGATGGCTTCGCAGATGGTGTCGGGTAATTATTCTCCTTGTCATCGCTTAGTGTCAATCCAAATGGCTTCTTCAGCCGGTCACCAGTCTGAGGAGTTCCGCCATGGGTTCCAAGACGCTTCTTCGAGACTGCAGGAGTACTCGATGCCTCTTCGGGAGGGGTGATCATCATCTTGAGATATTCCAGCAAATATCGCTGCTCTCCCAATTCGAACTATGTCATCCTCCAAGCTTTCCTTCGAGTATTCGTTGATGCCGATGGTTGATGGTTGATAGAAGAATGAATTTGGTGTTTAGTGTGGCGACATCAACAATCCAACGCGTCTCGCGTCTCAGAAGGGAAAGCGCGTCTCAAGGCACCAGGTAGTCACGTGTTAACTTTACGAGAACTTTTCGGGTTGATGTCAGTGGCTGTCCAGCCGGGATGGCCGTGGGAGAGGAAGAGAGAAAAAAGGAGAGAGAAATTTCCCCGAGAAATCTCCCTCACTACCTACTCACTACTTGCTCATAAATAATACTCTTTTCCATCTTCAGACTTCAATTCTTCTAATAATCGTACGACTACCTACCTACTTACTTACCACTTCAATTCTTCTCACGCTTCTTTCTCTCCACTCCACTTTCACCAAGACCCATTCTCCGCTCCCCCGCGCTAAAATATACTTCCCACCCACACTATGGCCCCGCTCCCACCAACAGCAACGGATCGTTTCTTTGCGAATTACCAGAGTCCTATTCTCATGACCACATTCGCAACCCAAGTCCTCCACCACCAGTACATACGGCGCACTACTCCTGTCTATGAATCACCCGCTGCTTCATTCAGGATTACATCGATCCCAAGACCTTTAAGAGCCGGTCTAGGGTGGGCAGCTGTTTTCGTAGGACTTCTCACTCAGATCACCTTGGCGAAGAAGACCATTCGGGACTATTCTGATCCTGTCATTGCTGTTTCGACCCAAAGGAAACCCTGGGCACGAAAAGTTGAAAAAAGCTTGTGATCTGGGAAGGATCTCAGTTGCTTCGCCATTCTTTGAGTTATCGTCCTGCCGTTTATATTGCCTATTTTGGATACCATGACCCAGCATTAGATCTACATATTTCCTCGAAGCATATTTCCCCGCCTCTTTTGAGAAATAGTTATTTCTGTATATTTTACAATGTCGGCCGATTTTTGGGCCGGATACATTAGCGGAGCAGCAGGAATCCTCATTGGAAACCCTCTCGACCTGATCAAAGTTCGCCTCCAAGCATCACCGTCACAGCCAGCACCTTCAATTTCCACACTTCCCACAGGAACATCGCCAATCATTCCATACACCACACCATTCACATCCGCCTCATCACTCATTCGAGGAGCAACAGCCCCCATCCTCGGCTATGGCGCTCTGAACGCCCTCTTATTCGTAACCTACAACCGAACTTCTTCTCTCCTTAACTCCCAAAATCCCCTCGGAGCTACTAATCCTCCTTCTCTCTGGATGACCTGGATCGCCGGCGCCATAGGCGGTCTCGCAACATGGGTCGTTTCCACACCCACGGAGCTCGTCAAATGCCGCGCGCAGATCTCAAATTCCGCTGCCACAGCATCAAGTTGGGGCATCACTCGTGACATCCTCCGGCGTGAGGGAGTCCGAGGCTTGTATTTCGGCGGCGTGGTCACGGCGTTGAGAGATAGTGTTGGTTATGGATTCTATTTCTGGTCTTATGAGATCACCACGAGATTGATGGAGAAGAAGATGAGGGAGCGAGGAGGAGATGGTGGTAGTAGAGGAGACGGGTGGGGCGAAGCCGCGAAAGTGTTGCTCTGCGGTGGACTTGCTGGCGTTGTGACATGGGCGAGTATTTTCCCACTGGATGTCATCAAGACGAGGGTTCAAACGCAGCAATACCAACAACTACCACTCCCGACGGCCGCTGAAGTAGCCCCTCTTCTCGCAGCGGAATCGGAAGTGCCGAGAAAGGTTGGAGCCATCGAGATAGCAAGGACTGCCTACCGAACAGAAGGAGTGGGCGTCTTTTTCAGAGGGCTCGGTGTGTGCAGTCTGAGGGCGTTTATCGTGAATGCTGCGCAGTGGGCCGTTTATGAATGGATTATGAACGAGCTGGATCCAAAGAGAAAAGTTGCGATTATGAGAAAGAGCTCAGCTGACGATGTACAATAATGAGATTAGACAACTTTTGAGCATTTTAGACTAGACTAGAATAGAGGGATAGATACCTAGCATTGACGAATTCTGAAATGGACCAAATCTAGAGTCAGATATTTAAAACTTCATCCCGAGGAGCTGCTTATAACGTGTCTTTTTCGTCTGTCATACACAATGCTAATGTTGAAGATGTAAATTTATGTGGCGTTTTCTAAATCACCTAGACTACCGCTGGATTTATGCTTGCAACAACCAAAACTCCAAAATTCAAACCCATGACCAATACAAAAGCCCAAAAAGAGCTTCAATGACCACCTCCAAGCGAGACCACAAGTACAACCCAACTCCTCACCCAAACGAACGAGACCATAAGTCATCACCACCCAAACTTCTCAATCGCAACATCTACATCTTTTCCATCCCTCACAAGTCCTGCACAGGTATTTCTAATCAACCTGCCCATTGAGTCAGGTCCGCTAGCAACGACGCTCGTCTTCTTCCCCCTCTGTCCGGCGTGCAGTTTAACAAGATCAGAGATCATCATCTTCAGATCCGGTCTACCAATCTCCTCTGTCGCGCGCGGTATGATGATTTCAGCACCCGAAAGCTCAGCTTCGGCCAACGCTTCTCGTCCGAGCCAGGAAAGATGTGCAGTCTCGTGAATCACCCAGATAAGCACGACTTTCTGCCTACGCAGCGAGCAGGCTGGCGCGATCTCGGTGTCAGAGGAACGATTCATGTCGAGGAGATGTTTGATCAGAGGCCATGAGACGGCAATGCCGCTGCCCCCAGCCACGAGGAGAGCTAAATCCGAATCTTCGAGCATTTCGCGAGCGTGACAGCTCCCGTAGGGGCCGTCGATACGAATCTTAAGTGTCTTGTGGAGGCGAGCTGCATTAAGGATATCACGGGAGAAACCATCTTGAGCTCGGATGATGAGATCCATTCGAGCTACCTCATCTCCTGTTCTTGGTGCGCCGGAAGCGATGGTGAAAGGGTGAGCTTGTAATATGTGTTTGTGAGATAGCGATGGGACGGTGACGAATATGTGATCAGTTGCTTGCCAGCCACTGTAGATTGACTTTCGGAAAAGACCCAAGAACCCAGACCTTTGACGTAGTGTGATGGCAGAACTGATCTTAACGGTGTCTTCATCTTCAAGAATCTTGGTTCGAGCCTCGACCGTCATACTCTTCATACTGAGTCGATGTACAACGCGGTCCAGTATGAAGATTATCAAGGCCGCGAGAGCATATGGCCGACCGGTATGATGGTGGAAATATAGACCCAGTAAAGCCAGAACTTGAAAGACTACATGAAGTCCTAAGAACAGTTCGTACCAGCGTTGACGGAAGCTACCGAGCGAAGTAAAGTAAAGTAACTCGTAAGCAAATAACATCCCGACTCCGATGAGATTCCGCCTCAAAAGTAGAAATCGGACAAGTCCAAAGCCGCTTGGTCTAAAAAGCACATACCAAACAACGAGAAAGCCAACAGAGTGAAAGAAACCCTCTAAACACAACAGCTCTCCAAGTCGACGATGAAAGATATTCAAAGACTCATAGGATCGGCCAGTGAGAAACTTCAGAGGCTGGTTTTTGGCAGCTAGTATATACAAAAGAGGTATGTTTGCAGAAAATACAAGACCAAGTCGGTCTGCTAGAACAACAAAGTCGATAACATTAATGCCGATGTCGTAGAAAATGTAAAACAAATTCAGACCCAAGAATGCAAGTACAACAATAGAAGTGCCATTTGATGGCAGAAGCTTGTTGATTACTGGAATCGGTCGAGGTTGATAGATCAGTATGGCTTTGACGAAGGATACCAACGAGTTCCCAGAACGTTCGCTGCTATCGGATGCAAGAAGCGGGGTCGATTCATCTATGTCCTTACGAGGAGGGCTGGAAGTGCCTTCGATTGTGCTGCTGCCCGAAGAGTAGACAAGTATGACATCCTCATTTGACGAAGGAACGGGTTTGATTGTTCTGGCATCTCCATCGTACTCGTCCTCGTTCTTCAGAACCTGTAGCCGCGATACCCTTTTACGTTTCCATCTGATCGCTTTTGAAGTCCAGTGCGAGGCTGATAGAAGGACGACAAAGCCCAAGATGACGATATGATATGTCAAGATGAATCTCCTAGACCATAATACCTTCTCTATCAGCTTCCGGAGACGTGGATCTCGACCTGGTGGTTGAGAGTCGCCGGTATCGGTCGTAAATATTGAGGCTCTCAAGGCATAGCGAATGCCCTCACGAAGCCATTCGGATTCCATGGCCGTGGTATTCGCCTGTGTCACGAAAGACACCCGTTACACGACCACGGCATATACGGGTTTGGCGATACAGTGTCGGACAGTGCGACAGATGATGATGCGTTGGTGCACGAGGATGCAGATCGGGGAAGCCATCAGATAAGATTAGAAAAAGCGGGGCAATTGAAGCGAGCTCCAGGCGCAAGTGAGGTGCGGACGGGATGTTTTTGAAGCACCACCATCCCAGCTCTGCGGCAGCGAGCAGTGAAGCTGACAACCACGCCCAAAATGGCAGACAAAGAATCAAAGTAAGTAGTGTCGAAGTCTAGCTACCATAGTCTTGGGAGACTCTTGGAAATTGACACAGCCGCCCAGAAAAGAAGTCGTCGCTCCTACGAATCCCCGAGGCATCCCATATGCGCCCTTCGTCGACAAAGTCGAGGACTATGTGACATCTCGCGCAGATGTTGAGAAGACGTTGAAGAAGTTCCAGGAGATGATCTCGTATGTAGCTGCAGATCAGATTCGAGGCAGAAGGGCTTATACGGCAACAGGAAATATCAATTCATGGAATCGAATCAACAGCGGAGGGCTGCAGGTCTGAAAGACAAGATGCCAGATATACAGAAGACACTTGATATGGTGCAATTTCTGAAGACAAGAAAGGCACGCCACCTCTTCAAAAGGAGAAGTAATGGACTTACAAAGGCTAACATCCTATTCTGTAGCCCGGTTCAGAGCCAATAGAGGCTACGTTCGAGCTCAATGACACACTATACGCCAAAGCACATGTCCCCCCTACTGAAGAAGTCTACTTATGGCTCGGTGTATGTGCTGTGAACTGAATACTGTTTGGAGTACGCTGACATAGATTCAGGCAAATGTTATGCTGTCATACCCAATCGATGAGGCTGAGGAGCTCCTTACTACAAAACTTGCGGGTGCAAAGCAAAATTTGGCGAACTGCGAGGAAGACCAAGAATTTTTGAGGGAACAGATCACGGTAAGTGCAACCTGGTGTAGTAGAAGCATATGCGCGGCCCCAACAGGATACGGCTAATGCCACATAGACTATGGAAGTTGCAACCGCTCGAGTTTATAATTGGGATGTCACAATGAAGCGTAAGGAGAAGAACGAGCAAGAAACAATAGAGGATGGGGAGAAGGGTACACCAAATGGTTGATATTTCACAAGAATGAAGAAAGAACATTTCCTGTGCATGGTTGTGCAGCTATCCTTCACAAGCATGCCCTTCCCCGATTCATGACTTCTTGACGGCTTCATAATTTGAATTCGTCACAATTCGACGTCTGATTTCTGTTAAGAGTATTTCTGTTTGTCAGCCTTGGATTTGTAGACAGCCTTGTGTATTAATGGGAAAAGCGGCGTGAAATATACTCGGGGACCAATCGGGACAAGTTATGAAGCTTTGTCCAAGTCCTTCAAAGCAACACCCAGAAAAAAAGAGGGTATCGGCTTCGTAATACTCCAAATCTCGAGCAGTCTTGAGATCAAGTTGCGTTGATTTCTATGTGAGTTGCAATGCAGCTATATTTCCATTCCCAGTTTCAGGTCATGCTGCCAGTGCTGCTTTTGCGTCCACACTCAAAGTCCCCTTCTCCTATTTGCTAGCTCACCGCCTTAACCCACTTCGTCATTCCCGTTGCCCCTCTACTTTTGTTGAACCACGAACCTCGAATCTTGGATTCCCACCTAACAAACACATTTCTCTCCTATAACCACCAAAAATCGTCACCATGGCCGAAGATAAGGGAACACTGAAGCTTGATCCCAAGTATGATCAATTCGACTACCCAATCGTATCTGCCAACACTCAGAGCGGTCACCCAGGCCACACAACTCCAGAGCAGGAAGCCCAAGTTTACCAACTGCGCATGAAGTTGGAGGCAGCTGGCTACACTGATCGACTTGACTCTTTGACTCTTGTACGTACGCATAACCTTAATTTCTTATTGCTTCAACTAACACCATCTGCAGCTTCGATTTCTGCGAGCCCGTAAATTCGATGTCGCCCTTTCTGAGAAGATGTATGTCACTGCCAGCCCCGCTGCACAACTATTCCACCTACTAGCATAAATTAACTCTAGATAGGTTTGTCGACTGCGAGAACTGGCGCAAGGAGATCGATCTCGATGATTTGACTCGGAACTTCAAGTACGAGGAGAAGCCTCAAGTCTCTGAGTACTATCCACAATATTACCACAAGACAGATAAAGTATGGATACGTTTCCAAGAACCGCCGAATAAACATAGCTGACAAGCAACTAGGATGGACGACCAGTATACATCGAGCAGATGGGCAAGATTGACCTGAACGCCATGTACAAAATCACAACCGCTGAGCGCATGTTAAACAACCTCGCCGTCGAATACGAGAAGCTCGCCGATCCCCGTCTACCAGCATGCTCCCGCAAAACTGGCCACCTCCTCGAGACCTGCTGCTCAGTAATGGATCTCAAGGGCGTTGGAATCACAAAGGTCCCCTCCGTCTACTCATACGTCAAGCAAGCCTCCGCTATCTCTCAAAACTACTACCCCGAGCGTCTCGGCCGCCTATATCTCATCAACGCCCCATGGGGTTTCAGCAGCGTCTTCAACATCATGAAGGGCTGGTTGGACCCTGTCACCGTCGAGAAGATCCATGTTCTAGGCGGAGGTTACCAGAAGGAGCTGTTGGCGCAAATCCCTGCCGAGAACCTGCCCAAGATCCTTGGTGGTTCTTGCGAATGTGCTGGCGGCTGCTCGCTCAGTGATGAGGGCCCATGGACTGATGCTCAATGGGCCAAGCCACCGAAGTGGGCTAAGGCTCCTGAAGAGAAGGCTGCTGCTCCTGCTCCTGTCATTGACAACACTGCTACGAACCCACCTACCATCCCAGATGCCGGCGCTGCACCACCTGCTGCTGCCCCAGCACCAGTTGCTCAACAGCCTGTCCAGGACGAGATCAAGTCTGCCCCTGCACCACAGTAAAGTTGCATAGAAAAAATGGTATGGAGTTGAGCGATGTACAGCGTGTGTGTGGGTGGATGGAGTTGAAGGAGTGCTGAGCATTGGTGGAGCGAAGTCTTGGAGGAATGTTGAGCCCTCGAGTATACCTTGCAGAATTTCAACACTGCTCCGAAGTCTATAATAAAAGTAAGACAGTCTTGACTACCTTTCCCGGAAGTTCCTGGACCGAAGTGAACTCCGCACATTGGATCCTCACCAAAAGCCATGACCAGAAGATACAGTGCAACGTGAAGTGAATCGATAGTATTGATCGATCCGTAGATCTGCAAGTTTCCAACATAATGTAAACATACCCTCTCTTTGAAGTCAATTCTACGTCAAATAAAAGAAGTGGAAAGTAACAACAACCGAATTGGCCGCCAGCCCAGTCTGCAATTACCTCTCCTGTATACCACATCATCAAGACCCAAGAAGTGGAAATGTTCCCAAGTACCGAAATCCTTCTCTATTTGTCAGAAAACTGCGCCACTGGTGAAGTCTTCGTCTCATTCTCCTCCTTCATCTTGCCTCTGTCTCGCTAAGAGAATTCTTGTCAACAAACATGCCAGATGAGAACTTTGACTATAGCCCGTGGCTGCCCAGATACAATGTATACAGTTCTCAGGTGCCAACAGAAAAGTTAAAGTTCAGTGAAAGGGTCAACTTCTAGAGTGAGACCGAGGGGGCATCAGGCCACCTGACGAAAGCGCGAGATGTTACTTTAATGCCAGTATAATATTCCCTTCAATTCCTGAACACATGTCTTTCATTCATCGGCTGCAGAATTTTTCTATTACTACATCATATTCTACCCAATCTCAGAAACCAGGATCTAATCGCTCTCCTCCCCGCTCTCGTCCTCATCACTCTCCTCCTCACTCTCCGCCTCTTTCAACCACTCCACAAACACCCCCGTCTTCTCCCTCACCCTCTTCATCTCCTTATCCTCTTCGTCCCCAAGCCCCTCACTCTCCTCCCACCACCTCAAAAAAGCCTCCTCCTCAAGCACCTCCAACTGATACAGCTTCTGACTGACCGCAGCAAGGATCACAGCCCCGTTATTACGATGCAGAAGATCCTTCTGCAGACAACCTATGAAATCGACCTGGTCATCCTCTTTTTGGTCAGAGCCGACAGCGACTTCTTTGAGGAAGGATTCGGCGCCGGGAGAGGAGAAAGCGAGCGCGGCGGCTTTGCTGGCTTCCATTTTCTGGCCTTCGACTAGCTGGGTAATGCGTTTGGTGAAGGCGACGGCGATGGCTCTTCGCATCTGGTGATCTGTTGCATCGTTACCTAGTCTGAGTCCCATGAACTCCAATCTAGCGGCTCCAAAATCGCCACCTTCTTTTAAGGCGTCGAGGAGACCGGCTACAGCATCGTGGTGGAAGTTCTCGTTTGAGGAGGGGTTGCCATCACCATCTTCGGAAATGCTGCCTGCGAAGCTGGAATGGCGGGAACGTCCTTCGTGGGGTGAGGCAGCGCTGATGGAGGAGGATATTGTGGAGATGGTTTCGCTGGAGATGTTGAGGTGGGAGGTGCTGTAGATGAGGTTGTTGTGGAAGATGGTTGCTTCGTCTTCGACGTCTGAATCGTCGTCGAAGCCGTAACCTGAACCACCTTCGCCTACTATTGCTGTATCGGTTGGAACTGATACGAGTGGTGCGTCTTCTGCGTAGTCGTCTTCTTTCCTTTTTGCGCAGGTGATCCGTGAATTTTCTTTCACTTCTTGCTGATCAGCTATCCGTACGCGGTAGGAGACGAGGGCTCCCGGTTGGACCTTGCAATTTCGTCCGACGGAGGCTTCGCTAGCGATGATTGCTCTCTCGACTGTTGACCCATCCCCTACATAAACATCGTCCCAGATGTAAGCGTTGTGGATGGTCACGTTCTTCCCGATATGACATCTCCGACCGATAATACTGTTGGACACCATGCTCCCATCCCCAATACTCGTATCCTTCCCTATCACCGTCCGTTTTCCCACTTTGCACGTCCTCGCCAGAATTACACCGTTCTCTTTGCACAGTCCACCGCGCTCAAATCTGTAACTCTGGCCTGCAAGGAGATTGCTGTCCGGAACCAGAGGATACGTCCACCTCCCGAGCACATCTTTGCTAACTGCATCATAAGACTGCAAGTTGAACACCCGCGCTGCATAATGTTCTTCAACAACTTCCGTATGTATCGTCTTGCCATTCAATTCATAATCCTTTAGCACACCATGCAGGAAATGCCTTCTGGGAACTTCGTAATCAAAAGACTCTGCCCACAGTGCCAATACATCAGGGGTGCAGATATCGATACCACAATCGATCAAGTCGGTCCTGATTTCGAGTTCGTGGTGGTCGGACAGCAATTCTGGGTCAATGTTGACATATTTGTTCGCTTGTAACGGGTTCATTTCTTCGTAATGTAGACACCTGCTCTTCGTAGGATCCACCACGAAAACAGGCGTAATACCCTTCGACTTTGTGCGATGTGTACCCAGGCCGCCCGATCTCAAGATCAACGTCATAATCGCATTCTTGTCCGCAAGCCTTCTTGCTCTATGAGCAGCCAACGCAGCATCAATCGGTAGATTCGACACCAGATCTCCATGCACCAGCAAGAAGTCTCCCGTTATGAGATCCCGGGAATCAAGATCCCGCATGGCATCTCCTACTGACCTTGCAGTTGTCTTGACGATTTCCAGGGAGTTGAATGGTGAGGCGGCGGATGAGGGGTGCCATTTCGAGGCCTGGATGTAGCGCTCTACTTCTGCCGTGTGTGCGCCGCAGTAGATGTATATGTCTGCCACTCCAGACATAGCGAGGAATTCGAGGGTGTATTCTATGAGGGGGGTATTGGCTAGTGGTAGTAGACACTGATAAGTATTAGCCATTGCGCCCTGTTCATACTATCTCTTGCGGCATTCAGAAGAACGCTCACTTACTCTTGGAGTCTCTAATGTGAAAGGATTGAACCTTGTCTCAAACGAGTCCGCAAGTACCTAAAGAAGCAAATCAGCCTTCCAATGCCTTTCCCACTTTTCGATGGGGGAGGACATACCACAGCTTGCAGAGTCTCCTCTCTATCATCCTCGACCTTCTTCGCGGCCGAAGGACCTTTCTTCTTCGGCGCAGCTCTCCCCCCACCAGCACCCCCCTTCGCAGGCTTTTGCGCATGCGCCATCTCTAGAACACCAATCAATTTTCCACGAACAGTTCCTCTCCTCTCCTTGGTTTATTGTCGCCGTAATGTCTCAGCCGGTCTCGAACAAGGGATGCCGTTCTGCGTGATATGGCGGGGTTTGGTCTTGCAACAAGTGTAGATGCAGGTGAGCTTGACTCACGAATTAAAAGTTGCCCATGCCACGAAATTTAGCGCAAGGCTGGTCCCGAAGGGCTGGGTTGGCCTAGAGAGCGCTCCAGCCTCGATCATACGATTGCTGCGGGCTGATGAGTCTAGACTCGTGGTGCCCAGGGGGGCGCTCACTGCATGCTAAATGCTATTTTCAACGTCAGTCGTTCTTCTGTCTTCCTATATATTTTCCTTGTTCACTTTGGAAAGTATCATGTTCGCTGCGATGTACCGATCTACCTCTCCCCTCAGCTCTGAATTTGGCGGGCCCGACAGATTTCAGTTTCACGTCTTATCACGCTTTATCAAATGGAAGACGTCCACGTCCTATCAGCCACTCGAGTATCAGGACCTCTCTGGACGTTGGATCATGTCATGAAATTTTATTATGATATCTAAGCTGCAGATCAATTGATCTTCATCAATCCACATGTATCCCACCAGCGCCGTACCAGGCATCGAGCTGCTCCGCTCAACGCAATCCTAGACACTTCATTTCGGACGCCGCCGAGAACTAATACAGAAATCTTCCACCAGCGCCAAATATCGAATCGCAATGCCGACTAAGCACACGAGAACAACCGAGCCCGGTTCTGCCGTAAGGAAGGGCTCGAAAATATAGATACATGGAGCCATTCATAGGTCGTCATCGAAGAAACGAGTCGCTAAACTGGATTTCTGTGGATCATTGTGGGAAACCGCTTGGAGGGTACATTCTTTGCCTCTTATCAGAATGCTCGTCTTGTGGTCCTCCACTCATATCAGAAATGACCCTGCGGTGTGCTCCTGTCCTGGGTGTTCCCATTTGAGGGTTTGGAGGTGGGGCAAAGCCAGCTTGTGGATGAGGATGTGTTGGAGTCATGGTGTACTGTCGGTTGTCTCCCATGGGTTGCATGTAGCCACCTGGCGTATTACCTATCGGGGATGGTCCAGGAAGTTGACTTGGCGAGTGCCATGATGAAGCTGTCACGGGTGACTTGCCAGGGGAAGACTCGTCTTTCAAAGATTGTGCTGCTGACAGTTGTCCCATATTCAGACCCAATGGGGCCTGGCCAGGGTTTGGGGTCACAAAGCCACCAGGGTGTCCCATCGGAGGTCCTCCAGTTGGTGGAAAAGGTGCGTTCTTCTTGAATTGGGACAAGTGTTTCTCTAAGGCTCGCAGCATTCCTTCCTTGGTGAAAGGTTTTGGCAGAACATCATTCATACCTGACTCAATTAATATAAAGAACATTTGGGAGTCGAAGGAAAAAGCAAGCTTACCATAACGGAAATACATGTCGATATCGTCGGCTCTTATGTTCGATGTCATGGCGATGATTGGCAGATTGGGTCTGATCTCACGGATGCAAACTGTCGCAGAAACCCCATCTAGGTGTGGCATGATAATATCCATTAGAATGAGATCGAAATTTGTAGCTCCGTGGTTGATCTTATTGACTGCCTCGAGTCCATCGCGCTAGAACATGTCAATATTTAGTAAAGAAGGACGGAATTGCAGAACTCACGGCTGTTTCGACCCCACATTCAAAAGCCTGGAGGAATTTGGACCCGATCCGCGCGCAGACCTTGTCATCCTCGACCAGCAAAATTCGAGGCTTTGTCATTCCCCAAACGGAATCCGCCGAGCTCTTCTTCCGGCCGGGCACAGAGCTCACCTCCGACATCATTTCTGGCATGGCTGTCTCGACGGGTAGTAGACCGTTGGCAGGTAAAGAGTAAGGTATATTGTTGATATGTTCGCTGTTGATGGGGTCGATTCCATTTGTGTGTCCGACTGGGTAGACCATGTTGTCCAGATCGTTGCCGACTGGATATCCAATATGGGCACTCGAATTTTCTGCTCTTGGGGCCATTGAGGAGGATCCTTGATCGGTCGGAGTTGCAGAATATTCGTTTCGAAGATGAAAGTCGTGGCTCATCTGTTCTAAGCCCTTGTCAGGCAGGTTGGCAGTCGAGAATTCTTCCAACAGAGCCGAAGCCTTCTGCAATGGGGATGCTGGATGGTCGTCATCATTTGCATTTCCATCTCCTCCCATGCCCGAATTGCCAAATGGTCCCACGACGCGACTGGCTCGTCGCTGTTGAGCGTCCACATCATGTAAGAATCCCATGACCCGGTGCATAACCCCGTCATGGTTCTTGACGAACTTCTGTAGGTTAACTACTTGCTGAAGTAAGGTAACATGGCCCTGGGCAAGGTCCTGGTACATCTCGGAAAGATGTTGAAGCTGTTGTTGGGTCGCCATTAATTGGCTATTGACAAGATCCATCTGGTGAGTGGGGAACTGCTCATCCATGTTTTGGGGAGCTTTGCGTGGGGCGGGGGCCTTTCTCCTGATGTTATCCAAAGAGTCCTTCTTGTTCGCCTGGAATTCGGGGTGCTTGAATTCCCATGCCTGGTACCTGTTAGTCCATACGACGAGTGAGTGGCACCAAGGCTCGACTGACATTAGGCCCATATATTGACGGAGCGCTATCTTCGTTGTTCTGTCGGACTTTGTGGAAGTCATACTTGTTCAGCTGGCGAACGAAGGAAGCAAAGTTGCTATGCTTGAAGTGTTTGGGCAGGATGTTCTTCGTGAACTTGTCATTCTGGGCCATGCATTAGTATTCGCGACAACGAGTGGAAGACAGCCTCGACGTACATCGAGCACCACGAAACTTTCGCCGCCTTCACCCCATCGAACAACATTATCGTAAGAAGGGTCCTCGAGCATTCTAGAGCGCGTCAGATACTTGGCGCAACACTGCCTGATATAAGGCTGACGATAGTATGAATCGATTCATGCATGCTGACTTACTTATACAACTTGCGAACCTGTCGAGAGTCAGTAAGAAGTCAAGATCCAGGCCAGCCTTCTGTCGAGGCAAATTGGCAATACATACAAAGTCGCTAGAGTTATTGGCGGCAGGGCCACCCATATCGCCCTTATCCATTGTTGAGTCTAAAATATATATTTGAGTACCAGTTCTGTGGTATGAGTCTCTGTATCTCAATTGTACTGTGCTGTCGCATCAACCCCGGGTCAAGGGTCCAGAGCGTTCTTGTGAAGTTGAGGGGTCTGGATGCCGAAAAGTGGTCGGCCGGTCGAGGTGTGTGCTGCACGGGCGTGTACTGACGTAGCGAAACCAAGTAAGGCGAGGCGAGGCAAGGGAGGGAGCAGCGAATGGGGAATCTATGCCCTGGTTGAGGAACTCAACATGACTCTACTGGTGAAAGGCGGAATTGTTGTGTCGAAGAGAAAAAGATGCGGCTCGGGGGAAGATAGCCTGGCCAGATTGACAGACTCGAGCGCAGCGATGTTCGAGAAGCGGATTGGATTGACGGAGTAGTGTGAAAAGAGTAGTCGAGTCGAGCAGAGCAGAGCAGAAGAGATCAGAGTGAGTTGAAGGCTTGCAGCGCAGGTGCAAGTGGAGTGAAGTGTGCTAGCAAGGGTTACACCCTGCACAAATGGAAGCTAGCAAAGCGGGTCTTGGGTCTTGAGATCGATCCTGGATGGACGGGAAGGCAAGTGTGAGCGACGCCACCCAATTGAGGCACACCAAAAGAATGGACCGTAAGGCGTTAGCTAGACTGCATAGAGGTAGGGGGACTGGCAGGAGTAAAGCTTTGGAAGCTCTTGATATTCAAACACCATCAGCCACCAGCCCTCAACGGAGAAATTCTGTATGAAGCGAGCAACTTGGCAAAAAAAAGAGCGACTTTAATGAAGCCCATCTGCTCACTATCATCTGCCTAAATTGCACACACAGCTTAAGCGATCCGGCCGAGCATCAGATTCGGACAAGATCATCAACACACTTTGGAGATGTTTGCAGAGTGCAGCCAGCCAGGTGAACAGAAGAAGCAAATATACCTGTACTTGTACAAGTCAATGGAAAGTCGTGTTATTGTGACAGAACGCATCCTCCCGTAACATCTGTTAATGTCATGTCTGCTCGGCGTACTTCTTCCCCGCGCTGCTCACCGCATCGTGCTGCATCTTCTTCTTGATGGGTCCTGACTCCTCACCCTTCGACTTTTCATATCAAGCCTTGCTCCTTTGCCTCGCGTGGCAAGGTTGGGTGGTGCTGCGTGTACGGAGTGTAGTGCACACTGTGCAGTGGTGCAGTGCCAATTTCTCGCCGAAATCCAAAATCCCAGCCGCTTGGGACCCCAGAAATGACGTCTGAACCACCCACCCTGAACCACATCCGAGGCCCCGCCACAAGACAGACAGGAGGGAACGCAACGACCCCCAGCAAACTCTAACATCTCCATGTTCGCCTCCGCTCATCGCTCAGCGCTCATGCATGCCCAGCTACTCATAGCTTGAAAGCTCCAGAGCTCCTTGAAAGGAAGAGTGAGGTTATCGTCGTATAATAAGTATACTTATATAACAACATCGAGCTATATCATTGACAGGAGATCACAACGGCACGGATCACAGCTCCCGAAATGGCTGGTCGGTTGCTTAAAGCTTGCATGCCGAATCCCTCTGTTCCTCTTTGCTGTTCTTGTCATGGTTGACGGCCTATCAGTCCGCGTACTCCAGAGTTCCGGATGATCTTCTCCTTTAACTGACACTCACGCGCTTAAGGACCGCGATCAGCGTAACTTTGCTCCGCATCTGACATTTGGCGATATCTTCAATCCCGCTCTTACATTGGCGCAGCCAGATTCATTGTCATTGGCATAGGTTGTACGAATCGACTTGAGCTGCCATGCGAAGGAGGGGGGCATTCCTCGCCAGCCTCATCGGTGCCAAAACTCCGAGGTTCAGCTGCACCAAGGAGAAAGCTACCGTGAAGCTAGAGATAGCTCAACCACTGAAAACAGCAACTCGAAACTTACATTATGCTCTTGCGCGTCGAATTCAGAGGGTAGCTTCACTTGGATCAAAGCGACCATTTTACTGCTCTAGCGGGAGAACAGAGTATAATCACATTGCTCAGCTCATATCCGTACACACCCACAAATGCGACCAAAATCGAAGGCGTGAATCCCAAACCGAGGGCGGACAAGGGTTCGAAATCTCAGTGGAGCTCGCTTCCCTACCGACCAGGGTAGGTAAAATGATAATAAATAATGATGGACAGATGAGCCAATAGGAAGTTAACATTCAGCTATGCGGCTGCCAATAACAGATTACGATCATAGTACTTTCACCTCAGCCATGCCATCATCAAAGCGAGAAGAAAGTTCAGACGACAAACCAGATACGCTGGATGGATTTTAGAGGTGTTACAGGTATGGCTGAAACATAGCGAGCCTCCGAACCCTGCTGCCTCTTGGCATCCGGGACATCGGGGAGAGAAGACAAGGTCCAAAAGCAACATTTGTACAACCAGCAGGCAAGTCATTTTCATCCCTGTGATGATCCCCGTATACTCCAAGATTCGAGCTGCGATTACTTTCCTCCATTCTGTACTTCCAGGCTGCCCGAAACAGTACTTGGGGTACTGCTTTTTGTTCACCAGACAATCGAACTTCTGCGTTTAGAATTTTTTTTCCAAACTCAATTTGGACATGAAGCCTTTCCGGATGTCGCCTGTTGAAGTGAAAATTGGCGTTGGCGTCGGCGTCCACCACACCAGAGACGCTACTACATCGCCTCTCGAGCCTCCTCAGACTGAATTGTAAACCTCTGAAGCCACAGATTAGCTCGTTAATGAAGCCTCAAATTGAAATACCGGCAAATGGCCAAGAAGAAAATGTAGCTGACGAGGTGGACGACCTCTCAAAGGGCCGGCGCTGTTGGGCACCATACGAGAGAGCTCCAACATACTTTTGAAATTTTCAATCAAAATTCATCCGTGCTGCAAGGGATATCATCGGACTGCACTCTGTAACTGGTCTCTTATTTTGGAAATGCAACTTTGCTCATCCCCCTTAACGTCCAAGCCAGCAATAGCAACTGTCTTGTCCCTGGATTTCAAACCCCGGATAACCTCCACGTCTGATCTGGGACACTTCAACACCTGCACATATGATCAGGGCTAGAACGTCTCTGGAGTCTGAAAATTAGCTTACTTCACTAAAAAGTTCCCTGACAGCCTTGTTTGCCTCGCCATCTCTGGGCTGGGCAGATACACAAATTTCGATAATGGAATCCGAAACTGAGATGATTCCCTCTCGTTGCTTGCTCGCACCTGGTTTGACGTGACATTGAATATGAATGAAATTCAATGCCGATCTAGCACATGAGGCTACGTAACGAATTGCTGGAAGTGAAGTCATGATATCAGTCGAGCAAATGAAGCTAGCGGAAATATTTCAGAAGATGCACCAGCTCAAAGACATCACGACTGCCGCCAAGCCAAGCGAGGCTGAGAAATGTTCGCGACAGGAAGAACAACCGGACCGACTGATCAATGATTTCGCAAACATTCACCTTCCTCCAACAATACCACCTCGAAACTTGCGTGCCTCCTCTTGATATACAATCGCCTTCAATTCCCTTTCAAAGTGTCTGGATTTTTCAGTAAGCTGCGTTTTGTGAGCGCAGCCTTCCCGAAAATGGCACGCAGCTACCCACACGGCAACAACAATGGGCCTCAACCTCCCTACACATTGACGGCTCTCAACAGGTGGTCCGTTGCAGATAAAGATCAGCTGCCAGGTAGGGGTTTCCCAGTATGTGCTGGAACATACTGACTCTGGTTGAAGCTGTCCACACGATCAAGGCGTTACATGTCTACGACTTCGACAATACCTGTGAGTCGACTCCTACAGTACACGAACCACTTCATTGCTGAAGCCTTATAGTATTCAACAGCCCCCTCCCCAATCCTAAGCTATGGAACGGCCCTACAATTGGCTTCCTACAATCTCAAGACACGTTTGCGACTGGTGGATGGTGGCACGACTCGAGAATACTTGCCGCAACTGGCGAGGGTCTCGAGAAGGAAGAGCCCCGCGCGTGGGAAGGATGGTGGAACGAGAAAATTGTCGAGCTTATCCAGTTGAGCATGCAACAAAAAGACGCACTCTCGATTCTGCTAACTGGTCGGTCTGAGAACGGATTCGCGGAATTGGTGAAGAAAATGGTCAAGTCTAAAGGCCTCGACTTCGATATCATATCCTTGAAACCTGCGGCAGGTCCGAACAATCAGCGATTCTCGAGTACCATGAATTTTAAGCAGGTCTTCCTGGAGAGCTTGATGGAGACATATAAGGGTGCGGACGAGATTAGAGTCTATGAAGACAGGGTGAAGCATACAAAAGGATTCAGAGATTTCTTCATGGATTACAACAAGCGGCAGAATGGAATCGGTGGTACCCCAACTCGAGGTCCTATCACTGCAGAAGTCGTTCAGGTAGCAGATGGAGCTACCCAGCTCGATCCTGTCCAAGAAGCTGCAGAGGTTCAACGGATCATCAATGACCACAACCTTGCCATAACCAATGGCAAGCGTGGCCAACGTCTTCAGATCAAGAAGACAGTCTTCTATACCGGCTATTTGATCAGCAACACTGACACTCAGAAGCTGCTTACTCTAGCTCAGCTACCACCTAGCATGCCAGACACTGAGATGAAGTTCCTTGCAAATAATGTCCTCATCACACCGCGGCCATGCCAAGCCAGCATTCTTGAGAAGGTTGGTGGCATGGGCAGCAAGACAACTTGGGAAGTCACCGGCACAGCCGTCTACGAGAACAAGATCTGGGCTGCTTGTGTGCGTCCTGTGCCAGAGACCAAGAAGTACTACACCGAGAACCCCGTTCCGATTGTCGTTCTAGCTCTGCGCAAAGGCGCAAGACCTATCGACGCAGGTAAGATACAGAACTGGCAACCTGTGCCACCAGAAAAACAGTATGTTTTCGAGAGTATCGTTGGAGAGAAAGTGCTGCTCAGGATCGAGGAGGAAGATCAAGGAGAAAATGAGTATGAGAGCCTTTTCCCAACGAAGACTCACAAGCGCAAACATGCGCCTGACGATGACACCGTAAACAGGCGAGAAAGCGGCCAGTTTGGAAACGGGAACAGTACACCTTCTAGTAGTCGAGGCTACCATCAGAATCACAGCGGAGGAGCACGAGGCGGGCGCGGCAACAACAATTTCCGTGGCAATGGCCAGCGCGGTGGACGTGGAGGAGGTCGAGGTAACGGTGGACGAGGCCGGGGTCGTGGAGGTGGCTTCAATTACAGGTCTCTGGATGATGTTGGAGAGAAACCAAATGCTGCACCACCATCCTACAATGCTGCAGTCTCATATGAGGAATTCCCACCTCTGCAAAAGCAATACCAGACTCCGCAGCAACTTGTTCAGCAACAGTTCCAGCAGTACCAGCAATATCAGCAGCAAATGCAAGCCAAAAACGGAGGTGCGAACAAGGGAGGCGGAGGTGGAACTGGAGAATTGCAGTACTTCTAGGCCGTCTGTCCTTGCTGAAGCTTGATGTTCTTCGATGCGGATGGAAGTGTACAGTACTTTTGCTTGAACTTGACACTAGCGTATGGTGTCGATTCCACCTTGCATGGCTGGTGTTTTGGAGTATGTATGGATTATCTGGCTGGAGCATATTACTTGCAGGTCTATGCTCGTGCAGTTGCGAGTTGCGAGTTTGTCGGAGTATCATTCCCTGTACGGCTCTAGCTGTGTCATTCTTGAGGGCGTTTACCATTAGGTCTGAGTCTAGGTGGCAGGGTTCGGCATCCTGATTTGCATTGTATGACTTTCTGAAGTCTCGATTGGGAGGGGAAATGTAGGCTTTGCTGTCAAACAGAACTATGACCTCGTCTCTTCCAGATGTGACATAGATGAACGTCGTGAGGATGTTGACTTTGTCTTCCGCCATTTCAACTGACCATGACTGCCTTGGGGGCCTACGTACTTGAACCTATTACATGCCAAATCCTCACCTCGTAATGTCTCAAGCCTATTTGCACTCTCTGCTCCGTCTTTTCACATGGTCTATTTGGTATGATTATACAATGTCCCAGACTCCTAGGCAATTTCTATATACATCGATATTACAGTCGGCAGCTTATCTTACCTGATGATTGTATAGATGAATGGTTGAACTCATCGAATGACGTCTCTGTTGATATATTATTGTTAATCACACGTTCCACTGTCGCTTGTCACTTATTAAAGTTTTCTGCACAATAATGCATTGGAAAAGTAGTGATTTTTAAATAGCTTGCTTGCATTTGAGCAGCTATCAGAACTGCTGCCGTGATCCTGACAATGCAATTATCGTTTCGAAGTTTCCGAAATCTGGAGGCTTCTATGCTTCGACCGCTTAAGGGTATATCAGACAACACAAGTGGACGTCTGACTTATCCACGATTTGTATACCACATATGTGGATTCGTCGCTTCAGATGCCCAGTCACTCCACAATCCAAAAACTATCAGCCAGACCTGCTGTCCGCGCAGCCATACCGTGCTTCCCTAAGAGTGTTCGCGCCGAAGTTCCTCGCTCAACTCTTAAAAGTATGGCTCTTCCCCGCCCTCTCAGTCTGCAACCTTCTCATCCCCTTCGGCGCATCCATGCTCTTCACATACGGATCAAACGGCTTCTTCTTCCTCCCACCCTTTCCGCCATCTCTCTTCCCATTTAACACTGACTCGGCTTTTGTGTAATCAAAGACTTCATCATCATCATCCTCGTCAGCAGCTCCCTCCGCATCTTCAATATCAACATCCATCTCCCCAGTTGCCTCTTCCTCCGCTGCTTTCTTCGCCGCCTTCTTTGCAGCTTTCTTCTCTGCCTTGCGCTGGCGTTTGGCAGCTGCTTTTTGCTGCTCTTCGGTGTCGAGCGAGATATCGAATTCACCATTTCCTTCCTCGGCTTCAGACATGACTTCGCTCTTGCGCTTTGAGCCACGCTTGAGGGTAAATGGTTCATCACTCTTCTTCTCCTCTTTGGCTGGTGGGCTAGGAGGCAGCGGCGTCTCTTTTGCGATTTCGACTTGCTCTGCAAAGCCTTGCGGAGTGCCGAATATCTCCGAGTTGAGCGGTGGTAGGGGGATGGCTAGGCGGAGATTGTCGTTTTGAGGTTGGGTTGTGCTAGGTGTGTCCCAGACACTGCTTCCGAATGCACCGCCCCAGAAGGTGGAGTTGTCGCTGCGAAGGTCGCTTTCATCCATTACGGCGACGAAGGTCTTTGCAGTGATGGTTGGACCTGAACTTGGAGACGACGCTTTGGCTTTCGTCTTCGCAGCTGGGTTGGCGTTCTCAGGTCGCAGTATGTCCATCATGCTTGGTCCATCTTTGCCTTGGGATCGAGCTTTTTTGACAAGATCTAACAGTTCTCCTGCGCGAGATTTGACCCCATGCGAGACAGGATGGGCTAGGCGGAGGAGAGCAACCATATCCATAGGTAGATTTTTTGCAATGTTCAGTAGGGCATGTTGGGCAAGAACATAAGCTGGGCTATCATCGTCTATTCGGGCGATCTTATCTCGCCACTCGTGGACGGCTCTGAAGACAGCAAATTGCTCCTTATCTAGAAGCGATGGCGTCTTGAGTAATTGTGAGTACCATCCCCCAGGCCCCTTTCCACTATCTGTGTTGTAGACTTGGCGCTCATAGCGCTGGAGAGAGGTCTCTTTGGACTTCTGAAGTGTAGTTTCCAGACGATTCTCATCTGGAATGTCAGGTTTTGACCTATCTATTAGTTCGTTTCGCATGTTGTCGAAGATATATAGGAGGAAATGGGTGTCAGCTCTGGCGTAAAAGAACATTTCTTCCGGTAGCGGTCTGTGATGTCAGTAATTCGTTCAAATAGATTGATTTCTTCTTACCGGATTCTCCAATCGGCCATTTGGTATTGCTTGTCGGCATCAAAGTTGATGAATTTCTTGAGCAAGAAAGCCAAACTTCCTCCAGCGTAACCTAAAGATCGACTAGCATGGTGTGTATCGAACAGACCAACAACATAAAGGCCAAGATCTCGTTGAAGCCATGTGATATCCATATAGGCTCCATGGAATACTTTGATGATCTTCGGATCGGCAAAAACCTCGTTAAGAACTTGCAGATTTTGTCTCCATGGCTTCAGAGTGTCTACGATCCAGTCTTTGTCGCGAGTGCTGATTTGCATTAAGGAAACTAGACCAACGTAGGATCTTAGATCATGATGTTCTAGGTCAATCGCGATTTCAGTAGCTGCCTTGAGTTCTTCAAGCATTTCCAAGACGCCCTCTTCCGTATCTACGAATTTTGCCGTAGTACTTTCGAAAGGCAAGTATGGAATTGGTTCTACTTTCTGGTACATCGATTCGGGATATTGTAAATTCAAGATCTCTGTCTCGTAAGGATGGCGGTGCCTGAAAAATGTGTCAGTATTGTCTCGTCTAATGAGAGACAGCGTGTTTCCCATCTCCTTCAATCTTTTTTTGCGTCTTTTGAATGACGCTCTCTGTGACTTTGTCAAGCCCTCAGGTATAGAAGGAATCGGAGGTAGACACAGCTGCGGAAGAAAAGTGGAGTAGTCATACTGTATTTGGCCGAAATCATTCGTGAAAGTGGGTAGGCTCTCTTCGAGGGGGACTTTAGCATGGGGTTTCGAGGTCAGAAGAGGCTTCCAAGGCGATTCATCATCATTGTCAGGTTTGGATTCGAACGCTAGCTGAGGCTTCACCAGATTCTGGTTTCTGTATGTGTTTCCGCCCTGCTTCTTGGACCTCGAAGGTATCTTTGTATCGTAAGCTTCTGGCGGGAATTGAGGGGGAAAGATTGCCTACCTGAGTCGAGGGTTCGGCGGTCGTTGTGTCCTTGCGCTTGATCACCCCAGTGTATTCATCGAGGCAAGTGTCTGACTTCTCCAACAAAGAATCCACAACATCCACCACATTGCGCCAATTGTTCTCTACATCGTCAGAGTCCTCTAAAGTGGGCGCCCGAAGATCTGATATTGAAGCTGCGGATTTGAGTAATGCGCTCGCCAGAGCAAGCACGCGCTCGCTTTGTTCGTCGAGAGCGGTTCCAACTTCAGGATTGAAGGATCGATGGAAACCTAAATCTTCTGCAGATATTTGGCCAGTGGTTCGTGTCGTCGCAATCAATGCAGCTTGCAGCTGATCCTGTAAAGACTTGAAATCATTCGTTTCGTCCATCGCCGAGTTTGTGATGCTCTGAGTCTTGTTGTAATGAAATGCTCCGCAAAGGGAATCGTAGACCTTCAAAAAATCAGACCCCTGTCAACAATAAACTTTAGCTTCTCAGCCTCGCGCTAGCTATCGACGCCGCCTCGTCCCGAGGTTGCCTCTTTGGCTTTGCTGCAAATCACTCCCTTTCAACAAACAGATCTCAAAATGTCGGCGTCTTTGGCTCCGGAATGCAACGAAGTGAAAGAGTACGTCCAAATTGCATCGTCTGCAATAAAATAATAACGCCAATCTAGACGTTATGATTCCTGCTTCCTGAAATGGTATAGCGAAAGTTGGTCATTCGCCTCCTGTTAGGGATAGCTTGACTCACGATTGAGCAGAATATCTACGGGGACAAGGCACTACAGATGAATGTGCCCCTCTGTTCAAGGATTACAAGAAGTGCTTAACCGTCAGCTACCCTATCAGCTCGCAGCCGAACTCATCTGACGTGATGTAGACTGCTCTAAAAGAACGCGGAATCGACAAGATGTTGGAGGAGGCTAGAGAGGATCACAAGGAGAACGATGCAGCTCTCATGGGTCGAAAATGCAAGCAAAAGTTCTTGATTCTGGAAGTGATTAACTGACTTGAGACCTAGGAATAAGGATGTAAAAGTGTTGGTGTTTTGGTTGTTCCCGATTTGTACAGTACTTGTAGCGGCATTGGGTTGGCGTTACAGTGGGACCTTCGCAACGGGCGAACTCCTCTCACAAGGCACTATGAATCATAATGATTTTTACTTCATATGTCTACCTTCTTGAGCTTTTACCACAATACAACTCCATGCCTCAATTCGACGTCGACCTTATCCAACCTTTTCTAGTCCTAGAACTTGTTAATTTTGCTATTCGAAAGAGCATCGTCGAGATGCTTTCATGAGGCAAAAGGATAGGAAGCCATCCTGTCTATACCTAAGAAATCAGATTGGTCTAAACATTGATAGGTATAGTATTTTAATGGTAGATTTTCTGAATCGTAGATATTTCAAGGATTCTTCTCTCTCCTCGAGGGACTATGGACGAGTGATTCAAAATTCCCAAACCAAAAAGTATCCCTTTCCCCTAGTATTGAAGGCTCATGAGAGTAGTATTGGACACAGTAAGCTTCAGGGAAGAAAGTATATCTTCTGTTGACTTGAGGTAAGTTCTGGGTCAGTGGGTATAATCCGGGTAACGTGACGAGGCTTAATTTCGACCCCTGCGAGATCCTGAGAAGACGGGGAACTTGGAAATTGCATTTATGGATCAGCCTCCTCATTTCTGTACCACTTTACAACATGCCGAGAGCCTCGTCTCTTCACCGTTAAGATGGGAGAGTTTGCTCCAATCTGATTATACCGTCACGATTTCTGTAATAAATTGTCTCACTCTCTCTACCGATTTTCAAACACCAGCCACAAATTCAAGCTTCAAGTCCGCGCAAGCTGTTCTGTCGGCTCCCCACACAAGAAGAGCCAGACACCAGAGAATACCAACCACGAGAACGGTGATGCTCAAGCAACCGGGAGAGATTCATGCACCCCTTCTCGATCCTCACACTTGCGATCTTCGTAGCCGGCTACATCACTGCGAGGTGGGATCTTGTTACCAGACTTTATGACCTTGCGATATTCGCCTGGGACCACGGTGTTGTTGTAAGTTCCAAAGCTCTGTCCGACTGCCACAGCAAGATTCTGATTATGAATACACAGGCGCGCACGGCAAAAGGCTTCGCCATTCTGTCCCTATTCTTCTTTCTCTTCATAATCCCGATAGAAAGGCTCGCTTCGAGAGAAACAGACTTGGTGGGCATAAATGTCCACGGCGCACTGGAGTTAGCTAACGCAATTGTAGCATCCACGAGCTGGAAGTGCAGGGATATCTGCGAGGGAACAACTTCGACGGCGAGGATCATTCTAGAAGGACACCCGAGGAGAAAAAGCTGTCATGCCCGAGCATGATGGGCTCATGAGGATATTTTGGCCCCTGGACATACCAAAATCTGACTCTCCTGGCGTAATTGTGGGATGGAGGAATTCAGGGCTGGACGTTTTTGTCGTGGCAATACTGGAGGATGTCGACGTGAGTAATGGGAGTGCCGTCAACCAGGGATTGACTGACGTCGAGCCAGGCGCGCAGTGTAGAAAATGCTCTGAAAGTTGGTACACTGTTTCGAAATGCCACTCACCCTATCGCACGAATACATGAACTGTGTGGACAAACGTCAATGCATGTTCTGGGAGTTGCGAACACTCCGGGAGTCGAAGTCGAAAATTTGCAGATGCATGCGGTCACAGGGTCGAGTTCCAAAACACCCCAGATTTCCTGCGCAAGAGCATCCACAATACAGATCATTGGATTCGACAGGCCACTACCACATCGAATGCAATACATATCATTGAATCCGATATCTTTGGCTTTGGGAGACAAGTCTGAAGTGGCAACCCATGCGCCAGGTACCATTGATGCAGAGGAAGAACGAGAGGAGTTGAAGAATAGGAAGAAAGTGAAAATCCTGGTCGAAAAGCTAAAACTCCACACTGTTGCCAAACATCCCGCATCGCCGAAGGAACTTGCTCTTCCAAGAATTGTCAATCAAATCAACTGTTCATCCGAACTGCATGCGCTTCTTCAGAAAAATATCTCGCTTGTTGGTAGGCGATCTAGGCGAAGTTTGAGCGTATCGGAACGTGTTGTGGAATCTGCTACAACGATGAAAGACTTTGTAGTCCTGGCTATCTGGCAAATTATCACTGTCTACCTCTACCCAATAATACGTCGGGCTTTCATCATCGGGTTGTTGGGGCATCGGATAGCTGCTGAGACTTTGCTCTTGGTGTTGGAGTGGAGGGCTAAGCCGGATTATGCTGCATTAAAGGATATTTCAGCAACAGCTCAGCAAGTGGAGATTCGATTACTCCAATTCTCGTACTGGCCGATACAGTAGTGAGTAAAGTCTGCCATAAAACCCCAAGTGACCATATAAAATGCCAGGATATGCCGCTTCAATGTCACCAAGAATTTCCAGAACATGCAAGAACGGATATGACTGACACTCTTGGCAGTCTGACATTGAGAAGACGCAAAGATGACTGGGAGAGCGTAACGACAAGTCACCCAGATTACATTAGATTCTACAATAGCCTCTGGCTTGTTGCCAACGATGTGGTTCGTGTTCTCGACACTCTTCTCGCAAAACCTCCCTAACTGTGCTATATAGATCATCGGTATCGCTCTAGGATCTTACATTATTGATAATTCGACCTGGGTTGCCGAATCCATCAGCGAGATACTTCGTCTGTACTCGATTGAAGCCCTTCAGCGGACAATTGATTGGCTCATGTATTGGCCGTATGAGAGCCCAATCCACCATGCTTACCCCATAACCACTAACTCCCTCGTTTTATAGTGGTGGTTTGAAGCTTAACAATGAGTTGGCTGCCTTCCTTGGGGATCTCTTCTTATGGGTGATCGACCATTGGGTAAGTTTGAATGCAGACGTACATGCAGCAGAGCTAACATTTAATGCAGTCAAGTATGAGCATCATTTCTTGCTACTACCTGTTACTGATTACGCATAGGCTGTATCGAAACACTGCGACCTGTATTACCTCATGTCATTTGGTTCATCGGCTTTTCCAGCTTTGCAGGCGCCAGCATGCCAATAGCTCTTTTTTCAGATCTGCTTTCAATACTGACCCTCCACATTTACTCATTTTACCTCGCCTCTGCACGGATATTCAATTGGCAATACACGATCCTACTGTCACTTTTCCAACTCTTCCGTGGAAAGAAGCACAATGTGCTCAGAAAACGTATCGACTCTTGCGACTACGATCTTGACCAGTTACTCCTTGGCACTATCTTGTTCACACTACTCTTTTTCTTGCTGCCAACTGTGATTGTGTTTTATCTCACTTTCGCATGTGCACGTATGGCCATCATCTCTCTCAAGGCGGCCCTGGACACACTCCTTGCATGCCTGAACCATTTCCCGCTCTTCGCTCTGATGTTGCGGATCAAAGATTCACAGCGACTTCCAGGCATGCAAGCCCCCATACTCTCCAATAATTTTGTTCTAACGTATACCAGGTGGCATTTGTTTTGAACTTCGGGATGCCCAGCCCATCACTTCCTCGCCGAATGGTCTCACAGTACCACCAACTTCACACATCTACCTCAAAGTAAGCCTGACTCGTACTGAAGACGACCCTAAACTCTCCTGACAAGTATTAGTCTGTTCCTCTCACTTTCCGAGCGATGTTCCACCAATACTTCCAGCTTGGCCACCGAATCAGGAAACATTATATGTCGCCTCGTGTATTACTTGGCCTCGCAACTGGCAAATTCGTTCCCCCAATCCATCGCAAAAACCTTTACAGCCTGCAATACAGCATGCTACCGGCCAAGAGAGCTGGAGTTATGGAGATGTGGCACGCATTGACAGCTGAAGGGCCCAAAAAGTTGAGTGCGTATGATATCAAGGTCAATGGCAAACGGCTTAATGGGACGCGGAGGCAGTACTGGCACTAGACAAAATGGGTGTGGTGATGATGGGATGACTTCTTGCATACCAAGCAATTGTACATGAGTAGTAGTAATGATAATATATGGGAAAGTACCAAGTAATGTAGCCAGACGTTCAAGAGATATTATCTACTCACTGCAAACCGACTTCTGGTCAGGAGTAGGTAGTTGACCAATATCACCCCCTCGCTAAGCCAGCGCCCCACCAAATTCACCCACACACAAATCGAAACATGGTCAAAAGTTTATGGGTAACTTGTAACGAAATAAGCACTTCCAATCATATGTCAAAGCTCATTTGAGTGTAAAGGCATTCGTCCCTCGTGGCGCAATTGGCTAGCGCGTAAGCATCTCCGACTCAATTTCTCTTCAATCAGTGTCCTAATAATCATCCAGGTTCGACTGTTACAAAGCAGATCATCGAGAGGTTGGTGGTTCGAGCCCACCCGAGGGAGCTATTCCTTTTTTGCACTTTTTGCACCTTCTTGACACTTATAAGAGAGTGCTTTTAATTAACTAGTGCCAAATTGTGTCTGCCTACTTAATCACAGTGATAAATAAGTATTTGCTGAAAGACTTTCGACTTCCTACTCATCATTAGGCTCTTTTGTATTTTGTTGTCTGTCGTTTCAGGATCTGGCTGTCGATGGCTCACTCATAGAAGAAATTCCATGGTGAGATTACAGATTGTCTATGCACTCTGCAGATCAAAAATTATTCTCGGATTTCCACTCGTTAAAATTCCCGTGGTCGTTTTGTCCACTTATGCCTTGCCGGGTTTCCTTCTGAGAACGTGAAGAATTTCGGAATTTCGGCTGCGACATCCTTGCAACGTCTACGCCAAGATCCATGCTACTTGATATGTTGGCAAAGAGCAGGAATGCATCATGGAGTCACCATTCTATATCAGAAGATCGTCATCCTCACAGAACTCTATGGTTTTCTTTCACCTCAACTTAAACGACCCAACATCCATCGATATTTTTTGAGCTCAGTCCAACATGTTGGGCTCGATAGCATTGGTTCCTGTCAGAACCGGAGATTTTCATGCTAGGCCATCAGGTTCCGTCTCACGACTAGGCTATAATATAAATCTATAAAGTTCAAAAGGGATACAGTACCCTTGCTGTCCGTTTTTTTCCTTCAAAATGAGCGTTTTTCACGACTCGGTTCTGCTCGGTTCTGCCAAATAGTTGTGCAACAGTTCGGCTTCTTCATTAAAATATATCTATTTTGGACGAGCCTCCGGGTTGCTTACATGCCTTCTGAATCTTGGAGTTACGACTGAAAATTCTAGTTTTGGTTGGCTGCGAACTCTTCTGTCTCCGTATACTGATGATGGTCTTGCGCCCGGAAGGATGGGCCTCAAGAACATCTGGGAAGATCCCTCGTCAGGCAGTGTTTGTGGCGTCTCTTTCTTCGGTGGCTGAGGTGCCTCTATCCTTCGGTCTGTATGAATTTTACCATCGTCACCATCGTCATCATCCTCTCCGAATATGCCCTTCCACGGCCCTTGAGGTATGGGGGCAGACTTTGCGTGCTCCCTGAGTCGATGATTCTCCTCGCACTCTGCAGCATCCCACAGCCTCTGGGCCGCCTTCTCCCCCTCCTCCAAGATATCCGTGGTATTAATCTCGCAAGTTAAGGTTGGCACAACAGCAGGAGTTGGCTTCAGAGGAGTGATGTCGTAATATGGACGCGTTGGTTTGACAGGAAACCTATCCTTCATCCAGGCTATTGCAGTCGTGGAACTCGAGGGCCTGGATTTGACCAGGGCTTGCGAAGTGCCAAAATCAGGAAGAGTCCACGAGGATGCCATCGGTGCCGATATTCTTTGAGGATTTGAAGGGAAAGGCATGCCTAATGAGCTCTGACTTGAGTTGGCGCTTCCTGGCAGCGTCTGCGCGTACGAAAGCTGCGGTGCGTTGGGACTCAACGAAATAGGCCGGAATCTCCCATTTCCAAAATCTGTTAGCTCACTTGCAATTGATGTCTGGCTGGAATTTGGGCTGGATCCAAGATTTGGGGGAGTTGGCATGGGTCGAAGTGGCACTACGAGGGAATTCAACGTCAGTATTGCAATCTCTAGAATCTTGAACAAGCAGATACTAATCTAGGAGAGTCTGAAAAGATCATGTGCTATCATGCCAAATAATCTTTATTGGACAAGGTACCAGGAGAACACTCACTGTGAGGTAATACATCCCCAGGGTCCGTCGTTGTATATCGTCCAGCAGTTCCATCGCCAATTCTTCCAGAAAGTTCGTCCATAGCCAAAATCGTCTCTTTCCTCGTCGCCTCAATCGACTTTATGAGCACCATGGGAACAATCTTCTCTACTTTCGATAATTTGCCCGCGACACTCCGAGACAGGCGCTCTAGAACATCTTGTTTGAACCTCGCTCGAGTTGCTATCAGGTGGTCGAGACATGTCCCTGCTCAAGGTAAGCAAGAGTGTTTTGAGGTAAGGTGCTTCGAGATTTTACTGTCTCCTCGATCGAATCTTGCTTTATGCTGTGCTGAGCACCGTTGGAATTTTCCTTCTATCGTGGATTTTCCTTCCTCCAACAACGTTTGGCATTCTTCTGCACCTACAGCCCTCTTTCCTGACTTTCCTACCCGCCACTTAGCGAACAGGTCTGAGGCTTCATGATATTCTTGAGTAATCGCAAAGACACCTGAACGGACATCCACCACGGTTTTTGAATCCATTGTTGATTCAGAGCACAAATTGCTCGTCGAAGGCACGAGGTAGAGCCTTGCAGTCCCTGAGTGTGTTCCCGGAGTGCGGCTGAGCTGTGGATGCAATTTCGTCCCGTTCGTTGTGCAGCATCACACTGCATGCAGAACGGCCCCCGAAATAAATGAGTAACGAGGCTGAAGGATTTCGTGCAAATCAAATAATGCCACATGCCAATATCACATCAAGTGGCTTGGTAGGCTTTCTAATAGTGCACCTGCAAATTGGTTTTTAACATGGTTCTCCGAGCCTGATCAAATAAAGCGCAGAAAACGCCATGCAATGTCTTGAACGAGCCTTCGAGTCTCAGCCCACCGACCCACGAGCCGTTGTCTGCACTTTTTCCGTTTTGCCGTTCTATTTCATGATAAGTCTAATACTTGCTGTTCTGTTCAATCTTAATCTGTATGAGTTTGATTTGCTTTCTTTACCAATATTAATTTCCCATAAAGCTGTGTTACCATTTTGAGCCTCAGCCCGATCTAGTAAGTTACTGTTTCTGAAAGTTACACGGGCTTCTCTACCGTGTGCGCGGCGAGGCAGAATCGGTACTCCAGATGTTCACATGTCTTCCTGCAGAGCTGTTCAAGAATAATAACCCGAGCAGAATTGCCATCAGTCATTCAAGCTCGCCATCATCATAACATGGATGGGCGAACCGATCTGTCGTTCCCAGGTGGTAGAACTATTCGGGATCTGCCCAGCCAAAGGTTATTTCGCAAAGACCAAGAAGAGATGGAAGACCGAAACGCTGGCCTTGACGAGCCCTCTCTTCCCCGGTCTGTGGGAGCCCCGAAAACCAGACACCTCGTTGGTGGAATAGCTCTGAGTAGCTCATGGGAAAGAGACAATGAGTATAAGCTATCCGCTCCACGGCAAAGTCACATAGGAGCACCACATCACACGGCTACGTCGCCCAGATTTAGCAGTCAGGGCCATATATCGTCTGGTGAAAAGGATCCCCAACAGTCACCCAGCCAAAGACATTCTTCTGCACCAACAAGAGAAATGCTGAATTCCCATGCCGGATACTTCGATCAGACCAGGTCTCAGCACCATTTGCCAAGACCTAACGATGAAACTGTCACTGCACCTCACCACCTGGATGCTCTAGGAGGACAGTACGATGGCCGTCGTTCTTACTTGCCAGTAGAGCAGTCCCACTTACAGACAGAGGACTTCACCCACAACTCTGCAGCTGATTCGAGTCCTTGGTCGCGGAGGAGGGGCCAACGACAAAGCTCACCACCGCCACAGGAGCTAGATGCAAGCCCTGGCTCTTCAAACGACATGAGGTGGTCATCAAGGTCCGATAGCCAAGATTTCAAACCACTACACCAAACCCGGCAATCCACGCCGAGCATCCGACCAGATCCACAGCATGTTGAATCTCATGCTAGACGAAGCCATTTCCGCACTAGCGAAGACGAAAACAAAGCTCAGGAAATCCTTCTTCGCGATAAAGAGGCCAAGATTGAGAAGCGATCTTCACTAAGACGCTTTGTGATGCCCAAGGCCAAGCGTACCTCTGTCAGCCAGAGAGAGCTGTTCCGAGCCATCAAGTCCATTGTCGATGGGCACGAAGAAGCCGGGCCGGGAGTAGTCGAAGTGCTCTTAGAGAAGTTTCTCAGAGGAGGTGGGGATATCAGTTTTGTTCCCAGCCAGAGCACCTCGCTTGGGCTAATGACAAGAAAACGTCCAGAGGAACCGAGCCGGTTGCTTGAGAAGGCGACGACCTGTGGTGATGTCGAAGTCGTGCAGCTACTGTCTCGACATTCCAACAAGACAGCGAAGAACAAAGCTTTAGAGATAGCGCTTTCGAACCGAAACACAACAACCGGTCGAGACACCACAAAGGAAGACCAAATCATCCATATTCTTGTCTCTGGTGGTGCCGATGTGGATACCACGATAACTTCTGCTGTGGCTGCTGGTGAGGAAAATCTTCTGCACATGTTACTCGAAGGCAATCCGCCTGTGTCCGCTCTTTCAGAGGCCTTGCCAATTGCAATTGCGACTCGAGATACCCTTCTCCGTCGGAAGCTTGCGCAAATGCTTCTTCGCAAAGGAGCCGACGTCAATAGCAACAATGGCGTCTCTATGCTAGAAGCGACAAAGCTATTCGACATGGTCTTATTGGACATGCTGTTGGAGAGACGACCCAATGTTGCATCCCTGAATCGCGCATTCACGGTAGCTCTGGCATACACCGATTCGGATCATCGCTATGAAGCTTGCCAGAAGCTGATCAATGCTGGCGCAACCGGTGAGGAGGTTGATAAAGGGCTTGCAATCGCCATGACCATCGAGCACCAGAACATCGACTTCCTTAGATTGATCCTTCGCAGCGCATCGGTTGACTATGAGAACGGACATGCCCTATGCCAGGCCATCACAAACAATTCTCAAGAACACTTGAGGTTACTCCTTGCCAGACGACCAAACGAGGCTACTTTTGACAATGCCCTCGAAGCTGCGATGAGGTTGCGAAATCCCCGTGATCAGTTGAAGTATTGCCATCTTCTAGTAGCCGGTGGACCACCACGCACCTCGTGTTCGCGAGCCCTGGTTCTTGCCGTTACAGGTGGTGGGCAGAAAGATGAACTTTGCAGGATTCTCCTGGAAGCGCGAGCATCTGTTGACTACGATGGAGGTGCATCAATCACAGCTGCCGCTCGATCAGAGAATATCGGCCTCCTAGAATTATTGATAGGAGGAGAATTTCAACAACCCCACAGTAGCAGCCTGGTTGGAGCCTTTGAAGTTTCACTCCTGTCTACATCACCTTCGGCAAGAAAGATGAGAATGGTTAAACTCATTCTTGATGCAGGCTTGCAAGGGCCATCTCTTGACACGGCACTGGTGAATGCAATAAAGCGTGGCCAAGAGGAACTACCAATGTGCGACCTCTTGCTAAAGTACGGCGCCTCGGTCAACGCCTTACATGGTGAAGCTCTAAACACCTGTTGTCGGTCCGGGAATCTGGGGCTCCTGGAGAAGCTGCTCAAAAGCGCACACCGACCAGCGCCCGAGATCTTGTCGATCATATTTCAATCTTCTCTGGTACTTGATTACAAGATACGACCTCGAGCCATGGAGCTGATTCTGCAAGCTGGAATGACTATCGATAATCAAGTGGCTGCCGCACTTGATAGGCTTGTCCTCGAAAGACGCCCACACATGCCGTCTATTGAAGTCCTTCTCTCCTTTCATGCTTCAGTCCATTTTGAAGGGCATCGACCCCTGATAACCGCTGCCAAGACCCTCAACATGATGCTTCTGAAGCTCTTGCTTGAACAGTCCAGAGATCCTTCCGCATCCTCAAAGCTCTTTGCGGTTCTAATGGAAGACGAGTCCTTCTGGAAGAAGCAAGAGGCATTCGAGATCATGACCCTCTTACTCGAGAATGGAGCAGAAGGTATGGCAGTTGACGACGCCTTGATAAAAGCGGTAAAGGACGGGCAACCGAGTGCCAGACATTTCGAGATCATGTTGCTTAAGCATGCAAACATTGATCACAAGGATGGAGAAGCGCTACAGATCGCAACAGAGAAAGGCGCAGCGGCTTTAGTGAAGAGGATGCTTGACATGAAGCCCGCTTCTGAATCAACTTCAATGGCATTTCCTTATGCTTTCGTGACAGGTCTCCCGGAATCCACATGTCTCGCGGTCATACAAGCATTCGTGGAGAAGGCTGTGGATGACCTGTATCCTGACTACATGCATCCAGAAATTCCCGATCCGCCCGTGTTCCTCTGTCTCCGGCACTACGCCAACAGCTTGAGCGTGTTGGAGGCTACTTTAGATGCTGGATTCAATGTCGACCAAGCCATGTCATCTGAAAGTGGAAACTATACTGCACTATACTGGGCCTTGTCTGGCGGAAACCAATTTGGAGACCATGTCGTGGAATGTCTTATAAGTCGCGGAGGTGAGTCTGACCTATGCATTCTGTTTTTGTTCGACAAGTTTCAACCTTGCTAATCTAAACAATCTAGCGAACCTGCAAAACCACCCTACACCATTGCTTCACCTGGCCATTGACCATGGGCGCCACTCGCTCGTCCAAGCTCTGATCAGAGCAGGCGCAGATGTTGATGCGGTTGATGAAAGCCACGTCTCGGCCCTGAGTCTGGCGGCCAGAAAGAATGACATTGCAAGCATGCAAGCATTGCTTACCGCAAAGGCATTGTCGAACGATGGGAGTCTTCATGAAGCCGCTCGTATGGTGAACGCGGATGCCATCACGTTATTATTGGAAAATGGTCACGATCCAAATTTCCCGTGCCCGCGTTTCCAAGGACGACCACCTCTGTTCGAGCTCTGCTTTGAAGCTCCGGTCCATCTGCTCAGAACACAAATGACAACTCCGCAGAAGATCAATGCCGCAAAGAAGGCTATCGAGTGTCTGATCAGAGGTGGAGCACTCACGAAAGATCGTCTCCCACAAGCCGGCAATCGCTCAATCCTGATGCATGCTCTTGACAGTGTTAATCCAACCATGATGACTAAAGCTTTCCTTGAATGCGGACAATTTAAATACATCAATCGAGATTTCAACCTTTTCATGGATGGAGAGTATACCTATTCTGCTACCAAATATGTTGAAAAGGGAAAATGCAGGGGCGACAACTCTCAAGCCCAAAGTCTTATTACGATGTTGAAAGTTTTCAATGCACAAGACCGTTACTGGAAGATTGATGGCCCTCAGCCGCCGGATATGATCAATCCGCCTGAGCATATCGCGAGAGCAGAACAAGCAAGGCAAGACGCCGCGAGACGCAAGAGGGAAGAGGAAGAAGAAAGACGCCGCGAAATCGACAAGGAACAACGAGAATTGGCAGCCGCGCGGAAAAAGCTCGCCATGGAGCAAGAAGCGGAAAATGCCAAACTCGAGCGTGAGAGGAGGGCATTCGAACTTCGCCAGGCTCACGACGCTAAGCTGCATGCGGCTGCTATCGCAAAAGAGAACGATCGATTGAAAATACAGGAGGCAAGAAACGCCCACGCGCTGAAGCAGGCATCGAGCATGAGTCAGTTGCGCAATAGCGAGGACGAAGCGAAGCATAGGAGGAGTATGAAATTGTTAAGTGAAAAGAAAATGTTGGCCCAGAGTCAGGAGGCACTTTCCTTCGCGTACAACAAGGGTATTGCAGATGCCGCTGGTCCTCAGGGTAGGAGGGCGCTGGGCCCAAGTTCTTCGAAGAGTAACATGGACTTGGGAGCAGCGAGGAGGTTGAGAATTGAGGGAGCTTTTCCAAGAAGGATTGAGGAGATTGACGAGTA
The DNA here is from genome assembly GCA_026120085.1 of Cadophora luteo-olivacea. NCBI lineage: Eukaryota > Fungi > Ascomycota > Leotiomycetes > Helotiales > Ploettnerulaceae > Cadophora > Cadophora luteo-olivacea. Next base: position 140,578 of record JALRMC010000006.1, read on the forward strand.
ATATGTGCCCTTAATTTTATCGGACGGGACATTTGATGACTTGACCGGATGCTTCTTTGATAGCTTAATGATTGCGTGTTTTATGGTATTACCTTGAGTCAGGAGTTGGGCCTATTGGAGATGGATAGGATGCTTATGCTTGCTAATATAAACAACGAGTACTTATCGGTATTCCACCAAAGTTCTTATGAACATGACGAAGTTCGTTCGTACCTTATGAAATGGTGAATTATATGGAAAAATGTCCTTTGTTGTGTTTTGGCTCCTTGGAGGGCGGGTTGAGCTAGGTAGCGGAAAGATCTTAGTAATCTTGAACTGTACGCGCGGATAAAATGAAGCGATTCCTGTTCGAGATTAGTAAGGCCAAGACCACTTACAGAATTTCGCGTTGTCGAAGACGCGTGAGCCGACGCGTCTCTAATTACTTTAATACCAACAGCGCAGTGTCAATCAAGAACACCCACCACCTTTTGCCCACCATGCCTCATTCTGTTTCTCCCGACGAGCCTTCGAATGCAGTTGCGATCCCATTGGCAGTGGCAGAAGTGGAAATTCAGACGACAGATGCCATGACCCAGGAAACATCCACTGAAAATGGTAATTCCCAGGATAGTGAGGCAGCAGACCATGATATGACGATGGCAGACGTTGCAGGCACAGACACGCTTCCTGGAACACTTGTGAAGCCGGATATCAAGTCCGAGGTCAAGCTGGAAGATCTGTTTGCAGATATGGACTCGGACGAAGAATTCCCAAGCTCGACAGGACAAAACTTAAAGATTACGAGTTCCCCACCAGAAGCGCCTCCATCTCCAGTGTGAGTGACTCCCATAACGTCCATAAGGAATTCTGCTGATCTTCCAGTCGCATTGGACCCTCTTCTCGTGCGTCTGATCCAGAAGTGATGCGGTCATTCTATCAGCGACTCTTCCCCTGGCGGTATCTTTTCCAATGGCTGAACCATTCTCCTACACCAACAAACGATTTCGGGCACCGAGAATTTGCGTTTACATTACAGAACGATGCATATCTCAGATACCAGGCATTTCCTACAGCCGATCTGTACGTTGAACCCCGAATTGCTAGATATTTCATCATGCTAATGGCACCAGTCTCCGCAAAGATGTTCTCCGTCTTATGCCTTCAAGATTCGAAATTGGACCCGTATATAGCACGAATCCTCGCGACCGCAAAACGCTGCGGAAAGCTGCCGCTTTCAAGCCTGTTGCAAAAGAGCTTTGTTTCGATATCGATTTGACGGATTACGATGACATTCGGACATGCTGTGACAAGGCCAATATCTGCAATAAATGCTGGCAATTCATCACTATGGCTATCAAGGTTATTGATGTGGCACTGCGTGATGATTTTGGCTTCAAGCACATTATGTGGGTATACTCTGGACGAAGAGGAGCTCACGCATGGGTGTGTGACAAGAAAGCTAGGCAAATGGATGACCAAAAGAGGAGAGCTATCGCTGGATATCTTGAAGTCATTAAGGGCGGAGCTCAGAGTGGCAAGCGTGTGAATGTGAAGAGGCCTCTCCACTCGCACGTTGCGTAAGTTCAGGCCTTTCGAAATTCGTCCTAACCACAGCGACTGACACACTACAGTCGAAGTCTCGATATTTTGAAATCACACTTTCAAAGCGACATCCTCCATGACCAAGACCCATGGGAAACGGATGAGAAATTCGACCGTCTGCTGCAGCTTCTACCCGACAAAACTCTGAATGAGGCTCTGAGAAAGAAATGGAGTTCTGCTCCAGGTCGTGCTTCAACAGCAAAGTGGGCCGATATCGACGCACTTGCAAAAACAGGCGCAAGCAAAGGACTTGACTCGAAAGCTTTGCTTGATGCTAAGCAAGATATAGTCCTTGAATATACATATCCACGACTGGATATCGAAGTCAGCAAGCACCTTAACCATTTGCTGAAGAGTCCATTCGTTGTTCATCCCGGTACCGGAAGAGTCTGTGTGCCGATTAATACGAAAAGATGCGAGGATTTTGACCCTCTAGGCGTACCTACTGTAACAGAGCTTCTCCAAGAGATCGACGAGTGGACGGCACCTGAAGGAGATAGCGAAGGGAAATCTCCGCAGGACTGGGAGAAGACGAGCCTGAAGCCTTACGTAGAATACTTCAGGTCCTTCGTTCTGGCATTAATGAGAGACGAACAGGGTGTCAAAGTCAAACGGGAACGTGAAGTTGATGCTATGGAGTTTTGATAAAGCGATTACAGGGAGTTCGAAGGAGTTTAAAGGCTTTCTGGATCTTGATGAACCGGATTGGGATCACGGCACTGACTGTCGTATATGATCATGACTTATGTAGTATAATGGGAACAGCATTTATTATCTGAATCTCTGTTACAATATGGGACTGTGAGTGATTCAGTAGTAAATTCTCTTTGATAGCTATTTTTCTACATTCTCTTTTTCTCAAGGCGGCGTCGCACTTTTCGGTAATTGTTTTGGTTACACGACTTTGCCTCCGAACTTGATAAACACTTCAACCTCAACTATGCTTGTTTCAGAACGCCATGAATAGGTCTAGGAATTCATCATCTACATCTCCAATTGTAAAGGCCGTACTCAGGTGAATGCCAAAAGCAAAGGGAAAGCAAATACGAACCCTGGCCTGCACGTGCCATCTGCTTGGCCAAGCATAGAAGCTCGCTTCTTTCCGTGCCCTGCAAACTTCTGTCAACCTCGTCCTGGCTTTCTGAGCAGCTTCAACTCCTTCCCACAAACATCCCAGCACACAGTCTACAAGCCGTACCTCACAACCGCGCCATCTGACTACCAATTCAATAACTGCGCACAAAGCATACGGCATACGAAATCCACGAAAGTTACTGTGCTCAAACAACGGTTTTTCCAAGAACCGAGACATTCTAAAGCCTTCTGCCCCTCGCCGCGATTCAAGGCTCCGCCTGCCTTGCCTCGAACCATCTCCTCTTGCCTGATTGCGCAGCATACTACGATCAGACTCATGCTAGCTACGAGGTTCACTTACGATTCATAACGTGCCTTCTACATAACGAGATTTCAATTCGCGCCAAACCTTCTGCACCACCTCCCCCGTGCGACAGGATCAACACATCGATAAACGTACTCGAAAACACAATGGCCGACGATTTAGCAAAGAAGCTAGATGCTACGAAGTTGAGGTGAAGATGCAAGCACATTGGGAAGCTTAGGGCGATTGTGCTAATAGTCAAGTAGCGATAATGCTTCAGCTTCAGATGATTGGAAGAAGGGCCTGAATGTTCCTACCAAGGATACCAGAGAACAGACTGAGGTAATGGACGACCCTTGGGCGCTTCTTGTGAGTCAAACTAATTCTATGGATAGGATGTTACTGCCACAAAAGGCCTCGACTTTGAGGACTTCAAGCTCAACCGACAGTTGCTGATGGGTATCTTCGAAGCTGGATTCGAAAAGCCATCACCCATTCAAGAAGAAGCAATCCCTGTCGCTCTTACTGGTAGAGATATATTGGCACGAGCAAAGAACGGTACTGGAAAGACTGCTGCCTTCGTAATCCCTGCCCTAGAAAAAGTCAACCCGAAAAACAACAAAGTCCAAGCTCTTATTCTTGTCCCTACTCGCGAATTGGCGATGCAAACATCTCAAGTTTGCAAGACCCTCGGCAAGCACCTGGGTATCAATGTAATGGTTACAACCGGTGGAACACTCCTTCGGGATGACATTGTGCGTTTACAAGACCCTGTACACGTTATCGTCGGTACCCCAGGACGAATTCTTGATCTTGCAGGAAAGGGCGTTGCCGACCTCAGCGAATGTCCTACATTCATCATGGACGAAGCTGACAAGCTCCTCTCCCCCGAATTTACGCCAGTTATCGAACAGCTCCTCCAATTCCACCCCAAGGACCGCCAAGTCATGCTTTTCAGTGCGACTTTCCCAATCACTGTTAAGGCGTTCTCTGATAAGAACATGAGTGACCCTTTCGAAATCAACCTCATGGACGAACTTACTCTTCGCGGTATCACTCAATACTACGCCTTCGTTGAAGAGAGCCAGAAGGTTCACTGCCTGAACACTCTCTTTTCTAAACTCCAAATCAACCAATCGATTATATTCTGCAACTCCACCAACCGTGTTGAGCTTCTTGCCAAAAAGATCACCGAACTTGGCTACTCTTGCTTCTACAGCCACGCTCGCATGCTTCAGACCAACCGTAATCGTGTTTTCCACGACTTTCGAAATGGTGTCTGCCGCAACCTTGTCTGTTCTGATCTCCTAACTCGTGGTATCGATATTCAGGCTGTCAACGTTGTCATCAACTTCGACTTTCCCAAGAATGCAGAGACATATCTTCATCGTATCGGTCGATCAGGTCGTTTTGGACATCTCGGTCTGGCCATTAACCTTATCAACTGGGATGACCGCTTCAATCTTTACAACATCGAGCGTGATTTAGGCACCGAGATCATGCCGATTCCAGCAAATATCGATAAGAATCTCTACGTTTACGATACCCCGGAAAATATTCCTAGACCAGTCTCCAATTTCCAGACTACTCAAAGCACCCGCCAACCGTCTGCGCGTGACTCTAACCGTGAACAATCTCAGCAACAATCTGGTGGTCAACGAACTGGGGGCTCGAGCAACTACAATGGCGGGCGTCAGGGTAACAGATCGAACCCCAATCAGGAGCAGAGACCACCACAAAACCGCAGTCAAGGCCAAGGCTTCTCGCGAGGCGGTGGGCGATTCGATCAGGGCACTAGACGAGGTGGCGGCAATCAGGGCCAACGACAAAACGGTTACGAGGGACAGCGTGGTGGCCGTGGCCAACCTACGCAGGATCAATAGTCCTCACAACACACACACACAGACGATGATGCGGCGGCGATGTTGACTTTGTACATATTACTTTCCCGTCACCAATTTTCCGATAGACTCGAAGTACGATACCGACTAGCTTTCCAGTTCGCAGGTCGTTTGATTGGGACTATGACATATCCCGTCTGATACTGGGCTGGACTGCTCTTGGCGTTCAACTTCTTGTTTGTACCATACGACTTTCCTTTTCGATTTTCTTTGCTTGATGCCACTCTGTCAGCTGAGGTAGCGGGGCCTAAAAGTTCAGCGACCTCGAACTGTTATGACTGGATGGGCGGCGTACTTGGCGTTTGGGCGAGATCCCTACATTGGTGTCTCTGGAGTCTGGGCTTTTCCTGCAAGAAGGGCATGAAAGGCTGGCGTCGGCACAAAGCTTGGGTTGCTTTTGATATATGCTCACACTTAGTGAGCGCACGAGGCAGGGTGGAAAATATGTTTGCATTCATGCATTGGAATTCTTGAGCATTGTGGCGCTGGCATACCTGGACGACTTTGGAGGGTGTGGTGGATGGGGAACAAGGGGTGTTGGTGGGCGTTGGTTTTGCGTGTCAATGATGGTCACTTGCCGTACTCTTGGAAGCGGTGAGCTTGACATCTGGGATGAGGGGACGAAAAACCAAACATAAAAAAAAACTTTTTTCTTTGGAGGGAGCGTTGAAGGAAGGAATAGTTCGTATCGGGATCTGCTCGTTAGCTATTTCGCCTCTTCGACAAATAAACATATTCTCTCTACCTTCGCATCCGGATAACTGTGTTTTCGAATGAGACTACAACTGCAGATATATGACGTCAGATCCAAACACTTGAGACTCTATGCTGTATAGAAATGAAGAGAAATGGTGACAAGAGCAGAGTTCGGCTGAGAATAAGAACAAGTCGTCCAAGGGATTTAAATCTCCACAACTGTGTCGTTTGGCTTGACTTAGGAGACTTTCGCTTACCACTTACCATTTGCGAATACGCGGACGGGAGCATGTGAAGTCAACAAGGACGATGTGTCTATTGGAGACTGGCAAGTACCATATTGGAAGAGTGCATTTGCGAGTGATTTTATAGGTATCTAATCTACTTCATATTTGGCGAGGATTAAAATATCCTTAGAGTATCTCTGAACCTTTTTTCCGGGATGGAATCAAGGGCTTCCAGGGACTGTACTCAAAGAACAAGTCCCCCGTTTTGCTTATGCTCGGATAGCTTGAAGTTCTTAATCATCAAAATCCAAATAATGCACGGCAACAGCGTCACCAACCCCGTAATGACCATCAACTTCTGGGTATCCCCATACGCCGAAACAATCGCCTGTCTCACTGGACTATCCCACTCATAACTCAGCTGTGTGACCAGACTTGCGTAGATATTCGCCGTCTCATTCTTCATATCCGCCGGCAAATAATGCTCGATCTTGCCAGGCAGAGTCTGTGTCCAAATCGCTCCAGAGATGGCCATACCGATGGAGCCTCCGAGTGAGGTGATCATGCCGAGGAGAGCGAGAGACACAGCGACATTCTCGTGAGGAACAGCGTTCATGGCAGCGAGTTGCTCGCCCATTACAAACATGGCGCCGCACATGGCGCCAAAGACTTCGACCATTACGAGGAGTGCAATTTCGGTGTTAGGTTGGCGGAAGTGGATCATTAGGCCGGTCATTAGGACTTGTATTGGGAAAGCAACGAGGAGTGCCCATTTGAACCGGTCAGTTTTGCGGACGGCACTGTTTGGCTGTTAGCTATTGTGGGCGTATCAAAAGGGGAGATGGTGTCTTACATTGCTATTATGGGACCCCATGTGCATGATACGATATTAAAAATATTCGTGATATAGCCTGCTTTAGAAACGGAGAGCTGGAATACGACCTGGAGGTAGGATCCGAAGTACATTTTATACGAGCTGCGATGGTCAGCATGCGGACGCGAACTAAGCGAATGAGAGTAAACTTACTAGAAACTGATCCAAAGGTTTCCTCCAAGCAAGCACGCTCCGACTACAGATCGATTCGCGAGCAGGTAAAATGGGAAGAATGTCTTGGGAGCCAAATACTTTTCCCAGACAGCGAAAGTCGCCAACAAGACGACACCGAAGACAAGCATGCAGATGATCATGGGGGACTTCCATCCTTCTCCCTGGTATGCAGCGAGACTGAAAGGTAGTAGGAGTAGCGAGAAGCCACAGCAGATAAGGAGCAGACCAACAACTAATCATATTAGGACCTGTAGGCCATTTGCATTTGAAAGAATACTTACCATCAAATTCAACCAACCAGAAGATAACAGACTCCGGCGCAGTCCTTCCAGATTTCTCCTTGACAATAATCTCCTGTCCCTTAGCTCTCCGCATCATAATCACAAATATTGTCCAAAAAGGCACACACATCGCCGGAGTAATGATAGCAAAGGCACCGTAACCCCAACGCCAGGTACTGTGGTCCAAAAATGCCTGTCCAAGAGCCGGTCCTGCGAAAGTGTTGCTTATATATGGCGTCGTAGTGAATGCGAAGAGAATGGCACGATTCTTCATACTACTTGTGTCTGCAATGAAGATGTTCATCACGTAGGCAATGCCGTTCATACCAGTCCAGTAGAAGACTTGTGCCGCGGCGTAGGTCTGGACGTTCTGGCATACTCCCATGAGGACGAGCGCTTACGGATAAATCAGTTATGACCTTCACTTTTTGGAAGTGGTAGAGTTACCGAGAACAACGAAGACCAACATCAAGAGAAAACCTTGTGGTCTACCAACCACATCAATGAATCGCGCAAGTGGCAGCTTCGAGATGCCCCCAACGATATTGGCTACGACACCAGTAATTGCAGTCAAACCGTGCAGGTAGAACGAGCTGGTGACATATGGTGTCCACGAGTAATTTGACTGCTGCTGGAGAGAGTCCGTAAAGAAGATAAGCCAGATGCTTCACCACGTTAGCATCAAATCTAGGTGTAGCTGGGATGAACCCACAAGGCATAGGCTGCGATCATCCACGGCTTTGTCCAAACCAATGTAATTGCCTCCATATTCCGGACTCCTGCAGGTGCGGTGGAATTGACGGGCTTGGACTCCTCGTCGTTATCACACACAGATGGTGCTTTAGGACTGATAGTATCCTTGAGTTCCGTTGCATCAACCTTGGGAGTGACCGGGCTCTGGTAGACAGGAGCCTCCGTAACATTCTTCTCGATTGCGGTGTTCATCTTGGCGTATTGAGGCTGTCGAGAGGATGTACTCGATCTTCAGGGAACCGCTTGAGATATAGGTTTCCCATCATCAATCTTGGTAGGTGAGGGCCCAATGTGAGCCATGGGCTTCGAGCCCTGTTGGAAGTACTTAGGCGATGAGACGAAAACTCTAGCTTCCTTGACTTGTGGGCTGAGCTCTAGAAACAGATGCATCGCCGAGCAGATGGACCCTAAAACTAACGACAGATAAATCCGGGAACCTTGGTCCTTCGACTTAGCCAATTACAACATCAATTGGCTGTCATGCCAAGGACTATTTCCCATATTTCGCAGTAATCCGATGATCTGATAACAGAGCCAAGACTGAGAGACATCAGGCCTGCAGCAGTGCAAATGTGCAGAAGAAAAGAACCTTAGATAGCTTAAATAAGCGTCTGATAGTATGCAGGGTGCAAAAATGAAGACTCCACTAGTTGCGTTTACCAGATACCTCATTCGACGAGAGTCTGGTGCCTTGACTAAGTACAAGTCCAAAGAATGCACCATCCCGAGACCGAGCTGTGTTTCCTCAGGAATTTCCACACCTCGACTGGGCAAGCTGTTGGCTGCGGAATCGGCTTGTGATGGTCAAGTGGACGAGGGCATTCGTTTTGATGGTTTTTTTAATTCCCAAATCGCCAAGATACAGAAGTGGGTGATCAAAAACTTGCCAAGTCTTCCTTGTCAGGGCATGAACGCTCGCTAAAGTCCCAAGTGAATCGAGCAAAAACAAACAGAAGCCAAATGAACCTGCATTTGGCATACAACTCCAATCAGGCCTATTGAATCGTAAGACTTGGATTCCATTGATTCCTTGGAATTACGAAACAGGGGAAGCAGAAATGTCAAAATTTTGGCCAGAAAGGTCGTATTACAGAATATCTGTCGCTCGAAAAATATAAGTCAATTGTTGCCTTGCATGAGAAGCCAATCAAATCCAATAGCTATCCCAATGCAGCATAAGCAGGATGAAAAACAAGCCGGAGAATTATATGATGGAAATACTGTACGTTGAACAATACCGTCAAGTGCTTTGACCCAGTAGCCCCTTTTCCTAGGGACTGAGGCCACTCGAACATCTTGCTGACAGTGGAGGACCCATGTCACCACAGACAACTCAGAACACTATCTGTACTAGTAGTGAAGACTACACACATCGAGATGAGCATACACATAGTACACTTACGGCCAATAAGGCTCCTGCTTGCCATTTCCATTATGTTTGGACCTCGCGGTTCGAGCCATAACTGTCGCTAAATCATAGGAGGACACAAAATGGCGCCATTTTGCAAATTGAGAATGTTAGACCAATCAGCTTACATAGACATCGGAAGAACCTCAAATGGTGCACTTGCATAGGGAATTCCTCCGACTTAATTTCGTGAAATTGCCTTGGAATCAACTGAGAAGGAAGAAGGGCATCCGAAGCCGCCTTTACCGTAGCTTCAAAGAAGAGAATGCGAAAAGCACAAGCAAATGGCATATATGCCCGGTCCTGTGTCACGGTTGGACTGGGAATAACAACATCACCGAGGGATCAAAACAGAGCTTAGGCGAACACACCCGGGGTAACACCAAATGAAAGTACCCTCGTATCCAAATTCCGACAACCCCAGACATTGTACCCCGCACCACGATTTTTGGAATCCAAAGTTTGAAAAGTATGGAGAGGTTCATAGCCTCGGGTTGAGGGTCCGATATTCCCATGAGGATTCAGAACCGGTTGCTTCCGAGTACGGAACCCCTATTCGAGTTTCGGCTAATCACTTTCTCCGAGAATGCAAATCTGCTTCGAAAGACGAGAGATCATTGCGGAAGATGTGACATATCGAGACGTTTTCTGCCGGGGTGTCTTGTAATGACCTGCTGTTGTGGTGATACTGGAGGTGCGAGTTAGGGGTCGGAATCACATTTCTCCCATTCCGCCATTGGTGGACGGCCCAGAGAAGTTGCATGGCTCTCGCGTGTGGTGTGCAGAGGCGTCATGTTCTATGCACGGCGATAAGGACGCGGGAAGAGGCTATTTTCGTCTGATGTTGGATCGAGTCGAGGAAGTGAGCTTTGTTGGAAATTTGAAATATAGAATTTGAGGATATAAACTAGTCCGAGGGTATTGGGACCTCGGACCTATGGTGCTGACCGCCACCTTACCTACACCTACACCTACACACTCCTTCTTCCAGAGCTTCTATCGCCTGGAAGAATACAGAGTCACAATCCGGACCGATCCGACGGTTGATCAGCAGTGTGATGTGGCTTGGTAATGGCACATGTCTGCATGGGCGTCCTGGGAACACTGCATTTGGCTAAAGAAAAAACAGCTTGGGCGTCCGGGATCTGGGATTCCTTTGACGGAACGAGTGTTGAGTTCGCACGACTCGCTTCTCACGTGAAGATAATCAAGTAAGGTAAAGTAAAGGGGGTGAGTGAGATGAGATGAGGATGGTTGCTGGTGTGAGCTGTGCTTGCACTGGTCTGGCTGGGTGTGGTTTAGAGCGGTGAAGGGCCTGGGACACTGTTGCCTTTACATATATCCCATGTCCTTCTCTCCCGATCGCTTTTGTCTTGTTGTGTCTCCTTCTGTTCTGTCCTGCAAAATGCGACTCTTCCTCCGACCTCTCTCTTGTGTATTTGTAGCTTTCTTTGCTCTATGAAACATTGATCCAGGAACACTCAAAGGTGAACTGGTCTAGCTTCATCACCGACCATTCTCCGTCAAGTGCCGACGCCGGCAAACACCACCCACCACCCACTACACCACTTCAACTCGAGTTTCTCTCCTGGCTACCGGATCATCTCCACTCAAACAACTCCCACTCGAAATTCCCACGCAAGGGTTCGAGGGGCTTGAGATACTACCCACGCGATCACTTGGAAAGTCACAGCGCATCATGGCAACAATTGTAAGATTGATCTACCATTCCTTATCTTTCGCATCCCCTCTGCCCCACCCTGCGCCGAGATCTCGCGCCCTCCACCACCGTCAAACAAGGACGATATCTCGAGCTATTACAAGCGCAAATTACTGACAATGTTGTAGCTTTGTCTGGGGACTTACTGCGAAACCCACGGACCTGCGGTCATTTTCTGTACTGAGGGACTTCCTGTTGGATGCGCCACCTGCTTTGAAGATGACAGTATGAGCACGCGACGACCGAGCAGCTCTCGTTCTCTGAATCCTGCAGATGGCCTAGCAGCCATTACTCGATCTGCAACTAGGACCAATTCAACTTCTTCAGACGTCCCGAGTGGTGATTTCGCAGCACTTCAGATCTCGGCCAAAACATCTCCCTCGATTCCCGCGTCTCCACCGCCGTCCCCTAGGGTTGTCGCATTGCAAGGCACACAAGGCGGCAGTAACAGACGAGACTCAAGCTTTCGGAAGACATATGACGAGAATGACAAGAAGAGAGCTATACCTTGTGAGATCTGCGCCCTGACTTTGCCAAAGCAGACAAAGGAGGGCAACATGGTCGCAACCAATGGACCTATACTACGGACGCGGAAACCTTACGAACGAATCAACGCTCCTTCTCCACCCAAGACCGACTCATCTAATTCTTCCAACTCTTCAGACTCCGAGAATGCAATCTCTAGCAAGCTCTCCCATCGGAGAACGCGATCGAGAACATTAGTCAGAGTCGGCACGTCCTCCAGCGATTCTTCCTCATTTTCAACAAATTCGCATGACCACTTCTTGGACTACACGTCGAGTCACGAACCTCTCTCGCCAAATTCTTTCTCCATGGTCCGCCAATCCTGTCTACGAACCTTGTCCTGCGAAACCCTCCCACCATCATCTACTCCAAACACCGCTTCACCTACCTCACCATTCATCAACAGTCCGTTCTCCTCGGGTCCATCTTCCGCGATCTCGACTTCGGGCGGGCCAATATTCTTCGGCGACCCTCAAGCTGGATATACCACCGCATATATCTTCCGACTTCCAGACCCTAATGCGCGAGGTCGGCGTCGCATCTATGCTCTCATGGCCCTCAGCACGCACCGCGAGCGCGCCGCCATGCAAAGCTTTTCCCTACTTTCAGACGCATTTCGCAATATTGCTGCTTATATCCAAGGACTTGCCGAGGCCGAACTCGAACGCACAGAAGCAGTCAACAGCCCACGAATGAGCAACAGCGACGAGAGAACGGGTAACAGTAACAACAATACGCCAACTTCTGCCTTCTTGAGCGGTCGAAACAGAGGACCCGATGGCAAGTTTGCGGGTATGAGTCTGCGAGCCAGAGGGCTAGCTGAATTGGTTGGAATGCCAGATTTCTTCTTCGAGCTGCATAAGCTGTTCGTGCAGCTGCTGATCGAGATGAACGTCAAGCTTGGACTTTGAGCGACTAATCGGGGCTGACTGATACGATACGAATGATGAATATGTGAGAAGTACTGTTTTGATATAGGTGGAGAGCAATGTGGTCAAAATTGCGACAACGACGAATACAGGAGAATGGGCGTAATGGGTAATGCATAATGAACTTTGGCGTTGGGGTGGACAGAGTCGCCTCGACCAGCAGAAAGATACTTCAAATCTGCACAGGATAAATTGCTCTTTCAGGAGTACATAAGATCCTACTTGCATCATAGGTGTCTGGACCGGGCGGTAAAGATGATTTTGTCTTGTTTTGTGTTGTACTTGATAGCGTTTAGCGACATTTTTCCTGCCTTACACTCGGGTTTCAGTTCGAGTTTCTTGCTTGATTTGGTTCGGAGGCTACCTTATTTCAATACCTGTTTTAGTACGATGCGATACGATACCATAGCGGGCTGCATAAGACGGGGCGGTAGATTTGAAATGTTTGTGTATAATAGAAGTCGACTTTGATCATATTCGTACTCGTGAACCTTGTTGTGAGTGATTTGTTTACATGATGGGTTTGGCGAACTCGCTACGAGAAAGGTTAGATGTAGGCTTTATTAGTATTTACCCGCTGGAGCAGACCTACTCTGCAACTTATCTCTGCCATCTCCTGCAGAGATATATCCTGGTCGTAAGTTTAAAGGTAGCTTAGGCAGTGCGACCAGAGTATTTATCTTAAAGTCTCACAGGGGCTTGAAAATATTCCAGCCGAACTACACTTGTGTCATAGCTTTATGTCATAGCTTTATGTCCTGAAAACACCAGGAACAACAAGTATTCACTCGTAGAGAACCTCAGGGTATGCTGTATGATGAAGCAGCGACGGGTCATTAGTCTGGACTCCCATGATTGAGAAAGCAACCGTTGTCTCGAACCCGGCCTGGAACGTTCAATCCATGTCAATGGTATTGTATCTTTCCATGCGGTGTACTTGTCGGTGTACTAAAAAAACCTCTGCAAACTCTCCAACCTGCTGAAGGTCAAATATACACCAGAATCACTCAGGAAGTTGATGAGTATTAGACTGAGCTGGTGGTTGACAATCAACATGGGCAATTTTTTGGCTAGATCGTTGTGGCTCTAACACATATTAAGGACGCAGTAAGAAGACGACGCAATGCAAGTAAAGCAGATCTATGTTTACACTAGAATCTTGGTATTGTTGGTACACGCGGAAGGGCTTTCCCAGACCTTCGCTGATTACTGGTCGAAAGCATTGTGGGACTTGAGATTTTCGAGGTCCTCGTGCCCTTCCAACCCCCAGCGCTCATTTAACCACCAGTATCCAGCCATACCATCCTGGACGCCCATAATAGTTCCACAGCCTCTGTCTTCCGAATCTCCGTAACTTACTCCACTACTTGTAGAAGTCGAGGACATTCTTGTCGTTGGCTGACTTGACCTGGCTGGAGTACGCATCCTCCAGATCAACCTGGATGATGTTATATCTGTTCTTTCGGACTGCTCTCAAACCGGCCTCCTGCATGATCGCCGCGATGATAGCTCCACTGAGGGGGTCATTTCGTACAATCAGACTGTCAAGATCGACCTCGGGAGCCAATGACATCCTTGATGCGATGGTAGTGAAGATCAAACGTCTCTCTCTGCGGTCTCGAAGGTTGGGGAACTCGATCTTTCTATCCAAACGACCAGGACGGAGAAGAGCAGGATCCAGAGTATCGGCTCTGTTGGTGGCCATAATGACCTTGACATTTGAAGTTTGATCGAAACCATCCATTTGATTTAGCAGCTCCAGCAAGATTCTCTGAACTTCTCTGTCGGCACCAGTCTGAGCATCGAATCGCTTGGTGGCAATCGCGTCGATCTCGTCGATGAAGATAATTGCTGGGGAGTTCTCTCTTGCCATCCGGAACACATCACGAACCATACGAGGTCCTTCTCCCAAGTATTTCTGCACGAATTCGGACCCAACGACTCGAATGAAGTTTGCGGTTGTTGAGTTTGCGACAGCCTTTACCAACATGGTCTTTCCGGTTCCTGGTGGCCCGTAAAGCAGAACACCTCGTGGCGGGTCAATACCAATTTGCTTGTACCTGTTCAACATTAGCTGCTATCCGCCGAAAATTTGCAGGTACTGCTCACAAATCAAAATGGGTAAGCGGCAGTTCTACCGCCTCTCTGATTTCCTGCTTTTGCATGTCCAATCCACCAACATCCGCGTATGTAACATCAGGCTTCTCATCAGCACCCAGCATGGCGATGGAAGAATCGGCTTCGGGAGGGAGAATATCGACAAGAGAGTTGGAGTGACGGTGAAGAGCGACGGAGGATGATGGCTTGAGCTTCTCGCGGTCTAGGGTAGAAAGAATGCGAACGACATAGTTGGAGCCAGTTGATGATTGCACAATGCCAGTATTCTGGTCGATAGCCTCCATGAACTGACCAATAACCAAAGGCACACTCTGGATCCGCTTGATCTCTTCCTGTGCGCGTACCAACTCTCTCTTCAAGCTCCTGCTGGACATTAGCCATGTTTTGATGAATGTTGATCGATATGCCATACCGTTGTTCATCCTTAATATACTCCTCTTGAAGATGAATGTATCTAAAATCTGATCAGCTAGCGATTCCCCTAAGGCGGGACCATGTATTCAACTCACTCTAGATGCCGTTGTAGCTTCTTCATCGTTGAATATTCGTCGGTTCCATCGGTTCCTAGACCTTCCAGCGAATCGATGTTTGGTATCGAAGAAGGCATTTGTTTTCGGTGAGGCAGAACCTGGTTCGCCGAGCTTTCTACCATGACGTCTCCCATTTTGTATATGCTTTGGTTCGAGTCTCGGTGGTAATGGACGATGGTTCGTGGGTTGATGAGGCTCGTGGATAGCTACCTAGGTAAGGTGTTTTTGGTGTTCTGTGAGGCGCGAAGGCAGCTGTGACTTACGCTGGAGCCAGACCAGGCTAGCACAGAATGACGCTAACCTCAATCGTTCTTAGCTGCATCGGGGAACTAATGACCGACCCGACTTCGCTTGTGCCAGCCTGCCAGCGTCAGTCTACCTGGAGGTCTCTCGATTGACTCAGTACTCAGTCCATCTACAACCTTCAACAACGACAACCACGATCACAACAACGGTGCAACAACCTACGAACCATAGAATCGGTTCAGCTTTGCTTTCTTATTATTGGTCGCCTTGCTACAACTGTTCACTATGTCTTCTTCTATTACCATTCCGACAAGAACTGGTTATGGGGAGAGCAACAAGGCTGCTACAAGCTCCAGCAGCTCTAGTTCCTTCTCAAGTCCTAGAACTCCTCAACAACAACAACAAGCTGCAACGCCTAATTCGTTGACTTCGAAATATGGCCATGATCGGAGACGTAGCTTGCTGAGTGAGTACTTTGTGCTATCTCCTTCTGCTTACAATGTGATTACGATCCGAGTTCCTCCGGCGACAATGAGGCACAACACCGCATTTGCAAGATTACACCATACTCACTTTCTGACGGCTGATCGGTATCCAGGCTCCTCACTCTCAAAGCAAGAACACACTGTTATCAACATCGGGGATCCTGACGGAGTGCCACGTTTGGTGAGTCTCCTCATCAACAGTCAAAGACTGGCACTTGTCCAGGCAGTACTAATAGTCAACTCCACAGATCACTTGCGTTAGATCATCTCAAGGATACGAGTGGAATCCAGGTATGCAGACCTTCACATTTCGCATGCGTAGACAGGCAGTCGGCTAATTGCATCTCCAGAGATCTTCCTACCTTCCTACGTCGAATCCAACTTCGAATCACTTGAACGAAAGCGAGACCCAGTCCACGAAATCCGACTCAGCGATGAGGAGATCAAGGAGATGTTCCCGCAGTAATTTGTTGTCTTATCGGGGTTGAGGAGTGGACGGCCTGCACATCCGGGTACAAGGTTATGCACACATTCTGGCGTAGGGAGATGAACATAACATATGATTCCCATGAATGTTATTTTGGATATTGGAGTATTTCGGGATGGGTTTACGAATGCGTATGCCTAGATGATAACGGTATGATTACGATGCAGGTTTGGTTTGGTCGGCTGTCGGAGTCGGGCATTTTCTCTGGTTATGGGTTTGCAGTTTGCAGTGTTTTGTTTATTTCGGCGTCACTCTCTACTTAGTTGGTTCGGTCATTGCAATGAATTCTTCTTTGGCATTCAAAGCAATGGATCCGAATTTGAGAGTGATGCTCTGCTTGTATGATTCGATTCCGTGGAGTTCAGAGCGATTATTCGAGGGCTGCCTCCAAGGCAGCCTGCAGCCTGGAATTGACTAGAACGTGAGGCTTGTTGTGACTCAATATCCGCCACTCATTAAACACAACAGGACACTCATTCCCCTGCTTAGCTGAACTGAACTTGTTGAGAATTGACTAATGAAAAAACCTAACTCGCAAGGTACCGTCGACCATCCTGAGACACTCGTTCAGTTGAAGGCGTCAGGATCCATCAACACCGGGCCAATCATCAAGTTACAGCTGAGCACGAAGAAATTGCATATCTGGGATTTGAGTTTCTAAGCACACACATTTGGCTCTCGATTTTCATTCTAAGCCGACTCATGTTGGTGAATAAGACATGATCGACTGAAGCTGATCTCAATTTCAATGGATGGCAAGTTGGCAACCGGCTCGAGTGACTGTAGCTATCATCTGATCGTCCAATCCGGCTGCACCCGAGGCTTCATAGCGAGGACTTAAATGACACCTGCAACGTCGAGCACAGAGGCAATGTAACAGCACGCAAGAATGATGAGCACAAGGCCACAAAATTTATTTCGAGTCACTGCATCTTCGGAATCGTGGTGAGCAGTGACAGGTGAGAGCTGTCCTGCAGGCCCATTAAAAGTAACTGGCTGTGCATGCAGCTTGCATGAAGCTCCTGCATGGGCAGTTCAGGAGCACGAATTACATGTTCAGCTCCCAGCCACATGGATTTGGGTTTGAAGGGTCCTGAACATGAGAACCCTCCGATCTGATCGTATTTGCATATCAGTGTTAGATAGAGTAAACGAATCTATGGAACATGTTGAGATGGAATGATTCGAGACCCCGCCTTAGAGATGAACTACCCCCCGCATTCTGGGCGATAAGGATGTGCCGAGCTCGCTCGCTCCTGCCCTGCTGCCTATCAGTGTAAATAAAGTTTTGCCAAGACGCGGCCGCGTGGGATGTCAAATTGTAAACAACCATGATGAGATCTCAATTGTATCTGAAATCAAAATAATCCTATTTCCCAATCCTATCATACGCCAATCTTCAAAAAGACAGGAGCACGACTACGTACAGATTTGGGCTAGAGAAATATGGCCGAATTCCAGCGGAAAATAGAGTTGCAGTCTCCAGATGATTTGCAATACCTCGTCTCGAATGTGCGACGCGCTGCAAACGCGAAGATAGACAAGGACTTACCTCCAATTGAGGGAGAGGACAAGATGCGAGAACGCGTCGAAGAGCTGGTTAATGAGGTGTGTTCTACTGCTTCTTCTAGCTCACCAATTACGCATATTCAGACCGATTTTAATACCACGATGCCAAACCATCCAAGCTTAAGCTCATATCTCAAACAGTATATCAACAATGTCTTCCTCACCTCCTCTGAAAACATAACCATAAACGGCATGAACCCCTCTCCAGACCTCCTAAACTCTATCCTGTCCTCCAAATCCACCAATCCCATCCTCGAAATCGAAGAACAC
The DNA here is from genome assembly GCA_026120085.1 of Cadophora luteo-olivacea. Taxonomy (NCBI): domain Eukaryota; kingdom Fungi; phylum Ascomycota; class Leotiomycetes; order Helotiales; family Ploettnerulaceae; genus Cadophora; species Cadophora luteo-olivacea. Next base: position 158,733 of record JALRMC010000006.1, read on the forward strand.
GAGCCCTTCAACAGTAAGCTTTTCGAGCGCGCCAAAGACCTTGCGCGTCAAGAAGAAGATCTGATTGAGGAGATCGCGGCGCTGAGAAGGAAAGTGCCCACTAAGGTGGCGGAGTATGTGAAGAGACAGTATAAAGAGGGTGTTGAGAGCGATGAGGCGGTGCTGAGCAGGTTAGAGGAGCAGACTGAGAAGGGATATGCGGATTTGGGGGTGGCGAGATTGGAGAGGCAAGAGGAGGTTGAGAGGGGATGGGATAGGGGTATAAAAGGACTGGAGGGGCTGATGAGAACGATGCCAGAGACGGTGGCGAGGAAGGAAAGGGCTGAGAAGGCGGAAGCTCATGTTAACAGGGGGGAAAAGAGATGAGTCAACATGTGGGATTATTCAATGGTCTGGAGTTCTGGTTACATGGCACGCATGCAGGATGGGAAGTCGGGAAGTCTTGAAAACGGAATACAGAGAGTGTGTACCGCAATCATGGTACCGCACTTGGGAAGGAGTAATGATATCCATCGAGCATTGTATTGCATCTATTGAGCAATAGACTGCGCATCATCATATCGAGCGACAAGTCTCTGCCATGGGAATTCCGCAATATTTGAGATTGGCTTTTAGAGGTAAGGCGTATACTCATGAGGCCGAAGTGACACCATTGGTTTCATCAATGGCAGCTCCATCGTCGTCAGCACCATTGGTCTGAGGTCCATCATCTTCCGAGCCACTGTCTTCATCTAGGTTCTGACTTTCCCCTTGCTCTCCATCCTTGCCTCCATCATCCGACTGGGCCTTTCCATTAGTCTTCAGTTTAGCCTCCTTTCTCTTTGGGATGACCTTCAAAAACGCCTCTCCCCAATCACCAGTCTCCATCCAAGCCAACATGATCTCCACAACGTGATTGACAGCCAAGACACTCCGACTTTGCATGGTCATGTACTCGCCAATTGGAAGTCGGGCAGTTTTGATACCACGCTCAGTAGCTCGCTTGTAGCAGATACCTTTGTGTCGGTTCTTGTCGACGATGCCGCCAATGATGTAGGTTGTATTGGGGGAAAGGACAGAGAGGGTGTCGTCCGAGTCGGCTGTAAGGTAAACAATAGAAGGCTCCGGCTGCTCTTCGGCTTGAATTTCTGCATCAGCTTCAGAACTTTGCTCTGGCTTGAGTCCAACTTCGACCTCAGATGCTTCGACTTTTGGAATTGAGTCTGGCTTAGCTTCGGCTTGAACCGAGGACGTTATAGCTTCAAACGTTGGCTCTGGCTTGGATGAGTCGGGATTGAGTACAGTCTTCGCGTCTTCTGTGAGACTCGTCTCTGACACAGGAGGAGCAAGGGCGCCAACTAGCTTTCCTCCATCACGACCTCTCATGATACCATCTAAATCTTTGCCGGCATTGACAAAGTTACCTTCGTAGAATCTGACTCCTTTCCAGCTGAGATGGTTACTCGCGAGAACGTTCTCGAATCTAGTCTTCAGCGCACCGCCCCATGAACTGATTGCCAAGTGCACCCGGTAAGGGGTAGATTTGTTGTCAGAGTAGCATCTCGTGATCTGGGCACTGAGTGAGATGATTTCTTTCTCGCTCATAAGCTCATCAAAGTCGCAATCCAGGACAAAAGCAACCGGTGTTTGGATTGGTCGGCGTGGGCCCGTCCTTGGTTTGACCACTGGTCTCTCGATCTCACCTCTGGCGATCTTCTCGTTCAACTCCCTCCGGGCTTCAGCTTTGCGAGCTTGCTTTTCCTTATGGAGTGCTCGTCGCTTGTCTTTGCGATAGTCTTTGCCAGCCTCCCATTGCTCACGTTTCCTGAGTTTCTTCAGTTGGTTTCTTGAGAGTGTTGGGTCATTGGTGGTAGAAGGAACCTGATTGACTGTGGAGTCCTCTTCGTCGTGATCAGCTTGAGAGGTTGGGAGGTCAATGCTTGGCGAATCGCCTTGAAGAGGGTCAATCGATTCATCTGGTGAGTTGAGCTTTCGGATCTTCGAGGGTCTCTCTTCTGACTCGGCCATCTTGCGATTGATGCTGTTTGGTTGAGTTGAGAGATCGTGGTATGGTAAATCGAAACTCCCAAGCTGATATAAATTTTAGCGACAATAGTCTAACCTAATGTGTAGTAGTCCTTCACGTCGTCGCGTCTTCCACCTCACCGCGGGATTTGTCGCGAACCACTTTAAGTATAATGAGAATGCGAATTGTGAATCGACAACACAAACAATTCATGTGAAGACATATTATTCGACACTTCAGCATGTCTTCTCGTCCAGAATTGAAGGTATGCTTACGCATCTTGCGACTTAATATTGCTGCTAACATATGTAGGTTGACGATGAAGGCGGCTTCATCAGGTTCTTCAAGTCTCTACCAGCAAAAGACGATGAGACCATTAGAGTCTTCGACCGCGGTGATTGGTATACAGCACATGGCGACGATGCTTCTTTCATTGCCAGAACAGTGAGCAAATCTATTGTTGCTAAAGATCCTACAACTTACATCTATTAGGTCTACAAAACCACTTCAGTTCTACGACAACTAGGCAAGAATGATTCGACCGGTCTTCCTTCGGTTACAATGACGATCACAGTATATCGGAACTTCCTCCGAGAAGCACTCTTTCGTCTGGGAAAGAGGATCGAAGTGTGGGGAAACTCTGGCAAAATGAATTGGAAGATTATCAAGCAAGCCTCGCCTGGGAATCTACAAGACATCGAGGAGGAGTTGGGCGGACAATTCGATGCCGCCCCAATAATACTTGCAGTGAAGGTGTCTGCAAAGGCCTCCGAGGCAAGGAATGTCGGAGTGTGCTTCGCAGATGCCAGTGTCCGGGAGTTAGGAGTTTCGGAGTTCCTTGACAACGATCTGTACTCGAATTTTGAATCTCTCCTTATTCAGTTGGGCGTCAAAGAGTGTCTAATTCAAGTGGACAAATCGGACAAAGATGTGGAAATGAATAAACTGAAGGCAATTATCGACAGCTGTGGTATTGCCATCTCGGAAAGGGCAGGTGGCGATTTTGGTACCAAAGACATCGACCAGGATTTGGCGAGATTATTGAAGGATGAGAAAGCGGCCGGAACTCTTCCACAGACTGACTTGAAGCTTGCCATGGGCTCTGCGGCTGCTCTTATCAAGTACCTGGGAGTGCTACATGACCCCTCGAATTTCGGCCAATACCAACTATACCAGCATGATTTATCCCAGTTTATGAAGCTCGATGCTGCAGCTTTGAAAGCATTGAACCTGATGCCTGGACCTAGAGATGGTGCTAAGACCATGTCAGTATTTGGACTTTTAAATCACTGCAAGACTCCTGTGGGTAGTCGACTCCTGGCGCAGTGGCTGAAGCAACCCTTGATGAGCAAAGATGAGATTGAAAAGAGACAACAGCTTGTGGAAGCATTTGTGGAGGACTCTGAGTTGAGGCAAACAATACAGGAGGAGCACATGAAGTCGATACCAGATATCTACCGAATGACGAAAAGATTTCAGCGGAAAATGGCAAGTCTCGAAGATGTCGTCAGGGCTTGGCAATTGGTCGGTCGTTTGCCTGGCTTCATCGCCACTCTGGAAGCAGTGATGGATGAAAGATACCGTGATCCTCTGGAGGAGACCTACACAATTAAGCTCCGAGAATATTTGGACAGTCTTGCTAAATTGCAAGAGATGGTGGAAACGACTGTTGACATGGAAGCCGCACAGAACCACGAATATATCATCAAGCCCGAGTTCGATGATGGTCTTCGTATCATTAGAAAGAAGCTAGACAAGATGCGGGTCGAGATGGATCAAGAGCACCGAAACGCCAGTCAGGATCTTGGCCAAGAAATTGATAAGAAACTCTTCTTGGAGAATCACAGAGTTCACGGTTGGTGTATGCGGCTTACGAGGACGGAAGCTGCCTGCATTCGAAATAAGCAGAAGTATCAAGAATGCTCAACGCAAAAGAATGGCGTTTACTTCACAACGCAGAAGCTCCAAAGCATTCGACGAGACTTTGATCAACTCTCAGAGAACTACAATCGAACTCAGAGCAGTTTGGTCAACGAGGTCGTCAGTGTAGCCGCCTCATACTGCCCAGTTTTGGAGCTCCTAGCTGGTGTCCTAGCCCATATGGATGTCATTATCAGCTTTGCTCATTGCTCAGTCCATGCACCAACCTCATATGTTCGCCCAAAGATGCACCCTAGAGGCAAAGGCAATACTATCCTGAAAGAGGCACGACATCCATGTATGGAGATGCAGGACGATATACAGTTCATCACCAACGATGTCACTTTAGAGCGAGGGTCATCAGAGTTTCTCATAATTACTGGTCTGTAGTTCCCCATCCACCTTCGTCCACCCGTTCCTAACTCGTGCAGGTCCTAATATGGGTGGAAAATCAACATACATTCGCCAAATAGGCGTAATTGCCTTAATGGCTCAAATTGGATGTTTTGTGCCCTGTGACGAGGCGGAGCTTACAATATTCGACTGCATCCTTGCTCGAGTTGGGGCGAGTGACTCCCAGCTCAAAGGAGTGTCAACCTTCATGGCAGAAATGCTCGAAACGGCCAATATCTTGAAATCTGCGACCTCGGAATCTCTCATCATCATTGACGAGCTTGGACGTGGTACTAGCACATATGATGGTTTCGGCTTGGCATGGGCAATTTCTGAGCACATCGTCAAGGAGATCGGATGCTTCTCAATGTTTGCTACCCATTTCCACGAACTCACTGCTCTAGTGGAGCAATATCCCCAAGTCCAGAATCTACATGTTGTTGCACATATTGATGATAATGGCAAAGCGAAGAGGGAGGTCACTCTCCTCTACAAAGTTGAAGAAGGTGTCTGCGACCAGAGTTTCGGTATCCATGTCGCAGAGCTCGTTCGCTTTCCCGAGAAGGTCGTCAATATGGCAAAGCGCAAGGCAGATGAACTCGAGGACTTCACGAGTAAGCATGAGGGACAAGCAATCAAATATGGAAAGGAAGATGTTGAAGAGGGTAGTGCGTTGTTGAAAGATGTGTTGATGAGATGGAAAGAGGAGTGTGAAGGCAAGAACTTGAGTAAGGAGGAGATGACGACTAAAATGCTGGAATTGGTGAAAGGGGACGAGAAGCTGCTAGCCAATCCGTTCTTTCAGAGCGTGAAGGCACTGTAAAACTCTGCTAGTTTGGCGATTGATCATCTGGCGTTGTGGTAAAGGAGCTGGCAGGCTTGCTGGATTGTTAAATGGTTGGAAGGATAAATCTGGTACTGTTCAACAGGCGAAGGCTCCGTTATGGTATCTGTGTGTAATTATGGGCTATGATCAATATCCAAGTGTTATTCAACGAAGTATCGTCATTGTCAGTTGGTCCTCGCACGTGAAGATCGAAAAATTGACAAATTCCGATTATGCATCACTGGGTATCAACAGCAAGTTCTCCGAAGTAAAACTCAATCACCTCCATCTCCAACTCTCCCCAAATCTCTCCTCACCCTCCAGACTCTCGCTCCGACTCCTCTGCCTTTCGATCCATCAAGCCTCTCAATCCAAGGCGCGTCTTGAAATCCATCACCGGCATTACGTTGCCTATCTGCTTCCTGAGCAGTTTCGGGGTTTTCATTATCCCCATACTCATCATCCATATCAATGTCATCATCTTCAGACTCCGCTGTGCCAATAGAAAGCTTCTCTACTGCCTTGTCCTGCGAGATTTTTACGTTCAATTCTTCGGTGTATGCCCACCCGGGCGTATCTAACTTTCCACTAACTAGCACGATCTTCTTTCCTAATTCGTGAACTTCTTCAATGACATTCGGTGCAATCGGTGTCAGCAATTGTATTCGCCTGCGCCGCACGTCGATGCCACGAACAAGAGCAATGCCTATAGAATGCGAGTATCTCGGATCGAGCGTAATAGAATTCGCAGGATTGAAATAGGGGATCTGTTCTACAGGTGTGGGTATGATACGAGGTTCTTCGAACCGTCGTGGTTCGTGTGAGTGATCAAGGACGCGAATTTCTGCATCAAAATGTTCTTCTTGAGTCGGACTGCCTACGTAGCCCTCTTCTTGGTCGTCATCACGCCCAGGTATCGCGGACATATCGTCAATCACGATGACGGCGACAAGAGAGCCGTTGATCGTCTCAGCCAGGAGTTCTGGTGGCGGCTGCTCCCCAAAGCACATGACGCCGAGGATTCCTGGGTCCCCTCCTGAATAACGTACTTCCCAGGGTGGAACGGAAGTGAGCGGTTTCCCACTCCAACTCAACACCCCTGTGTCCCCTTGCTTTAAGTGAAAGTAGGACATAGCTTGCATCGTTCTGAGATGCGCTGCTGTTCGAGTTGTGTACTCGCTGACTTGCGAGGGCAGGGTGAGAAACTGTGCCGAGACTGTAGCTTCTTTGAGCGTGGCAACCACTTCTGGAGGCCCATCCTGGGACATATATATGACTTCGGTTGGTTTCCCTCGGCTTATCAGGTCGACCAGAATCTCCAAGCCAGTCCCAAATACCCAGCCAGGAGTATTGATGACTAGAGGACAATCGCGTACTGCTGACCCGATAGCTCGATAGTGGGAAAGGAGGTCGAGGGCACAAGTCATGTACAGACTTGGGTCTGAAGAGGGGGATATGGAAGCAATGGAATGTGCGCGGAGTATCTTGCTCTTCCCACATGGGATAGGGTGTGAGAAGGGGGCGCCAAAATCCAGGCTCTGGACATGAATCAGAGCCAGCTGCCCCGGTGGCGAGTACTCCGGCTGACCAGGGTCTAGATCCAGTAGTGCGATGCCTTGTGACGATGCCTTGTTTGCTATGGCTTCTGAAAGGAGTCTGTTGCAAAGCAATTTCGTAAAAGTCGATTTACCAGAGGACTTGGGTCCGCAGACCATGATTACTCGCCTCTTATCTGCTGGCTCGGACAGTTTGGAGAGGAGCAGATTCCATTCTGGAGGTGATACGAGAGGCTGAAGATAGCTTGGTTGCAGGTCAAGCTTGGATGGGAACAGCTATATAAACTTGTTTAATTATTGCTCTAATCTCGACTGATCAAGTTGTACTTACGACTCTGAACGTACTATTTTGCGACTTTGGCACCACATCTTCGTGTCCTGCTCCAAATGGCCCAGACGGCGAGCTCCATAGTCTCCCAAAAAGTGGTGACAACTTCTCCAGATCTTGAAGGCCACTTTTACAATTTCGAAGCACAATTTCCGCCGAGTCAACATCCGTGGATAAACATCTGACGACTGGTAGAGAGTGAGAAGACGCCGCAAATACTTGATATGCCGTTTTAGAAGGATGCAATGTTGCACCCATAAGCGTTATTCGGCCTGCTTTGACACTAAGCTCATACTGACCAACAATAACAAGACGCTAAGTACATTAGCATCGCTCCGAGAGAGTTCGTATCAAGTTACCTCTCCGGGGGATAATTTGAGACGAATCGAACCGGCTCCAATATCTTTTACGTTGCCCTTGGTTGGCTTAAAGGATGAGAGCGAAACAGCTGGCCGACGAAGTAAGACATCTGGGGATCCCGCACGTGAATCGTAACTATTACCATGTAAGTATGGTGCTCCTGACATCATCGTAAGAGAAACGCATACGATGTGGTTTGAGATCCTTCAACGAGGCTAAGATTGGTATCGAGACCGAAAATTATGCCGTTTTGGGCTGTGGCTTGGTCGAGAAGAATTGGCGAACTTGTTGGAACGGCTTTTTCCAAAATTGAGCCAACAAGGCCCTCGGGTCCATTGCCAATCGAAGTAGTTGACGATTCGTTCTGTCTTGCAGGACTTTGCGGACTGCCGGTCTTGCTCTTTAAAGCCTGTCTTGCCGCAAAGGCACTCAGAGCTAGGACATATTAGTGATACCTTGTTATTCGGAATATTATTAGCTTACGGGGCTTCTGTGGCGACACATCTAGCTTTCTTCTCTTATTCGAAGACATAACCGAAGTTTCTTCAGTCATTGTATGAGGTGGTGGAATATTCAAAGTCAATATCAATATCATCGTGCAAGCGCGACGCAAGCTTCCGAGAGAGATTTTCCGTTCCGACGGACCCCGGACCCGAGCTCAAAAAAAAGTTCCCTCGACTCAAGCTCCACCATCATAAGTGCGGTCCAAACCAATTCCTGGCAACAAATTATTTCGCACTTTTTGGACACGATACCGACCGCGATGGCTTCCACGAAAATCAAATCCCGAGATGCGGGGAAGAAGGATAAATCTGTGAAGACCAAAAAGCAAACGAAAAAGACCCCTCCACCCACTGCGTACAAGAGCGAAGAATTTGTCCAAGACAGTGACGAAGATGAGGAGAAGGATGGATCTGCAGAGGACAACTCCGAGGAAAGCTCAGATAGCGATGGCTCATTATCATCTGTAAAGCCAAGCAAGTCTTCGTCGAAAGGCAAACTGCCTGCACCCTCGGGAAGCAGCAGCTCAAGTGAAGGTGAAGATGAAGATGAGGAAAGCGACGAGAGCAGTGAGGACGAGGAAGATTCCGAAGATGCTACCAAGCAGGCCCCATTATCAATCGAGCCTACCAAGTAAGCGCTATGTCCAATCTTGTGTTTGCGACAGCAACTAATTTCCGTAGAAAACCTTCACAACAGCCTACCACCAACACTGTCTCTTTAAAAGCACCTACACCATACCAACCTCCTCCTGGATTCGACCTTGTATCTGTAGATGGAACATCGAGGGCATCGCAAATGTTCAAAAAGTCAAGTCTGGAAGGGAAACAGATATGGTACTTCACAGCACCCGCTGCAGTACCACTCTCTTCAGTCAAAACGATGTCTCTCCTGGACGCAAAGAACGGCAAGCCGATATTGAAGCACGAGGGAGATGATTATGGTTTCATGAGAGACTCTGCCGAGGACACCACCTATACCAAAATCATGGTCCCAGGCTCAGATGCAGGCTACAAAGCTAGTAAGGATTTGGTCTTAACCTTTCGTATTTCGCAACTAACCTCGCGGTAGCTTCAAAAGCAATTGACCATGTCTTCCATCTACAACAGGTGGCAAGAGATCCAACGGCCGCAAACCCTGCCAGGGCAACGATCCCAGCGCAAAAGCCTGTGCGACAACAACCTCGAGGACTGAGGATGCGGTTCCACCCAATCGGCTTCGGAGCTGCTAAACCTGGCACTATAGGTTCGAGCTCCTCTGATGAGGAAATGCAGGACGCAGCTCGCACCACCAAACGTCCTGTCCCTAAACCCAAGAAATTCGTTAGGCCCGATGAAGATTCAGATGAAGAGATGGAGGACAGTCCGCCTCTGCCTCTGAGACCGCACCCAGAAAATAATGCCAGCGCGTCCTCCCCCGATGGTGCCTCGAAAAAGGAGAAGAAGAGGAAGCACAGCGAAGGAGGCGAAAAGAAGTCTAAGCACAGTTCGTCCAGCGTAATGAATAACAGTGACCACAGAGAGCTAAAACCTTTGAAGAAAAAGCAGACCGAATCTCGGAGAAAGCTAGCAGACAATCGATCAGCGTCAATTGAGACCGAGGAGGCTACCGAACCATTACCTCTACGGCCCAAGACACCACCAAAACATCCACGGTCAACGACACCAGTACCACCTCCCAAACCACTGACAGTTTCACAGCCCCTAGCTACCAGTAGTGGTTTACACCACCCTAAATCTTCTTCCAAGAAGTCCAAACATACCGAGAACCATCGCAGCTCGTCAGTGACCTCCTCAGCAAGTGGTCTATTGTCAATTCAAGACTCGACACGAGCTACGGATTCAAAGTTGACGAAAGAGGAGCGACGGGAAAAGAAGAAGGCCAAACGGGACGCCAAGAGACGCAAGGGCGGGTTGGCATGATTGGCTGAGGATATGGCTTATGTCTGGTTGAAAACTGTACTGTCTAATCGCAATGATACCCTGTTGTCTACATTTAACCGCTTGATTGCGAAGCCTGGAAAAGAGAAGAGAATCTGTTCTTGGCTTATTTTGATGTTCATCGCCTACCTTAACGGTCTGGGGTCTCATGCTTGAGGTTAACCAGTGCGGAGGCCACAAGCCTATCACAGGTTCTCCGTGGGGATAGAGTTGACCTTACACACATACTTCCTCATTCAATGTCTGATTTCATGAAACAAGGTTTTCTGGTAAGGAAGAGAAATTGGTGAAGTGGGGCATCAGTATTGAGGCGGAAACAAGCTGGACTCAGATCTATTTGTTTACCGTAAACAATAAGTGACAACCCACCCAGGCAGTCATATACTAGTAGATTTTAAGGTGGCTTGCAATGCGGAAAATCGTACAGAGTGCTTTAGAATCTAATAATAAGGTAGATGCAAGCAATCATCAGCCAAAGTCCTGGTACTGTTACTATTGGAATTCGGCGCTTTTTACCGAGTAATCTCGTGCGCCGAAACGAGAGCAACATGGATGGAATGGAAGTACGAGTATCCCCCAGTCATATGCCCCTCCAGGTGCAGGGGTCCGCCGATCGGTCGCGGGGTTGTCCACTAGAGGCAATGTACCTAATTTTTTTTGCTGGAATGAAAGACTCACCTCACCTTCTCTTCGTTTCCTCTTCATCATCCACCTACTCGAGAAACTTCACAACTCCTCCGATTCAATACCTCCACAACCGCAATCATGGCAACAAACAGCAGCTATGCTCTCACCGAGTCCCACAAGGACGTAAGTCTGACTTCCCCATGTCTACCAGCTGTTCTCGTGGGGCAAAAATGGCGATGAAATGTTTGTTGAATGTACTGACCGACTCTTTCTACTAGATGCTGGAGAAGTCCCTCCTCGACACCGACCCAGAAATTGCGGACATCATGGTAAGCAGAATCCGGAACCCCTAACGATTCGCAAAACGATATGTGCTGACTGGTACTCTTTGCAGAAACTCGAGATCCAACGTCAAAGAGAATCCATTATCCTCATTGCCTCCGAGAATGTTACCTCCCGTGCCGTATTCGATGCATTGGGATCGCCAATGTCAAACAAATATTCTGAGGGTTACCCAGGTGCCAGATACTACGGTGGCAACCAACACATCGACTCAATTGAGTTGACTTGCCAAGCTCGTGCTCTCAAGGCCTTCCACCTCGATTCCGAGAAATGGGGCGTCAATGTCCAATGCTTGAGTGGTAGCCCTGCCAATTTGCAGGTGTACCAGGCTATCATGAGACCTCACGATAGGCTTATGGGCCTTGATCTCCCTCACGGTGGCCATTTGAGCCACGGTTACCAGACTCCTTCAAGAAAGTTAGTAGACCTCGCTCCTTGTAGATCCAGTGGACTAATCATAATACAGGATCTCCGCCGTCTCCACTTACTTCGAAACCTTCCCATACAGAGTGAATCTCGAGACTGGTATCATCGACTATGATAGACTCGAAGAGAACGCCCTGATGTACAGACCTAAGGTTCTTGTTGCTGGTACCTCTGCATACTGCCGATTGATCGACTATGCCCGCATGCGCAAGATCGCTGATCTTGTGGGTGCATACCTCGTTGTCGATATGGCACACATCTCCGGTCTCATCGCTGCTGGCGTCATTCCCAGCCCATTCGAGCATGCCGATATCGTCACTACTACTACCCACAAGTCTCTTCGTGGTCCTCGTGGTGCCATGATCTTCTTCCGCAAGGGTGTTCGCAAGACTGATGCTAAGACCGGAAAGGAGACTCTCTATGACCTTGAAGGCCCAATCAACTTCTCTGTCTTCCCAGGCCATCAAGGTGGACCCCACAACCACACCATCACTGCTCTCGCCGTTGCACTTAAACAAGCTACCACCCCCGAGTTCAAGCAATACCAGGAGCAGGTTGTAAAGAATGCTAAGGCTCTTGAGGTTGAGTTCAAGAAGCTTGGCTACAAGCTCGTAGCCGACGGAACTGACTCTCACATGGTCCTTTTGGACCTCCGCCCACAAGCACTTGATGGTGCTCGTGTCGAGGCTGTCTTGGAGCAAGTCAACATTGCTTGCAACAAGAACTCTATTCCTGGTGACAAGTCAGCTCTTACCCCATGCGGTATCCGTATCGGTACCCCAGCCATGACATCTCGTGGTTTCGGCGAGGAGGCTTTCGTCAAGGTCGCAGATTATATTGATCAATGCATCAAGATCTGCAAGGAGGTCCAAGGTGCATTGCCCAAGAGCGATAACAAGCTCAAGGACTTCAAGGCGAAGGTCGCCGGTGGCGAGGTTGAGAAGATCAACGAGATGAGAAAGGAGATTGCCGCCTGGGCTGGCAGCTTCCCTCTCCCAGTCGAGGGATGGAGAGTTTAGATTGATTGTTGTATTATGAAAAGGCGCTTCGGAGTTGTTCAACAAAAAGCATGAATGCATGGGGTGGGTCTCTTCTGGCTACTTCAACTCAGCCATCTAGATATCACGGAGTAAAAGGGATCCATACTGAATCATCAATCTTAACAATGAATGCACTAAGCAATTTCAACATCAACCGTTTGGTCCTTCACTTAGATATGAAACTCGCTCGCTTAAATGTCGTGTTTACTCCTATTACCTAGCAAATGAAAGCTCTGCTTCACCACAACAAACGCCTAAGAGCCCGCTGCATCAAAAACACTAAGCGCCTGTGAGGACTCTCATTTCGCTTTCCACCTAACCTTCCCAACCCACTCCGCAAACCTCCTCACATCCTCCCTCTCCACCAACCTCTCCACAGTGAAGAATTCCTTCGCCAACTCCTCCCCAGTCGCGACCCTATGCACAAAACTATGACAAGCCCTGCACAGCCAAGCTACGTTCTCCAGCTGGTCCTCCGTATGCCATCTTCTCTTCAGAACCTTTGCGTGCACACCTCTCGGTATCAAATGGTGATACGTCAATGGTATCCAGGACCGGTCACAAATCTCACATTCTGTTGCTTGGAGGCCGGTCGTGCGTCGTGGTGGTGGTGGCGTGAGTAGAGTACTGATGTAGGTTGAGAGGATGGGGGTTAGATATTCGGTTGTGGTTTTGTTATTTGGCAGGAGGGAGTAGGTTGTTAAGGTGTCGGTTATACTTGGGGGAAGAGAGTCTAAAATGCTGTTGTTTATACTGGTGGCCAAGGGGTCTGAGTATGTGGCCTGGAGAGAAGGGGTGTTGAGCCAGGTTGAGTATGTCAATGTCCTTAAATCGGATGGGAGATTGGTGAATATTTCTGTGGCGAGGTACTGTGACGGGCTCAATGTCTGATTTCGAGATATAGTATTGAACTGCAGTCTGCCGGGAAAGCTTACGTCTATGAACTCTCCAAGTTCCTCGGCATCGTTTGGCTCTTCAGCTTGAATGACCGGCTTGATGGCATTTTTGCGTCCAGCTCTAGCTTTTCGAGGTTTCTTAGCTGGCGTGGCTGTCGATTTCTCGATGAGTGGGGTGGAAAGACAGTCTCTGAAAAGTTGGAAGTTCGACTCCTCCGAATCATTCATTATTATTCTTTGGAAAATGAACTTGGAATAAACAAGAACATGCCCGGTAGCTTCTCTCCCACCTTTGAAAAATGCCGGGAATCAAATAGTCATTAAATGGATCTTCAGGTACCGGTACTTTGAGCAGGCATCCATTCGGGCTGATCCGTATATTTTACCCCGCATGCGTCATCCGGCAGACCCCGCTATATCTTACAGTACTGCGGTAAGATCACTTCAAACTTCTTCTACCTCCCACAACTCCTACAATTCCTCGTTCGAAAATAGAGTTTCGCAAAAGTCTAATTCGAGACTATGGCTTCTACTAGTGAGATTGTTATTGCATTTGACCTATATGGCACGCTGCTCTCAACGGAGAGTATTGCGAAGGAATTGGCGAGCCATTTTGGAGATGAGAAGGCTCAATCTATTGCTGCGTTATGGCGGAGGTATGGGTTTCTTGATTCGGAATCGAGTGATTGCTGATTGAGTGGTCTTGTGCAGATTCCAATTGGAGTATACATGGCGAATGAATAGTATGGGTGAGTGCTCTCGTACCAATGCGTCTTGACCTCAAAAATAGATACTGAAGTGTCAACGTCAGACCTCTACAAACCATTTTCAGACATTACAAATGCATCACTCAAGCACGCTCTTGCGGAATCATCCGTCACCCTCTCAGAAGAAGACATAGCCTCTTTGATGAGAGCATACGACTCACTCGGAACCTTCCCGGACGTTCCACCCGGTCTGAAGATCATATCATCGTCCGCCAATATATCCGCCTACGTATTCTCCAACGGAACAGACTCCATGGTATCGTCGTCGGTCAAGAAATCACCGGCTCTCTCCTCCCACGCCTCCGTCTTCAGAGATCTCGTCACAGTGGAGGAAGTCGGCGCTTACAAGCCGGATCCAAAAGTGTACCAGCATTTACTGAAGAAAGTGAGGAAGGAGAAAGATGCAGGGAGTGTTTGGCTGGTGAGTGGGAACCCATTTGATATCGTGGGTGCTAGGTCAGTTGGTATGCAGGCTGCGTGGGTCGATAGAAAGGGTGGTCATCATGGGGCGGGCGGTTGGACGGACCAATTAGGGACATTGGCTGCTGGTGGACCAACGATCGTCGTTGATGGTGTAGAAGGTGCGGTTGAGGGGATTAGAAAGTGGGTTGAGGATAATGGGAGCAGGAAGTGAGGTGTTGGTGTGTTCAAGTGTATGGTTTTGTGTTCCAAGTTGGACGAGTTGGCGCCGGATCGATGGAGAAAAGGTCCGTGGGAGCACTTAGAATGGCTATATCATGCCTGAGGTGTTGTTAAAGTGTTAAAGTATCTTTCCCATCCAGCACCATAATCTTAGGGTCTCTATCCTGTTGAGTCTGTTCAGCAACCAGATCCCGTTCCCGGTAGCTGGCCCACATTTTCGGATGCAGCGTGTCAATGTTATCTTCGAGGCTCACTTAGACCTGCATCGTACCTGCAAGCTTACTGTCATAGTTGTCCAATGGAAAGCGAGTGGTTCTCACCTGAATTGTAATTTTTGGGGTTCTCAAGACGTAATTATACACTTCTCGCTTCTAACACGTTTGTTATTCGCTGGAGATCGATCTGAGTGTCAGATCTAAGGCAAAACGCCATGCAGGAACGATGCATCTTCTTTTCCTGAAAATTTGCATCTGAGAATCAAATCTCAATTCATGTCTTATTTCCAACTTTCAATTTCTATGCTCTGAAAATATGTTTCTTCAAAACCTCAGTCAAAAAGGGGGCCATAGGCGAGCTGGGTTAGTCAGCAGAACAGGCGAGTAATCTCCAGAAATATGGTACGTAAGAATATCTCCCAGCGAGATCGCACTGATAACCATCCCATCCTTTCCGTGCATCATCAATTTATTTTCTTCTGATAAGTAACTTTTCCTTCTTTCTCCTACATGTCCACACTTCTCCATATTCCAAAACACTTTTGTCTCACAACCTTGTGGTCTTAATTGTGCAATTGACAATCAGTGTGGCACACCATTCTGCAATCTATTACCCACCCTTACACCACCTTGTGCAACTTTCGGCTCGTCTCCAGCATGTCGGAAAGTGGGGTCTCACGACGAACCGAGAGTGAGGTTGATAACGATGAGATGAGAGGAAATCGCGGAGGCTCGGCCAGCTCGCCTTCTGCGCCCTGTTTGAAAAAAGGGAAAGGGGGACGTAAAGTTGTATGTTGATTTTTCGTCTATTTCGTTTTGAGAATGGTTGGTGTTCCAAAAAGCAATCGAACCTAACGGTAAACAGATGTTCCCTTCGGCAGAAGAGAAGAAGCAACGCAACCGAGACTCCCAAGCAGCCTTTCGCGAACGTCGAAAGGAACATATTTCCGAGTTGGAGAACATTGTTCAGGAGCAGAAGGAGAAATTGCAAGAATCGAAGAACGCGCAGGCTAGTGCCAAGGAAGAAGTCTTGATATTGAAGTATAAGAACTCTCTTCTAGAACGGATATTGCTTGAACAAGGTACTCAGACTCGAAAATACTTCAAAAGAGTCGTGCTAACACTTACGAGGAATTGATGTCAATGCCGAGTTGAACAATATCTTGGTGTTCCCACCACGACTGCCTGAGAAGCGTATACGTAAAGAGAGAGTTCTTTCAAGACCCGATGTTGAGGTCATGCCATCGAAGAGAGCTGTTCCTATGACTTCTTCACCAAAGACAACATCTGACTGCTGCCATTGTTCCTCATCTCGACTTCAATCCAGTCCTGCATCCCATCCTAGCACACCAACACTTGCTGAGCCAGTCACTGCTACATCGCAAGACATGACTCGCAAGCGAGCAAGACATCACAACAGTACAGACGCCAGAGCCCACAAGCACCAGAAAGTCTCCGTGCATCCAATTCCCAAAGTCCGGTCACAGCCTTGTCCCCAGAACACAACTTATCCCGGCAAGTACCCCCATTGTCCAGCTCATTACACCCCTTAAAGAACTATTTGGTCCTAGATTGATCCCGTCTTACAGCACCCGATACATTCACCCTTCTTCCCACCTCAATATCCCATCCCGCATCAAGACAAACCCGACAAGTCCAAGAAGAATTCTCCGAACTCTTCCCACCATCATTCATAGAGCCACTCGGCAAGTACCCCTCCCGCGATCCATCCCGGTCATGTTTTATAGAACTCTGTTCGTCCTAGACTGAAAATGTAAGTACAGATCCGTGCGCCACCACATCTACCACCCTTGTCCTCGATGAGGAATCCGATGCCGCGCAAAGCGTGTGGGCTCCCACGCCGCCTCTGCCAGCCGAGCTGCCCGATCATGAGCATGACCGCGTCGCTACTAGGACTCAGGTCCCAGCGAAGGCTTTCGACTTTGACTTTGATTTCGAAGCGGACTTTTCGTTCGGAGGATTTGCAGAAGCTTCCGCTGGCTTTGATATGGATCTGGGCTTTTTGTCAACGGTTCATGTCTGATCATTGAGGGCGATGAGTCGGTTGGTTGTCGTAAAAAGAATTTGGGAGGCTAACTCTAGTTTGATCTCTTTGGTGTCTGGAGTGACAGCTTTTGGTTGTTCAGCTCTACTGGCTTGATGGCGTTAGGCTCATGAATGGACGAATCCCTTTACTCGTACTCAAAGTGAAAACTCCCTCGTGGTCTATGCATCATCATCTTCCTCTCCGCCGTCATCTTGCACCTCTTTAGTAGCAGTCGGAGCTTTCTCTTCCTGCTTCCTCCACAAGCCTGCGAGGAATTCACTCGTGCTTGCCTCATCGATGCCCTTGTCGTCTCTCTTCTTGAGGAATCGAGGAAATCTCAAGCTCAGACCCTTCTCATCACTTACTAGCCCGATTGCCGCAGTGTAAGTGGGACTGATCGTGATATCTGGCGCGTGTTAATACCTCAGTCGAAAATGTTCCTGAATGAGTAAGACCTTACCAGCAAAAGCCATCTCCCACACCTCCTGTGGTTCAAACCAGACATCCGGATGCCCACCCTCATAATCAACATAACTCGGCTTCCCACCCAATACATGCTCACCATCCTCGTCGTAAAATTCTTTATTGGCTTTGTAAAATGTATCAGTAAACCCAGATATGCATTTGCAGACCGCTTCTAGTGAGCCAGTCTCCTCATTTCGCACAGCCAGCAAGATTGGCGACCACCATTTTGATTTTCGACCTTGACCATGCCAGCCAGCGACTGGAATAAGATCCAATGTGTCGAAGGTCGTGCTGTAATCTTTCTTGACTTTCAGCCAGGAGTCGAGTCGTTTGTCTGGTTCGTAGGTGGCAAGGAGGGCTTTACGGCGTGTCTTTTTTTCTACTGGTTCTTTGTCTGGTTTCTTCTTGCCCTTGGCGGGCTTGGATGGCGGCTCTGATACAGCAACTTCTTTGCTATCGACCTCTTCATCTGCTATATTAAGATTCGGAAGGTTGTCGAGGATCTTGACCATGATACCTTCGCACTTGATGTCGGTAGCGCTTTTGAAAAACTCTAGCACGGTTTCAGAGTCCTGCGATGTTGCATCGATGCTTTTGACCCAGGTGAACTGGTTCGGGATTTCTGTGAATAGACCTCGAAGAAGTTCTCGTCTTTCGCGGAATGGTCGATCTAGTAGTGACTCGCCGTTCAGATACATGAGATCAAATGAGAACAAACAGACTTCGACTTTGACGCTCCCAATTGCTACATCTTTTCGAGCACGATTTGCAAGCGTTTGGAATGTTTTCAGGTCGCCTGAGTCCCGATCAACGGCAACAACTTCGCCTTCCATGATAAAGCTCGAGACACCTTCACCGCGGATCTTGGGGATCAAAGCAACCAGATCTGGATACTTGTCTGTCATAAGCTCTAGATGACGGGAGAATATCGAGACTTTGCCTTGATCATCGCAGTGCACCTGTGCGCGTTGGCCATCATATTTGTACTCGCAGCTAAAATCTCGGCCTTGTAGCTTCGTGAGCATTTCAGAGAGATCCCTAGTAATGCTGCCCAACATAGGGCGTAAGGGAATATGCAGAGCCAGTCCACATCGGAGGAGAAGCTCATCGCACACGCCAATTTCCAGGAGGACGGGGATGAGATCGTTGTAATTGGGCCGTTTAGCGAAACATGCTTTTACAATTTCTTCAGACTTCGACCACACTTCTGCCAATTCGTCTTTTTTCAATTTGGCGAGCTCAGTAGGGGACTTCAGAGGGAAATCGGCACCTGGCGGTCGAGACAGTAGTATTGCTCGAGAAAGAGCGATCAACATGGTCGTTTTGACAGCACCGATACGAAGCTATAAGCATGTGAGCGAGAATTATACACAAATGAGAAAGACTGACGTGTTGACAAAGAGTACGGACGACATATCGACTCTCTTCAGCACCCCTCGCATCCTGTAATAGGCGATCTACTACTCTTTGCTTGATCTCACCACTTCCTGTGCCTTGTGTTTTAGCAATTTTGACGAGCGATTGATATACTCCCTTGATCGTGAGTGGCTTCGGTTTCCTGAGAGTGAAGCTTTGTCGTTTCTTCGCTTCGAAAGCAACATCGCCAGCATCGCCCACCTTGTCGTAAAGTGCCTTCAGTGATCTACCATCTAGGCCACAGACATTTTTCAGTGCTTTGGAGATGGCTGATCCTCCTAACCCGAGCTCGAGTGATATATAGGGTGGTGAAATGGCATTGGTACTTAGCCAAACCTAGAACCAAAACGTCAGATATCTATGTATCTAAAAAGCTTGCAGAAAAATTGCGAGGACGCTACGGCATGAACGACTAGACTCTAAAAGCGTTGGTAGTAGACAGAAATGAGTTCAGAGCACATACAGTGGGAAGTAGACTACTAGGGTCACCCTCAATAATCACCCGGAGCAGATTCACGAGAGTATCTACGATCTTGATGCGGCTTTGAGTACTATTGACCAGCACAAAGCATCTCGTGAGAAGTGCATATGATGCATCTCCTCCCTCCGCTGCCCAATGTCCTTGTAGCTCTGCCACGTACTTTGAGGGATCGAAAGTCAGAGGGCTTTCGTCAAACGGAATATTCGAGGAGACATTATCTTCAGCGGATCCAGCGGACTGTAGGGAGAGGGTATTGCTGCTTTTTGGTGCGAACATCGAATGCGGAGCTTGCTTCTTGGGCGACTGATCTTCAGCGCCATCTGGCTTGCCTTCGAGAGCTTTGTCTTTGGGGACTTCTTGGTTGTTAACAGACATAAGTCCGGCCTGTCTTCCATTCGTATCTCCCTGAGTGTCTTCTGAAGGTCCATCTGCAACATCCACATCCATTGCCTTGGGCGGATTTTGCCCACCAACTTCCTCTTTGGCCCATTCTGCCTGGAGCTTCCTGGCCAATTGCTCGTCTGTTAATTCTGCCCCATCACTCTGTCCTCCGATATTCTCGAAATCTTGCGATATACCATTGCTCGTCTGGATTGGCACAGCTTCCTTTTGCTTCCCAAAGAAGAAGTCGAGGTTCCGGGAGCTCGCAGGAGAAGATTTGGTGTCATTGTTGACTTTGCGCTTTTTCGTCGGAGGGGCCATGATGGTTCGGAGATGCGCTCAAGCTGCCCGTCAAATTGCCTTTCGCCAGTGTCACCCAGTATATACCCTCCATAAAATAGCAGTACTCCTGGCCAAGAAATTCATGGATGTTGAAGTTGAGGTTTTGACTTTGAAAATATTGGGAGGTTCTTTGATGCCGTCATCGAAATCTGGGGAAGCACGCGTTTGAACGCGCCGCTCGCCAGACCCGTTGGAGCTTCTGATCCTGGAACTGCGGCTGCAAGTGGGATAACAAAAAGTGTCCACAGCTCCAACACCCGCTCCGGAGTACTTTTGCCCAACCCATTCGGTCACATTGCAATCCCACGCAGGTATACATCTGCCATGGCTACTTCTTCGTTGGCTCGGCAGACATCGTTGAGTCGGAAAAAGAGTCCTGTCGCAGTGCTGCTAAACCCTCAAACGGATATTCCACTCGGGGAAAGAGACATTAGAGTCGAGGACTATCTGAACGACAAAATACAAACAGCTGCAGACCTTGGGGATATTTCCAGCCTGCTGGCCAGCGTGGAGCTGCAGAAGACGCAGCTCGAGAGCCAGGTACAAATCCGTGCTGTATCATAGTTGGTAATATACTAAGTCGTTTGGTAGCTTCGACATGCAACATCCGAGCTAGAACAGGCGCGAGTGGTGGCTGCCAACCGCAATACTTCAATGATGGAACAATCGCAGGAGTTTGAAAGGGGATACGCCAATGTTCTTGAACGCCTGAAGATTGTCACATCATCGGATACACCAGAAGAAGCAAAGCGGAAATTCGAGAAGCCTTTAGAAAAGCTACGGAAGCTTGAGCTTGCCCAAGCATATGTCAAGCTCTTGGATGAGGCAGAATCACTGAAAAGAGAGGCAAAATCTTGTCTGCCAGGAAATCCGAAAGAAGCCTTGAAACCGTATACGAAATTGAAAGAAATTGCTATGATTTTGCCAGAGCTTCAGGAAGGAGCAGAGGGAAGCGGCGTCCACCTTGTCAAGTTCATCCAGGAGACCACCGACAATCTTTGGATCGAGATGAAGAAGATCATGTTGGATGAATTCGAGGCAGTGTTGAAAAAGTCAAATTGGCCAGATGCTAGCAGCGAGCCCACTACGGAATGGAGCGACTGTTTGGAAAAACTTTTGGACTTACAAAAGCCTGAGATTGTTGCTGCTCGTGAACCTCTCGTACTTCTGCCCATGGAGGTTCTGGCAAAGCCGTTTGTGCAGCAATTCAAGTATCACTTCTTCAGTGACAAGCCCACGAACCATCCAACACAGGTTGGTGCTCGCTAAGATGAAAGTGTATGGCTCGTTGCTAATTTTTTGCAGCTTGGAAATTACTATTTCGAGTGGTTCCTTGGAACTGTTACCAAATGGCAAAACTTCTTCAGAGAAAATATTGGCCCTATCCTTGCTGCGCATTTCAGGGGCAATATTTATGCGGGCAATGCTCTTTATGTTGACCCGGTAGCTGCGTTCGTAACGGCCTTGCTCCCAGTGATGAAGGCAAAGGTCGATGCGCAAGTAGAGTCGGTCGCTAATAATCCACAACTGCTCAGCCGCTTCATGCTCCAGCTCATGAACTTCGACGAGTCGATCAGAAAGAGATTTAACTACGATGGAGGCAACCCAGATCTGGGATGGAAAGGCCTGACTTGGGAAGTCCTTGACCGATGGTTTGATACATGGTACGAGATCGAGAAAAAATTTGCACTTGAAAGATACTGGGATATCAACAAATCACCGGATAGTACTGCGATTGATTACGACAGCTCTGGTCCTGGCAAGACCAAGCCTACCTATGGGGCAATAAAAGTTACGGACCTAATCCAGACGGAGACACTTCAGTACAATAAGCTACGAAAGTTTTCTCATAAGATGAAGTTCCTTATCGGTATCCAGGCCGAGATTCTAGATCTCTACTATGGTCGCCTCAAGGATTCTCTGGACGTTTATAGCACGATCACATCTACTGTCGGTCGCACAATCCACGGCATCACCAAGGAGCAAGAAGCCGCTCTTCAAGGCATTGGCAAGTTCGAGACGCTTTGCAAAGTTTTCGGGAGTGCCGAGCATCTTATCTCGATGATGAAGGACTGGAGTAACGAGGAAGTGAGTCTTCATATCTCCAATGTCTGTCGTACTTGGAAACTCTACTTACCAGCATAGTTTTTCATCGATATGTGGGAAGACCTGCAGGAAAGAGCAAAAGACACAGACACCAATGCCAAACTTGCTGGCGAAATGTCATACAACGAAGTCAGAGATAGCACATCGGATGCTATGGGCTCGGAATCGGAAGGTGCAGTATTCGACAAGACAATTGAGAGCTATGAGAAACTTCGACAAATGGCCGAGTCGTACATCACACAAGCTGTCAAATACTCCTTTCCAGTGTCCTTTAAGCATTACATCACCAAGCCGCAATGGTGCACTATTGGAGATGCTTCTTCCAGTAAGTCTTCTTGAGTCAAGTCAGCAGCGTGTTTCTAACTCATGGACAGCCTCGTACCCATCCGCAAGGACTGCAGAACTTGACGGGCCACTTCGGGTATGTGTACCTGCCGCCTTGTACTTCTCTGTACTAATATGAATTAGGAACTGGCTCAAAGTATGGAGTTCTTGCGAAAGGTGCTTGCCGATGCACCCTTCCGGCGTATCTGGCGAGATGCACTTGGTAGTCTTCAAGACTTGATCTTCCACGATGTTCTCCTCAGACAAGAATTCACCACCCTTGGTGCAGCACAACTTCGTTTCGACTTTGAGGCTATCCAAACAACAGTCAGCCGACACATAAGGTATGGAGATGGCTCGACACTTGCGATGCCAAAATTGAGAGAGGCAATTTCGTTATTGAACGTTCCCGTTGATGCAGAAGGCGTTCAGAAGTCTCTACGGGAAGTCAGTGAGGAGATATTTGCAGATAGTCAACGGACTTCTGATGCGCTTGAGAGTTTGGGAATGAAGCATCTTACGAATGGCGAGGCGAGGGCCATCCTGGCGAAGAGACTTGAGGCAAGTACGGATTAAAACAGCATTGCGAAGGAGTTTAGCATCATGAATTTTAGACGGATTGCGACGGCACTAGGCTTGATTACTAGACATCACGTTCATCAACGAGAGCATGAATAGAGGAGACTTTCGATCGTTATTCTAGTGTCAAAATAAGCATCAATATTGTAGTCAGAAGCGGTTTTCTTGTCTTTTCTTTTTCTCTGCTGTTTCGATGGAGTTGTTGATGTCATGATGTAATCGAAGAAACCACATTCGACGCTTCGCCTGGAGTTGACTTAGACCAAACCATCAGCCCGTCATAGACTACATTCCATCCAAGTACTCATGAATTCATAAAGATGATTAGATCGCGGATCAACATTTAAAAATATTTTGTTCTTTGCATTTCAGATCAAAATATTCAGTCAAATCTCCAATTTACAAGCTACAACATGACTTCAAGCAAAGGTAAGAATAGTTCCTCGCCTCTTTGATTGCGACTGAGTATTGATTGTTTCTATCACAGGAAAGCCTACGGATCCCGAGTTGAGGGAGCAGATCAAGGAGGGTATGTAATACTACGGTGTCTTTGTCCCATTTTTCTTTCTCAACATTTACTCATGCTGCTACCTCGTGCAGATATCAAGGCAGAGCCCAACAAATCCGGCGGTGGTGAGGGTCAATGGTCAGCATGGAAGGCAAGATCCCCTATTTCTCTTTTCTGCATTTCTATCTTTTCTTTTAAGAGATTAGTATCATCTGGCATCTCGAAGGCTTGAAATATATGAGTTGAGGGTTTCTTTGTGTATATATTGGACTGAAATTGACCTTGGACCAGGCTACAAAACTCGCCAAGGAGTATGAGAAGCAAGGAGGTGATTATGAGGAGGAGGCTGGAAGCAAGAATAAGCCTAAGAAGGGAGAGCCGGAAAAGAAGGAGGACTAGATATGAGGAACGATTCAGTGTTCAATAATTGGAATTGTTCTTCAATTACTTTACTTTTATTTTACCTTGGAGACGTACAGATCTCATTCTAGTCGGTTGCATGTCACGAGAAAACACCTCAGGACAGTGATATTTTTAGGGAAAGGCACGCAGTGCATTGGTTATTTGGTTAACAGAACGTACGTTATAACCTTGTATTAATGTGAGTACAGCTAATTGACCCCTCAAAGCTGTGACCTTCCTAGCCAGCCAGGCTGAGATTCAGGAGGTGCGCCAAGATCAAGGGCAGGCCAATAGGCGAGGGAATGGTATCTCGCTTGGGAGCAGTCACTTGTTTGAGATCCCAGTTGCTGAGATCACAAGCTGAAGATTGGTCGAAATGTTGTTTCAGAGGTCACATATCTGGTGATAATTTTGGTCTTAAGACTTCACGGCCATTCCGAACGACTCGAGTACAACGCCTGTGGATACTGCCTTCAGCTGTGCTATGAATCTGCAGTGGGGAACACACAGGAACCAAGCATTAATACATGTATTTTACCGCGGATGCTACCCAGTCTGTATGTGGCAAGTATTTCATATGGTATCGATCTCCCTGGTGCCAGAGTCTTTTGCGCATGATGTTTGCGCTCCTACTAGACTGCCTGATGGTTTACTGATTGGTAAAGTTGTCATGAACAGTCTGAAGTCTCTGATAATGCTTTCCTCTGTGCCCATCAGGTGTCACTTACTCGGGCTAGTTCTGGTCACAAGAAAGTCATGGACCGATTTGCATCCCGGAGCTAATAAGGAAGGTGACAACCCCCCTCGGCCCGACCCTCAGAGAGCTATGGACGATCACCATTGGCCATGAGTGCGGTGAATGACAACCACTAGGTTCTCTCTTGATTCACTTGCCAATTCCATTCCTTTGAGTACGGACCGCTTGTGATCAATGCCGGTCTTTATAAGACCAGAGCTCCTGCACGCGTGAAGTGCCGACTAGATGCTTTTCGATCCATCCCAATCCAAGTGTACCAAGAACACCATAGTACTTAGAGATGTACAGCTTTGGTTGCATGTGGCTATTCGCCTTGATCTCCTTTTCCCGTGCTTCACCACTGTCAATCTTAGCATCCCGCTCGGTGCATGGCAATAATTCCAACTCAATCTTCAGTACAAGGGCAGAAATTCCGCGACTAGTCAATGTTTGTACAGACCAGCCGAGCAATACCAATCCGACAAATATACCCCCAGGCGAATTTAAGGCTCAGAAGGCCTTGACCGATACACAGGCCGCTTACCTCACCATCGTGAACGGATGTAATCAGGACTTCGAATTCTTGGGCGCAAATCAATGGCAAATGAGGAATTGGGACGGCCAATGGGTGACGATCCCAGCTGGAGAATCTGCACAGTTCGACATCAACTTCGTTCAAGGTCTTTTCACTAAAGACAGTGACACAGGAGGGGAAGCCTATTTTCGGATCAAGGATACGGACAAGAGATTTCACATTTCTGCCGATTATGTCTCCAGCATGTCTCCTAAGCTGAGAGCTCGAATCAGCTATGATGGAATAGGCACCAAAGATACCGCTCAGGGAACGATGTTTGACCTCGGGTTTCCGACGAAGAGGAACGGGAACACTCTCCAGTGGGTCCTCACTGGAAGTGACAGTTATGGATACTGGTCAAGCGCGAATCCTCCAGTGGCATACCTACATACCATGCTGAATGTTATCGGAGAACGGAAGCTGAAATATGTGACCATGATTGGGAGCCACGATGCAGGTATGAGCGAGATTGATGGCAGCACTGCATTTTCCACTTGGCAAAACACACAAACACAGTGGCTCGATGTCTATGGACAGCTGGTTCGCGGCTCACGTTGGTTCGATATTCGCCCGTGTCTTGGTAATAGCGGGAAACACATGACATGCCACTATTCGGTATCTTCCAATGGTGCAGTTGGCTCCAATGGTCTGGAAGTGGACGAGGTCATTGCGCAAATCAACAGATTCATGGATGAGTATCCGGGAGAACTCGTAATCATAGACCTCAACAATGAGTCTGGATTCGACACGGACCGCCGTACCCCCGAACAGTCGTACAACAGACTTACGGACGACCAATGGAGACCTATCTGGCAGAAATGGAGAGACGGTATCAAAAAGCCTTGTAAAGGTTTTGGTAGTGTTGCTCGTCTAGACGATCTTACCATGAACACGCTCATTGGCGATGGCCAGGGATGCGTCATTACTCTCTTTCGCAGCATTCCAGCCACAGAAGATGCATCCAAGGGATTCTATAACTACGGCATGCTCAACGCATATAACAGTTACGCCAACACGGACGAATATGAGAGGATGCGCACAGATCAACTTTCGAAGCTACAGCAGAACCGCAAGCTCGGTAAAGAGGGAGATAGTGGAACGGAGGATGGATTCTTTCTCCTGTCTTGGACAATGACTTTGGGTGTCAACGACATAGTTACGCCCCTAGCTGATCGCGCGGCCATTGCCCAGAGCAGCCTATTCTGGTCTGCGTACCTTGCCTTCACCCCCTATTCTTATCCCAATGTCATCTACGTGGACTTTGTAGGACAACCTTATCTACTTGATCAGGGAAAAAGTCAGGCAGATTATCTGAAGCAGACTGGAGGCCATCTTACAGGGCTGGCTATGGCTGTCAATTTGCAGATTGCAAGCCAGAATTGCTATGTTCGTGGAGGAAAGATATGAACGAGCAAAATTGAGACCTTATCAGTAAAAAGAAACGAGGCAATTTCCCAACTTCAACGCCAAATTAGATCTCGTGAAAGCGTTCTCTAAGCTGTTACCTTCATTTCAACGCAACTAACTGATTGCCCTCATTGTCATCTCCACCACGGCAAATGTACCAGCACTAACGGGCATAGCCCTCAAAAGTGTCGGCCCGATACCCTTCCAGAACCCCCTCAAGCCCTCCGCTCTGTACGTCTGTCTGAAGCAATCATTCATACCCTTGAACTTCTGCTTGTCACCAAACCCGTCACTCTGCATCTTGCTCTTAACGACATCGAATGGATAACTAGACAACCACAATGCCTCACCAGCCAATCCACCGTAGAAAGCAATCTTGTAGCTGGGGATCTCCTTTCGGTCAATCTTGTTGCGCAGAGCATCGGCGTTCATCATGTATTCGAAAGCGAGAAACCACACTCCATAGGCCTGTGCCTCTCTGAGAACCGTCACGGCCTCGCCCCGGTAGAGACCCTTTAAGACACCTTCATGGGCAGAAAGCTTGCGTACGCAGTCCAATGGACCGTTGTACAGCCTAGCTGCTCCGTGTGGCTGGGTCTGCAACCTGATTCTCACATGCTCGATCGGGCCTGAGATCACAGAATTGGACACTCCGGCGAAAGCACCAGCAAGATAATACTGGCCGTAGGAGAGGCCTGGAGAGAGTGGGTTCTTGCTGGTGTTGTATGCTTCGATGCGGCGGCGAGCCTCGTGGAAAGCACCGAATTGGACTGATACACAGGCTCCAATACCGATCAAGGGAGTAAGAGTGCCTTTGTAGAAAGCCAGTGCTCCCTCTTGGGCGTAGATAGTTTTTGCGGCGACAAGAGCATTCGGATATTGGGTTGTTGTTTGTAGTCGGACTTTCACTATGTCAAAAGGTTGTCCTGAGAGGGCGTTAGTTTAAATTTTCAATAAACCATGAAAACAGCTGAAACTAGAGATAATATGAAAGCAAAGACAGAAGAACTAGTCGGCCATATATCAAATCATATCAAAGAAACTTTCAAGCTGTGTATCCAACATGGCAGATACTTAAAACACCAGCTCAATATTAAAACATCCCCCACTATTGTCCACACGTGATGCTGAATATAAACAGGCATTGAGGTTGAACGATTGGCTGAGTACGCAAATCACACACGCAGGAATAATCGACTTACCTAAGAGTACCTGAGCAATTCCTCCCGCTGCACCGGCAAAGAGATCCTTCAACGTTCTCACCATTCCACCCTCCTCCATCTCAGCAGCTGCGTCTGCCATCTTGAATTACCCCTCCTCTCAGACTTGAAGTCTCGCGCTTCCAACAGCTTCTGTATCGAGCAAGGCTTGGTTGTGGTTCGAGTAACTGCTGAGAAGATGCGGGTGAAAAATTATGAGAAGAGAGGGACCTTTGAGATGTAAACAAAACAGATCCAGAAATTATGTTTGCTTTGAGCGATTGCGGCGTCGGCCGCGGATGATGTGCTTGTTCGCTTAAGCGTGCCAAGGATTCCTATCTCACCGCCTAGCACTTTTGGATTAGCTTCATCAACGTCATACTACGGAGTATATGGAGCGCGTTGTCTTTCGAGACAATGAAACTTTCCTCGTCTATCGCCTTCTCCATCCTTTTAATCCTCCAACCTCTCAACTCAGAAAGTATCAATTCGAACTCCGCACCTTTCGTTACCATGATCTTCAATCTCCCTTGGCTGTATGGCTTGGCTCTGCAAGCTGAGACCATGATTCGTGAATGCCCCTGACGTTCCAAGAGCGCTTCCTTCACGTGCATCGGGCTCCCCGGCTAATTGTTGGTCATGCTTCTATTTTGAGCATTTTGCCCCTCCATCTGCTGAGCTCAGCCTTGTGTTTTGTACTTATTGACCACCCCTCCCACATATCTTCTGACATCTAGCATTCCTGCCGCCTAATCATCTGGAAATTCATCTACAAGTGCCAGAATCAAATCATCAACCCAGCTACACAAAACTTTAAAGCAGAGGACAAATAGCAACAAAATGGTTATACTTGGTGGTCTCGAGCTGGTGGCAGCAGGCTACATCATACACAAACACAATCAGAATAAGAAGGAGAAGCAGCGCATAGAAGAAGAGGCTGCCGCTCTCGAGGAACAACAATACCGCATCTTCCCATCAGATGGAAGAGGTCGCCACTCACAATCTCATCGCCGACGAAGACGGTCGCATAGTCGCAGAAGGCATTCAACAGATGGGAAATACAGGAAGGAGAGTCCGAGGCCACCGATGCCAGTAGCAAGACCGCCACAATACAACAGCACGCCTGCGCTTGTGCAAAAGCCCCTTCAGCGACCAAATACCCATCCTCAACCTTTGCAAGGACCGAATGCGCCTCTTCAACCGCAGCAGAGACCGCAGCCTCAACCTCAGCCGCAACCTCAGTCGCAAGCGCAATATCCACCAGATATCAAATATGGATGGACCGATGAGCCTGCGAGGCCGCCACAACAACAGGACCCGAGTTTCCCACCTACAGGATGGCCGGCGCATTGGGAACAGTCGAGGCCAGGAGGTGCGCAAAGGCCAGAATCATCGCGAGGACGAGAAGAGAGAAGATCCGATTCGCCACATGTGAGATTTGGGCCTTCGCGACATACAACAAGCCTGAGGTCTTCAAGTCGAACTCCTCCACCGTCATATAGGGCCTAAGGAAGACATGGACGTTGAACTATTAGATGCTGGCATCTTTCCGTTCAGACGACATGTATGGTGGCATTTTTACGAGGAATGGTCTTTGTGGAAATTTAGCGGGAGTTATGTCCTCTCCCGGGGTCTTTGAGAGGCTTATAGAAGTGGGAAAATTGCTGCCTTGGAACTTTTGATACCACCAGATACCACTCGTCCTTCGAGAATATATGTTTTTCAATTATAACAATCTTTATTCTCTTATGTGAACATTGTCCTCGAATATGTGATGATTTCGTTTCAGCTCATGTCCTAACGTTCTTTATTATTCAACCGGCTAGAAAGCTTCCCAAAGCGCTATTTTGTCCCAAAACTTCCTCCGTGTCTGAAATCGACTGCGGCAAATGATTGCGAAGTGTAACGGAGTCTAAGAGATTGACCAGAGCCCGATGCGCATTCATTGTCCTGGGTGACTGAGTTTGACTACGACAATGAGTGCGATTGTGCAACAAAACCTAGAAGTTTGATCAGAAGCTTCTCAATGTCGGAAACTGGTTGCGAAATTGGGTGCGATGTGCAACAAAACCAAAGGAGGTCTGTAACAGTGAATTACCCAAGAGTGAGGTCGGCGTCTTCAAGCAAAAGATTGCTGAAGGTAGGACGGATAGGCCTATTCATCATCACCGTCACTGCTTATCTTGTTTCCAGAGACTAGACGAATGACTTGGCTTGGCGACAGAGCAGATGGAATTGTTAGGACTAGGGGCTGGTGCGGCTGCATATGGAAGTCGATATCTCTCAGTAGGCTATAGACAGCCGACACTTGATCAGGACAGACGCTGTTGGTATCGCTGACAGAGGGTTAGTCTTTGACCTGATCTTATTTAAGATGAAAATTGGCTTTATATATCTAATAGAAAGGTAATGCAGGCCGTGGATATAAAAGACATGATGAAATTGAAACGAAGACTGACATTTTATGTGTCTGACATCGACTGTGATGAGTACTTGCTATCAGTTCTTGGAGCACTTGCTGCCGAAACAGGCTATCGCTCCATAACATGTATTCACCTGGTAGTGCACACACACAGAAGTGAACTTAGTCAAGTATCACTACTCTCCTTAACACCCCTTATACCTAGCTTTTACTCAAGAAACCCCTCCCCCCACTTTTCAAGCGAGGTCAACATGGACGATTCATTCACTATAACCAAGGTTATTGAAATTGCAGATGCAATCTTAGTTCAAGAAGAAGTACATTTAGACTCAAGGATCAAGATGTCAGCTGTTAGTGTATCAAATCATTGCGATCACCCCCGAAAAGTAAGTTGCATAATGAGCAGAGATTCATTCTCAAGGGTATATTTCTAAATTAGCTGAGACGCTTCCTGGGATAGAGGGCAACGGACAAGCATCGATCTGTCTCCATTATCTTCTGTCATTCACATCCAAACACTCTCCCGCCGTTGGGCTGTCGCCATTGACCATGTCAAACCCAAACCCAGGCGCCGTCGCTATGCTCAACATATCAAAAATCCATCTTAGAAGCGTAAAATTTATCCATCCAGACGGGGTCCAAGACCGCTTTTGATTCCTTCCGAGAGGATGCTCCAGTCCAAGCCAGCGATTGCGCGATGGTTGCTGCCTTTCATCGACACCGAATCGGAGAAATTCCCTGTCGCGATCTTTCTCATCATAAGCGTATCCTTGCTCCTCTTCAGCTGTCTGCCATCTCCACGTATCAGATAATCCTCAAGCCACTCATCCTCCTCAGGAGATAGTGGTAGGTTGACGAGCTCGACACTTCTTTCTGCCACTGTCTCTTTTGGAGTGTTGTGGAGAACGACCGAAATCAGCATCTCGAACATGTGCCGCTGCGCATATTGAGGTTGGCCGCGACTAAAGTAAAAAGCTTCAGTAACGCTGGTCCTTGCGATCGCCGAAAATAAGCACTCGTTCGCAGACCGACTCGTGAGTGTGGGTTGCGCAGTATGGTAATAAGCCAGTGCGAGTGTGAGATCTTCCCTCGACTTTCTGACCAAGACTTCTAGGATCTCGTCGGCGAAGGTAGGAATCAGGGATGGGTGTGTAAGATATTGTACAGCCAACTACTTCATATTAGTGCCAGCTATAGTATCTTCAGGTGGATACAAACATCAAATTCCTTTCGATCCATATGCCATAGGCCTTTCATGTATATCTGGTACTTCTGCGGCAGGAAGGTACTCTGCGCGAGCGCCGTCGAGTATTCTCTTTTACCCGTAGGGAAATCGAAGGTGAGCAGTAGGTAGTAAAGCACAGAAATCTTGTGGTGGTCGCTCGAGGTGGTGTCGATTATGGTCTTGTAGAGCGTCCTCAGGGTATTGTTGGACTTTGGAGGGTAATATTTCGGAGCTGGGATAAAAGGTTCAGCCAGGAAGCCCATAGTGTACTAGAAGAGGTTCCTCACGTCTGGTAATGTTCATCGCCTTCATAACACGATCGATGAAGAGTCCCTCCAGCTCCTTTCGGTTTGCTTCGATCGTTGACACTGTATTCTCATCGTAAGAGCATTCCGGATCGAATGCGAAAACTTCCGCAAAGCTTTGGAAGCTGAACATCATTTGTTAATTGGTAGCAGCTGGTGTGAGCAGAAGTGTTGGAATGGGTGAGGCTGAAATGATGTTGACAACTGCGTGAAGAAATGTGGATTACTCGCGAAGAGATAAGGGATCACTCGTCCGCTAGATACACAGGCCTATCGCTACCTTATCTTAGCGCGGTTTTTGTTTACAACTCCAATGCTCTGTTTACTTTGACTCTTCCTCCCCACAACCTTCGACAACCTACGGCAACTCCATTCGACAACCTCACGACGCGTCATTTCGATCGTTTCAATTTCCGAACTGTTTCTCTCAACCCGAATATCAAATTAGGCTCAGCGCAAGCATCATAACGCGCGACGTTCAACGCGACAGACTATTTCGCAACACAAGAGGAACAAAACACACAGATTCCAACGCAATTGCATCTACGATGTCCGAGTCACCTGTACGGCCCTCGAGGAGGGCAGCGGCGCGCAGGAAGGTTGTTGTAGACTCTGACGATGAAGAGGAACAAGTACAGCCCAAGATGGAGGAAGACAGCGAAGAAGACTTCACGCCCGCACCAAAAAAGTCGCCTCGAAAAGCACCTGCAGGAAGGAGGAAGACTACGAATGTTGTCGCAAGTACTCCGCGTACCGGAGGTCGCGCAAAAAAAGGAGCTGCGAAGGAGAACATAGAACCATCTGAAATTTTTGATCCCGAGCAAACAATTCAACCTGAGCCAGAATCGCCTTCCAAGAAGGCATCACCACGAAAAAGAAAGAGTGCGCCTGTTAGGACTTCACGAACATCAACAACACCCGAGCTGCAGCCACCATTGCCGACCCCAGAGGCATCAGCCTCTCCTGAGCCATCTCAGCTTCACGGGACTCCCCTTGCGGACATTACAGAGACTCTGAATGATCGCCCTGGCACATCCGGCAGTCAGAACTCCGTGGTTAAGCCAATCAATGCAATGGACACAATCTTGGAGCGACCCATGGATATCGTTCTAAAGTCAAGGTCAATGGCTGCTCCCGTCGTGGAGGATACTGGACCAAAAGCCCGGATTGTCATTACTTATCTGATCCTCACGAACTTCAAAAGTTACGCTGGACGTCAAGAAGTCGGGCCCTTTCATGCCTCATTCTCCTCCGTTGTTGGACCCAATGGTTCTGGAAAGTCCAATGTCATCGATTCACTTCTTTTCGTCTTTGGATTCAGAGCAAGCAAGATGCGGCAGGGCAAGATCTCGGCTCTTATCCACAACTCTGCTGCATTTCCGGACCTGGATCACTGTGAGGTAGCGGTACATTTTCAAGAAGTTATGGACCAAGTAAGCACCTGATGACAGTCGCGCTAATCTGTTCACTGACTGATGTTGCTTTAGCCGAATGGGCCACCTGCAATCATTCCGAACTCTGATCTTGTGATCTCTCGTCGTGCTTTCAAGAATAATTCCAGCAAATACTACATGAATGGCAAAGAATCAAATTTCACTGTAGTTACCACGCTTCTTCGAGACCGAGGCGTGGATCTAGACCACAAGCGTTTCTTGATCCTTCAGGGTGAGGTCGAATCGATCGCTCAGATGAAGCCAAAGGCTGCAACTGAGCATGATGATGGACTCCTGGAGTATTTGGAAGATATCATAGGCACGTCCAAATACAAAACCCCCATCGAGGAATCTGCTACCGAGGTGGAAACACTGAACGAAGTCTGCGTTGAGAAAAGTGGACGTGTTCAGCATGTGGAAAAGGAGAAGAACGGCCTGGAGGACAAGAAGGACAAAGCTCTTGCATACATCAGAGACGAGAACGAGTTGACTGTGAAGCAATCTGCTCTCTACCAGCTATACATTGACGAATGTGGCGACAACATCAATGTCACTGAAGAAGCGATCAGCCAGATGCAAGCCCAGCTGGACGCTGAGCTCGAGAAGCATAAGGGTAATGAAGATGGCATTAAACAGCTCGACAAGCAGTACAAGAAAGGCCAGAAAGAACTTGAGAGTCTGGACAAGGATACCCAGGCCATCATCAAGGAAATGGCAAAATTTGATCAAGAGCATGTCAAGTTTGAGGAGAAGAGGAAGTTCCTGACCGGAAAGCAAAAGAAACTAGAGAAGACCATCAGCACTTCTGAGACTGCTGCTGAAGGTGCGCAGTCCACGATCGAAGAGTGCACGGCAGAGATCGAAAGGTCTGCTCAAGAGATTACAGCCATGGAGAAGAGAATGAAGGTCGAGGAGAAAGAGCTTGCAGTCATTCGTGACAACCTGAAAGGCAAGACTCAGACTTTCTCCGACCAAATTGCAGCAAAGCAGAAATCTTTAGAGCCATGGAACGAGAAGATCAACCAAAAGCAATCTGCTATTGCTGTGGCAGAAAGTGAGCTTGCCATACTTCACGAAAAAGCCAATGCTGGGGCCGTTGCACTTGAGGAGACCCAGACGAAGCTCGCCAGTATCGAGGAGGGCCGGGAAGCAAAGCTCGCCGAGCTCGAAAAATGCAAGGCAGAACGATCTAAGTTGGAGAAAGAAGCTGCCAAAGTCGAATCAGAGCTTCAAAAGTTATCCCAGAAAGAGCCTGAACTCAGATCGAAACTTTCTGGAGCCCGTCAAAAGGCAGATGAGGCGCGGGCCAGTCTTTCAAATACTCAGACCCAAGGCAACGTTCTCACCGGTCTCATGCGACTGAAGGAATCCGGACGTATTGATGGATTCCATGGCAGACTCGGCAACCTTGGGACCATTGACCAGAAATACGATGTTGCTATCTCAACAGCCTGCGGAGCACTTGACAACTTCGTTACAGATACTGTTGAGGGTGGGCAGCAGTGTATTGAGTACTTGCGAAAAACGAACCTTGGCAGAGGTAACTTCATGTGTCTCGATAAGCTTGGGAACAGAGATATGTCAGCCATCGATACACCCGAAAATGTTCCTCGACTCTTTGACTTGATCAATGCTAAGGATGACAAATTTCGACCGGCTTTCTACCATTCGCTTCAAAATACTTTGGTGGCGAAAGATCTTGATCAAGCTAATCGCATTGCATACGGAGCAAAGCGATGGCGCGTTGTGACTCTGGATGGCCAACTGATTGATAAGTCAGGTACTATGTCCGGAGGTGGAAATACGGTGAAAAAAGGCTTGATGTCTTCTAAGCTTGTTGCGGATACCTCAAAAGAGCAAGTGACGAAGCTCGAAGTCGACAGGGATGGCCTCGAGCAAGAGTTCCAAAGGTTTCAGGACAGGCAGAGGGAACTTGAATCGTCACTTCGAGATCTCAACGACCAAATTCCTCGCCTTGATACCAAGATGCAGAAGATCGGACTTGAAGTAGAGAGCTCCGCGCGAAACCTGGCTGATGCCCAACGCCGCATCAAGGAGTTGAGCAAAGAGCACCAACCTTCCAAAACCGATGACAGCAGAGTGGCATCTCTTGAGAAGGAGATTTCCAAGCTAAACAAGGAGATCGAGAAACTTCACAGCGAAACTGCAAGTGTTGAACAAGAGATCAAAGCACTCCAGGATAAGATCATGGAAGTTGGAGGTGATCAGCTTCGTGCCCAGAAGTCAAAGGTGGATGCTCTCAAGGAAGAGATCGGCGGTCTCAGCGAGGCTATTTCCACCGCCGAAGTTAACAGAGCGAAGGCCGAAAAGCAGAAGCTCAAGCAGGAGAAAGATCACGCCAAAGCCACCAAGGAACTTCAAACTGCAATTTCTGATCTCGAGGCTTTAGAGGAGGATATCCAAAACCAAAGCTCTGATGCCGAGGGCTACCAAGCTCGGGTTAATGAGGCATTGGAAGCTCTCAAAAGTAAGAAGAAGGACCTTAATGCGCTGAAAGCCGAATTGGACGAGAAGACCGGGGTTCTCAACGAGATTCGAGCCATTGAGATCGAGATGCGGAACAAGCTCGAAGAGAATCAGAAAGTTCTCGGCGAAAACCAGAAGAGACTCAGATACTGGCACGAGAAACTGAGCAAGTTATCTCTTCAAAACATCAGTGATTTGGGCGAGGAGACCGAGGCACAGGAGCTTCCTTCATACACCAAGGATGAATTGACGGATATGAGCAAAGACACCCTCAAGAGCGAGATTGCTGCTCTGGAGGAAAAGACTCAGAATGTCAACGTCGAACTCGGCGTGCTAGCTGAATACCG
Organism: Cadophora luteo-olivacea; assembly: GCA_026120085.1. NCBI lineage: Eukaryota > Fungi > Ascomycota > Leotiomycetes > Helotiales > Ploettnerulaceae > Cadophora > Cadophora luteo-olivacea. Next base: position 194,703 of record JALRMC010000006.1, read on the forward strand.
CCGACGAGTCGAAGAACATGCTGCGAGACATGCCGATCTTCAGAGTGCTGTGGCTCAGCGTGACTCGGCCAAGAAGCGCTGTGATGATCTCAGACGTCTCCGTCTCGAGGGATTCATGGAAGGTTTCAGTACCATCTCCCTTCGCCTCAAGGAAATGTACCAGATGATCACGATGGGAGGAAATGCCGAGCTTGAACTTGTGGATTCCTTGGATCCTTTCTCGGAAGGCATCTTATTCAGTGTTATGCCTCCCAAGAAGTCTTGGAAGAACATCTCCAACCTGTCTGGTGGTGAGAAGACATTGAGCAGTTTGGCACTGGTGTTTGCTCTCCATCACTACAAGCCAACGCCTCTATATGTTATGGATGAGATTGATGCTGCATTAGACTTCAGAAATGTAAGTCTGCCTATTCGCGTCAGCCCAAGAAGAAGTACTAACATGCCTAGGTCTCGATTGTTGCAAGTTACATCAAGGAGCGGACGAAGAATGCCCAGTTCATCGTCATCTCTCTTCGAAATAACATGTTCGAGCTCGCTTCCCGTCTGGTTGGAGTGTATAAAGTCAATCACATGACAAAAAGCGTCACGATCGAAAACCGGGATTACATCAATGCGGCTGTTGCTTGAGATTGGAAGACTTTTTGAGTAAAGATGTGTAGATGATATCATGACGGGATGAGGTTGGGTACACAGATCGTGGGGGTGGGACTTTGACTTTGGCGTTATGTTCTATGCATTGTAACATACCACGACAGCTTAATGAACCTTTCTTGTTTCCACGTCCTGACACCTTTACAACTCCAACCGATTTTGGTCCTGCTTACATCGTAGCGGGAGATTGGTCGCTCTTCATTATGGCTCAGGCTAATTCTCAAAGGTATCTCGACTTCTGCGCTTCCCCTGCAGCCTCAAGCCACATTCACAGTATGTCTCGCACGTGTTGTATTCCTCCAGATTGAGCCTCACATGAAGGCTTCGATTATACCAGCGCTACTTCGCGCTCTCTGCCAACTTCTCCGCCAACCAATCTGGCTGGCTCAAAAATGGACTGTGACTCGCACTACACTTTTCAACGACATTAAACGAATCCGGGGCGGCCTGCTTCGCTCCTGCAATCATACCTTCCTGCCCTTGCAAGGGAATAGCGTTGTCTTTCTCGCAGAGTATGTAAGTACTTGGGATAGTCTTCCACGGCGCAGCTGTAAGGGTGGATGCAAACGTGGGATAGGAATGTTGTTTCAGGGCAGCAATATGAATTTGTGCCTCTGAATCGGAAAGGTCGTTATAGAAGATCTCTTTTGGGTTGGCGGGATTGACAGCATCGCCCTGGAGGAGTCAGAAATCGCCAGTCAGATCTTCTTTCGTCCGGAGAACTCATTTTCGCTCCCTTTTGTTTGAGGTATGCTTGCACTATGAAGGAGGAACTCACATCAATATCAAACCACGGCAACGGCTTGAATCCCAACCCAGCCATCAGACTCCCTCCCTCCGGCAACACAAACGCCGCTACGAAGACCAGCCGTCTAATCCTCCCCCAACCCTGCTTCCCGCTTTTCCCAGTCTCATGCTCGTTCACATACTCCTTCAGGGCTTCACAGCCGACCACACCACCATACGAGTGGAAGATCATCACAACGTCTTTGCCGGTCGAGAGTACTTTGTTGACCACGTCTTTCACAGCGAGGACATCCGGGTCGAATGATTTGAGGGGTGGATTGGCCCCGTATGATGGGAGATGGACACCATGGACATCGTAGCCAGCTTTGGTGAGGAGCGTTGTTGTAGGTGCGAAGGAATTGGGACTGTGCCCTGGATTGAAATCAGAGGTTTGTTTGATTGACATGACATGTTCAAGTTCAGATAGGATGATGACTTACAAGCACCAGGGACGATGACAAAGTCAGGTTTGTCAGACATGGTTGATTGTGATTACTCGATAGTCAATGTGGTAAAGAGTGAGTAAGTCGATATCCAAGACAAGAATAGATTGGTAACTGAAGTTTAGAGAGAATATGAGATACAGAGACAACTAATCCAAGATCCAACAGCAAGTGAGCGAAACTTGGAAATTGGGCTCGACTTATAGCTACCTACCCCGCCGACCCCACCAGCACTTAACCTCTTATCGACGAAGATTTCGAGCCATACCAAGAACTAAAGAGTCTCACATGTGGAGGGGTCAACATGTCAAGACGTGGCAGTTCCGTTAGCTACGGTAGTTAGCTGCCAAACTCTCCTTGGTTTCCTAGTCCAGTGCTCCATTCCAGCATCGATGGATCTCCATCCTTCAATACTCGATTCCAATGTCATAGGATTGTAGAGCTTTCGACCCCAAACCCCAAGTTGAGCCCCCAATACCCCAAGCCAATGAATTATCAAATACAAAAAAAGCAAAGAAGCTCACAGGGAGTGCCCGAAGCCATCATGCACAACGCTTGACGCAGCTTGCAGATACCGCGGCTATTGGACAGCTTTCGAAAACCTCCCAACTTTCCAACATACTCTCGACGCCTAACGCCTATCGAGAAAAGTTGTCTTTTCTTTAACGCCTCGGATACTCGACATCTAGACCCGCATCACTTGTTGAGCCCCCAATTCCCAGCTACTGGTCCAATCACTGACCAGCGGAAAGGGGTCAGGCAAGCGTCGGATGAGGACCTGGTTGACGGGTGCGGGGCATTCCCATTCCAGTGGAATCCTCCTCCCCACAGCGCAAACCTAAACCTAAAGACCACGACATTTCAAAGGACTGAGGAGGAGAGCTCCGGAATAAGGGGTCGTCCAATCATATCAGAGTTCGATTCCGGCATCATTCTGCCGTCTTTAATGTCACTCTAGATCGTGATCACAATCTAATAGACAGCATAATTCCAGGAATGTCAAATGTAGCAGACAGGTTTCAACGAAAAACATTGCTTCGCTTCTCCTCCACATTGGATATCGAAAAGTGTCATCTGTCTTTGCAGACGAGTAACAACATGACCCCAAGTTCCCAACCAAGTCTTGTGATTTTGTACAACTAGTGCGTCGCACACCAGCATATCGCAAGCAGCCAACCATTTCCTCGGGTATGCACCTCTTCTCCCTCATACCAACAAGTTGGGCCAGCTAGGACTTGGTCTCGGCCAGAAATGACAGAGATCACTCCAATGAATCACACCTGTAGCCAATCAAGAAAGACATTACTCAAGGAATAGTATTCGATGAATTGAAAAAGAGACTTATAGTTTCCATTGTTTCATTCCACTCGTTTCATTTGTTCATTGCTGAAGTCGTCAACGTCTATCTATGTGCATGATCCGATTACCCGTTGCCTCAAAGCATGAGAGAATACAAGGCCCCGATTGGCCCGACTAACCAGTATAATAACAGAAGAGCTCTGTAGAAAGCTGTACTTTATACAAGAACCACAAAGGAAACAATCTGAATGTGCTCGCTTCGCCGTACTCCGCACTTCCATGCAATCATTTACATTTTGCGGGGCTAGGACCTGGTGGATCGGTCTTCTCCCGTCCCTTCATTCTCGTCCTCGTCAAGACCGTTGGCGCAGACTTCGTTCGCTGGCTCCATATGTGTGTGTTCGCCCCCAATGCACGGAGTGTTGTACTTCTCCTCCCAGCGTTTCCTGCACACCTCGTAGAGGAAAGCATATTGATCGTAGGCTTGAACCATGGTCTTTCGTTGCATGCGCAACTGATTGACAGTCTCGTAAATTGGGTCGGTTACGGAGTGTTCACTGTTTTCCCATCCTTCCCAAGCACCACCTTCCAACTCTCCAAGTAAGAACTCCAAAGCGACGAAAGTCCCGGTTCGACCAACGCCGGCACTGCAGTGAATTAGACGAGCGTTTTCGCCACGTCCATTTTGTTTGCGACTTAGTTCCATCAGAGATAGGATACTGGCAACGTTCTCCTCGGCGAGCGCACCGAAGTCAGGCCAGTTCGGGTACAAGTAGTGATAAATTGGCTTCTCCTCACCCTCCTCACCATCCACTGTCATAATGAGCTTTCGCACCTCGATAAGCGTTCCTTCGATGCCAGGCAATCTCTCTTCAAATCTGACCTGGGCCTTGAAGTCTTCTCCAAGATGGTTTGTTTCGTTGATACGAAGTGGCGGGGAGTTCTCGTCAAGTGGATAGTATTGGTAACATTTCTCAAACATTCTGTTTGGGTCATCAGGCAGTGGTGCATGGGTAGGTGTCAACATGATGACAATTGCCGGAGAAGAGGTGTAGGGCTCAGCAAGTTCGTGCCAAATCATATGCCAGACGTGATCGACAGTTTGCTTTTTCGGACCCTGCATACAGATGTACTTGTCTTGTACACCCGCCTTCAAGTCACTTTGCTTCTCGGAAGTAGAGATCAATGAAACAGGGGAAGCATTAATGTAGTCGTTGACACCTTCGGGTACTCGTAGTTTGACCCGGTTGTTGTCCCAAGGAAAGATGTTGTTGTAACGATCGAGAGTTGGATCCGGAGCACGACGTTTCCATTGAGGGTCTGTTCTACTAAGACCAAGACGTTCGTTCTCGAGCCGAGTGAGCTCAGCATACTTGTCGCGCATTTCTAGTGAGGTCAGACCTGTACTGCCCAAATAACAGAACTTTCAACGTACCAATCTCTGTCAAAGTCAAGAATGACGGAAGAGGAGGAGGTCCTTCTTGAACGGGCTCATCCTGATACTTGGCGCCAGCCGGCTTACCAAAGCAAGAACCATCCAACTGCGCAACATCTGAAGATTCTGAAGCAACACCAACTGGAGAGCCAGAGCGCTTAGAAGAAGAGCGATTGCGATGCATCTTGCTTAGCCACGCAGGTGATCTACTTCTTGTTTTCTTAGGGTCTTCTTGTGAGGATGAGTTAGAAGAGCCAGTCGGAGACTCGCGGCGCCTCTTAAAGGCACGTAGACGATCCAGGTTTGCGACTTTCGAGGGCAAGAAGAAGCAAGGCAGTAAAAGTAGAAGATTTGGCGCAAATTTGTACGGCGTTCGCCTCACGAATCTGTAACTTTCGACGTTGATAGTCGATACAGGCAGAAGATGATAGAAGGTCAGATGACTCCTGAGACAGAAATTGGTCTCCTGTTTGAACCTCGTAGATGGTATTTCTGAAGCGAATGGATATCGAGGTCCAAAAGAGCTGGCCAGAGCAGGTAGTGTTCCTTTCGTCGTACTGGGTGGGAGATCTTGGGATGCAGGTGGAGATGCAGATGCAATGCAGGTCCACACACGTGCAGGAAGCAAGAACAAAACAACCAAAAGAGGAGGAAATGAATGCAAAAGTGAGCGAGGTTGAAGAAGGTGAATGATAGAGGAGAGTGATAGGTTCCAAGACTCGAGATGGGTGAGTATTTAGGAAGTTTAAGCCAGGCGAGGATCTGGATTTGAATTGGAAGTGAATATAAAGTTGGAAGGATCAAGTCCGGTTCTGCCTCCTTTCGTTAAGTCGAGGACGGGACAGGAAGCCGGGATCCAATGGCCAAGCTTCGAGGTCCGCACCGCCAAGCGAATCGAGGCTAGCGCTGCAGACGATGTCTTTTTCGCCTCCGCATTTGTCACCTCCGTCGATTCTCCAGCAACATCATTCCTTTGCTATCTGGAACCTCGCTGGGTGTCAATCGCAATGATAACACAGCAGCCAAAGTAAAGATGGTTTGGCTCAGACTAGCAGAGGTATTTCCCCTTCTCCAGCACTCGAGGATCTATGATGAGCATTCTAACGATTCACAGGTCTGGTTAACAGCAAGAGTATGTCCACTTCAATTCCGGGCATTGCACACCTCTCCAGTCCCAAGCACTAACGCAAAAGTTTACAGCTCCTCGAGTCTGCGATCTTCCACAAAGTCGTAAAGCGTGTGCACAAAAAAGTCCATGAGATCAAGCTGGGCGAGAAACTTGAAGACCCCTCCGAGATGGGCGGCACGAATATCGATACGCCAAAGCCTGACGCTCAGCGTTTCTTGAGATATTACATGGAGGAGCTCAAGGATCAGTTTAGAGGAACGACGAAGAAGTGAAAATGTGGTCAACGATGCTACACCATTACGGGATCCCTCTACTTCGGACGAGAACATGAGATGAAGAAATCGGACGGCAGGTAGACGGGTGTACGACTCTACAGAGCAGTCGCGGATCGGAGCATCGGCAGTCGTAGAAGGAGAGCAGGAAGCACAGATCCATGTACAAACACGTGCTCAATGATTGAGAGAGACTGGACAGGATGGCGCTATTGGATATGGAGCATGGGCGGCGGCGTCCTGGTTTTGATTACGATACTCTATGAAAGCAGCAAGCATCCTCACTCAAATAGGCCAGGCTACGGCCACACAACGAAGGATCATTCCCCCCCACCATCACGTCTCGAAAGTTGACGCATTACGAAGGTAACATACCAGGTAGTTGTTCATTTCCTTGATCTCTATCTCAAGTCACACCATCCAATACAATATCAAGACCGGACATAAATTGGGCTTCTTCACCACATCAATGGTATTTGGCTCTCATTCGATCCGAAGAACAAAGGCAACACGCTTATACCAGACCCACTCCTCATCTCCATGTGTGGATCTCTCCGGCCTCAAGCGCGCACATCTACCATCCTCATCTCCTTCCTGCACTTCCTAGACTGCATATGGTCTCCCTAGACTGCATATGCTCTCCTGTATCGTAAGAAACAAGAGACTTTTTCATTGTTCTTCTAATTGAAGTCACACTAATTGAAGTCACACATTATCATCTGTTGAATGTCCACCACCCAAATATATATCTCACGATCATCTAAAGTTAACTTCAGATTTACACATTCAACACATCTCATAGTTAGATAGATAGATGAGGAAACAGAATAATACACTGTGCAATTCAAGCTCTTATAAGCCTCCGACCGATACCAAAGCGCCGTTCTGATGCCCGTCGCTTCGCTTCGCTCCCAATGCAAATGCTATTCAATATCGCTTGCTCAGCCCATATCATTTTCCCCTACCCAAACCCAATAACAAATCCACGAGGCAATATGCTGTGCTGTCGTGACCATGACCGTAACACCTCGCTAATTCCCAATATATGCAGACTCCGTATCCGCCCGGCTAATCCAACCATGTCCTGTATTACAATAACCCATTTAAACAATCCGGCACCACAATCTTCAATCCTCGTCCATCGCACTCGTCGTACTCCTCCTCAACAATCCCCTTACACCTCTGAACCCCGGCGAAACACTCTCATTCACTGTCGCCGCATCCGTCCCTTTATCATCAATGCCCATTTCAAACTCCTTTTCCTTCGCAGCCACTGTTTCCGGGTCGAGGCGTCGTGCCTCGGCTAGCATGTCAATACTGCCATCATCGTCCTCTTCTGAATCGTCACTCTCATCACCGTCAGAAAGTCCACCATCGGGGTAGCGTTGTGCCCAGGACGGGTGCTCGATCGGGGATGAGAGAGAGATCCGGGGATAACGTGGCTTGCGTTGACCGTGGGAGGATTGTGAAGAGGCATCGCTTGAGTCGGAATCTTCGTCTGAGCTGGAATAGGCTGTGTGATAGCCTAGCGGAGGTGGTAATTCGGATGGCGCGAGCTGCTTCAGATGCGAAGAGATTATTTCCGTCCTGACTGGAAAATTTTCTACTGAATCTCCCGCTGTTCCAGTCGTGGAAGAAGTCCTCGTTTTGCTAGCACCCATGTTCGACTCCAAAAAGGATTCCAGCGAGGATCGTGGGATATTATGAGCAAGCCTTTTCTGTCCTGAACTCGAAGGCGGAAATCTTGAAACCTTGGGAGAGTGGCGATCGTCTGTTACAGTCCTGCGAGTCTGAACCTTCATGATGAAATGGTCCGCAGGCCTTGTTCCCCCGAGGCCAGTGGATTCGAATGCCTGCCGTTTGGTCGGCGGAGTTGTGCCACTAGGTGAATTATCTGCGAAGAACTCGTCATCTGTCCCGTCACTGAGAAGCTCTGGAGTTGTTGGACGTGGTTGATCAAGGCCAGGAATGCTGCCGCCTATCGCATAGTCCTTAAAGGGTCTATAAGGCAGCAGCGACCCCGATGGTGTTCTTTCGAACATCGGTACGTCTTTTCGAGAGGTGCCTCCTAGAGCGCCTTGTTGGCTTTTGAAATACCCATCTTTGTCGACAGCAGACTCATGCAGTGGAGTAGACGCACGGCCACGGTCGCCAGACAGATCTGTACAAAACTTGGCACCATTGTAGTACACAAGTAGTCCAGCATCTTGCCTTTCTTTCGCGGAGCGCTGGTTGGGACCTCCTCGCCACATCTGCGGATCAGCTGAAGTACTGTCAGGAAGGGCTTCAGTCCTCGCATTATAGCCGAACAAAGATTCGCTCTCGTCCGAAGATATGAAGCCTCCAGATGACTCGGAATGATGGAAAAGAGGCTTGTAGTGGAACGATTGTAATGGCTTGCTCTGGGCTGCTTCTGCGTTCGGAGTTCCAACGGGTACTGGCGCAAATTTCCTTGCATCAACCTTCCGTCTTTTTCTATCAGGCTCATCCAGGCTATCGCTGTCTTCGGGGCTTCGATTCGCTGCAGTACTTGCACCGTCATCGCTGCTCATGCGCGTTCCTTGCGTTCCTCCTCTCCATCGCACCTTCTTGCCATCTCGTGACACTTGGAATCTCTCGCTGACATCTGACAGAGCTTCTCGAACGAAACCTGGTGTAACGTTGACGATGTGTAATTGGGCCATATTGACCAGCAAGTTCAAGTAGATCCATCCATCGGCATCGGCCGCAGTGACAGAGTCGGAAGAAGTCTCGCTGCTGAATTTAGGAGTAGAGAGTCCTAGATGGCGGATATAGTCAACGTTTTCCGACGGAACTTGAGCTCGGTCCGGATCCAAGTCCAAAGGTCGGGTTGGCCGTTGGCCTGGTGAATCATCTGGTGACGCTTCATCAGAAGCGTCTGAGATGTAAGGCTCCGTGAACTCATTTCCTGTTTGATTTGTCGTATATTTAGATATGCTCCTATCAACGTCCTGAGGCAGCATATGCGCTTCGCGCAGACCTTCAAGTGGAGATACACCATGGTTTGCAGCTTGATCAGCTTTTGCTGCCGATGCAGACACCTCCTGTTGCTGCAACGGCTGGCTGTGATCGCCGACAATTACACCTTTCCTGCCCGTGAAAAGCTGCTCCAATCGTTGTACCACAAACTTCTTCTTTTGTCGGTCGGTCATGACAGGTGAGTGCTTAGGTAAGAGCCCTTCTGGAATATTGTGGAGAAAAGAGTGTATGTTGTGGTCACTTTTGACTTCTGGCTGGCTGGCTTTCCGTCCTTCAGCGTTATGGCCATTCGTAGGTGTGAACAGAGAGGTTGGACCAGAATTAGACATAGAAGCATAGGCCGAGTCGGGAAGTCGAGACGTCGATGTATTCGACGAAGAAGAATCCTTAGCTGCGGACTTCTTGGGATGTTCCAGAGAGCTGTAAGAGTGGGTGGCTTTGGACTGTTTAGATTGTGTAGACGTCTTCTCAGTACTTTCGTCGATGCTCGAAGCAAAAGAGCCAAGTACGTCCTCTAGTTCCCGTCGTTTACGAGCCGAAAGCTTTCCATGAATCCTGACTTCAAATAGCTTGTCCTTTGCCAAATGAGGAGTATCGTTTGGTTTTTTTAACTTCCGGAGTTCCTGCTTCAACTTCTGATTTTCAATAGTCAAGTCGTCGATCACGCTCCTATAGTCGCCAACGCTGCTGCCACCAGTAACCGAGCGCTGTAATTTCTGAGGTTGTGAAGTGATATGACCAGGATATAGTCTAGACCTATCCATAGTTGCATCGATAGAGTGGTTTGAACTGTTGCGTGGGAGGAAATAAGGAGGCTCGTCTGTAACGCAGTTTGTTAGTCACTGAAGAATCCATGGGAATAGTCTTGTGTTATTTACCATCCTCTACACCTGGAAAGCCAAGACCTTTCCCAGGATGTTTGTTAGCTTGATCAAACCATCTCTTCCCGCTCTCTCCTGAATCGTAGCTTTCATCTGAAGGTTGTCTGGTTGTAGCGCCAACAGCGTGTCTTCCTTTCATCTCAACCTGAGGCTCTTCGGCCTTCTCCTCTGGCATGGGACCGTCATGGCGCAGACTCACAGAGAGATGTGGCGGAGGCCTCCTGGGATGTGTTCGATGCGGCGACCTAGGTCGGGCCTGTTCAGAATTTGCGAGCATCGAGTCTTCCGAGTAGAAGGGATTTTATGGTGTTAGTGTTGCAAGCATTGCAATTCTTTCTCCAAAAAAATCGCCCCAAACAAAGTCGTACGAGTTGATCCTGCAAGACGAGAGGCAGTGGACGTTATTCTGCAGATCAAAGTTTTGGCCAGTCCAAATGTCTCGATATGTTTTCGTTCTCGGGTGGTTGCTGTGCGGTCCCCGGTGTCTTCCTTGGTCGATAGTATGGTTCTGAGCAAGGAGTGGGAAGTTGTGGCAGCAATTCCACAGTTATTGATACCCTTGAGGGCCGGCTGGCGGGCAAGTTGAAATCAAATACTAACAAGCAATTATGCGGTGACGAGTAGGTGCCCAAGAGGAGCTAACTGAATCGAAGTGATCGAGATCTTGCAACGGCTCTGAGTCTCGTTCGGGCCGCAAATAAGGGGTTCGAGAATAAGTATCTTCCGTGCCAGCAGAGTCGTAGAGCGCGTATAGCAGTGTAGCAGCGGAGGGAGGTCCGAAGAGATTGCGGACAGAGGCGGAAGGCGTGGAGGAGTAGGCTATCGACAGTAGTAGATACAGATGGGGAAGAAGTATTGGACCGAAAGACTGTCATATCAGATCAGATCAAGATCGAGAATGTTGTAGTTCAAGCGCATGGCAAACACACAGCATTGATGGAGAGTTAGGTCCGTACCGTAGAAGTCGTGTGTGAGGAGCGCAGAGGAGAGAAGTCCAGCCCCAAGTCAGGCCCGTTACGGCAGGAGGCAGACTTGGGACAGATTCGAGATGCGATGTGATGCGAGATTGACAGCAGCAGCAGCGACAAAATCTGGCAGCGATCGAGCAGACGACCTGGAATCTGTGACTTTGGTGTAGTTTGTCTCGTCCAGTCTTGAAATGTTCGTCCCCAGATCGATCGCAGTGCGTTCAAATCGCAGCCAATCAAGCGCTGTTGTAAGGACAGTTCTGTCCGCTAAGGGTCGAGTCTAGAACGTTGAAGGGTCGAGTAAGAAAGAAGGTTCAGGTTCACAGGCAGAGCCTGGAGAAGAAAGAGTGGGTGTCTCGTCATGCTGGCGGCGCGGCGGTGCGGTGCGGTGGGTGCTGGGAGTCGCGGTTGAGCGGTTGAGTGAGTGTTGTTGCTGCGATTTTTTGTATGGACTCCGATCGTGAGAACCCTGGACGACTTTGGGGATCGGAGCTAAAGTGACTGATCGAAGATCGTCCCGTGGTAGGGGTCCTTCTTGGCAACAGCTTGATGACATACGGAGATCCGTAACATCGGCCCTAACATGATTTGAGATTCCCTCATAACAGCCATATTCGGCAAAATATGGTCTTTATCATGGTTGCTGTACTGTACCGAGCCGATATCAATATACAAACAATATCCGAACCGATTTCTGAATGCCTCTCAAAGGATGGTGAGGCACTTCCGTCTCCATCGACCAATCACATATCCGCAGCAGTCAGGTCACGTTTTGCACAAGGCTAATCCCTTTACCTCAAATTCAGGGTCCTTGATCATCCAATCACAACTCATGAACGGTATCTTAGGTTGAGTCCGTTCTCCGCAAGCCCCAGCAGACGTCACAGTACCTGACAGGAAAAGTCAAAAAGGGTCGAGTCTCAAATGTCCTGACAACATGACCTGCCGCGCCTACAAGCGAAAACTGAGGAAAGGAAGAACCTCATCGACGATCGAATGAGGCAGGTGGTACGTTTTATATCCGCTTGAATAAAATTGCACGGTGGAAACACAGAACATGAGTTGAACCATACTCGAATTGTCACTGTAGCTTCGGATGTTGCAGCCGTTGATCGACACGCCCCAACCATGTGGTTCAGCAAACGAAGTAAGAGTGAAGCGCGCCCACTTCAGACCAACATCCAGACCACCGCGTAAATGTAATACCCTTGACCACATGTAGCAACTTTTCCTGCAAAGACCAGAGTCATCAAAGCCAAGTCGTCGCGGCTATTTTGCCAAAATTGATTGACATAAGATAAGCAAAAAGGTGTACCTAGACTTTGGTGCTTCACGCATGCGGTCCTCATACACTCCGAACGCCTGACCAAGTAGAACTTCAAGCTTCACAACCTTCACAGAATAGACCCTTACGGGGGAATTGATGATCCAAGCTCTCTAAAAGACCCTGCATCAAAATATCCGCGCCTAACCTCGTATCTACCAGTCATATCCATCCACAAATAAACGTCGATGCCTGTACCGATGCAAGCACCAAGGTCTCGATCCCGACCGGGACTCGTGATCATCCAGGCCACCCACCCACCCGTCAGCCTTGCATTCATCCCACGTCTCACTCTCCCATTTGCCATTTCCAGCCTGCCAGCCATCAAAACTCCTCGATCCCTCTCTGACTCGTCTCACCGACGCTTCTCGATTCCCGGAGCAGCCCAGACATGACCCTGAATCTTGGAAAAATGTCAACCAGAGTCCTTCACAGCCGGCTTTTTTTGTTGCAAGTCGCATTTCTAGATCTCCGATTTGATTCTGCTTGTGCTTGGGAGGGCTGGGCGTAGTTGGTGATTGTCCCGGGACTTCGGATGCTGCCTGTTGTTCAGTTCGGGCGTGAGATGAACCATGGTGGGGATCTGATTGGTTTTGGGATTATCGTGAGACGGTCACGTTACCTTCACAACATTGAATTCAGCCTCATTTTCTCGTCGAAATAGAAATGCCAAATAAAGCATGATTTAGTTTTTTCTCGAAGAAGCGAAATGGGATGGTATTCAAGTCAAGAGGGAAAACCAAATTCTTTCCATCAATGAGAATAGGAGCGAAGCAATCTCAACCCTAATTACCTAGCTACCATTGACGACATTTTACCAGACCCTAGATTTCCGACGAGATCCGAGGATGTCAAACTATAGCTTAGACCATATAACAATACTTGCATTCCATACTTTTCGTTCATGGCATTTAATTCACATAGAACCCATGCGAAAAGGAATTATCCTTCCCCTTGCATTTACCGGAAACACTTGAACAACTAGCTCTCAACTTCTATTGTGAGACCTACTCTCACGGTTGTCTTTCGCAGACACTTAGCTAAGCTTCTGTCACAATACAGGCCTACGGTACGGTTTGGATCGTTCTCGATTGTCTTGTGTTGCTCATAAAACTATTGTATCAATCTTGCGCAATTACATGTGAACAGAGACAATCCATATCGTCAAGCCCGTAAGAGACAGAAGTCGATTTTTAAGTAATCAGTACTCGCAAATACTGTCTTACAGATGTGTCATGCTGGCTTTCCAGAGCGACGTGTGGGCTGCCGCTAAGACCCCCAACTTTAAGCGAGTAAACAACCAGCTTCACTTGATTTTTCTGTAATGATTAGCGTCATCCGTTGTTCAAGCAAACAAGTTACGTGATAATTGATTGCTGTCTGAAAGTTCTATCTACATAGCAGCCTCATATGTCCCGAGGTGAAGTAGTGTCAAGCTCATTAGGAATTGGCTCATCCTGTCCCCAAAATCCACAAGCGCCATCATCCAATATGCGGAAAATATGGTGCCCAGCTCGGCTGCTTGTACAGATCCGCGGGAGAGTTAAAGAGACTTATGAAACATTCCACAACCAAGAACACACGCGATGCGACATAAACAAGAGCTCCGATCGAGACTGCCACCCAAGACATAGCGAATATGAATACGTAAAGGAACGTTGCTGGCCAAGCAAGAAAGACATAAGGCCTTCGACGCAGTCCCAGTATCAACGCCACATTCCGGACCAAGCTTTTAAAAAAGGACCAACGATCGACCCAAGGACTTTCCGAATCGAATGTGCCTAGTATATTGTGTGTCCGTATGCGTGTATCTCCACCTAGGTCCTTGCTATCAAGCTTGATGAGGAGCGAATGGCCGGCGACGAGGAACCCATAGCCGGTCACAACCGCGGCGGATATCCTCCAGAGCACCTGCTGCGCGCTGGTACGAAAAGGCACGTTCCAGGCAAGTAAATGCAGGCCACCATAAACCAGACTTGAGAACAACAGAATTCCCCAGGCAAGCCACTCGTTCTCAGTGGCGATAAAAGCTGGAAACTCCCAATTGGGCGTGCGGTGTTCAAGTGCATGAAAACACCCGGGGGTATCTCGAAATTCGTGGTACGCTTGCATGAAAGATGAAGCTAGCTTCCAACGTTCGATATCGATCTGGTCGAGGGTCATAGGCGGGCTATTCTCTAGAAGGAACATCCTCGTGCCGTGTAGATCCTGGCCCGGCGAAAGTGTTATTTTGAGTACTTCCTGAGACCCCTCACCGGTTCGTAGCTCAGATTGATTGGTACATTTCGGATCTGAGACTGATGGGTTGAGAAGTGGTTGAGATCCGGTTTGATTGATAAGTTCTTGACGGAATCCCACATGTTTCCATTCAGCAGGCCCATGTAAATTATGTGGTGATGGGAAAGTGCACATCCAAAGACCAGCCAGCGTCGTTATGTATCTATCAGCGGGAATTGTTGTAGGTCGCTCGACATCAAGAGGTTTTTCCCACCACAAGATGTAAATCAGGAGTGCGCACACGCAGTGACCAAAGGTATTGAGCTACTTGATATCAGTGAACTTGCAACAAGAAGGCCAATGACCTGACGATTACCTCGAGAAGGCTTATTGGTAGACGTCCCGCAAGCCGCCAAATACATTGAGCCATGAACCAAAGAGTCTGGATACAAACAAGGGTTTTGCCAAATCCATTTGTCTTGTTCTTGTCTTCAATCTGACTGGTAGTGATACTGTCCAGAACTTCTGGATGTACTCTAGCAAGAAAGTCGAGCCCCCAGTGAGTGATGAAGCACCACCGGCTGTAGTCCGTGGGTAGAAATCGGCCTCTAGCAGTTTCTGTGTCAAAAGCCAGTCCTCCCATGTTGATATAGAATCCTTCTTTAATTGTCCACTGTAATAGTCAACAAAAGCCTCTCTAGGTTATGAAAGACGGCATGCCTTTCTATCCTTCATGGATGCACCGTGTTCCAGATCTTTCCGCTGCTTCGTGTACTCTGTCAACATCTCGGCCGTCTGCTTTGCCTTGATATATTGATACCAGGCAGTGAAGAGGACCAGCTCAGGAGCAAGTAGTCCGATGGCGAGCCACTTGATTTTACGTAAAGTCTGACCGAGGCCTCCCTTGTGTGTTGAAATATTGAGGTGGATAGCAGTCCAAATGCAAAGCGAAATGGTGACCAGACAGGTCAATAAGACACCAAAGGTCCCCCTCATCGTCGGCTCAGGCTGCCATGTCACGTTATCATTTGTACTGATATCCCCGAAGATGCTAAACATCATGAAGGTCCAGGTCGTTGGCGGGGCTCAGAAACCCTTTTGAACAAGAAACGTGGCACATATTAAATGTTGGAGCATTTTGAAGAGGAAGTGATCTTTTGATGTGGTTTGGACGCAACGTGGCGCAGTCAAGCCACCCAGCCGCAGTCCTATCGACATGTCTTCAGCCTTGTGCGACGTGAAGGGATATGGAAACACAGAATCATGAAATCGGAGCAATTCCTTAGTTGTATGGAAAGCAAGACCTAAAGTGACGCGAACGAGAGCAGCATGAAGAACACGAGAACTACCCGCCCTGTTCCGGAACATAATGAAATCGTACCTTCTGTTCTTGCCAGCGATGAACAGCGACACAGTGCTTACAATGGATCAAGCATAATGTACCACAACATGATATCGCTCACGGTTCTGGCCGCTTGTCGAATATGGATTATCCCTAGATTTCATGTCTGACGAGCAAAACTACTTGACCCATGTCTTAACGAACGAGCTTCGTATTATTAGTCGTAGTAGGACGTACGAGCTACTCTTGCTTCTTCTTTGATGAAGAGTCAATGCATCTGTCCACTTTCAGCCTTCTGACACTGCAGCATCTCAGCCAAAGGTGTGGCCGCTCATTATGTTCGCACGCCTTGTAGATTCTCTCTTATCCGTTCAAGCATTGAGGTGTCGACAAGTTGCAGACGACTGTCCAGACAAATTCGGAACATCCGTGAAATGATCCGTAAAATGGCGCCGACTGACAGCAGCGCGGATGAGAGCTAGGTATGCTGAGGGCGATGAGAAACTCTGGATCTGTACGACTTGCTTTTTGGAAGGACATAAGAACACAGTCTTGTCCTTGCCACTATCCGATGTACAAATTTTATCTATCTTGACAGCTGTGGTCAGCATTCTCACTGCTCAGGACTGTAGTAATTCTGCAACAATCGATGGTGACTTTCGGCCTTGAAGCAGCAAAGGGTAGCTAGTAGTTAGATCGGGATGAACCGATGAACACGTGCTCACGCGTCCCCCAGATTTCCGCATTCATCCAGGGGTGGGAAAATGGCATGTTTTAAAAGCCAGAGTCGAACAACGTACCTGGATTCGAGTACCCGGAGCTGCAGCTTTTGCATTTACATCGTATTGCATTCTGGCTGTGCTTAGAAGTCGTTTAAAGCAATTGGCCTGTCGGCAGATGTTTCTAGGACAAATTTAGCTCGACGCGTCAGATCAAGGAAGCCGCGGCTACTCAAGAGCATTTCTCGCTATCGAGACGCGTAAGTCAAATGCAATTCTTTGGATTGGAGCTTTAGGTAGCTAACTCGTGCAGTGAACGCTTCAAGGATGGCTCTAGATCGGGTACTCGACGACACCGAAAACGACGGCCTGCCTCACCCTTTCCCCTTTCCGAGCCACGACATCGAAGCTACAAAGGCATGGCTAGCAGATCCCAAAAGTCAAGACTTCTCTGCTTGGAATCAGGAGAAAGCTTCGGCCTCTGGCAAATGGCCACTTCTGGAGGCTTTGATCGCTCAGGTCGTTGGCATACAAGTATCTTCGGTACGATACGGCGCGTACGCTGTTTGCAGAGAGGAATGGGGCGAGCGGCCAATGATCAAACGCTTGGATTATGAGACACAGAATAACATCATAAGGAGTTACACAAAAGTGTTGCAGAATCAGTGTAAAAAGGGATGGAGGGCTGACATTGCACCCTGGATAACCTCGGCACTAAGAACATGGAGTATGTATACAAATCTTTTCCCTTGATACCTATTCTCTGTCTGCTCCAAGGGATGTGCAGTAGCCGAGTTCCTCGTCACAACTACACTTTAAAGCTCGGAGACAGTCCTAATATATTCGCAGTGGGTCGTGCAATTGGCCTTTGGAAGAACTACGAGAAGGGTGCGAAGCTACATGCACACAAACACATGGCTCACATCCACAAGATCGAAGCTGGAAACCAGCTACCCACAACAAAGTCCCCGAAGAATGTTGGTGAGGATGAAACGCCCCATGTTCAGCCAGAGAAAAAGACGAGTATACTTGCGGAAAGTTGTCTTCACGCCACCATGTTGAGGCCTATCTGCAAGGAATATGATGAGATTGTGAATCACATAATACGTACCACTGAAGTACATGAGAAATATGATCTCGAGCTCCAGCCGTCATGGCATAACTACAAGAGGGACCCTTTCGATTCAACGGCGAAATTGTTTCGGAGGGTTCTCAAGGACCGAATGATAGAGGTGAGAATATTATGTGTTTAGCATGACATCCACAGAATCTGACTAGCTTAGGACGGCATCATGAAGCAAAGCATTCGTGTTGGGGCTTACCGATCTCTTGCTGGGGTTCACCTAGACCACTCCGTCAGGTATGAGAACTATCCTGATACAGGTCTGTGTCGCTGGATTGAGGATTACTTCTCTGAGGGCTACGGTGCCACGGTGAAAGCTGCCATTCTGAACATCATCCAATACTGTCAACAGAAACCCCAAGGAGTATATGGTATGTTGAGTCGTTTTCGACAGCGATTGAACTCTCTAATTATCGATGCAGTCCCTCCAGTTCATCGATCCAATATACCATCAACCCTGAGCAGCACACTTGCGTCTCAAAAATCAGCACAGTTGTCCCTAGTGAAATTAAGAACTTCGGATTGTGGAGAGTATTTGGATTTTGTAAACAAAGTCGTGCGCAAGGCATTACACTACACACATCCACAAACCATATATGAGATAGATTTTCAGCTCGGATCAGAAGCTTTTCAACCTCAACGTGCTGAACAGCTGGTGGGGCGAGTATTCCGGCGCATGGTGAAGGTAAATATTGTGTAGCCGGGACCATGAAGCATGCTTACAAGACTGATAGGACAACATACTCGAGCACACAGGTTGTCCAATGTACGGTGGATATGATTTGTGTCCGCATTTCGAAGCCAAGCGCTTTTACATGCGCCGCAAGCTGCCGTCAATGGGGGCCTGCTCGAGGCTGGATACTTCCAGTGACCAGTCATTGCTACGGCTTGAAAGATTTCTTGACGCGAACATCGACAGCATAAGTCAGAAAGACTTCATCAAGCTCTATGGACCAGATTCAGGATCTCGTTATGATGAAATGCAGGCAGAGTGCTCGCCTAAAGTCAAGTGTGAAATTATAGATGTGAGGACTGATTGTACTTATTCACACTGTATGAATGCTAATAGATGTGCAGGATGACCAACCTGGCTCGGCGCCGACCAACAGTTCTCCTGATATTACGATATCCAACCAACTGGAAAGACAGCATTCGGATGACAATAGCGTGGCAGGCTGGGGTGCTCAACCTCCACTCCATGAAGTTTCCTATCCTCTGCAGCCAGAAATGTTGAGTCCAATGTCAGATTTCGGTTCCAGTGATGTCGATATACCAGGACTAGAGATCGAAAGGGAGCAGGATACTAAGCAGGAGCTTGTGCTTGCTCCTTTGGATCCCAAACCTCTCAATGTCAAGGCAATCATCGAGAAGAAGATGAAAGAACTAGCGCGGAAAAGAAAACTTGAGCAGGCTGCAGCCTATGGAGATCACCGGGCATCCAAAAGGCCACACATCTGAGCAGTCCATGTGTCACCGCTCTTTGATTACATGTACTACATTTGTATTGGATCTTTGCGAGACAAGACCACCACAATGTGCCAATTCCGCCAGCAAGCTGGCAGCTGCGCTCTGGTTACTCCTTGAAGAAAACAACTTCTGCGAGAAGATCCGCTACCGAAATTAGTGACCCGCTCAAAGGCATCGACGAGCAACGAGTCTTTGATCTCTTCGAAAGGAGTCGAAGGACTGCACTTCTCACTTCTTGCTCTTGGCAAACCACGTCTTCGTATAAGCAAGACTGAAGCCAGCCCGCTCGATATTCCTGCAACTGCCATTACCAGGCCGAGCCTGCACAGATGCCAAATCATACCCAGCCTTCCTAGCATCCGCCAGCCTCGTCTTCAGCAAAGCGACCTGGAGACCTCGCCCTCGATACTCTGGTAGAGTACTATCGATGTACAGGTGGGCCACGCCTCCTTTCGAGGTGTCAATCAATGCCATTCCTGCTGATGCCGCCACTTTGCCGTCAACGACTGCAAAGTATATACTTGTGTCTTCGCGCAGGACCACTATCCGGGCAAGGGTATCGAGTAGCAATTCGAGTCTCCCGCCGTCTTTATAGCCTCCTACAGACCACTGTGGGAATTCCGAGGCCCTCTCTGCTGGCACGCGGATGATCTCGACTCCCGCTAGGTCTACTTCTTTGAGATCTTTATCTGTGAGATGTCGAGCGTAGCTGTTGATAAAGTTCTCAACGACGAAACCACGTGAAGCCAGCGCTTGAAAGGCCGAAGGATCGGCGAGTGGACACATATTAACGCCCATCTCGGCAACACCATTCTTCTTGAAGAGATTTTCAGCTACAGCCAACTCTTCGCTAGACGCAGGTCCCTTCATACCATAACCAGTGATTCGATTCAGTTTTCGACCGAATGCGGGAAGTGTGATTGTAGCTAGACCATCGCCAACTGGGGCGTTGAAGGATTTGTGATCCGGGAAGAGCTGGAAACATGCTTCTGTCTGTCGACTTATATGGGCTATGTCTGCTTCCTCGAGGCGCTGCGCTGTTTCGAAGGAAGTGAGAAGCATACTGTCTTATGATACGTGATGTATGCTTTTGATGGGCGTATGTTGAGAAGAACAGTAGTGGTTACGAAAGTGGGATAGGTTTGGATGTCTTATGAGTCACATGTTGTACATATACATATGGCGAGCCACTCTAGGTATCTCAGGAAGCGAGATGTCGTGTAGAAAATTACCAGCGCTCTTTATTCGGGCACGATGAAAAGACTCGCAAGATAGGAATGAAGGCACGACCTACCCCTCCACTATAGAGACAATTTGAATGCTCGCTTAAATCGTCTCGATAAATATGACAAAATAAACAAGCGGCCGCTCCAGGAACACAGTGTTTCGAAGATCAAAAGACTTTCGTTGCAAACGAAATTGAAAGCGAGTTTAGTGTTATTTCCATTCATCCCCTAGCCACACGGGATATCCTGCGTTGCTAGACAAAGGGTCTTAGGAGGCGGTAGCAGGAGAGCTTGAATGCTATGAAGGAGAAACTAACAGGCTTGGAGAGAAAGACCGAAGGATGGACCGCAAAGGATTTGCTAATGGATCAGAAAGTTGCTGCTTAGGTTTCGAAACCTGAGCTGGTTCCAATAAGAAGAAGTGCAAGCAATGCTGCCTCCTCTTGAAACGTTGTTGGGTCAAAGCCGGCGTTGATAGACAGTTATTTTGTACAAATAATAATCGATCATTGAAAAAGACCAGAAACACAACAAGGGACAATTTTAATATTCACAAGATCCTGGATTAGCCCTCTGAAGCTTTGATTTCTACTGGAACTTGACCCGAGAGATGAAGAAGTATAAAGATATGCTTGAGTATTTTGAGGCTATTCACGACGCGGAAAGCATCCGCGAGATGCCGCGCGCCAAGAAGTGCCCCGGAATCGCAAACTCGACTTCTACAGCTTCAAAGAAGAATTTGTATCAAAACGAATGAAAATAACATAGATCAGAAGTTCAGTCGAATTCTCACTCGTCTTGTCTCGAAAGGCAAAAAGCGCTCTGAATTTGCTCGAGTTAGAAAAGTCATGAAGTTAAGTCAGTTCCGGTGGAAAGACCCCTGTTCCGAGCTTGTCCACCTTGCCGGGCCACATTCCGTTCGCGGCCTTGGATCCAGAGGGATAGCCGTGGGGAAAGCGACGGCTAATGCCTCTTCCGCCCATGTTGACTTCAAATCCAGGCTTCTTCCCTCCGAATGGGTTTGAAATTTCACTTGCTCTCCTCGAATCTTTCATTGCCTTCCTTTTCTGAGTTGCTGCACTGCCAGAAACCTCTCCACTCATACATTCAAAATGTCTTCCACAGCTCTTTTCCGCACAGCGAGAGCTTACACCAG
The DNA here is from genome assembly GCA_026120085.1 of Cadophora luteo-olivacea. Classification (NCBI taxonomy): domain Eukaryota; kingdom Fungi; phylum Ascomycota; class Leotiomycetes; order Helotiales; family Ploettnerulaceae; genus Cadophora; species Cadophora luteo-olivacea. The sequence continues at coordinate 216,141 of JALRMC010000006.1, forward strand.
GAATAACACTAAGGTGCGGAGAAGCTTCCCCAGATTTCAATGAAGACGAACTGACAATTGACTTCGAAGCAATCTCTCCTCTTCGCCCGCACATTTTCCTCGACGTTCAGACGCAATGAGATCAACAAAGTTCTTCCCTCTGCGGCCGAAGCCCTCAAAGACATGAAACCCAATTCCACCGTCCTCTGTGGTGGATTTGGTCTCTGCGGTGTTCCCGATACCCTTATCGATGAAGTGATCAACAAGCCAGAGATTACGGGTATTACTGCTGTGTCGAATAATGCTGGAACGGACACCTCCGGCTTGGGCAAGCTGTTGAAGACGAAGCAGATCAAGAAGATGATTGCGAGTTACATTGGCGAGAACAAGACTTTCGAGAAGATGTACTTGACTGGAGAAGTGGAGCTGGAACTTACACCTCAAGGCACGCTCGCTGAGCGTTGCGCCTCTGGAGGAAAGGGAATACCTGCTTTCTATACACCCGCGGCTTTCGGAACTGTTGTCCAGACCGGAGAACTACCCCTCCAGAATAATCCTGACGGAACACCAAAAGTATACTCATACCCTAAAGATGTTAAGGTCTTCGACGGCAAGCAATATCTTTTGGAAGAGAGTATCAAGGGTGATTACGCCTTTGTGAAGGCGTGGAAGGCAGACAAGTTGGGTAACTGCCAATTCAGACTCACTGCCAACAACTTCAATGGAGCTATGGGCCGAAATGCCAAGATGACCATTGTGGAAGCCGAGCATATTGTCGAGCCAGGAGACATTCCTCCCGAGGCAGTGCATCTCCCAGGTATCTACGTCAAGCGGGTTATTCAATCGACAACAGAAAAGGGTATTGAGAAGTACACTTTCGCCAAAGACCCCAACGATCCCGAGGCAAAGTCGGCACTTGGCAGCGGCGAGACGGCAGCTAAGAGAGAGCGCATTGTCAAGAGAGCTGCAAAGGAGTTCAAGAACGGCATGTATGCCAACTTGGGAATTGGCATGCCTATGCTGGCACCTGGTTTTGTTGGCCCTGAGGTCGAGGTACAACTGCAATCTGAGAATGGTATTCTCGGACTTGGACCATACCCAGTGAAGGGCAAGGAGGACGCAGATCTCATCAATGCTGGCAAGGAGACTGTCACTTTGAAGCCTGGTGCTGCAGTCTTCGGTAGCGAAGAGTCTTTCGGCATGATCAGAAGTGGTCGTGTCAACCTCACAATTCTTGGAGCTATGCAAGTCAGCGGAAACGGAGATTTGGCAAACTGGATGTTGCCAGGAAAGATAAAGGGATTCGGTGGTGCTATGGACTTGGTCAGCAACCCAGAAAAGACTAAGGTTGTTGTTACGATGGAGCACACAGATAAGAAGGGCAATGCGAAGATTGTCAAGCAATGCGCTTTCCCCTTGACTGGCAAGGCTTGTGTTTCGATGATCATTACAGAATTGGTACGTACTTTCTCCGCATTTGATGGTTCTGAGCTAACAGTCTACAGGGAGTGTTTGATGTAGACTTTGCGACTGGATTGACTCTGATCGAGATCGCTGATGGTGTGACTGTTGATGAGATCAAGAGCAAGACAGAAGCTCCATTCAAGGTAGCGGATGACTTGAAGCCTATGTTGTGATTGTATATTGCTTGGCCGCCCAGGAGTTGTATTTAATGCATTATGGAGTTATGTAGCATGGTTGGTTATGGACAGGAAAATGTATCTATTGCGTTTGATTAGCACATTTGCTGTTATTGACTTCCACTTGTGACTTTGCTGAGCCCAGATCGGCCCCCCTCTAAAGCCGAAAACGAGCACGTGCCGATAACGACAACTCCTCCATCCGAAACGGCTTAATACCCCTCCAACAGTATATCACAACCACAATTTGAGTCATATTGGTATATCTTGCGATATATAGAGAGCTGAAGTTCTTCTTCCATTTCTAATTTCTCCTGCCCAAGCTTGAGTATCCAGGACGCATAACGACAGCGACCCAACTTCGAAAGAAGCATAGCTCTCAACCATGAACAACTCGAACTCGCCTCTCACATCCTTCCACTTCTTTCCTTGTTTTCCGACAGAGCTCCGTCTCAAAATCTATGAGCATATGCTAGCTCTCTCCCACGCAAGCCATAGCTCAACACGGATTCTGAAGATCTCTTACTCACCATCTCTCGGCTGCTACATATCCAATACGCCACCGCCAATAACTCTCTCCATAAGCCCCGAATCGAGGCTCTTCACATTGTCGACACATTCATACCTCTCACTAGGACCGTTACCTAAAGTCCTGAAACCCGTTCGGCGGACTATATCCGCTTCATATTCATTGTCATCGTACTCCTCAAATAACGCTCATTCAAAGGAAATTCACGGCCTTCCCATTCCCATCGCCTACAACACAGATATCCTCTATCTCTCCTCTCTATCGCCCCTCCTCTCAACCCATCTTCATAGCATCCTCTACCACTTCTCAACTTCTCCCTCGCGTCACCTGATCCAGCATCTAGCAATCGACTTTCGTGTCTGGGCCGAGCTCTGCGAGAATGGCTTCCTCGGTATCGTAAGCAGGATGAAGGCGCTTAGAGAAGTGGATCTTGTCGTGGAATTTGGTAGGGCGTTCGAGGGTGAGGTGGGGTTCTTGGACTGCCCGGCTTGGAGGAGGGACCTGAAGTGGGTTGCTGAGGGCGCGGAGAGGGGGGTTAGAGAGGAGAGGAGGAGGGTTGTGGGGACGAGAAGGGATGGGATCTCGGCCGGGGCTGGAGGCGGAGGGTTAGGGGATGTGAGGGTTAAATGTGTTATTCTGACGAGAGGTGGGGAGCAGAGTTGATGGATGATATCTAGACCTTTTATTACTGCAATAATAGTAAAGGAAGATTTGCATTTCTCAAATTGGGCAGATATTCTTTTCTACCTCGAATTTGGCAGCAGCTCTCTTACGCCAGATGATTTTGCTACGCCCAAACGCCAAATTATGCCATAGACGCCCGATCCATATGCAATCCATCCATCATGACTCTCCCTTCGGTGGAAATTTCGATTCTTGAATTTGACCGGTGCTTGATATCCGGACCCATTTCAGCGTTGACAGATATGACCACGAACCCTCCCATCTGTCCAGGAATATGACATTATTCTCATCTGTAAGATCTGGTAAGTCTAGAGAGGATTAGCTTGTCACTCGGCCAGGGAAGGTATTCCCAATGACTGACAGAATCCATTCTCGTATTCCTTCTCATCTGCAGCAATCTTGATCCGTAATAAGTCCTCTCTTGTGCTTGCCGGTCTTCCAGGTCTACGGTCCTTCTTCAGCTCGTTGAATTCTTCGTCGTGCTGGTGCACAAATCTATGCGAGTGTCAGAATGTGTTTCGAATTGTTCGTACGTGTGGATGCTGTACGATTTAATGAGACCTTGAACGCTTTCAAGATCCAATGGCTTGCCGTCATTAGCTCGAATCGCCTCTTGGAAGTATGCTGCTCGTTGGACTGTATTTTATTAGTATGTGCGAACAAGTTTGGAAAGTTGTGCCATACCTAGAGGCTTGTCATTCTTCCTCCGTGCTGATGCGACCTTGATCAATTTATCATCTCTCATCAGCGCCCGGCGCAGCCTTTGAGAATCCCGCGAGTTCTCATGCAGAGCTGTGATATTGCCCTTCTTCTTGGCAATCTTCTTGCGAGTCTTTTCCAAACTTTTCGGCATTATGGCTGTTGTGGAGTGCTGCGACAGACTCGGGATATTCTGGTGATGCAAGCCTCAATTATTTTAAACTTTTTGATCTGGATCTGATCTGATCTGCCGTCGTTATCGCAAGTTTATCGGAACCCCGCTCTTGGCACTGTCACTCTAAGTCGGGCCAATCATCATCCGTCATGCTAACCCGCCCCTGGTTGCCGGGTAAGACCAAACGACGCGTCGAGAGCACAGCGCAGTCGCGACCTGGAATCCTGGGTTTGAGCGGTAAAGCTGGATACCTGTATCCCCTCGCATTCACTCTATTCGCAACAACCACATCCACATCCGACGACTTCGACAACGGCAAACACCTCGACGACTATTCACCCAATACCAAGTGGCCCGCCGGATTTTGTTTCGTTTCTATCACCTACCGAATACGCCTATGCACAGCAGTCCCGCAATAATAAATGTTTTGAGAGCAGGAACGGCTCTGTACATATCGTCTGGCTGGTGAAGTTTGCGCTTGCTGGGCGTTTTCATGTGCTCTGATCTGCTCTGTGACTATTCATAATGGGAATCAATGGTTGCTACCCCAGCTCCGGACTTTTTTTTTTTGGTATAACTCACTAACAGATATCCCCTAGGCTTACTTCCTTTACTCAAATCTATACATAAACAATGTAACCTCAAAAAGTTTGAGGGCAAGACCCTGGGAGTAGATGCATATGGCTGGCTCCATCGTGGAACTGTCTCTTGTGCCATGGAGCTGGCCATGGGGAAGCCAACAAGGAAGTGTGTAGTACCAGTGCTTTTCCAATTGCCACCACTAACGTCTGTCAGGTTTGTCGAATTTGCAATGCACAGAGTACGAATGCTTCAACACTTTGGCGTCATTCCCTTCATAATATTCGATGGCGACTACCTTCCCAGCAAGGCCGCCACAGAAGCAGACCGAGAAAAACGACGAGAGCAGAGTAGGAAAGCAGGAATGGAACTACTGAATGCTGGAAAGACATCTCAGGCGTACCTGGAGTTCCAAAAGGCTGTGGACGTTACACCGGAGATGGCACGACAACTGATTGACGAACTGAAGAAGACCGGAGTGCAGTACATTGTAGCTCCATACGAAGCAGACGCTCAGATGGTGTACCTGGAAAGGAAAGGGATCATTGATGGCATTCTCTCAGAAGACTCCGATCTTCTGGTATTTGGAGCGAAGTGCCTTCTGACGAAACTGGACCAATATGGAAACTGCATCGAAGTCAACAAAGCAGACTTTTCTGCCTGTAAAGAGATCACTCTTACCGGCTGGTCAGACCGTGAATTCAGAACGATGGCAATTCTGAGTGGGTGTGACTACCTTGCTAGTATAAGCAATATGGGTCTGAAAACCGCTTATCGCATGGTCCGCAAGCACAAGACTATCGATAAAGTTCTTCGCATGTTGCAGTTTGACGGAAAATTTCACGTGCCGAAGACCTATCTGGATCAATTTCGCCAGGCTGAACTCACCTTTTTACATCAAAGAGTTTTCTGTCCTCGAGCTCGACGTCTCGTTCTTCACACAATACCAGAGCAACCACTCGACCTCGACACAATGCCTTTCCTTGGAGCAGACGTTGAGCCTGAGATCGCCCAAGGTGTCGCCAGAGGAGATCTCAACCCAATGACCAAGAAGCCAATCGTTACTCCAACCAAAGGCAACATGGTCACCTCGGTCGACCCTTGGGCTACTCCTCGCCCTCAATTCCATCAACGTTCTGCCTCCTCGATCGATCTGAAGAAGGGTGTATCGATCAACACCTTCTTCAAGAAGCGCACCCCTCTCGCCGAACTGGATATCAACTTGTTCACTGGATCCCCAGAACAGCAAGACGTTCTCCGCCGCAACTCTGGTCCTTGGATCGCCCGACCTGCTCCTCCAACATCTGTCAACCGCTCCTCATCCACACCTCAGCTTCCTCAATCGGCACCAGCAGCCACTCGAGCCCCAATTGGCCGTACCAATCGATCTCCTACTATCTCTGAGCCTCGTCCACAAAAGAGGGCTCGATTGTGTGCCGATATCGAAACAACCACATCGCCCAGGAAGAAGGCAGAACTTGGTCCCAGTCGATTCTTCAACAACGTTCCTGAGCCCAGCCCGAGTGTGTCCAAAAATGCGAGAAGCAAGAAGTCGAAGAAACAGGACTTCAACATCTTCTCTGATGATGGAATTGAGGAGGCAATGATGAGTCTGGCAAATGTCGATGATGAAGCACCCAAGGGCCAGAAGTCTGGCAAAAAGTTTGCTGTATTCGAGGAGATGGTCACTGCTCGGAGCGAAGCCAATGATGAGGCCAAGTCTGTTACCTGCTCTGAAAATCTGGGAACTGGTATGGAGGTCGACGAGTCTCAGGGAAGTGCTCCTGGTTTGGCATCGTCCATGTCGAGCCCTGATTCAACCCAGCCTCCAACACCAACCGCTTCTAACAAAATCCCAACCTCCATGGAGAAATTGAAGGAGAAGTTCGCATTTGGAGGTGGACCCATCTGCACGCCCAAGGCCGCAAATGGGCTTCCCGCCGCTCTCCCAACCCCTTCTTCCTCGATCCCTCGCCAGTCCAGAATCCCTATTGCGGTGAAAACAACTCCCTCGAACATCCCATCCATCTCGGCCTTTGCAACTAGGAAGCCACTTACCCCTCTTCAACGCCTAGGCGCAATCGCAAACCAGTCGAAGCTTCCAATGACCCCGCCTATGACACCTGTCATCTCCGTCAAGGCCCAATCTCCTAGACGCTCATTGCTCAGCAGAGGCAATGTTCCCTTCCCAGAAGTTGTCGGTGAGATGAAGAAGAACGTTGTCGATCCGGCATCAATCCCTCTCCCAGCAGTGGACGAGAACGAGGTCAAGGTTTTGAGCAAGGGCACAGGCAGTGAGGACCTGATTATCCACGACAGCGAAGAGGAGGAGCTCAGTCCATGTGGTGGAGAGGAGGAGGCGAGACCTCGATTCGACTTCAGTCGTTTCGTATACGCCAAGACATGATGAGTTTGTTTGTCTGTCAAAGATACCCGGTGTGAAGAGAGATTGTGTTCTGATTATAATATCCCTGTTTCTATTGTTAATTTCCAGCATGGCGCAAAAAGGAGTTTAAGTGAGAAGTAAGGGGGGAAAGGAGGGAGCATACAAAATGGTGTATTGATCGGCGTTGGTCGGAGTTCGAGCATGGAAAGACTCAAGGAATGAAAGTTGGAGTTGGAGTCGTTCTATCAGGAGGTCTACGAGAAAGATGTACTTGTGGGCCCCCTATTGCAGAGCTACGACCTTGATATTGTGCTTCTTGGCCGTGGCCTTTGCTATTGTGGAGGACGCTCCTCTGGCGTTCATTTCCCTTGCTATTGTCACCGCTAGTCTCATAGGCTATCTTTGACAATACGAAAGGAAAAGTGATTTTCGGTCCCTATTGTGGCTGTGGAAGCATCACTTGCATGAATGTCTGAAGGGCAGACTGTCGAGGATGGATCATTGTCTAGGGGAAGGAATTGTCATCTTCACTCCTACAGAACAGAGTGAACTTTTCAGAGTATTGAGAATTGGCAAGATGAAAAGATGAGAGAATACAAATACAAAACAAAATTGATAAACACGTTCGTCATGATTGCGCTGTAATGATGTGATGTTGTAATCGCGAGATCAAAATCACCAGATCCATCTTGGACAGCGAAAACAAGCGAGGGGGTGGTAAATCCATTTCTCCCCTGATAGCTCGCACACGATCGGCTTTCTTGGGGTAAGTCTGTAGAGAGAAGGTGCAAAATCAGGCTATATCTTTATTACGACAACTCACCATAAGCAAGCAAGGAGAAGCTCTAAGACTAGACATACACCGATCTTTTCTTTCTTTCATAATGCATTCATTCTTCTCCCTCCCTATTCATATCCCTATGTACGAGTTTGAGTTGGGCTGTTGTCCGTCTACCCTCTCACCAGCAAGAGACACCCATTCCATGCCATCCTCCCAGATGCTCCAAAATCAATGTCAGCCAGTGTCAGAGAGAAACCCATGCTTGCTTGTCAGATCCCAACCCCAGCCCAGTCCTCCGATTAATCCCAGCAAGCAATACGAGAAATAGACGCCGTGTGGAGATGAATAATGAAAGAGACGATGTATGTTGCGCCATTGCACCTGTTCCCTTCCCTTGCGCTCTGATTGATGTTTGCTTCCCTCGTTCGAGACTAGGGCCGCTGTAGGAGATGAAAGCAGAAATAGGAAATCCGATGTGCGGTCAAATCCGACATCTTGACGCCGGGTGAATGCAATGTACGATCGGGAAAAAAGATAATCTAAAAAGCGATAGGTCAGATTGCGTGTCGGCTTCTGCTTGTGAAGATATCGAGGAAAGCGCCTCTTCGGCTTCTCTCCGGTAAAGGTGGTGGGGAGCTATATTCCACATAGTCGTTGGGTTTATCATATTCATTGGGTTCATACAATAACCAGGTCCCTGCGACATAGGTTCTGAGATCAGCTGAGGCTCCCTACATGTGATCCATGTAGAGAGTGTCAAGGCGGAGGTGCGAGTAACAAGGACATAGATCAGGAGTAGATCGGGATAGATCAGAAGCCATTAGACCAAGTCCACACACCGTTTGCCAAGTTGTCTGCCGTGTCCTCGAGCAAAATGACCCGACGCTTGTTGCAATACGATGTCTTGTCCATGATCTCAACCTTCAACTTGGAGTCCGCGAGGTCCTCGACAGGCTTCTCAAACATTTCAGAAAGTGCTTCGACGGCCATCTCGAGATCCTTTTGGTTGTCCTCAAACATCTCAGTCAAGTTGTTGCGGGCGAGGTAGAAGGCGAAAGCATATGTCCACTTCAAGGTTTGACGGCATGTCTGAAGGGCTTGCGATGCAGCATTCAAGTATTGTACTTCAATCCATGACATGCCAGATGCGGTTTGGAGTTTGATCATCTTTGACTCTGTCTTCTGGTAGATATCCTTGTCGAGTTTCGCAGATTGCTCGTGGTTGGCATAACGATTATAGTAATGGAGGTAACGTTCTAGGGAAACGCGAGACTTTGTCTGGGCATCGCGAGCTTCCGAACCACTCTTCTCCTCGAATCTGTTGCAGTTATACCAACTTGTGCCATGCTCCGACCATAACCCCATACACATCCAGCAGAACTCGTGCTTGCACTTCCTACAAGTCATATGGTTGCATCCTCCATTCTTCTCGATTGTAGAAACGCACTTGGGGCATTCCTTCGTGTTGGCAGAGATCCAATTGGCAGTTTCCGAGTCATCGGCACACTTCTTGAGCCACTTCTTGACGAGTTCGCAAGGAGCTGGCTGATGGTCTGCTTGGCCGCATCCGAAGCAGAACCGATGCTTGCAGTCACAGGCAACGGTCGGCACAACCTTATCCAGATCCTTTTTCTTGATGCCGCATTCAATAGCATTGACGCAGTCGGGAGCCGGGCACCACTTTAGTTGATCTTTGTCTTCGACGTAGGTTCTGGTAAGAAGCTCGTGGTACCTATCCTTAAGGTCAACCGATACCAGGAGATCCAAAGACTTGGCATCCATGATTCGTTTGCATCCATCCTGTGGGCATTGAATTCGGGCTGCCTCGCCTTCCTCTTTGATCTTTTGAGTCAGGTACTGCTTGTAGCAGTCTGCACAATATCTATGGCCACACTTCATGGCAAAAGACAGGAGATCGGCGTCGTCCTCGCAGCAGATGTCGCACATGAAACCAGGGATTGTCTCCAGGCGGGGAGGGCCGGTCGAGCTTGCTCCCAATCCAGCACTCTCAAGTACCTTCTTTGGTCTATCCATATAATCTTCTATCAATCGCTCCTTATTCCATCTGAAATGTCGTAATAAAATTGCAGCATCTTCCTTTCGGATGTCCAGAATCATGTTGACTTCGTCGATGAGGTCATCCTGCTGTGCCTGTATGTCTTTTGGTTCGTAGACTTTGAATGTGGTATCAAACGACTTCTTCTCCTTCTTGACTTCATCCTTTTGTGTATATCCTAGGTCTGGTTCTGGTTCATCAAAGCCAAAGTCTGTTGGTTGGTACAAGTTAGTAATGAGGGGAAATGGGAAGGGTTCAAGAGGCAAGCTTGGTCCGTCGGCACAGTATAGGAGAAGGGAGATGAAGGGAGTGGAACATACCATCTGCAGATCCATTGTCGTCGTCACTCTCGTCTTGCATAGCATCGTCGTCGCTGGACAAGCCAGACATGAAGTCGTCGTCGGAATCCATCGTAAGTGGCGTGGGTGGGGATATCGCGGCTGCTGAGGCGGTCTTTTTGTTGGCTTTTTTCGCTGGTTGAGGAGATGCTACCGCCTCAGCCGCCTTTCTCTTTCTTGTTTGGGAAGAAATGGTGTCGTTTGGGAAATATTCCTTGGGGTTGTTGTCGAAGGAGGATGTGATTCAAGTCGAAGGCGTGCAAGGCTGCGGTATTCGTGAGACAGGCAGCGACTCAGGTGTTTCGATACTCGGAGACAAGAACTGGCATTGATGGACGAAGCCTCTAAATAAGTCGTAGGACTCTAGTCGAAGTGCAGAAAATTGTAGTTGTGGAAAGAGAGAGTGGTGGGAAGAAGGGAAGGTTGCCTTCCTCGACTGTGAGCTTGTGGTTGGTGATCAGTGCCGGCTGACGGAGCCTCTGGGGGCCCAGGTCGGTAAGGTATCGCGTTGATAGCGTTCACGTGAGGCTTATATACCACTCCCTGAATAATTCTCATCTAGCTAACCTTGCTTGGAAGATTAAATCAATATCGAGTCTTGTGACATCTGGTGAATTATTTTTACCTTGTGCCGGGATATACCTATTCACTTTCTGATTTGACCTCACGTGACATTTCAACTAGGAGCACTCCTATTCCTGTCTAATTTAGACGACTCATCTTGGAAATGCAAAAGGATCGACCGGGTCGAGGACGTTGGATGAGTTTCGACGTGGAAAACAAAACGTGCTAATCCCAGCAAACACAGGCACAAAGGGAGTATTAACACAACTGCCATTATGTAAATTAGGAAACATATCCGAAAACCAGGTCAAACGAATTCTTGCCATATTCATTGGATCGCACAAGGGTTCACAAATAACGATGTCAAAGTTTATTCTTATATTTACATCTAAGTGCGGTTCACACATCCTGTAGCCGACAGAATCACTTCAAGTCCTCCATCAGCTTGCCTGCTTCAAACCCTTCTTCAGATCGATGACACTGACGGTGACTTTGTTGGTTGTACTAGGGGGGAGAACTCCACCGCCCATGATAAGTAGATGGTTCGGGTTGCTGAGCACTCTCAAGTGCCTGGTGTATGAAACTCCCTCGGGAGTTGGAACCGTTCTCCAAGCATTTACATCACCCAAAGCTTGATTGATGAAGACTTGACTTTTGGTACCGCAGCTGACGATGATGGTCCCGTTGACTCCTCCGACAGGTGACCAAACAACCTTGGGTGAACCCTCTGGCTGGATTTTGTCGTTGGTATAGATTGGTAGCGAGACAGACTTGTTGAAGTCCAGAGGGCTGTCGTTGATCCGATAATAGACCGGAAATTTATAGTCAGTCCCAGCTGGTATGGTCGGTCCCCCTCCAAATTCATAGGTCATCATGTATTTACCATTTGGAAGCTGGACTACCGTTGTCATACCTGGCCGGTCTGTGTATGTTGCTGAAACGACATCTTCGACATCGGCACTCCAGGTGAGAAGATCCTTGGAGGTTGCGTGGATGAGTTTTTGACCGTAGGCAGGATCTCTTTGGTCCGAGTAGTACAACACGATCTGACCCTTGTAATACATCACAAAAGGCTCCCAGATTGCAGGAATTCCGTTGTTCGGGATTGCGGCTCCTCCTCTTGCTACACTGGAGACAAACTCCCAGGTGTGACCCTTGTCTCGACTTGCATAGACATCGATCTTTGTGAGACTCAAGTCTGTTGGAATCGAATTGCCAGAGCAGAGGATCGTTCCTGCAGGAAACTTGCCAACTCTCTTTGGCAAGACGTACAAATCTGGTTGATACCGGAGGCCCCATCCATTGACTTGATCAGTGACCTTGGAGATCTCTTTCCAGGACTCTCCTCCATCTACACTTTTGTAGATTGGGAAGTACACTAGCGGAGGCTCTGGGCTATAATTCTCCCACGTGGCGAGAAGTACTCCTTTCTCGAGCTCCACTGTACGGGCGTACTGTCTGAAAGTTAGCATTGAGTGTTTGAAACAACTACAGGAAAACATACCAGCACACGAGGGTCGGTGTAGTTTGATGGAGGAGTGTAGACAGTCACATTTGAGAATGTCGAGAAGGGCGCCGGCTTTGGGGCAGCCGAAACGGCTCCCAAAAGAAGAGAAATCAAAGGGAGAGAGTGAAGAAGCATGACTACCGAGGGAGAAGAAGTCCTTGGGCAAGAGAAACGTCTATTACCAGGGGAGACTTACTCAATTTATACCCAGCCATTGCGCGCGAAGTGAAAGACCGAGGTTTGTCACTGACGCCGTCAACAACTTGGCAACGGAAAAACTTATGTCTACCCCGCAGAAGCTGTCGAAGAAGACGACCAGGGAAAGACATCTTTCCCCCGCAATACGCCGTCAGAAGTGGAAGAAATACACTTCATCTCCACTTCCTCCCCGCCCCCCGGTAGATTTAATGTTTGCCAGATGCGCACCAATCAGATCGTGAGTATCGATGAGGCGAGCCGGTACCCATTCACACATCCCTGTACAACACATGGGATACTCCCGGTCCAGTAAGATGAAGGCAAGTAGTGATGATTTGTGAGGAATGTTGTATTTGCTCATGAAGTGTGTTTGCAAGTCAATGTCAATATGTTTCTTGATAAGACGTAGCAGTTGAAGGAAGGTCATTGCAAACGCAAATGTCAACGATGTCGATCACAAGCGAGTGCGCTTGACCTATTTGGGATTTTGCGGAACTTCAGAAGCTTAACCTCACCTCTCGAGACATCCTCTGCCAAGCTGTCAACACCAATCGAGAGCATATCACAATGGCATCAACAAACATCCTCCGTCGCGTGGCCCTCAATGCCTCGCGCTCATCAAGAAGCTTCCATGCTTCCGCTCGATCCTTCATTCAAGTTGGCGACAAGCTCCCGAATCTTGATGTTTTGGTTGAGAACTCCCCAGGAAACAAGGTCAACTTAAGTGAGGCCATCAAGGGCAAGGCTTTGATCATTGGGGTCCCAGCTGCGTTCAGTAAGCTCATCCTACTGGTCTACATACTCCGCCTTTGCTTTGACACGGCCCGCACTCAACAATTCTCGAAATGGGCGTGCTGACTAAAGACCGATCTGCAGGTCCCTCATGTTCGAACTCTCACGTTCCAGGCTACATCAACCACAAGAACCTGAAGAGCGCTGGAGATGTTTTCGTGGTTGCTGTCAACGATCCATTCGTGTAGGGACAAGCATCCAATGCCAATATATCATGACTAACCCTTACAGCACGAAAGCCTGGGCTGATTCTCTCGATCCTGCCGGTAGTTCAGGTGTAAGTTGCGATATCTCACATGACCTGTAACAACGATTTCCCATGGTCTGAAGCTGACGTCCTATGCAACTGTAGATCCGCTTCCTTGGAGACCCAACTGCCAAGTTCACCGAGGCTTTGGACTTGGCCTTTGATGGTGCTGCCATTTTCGGTGGGCCACGAAGCAAGCGTTATGCCCTTGAGATTGAGGACGGCAAAGTCAAGGCATTGCACGTCGAGCCAGATAACACTGGTCTAGATGGTAAACATTATCACCTCGCTACTTGACCTCCACTAACGTGTTCCAGTCTCTGCCGCCGAGAAGGTTCTGGGTTGAGTTCACTTAGATGAGATCATTGCGCTTAAGCCTGCGGAGTGTACGATGAGCAGCAAAATGCAGAAAAATTGGAATAGATCGACTCTGTGGGGAAAAAAAATTCAAGCCGTCACTATGAGATACCTTGTCAAGTGGCATCATCAAAGAAACGTGTGTTCCGGAGCACAATGTATCGATTACATCTCCAACACAATCAATTCTTTGAACTAGCCATTACTATGAATTTCAAGTCTCCATCTCGCTTTATTCGCATATAATCTTCCTCGCAACAGCATTTTACTTTTCAGCACTGTTCACGAAGCCAACTACAAACACCGGTAGACAAGATGAGCGTGCCAGCGATCAACGGTACCATACAGAACACGATGATCGTCTCAACAGACCGCAAAGCCATGGAACTTGTTGCTAGTCAAGCCACACGCGGTAGTGCCGTCCGTGTCCCTCGCAATTTAATCCACACTTCCTCTGAAGACGTCTCCATCGGGGAATGTTTCTACGCACGAGTGTTAGCACGGGTACATCAACTTTAGTAATAGGTTAAATAGCTTACCAGAGCATGGGGCCCTTCCCATTGATAGAAAGCAGCCTGAGTGAAGTCAAAGAAGCCATTGAGAACCCAGAGACCAGGTAAATCCTGACAACGACAATGCCCAGCCCTGAGAAGCAACAGCATCAACAATCAATCGTAGATTTTGGTACAGTAAGAAACAGAAATGTGGTGTTGATACATGGTGTGAATAGATGAGAAGTATGCGGGTGCTATATAACAAGTTGATGGGGCGGTCTGAGGTCTCACAAGAACCTCTATCCCGTTAGCAACAGACTTCAGCTTGCGCCCCGTCGATCCATCAGTGTGATATAATGGGTGAGAGTTCTGTCTTAAACGTGGATAGAACCTTACATTTCGTAGGATAAGCACGGAGGATCGGACATAATGGAGTGATTGGTCAAGTTGCTGGCACCACGATCAGAATGACGGAAAGAAACACTATCGATGTCGTCTGTTTCTGATTGCCAAGGAGGAATGTTGGACGGGAGGAAGTTCATTTGTCGCTTCGTACATCAAACAACTTTCTCTCTCGCTCATTTCCAGCACTAAAGATCGCCGCTTGGAAAGGAAAGGTCGAGAAGAAATCTATGAAAAAAGATGTGGTTGACTTCCGCCAAAGGAAAAATCATGCAATCCTCCTGCAGAAATGTAGACCTTTCGTGCAGCAGCAGATGTCGTTCTTTGAGCCTGCGACTTCTTGAAATTCCTCTTAATACACAAAAGCATATGATGAGTAGCCAAACAGCTAAGCCTATCTCAAAATCAAACCTAAAGCTCATCATCGCCCTTGTACAGAACTTTCATCGATATACTGCGAGTCAAGACCTGAGGTAGTCCCGCTGCCTTATCACGCCTATTCCTGAATGCACTGATCGCAATGAAGCTGTTTTTCATCCTTATCAGATAATTGTTCCGTGCCTCTGTCACCGATATCTCGGCGCCATCGGGTGGCGTTGGCGAATGCCCGATATCATGCAGTCTGATCTCTCTGAGCGGTCCATTGCCACGCTCACTGATGATTGTCAGTTTCTTGATATAACGTGGATATTCGTGTCTGTATCGCCTAAGCTTTGTACGTAGGAGTTGCCATGTTTCAAGGTCTACATGGAGGTCCTCCAACATAGCTTCACTATCTGGGCTGGTCATCAAGTCGTCCAGTATGAGTTCTGTATAGTTCGTTCTGGTTGTGCCTTCACGCCCGGCTGGCAGAATGCGCTCGAACCCTGCTTTATTCGGCTCGACCCTAGGAAGCGGAAGGGGTGCACTGTGACCGGCAATGTTGGGTGTCAGGGGGGCGGCTGATATGCAAAGGGCCGAGATTCTGTTCGTACTGCGCATCAAGTTGCCTTTGACATAAATAGTATCTCGATCAATATCCACATAGCAGCCGACATTACGGCCTGGGCCAAGGAGCAGCTCGCGGTATATCTTGAGAGCTTCATGCCGTGACTCCTGGCTAACGCGAAGGATTGCTGGGATTGTAATTCGTGATTGATACTGTGCCCTGTTTCTGTCGAACTTGACCGCGACAATTCGAGGACCAGGAGCAGCAAGTTTCCAGATCCCACATCTGATCTCGACAGGAAGTCTTCCAAAAAGCGTGAAACTCGTGGGGGAAGACGTCATCCTGTAGACAGGTTTTAGATTGTCGACGTCTTCGCTCGACACCATGTACTCAAAACGTCTGAGAACTTGATTAGATGAGGTCCATCCAATACTTTTAGAACGAGAAGTCTCTAGCATCAGATAATGATAGGAAAAAGAGGCCGCAAGATCCTACGAGTTGGGTAGTGCCGTGGAGACGACGTGTAAAGGATCTGCGTGGGAAAATCCAATGATGTAGTCTATGAGAATTCAAAGGACGTGATTCCCCATCGATGCAAAAACTCGATGCTGAACGTGTAGAGCTTGATAGACTGCTGGGTGAGAAGCGCTATATCCCATGGGAACTTAATTAAAGGCTGAGGTCACTTCATCAGAGCCAGCTGCGCCTGAAGTGGCTTAGCATAGCGCTAAGCCACAGAGAGACGTAAGCGAGACCTCTACAAACATCGCCAAAACTTTACCTCCTTTTCACGACAGAGAATCTTCTCTAACAATTAATTCTTCTGTAAGTAGGAACCTCAATAATCTTATCTGATTTTCTGGACTGACAAGCGATAGTTCTGCCTTTTCCGAAGTTTTACTTCTAGGATCTTTCAAACATGTCTGGGACAGGGAAATACACCATCGTGTCCGGTGACACTTTTTATGAAGTAGCAAAGAGATTCGGTGTCGATATTTCGGCGATTCAAAGTCTCAATCCAAGTGTAAAGCCTGAAGCGTTGCAAGTAGGGCAGGTCATAGACGTACCCGGACCGTCTGGATCAAGAGGTCTCTCTCATCAGGCACCTCCACCTTCAACGTACAACATCAAATCAGGAGACACATTCGATGCTATTGCGAAAAGGCTCAACACTGATGTTCCTCATATTCAGTCCCTCAATCCAGGAGTCGCACCAGAGTCCCTCCAAGTCGGACAAGTCATAAACATACCCTCTGGAGCTCATCCTCACCACCAGCACCACCATCACCACGTCAAACCAGCCCGCGCACAACCTCCCATAGATGGCTACACCTATTTCTCCGGCCCGACGCACAACTTCCCCCACCCAAATACCTGGGCACCTTACGAGCACCTGATTGCCATCAACGAGCGGCTCATGCTCCTCAATTCCAGCCCAACAGAAGTATTTTACATCAAGAAATGGATCCCCATTATCGCCTACGAATCCGGCGTCGACGCCCGCGTGATCCTCTGTATCATAATGCAAGAATCCGGGGGCAACGTCCGGAATCCTACGACACTGTCACCAGCTCCAGATTTCGTCAAGAATACGGGATTGATGCAGGCGCACAATGGACAGGAGTGGGACGAGAGGTATCCGGAGTGGTGTGTGGAGAGGATGATTAGAGATGGGACTCAAGGGACGAGGTTTGGAGATGGGTTGATTCAGTGCTTTCATAAGTGGAATAGGAATTGGTATCATGCTTGCAGAGCGTACAATTCTGGGAGGGTCAATAGGGACGATTTAAGTGATGGAATAACAGCAACTGGGCACTATGTAGAAAGGGTAGCGAATCGGCTGATTGGGAACCAGTGGGCGGGAATGTAAGGTATGAGCTGGAAAGATCGAGTATATCAATGGAATCCTCTTTCTTCTTAGCTTTCCATAGCTGCAAATTTGAAAGAGCAAAAATAAAAGTCTGACACATGTAAGCTGCCAGACAAACGGCTCTATGAAGTCATTATACCTATTCTGACATCTCACAAGTGACACCTGGGAGTATGTATATATGTTGTTGCTCTTTATATAGACACTACACATCCATAGCTGGCTCCGACTCGAGATGTCCTGTAACGCCATCCAGTCTTATAAATGCTCCTTCCCCCGCCACACTTTACAAATGAAAGGGTATTTAGTAACAGATTCCCAAAACGCCTGAACAGCCCGTTATGCCCCATTCCAATATCAATACATCTGCCTTTCCAGCTGTACCCATCGACCGCTTGCTTGAGGTCATGATTGTCGGAACCTTAGTGGTTGGGGCCTTGCTCCGATACCCAAATTCTCTAACTCATCATCTCCAATGATCGGTCCCATAGTACTCATCGAAGAAACTGTCCGTTGACTCTCGTTCCTCCCCAGTCCACCACCTAAAGACGTGATGGCCGGGTTCTGTATAATGACCGGATGCTCCAAGCCAAGGACTGGACTCTCTCGCGGGTAATCCTGGCTGATCACTCTCAATCGGCCAGGTGCGGAATTACTTGGTGCAGGGCTAGGAGCAAGCATACCATCTCGAACTACTCGCTCCAACGAATCCTGATGTACCAAGGGATGTCTCGGCTTCGGTGATAGAAGAACTGGTGTCATGGTCTGTAATCTGATCTCCTCCAGAGCAACTGCAGACTCTACTGGGAAGCCCATCGTATCTCGAGGTTGAGGTGTCTGGAATGTTGGTGGCTCGAATTCTCCTGGGCTGAATGGTCCATGATTGGAAAGTACGTGTGCCTCGCTAGGATCGTTGAGCGTCAGAGGAGATGTGTTGCTCTCCGCCCGTGAATGTGTACGAGAATGCGTCCGTGAGTGAGTGAGTGATCGCGTTCGCGAATGCGTGGTGGAGTATGGATGTGATGGCGAGTATCGTGGCGAGGCCTGTGGTGATTGTTGTGGGGAGTGTTGCGGAGAGTCGAATTCTCGATTTGCATTGTATAGAAATCCTTCTGTCTCACTCGTTCGTTGTCCTGGACTTGGGGCTCCAGAATATGCCGTGTTCGAATTTGACAAAAGTAAAGGTTTTGGAGAAAGACTGCTATGCTGAGAATCTCGGAATGGGACGCCAGCGAAAGCAGAGTTTAGCCCAGTGTATGTTACCCGTTCGGCGCCCTTCTTTTTCGCTGCCGTTTGCTTCTTTCGCCTCTGGATACAAAATATGGCCAGAAGACACAGAAGTAAAAGAGCGCCTACTCCACCAATAACAGCTCCAATTATAATGGTTTTGCTCCCTCCGGATGATGAGGAAGCTACTGTCGCCGTTGAAGTCGAAGTTGCTGAACTCGCTGCCGATGTGGCCGCTTCAAATTGTGTCGAAGTCGTTGTGGCCCCTTGGTTATTCTGGCCTCCTGGCCCACCTCCATTCCCTGCTTGTCCTTGACCAGGAGCGTTCATGTTGATCCTCTCCTTCTTACCAAGAAGAATCAAACGCAATTGGCAGTGATGTACGCAAAACAAAGGATGGAGTAACGATCGGCTACGAAGAAGAGGGAAGAGGCAGAACAGCGAATATTAAACAGACAGTTGCACACGACTCATGACGCGAATCTTCGGACGAGACTTACCGTTTCCAGTTGATGAAGTTCTGAGCCACATCGGTCTAACGAACCTTCAACTGTTCGCATTAAAGTTTGGGTGATCAAACGGCGAAAAAGAAGAAAAGCGCCAAGGGTGTGGCTATATTTGAGCATGAACACGGTGATGCCGCGCGGAAAGTGGATAATCACGTGGAACATTCCCACCAGGAGATGCTGGCCAAGCCAAGCTTTCTGGGGAACAGCTCAGGGAAGAGTCCGATGCGACTGAGCGGGAGTGGATGATGTCGGGACCTCCGACTATTGTTCCATGCCGAGAAAGTACTTGTACTGATGGAGTGACCGGCGAAATGCCGTAGGGAGAGCTCGAACTGGATGTCTTGCTCAGCCTCGTGCCAGCCCTACCAGGAGTTGACCATAGCTTGTGTGGAAATACAGAGATCCGGGCAATCCATATCGGAACAGTTCGTAACCAGGGAATGGGAGTCTTGGTGGAGTTGAAATATATAAATGAGAGACATAGAAGTGGTCTGGTGCTGAAGGTGATGTTTTGAAGTGAAGATACGGAAGAGGAAGCCCTCGAAGAAGTGAAGTACGGAGTAGGAGGATGAGGGGCAGTCTTGGTCTTGGAAGTTTTAGCGTCCCCCATGTTTAGCGGACCAATAGAATAATGCTATGCCCCTCCATCCAATCTATTTCGAATCGAGACTCCCTGGAGCGGCTGAAAGCCTGGCCTGGCTGACCCGATAGACAGACTTGACCACATCGAATCGGTATCTTCAGTTCTCTCACATTTCACAAGCAAGGCGGCGCATATTAACACCACGCCAACAGTACTCGTACCCCCTCGCATCACGCAGAGCCTTGTGTCACCTTGTCTTTCCTAAGACTTCAAATTTCGCAATCGTCTCACTCTTCCCCTCAACAGCTCTCACGCCGAGTTCGCGAAGCGCCCTTATCGCGGCTGACGTCCTTTGAGCTCAAGCTCACATCCTGCCTCCCCCATAATAGCTACTCTCGCATGACCATTATGAGTTATTCAAATCCTCAGGAGAGCCAGCAGAGCAAGCCTCCGGTGCAAGCATGTCGATACAAGACAGGAAAGACCCTGGGCGCGGGGTCATATTCAGTGGTCAAGGAGTGTGTACACATTGATACAGGAAGATACTATGCTGCAAAGGTGATTAACAAGAGGCTGATGGCAGGGCGAGAACACATGGTACTGCACAATCTTCCAATGATACTCATAGTTCTTTACTGACCCCGCAATAGGTACGGAACGAAATCGCAGTCCTTAAACGTGTATCGATGGGCCACCAAAACATTCTCACTCTCGTCGACTATTTCGAAACCCTCAATAATCTCTACCTTGTCACTGATCTCGCTCTCGGCGGCGAGCTTTTCGATCGAATCTGCCGCAAAGGCTCATACTACGAGTCCGATGCAGCTGACCTTATCCGAGCAACCCTATCTGCGGTAGCCTATCTGCATGACCACGGAATCGTACATCGAGATCTGAAACCCGAGAACCTGTTATTCAGAACTCCAGAAGATAATGCGGACTTGTTGATTGCAGATTTCGGCCTCAGCAGAATAATGGATGAGGAGCAATTTCACGTCTTGACAACCACATGCGGTACACCTGGCTATATGGCGCCCGAGATCTTCAAGAAGACTGGACATGGTAAGCCAGTGGATATATGGGCTATTGGTGTAATCACATACTTCTTACTTTGTGGCTACACTCCCTTCGACCGCGACTCCAACCTAGAGGAGATGCAAGCAATCTTGATTGCAGACTACAGCTTCACACCAATTGAGTACTGGAGAGGAGTTAGCGTACAGGCAAGAGAATTCATCAAGCGCTGCTTGACAATCGATCCAACGCAGCGTATGACTTCGCACGAGGCTCTGCAACATCCATTCGTATCTGGCATACCTTCTGGACAAGCTGGCAAGGATGGAAAGGGCAGTGATCTTTTGCCAGTGGTGAAGAAGAACTTCAATGCGAGAAGGACACTACATGCAGCAATCGATACAGTACGAGCAATCAACAAACTCAGGGAAGGCCAGGGAGTCAGCGGTATGATGGATGGAATAGTATCCACAGATCCAGACAAGGGAGCTCAACCACTACGACGAGGACAGAACGATTCGGGAGTTGGTATGGGTCCAGGCGACGAGATGCAGCAAGACTCTGGCTACTCGACTGGAGGACCAATCTCATCAGCACCACAAGCTGGCGATTTCGCAGACACTGCCATGCGGGGCGTTGAACGAAACTCTGGTCAAGGTCAAACTCAAGCGCAGATCGAAGCCCAGACAAGGAAAATTGCCGAAACAACCAAAGGCTTATGGAGCGCAGGCAGCGCGAAGCTACATGGTAGATGATAACACAGTTCTCTTTTGGCATAATTCGGAGTCAGACGGTCACTACCAACTAAAAGCCCATTTGTCATTTTCTCTTTCGATGGAATGAACATGATATGTTTTTTGAGCGCGGGGTTCAAGATCTTCCTTTGCTTCTTCTTTACCTACTTCTTCTTCTTCTTCTTCTTTTCTGAATCTTGTCCTATGGACTTTCATTTGGTGCTTTTTCACATGGCAGAGATGGCTGCTACATGGATATATGGGGCCTGCCAAATCGGCGGGACATCATGATGGCATGACACTTCATAGCGATACCTAGATATGAATGGATGGATACAATAAGATCGGCGAAGTGTTTCTTCCCATGGATCTGTAGTATCCACTATGGCTACCGAGTCCTTGGAGGGAAAGTCGTGAAATACAGACCTAAATGCTCGAGATTTCCCGGGACAAGAACCTTAATTTTTATGTTCCAAACCGATTTGAATATGACAATGACAGGTACCAATGTCCAGAAACAGCTCAGACAACGAGGATACTCGATGTTCTAGGTTCACCCGAATACAAAGCATTCGCAATGTCACAGCACAATTTCATCCAAAAGACAAAGTCGTGAAGCCGCGTAGACCTTCCACCTACTATAGAACATCTAAGTAATTGAGCGAACCAAATACTTCTACACTGTGAAGATCATTTCCGAATTACAATCAAGACATATCCTTGCTCCAAACATAGATCTCGAATATCAGCTCCCAGTCAGGGATCTCTTGATGATACTTACCTATCCACTTCTTCCGAACAACGATTTCAAGAACATTCAAAAGTCATCAGTTCCCATGATCACAGACAAGTTCATTTGATTTAAATAAAACGAGAATCTTTTCTTCTTCTTCTCCAAACTTAATTATAATTCTCAGCCCTACACTACAGCAGCCATCCCCATCCCATCCCATCCCTCCTCCTCATCTCCACATCTCGCTTCTCACCACCCAACCAATCACATGCATCCCGATCCATCTCCCTCTCCACTTCCATCCCATCCCCATCCCCATCCCCATCTCCACGTGTCCAACACATGCCCAGCACGTTGCCGCACACGTTTTCTCGAATTACGACGTGCAACAAAGACGACCCCGTCCGTCTGACCGTGACCGGAAATCCAATTACCACATGGCAGGCACCAGGAAGCGTGCTGGATTATGAAAGCACTGAGTCAGGATCAGACCACTTTTTTTTTCTGTGGCAATCCTGCTAGGTATCAAGCGGTGAGGGGTTTAGTTGACGGGATAGGGATGGAGAAAAAGAAATGTTTTTAGTGAGAGGTAAGGGGTGTGGACGGCCTGAATTGGCAGCGTTTGTCAGTAGTGGTTTCTAGGTGGTGGCTTGGCGAGCTTTCAGGGAATTGAGTGAGTGTCCTTTGGAAGCTTCAACGAAAGCACGTAAATCATTCCGAGGGTCTACTAACAGAAAGTCCATATTCTCTGAGACGTTATGACCGATATAATGCAGTAAATTTATAAGTTTGTTGTTATATACTCTTGCCATTCCTGCCTTGCGCTCCTGTTCTTTGGGCTTAGAATTTTCTTGCGCAGTAAGATGTGTATTTGCTTGAGTTGAGTGAGTCTGGCTGGCTATCCTTTTTTATACATGTGTATTTGGGTCATCGAGGTAATGCTTTAGTGAAAAGTGTCATACCGAGTATCTCCTTACCAGGTCATCGAAGAGATATGAGCTGCAGCGAGTATTGCACACAGTGCATTCATTTTCCAAGAACACTTTCGTATACTTGCACCATCGAATGTGATCGGATCTCTCTCTGTTGGTTTTGTTCTCTACAATTTCTTGACACGTACTCCAGAAAGAGGAAGTCAATATAGCCAAAGGTATATCCTCAAACGCCCTTCCCTTTCGTTCATTGGTCAGGTCAGCCAAGACGAGGCTTGGGGCTGAATCTCGAACCTCTGTACTCCGCCTCGAAAGGCAGCCTTATCCCAAGGGCGAACTTCAAAATGACCTCTGTCTCTCTTCTTGCTTTGTCACTCCCTCCCTCTCCATTTCTCCTCCAGGTCATACACAATACAGCTTTTATGGCAACGAGATGCAGTGGATCCTCTCTCCATTACCGCTTCAACAGTAGCCCTGGCGAGACTTTGCATGAAGGTAATTGTCCTTCTCACAGTGTATATATGTTGTATACGCAGCCTTACATAGAAGATTAGTACTCACAAGAGCTAGGTCTCAACAACCGTCTACGACTTCACGACAGACACACGAGACGTTGATACCAATGTGCAGAACCTGGTCCGAGAACCCTCTCGTCGCAGTAGCGCAGACTGGACCCGATGGTAAACTCTGGATATGCGTCAAGGAGAGCGTTGGGAACTGCGAAATTATTCTGAAGAAATTGGAGGACGTGCTTGATAAAATCTCGGCGGAGAATGGTGCGAGCAAGGGGTTTATGCAGAAGCCGGTGAAGCAGATCAGGTTGAATGTGAACAAGAAAGAAATCCTGGGATTCGGGAGTGAAGTGCAGACGTATGAGCGAGCTCTTACGATTGCGTTCAATGCCATTAATGCGTAAGATCTGTGTTGCCATGTCAGATGGTATATTGTTGACTTCAAGAAGGTGCGCAGCAATGCGACGAGACCACACAGATGCTGAAGTGTCCAAAAGGCTAGAAACAATCGAGACGGGTATCCAAGATCTCTCGCAGAGTCTGAAACAGCGACAAAGCATGAATAGTAGCTCTTCAGAAGCTACCAAAACCTTTGAGCAATTCCTCCAAGCAGCGAACACCTTCAAGTCCAGTGCCAGCACTGTGATTAATGGAGACGCATCAACCGTCAAGGGAGGCCTCGAGACTCAATATGGTGGCAGCATTTTTGGTGACTCGCTGTCTGATGATCGATACGAAATTATACAGAGCTGGATACCCCCGCCTTCTCCGCTCGGCATTCGAGGGGCATCGTCAGCAGATGGAAATAGTAAAAAGAGTGGTCTCAGTAACCGAAGCTCTTTGCCAGAACTCATGGCTGTGCTAGAGACAGTCACTCAGATGGCCGATCAATATCGCAGCTCCGAACAGGAACGAAATTCTAGCAAGGACGAGCAGCTCCGGTCATTGGAGATGGAGAACAGAGCTCTAGAACAGAAGCTCGAAAAGACCCAGGCGCAAGCTAATACTCAGCTTAAAAGCTTCGCTGCACGGGAGGAGCATTTTCGGGAGCTTGCTAAGGAGTCTGAGGTTTGCAAGTATCGAGATGCACAGGTTCAAAAAGATTTAAAACAGCAACAGGAAAATCTCGCTTCGCTATGTAAGGAGAGAGATGCCCTTTGGCAGGATGTTCGGCAAAAAGATGCCACGCTGGAAAACATGAACGACCACATGAAAATAATGGAAACCGAGCTCAAATACGACCTTACAGTACTGAGAGAGTCTCTGGAAAAACAGAAAGCCTTCGTGCGAGTCTTAAAAGAAGAGGGCGACACTCTACGAGACACAATCGCCAGCCAAGCTAAATTTAAGGAGGAATCACAGAAATCCAGAGATGAGGCCAATGGACTGAAGGATGAACCAAGACGATTGTGCTCAGAGAGAGACTTGACGAAATGCAAATTGGAAAAGGAGAAGGGTAGAGTCGAAAATTGGATGAAGTCCGCCGAGGAATTAAAAGCTGGAAAAATAGATTCTGATAATGAACTAACCCGCCTCAAGATAGACTTGGAGAAGTCCAGGTCCGACAATCATCACTTGGAAAATAGGCTGAGGGCAGAAGTAGAAGACTTCAACAGCGAGAGCAAAGGTCTCGAATGGGAAGTCTACGACACTCGGAACAAGCTAGAGACAGTGGCAAAAATGCTGGAACAAGAGAAAGAACGGGCCAACACTTGTGTGAATACTATTGCAGCTCTAGCAAAGCTCCAAGAACAGCAAAGCAAGCTTCTCTCCATCTACAAAGTGCCTGCGGGATCGACACAGTCACCTCAGTCAACGCAGCCCGCTCCAGCAAGCCCGAAGCAGGAGGTTGCACCTCAAACCACTCAGCAAACAAATACCAGGTCGCAGGACGAGAACAGAAAGCAGAACAATACTGTAACCGAAGTGTACGGAAGCCAGAGCGAGCGCAAGCCAGTTGACAAGGGAGAAGACGATTCGCAGTTTGCTCGAGAGAGAAAGCCCTACAAGAAGAGCAAGAGCACAGGCTGGGTTTTCAAGGGACGAAATAAACAGAACTCAGATGCAGTACCTATGACGAAACATATGAGCGCTGCTCTCCTACAGCAGCAGAGATCACATACAAGCAGGGACGATCCGCCAGCAGTCCAACTAAGAAGTGACCATACCCAACCCTCACTAACACATCCCCAGCATAGTGATGCTCACGCAGTACAACAACAGTCTTCACAGCACCATGTGGATGCTTTCCTAGAGGAGCAGGACTCTCCAGACGGCAAGGACGACGCGCCGACAAACCCACCAAAAACTTGCTATGAAAAGCAGATCGATGACTCGGAGACCGAGTGTTGCACTGTGGATGTTGTGGTTGATATGGACCCTCCATGCTGTTGCAGCATGGTAGAACTGATCGATACACCCCACGAATATAATTGCTGTACATTGCGAAAGGTCGAGCCAGACCATGAATGCAATGGTGGACGTGAAGAGTATGGTGAGGAAGGCTTACCACCGAAAATGTCCTCAGACAGTAGATGAAGTTCAGTATGGGAGAAGGAAGAAACTTACCTGAATAAATCATGTGAAGTTTGTGCGCCCTTGAATATGCGTGTATGAGTAGGGGGAGTATTGGCTCAGAATATCTTACCTATTAACAGTTCGGCACTTGCCTGGTTGGTCTTGCATTTTATCAAGCGACTCGAAACGCTGTACACGATAATACAGAAGAACGGACTGGATAGAACGGAGGACAATGTGAAGTTTTTCTTGCTTCAATTACTTCGATTCCGACGCTACAGCTCTGTCTGCTTCCAAAGCCTGCAACTGTCGGTTTATCAACCGCTAGACCATGTAGTCCCATTCCTGTTTCCCACGGGCCTGAATCCCATCTACCCATTCACATCCAGTCCGGAATCCGGTCCATGCACCCCTCTCCCTAGCACTACACAATACACACAACAAGTCTATAGCGACAGTCCATCCCATCCGGGGATCTAGTCTTTACCCAAAACACCCCGGGTGGTGAAAAACAACCCACGCCCAAATTCTATATTCAGCGAAAGTCTTTTCTCTTTCTGCTACGGAGCCGTGCAGGGCTCCGGCAGCGTAGAAAAACATACAAGGCGAGCCCAGCACACCCTCTCATCTAAATATCCCCTGTGAGAGAATAGGCGGCGGTAACTCTAGCGATGGTGGTATTTATTGACACAAAGTCGAAAAAAGGCTCGCGCTCCAAAAGGAGGTCGGGATAAGAAGCGAAAGTAGAAAGTGAAGATGCTACGAACATCTGTGCCGGAATCGACTCGGCTCGTGTGCTTGTGGATGTTCGTAACCATATTAACATTAAATATATGTCGAAAGGCTCCTGCTGGTCCACATCTCTTGGTGTGGAAACTCTCAACTTGGTGGGGGTAGAGAAAATGTACAGGTCGGATTAGTTGAGAGGTCCAGAGAATCATGGGATGCGGAGAAAAGATTAAAAGGTGTTGCGAAGTCGCTCATATGCTAAACGCCGGGATTTGATGCCGTAAAATCATTATATGAAAATCGACCGGGGACGTTGTCGAATGAGGAGTTGGATTTCGTAGATTTGGAGGTTGATGTCTGTGGTCATCTGATGGCGATTTCGTTGAGTTCCGTATCCGATGCCTGGGAGGCCAATGTCTCGCCTTCCCAGGAGGATTGACTCTCGTCAATCGGACTCCTCGATCCTGATGAGATTGATGATGAAGAGCCCACGGTCCACTCGTCGCTGCTGTCGTTGCGGAAATCGTCGATATCCAGGACCGAAAGGCCGTATTCGTAGGCTCCGCTGGGAGCCTCTCCCTTCTCAACATAATCATAATCCCATCTCCAAGCCTTGTCCATCTGAACCCGGGGCAAGAAATTGGCCTTTGCAATAGAGAATGCAATCGCAGCCAGGAATCCACCTCCAACCAAATCGACAGCGTAATGATGTGAGAGGTACATTGTAGCCCACCACATCCACATTGCGTAGCCAATCACCAAAGGTCTGAGTTTTGGGAAGCAATGGCTCATGAAGAGAGCCTCCAACACTGCATTTCCAGAATGCAAGGATGGGAAAGCTCCAAACACTAAGGGAGATGCAGTGAAATTCGTAGTATACATGTCGACGCCTAGGAGCTTGTCGACGCGGGCCAAACCAGCGGGAGATCCGGGAATCGAGTAATTTGCTGGTGCAAGACCATAGAGATTCTCGTACCACGGCGGGGAGCATGGGAAGATAAGTTGGATTGCGACACCTGCGATGTTCAAGTATCCGAATGTCTGTGCGAAGACTGGTAGTGTTCCTGGGGCGGAGAAGAAGAACATCAGGGCTGCCCAGAAGAAGGGTCCTCCAAAATGCAAAAGCCCGTATGGGATCCAAGCCAGCACATCCAAAAGCACAAATTTGTTGGCAGAGAGGATATTGCTGATGTTGGCACCGTAAAATATATTTTCGAGAGCAGGCAGGACCTTCACCCAAATATGAGGTCGGTATTCTGAAGGGATGAACCTGTATAAAGTCAGCTGTGAAGTCCAGAATTGGCCCCAGACGATCTGCAATTCGATGATGTCGATCGCGGCCCAGAGAGCCACCTCAAAATCAAAAAGATTGAAATCGGGAAGTTATGAATCACGTACCTAGCATTAAAGAAAAAGAGCAACCATGTGAAAATTGGTAGCACTGGCAAGAAGAATTGTCTCGTTATTGGCATGAGCAAAGCAAGCATGAGCAATGCTGATGCGCCTGTCTTCACCAACGGCCCTGGCGCCTGACTGATCGAGAGCGAGAAGACGCTGATGATGATCAGGATCAGGTATTTCGCATCGTAATATGACCATCTGTGGGCTCTGAGCGCCTTTATCGAATCTGCAGGGTTGAAGGAAGTCTGGATACTGGCGATGGAGGAGGCGGGAGACTGAGCAGACCGGAACTTGGAACGTAACCGGCGGCGATATCTGCGAGGGATGGGATTCAGTATCGACGGCCAGGAGAAAGGCATCTTGGTTTTCGTAAAGGTCGTAGGTGCTCCAGCTGGGTAATATCTCTGGTCTGCCATCACTTGCGGTGAGAAGTTGTGCTGCTTTCCTATTTCTCTACCTCTCGAACCATTCACAGACGTGACGGCGTTTCGAACGGGATGGGCGAATTAGGAGGAGGGAGCGGATGCGCGCGGAGGAGACGGGCGGCGGATGAATATTGCTATGACTGTTCGAATATGCTATGAGCTGCACATGAAGTCGATATTTGGCGGCGAGAGGGCGGAAGAGGAGGATGTGGTGAGAGGAGGTGAGTGAAGAGGGAAGTAAAAGAAGGAGAGATGCAGCAGCAGAAGAGGAAGCGGATGGTTCGGGCTCTCTCGCAAAGCGACGACGATGCTGATGGGCTTGTGCTCTGCTCGCCTCGCCCTTGGGGGGCTTTGGGCTGCACTTACTTCCGACTAATGGGCTTGGCGTGAGTGTAATTTAGCAGAGGATTAAGAGGTTAGCAGGGGGAGCAAGCGCCTCAGCCACCGCTACAGGCATTGGAACAGTAAGCGACGGCATCACAATAAGATGAGGATGAGTGAAGTGAAGCACGACCTTTTTTGTGCCCTGTCGTGCCCTGCCCTGGTCACTCCTGTTTGCAGTGCATTTTCTCGGTGGGATAAGGAATCGGGCTCCGATATTTTAAAGTCCGAATCCGATGTATATTTACAGCGGCGGAACGGTACGGATTCCAATTGTACGTACAAATTTACACAAAGGGCATTGCCGATTTACAACAGTGCCGGAATCATCCAAAGGGACTGTGACTGCAATTGCAAGAGTCAAACAAACCCCTTCAGGTAGTGGTGGGAGTCTGAAGCGTGGTGTGATCTGGGCAACAGCCACACCATAGATTTAGAGAACATCAGAGCACCTCCCCATCCCATGTGTTGCAGACCAGACCATGACAATTCGCGCGTCACCAGATGTCTATTTTCCATGTGCAGGTGTGTGTTGGCTCATCAAGTTGCATACCGCCATCCAGCCATCCAGTTAGCGAAGAGACACACAAAGTCCGGGCCATCCGTACAAAGCAAACATCAACACCTCACTGGCTGTAGCGAGCTGCTTCAACCCTGAACTCGCAGCACTCTTACTCAGCATTATCACTTCAAATAAGCCCTCTAAGTTATCAAGACTACGCCGTTATGTTGACATAAGAACGCCGCTGGAGCCTCCCAAAATAAGAAGTCAAACTGCATCAGAAACTGCTGTGCGCGCATACCGTACATCTGCAGCTACCTTCCTTCGGCGGCTATCGCTACTCGGCGCACAGCATCCAAAGGAAGACGGAGGCAACTCGATGCGGCGGTCTGAGAGTGTGAGGCCGGCCTTGGGATGAGCTGCAGGAGGTCTGTTGGAATGCGGAGGATCTCCAGCAAATCTGCGACACGCTGCATGTTTGAATCATTCACACCCTCTTCGTCCGTTATCATGGTCACACAACCAACGGTCTCGAAGACCTTCCTCGGACCTCTTCGTTGCTTCTTCTGTTGTCCCAGGCACGCCCTAGGACGTGAAGCGAAGAGAATAGGCGGCGTCGTGGTCAACTCGTCATGGAAAGTGCGAGTACCTGTCAAGGAGCCTCAGCCACGACTTGACAGCTCGCTTTCCAGCCCAGCACCTAGGTTATGTTACTCAACGTCACTGCGCTGAAGCGCGTGGGACGGACTCGAGGGGAAGGGCTGAGTTGACGTGAAGCGTATCCATTCAGGCTGTGTTCCGTGGGATTTCTTGCCTATGAGGCTGAGGGAAGCTCGACCTCTTCAGTGTTTCCCTGCCCTGTGAAACAATTCTTGGAAGCACCCGCAAGCGTGCTCTACATCGTATCTCCTGTTTCATGTCCATGATAGGCCACAGGCAGAAGTCTGCAAGTCGCAACCCCTCTTCTCCTGCGTACACAAATTGACATCGTGAGTATATCCAAATTCCCATTGTCCATAGAATACGGTATATCAATCTACGACTTTACAACCCTGTATTTTTGAATCGTAAAACGGCCACTTATTTCCAGTCGGCGAACTCAAAATTTCTCATCAGTCAGTCAGTCAGCTCCAGGCTTCCGTCTCGCGGCGGTCCAACAGACATGCCGGGCCCTGTCTTCGCTTACCCAGGCACTCACTTGGCAGGTAGCGGCACAAGGTGCCGTATCCACACAGGCGGACAGCTTGACGTTAAATTTAGCTGGAGCTTAGTCCAGACTCTGATGTCAGCAAGCAGATTACCAGTTGGCTCCGGACCAGTCGATGAATGACGATGCACAAGACAAGAGGAAACGCCTTGGTCTGCTTGTCATTGTTTTCGTTTTCGTTTAGACTTGCTGCCTGCCGTTTCTTGACTTCAAGATTCCACAGCGGTCCAGAAGTTCAAATAATTGTGACTTCAAACCTTCAGGAACACCCCAGAGCCGGATCGGCATTTTGTACATGCATCAGGGCTCCGGGTCTCAGATGTTGCTTGGATCAGCTGTTTTTCGCGATACGACGTGAGGAGACTTCTCCTATCGCAATCTTATCACCCCCTTTTCCAAGCGAGCGCGATCTCTCTGGTCAACCAACCGATCCATCGTCCAGTCAATAAAAACAAGCCACAGTCACAAATTACAACATGGCAGATCACAGCTCGATCACACGAGCAATTACCCAATCCCAAGCTCAAAACAGTAAAGTCTCTTACATATCCACAGCTTAGAGGCTCAAATAATCAATTTTTGCAAAAATCTCACTATCAAATTTTTCCTTCACCTGGAAAAAAATAAAATTGCATCTCACACCGGCAGCTCCACCCAGTGCTCCAGCTGAACGGTCAACAGAAATGTCCGAAGTGAACTCGATCTGTGGCTGATGGAAGGATGACCAACCAACCAAACTCTCGCGTTCTCAATCCAAAGACCGAAGCGCAAAAAAGTCCGTTCGGAACGGAGCAGATTCTGGCCAGTGCATAATTTTATGCAAGCACTTCCTGTCGGCAGCGCCAACGCTGGGGACCGCAACGTCCAATCAGAACGCGAGGATGGCTTCCGGAGGCGTGTGAAACGCTGAAACGAAAAAGAGGGAGGAAAGGAAATGAGATTTTATGAAGCGGACATGGATAAAAAACAGGGGCAAGGCATGGACATGGCATGGATTGTGCGAGTCGAGCCGTCGTGGTTTTTTGATGGGGATGGGATGGGTACGAGGGCGGTCTGAGCGGCATTTCTGGACTCTGCCCAGGTGCGAGTCTGCATTCGGGATGGGAATTTGTGGAGCTAGGGTGATGTGAAGGATTGGTTGGGAGGGAAGGAGGGAACGACAGGGCTGTTGTGAAAAGGAGTTGGGATGAGAAGAGGGAGGAATGAATACGAAGTACGAGTACGACTATGCGACAGAGGCGAGAATTGGCTGTCTGTCTCCGGTACGGTTTGTTTGGAGTTCGAGGCAGACGTCGCTGCTGTTCATCCTCTTGCAGTCTAATTCCTCGACTCCTCTTCATGCTGTAGTGCAGCTATGATTACATGCTTGAAGTCACTCAATGCTTCTCCAGTGCACACGTACTCTCTTCCCCCATCGTTCAGCACGGAAGCACAAACTCACTTCCTCGCTACGACCTACGCACATTC
This sequence comes from Cadophora luteo-olivacea, assembly GCA_026120085.1. Taxonomy (NCBI): domain Eukaryota; kingdom Fungi; phylum Ascomycota; class Leotiomycetes; order Helotiales; family Ploettnerulaceae; genus Cadophora; species Cadophora luteo-olivacea. The sequence goes on from JALRMC010000006.1 coordinate 248,219, forward strand.
GTCAGCTGAAACGAACTTTCTTGTTGTACTCACCACACCTGTTACATTATCGTCTGAAGGTTATTACTTTGCGAGGTCTGGTCTGGTCTTTTGCAAAGCAAGTTCAAGCAAGAAATTGCTTGAAGTTAAGCTAGAAGAGAGCTCATTCAAGTGGCATGGACTGGCCTGCTGGATATGTTTGTCAATTTATGTCTTAAAATAGCCAGATTTGTGGGATGCTCAAGTCATAGTACGCAAGGCAAGTTTAGGAGAGATGCCATCCGTTGATCACAATCATGTTATGTTGACTTTCAATTATTTTCACGGGAGACTCTCAACCTCGCGTGCGAATCTCTTCGACCCTTTTTGCTTTCTGCTTGCACTCGTAACTGATTTCAGATCACCAAAAGTCCAACGCACAAGTTATAAAAGCTCTCATTTTGGAGACTCAAAAGTATTTCTGTTTGAGCATTGTACTTCTGAATGAGTTCTAGTTGAGATGCACCGCGGGGCGGAACTTCTCAAGACTTTGGTCACTCTGCCTAACTTGCTTGTTGTCATTTCCCTCTTTCTTCAATCAAATAAGCTTGTTCTGTCTAGCAGAAAGTTGAATCCAAAGGAAGAATTACCCAAGAATACAAACGCCCCGACCATGTTGCATAAATTTACCAAGAAGAAAGGGGTGCCATTACACAAGCGGGATATACAATTCTTGGTTGCAATTCTTCGTTGCAATTCTTGACTGCGAACTTTTGTAACTCGTAATATACACATCTTTCTTCTACCCTTCGAGCATTTACCGCCCTATCCGTTTCTACAGCAGAGAAATCCGGACACAGAATCCATCAATGCCAGCCACCAGCCGTGGCTTACACAACTCATTATCATCATTCATCAACTCCACTCTACTTCCTATACGGGTTCCTGTTCCCACTCATCGCCATCTTCGCACCAGGGAACGTCTTCCCATAATCCAACATACTCTTTCCCTTTGGCAGACCAGGACAATTACCCAAAGGCGCCAGCGCCGGCATCAACACCGTCGGAATCATCCCAAGCACTCTAGTCAACGCAGCTCCGTTGAAGACGTTATCCAGGAAACTGGGTACATCCGCCTGGATCACCTGCGAGATGAAGCAGCCCATCTTCTCGGGGTCTTGGAGATCCGTAGCGGCGTTGATGAGACCGCCGGAGATGTCCCCGAGGTTGACGCCAGCAAAAGAGTTTACGGTGCCAGTGTTACCACCGACGGCGCAATTGGAGGGGTAGGACACGCATTGTTGGGCGGTCGAGATAAGGATGTCGGACAGTGTCCATGCATCGTCATCTGCGCGTCTATACCACTACAATAATGTCAGCGGAAGGTACAAGACCAGATTCTCATGTCCCAGGTTGATCTCAAGACATATCTTGGAATGATGCTGGAATTCGAAAAAGGCAGGGGCCAAAGGTACATACGTTATCTGGGATTCTCTCATGGCCATAAGTAAATACAAGCTTATTGTCCGCATCTCTGGTGTATGAGAAGAAACTCTCAAAGACTTCCGGAGTCAAGAAACCACGTGGGTTCTCGGCTGAGTGGTTGGCCAGCAGCTCGTACGCGAACATGTGGGCTCCGAATGTGAAGGCGATGCCAGCGTAGGCAGGTGAGAAGTAGTAAGGATTTGTCGCGATCGAATGTTGCTTTCGATTATATTGATGCTCGGCCAGCACCTGCGGGGTGATATTCCCGCCGGTGCGAGCTTTTGCGAGATCAAGGAGCTCCTGTGCAAACTCAGGGTACGAAGCGCAGTTCGAGTTCTGTGTTGGCGCAAGCCCTGAGGAGGGAAGTCAGCGATTGCTTCTTGCATGATGAATTTAAGTTCGGAGAAGTCCAGAGTACTTACAGTCACCTCTGGTAATCGACGCATCACCCTCCGTCTTCAGATGTCCATACGCACAGATACCGGTCTGGTTCCCCAGCAAATCACCAATAATACCAAGACTATTCGTCTTATCGGAATGGTAACCAATCGACCAGCGTCCAGACAATGGATCACCATCGAAGAACATCGTCGCCGTCTGCAAGAACAACGTAGCTGTCTTGTCAAGACCGAAAGCTTCCCAAAGACCGGTGTTGACGGTTTCTGCTGTGGCGATACCGTCTCGGGGAAGGTAGCCATGGTTGGCTGCTGCATTCAGACCGGCACATGGTCCACGAATGTCACCCGGACCGGGAGCGATGAAGGCGTGCTCGCCGGATGTGGAGACGAGTTGGGACTTTGCGTCGAATTTGCTGTACAGGGCGTGATAAGGTGCTCCTGGGAACTCGGGGAAGGGAGCTATAGGTGCAATGCCTGATCGTATTAGTATGTCATGAAAGAAATACAGGACTTGGTAGGTCTTGACATACGCTCCTGCAGATGGCTCTCAGCGAGCTTCTCTGCCATGTTGGGGAAGGCATTGGTGAGCGAAGCCTCCAAGAGGAGGGATAAGACAACTGAACGACCTAGCATTTTGGACTATTTTCAAGAAAGTTGGGGTTCTTGATCACATTCTTTCATGGCGGAGAGATAAGTATATATACCAGTATCAACATGCGCAGAAGAAGCGAGGTGGAAGATCAACAAGCATGTCTCTCTACCATTCCATGCACCTAGCAAAACCCTCGTCACCGGCTCTTGGAAGTCAACAAGATGAAGCTATCGCACATCCCAATCTAGTATCGGTCCGTACCCACAGGACAGGTGCCGAACGCACTCCATTTCAAATCCATCACAATCCCGGAGATGGACCCTGGATAGACAGAGACGCCACTGTCGATCAGGATCCATCCGTGGGGTCTTGGGACTGACGAGGGGGCTGGACGCGGGGTAAACCACCTCGAAGGTCAACCACCAAAGCTGGAGAAGAGGCATAGCGCTCGTCCCCTTCAAGAAGGTATTGAAAAGCTTAAGCCCAGCCATATTCCCGGCTTACAAGAGCCGAACACCTTCCAAGCCACCAAGATGATGAATTGGTAAATTTCTCTTCCTTCTATGGCTCAGCCAAGCCATGTAAATTCGCACATATCCTTAAGAAGGCGACATGGCTATGCCAGATATAGCAGATGAGTGATCAGAACTTGACTCGTGCTATTAGGTAGATTTCTAGACTTGGTTTAGTTGAGCAGTTTTCGGGCTTGAGGTCGCCGTTTGTTGTTAGTGGAGACCCTGGATCTACATTGGCAATTGAAAGATCGACATGACCTATTGGAGAGAATGGAAATAAGGCCAAGACAGACATGTAGTACTTGTGGGGAATGAGGATGTCAGTGAAGAAACTGTGCGGAACGAATATGATGACAGAGTTTGCTACTCTTCAATTTCGTCGTCATCTCCGTCTTGGGCTTTTGGTGAAGTTTCGACTGTCAACTACGATGGCCATAGAGTCGGAAAATATTGTAGACCTGTATTTACTCTTTCACTTGTTTTCAGATTGTCAGCAAAGACCACTGACGGACTCTACCCTCTATCCAGCTTCTTCCTGCTCAATCCTGACACTGACAAAGAGTCTTTCCACCTGCCCGCCAACCTCAACTCCCCAGATCCCCACTTCCCCAATCTAAACCCCTCGAATACCTTAACTCCGATACCTAACTAAGATTAAGCTTCTTTCATGACACCCCAAACCATCAAATCAAACTCGACCTATTGGCTATCTAGCCACTACCCCCTAATCACCCTCTTAGTCTCGTTCCGTCCCGGAAGCGACGATCTCCGTCCTATGTCTTGCTTTGCGCCCTAGCTTCATATATGTGCGATCGCACAAGTCACGATACCTACCAAATACAGGTGATTACTACTTGCTTACTCGAGAGACATGTTAATGGCAGTGACGGTAGGTGGCGAAGGGAGGGCTTGGCGGCACCGAGGTTATCGGGTATGTGGTTTAGAGAGAGGATTGATGGAAAAGTTGGGAAGGGAGAGGGACGGGGGAAGGGAGGTATCTGAGCGTTTGGAGGCTGGTTGAAGATCTGGTGACATACAATGGCAAGCAAACGTAAACTTTTTTGTGCGGATTGAAGAACTGGTTTTAGCAGCTTGAATGCGTGTGAAAAGAATTCGTGGAGAAGACACGGCATGTAGTGTAAGTAACTGCGATTGATTTCCATATACATACACACTACTTGTCTTGATCATACATACATACAAGTCCTAACTCCCTCTCTCGCCCAGTTCTCACCAATCGACCCCAGACAAATCATTAGTTTGAGCAAGCATCATTCCCAGCTGACCTTGAAATCAAGAGCTCCTTTCCGTCCCCTGCTAGCAAACAATGCAACCTCCCGACTGCAACAAAGGAAACCGCTATTCGCACCTCACACAGATTTGCTTCCATTACCATACCATTACTCGTCATCCTGCATCTGCGCTTTGCGGTGCTTAACCAAAATATCTCGGCTCGTTGAAGACGTGGTACGCATGTCCTCTGACACCCTCACCCCTGAACATCTGCGGGAAGCGCTCGCCTTCAGGAACCTGACTCTCGGCAATCCGAGCATTCCTCAGATCCGGACGATCGATCGCCGGTTCTCCGATCTTGAACTTCCCGACCTGGATCTCGGTGTCTGTGATGGTACTTCTGCTTACACGAGCATATGCCGTGCGCTTCAGTCCTTTGTAGAGGATGTACTCGCACCACCTGTCCCAATCTGTTGGGTCGATGTCGTGCATGCCGCTTATGTCGGACACATAGGTGTTGTAATTACCTTCCCATGGTTTGGTGACCAGATAGGAGAGGAGGATCGAGGGGCGAGGTGTGGAGCCCATGAGTTTGGCGAGATACTCGGTTTGTAAACGTCGGTCTTCGGGATCTTCTTCTTGCCCCGAATGGAAGACGAATACATCAATGAGCTCGCCATATACATCCAATGTTGCATGGATGGCTGGTGCTAGCTCACCAACAGGCGAGGGCAGCAAGTGGTGAGTCGAATTCACAATCGGGAACTTCGACAGAAGCGCACAACCCCAGGTATGCTTGTTGGGTCCTGGTCCATAGTCGACGTACATGCCGAGATCTTCAGCAAGGAACTGAGTGGTATCTCGATTGCCCATGATGATACGCTGGAGGTCGGACTCTAGGAGGCCGATAACATCGATTTCAAGTTCCTTGATGACATCGCGCATTCGGTACTCCGAGGACCACATATCATTGTCGAGAGAGAAATGAATCGTCCAGATACCCGCCGTTAGAATCTTTTCGTCCTTGTGATACGGCACATAGTCATAAGTTGGGAATCGAAGGTAAGCGATGGAAACGGAGAGGAGTTGAAGAACTCCGAGGACATAAAGGTAATATGAGCGCTGCTTCCGAGAATTCAAGAAAGCATTGAAGCGCTTGCGCTGAGCTGCGGGAGTAGACGACATGGAGGAGAATACACCGCATCCGATGAAAATCATCATGGTAGTCATGACCCAGTCGGTGTGCTCGCGAACGAATGGTCCGCCAGGCACAAAGGCATAAGCAACGACCCAGACATGGAACAATACCAGGAAGTTGTAAGCCAAAAATCCCAGCCCAAACGTGGTAGCAGGACTCTTTCTGGCTGCCGATCCGATTAATGGTACTGATGCAGCCATTAGATAGGCAGCCAAGATCAAAGCTCCGTAGTATCCTTTCCAGTTGCTGTAGAGGGTCAACATGGCAGCACCAATGCAACCAATTCCATAAAATGTCCAACTCCGAGCAATATCCTCGGCAAATAGGCCCAGAATTAAGCCCCCTCCCATTGCGGCAATTGTCCAGGCCCCATGAGGTGCTGAAATTGGGCCACGCACGGGGTACCCTTCCCAGACCCATAGAATCATCGTACTGGAATCGGACAACAGAGAATGCAGACCAAAGAACAGCCCTGCGATACCGAGTGCTGCCAGGACCGATGACCCTTCCCTACGTCCTTGAATGGCTAAGTCGCTGCCAGCAGTTGGAACCTTTCGTGTGGAACGAATGACTGCCAGAACGGCGAGGATGAGACCGACGCCATTCCAGCCCCCATTAGATGAATGAGTCGTTGGCCAGATAGGGTTGCTTGTCTGCCATGCGAATTTTACGACGCTTGAAGCAATCAACCCGATAGTCCAAGCAGATATCTTCGACTCGAGTCGGCCTGGTTGTCCGCCCTCTGAATACCACGTAGCTGCCCATGAGAGACAAGACATCCAGACCGCAAAGCCAACGATAAATAATCGAAGAACTGGATCTGTAACCTGGTATGCGAGTAAACCTGCCAGAGCTGAGAAGTGACAAATGCGAAGATTCTTCACGACCAACGAACGCAATCGACGGTTTGCCAGCATGAATGGTGATACTGTAGACATAACCATGACCTCGTAACCAGAGATACCCATATGCCATAGTGGGAAATCTACTCCTATCAGCGCTGCTCTCTGTCGACCAAGTAACTTCACTTACACCAGACAAGTAATCCCAGTGAAGTCAACATTGACCAGAAGACGAACTACGACATTTAGCTAGAATCCCGAAATATGACATAAAACATACACCATTATAAACGTCTGCAGCTGTATCGATAGCTTCGGCCCAAACGAACGATTGGCTGAATACCTGGCCGACTTGCTTATCCTTCCTATCTTGGGATTAGCAATCAACGTTCTAGGCTCGGAAATGTCGATATCACGTACTCTTTTTCAAGGACAGCATCAGCCACCATCTTGTTGTTTCTACACAAACAAATTGTTCAGAATCTTTCATAATGATGTTGATCGCCCAAATGTAGTATACACGAATTACTTCGGAAGCCATCGAACGTACCCCTTACTCGAGCCTTTCACATCCTTGACTACCAGTTCGAAGGTATCAAAGTCAAGAGCCGTAACAGCATCAAACCCCACATCAAACAAGATCAATGCCCACTCGAAGAAAGCATAAATCGTATAAGCTGAAATTTCAGTTAGTGTTTTCCACAAATCGGATGATCAGCGGACATACCTCCGGCAACTTTGTGAACTTTGTGTTGGATAAAAAAGTAAATCAAAGGTACGAGAGTTCCGAAAAAAGCTGACGCCAAGTACTTCCTGTATTTGACAGCTTTCGCGTTCGCAGGACTTAAAGCTAGGCAACCCAGCGTCCATGGAAGTGTCGCGACCAAGTATGAGATCATGAAAATGTCGTGCCAGTCGTGATCATCTGTAGATGTAACATATGTCCATCCTCCGCATGTCAGTGTTCGAAATATACCCATCCCAGCCACGAATTTCGGAAGCGTCGCATTTGGTCGCGCCGTAAGTAGGTACCATAAACCAACCAGAACGAATCGAGGTCCTGCGCCAGTCAGCAACTGTCAATCTACGAGACATTTTTCCCCGTACCTGAAGTGATAGCTATGAACAGCATGAAGAAGGAACGCTCCGGATATCGGTCACCAATCGTGGCAGACACACTGGGAAACCATTCCTGCCGAAAGTATTAGTTGAAGCTCTGAAGTGTCGAATGAAAGTTGTTCGGGACCTCGGGATAGCCCCAATATTCATTCTGAACGATCTTATGGTAATGCAGCGAGACGCCCACGATGAGCGCACTTATGAAAGCAGCTGGAACGCTGTCAGTGATATTCAACATGAAAATACCATAACGACGGCTTACAGTAGGCAGCTGCGGTATGCGCCCAACTGATCCATTTCCCTGAAAAACTGAGCAAGACCTCGCCGTCCTTGTCCTTGAATTTTGGTGCCATGTTGATCGGGAGAGGATTTCACATCTAAAGGAACGACATCCGAGGAATCCGGAGGTGGTTGAGGAGACAAACAAACGATTGACTCGAAGTGAAGCTGCCAAACAACACGCGAGCTCCGGCCCTCTTATGATGATGGATGTGGATGCGAAACAAAGATCAATCGGTCGGATAACAAATTACCCCATATAAATCGCCAAGGGGGGCTTGCGAGGCTGAGGCGCTTGGTCAAATGAGGCCAAGCGCAGCCAACTCGCGCTAATGTGTCAGTGGTCGACCGAAGGCGGCATGTCGGGGCAGAAACAAAATTATATTTCTTGGGCAGCAAAGCCAAAGCCTCAAAGTCAAGCTCCCCGCCTAGATCACCACGATTGTACAATTTCACAATGTCTGGCGCAGCAGATAAAGCCCGGTATTACCTGGAACAAGCAGTACCTCAACTACAGGAATTCAAGGAAAAGAAGATTTTCAGCGAGGTTCGTCAGCCTTACTTCTTGCGACAACATTCAATCGCTCGAGCACCTACTGAATATATACTATAGGATGAGATCAGGACATTGGTGAAGAAGCGATCCGACTTCGAGCACAAGGTCCTTGCCAGGGGTTCGACACCGGTAGACTTCGCTCGATATGCTGCTTGGGAAATTGGTCTTGAAAACCTCCGACACAAACGATGCAAGCGTATGAAGATCAAGGGAAGCACAACACATACCGGCCAGGCAAGGATATTCAAAATCTTCGATCGAGGGACTCAGAAACACCCGGGCGATGTTGCTTTGTGGATGTCATATCTGGAATACTGCAAACAAGCCAAGGCGACCAAGAAGTTTAAGACTGTTTTGACCGCAGCAATACGACTGCACCCGCTCAAAGCGGAGTTATGGCTTTATGCTGCGAGATGGAGCTTAGAATCAGAGGCAGATATGAAGGAAGCCAGGAGTTACATGTCGAGAGGAGCACGATTCTGCACAATGAGCAAGGATTTATGGATCGAATGGGCAAAGCTGGAGATGATATACCTCGCTAAAATTTCGATACGGAGGAAGATTTTGGGCATCGATGTGGAGGAGGTTGCAGATGACGCTATGGAAATCGAAGGTGCTGGGGACGATGCAGCCTTCGGATCGGAAGATGTGATTGCAGTTCCGAACTTCAAGATGAGCACCATACGGCCAAGTATGTTGGAAGGGGTACAGGTGGACAAAGAAGCCGCACAGGACCCGATGAACACGCCAGCATTGCAAGGAGCCATCCCGTTGGCTATTTTCGACGAGGCAAAGAAACAGCAATTCTTCAATCCATCAGTTGCTGCCGATTTCTTCGATATGTTTGCCGTCTTCACGCAAGTCAGATGCCTCCCGAAGATACTGCAACATGTTTTGGACGCCTTGATGGAATCGTATCCCAAGGATCCTTTCACCTGCAATTGCTACAACAAGCAGCCTTTGGTCGGAATAGATCCCGTTTCACCGGAATTCCCAGTCGCTCTTGGGAAGTTTTTGGACAGATTGAAGGAGTCGATGGAGAAGACGAAAGACAAGTCCGCGCTGGCCAAGAAGACGAAGGCATGGATCGAGCCAATATTAGCTACAAGCGAGCTGGATCCCGGTATCAAGACTGTACTGGAACACACCATGCGGAAACTCTGAGCAGCGGAGCAGTAATGAACACAATTACAATGACATTGTCAAATCTTATTTTATGCCAGTTTCTTTGTCTGTTATATTGAGATCTCGTTGCAGCTGCAATATACCAGCTTCTTCAGTAAGAATGCCTCCTCTAGAAGCCCACGTCTGGCGTTACCCTCTGTAGTGCCTTTTGATTTATAGCATCCATTCCAATCAGCTTTGCGAATTATCTTGCAATTCCGAAAGTAGCAATTTGTTTCTGGACTTTCGAATCCCTGATATTCGCTGAGACACTTCTACGCATAGCTGTCCACCGGCAATCCCAAAACTTTGCATTGCTCTACCTCCCCATAAACAGTCTGAGAACTTGGCCATTGCAGTCTCCTCATTTCCAACTCTTTCGTTCTTCCAGTAACAGGCTTCCACATCCCCGCCTTCTCAATCTCCTGCTTGGTGTTCTCAAAACCTCTAGCTTTCAAGAACTTCAAGTCCGGATTCGGATTCCCCGTCCTTACAAAGCTCGTCCAAGTATCCACAGTGAACTGCTCGAATTTGAGATCATGCTCATCACGATACGGCAATCCATTTCTTGTAATGGTGCCAAACGTGTACAAGATTTCCGCAGAATGGCATTTGAAATACTCCTTGCTCAAGTCGCCGAGTGGCTTCTCTGGCGTCGACGGCGCGTTACAGACGTTATTCGGTGTGACCCAGGCAGGTGGTTGATACGATGTGTTGAACTCGTAGAAGTATACATTTGGCAGGTTGAAGAGCTTATTTTGCATGCCGGCGTACATAGTAGCCGCGTCGAGACAGCTGAATGTTACGTCTGTCGATACGCGAGCTGTGACGTTGAAGATGCTCAGCAGGGGGTTGGGGCCTGAGGGCAACGGAAATTGTCCAGAGCTGATGATCGTGTCGGCTTGTGCTGCGAATCCTCCGTTTACGAGGTTTGCTTTCAGATCTTCGGTTGTTGGGAAGGGAGTGAATGATCCTGAATCATCTCGAACTGTGCCCATCATGACGTTGGCTTTTGTGATAGGTTCCGAGCCATCGAGCATAAGTCGATCTGTTGTCAAGTATGTTCCGTCTTTAGTGAACACATTCACTTGTGTGGTGAGGTTTGCAAGTATGCTGGCTGGCAGAGCCCGCAGACATTCGAGTTGCAATTTCTTGTCTCCATTGCTGGTACAGTTAGCTTCGACGAGAACCGCTGAGGTGAAGTTCTCAGCCACAGTCGCAATACTGTAGTAATTGGCATACGAAAGACCGAAGAGCGAACCAGACGTGTAGCTCTGCGCAATAATACCAGCGAATTTACCAGCCGTTTTCGGTGAGCCGAGCATACTTGTCGCACACACTGCACCGTATGACTGTCCTGTAATGGTAATCTTGCCTGGATCTCCGCCAAAGTCTTGGATATTTGCTCGCACCCAGTCCAGAGCTGCAACTTGGTCACTAAATCCCCAATTCCCATTCGTGGTCCCGTCATCCAGCGCGAGATTTCCAAAATTACCTCCTCTGTAATTGAAAGTGACCGCGACAACATCTCCACGAGATGCCAAGCTGGTGCCATCGATTCCAGTGTCGCTGCTAGAACCTCCTCCCCCATGGATGTGGAATAGAACAGGCTTGAGTTTCTGGTTGTTAGTTTTGCCAGAGAGAGGAAGATATGGTGTCCAGACATTGAGGAACAGACAATCTTCTGAGCCTCCTTCTTTGCCAGGATAGACGCAGCTATGTCTGTATTCGAGCGCTGATTTCTTGTTCCCGGTTGCTTTATAGGGAGTTGAGTAAGCGAATCGTTTGGGCTGCGCAGCGAATCTGACACCGAGGAACTTGAAACTGACTCGGTCTCGGAAGCTAGGATGACAATGTCAACAGGGAGAGGCCGAAGAGCAAGTGTTTGAAGTTCGTACCCAGTCACGAGCGTAGTGCCTGAAGTCACAGAAATATGCCATTTCTCGCTGTTATCCTTCAAAGTTGCGTTTGAAAAGGGAGCCGTTTGTGTGCATAAAACTGGCAACTTCGAGTTCTTGAAAAGTTTCTTGACTCTCCCTTTCCCAGTAATCGTACGTGGGCCATCTGCATCTGAAGAAATCAGGTATGCCTGATCTGCATCATATTGTCCTTGGTATGTCAAATAGTCCAAATTGGCTTGGTTGGATGAACTTTCTTGTTCAGGAGACCACAATTGCTCCCCAAGCGCTTTGCATGCTGGTTCCGCATCCCAAACTGAGATCGCTGAGAGTAGTAGCACTGCCAAGTTCCCGACTGGGCTCTTGATGCCTACATCGACCATTATTAGTTGAGTGACTAGAAGAACCAGTACCTTGAAATTGGGGAGTGAGATTATACCTTGAAGATCATCGTGTATTAAAATTGTGATATCAGAACCAAGCTCACTAAGTGTAGGCACAGAATGAACTACACATGCCCGAGCGAGCAATACAACCAGAACCAGTAGAAATAGCATATTCAATATGTGCAATAGAGATAAATCCGCACATTATGAAGCAGAGAAGCTCTTAGAACATACAATCCTTTCTCTTTCATCGTTTTTCATTGCTTTGGTATGGCCGATCGGGCACTTAATAAACTAGAAGGATCGGTCTTCACGACGGGTAAACAAGTACGCGAGGTACATATCAGGCTAAAATTATGTGGCTTTGCCCAGGCATAAGCTGCTGACCAAGACGTCGTACTCCCTTCGCGCTTGAAAGTTGTAAGGCTCCCAATAGCTCAAATTGGGGAGGCAGAAAGTGTAGTTAAAAAGGTGCATTTACGTGGTTGAGGGCGCAAGGCGGGGTGGAGATTGAGGTACATCGTGAGCCTCAAAAGACACAGACGAGATCACCATCGAATGAGTATCGTTCACCAAGGAGTACACCTGAATGGTCGAATCGATCTCGGTTTCATGCCCATGAGCTGAGCTTTCCTCTGTGCATCCCCTGAAGAAGAAACAGGCCACCCGCTACCCCTTCCTCCGATGGGTGGTTTATGCAGAACAGTGGCACATGACTAAATCTCAGTCAGGGAGTTGACAAAATTGAATGATCAATCATCCAAAAAATTCCGTCGAGCTTCATATCAAACTCCTAGAACCCATGTCTATAGCTTGCGCTGATCCAGCCGAGATATGGATTTGTTATCGTTCCATATCCCCGGGCGACAATTCACACAATTCAATATTCAAAAAGCCTTCTTTCTTATTCGAAGTGGATGAATGAACGTAAGACGCTTCAGATAGGTAGACTCCGGGCTCAATGTGCGAGCCGAGAGGAGAACATCGAAGTCAATAACAAGGCAGCCCCGACCACATGACTTGCGATCTGTGAGTCAAGCCTGACAGGTAGCATCTGAATCTCTAATAGAGCTCTTTGTCACCTGAGTTTTGCCCAAGTAAGAGCCTTCCTACAGTCCGGACCCCTCGAACCCTATACAAGCACCAACATCCACACCATCGACAGCGACTCTTGGACTGTCTACACTTGCTCCACATTTACTTCCCGACCCATAACCTCGATATCACGTACTTTTCAACCGTAGCCACTTTCAGCAAAGTGACCGTGACTGCCGCAATGGATCTACAGAGCCCGGAATTTAGCTTCTTTCAGAAGCTCCCTTTGGAAGTTCGTTTGATGATATGTAAGTCGCATCAAAACCCAAATTGGACGCGTACTTCTATGAACTTCAAAATTGATAGTTCTGCTTCCAGGGGCTTATGCCATGCCGAATCGAAATCTGAAGCTATGTCTTCGTCATTACCACACTTCGAGATCCACACTAAGGGCCACGATATTGGTACAGCCTGACTGCTCGCCGATGTTAAATTGCTGCAAAGAATCTAGGCAAGAGACCACAAGACTGTACATGCAGGAGACCGTCGGCACACAATCCATCTCAAATATTCACGCCCGAACAGACAGACCTCTACAATTTGCGTTCAACTTCTCACGAGATACTTTCTCAGTCGAAACCCCGCAGAAACTCGCCATGTTCCGCCAAAGCACTCAGTATCTGTTGAACGGTGCGGGTGTACAACTAGCCAAATCCATCCGCCGCTTGAAGATTGAGCAATGTGCTCCAGTGACGTCGCTCTTCGGGATAAATCAATTCGTGGTAGATGAAGGAATCACGATAGACATTATGAAATGTCTTGGCATGTTCGAGAAGTTGGAGTCATTGACTATCAGCAAAATCGTGAGCCCATACAAAAGTCAATCAAAAACAACCAGAGGGATGGAGTGGCGGAAGATGCCTTGGGCTGCGATGCGCAAGAAGGGAATCAATAAGGTCGTTGAGACTACCCAAGTGCTGTTAGACGAGCAGAGAGCGAAGAGCCCTAATTTTGATCCCCCAAAGATACAGTTTCTTCAATTCCAATGATTGGGACAAAGAGCGGAGCGGGGACAAAGATGTTGAAAATGACACTCAAATAGTGAGGTCAGGGGAAGGGGAAAGGCTGAGAGAGAATAAGGAAGTAAGGGAATAGCAACTATGTGCACTCGATCAAAAATTTTCCCCTAGCAGGGGTTTTTTTTTCTGGAGCCTGCTTAGTGACTGGTCACTGTTGTGTTGTCCACAGGCAACTTCGACCTAATTCATCAGCTTTGTGCAAGCTCCACTTGGCAAGATTGACATATTTATCTTCCTGTTCGAGTCATATTCACCCTCGAAGCAACGTCTGATTTGGAAAGTTTGCGCCGCTCGACGTTTGCCGGCAATTGAATCGCCCTCTCAGCTCTGTTCTCTACTAGATTCACCTGATAGATTAAGATACATTGATTTTGATTTGTCACCGCTGCAACACCACAAAACAAAGGAATCTTGCCTTCAACCTGATCTTTCGGTCTATCCTTCGAGTCAATGGTACTACGATTGGTTGTGCCTGGTAAACAAACATCAACAAACTCGTTAGCGAGGGTCCGAGCTTTTCTCTCCTCGACCTATAAATGCACCTCGATTCGATCCTCCACATCCTCCTCCGGGTTCTTTCATCTACCACACTCCAAGTGTAGATCGTAGATCGCAACTCCCAAAACTTCTCTCCAAGAACTTCTCCAGATCTTCTTTGGTCTACCCAAGCCTTGAACTTATTTGTCGATCTTTGAAGCTTTCCTCCTACACGCAAGCACAATCTCTTCGTTTTCGATCCCGACTAGGCTTGTCTCGCTTGACAAGATCTACGGTCAACAAACACAAACAACAGCTTGAAGGCTCCAGGTTCTTGTATCCTCGGTCTTCAACAGAGGCTTTTCGCGACTTTCGATCTAGTTCAGGCTTCGACAATCACAAAGCCCTTGTCCTTGAAGTTTTTCTGTATCTTCAGACTCAACGGCTTCTGGAATCTGGACCATCACGAACAATGAGCCAAAACAAGATCAAGATCGACCTGAAGCCACTTGTGGCAAGAAGTCTGCTGTACCAGGGTAGGCTCAATGCAGGTCAAACTGCTGGGCAGCCAGTAAGTACATTTCTTCGAAAACAGGTTCCCGTCAAACACTAACGCATTGTAGGTCCATGGTAATGAGAGCAAGGTTTCTGATACCGGTGGAAGTAAAGGTTCGGATGGTCTAAGCGCCGGGCTTGGAAAGGTAAATAGACTCCACTTTCCGTCCCATACGACTTTAGACTGACATGGAATAGTTGGGAAGTACAACCGCCAACCGTGCTCGGAAGCGGGCTACCAAGAGAGGAGAATTTGAGAAGTATCCAAAGCTTCCAGCTGAGTAAGTATGACTTTTCGATATGTTATGGCTATCTTTTGGTTCTTCCTAGCCTCTACGTTCTCAGGTGACTAAATTTCGTACCTAGGCTCCGCCTTAAGGTGATCAAGAACTCGATCGCAACGGAGAGTACAACCGAAGTCCCAAGGGTCGTTGAGATTCTGTACTATAATATCTCGAGAGGCATTGGTTCAGACGGATGGCCTTACCACAGATCCAACCACAAACACAAGGTCTACTCGGACAACCCCACCCTCCATCAAGTCAACAAGGAGTTCAAGGACGAAGCACTGAAGACATGGAGCGTTTGTATCAACACACCCGATGGAGAATGCTACGCCAGACTCGACCCCGACAACACCATCGTCTACATCTCGTACACTGAGTACGATGAAGACACTGAGCCCCTGGAAAAGTACACTGACATGCTCACTCACGAAATCTGCTCCAAGATCAAGCATCTCGCTGTCGATTTCGAAATGTGGCGCTGCCCAGAGGGAGTCAACCCACTTCAAAAGTTCACCGCTCTCGAGACATTCACGTTCGTCGTTCACGATGCCGCTTGCTGCGCTGATTGGGAACCCGGCAAGCGCCCTGTCGACTTCGAGATTGTTTATGTTGACGAGGACGATCTAGAGCGAACAAGACCCGGTGTTACTCTACTGGAAGATATGGAGCACTTGGTCGATCTATGCGCTAAGTATAAGTTCAAGACTCCCACGTACATGATCCCAGATGTCAAGACGGCTATCATGTACTGCGACGACGAACCATGCTGCAATTCCATCGACAGTGTTGAGAACCACTTGGTTGACGTTTTGGCTCCTGGTGGAGGACGACCTCGTCCATAGATGCTCCGACACGTCTTGTGGAGATTTCCAAGGCAATACTGGGCCGTTGGGGGTATCGAGCACTCGAATAATTCAGGTTTCTTCTGCTGGGCAATTGTGCATGCTTTCTGACATCGTGGTTTTCACGCTACGCATTGGTAGTTCTAGTACTACTTGGCCTTTCTTCTTGCACAAACACTTTCATGTATCACATAAGCGCCTTCTAAAGCATGTCAGCGAGAAGCAGGATACTTTAAAAACAGGGGTATGCAGAGTGTTCATTGAAAATAGCAAATGAAAAGCTCTCATTACAATAGGTTTTCAGAAGTGTGATCACACACAGTAATTATGGAATTGCAAAGAACAGTAATCGAGATAGGCGGTATGACTCCTGTCAGATGATTCTGGAACTCTCACAGCGAAAGGATAATTTATGTGTTGTCTGCTTGAAAATTCGCAAGGTTATACGGTATGACAAGAAGGAAGAAATTGCCTCTGGGAGGATAACACCCAAGCAAAAAAGGAACGATGTCAAAAAAAGCCGAAGCTGGAGCTGTCAGTGACCTCACGGCACGATCCAGAACACACGGTATTGTCAAAGCCAGGCATTCATTTGTCTGCTCAGCATCAACTATAGTACAGCCCCCGCATCTCTTTCTCCCGAAGTTCTCCGCACCTTTTACCTCCTCACAAGCCACAACTTCCACGCGCATCAGAACCTACGCTCGCAGTCTCGCTCACACCAGTCCCGTAGATCCCATAGTGCTAAAGCAAAACCAATACTTCATGTAGCCATCCAGGCATCCAGCCAGCCACAGACACCCGTCAAATGAGCCATCCAACCCACCCATTGCGTCCGTTCCAAGCTATGCCGGTCCAGCAGACCACCCAGAAATCCATCGACAATGCAGATCATAACGTATCATCCGTGCCATACCATGCCACCTTACGCGCCTTCAAGCCGTGCTCCCCACAAAGGAAAGAAGAGCGCCCACGAAAGCCCGCGCCAGAACCTGAAGTGAACAACATTCGCAAATGCAACGTAAGAAAGAAAAATAGCATTAAAAAAAAGGAAAATGTCTGGGATC
This sequence comes from Cadophora luteo-olivacea, assembly GCA_026120085.1. Taxonomy (NCBI): domain Eukaryota; kingdom Fungi; phylum Ascomycota; class Leotiomycetes; order Helotiales; family Ploettnerulaceae; genus Cadophora; species Cadophora luteo-olivacea. The sequence goes on from JALRMC010000006.1 coordinate 265,184, forward strand.
GTACAGATTCACAAATTAACTAAAGCAACAGCGATCATCCCTTAGGTTCGCTCGCAACCGGAAGAAGAAGCAATTATTCATTGACCTGGTCTGGCATGCGAAAATGCCACGCCGCCTCCCATATGTACTTTTGGCGCCTATTGCCCGCTGATCGTAACACATGCGTAACGAGTGTGAGGCCAAGAGTGGTGTTCTATTCACATCCATCTAGGCGGAGAACGAGTGTTTCTATCAACACAAGAGCCATCATTTCAGATCAGTCCACTCGACCCTTCGTGATTGGCACTGGTATACATCCTTATCCAATCCCGGTATCTCATCACCTTTCAATGCTCTCCGGGCTCATCATGCCCACAGCACTGACATCATCTTTCTCAGTATTGCTTGCATTCCCTTGAGAACTCTCCGCCCTTTCCATCGAGACCGGCCCGCCATTAGGAAGGACTTTTAGTTTCTTTGCCGACCCTAGACCTGGCTTCTCGGGGCTGCCGTTGACGCCAGTCTTTGAGCCAGTGGCGGGGTCCACAGCAGTGCCGTTGTCGAGCTTCTTCTTTTTCTTCGAGTTGCCAGACTGCTCCTTTTGCGGCCTCTTTCTTGGACTCGTAATCTTTCCTGTGGGTCCAAGTCGAGGTCTTGATGGTCTTTGTTTGACAGGTAACTCCTCGTCTTCTAATAAGGGCACGTCTCCGTTGGCATGCAGTTTTGCGAGGAAGAAGTTCTTGACCAAACCAATGGCACCCTGAATATTGTCGATAGTGACGGGTTCCAGTGGTGGTAGAGCGTCGAAAATCTCTGCCGAAGCATTCTGTACAACAGCGCTCGGTTGACTCTGGTAAAGTCTCGTGTGGAGGAGATGTAAAGGAACAGACAAACTCGACATGCCAAATTCGCTGTCCAATCCGAGTGCCTTGAATCCGAAGAAGTCCTCTCCAAGCTCTTCAGCAAAGTCACCCCCGACGAACTGCTCGCTGCCGTCCTTGAAAGCACCAGATCCGTCAGCACCTCCATCAGCAAGCGCTGGTCGAAGTAGATCGGAAAGATGCGCTTTCATGCGGTCATGCATCACTCCAAGTTTGGTACCAAGACGTTCGATGTCGTCCTTCACGTAACTCTCTAGACCCTCGACATCCATACCATTCTCGCTGAGAGTATGAAGGACAACTTCTTCGTCAGTGAATCGTGGCTGCCAATTTGCACCTGCGTCTGGAAGTGCTGTGATTGCAGGAACCTTTGGCGTTTCTCGATACACAATGAAGGACTGAGCAAGTTTGGTGAAGAAGTCACCCGCGATGTCGGTAATAACATCCAAAGCACTTGGCTGTAGCTCCTCAAAACCAGCATGATAACAGAGCTTCGCAATCGATCGCTGCATAGCGGCCTTGCAGACCCATGTTGCCATAATCGGCCCGTCGTCGGAGGTGACATGAGGCTCAATATCGGCTTCTATGAATGGTTCCGGCTCGTACTTGGGAAATTGATTATTATACATCTACAAACGTCAGCATTCAGATCTCCACAACCAAGGAAGACATACTTGTGCCTGCAACTGCATCTGTTTGATGACGCCGATTTTGGAGCATATCTTTCTCGTCTCTTGCATTTGCCTCATATTTGCTTCGACTCTCTGAGCTAAAACACTCTTGGGGGCCTGGAAGTGGCCACTCGGGACCATTCGAAGGAATTCTTCCCCTCGATCGACCAGTTGACCGTCCGCATCTTCGATCCATTGAAGTTTGGGGTCGATCTCCGGAATTGCTGAGAGCGAGTCGTAGTAATCAGGTATCATCCTTTCCTCTTCACCTTCCATACCTTCAGCAAGAGTTTCCACTCCTTGAATTGCGTCCTTGGAGTTTCCATTGGAGTTCGAGCTCGGCGAGTCAGTTTGCGCTTGCTTCTGTTGACGAAGCCACCTTCTCATTCCCGCCTTCGAGCGAAGTAATGCAGGTTCATCTGGGTTGAGCTTGTCGCCTCTGAAGAGTCGGTTTCTTTCCTTGGCTATGAGTGCTCTGTCTTTCTTGGTCACTTGCTTCCAGATCTTGTACTCCTCATCTTCTCGAAGATCGTCCGCAGCAGCACCGAGAGCCTGGCCGAGTGTGATGCCGTTGATAGAAGGGCCGTCAACATCGCCATCAGCTTGACTTCCATGCCCTGCAACTCCATTAATTCCACCAGGCGTTATCGATCCAATTGGTGGAGTTGCAAAACCATTCTGACTGCCATCGAACCCAGCTTCAGATCCGTCATTGCCGATGTTGCCGAGTAGTCCATTCAGTTGGAGTGTTGGCTTTTGCTCAGCACCAGGTGTGCTTTCTTCACGAGCCTTTCTGGCTTTCGTGCCTTTGGCTCCAGCACCAGCTTTGCGTCCTCGAGAAGACATAATCGGTTCATCGTCGCTGTCGTCACCGGCATCATCTTCACCTCCATTTTGCTTGCGACGCTCCTCCGCTTCAACTTCAGCTCTAGGTCGAATTACAAGATCTGGAATCAGAGGTACTAGTTTTTCTGCTTCCTTCCTCATCGAGTTCGCATTTCGCCGTAATGGGTGTTGTATGTCACCGTTGTATTTCAGACAATTACTCCATATAAGATCCAGATCGTCAACAAACTCCTTTTTGGACTTGTAGGTCAACGTCTTGAGCTTTTTAGTCATAGTTCCCAGATCCATAGGATGTTTGATGACTGCTTATAGTTAGATACTGTTGCAGAAACTGGAATTAATATTCCTTACCATTGTAGTAATCCGGGGCCTCTCGCTTGTTCACCCGGGTCAGAAATGGAGCTGAATACTCTGTCATAGCCTTGAGTTCGCTCAAGACCTTTTCCGCAGCTTCGTACAGCTCTTCCTGGTGTACATTCTCCTCACTTGCCCATTTACTTCTATTCTTCCGAACTTCGTTCATCAATGATCGTAACTCGGCATCCGAAGCTCGGACTTGGTCGCGCTTGAGATCGATTCGCGCAATAAGATGCTTCAGTGTCAGACTCGAGGCTCCCAAGTTGGCACTGCTCAGGGATCCATGATGTTCGCCATTCTGTCCATTCGCGTTATTCGCATTTCCTGAGTGGTCCATCTCCGCATCAATCTGCTTCTCGGATTCCTCAAGCTTCTGCTGTTCCAGCATAGCTATGCGATCATTTTCCAAGGTATAGAACAAGGTATGAAAGCTGCGCTTTGCGGCCTCCTCTGTAGCCTTCTTGGCTTCCTCCAACTGTTTGCGCGCATCTTCGGAGGACTTGGGTTCCGCTTGCGCTGCATCGTCTTTGTTGGATTCGGCTTGCTTGGTTGGAGATATATCCGAGGATACAGGAGAACTGCCGGATTTCGAGGGAGAGAGTAGGGCATTCCCATTCTTGTTCTTCAGCGGCGAATCTTGACCTCCATCGTCTTCGTCGTCTTCATCATCGTCATCGTAGTTGTCCTCATCGATAGTCCGCGCAGACTTCTTGGGTGCTTGCTCAACCGCGGCTGCTTCCACCGCAGTGGATTCCTCTATCGCCAATTGCGCATCTGCGGCCGAATTATCCTCCGCAGTATCCTGCCCCCGCAAGCCTTTGTTGCCAAAGAGTGTCGCGATTTTGGCTTCAGACCGCAGATATAAATCCTTGAAAAGCTGCCGTTGAATTTCGGACTCGTCTGCCATAGCATCATCGAGGCCGCCTGCAACACCGGGGTCATCCATTACGGCATCATCAGGAGCTGCGATACTGGGAGTCGAGCTGTTGTCGCGATAGCGGAGCAGAGACTTGCTGCTATTATTGTTGCCCAGAAACTGCGATTTCTGCCATGATTGTCCATTCGATGTTCGCGACATGATATCCCCTCATGAGCGAAGCGTTGGCAGCCACCAAGGGTGGATTTCGACGTGAAAGCTCCTTCAACAGGGTCTCAGGATTGTTGTCCTCATCGAGTCTCAATATGCGATGCTCGAAAATGGATGATTTTGATGATATGGCGCGTCCCTGATGATTCTCGTCGCGACGAGCTTTTGAGTTGTCGTTGAAGTTGGGCTGCAGCCGACATCAGCCAGGGGGCAAAGAGAGGTTAGCGCATCAGTCAAAGTGCCAAATTCATTCTAGACATTCAAGACAATAAATGTTGAATAATTTATTCTACAACACAATAAAAACTACAGATGCTTTCTCTATCTACATACGGTTCAAGAAACATTCCTTCCATTATCATAATTCGGGGCATTTCCTCACGAAGTAGATCTCGCCATGGCCGGACACTTGCAGAGAATTCGCTTATCTGACACTGAATATGACTATGGATAGCTTGTGACAATTGGAACAAACAACAATACCGCCATGCCATATTACAAGATAATACGACAATGTATCTGTAGATCACTATATGCTTAAGCATTCTGCCGAAATAGCTTTGTACCAAAGTCCACGTACAAGAGGCAGTACAAGTAGATTCCGGGTGTTGGTCAACGGGCCTGTATGACATCTTCCCTCACAAGCCACACGAACTGCGCCAGCTCCTCACTCAACAGCTCCATCTGGGGACAGCTCCAACTTCAGCAACCCAAGCCATCCAACGAAGACTACCTGTACCTCAACTACGAGATAACTTCGGAGCCTTGAGCTTGAACCAACAGAAATCTAGCCCGTAGAGTATACCAGCTTCTACGTTGTCCTCTACATCCAACCAGCCCACCTGGGCTGCAACCTAAAACCACCACCTTCATTCCTCTCTACTTCCAACTTTCCCCAAACGTCCTCAAATACAACACTCCACGCAGCATTAAGAAGCATTGAAATGCTCCAAACCCTCCCGCAATCATAATACTAAAATTCCATCATCATGAGAATACGACTTCCCTTCGCCGGTTCGCACCCCTCCTCAGCCCACCCAGTCCCCTCGCAAACGCAAAGCTAACTACCAAAACCCAGGAGCATTCCTCTTCCTCGCCGCCACAGCAGCCTACGCCGGCCTCTCCTCCCTCCAGGTCGACTCCCTCATAAACGACAAGGTCCTCCACTTCCTCACCTTCTTCATCCTCACCACCTGCTTCTACTGGATCCTCGACACCTCGCGGCGCCGCACGCTGAACCTCACCCTCGTCATCTGCACCGGGCTCTTGGGCGTTGGCTCTGAGTTCCTACAGGGCTTCCTACCTAATGGTCGCGAGTTCGATTTCTACGATATAGTCGCTAATGTGGTGGGGAGTTTGGGTGCGCTGGGATTGAGTTCTTGGTATCATATGCGCATGTTGGAGAGGAAACGGCTTGCGAAACATTATCAGGTTGTGCCAGGCGAGGAGGACCTCGAGCTTGGAGAGGGCGTGGGCGCGCAGGAGAGTGGAGAGGTTAGAGGGGATGAAGGAGTAACGGCAACGCAGAGTAGGACATTGGATGAGGAAGTGGATAATTGGGATGAGAATCTTGAGGATGGTTGGGATGAGGATGAGCATACCGCTGGGACGGACAGTGCGGAGGGAGAGGGCTTGAAGACTCCGAGTGCGAGCAGTGCGGGGGATGTGGATGGTGAGGCGAAGAAGAGGGCTGATTGATGATATGTGTTATGATATTATGGATTGCTTTTCTTGGCTGGAGTTTGGAGCGGGCTTTATTCGTTATCATTCAAAGGCTCGATGCAACAGCATGTTCAAGTATGGTGTTATCTTGTATCCCAATGCTTTGTAGGAGTTCATACGGTATGAAAGTATGTAAGAATGAAGAAGTACTTATTACTCTTAATCAAACGAACTAGTAACACCTCATTACAACAGCTTCAGCCTAGACTAGGCATTCGGAATTCTCATTTTGGGCAAATGCTTTCTCAGATCTAGCTCAAATTCATCTTCTCATTTTACTATCACCACCCAAAACTCTCATCATGAAACCACACGTCTCTTCCTCTGGCAACCCAAACCCCAACGTGCTTCCTCAACTCCCTGGCCATACTCTTCGGTCCGCAAACAAGGACCGCCACACTCTCCTCCCTGCCCAACCTAAAAGCCTCATCAACAATTGCCTTCAGGTCCGGCCTCTTCCTCCCTCCCGTGACCTTCACACCCTTCACTTCCTCCTCACTCGCCAAATCTGTCAATTCCACACTGCCATCAACCGGCAAGAGCTCCTCATCTCCATGATTCCCCTCGGCGATGAAACCACTCGTGAGATAGAGCTTCAGATTCTCGTCTTCAGACAGAGTATCACCAGCTTCGGCGTCAACCGCCCAGCTAGCTTCAGCAGTAGAGCGCATCGACCATGCGAAAGTGGCTCGATCTGGACTCTTGCCTTCGGTAACCAGCTGCTCTTGCACAGACTTGTAGATCGGCATGATGAACGTGGCACCTACACCCCCTGCCACGAGCACAATCCTATCGTACTCTCTGGCCAGGTTCGGGAAATGCCGACTTGAACCTAGAGGTCCTTCGATGTTAAGGGGAGGTCTGGCTTTGTTTAGGCGTGAAAGATTGTCTAGTGCTTTCGTCGTTGGTCCCTCCAGTGTGCGTAGCACCAATGTTACGTCCTTCTCGGAGACAGAAGCCACAGTGAAGGGATTATAGCAGAGATCATGGATGGATGGAGAGCTTGTGTTAGCCGGTGTGCTCTCCGCCGGGATTTGCAAGTAGACATGTTGTCCTGGAGCGGCTGCAAATCTATGGATCTTGGCTTGAGGGACTGGGATTGTGAGCTTGACGAGTTTGGTGTTAGGAATTGCTGTGATGGTTGCAAATCCTGTCACTGTGTCCAATTTTCTGCAGACGATATCGAAGACAAACAATGCCAGTGCCTCGACCACGTATATCCGGAGTGGTTTTGCGTGGAAGAATAACAGTGGCATCAAAGTAACTCCGATGATGAGATGACAAACGAAGAAAGCTCTGTAGCTCCATCTGCGTACGGTTTCCAGACTTGCTGTAACGAGGAGAGTAAGCATGGCAAAGCCGAGTACTCCAATGATGACGACCGGAGCTGCGAGACGCTTCTGGAGAACTCCTACTTGAATGAAGAAGTTCAAGTACCATGTTGCATGGCAGATCAGGAGACCGTATATGATACGGCCAGATACTCGATGCCAAGGATTTAGTTCCTCGTGAGAGGCTTTGAAGGCAAAGGCTAGCGGCGAGTAGAGAGACTTCATGGATAGCATGTAGTGTATAGGTAGCTGGGAAGCTGCAACTACTCCGAATCGCTTGGTGATGTGGAGGTAGTCTGTCAAGTGTTAGCAGGTGTAATTATGAAATTTCACTTGAAGATCTTCTCGGTAAAAGTGGATGACTACGGCGAATGCAAATGCAATGGATTCATACATGCACACAATATCTGTAACTGACACAACGTATGAAAACGTATTCAAAGTCCCGTGATAGTATGTAAGTAGAAAGTGAAGAAGGGAAGCGGACCTTGCCGGCCACCTTCAACAACCCTTCAAAATAGCGGATTCAAAACAGAAAAGTCAAATGAGAGAAGAAACATACCATCACCCGTCTCCTTTACGCACAAATACAACAGGTAACAACTCCAAACAATCCCCGCAACCCACTGCCCTCGAATTCCCCACCCATCTGCAACCTCTCCTCCTAGCCACCATTTAATCTCCCTCCACTTCGTCACCACACTCCCGGTCTTAGAATCTCTTCCATGCTTGGAAACTGGCGAACTTGGAACCTCAGAGTACCTGACCTTCGACCTCTGTCTCGCAAATGAGACCCAGATTGCTAGTCGGTACAGCTGGTACCCTAGAATTGGGATGAGTGCGGATAGTTGCGCGTACACTCCGTAGCGATCTAGGAGAATACGTCGATCGTGCTTTTGCTCCTCTGTAAGCTCGAGAATGATTTTGTAAGGCCAGCTCATTGCGATGAATCGATATCAGAGGCCGATACTGGAGTGGAGGTGACAAGTATGTTTCGTACACAAGTCACTTGTCCGGACTTCCAGCTGCAGTAAGACGTTGCTTATCAATGCTCCGCAACCTGGTATTCGCCCGATAGAAGGACTTGAACAGTCCAAATCTTCAAAGTCTCCAAGTTTGTAACCGGATCTCATTCATTTGAAGGAAAGAATATTCGAAGCGTAGCCGGTATTGACTGTTTGTCCTTTCCGGAAGCTTTGTGGTGTCCGAAACTCACACGGATCTCAGAGGAGCAATTCGAGGCGTCTGGTTGGCTGACACGGAAAACAAGAGCTTTGGCGAGTTGATCTTCACAGGGGTTGGATAGCCAGATCTGGACAGCTTCAGCTTTTTAATTCGTGAGAAGTGAAAGTGACTTTAAGTCAGTCAGAGTTGCAGAACACGATATGCTTGCGTAGATTGAAAAGATTAAAAGGATTAAGTCAAATTTTATCTCATGTTCTGACTCCTTGAACAGCTCTCGAAGGTCTCTGAGATTCCTGATACCAGAGGAACATGGTTCTGGACCAACATTTCCGAATCTACAGTGCTCACTGTATCTTTTATACTATATACGCATATCTCATCCCGATTCCCCAAATTCGGGACCCGCGGGGCACTGCAAGCCCCGTTGAGCAGCGGGAACGCTAGCAATCATCCCTGTAGATCTCATCAACGTCACGAAATTATTTACTGTCTTTCCACCTACGTAGTGCTATCTCCAGTCCTATCCTCTCCTTCTTTTCCTTCTCAATTGTATTTCCTTACATTTACATATATCCATGCAATGAACACAACCACTCTGCGCGGCCTGCGCACCGCCTGTCGCTACCAGCGCATCCAGTCTGGCATCTCTCCACGAATATATTCCTACAGCAGTCGTTCCCCATCAATACAATCAACAGCCTTCTTGCTCTTCCGCTATGCCTCGACAAGCACCACTTCAACTAGCAACAAAGAAAACACCTCATCGAAGCAGCACCCCGTCAATGGCCCCCTCACAACCCTCCCAGCACCCCTCCAAACACCCGCCCGCCAGCCCTCCCAATCCCTCCCAGGCTACCTCTTCGCCCTCGGCAAATCCTACGTCGCCTTCTACAAAACCGGCATAAAGAACATCTACACCAACTACAAAGCCTCCCAACCCCTCCAATCAGCCATCGACAAGAACCACTCCTCATCACTCTCCGCAGCAGTCAAAGCCGGGTCCTTGAACCGCTCTGAATTCCAGCTGCTAGCACGCAACTGGCACGATGTCAAGCGCGTACCTATGTTCGCTTTGGTGTTGCTTGTCTGTGGGGAGTTTACGCCGTTGGTGGTCATTGCTCTGACGAGTATTGTGCCTTGGACGTGTAGGATACCGAAGCAGATACAGTCGGATCGGGCGAAGCTTGAAGAGAGGCGGAGGATATCGTTCCGGAATTTGACGGCGAAACTTCCGGAGAAGGGAGGCGTGGAGGCGCTGAATCGTATGCAGTTGCTGCATATTAGTTGGAGTTTGGGATTGTCTTCTAGTGCGTGGGATTACCTTGGGGGGCAGCTGCCTGGGTTGCCGACGGGGGTGTTGAGGAGGAAGGTTAAGAGGAGAGTGGAATATCTAGAGATGGATGATAGGTTGATCGGGAGAGCGGGTGGTGTCAAGGATATGGATGTTGAGGAGGTGAGGATGGCGCTTGTGGAGAGGGGACTGGATGTGCTGGGGAGACAGGAGAAAGGCTTGAAGGGCGATTTAAGTGCGTGGTTGAAGTCGAGGGAGAAGGTGTCTGTTGAAAGGTTACTTTTGACGAGGTATGGATGTCCTAGTGATGTTTCATGCATATACTGACCATTCCTAGGCCATCAGCGTGGCCTGTCAAAGTAGCCGATGTAAAGGTGAAGCTATAAGGCTGTTGGAGCATCAAGCGCGCTTTTGACATCAAAACCTTCGCAACTCCTCGAAAGGACCAGACTTCCTCATCCAGCCGATGTCTCATATTTGGCACGAGAGATACGAAGATGTAATTTTATTGCTCGCAAGTCCGGAAGTGGACGCGACGATTTTACGACTCAAGATTTGCTATGTACAAAATGTAGAATAGAGTATCATTGCATCAGCATTCCTCTGCGAAGAGCGGCGTTTGTAAATATCAGACCGGCGGAAGGCTTCCAAGAATGAAATTGAGTGCGTGGAGGCTCACAAGAATCCTGTATCATAGAACTCTCCTCCGATCGAGAAAATTTTGTTACCACCTCCAACCTACGCGCATCTTTGCAAATGAAAAACACAAAGACAAGCCCTGAACTCCAATGGCTGAATAAAAATCTTGTAGCCGTGATACTCTAGACCCATCCATGAACTCCTGGCGAAAAAAGCAGAATTGCCCCGGAAACGCCTGACTGATTTTGTCGTGATTAAGAAATTGTCTGCTGATTACCATTATTCATTGCCGGAATCTAGCGAGTTGAGCCATGATGTTCTGGACTTGTTGTTGAGGTGCAGATTGTGCTTGAGGTTGTGCTTGGACTGGTTGTTGTTGTTGTGGAACACTATTACCAAGAAGCGAGGCCAGAGCCGGGTTGTTGACGAGACTCGCGTAGGGATCAGTAGGTGGTTGGTGTTGAGGCTGAGGTTGGTAGCTTTGCTGTTGAGGTTGCTGTTGTTGGTGTGGTTGTTGCGCAAAGCCACCAAGGAGGCCTGCAAGATCAATCGAGGAGTTTGCTGCGACGGCATGGTTATTCTGTTGCTGTTGTGGTTGTAGAGTGCTAAGAAGCTTCTGCAAGGTAGCATTATCCAATTGGCCGACCAAGCTGGCGAGGTTGGGGGTAGCTGCTGCAGGTGCAGGAGCTGGTTGTTGGTATGGTGGCTGGACAGGAGCATATTGCGGTGGAGCGTATGCTTGAGGTTGATGAACTTGTGGCGGGGCGTTTTTGGCGCGGATGACAAGCTCAGCAGCAATCTTAGGGTCAAGATCTTGATACTCGTCGAAGCGAACGTTGTTGGCTCCTCCTTGACGGTCAAAGACTTGAAGCGGAATCTTGCTTTGATTTTGAGATCTCATGTCAAGCTTTGAAACAGCGTGGACTCCTTCAATAATTTGTCGTCGGATGACTGCTTGAAGCGAGAGTCGAGGGCTGAGGAACATCACCTCGACATTGACACCTCGGTTTCGCATCTCAGACTCAACCCAGGAGACAAACGCCCGGTCGAGTTGATCCATGAGAATGATCTGAACGTCGGGAATTGCTCTAGGGTCGCGTCGAGGAATCTGGAGATCCTCGTCATCCATTGCCTCTCGGGCCCTAGGGCTCAGGCTTCGTTCTCTATACCGTCCATTATCACGATGACCATAACCTGGTGAACGACTGCGACGTCTCTCGCGACCCTCGTACGAATCCCGACGAGGAGCGTACTCATCGCGACCGCGTGGGAGTCCTCGAGGCGGGGAGACTTGTCTCACGGGCCGATAGTCGTCACGCATGCGCAATGGGCGACCATACTCATCTTGACGCATAGCCGGTGCCGATCGACCATCATATCGATCTCCGTTCCGACCTCCTTGTGATTGGCGACCACCACGGTCAGGCATGCTTCCTCTAGAATAGTCTGGTGATCTTGACCTACGGACAGGTGTTTGGGCAGCGGACGATGCGTTACGAGTGTTCTTCTGTGGCTTCGAAATTTCCAGATCTAAACAATGGTCAGCGTTGATCGAGTATTGAACACTAGAATATTTGACTTACGCATTCTCTTTCCTCTGACTTCTGCCCCCTGTTCGCGGTCAAGAGCTGCAAAGCAAGCTGAGCTGTCGTGGAACTGCACAAAGCCATAAGCTTGCTTGATCGAGATCTGAGCAATCTTGCCATAGGGATGGAAGACGTGGAAGATATCTCGCTTAGTGACCTTTTCACTTGGAAGATTTCCTGTTCGAAATGTCAGATTGTGTTGAAAAAATTCACAGCGTCATGTACATACCTATGAAGAGTCGGGAGTTCAAAGGAAACCTATCCCAAAGACCTTCTGTGACGTACATGCGCTCATTGTCGAGAAATTCGTCGTAAACCTTCTGGACCTCTGGTCCCCATTTTGCATCGAGTTCATCAGCTTCTTCCTGAGATTCAACGCTTTGAGCCTGCTGAGCTTGGGCAGCAGACAAACGATTGATCTGAGAATATGAAGCTTGAGCTGCTGAACTAATAGCAGAGGGTGGAGGAGGCCGGAAGGATGCTGTGGGAGGAGGGGGAAGCCCACCTCTAGGATCAGTAGACGTTCCTGGAGCGCCAGCAGCAATTAGAGCTGAAGCGACGCCAGGAGGTCTATATGAGCTAGCAGCGGGTGGGAGACCTGGAGTATTTGCATGATATTTTGGTTGATCATCATAAGGTCGCTTTTGGGGAAGATTGGGACGTGGAGGCAGACTCGAATGAGGAGGGAGTCCAGAACTGGGACTGGCTTTCGGAAGAGATGCAGATGTTTGGGTAGTTGGGTTAATGGCAGCAGCAGCCGCTTCGTTCTTTTCTGCATTGGCCGTGATGTTGTCCAGCAGTTGCTGGATGTCTATGTCGCCGCTAGCAATGGCTTCATATGTATGGGGTGTGGTTTCTGTCGTATCCATCGATATCTGGGTGGTACTGACATCAGAGCCTTCGGAGACGTGGGCGGTACTTGGGAGGGTGGAAGGGCTGGGAGGGGTAGAAATTGCAGCTGGGCCTGGTTGGGAAACATTTTGGGCGATAGAAGTGTCGGTTGGAGGACTAGGAGAAGATAGAGTAGTTTGTGCAGGTAGAGAAGTTGGCTCTGGCTCAATGTTTGCCTGTGCTATGTCCCCACTATCTGCGCGTTCTTCTCCATCAGAATCGAAAGTCATAGCATAGTCGTCGCTGACATCTGAACCCTCGTTGACAGTGATGTCCTTCTTGTCCTCCTTTCCCCCCTCAGATTCCTCCTTGTATGCGTCGGAAAAGCTTGACTCGGCTGACGGGGAATCGGGCTTCACTGGTATGGAATCGGGAATGGGTTCTGCTGTCGCATCTACAGCTGGGGAGGGAAGGGTAGGATCAAGATGCGTCGAAGTCATATTGAATATTGGGTCGATTTGATTTCGAAGAACGGATATGCTGGATGGCTCGACTGGGTGGATTGGAAGGGGAGAGATCGGTGACAAGGTCTTTGTATGGAACTCGGGAGTCTCTTGTGGCATGAATGCTGTGTGCGGCGACACTGAAGGGCTGTGGTGATCAACCTCGAAGCGAACAGAGCTGCAAATAGTCGAAGCGAAGCTCCAAGACTACAATGAGAGTGGCAATGGGGAGGGATGGGCTCAGAACAGTGAAATGAAAGGATGGAGAGAGGTAGCCAGGTAAGGGTGGATGAGGCTGAATGCGGCTTGGAGTCGAAATTCAAGGTGTTCGAGAGACTCCTTTTGACTGAAGAGTTAGGGAGAAAGCAGAGCGTTTTCTGACGTTGAGCGTCGTTTCTAAAGCCGATATTTGTGCATCAGCTGGACATTCATCGTTGAAAGGAAAGGCTTTTGTGGTTGTTATGGTGGTTTGGTTGAGGAGGGGCAAGAAGCTTTCGAGATGACAAGCAGATTTTAATCCCTGCGCGCAACTAGCTCCTGTCTGCGACCAACCCGAAAGGGATAAGTGCATATTTATCCTAGCTGCCTAGTGTTCGCTTCCATAAACTGCAATCCAGAAGCCAGAGCCAGATTTTGGACTTCTATATCTTCACTCCCTTGTGTGGCAGAAGTCCTTTGGCGCTTCTCTTTCTGCCATTCCACTCTAAAGATTATGAATCTTGCTTAATTGCAGACCAATTTTTGAGCGCAGTCGGCAGTGAAGGGGCCAAACTCTGGATGAGCAAGGCTAACGTTACTTTACATCCGCTTGCCATCCGTTTCCGCCTCATTTGCAAACTTATATACGTTATCTGAAAGCGCGCTTAACCTCCTGCTGTAATGCTCCGTTATCGTGCTTTACAATCTTTTTCCTCTCAGCTTCGACGGCAAACTTCGCTCTTCCAGAATCACAGAGTCTATTCATCACAGTCTGGGAACGACATTGAGGTTGCAGAGCTTAATGCTGCACGAGAATGGTTCCAGCGTTTCAACAAGTCCACCATCCCAGCTAAGCTAGGCCAGACAACATACTCTCGTTCGTCGGGACCTGGTGGTCAAAAAGTCAACAAGTATGTCTTCCAAACAAGAATATTTCAATATGCTCTAATCGCCACACAGGACGAGCTCGAAAGCAACTACAGTCTGGCCGCTATACGCTCTTCAGGGACATATTCCCAAAGTCCTCCATCAAGGCCTCCGGAAAAGCAACTATTACGTTGCTTCATCTGATTCAATCAGCATTCAATGTGATACCACCCGCAGTCAAACCGGCAACAGAGATGAGACGTATACTCGACTCCATGATGAGATCACTCGGATATACAAGAAGAGAGTTCCTGGTCTCACGTCTCCAGAGCAGAAGCAGAAGATTGAACATCTGTAGGTATTTTCCGTTTCATAAGTGCCGCGCACATCCACCATTACCAAGATTCAACCTGCATGTTACGTTACGTGCGAATGGTCTCTAATTGCTTGGATTTTTGTAGGAAGAAAGTCGAAAACACTGTCAGACTTAAAATAAAGAAGATGCATGGTGACAAAAAGCGTTCGCGAAGTGGAGGAAGTAGTCATGGAGATTGACCATATATGACGATGTGGCGTATCTAGTTGAAGATGATCACTGGAGGTTACAGTCGCATGAGCAGCTACATTCTTGTGAACGCCAAAACCAATGTCGAAGTATCATCAGAAACTTAGATGCAGTCTGTGAAGTAGACTCGACGAAGCTCCTCCTGCTTTTAACATATTTCGTGAGTAACGTAAGATACAGGCTCGGAGTTTCGCAAAGGTAAGGAGGATGAAGAACAGAGGCTAGTATAAGCTTGAAATCAGAGACAATTTTTCAAGCAATGTTATTAATCATTATACATCTATTCACTACTACTTACCACAGACAATTTGTCAAAGCCGATGCTTTTCCCTCTTGCCCGTCCTGCACCTGCTTTATATATATTTTCCCTGGAGGCTCCCTCCCCCTATCCGTCGAGAGCACGCCTTATCAGCATCCGCATGACTCCATTGGGGCTAGAGCATATTTCTCGAGGTATGACTCTCCATCTTTTACTTTTGCTTGCTTGGTTTCTGAGGTATTTGACAACCAATCAATCCTCATTTATGCCTTCTGCTTCTTGAAATTCACCGGATCAGACCTTGACGAAGCTTGATAAGCGGTTGCGATTCGTGACTTTAGACACTTATAGCTATCCCTCGTTCAGATTACTTCTCGACCAGGAGCAAGAGCACCACCGTTTGCCAATCAACATCCTATTGGCACCACCGTCTTCAAACACATTGTTTTCTTGAGCCCATAAACACCATCATATCTCCATCTTCTACTTGCACCCCAAAGCAAGCAGCTACACAATCTCTTCCTCCATTCGTCATTATTGCGATGGATCAACTTTGGGATCACAAGCTATGGAAGCCAAGCAGCACCCCCATGGTGAATGCAGGAGGACGAATTCCGAAGAAGGCGAGAGTGCTCAATCAACCTCGTAAAATGCAGTTCGCTGACATTACTTGCAGGCAATGGAAGACTTACAAAATAATATCATTACCATGACTATTAACATCAAAGACATGCCATACTTGCATGCCTCGTGGATGCAGCGAGGTGGCTTTTTGCTACAATTAGGCTACCCCGAGCTCTCGGCTGCCGATTCTTACAAGTCTATCCTGCTTTGCAATGCCGGGTTGGACTACAATTCACCACTCGGGGAGGGAGTACGGTTTAACACGGCGATGCACACCTTGCTCGTTGATGGCATGATTTGGAGCCTCAGCGGGGAGAAGATCAGAAAGTTGATGAATGAAATCATCCTGATGACTCGGAAGAATAGGTAGGCTACAGTGCATTTCGTGTTTGGAGGCACAGAAGTCTGACTATATCAGCTATTTCACCCTGTTACAGGCCATGATGGAATTATCAGCATATCCAGAAGTCATCAAGACTTGCATTGAAGCAAGTCGCCTTCATCCTTCGGATTCGACCGAATTCAACAATATTCGAAGCGCTGCCCAATTCAACTTTGATGACCTCGCTAGGATCTATGGCCAGCAAGGATTCTCGTTCCAAGAGCAGAAGAGGCTACTCAGCTTCGGCAGCTACTACGTCCGAAACTACCCTTGGCTTCCATCTGAATACCGCAGCAGAAGTGCAGCCTCCATACAAGCTGCCAACAAGTATCTCAAGACGGTCTCGAACTGCTTGGAGATTCGGCCATCGCTGATTGGTGGTGAAGGAAGTGATCAGGGCGAGATCTCCTGTTATGGTGTTTTTGCAACCAAGCGAATTGCCAAAGGGCAGACTGTCATTGCCGAGACACACCCTTTCGCGGTATCCTTTGATCAGCCTGAGGTCCATTGTGGAAGCTGCTTCACAGATCTTGCATCATGTGTAACTGTCCACACGCGCGAGTGCTGCTCCGTTTATCGGTACTGTAGCTCCAAGTGTGAAAGAATCGCTCGTTGTTACCACCCTTCTATCTGTGGCAAGTCCTTCTTGGAGATTCTGGATGCTGCTCACTCGTCATACGGTGGGAAGAAGGAGGGCATCGGGTACCCGCAAGGAAAGACTGCCTTGAGCCACTACACAGGTTGGACTGACAAAATTGAATATCACGAGGATGACTATCGATTTGCATTCCCAGACCACACACCAGTGTTTCTGATCCGTTTCCTCGCCATGATTGTTCAAACTGGTTGCGATCCCCTTGATCATCCAGTAATCTCCCCTCTGATGCCACACGAATCGTCCAAAATGACGTGGTCTCTCAACGGAATGGTATCTGGACCTATCAAAGCACTCCAAATCCTTGGAATTGACGTATTTGCTGATTCGAGATTCGACACCTGGGTGCTTCTTACTATGTGGTAAGCTACAATACTCTTCTAAATATCTTCACGTCCAGACTCACGATTGAATAGGAATCGCATAAAAAATAATTGCATGGGCTCCGATATTGGCGTTGCCAATAAGTCTCTCTCTCCATCGTACAGCTGGTTCAACCATAGCTGTTCGTACAATGCGGAGATGATCGTACCGAAGTCGGAGCTGGCTTGTGACATTGAAATGAAAGCCGTGAAGACGATTCAGAAGAGGGAGGAGGTCTTCGTCACATACATACCATTAGAGACGCTGGCCCTGAAGAAGAGCGAAAGGCACAAGGTTTTGAGATCCTGGTTCGGTTCAGCATGCATGTGCCAGAGATGCCTCAAGGAGCCTTGAAGGGATGGGCAGGACGTGGGTGGACTAGGCGACTCCTTACACGTGAATCATTCTGAACATATCACTGAGATATTTCACAACAGATATCGCATTGTGTTTTAGCATATTTCTAGTGATCTACAACTATCAAAAGCACAGCACTTTATTTAATTATTTTCAAATCCCTGTCTGTTCGCAGCATTAAGCGAATGTTTTGATAATGGCCAACACAGCCGATCAACATGAATCTGCCCAGAACATCTTCTTTGGGGCCAGACTTCCTGAGGACAATACAATGATCTTCATGTGTACCTAGAAATACCTCTTGGATATCTTTCAAGATCTGCCAGACAAGAAGATACCAACGCGCATCACGCTTGCTAAGCGGGCTGCTGCATACCGAGCCCAACTCAGCTTCCAAGCCCCTTGAATGTCATCTCATCCCACCATTCTCCTTCAGTTCTGTCCAGTTCTCGTAGATCATTGCGATTGCCACACTCGGAAAACACCAAGGATCAACACTGGGACTCCGAGCGATGAACCCCTACGGCTGGGTACCGTATGTACACATGGAACAAACCACCAAAATTGGTGCGAAAGTTGCTATCTAGTTTGTTGAACTGCAGCTGATATAACATAAAATAAGAGATTGAGCAGAACCGAGATGTTACCATCGTCGCGACGCAGTGTCTAAAGAACGGCCCATACATGGGAGGTGTATTGTGGAGACGAGCGCAAGCACTTCTCGATATTGGATTCCCTGAAGTGGCAGCCGCTGACGCTCACAAGGGAATGATCTTGACCAAAGCTGCTTCCTACCCCACGTCTCCTCTGGGTGAGAAGGCACGGTTGAGTATGGGCTTAGACTTCCTGACATTCAATCTTACAAGAGGGGGTGTTGCTTTCGAAAGGATAGCGGAATGTTGTACTTGCTTCGATGGATAGTAAGCCATGTAGCTATCATAGCTTCCAAAGGACCTCGAATAATGAATCTCAAGATTCGAGAACTCTACCAAGTGACCCGTTGGCATTGTTTCTTGCCAGAAGCAGGTATACTGCTGCGAGGGTTGAGGGGGTAAAACAAGCGAGGAAAGGGCGACGATCAATGACATCCCATTATTCTGCATGTGGTATACCAGCAGCGAGAAGCTGAAGGTTTCTAGACTGCCCACTTGGCATTGCTTTATTTATCAACATGTGAAACGGAAAAAAGAACCGTAAGCGAGCCACAGCTTGGAGCAATTCGAGCAAGACGAAAATTTTCACGTTAATCAGATCCAAGTTGGCAACGCAGAAATGAACAACTGTTGAAGGCAGGTTATAGACTTGAGAGCTAGAGTAGTCCTCAATTGAGAACAATGTATTGCAGAATTCAACATGTCTAACTCAGCCAGCACTTCAGCCAATGAGGTGGTAACTCGTGCGATAGCTATATATCCCAAGACAGTCCTCCAGCAGGATTCATCTCACACATGTTCAATTGCAGGAAGTTTTTCTCGCAGGGGTACACAATTTGAGATCAAGAAGTGCGCAATATGAAGCCAGAACCATCGGAATAAGAGCGTCATTTTCGCTGTAGACCATAGTATCCAGAAAGGTAAAGATGCCTCGTATTGATATTAAACGCCTGCCATGCATGCCCCTGAACGCCGACAAATATGCACTTTTCAATTATGCCGCAATTTGAGGCTGGCTCCCTTGCGGCTGACTCTCCGATTGTATTTGGATGATCTAAATCTTGTTAGTTTTCTCTACATTACCAAAGCCAAGTATAGCTTACCTGTGACCGCACAGCATCGCTCTTGTTCTCCACATCACTGATTAACTTCTCTACCCTCTTTCTGATAATGAATCAGCATTTGCCCATCCACTCAAGAGACCAAACCTTACATCTCGTTCTCAATGAACTCCAAGCGGCCATTTACAGCCATAACAGCCTCCGTCTTGTCTTGCTTCAGCAGTACTGGCCCCACCATCTTGTAGATATTTGCGTCATCTTTCAGACCCTCAAATTCCTGCGTTTCTTAGCTCCTCGTCCCATATCTCAAATCCGTGCGCCGAACCTTCTGGACTGCTTTATTTTCTTGCTGTTGCGACTCCAGCCGTTGTCTAGAGTTGACATTGTTCTGTAGATCTATGGCGAAGCTATTAGGGAACAATCCTTCTCCAAGTAGATGAGCTTACCTTGCTGCAACTTCTGGTACTCGTCTGATAAACTTTGGAGCTTTTGCTGTGCCTCCGCCATATTTTCGATTCCCGAGTCTTGCGCGCCTGTACCGTGGTCTTGTCTGGTTCTAAAGTGATTTGACGCCGTAGATATCTGCGTAGATTCTTAAATCCTCAATTGACGTTTTGTGAGATGTCTAATTGAAGTGGCAGCTCAAGACAAGCTCTAGAGCTCTATCAAAATCTGGACCCGCACTAGCGCCCGTCTGCAATCGCGGGGCAAAAAGAGGCAGCACTGCCAAGCAAATAACCTACCCCGTCAACAACAAACCTCATATTACATCGGAGACAGGCACTCTTCCTGTGGTTGTGAGTGAACAGTCTCTACAAACTCCTAGCTTTGTGAGCTTATCTGTGGTCCAAAGTCCTCTTGCGGCGGCGAAACTTCGTGTTATCCCCTCGTCATTTAGCACAAGTTCCAAAATACCAGGACTTCCACTTCACCACTCAAATCACTCACTGTTTGGAACAGTAGAGCTTTGGGACAGTAGAACATTGAGGATCTCGCAGGCCCCCTTTGTGAACTCATTACCCCGGCCACACCTGGGCTTGTCAACACTCGACTCCTCTTCGAACGCCAGATTCCCCCACCTCCACCATGTCGAACACCGACTTCCTCGGCCGCGCAATAGACGTGGTAAAGAAAGCCATCGAGGCGGATACGGCCGCAGAATATGAGAAGGCGTATCAATTATACTATCAGTCTCTGGAGTTGTTCATGCTTGCGCTGAAATGGGAGAAGAACGCCAAATCTAAGGAGATGATCAGAGCGAAGGCGGGCGAATACATGGAGCGTGCGGAGAAGCTCAAGTCGCATTTAGCAGATGCTGACGGGAAGCACAAAAAGCCTGGCATGGTTGGCGCAAATGGCAGTACCTCTGGGGGAGGAGGCAAGGGGAAAGATGGAGAGGAGGAAGTCGATGCTGATAGCAAGAAGCTGAGAAATGCGCTCGCGGGAGCCATTCTGCAGGATAAGCCAAACATCAAGTGGGAGGATGTCGCTGGCCTTGAAGGTGCTAAGGAAGCGCTGAAGGAAGCTGTCATTCTGCCTATAAAGTTCCCACATCTGTTCACCGGCAAGAGGCAACCGTGGAAGGGTATCTTGCTCTATGGACCACCAGGAACGGGAAAGAGTTACTTGGCGAAAGCTGTGGCTACGGAAGCAAATAGCACGTTCTTCAGTGTTAGTAGTTCTGACTTGGTCAGTAAGTGGATGGGAGAGAGTGAAAGGTATGTCCAGATGACCAAAATTGATGGCATATGCTAACCGGCTTCGCAGATTAGTGAAGCAACTGTTCGCAATGGCCCGAGAGAACAAGCCTTCCATCATTTTCATTGATGAAGTGGATGCTCTTTGCGGTCCTCGTGGCGAGGGCGAGTCTGAAGCTTCCCGACGTATCAAAACCGAGATGCTGGTACAGATGGACGGTGTCGGTCGTGACAGCAAGGGAGTCCTCGTCCTAGGCGCCACGAATATTCCATGGCAATTGGATGCTGCTATTCGTCGTCGTTTCCAAAGACGTGTACACATCTCTCTTCCAGATTTGCCAGCACGGACGAAGATGTTTGAAATCAGCGTCGGAACAACACCTTGCGAACTTACGGGTGCTGACTTCAGGACTCTGGGAGAATTGAGCGAAGGATACTCTGGAAGTGATATCAGTATTGCGGTTCAGGACGCTCTTATGCAGCCTGTACGGAAAATACAGATGGCAACACACTACAAGAAGGCAAGTACATAAGAGCAAGCTTTCGAATTCGAGCTAACATATCAAAAGGCAATGGACAACGGTGTCGAGAAACTCACACCCTGCTCACCTGGTGATGCCGGCGCAATGGAGATGTCCTGGACTGAAGTCGACTCCGACAAGCTCCTGGAACCTCCGCTCCTCCTCAAAGACTTCATCAAGGCAGTGAAGGGCTCGAGACCAACAGTATCAGGCGAGGATATCAAGCGCAGTGAAGAGTGGACGGCTGAGTTCGGTAGTGAGGGAGCATAAAGACTTCGTTACAGCTTACCTTTTGGTTCGGGAGATTTAGGGGTAGGGGCCAACGAAGACGCGGGTTAGCATGGCGAAAGGCACGGCGTTCTTACAGGAGTTCATTTGGCATCGATCTGGATTTCTGAGAAGGGAAGTGGATGATTGGTGCATACATACACTGTCAAATAAAACGTAAATCGAGTATAAACCTTTTGGAAGAGCCTCTCACGATTACATCAGTGAAGAAACGAATATTCAGTCAAGAGGCGCCAAAAATACCAAGCTACAATCTCCAGGCGGACCAGATAGATTAGACAGTGTACAAAGACTAGTATTCTTCTATCTACCTAGCAAACGGGCCACGGATGTCTGAACACCAAGCGCCGACGTAGCAGGAGCAAGACATCATGCAAGCCAAGTCGATGAACGATGCGTGCATGTAAATTTATCCTTTTCCCCAAACGGTATGATCCACGTAACGCCAGTATTCAACACACAAGCGAGAAAACGACGAATGCCAACACCAGGGCGCCAGAAGCCAGCCCAAATTTACACAAAAGAGAAAGCCATGTCCAATTCGCTCCGGTTGGTCATTACGCCAAGGACTCTCTCTTGCTCTTCTTCTTTTTCTTCTTCTCGCTAAGCTCCTCCTCGTCGCCTGCTGCTTCGCTGTGTCTTCTCTTCTTGTCCTTCTTTGATTCCTTATCTTTTGACTTCTCTTTCTTGTCCTTGGACTTCTTCTCCTGCTTTTGAATAGCTCGGGGTGCGATATCTGCCATGTCGGCATCTGCGGTTGGGTCGGCGACCTTGATGTCACCTAGGACTGCGTCCATAGCGGATTTCTAAGAGACCGGTTAGCAATTTCACCAGTATTCATACATTTCATAAACCTACCATGGCGTCCTCGTTCTTCTGTGGTGCAGCACCAGTTGCGTAGAAGTCCAATCTATCCTCAACCTGCTTCCTCAATGCCAGACCGAACTTGGTTGTTGGCTCCTCGGAGAAGTTATCGATTCTGCTGGCAATACTGCACTTGTTGGCCAAGAATCTGGAAATACGACCCTTGTTCTTTGCTCCAGCACGGCCAATGAAGCTCGAGTGGTAAATCAATCCGTACTTTGGTGTGTTGCCCTTGGTCTTGAGCGCTCTGAAAAGAGCCTTTTCAGCACCAAGAATCTGAACTGTGGAGGCAGGGTATTTTGAAAGGTTGGTGAGAGATCCAGCGTGAGAAATGAGACGGGCAGCAACAACCTCGCCAATCAAGGATGCCAAGTTGGGTGCGACGACAGCCATCTTGTCAGTCAAGTACTGGAAGAGTGACTTTCTGTACTCCGCGAGCTTGACCACACGGTTTGCGAAAGCCGAAACGTTCTCCATATCAGTCTCTGAGATATCCTGTCCCATACTAACACGCGCCGCATCGATGATAGCCTGCGCGATATCCGCATCGTCGTTTACAAGAGCAGCGAGATCGTGTAATGAGCCATCGGTCAAGGTCTTCTTGTCACCAATGGCAAGAGCAAGCTTGGCATAGGTGTGGTTGTCAGAGACGATTCTGACGAGCTCTGGGAAGTGCCATCCGTACCATTCGCGGACACGCATGGAGAAGGTGTTCACGGCCTTGTCGAGGTGGTCGAGGGTTGCGATAGCCTGGATGATGTGGTTGTCATTCTTTTGGACGGAGAACTTGACTCTTGCGCGAGAGTAGGCGTGACCCAAACCGAGCTGTGCTCTCTCAACATCGCCCTCCTGAAGACCCTTGAGAAGCTTTCCTGCGTGGAATCGCAATCCACGGAGCAGATCTGCAACCACCTCTGAGGTTTCGCCAGTCTCGCACTCTACACCCGGGAACGAAGCCTTAATGCTACCAGCCAAGTTCTTATCCGAAACACCAAGGACCACCTTCTTCTTCTTCGACGGCTTTGGGAGGTTCAATTCGAGATTCGACTTGAGGTATTCGGACAGGACACCTTCAGACACAAGATTAATGTTTTCGAGAGCTTCGGCTGCCCCTCTGCATGTCTGTTAATTGCGACCCAAACTCCAGTCCAATCTGCGCTCACCTGTATGGCGCAAAGTTCACAAGCTTGACCATCTTTCCAAACTTCGCAAGGTCCTGACTGGCATCTTGAACTTCCTTCAATCGGTTGCCGACTGTGTCGGCTTGGTGGACAACCTCGAAGATTGCATAGCCCACCGAGCTCTCGTGGAGCAAATAATCAATACTCGTCATCTTGAAGATTTAATTGCGACTTTCCTCCACCGTTATGGAAGAATTACAGCAATGTGCTTCGAAAGTTGGATAGTGTATCTGCGGTGGTAAAGCTTCCTCCAAAAATTATCTTCTCGCGAAAAATTGCAAGCTAGGTGCGATTGGAAGCTCGGATGCCCACCCACCAAGCTAGACCTGATGTGATATAGCATCAAAACCACATGACTTCAGACGTCCATTCTGGCAGTCCACAACTTTGAATATCCATTTCATCAACTTGCTGGCTTGCATGTCATGATTACACTTATATGTCATACGAGATTCCTTGCATTTTGGTTAGCAACAGGCTATCCACACAAAACAGAAATCTACTTGTCCGAGGGACATTGAAGTCCTCAAGCTGTGCCATCCTCCTTAACGCAGCAACTCTGGTTTACAGCTACGCACGAGTTTCTTTACTGCTAAGCGGTGGTATTAGACGTTTCGGTTGCTTGTATTCTTATCTATTTCTACTCGTGATATGCAAAGAGAAGCTTACTTCAAGTCATTGTTCTGTGTACCAAAAAAGAACCAAAAAAGTCTCCAAAAATTCGGACATCAAACAAAGCTGTTGAACGATCTAGTACTTTCTCCAGCCCAAATGTTTCCTCTCTTCATGTTGTTACAACTGTAAACGATGGCCTTTCCTCAGCTGCGATGCTTGTGAAACCAACAGCATTCATTTTTGTGCTCGTTGAAGACGCACCGTTTTGAAGGTCGTTATCGGCTTCAGGCGATGGACGATCAGTGCCCAAGTTTGCAATACATCAGAAAAGTTCTTGCTGCTTGAGTTATTATCGTCGAACCAAGGTCTTCTTTCGGTCTTGAGCCGGGTTTCTATATCTGTATTCTGTTCGGAGAGGCTGGACTTCTGTATTTTCAAGCTGCTTCTTGACCAAGTAAGGGCTCGAATGCCTTCATGTGGCAAATCCGAAAGCCCCTGCTTCAAGGACACACTCCATGTTCCTTTAGAGACGCGCAGATGTATATTGCTAGAAATATCTAGCTGCTATGGAGATCTCCCTGATGTTCACGAGACTGATGATGGCCTTCCTAGTCATTCTTGTCCTAGGCTCGGAGACCTGTTTGTCAAGTCGACTTGGTAACTTTAAAGTACTGCAATGCACCTGCCTACCGTTTATGATGATCATTATACGCTTAGCTTCTGACCTTCGCTCTGACAAGAGTCTGTTAGCTTTCAACGACCTTGACCGGCGGTTTCGATCAGGCTGCTGACTGCCGCTTTGAGCTAGTAATCTATGCCGACTCACTCGCTCCTGGGTGGCGATTCTGACCACTAGTGGAGCCTTGTCGAAGCATAGAATAGCCTGATTCGTACATCCAGAGCTTCCGCTTATTGAGAACTTGATCTTGCATCATCGACATCGACGATTCTCGGCCAGCACCCAGAACTTCGACTGCTTTTCGTTCTTGAGTCCAGCGCACTACGAGCCTCCAAGTTGGACAAGTCCATATCGTGTTGAAGCTCTCATCATGGCCACCACAAGAAGCATGGCTGTACACTTGGCCAAAGGACCCAAAAGGCCCGTGGCTGTAAGTACAGGCTTTTATATTTACCTCGTGTTCGTCTTTTGACAATACTGATACTCCTGTAGCTAGAGACGTCCATGCCAAACCCCGATGCCCAAGAGGAACCTCAAGAGAAGTTCGAGGACTTGCCTCAGAAGTTCTTCCTTTTCCGCAAACTTCCACTTGAGCTTCGACTTCAGATTGTACGTTTCCGCTATTGCACCAAGCCCATCCCTTTCACTGACTTTCTCATCAAAGTGTGGTTACCTCATGCCCGACTTCTCTTGCGGTCGAATCATCGACATCTTTCTTACCAAGAAAAAGAATCGCAAAGGCAAGGCAGTCAGCTCGGTTTTCTCCACTACCGCAGAATATCCAGTTGTCTTTCACGTTTGTAACGAGTCAAAGGCAGAGGCGCAGAAGTTCTTTTCGAAGTATTGTGCACTTGATATCGGTACAAGTGAGCCCGTCTACTTCAACCCAGCCACCGATGCGATCTTCCTCCGATACCTAAATACAGAGGACATGATCTTCCCACGACTCGACAAGGTTCGGCATTTGATTATTCACACTGGGATTGAGCCACGTTATCTCGCCCAACACTGTCCACATCTGGAAGACCTGACTATTGTTCACCATGGTTTCGGTCAAGCCTGTAGATCACTGGACATGACTAAGAAGTTTCCCCTCAAACTGTACAAGCCTTCCGGAAGGGTTTGTTGCGAATATAATTTCCGATCGTACAATGATGCGATGGACCTTTTCAAGCTCGCGAATCCTAATTGGAAGAAGCCGGTTCTCAATATTTTGTCAGCCACGATCGAAGGCGAACGATGCTGTTGGCTGGACAATTGGACCAACCCTGCACATCCCAAACCCCGTCCTGTACAGCTGCAGAACAGTGCTTTCTGGGAGGAGCACTGCGTTCCGGAACCATAAGCCCGATAGTCACGAGGAGATCAAGGAGCCTGGCTACTTCCTACATCCAGTTATGTCCTGGCTTCTCTGTCCACCATGTGGCTTCGTGTCTCAAGGAAGTTCAGATTGGACTTGAGAAAATCACCCTTCTCAGCTGGTCGTGGCAAGCCGTTTGCTTCTAGAATGGTAATTACTTTTGTTTTCTTTCATCGTCGACAGGGCTTGCAGGAAACTTGATTTCTGCGTGGTGAAGCTCTCGCTTCTACGAGCCTACATCATGGCGTAACTGTTTTATATGCAGGGGTTTCAGGGATTTGCATTCGGATAGTCTTCGGTCGAGTGTATGGCGTTTGGTCGGTCTGCGGAAATCACTATCGATGCGTGAGTATTCGCTCACGCAGTGTATTTAGAGTAGCATAGCAATGATCATGACCACCCCACAATGGAGTATTGCTGGTATCAACGACGTGGGTCATGTTACTTGTTTTTTGGAGCGTGTTTACGTGAGATCCTTTCCCTAAGCCCAAGTCAGGAACAGTATTGAAGGTAGACTATGATACAGTTTAAAACGCATTATATCTAATACATTAGCTAAATAGTTTCTGATACTCCGTTCATTCTTGGTCAGTCTCCTCTCTAAGCGGACTCATCTCGCTCTACTACACCTTTCTCCCGCCCTCGTAAGATCTTCAGACACCTTTTCGAAGGAGCAATTCTGAACAGATGCAACTGACTTCGTAAGTTCAAGCACAAGAAAAGGTAGATCCCGGTCTTTCAAGCCTTGAAAGGCAGCGACTCTCTTTCCGTCAGTACTCGTGCCTCCTCTACGGACTTCGTCATGTTCCCAGACCTAATGAAATTTGTAACCAAGTCGAAGTCCTGACAGGAAATACGACGTTGCCAACTGGAACCTATGTAACTTCGTCATAGCCCCATCAAGTCCCAGAAACCTCCATCACACAGTGGACATTCTCTCCTATCATGCCGGGATTTTGTCGCTCAAAACAGAGGAGAATTCCGGCATTGGAAGGCGATGAACCGTTTTCTCTGGTGTCAAGACAAAATCGGCAGAGCCAGAGGTGTAGGTATACCCACATCCACACGTGGCGTAGTTTGGCATCGACCGACAGCGACGCCTTCTCCATTGACGCTAAAAATGCAGTGCTTTTTCTGACACCGAGTACCTCTGACCTGAACTGACCTGACCCCTACTGGGCCGACTGCTGGGTAACCAATCGAGCACGAGGAATCGGGCCAGTAGAAGCATGTCTTGTCATGCTAAAGTGGATGAAAGATAAAATCGTGTGTCCAATTGGTAAGGTGCATATCTTTCCGACCACGGAGGTAGTGGCAGTGAGTGGATTGATGGAAGTTTAGAGGAAATAAGGTCCTGAAGTTGTGTTATCTCGATGAAGCAGGGAAGGATGGCAAAGGCTGTCAGTAAAGTAGACCTTCGACAACCGTCGACGCAACATGCAGGTTATTCAAAGTACCCGTACCTAATGGGACTTGCCTTGCCACCAGGGATATTTCACGTTCAAAACTAAACGAGTGCTTTGCATGCCTTAGACAGAATTTCATTGAATAGGTATGTGACAAAAGAAACCTTTCCATTGCCTCGATGGATTCCGCGGGTCATTAGTGCCACACATTGAATCCATGCTTTAGTGGTGGATCAACTTAACGCAGTAGTTGTTGTAAGGTAGGAGAAATTTCCTAGGAAACTAGAGTACAGTGCAAGGAAACCGCTTCACGCCTCTCCTTATCCAATTTGTCTTTCGGAATCCAGATAGAGTTTACTGCTTGGCAGCGGCGAGACCGACGGTGCCCTTGCCGAGATCGTAAATGGAGTACCACTTTCGGAGGAATGCGTCACCGAGAATAGCCAATGGTCCTACGGGCTCTGGGAAGTCCTATTTCGTAAGTTAGTCAAAGAGTCAAATAGTGAAGAGTCAGGAAGTCTTACCATTCCCATGAAGCTGGAGATGCAAGAACCTTGAACCTCAAGAATGTAGTCGTATGGGGTGATGGTGAAGTTGTGGCCGCTAAGAGTGAAGGACATATCTGGAAGGCTGTCACGCTTCTCGCACTCAACAGTGTATTGTCCGTTGTATCCCTTCTTGGCACCCATCTCCTTGTTGAGAAGCTCGGCGAGGGTGGATGGGAGAGCGATGAGAGAAGTTCCAGTGTCAAGTATAACACCAGTGTTGTCAAGCTCAGCGGTGGCATCACCGAAGGTAATCGCATCAAGGTCAACCTCCCAGTAGGCCTTGCGTCTCAATGGGATCTCGGTGATCTTGCCAGTGAAGTGATCCTTGTTGATTCCACCGAAGATGGCCTCAGACTCGTCACCCTCACCGTTGTTGGTGTCTCCGAGGTAGAAAGCGAAGACTGGCTCGTCAAGGAGCTTCTGGTCGATCATGTTGTAGAAAGGGGGTGGGATCTTGTTAACGGAGATGGTATCAAATCCAAGACCCAAGATACCGTCGAATCGACCAAAGGCAAAGGCAAGACCTGGCTCCTCAGTAGCTTCGGCGAAGATCTGGTTCTTGATCTTAAGGTCACCGATGGACATGGTATCCTCGGACACATATCCGCTGAGACTACCTGAGCCATAGCGGATCTCGAAAGATGTTCCGTTCTTCTTGTATGTTGACGAGGAGGATGAGTCGTACTTGGTGTGGAGGTAGCAGGCGATGGAGCCGCACTCCGAGGACGGCACCCACAAGTTGGAGCTTCCGGTATCCAGAACGACCTTGAAGGACTGTGGAGGAGTTCCGATAGTGATCTCTGAGAAGTCTGCAGGTATTGTTAGATGCATCCAAGCTTCAATTACGGACGGACTTACATTGAGCATTCAGGAAGTTGCTCACAGGCACAGAGTGGCCTGCCTTGTCCTCGTGAATGGAGGTCTCCTTGAACATCTCATCGGCGTGAGACTGGGGGCGGATGCCCATATACTTCTGACCGAGGTGCTTGACATGAGCGTCGATGTTGGCGGTGGCCAACTGGTCAGAAAGCGATACCTTCTTCAATGGAAGCTTGTGAATACCAGCGCTCGCGGAGCCCAGCAGCGTCGCTGTGGCGATGATTGCGCCTTTCATGATTGCGGTTGGTAGAATCTACTACTGTCAAAGTAATAGAAGGGATGAATGCGTTGTGGTTGTGGTGTGATATGATGCGCAACCCAGGATTGTTGATGGTTGTTGGATGGGTTGTTGATAAAGGAAGAGGAGACAGAGGCGGGAGCTTGGGGGGATGGTATGCGAGGTGATGACGACGAGGTCACTCGGTGGTTGCCTTCGTATAATTAGCGCCAAAGAATGAGCTCAAGCTCTGGCTCGGGCTCAGCTCAGCTCAGGGCAATGTGGGCCAGGCCGGGGCCGGGGAAGGGAAGCCTCGTCAAACATCAGAAGGAAAATCGGGTGGCTGGGTATTGCAATCGGGGACCTGCATATAGGTTCGAATTGTGCTGGACTTTAGGACTTCTTATTGTAGCAGTATCTAATACTTGATGGGTATTTGGCCTCAAGATTCACTTCATGTCCTTGCACCGCTCTTCACACTGTTGCGCAGCGAAACTCTTCATCGACAATCACGTGTACATTGACTCGTGTCAGCTTCACAGCCAAGGCCGACCACCAACGACCAGGACCATTCAAATCAAGGAACATAGCTCGGGAGTGATGCTCCGGGATATGTAGTCAGGTACCACCAGGCAGCGACGAGGTGGTGGACATGTACTTACTCCCTGTGAACACAAGACTACACAAAATTTGTCGAAGTACACAAAACAGAACGGCAACAAGAGCGATTAACCACCCTTGCGCTAGGATGCGCACCACTATCGCTTCACACAATATCATTACAACTCTCTGGGTATCTTCCGTCTGAATGTACAGGTGTGTACAGCTAATATACATGCATCGTACAAAGACAACTTTCCTTTGGATGGTCTCATCGCTCCCTGTCTGTATCGATATTTGCGCCTGAATCATTATCCTCCGAATTATTATCCAAGCTCCCAGTATACTGTTCCAAGTCATCATCATCTGGCCATTTCCAGGTATCGACCTGCTTGACTAAATCCATCGCCTTCCCCTCGTACTCTGTATCGTAGCAGGAGATCCTTGCCGCAACCAGTGTTCGCGTCAGCATTTTCTGCCCATTCTGGTCCTGGCTATTGCAATCTTCCAACTCGTCTCTGTGTTGCATCATCCACTCGAGGACTGCAATGACCTCGTCACAGTCCCCAATGATTCCCATGCAGCGTACATAAATGTGCAAAGTGGCCCATCTCATGGAGTGAAGAAGTGTGGGCTTGCAAAATGGTAAAGCTTCACTCTTGGACATCTTAGCAAATTCATCCTTCAGAAGCTGAGCACCTCGACTCAAGTCTGCCTCATGCTGAAGAGAGACATCATGCGTGGCTTCGGCATATTTGAAAAAGACATTGCAGACGAGCAATAATCCTTGAGGATCAAGTTCAAGCCCGCATGCGTGAAAGTTACGCAGAACAGCTACAGTGAATCTCCATGCCAGTGCATCGTGCTCGGGATCACCAATGAGTGACACCCGCAGGAGAATATCACGGCGCCCCAAAGCTTTGAACAGACTATACCAGGCAGGCCTGAACTTCACTTTTTCATTTTTCAGCAAGCGAGCGGCTTGTCGCAAAGGATCTCGAAGTCGATGATACGGTGTTTTCTCTAGCTCCTGGACAGCCCAGGCGCTTGGTACAGACCCTTTTGACTGGACAGGCTTCAACTTATACTTGCCAAACTCTTCTGAAGTAACAGGCACTGCAAATGGAGCGAAACGGCATATTAAGTGCACGAAAGCACCTAGTACTTTGTCGCTAACACTGTTCAGGATGTCGGGAGGAGGCCGATGATTAGGTGACGCACTAGTGTCCTTACTGCCAGTCCAGTATCGCAATACGAGAGGATCCAGGCCACTGTCGCGAAGATAATTGATGCCGGTGGTAGATGTTCTGGCGTGCCGAACAAGAAAGACCAGACATTGACCTGAAGGCTTGATACCATTTGATATCATCTGCTTGTAAAGAGTGCCGAGCCGTGGAGGTTGGCTATGTGACTTATAGAACTCGCTCATATTATCATCAGGTACAGCAAGGACCTCTTTCCCGTCTCCAGGAGCCGCTTTGAAGCCTGATTTTCGTCCTTTTCGAGCTTGCTCAAAGTTGAGTTTCTCAAACATTGCAAGATAGAGAGCTTGGCTTGGCTTCCCTCCTCTGTCTACGAAGGCGACAAATGCTCGCCATGCCTCTCTCACATCGCGAGTCGCTTCAACCCTTGCCGCCCATATGTGAGAATCTTCAAGATGAGTGCGAAGAGGCATGTTGGCTGTCTCAAGTGGCTCAAGGACCGTTTCGCTGCTGTGAGGAGGCGCTCGACGTCGCCGCTTGACTAATCTTCGAGTATGAATAGTGGGCGTCCCATCAAGTTCCTGGCCTCCAAGAATCCGCATTCGCTGGTCGTGAGAAGTTTCCCGGAACCCAGCTTCTCTCGCTCGAATAGCTGCAAGTAACGCGCGGCTCAAGTCATCGTCCGGGGTTCGTTGCGCATCCATTCCATCTTGCTCCGTTCTCCAGGGAGGCCAACTCCGCAGCCGAAGGATTGCAGCTTTGGATTCCCGGTCGATCTTTTGAGATGCGGTGAGGACTTGTATGACAGCTCTATAACTATCATGGTCTAGAATCAATGGTGGATCACATTGTCCAGCAAGATTCAAAAGAACTTTTTGTGCCGACCAGTTGTGGACCATGGATTTGAGAGGCTCTATGGCTGCGGGTAATGCTAACAGATGTAGAACCTTATTGACTAGTTCACAACTCCTAGCAAAGATGCGCTGGCCGGATCCGGAATTGTGCAGCGAATTACGATCTCTGAAACTTTGTATATATGAAGGAACCATATTGACGATGCTGAGCGTTGCAGCTGGCCAAATACGTCGAGCTTGGTAGAGCAAGCGGCTGATGATGACCCCAAATTCGATGTCGTTGATCTGCTTGACGTTCGATGCAACTCCATGGTATGCAGGAGAGCTACGCGCCTGGGACAGCTGTCCCTCGAAATGATTCCACACATGTAATATGAGCTTTTTCAGGGATTCAACAAATTGAACGTCCTTCCGAAGAGCTTCCAGGACTATGAATGTCGGACAATCTGATGACAGTGAAGTTAGACGTTCCACAATTTGATCTGGTGTTTGGCCGAAAGAACTCTTGGAGCCATCTCCTGTAAGAATCCATGCCCATTGTTCCATATCCGAGACCTTCAGACCACGAACTCGCAGATGAGCAGACGCACTTTCGCGTAGATTATGATCACGGTCCTCCCAATCGTCCTAAGTTAAATCAGCATTATGCGAAAGCATATATCGGATATGGTGTACCTTCGAGATTGAAGAAATATGAAGATGGTGCAAGAATATGGTAGGCAACGAACTCGCAGGAAGAGCATCTCTGACTTTACGCCAGTAAGACTGCTTTTGTACGGCTTCCTCAAGGTCCAAATATTGTGCAAGGGCAATAGAAGGAGTAATGAAGTCAGGTCGTTCCTGGTCCTTCCACATACTCGGCCGCCATATTCCAAATTCTCCTGGTGCAGCAAGACTCTGCACATCCTGTGGATTTCGAACTTGAGTCTTTGCTGTGGAGCCTGCTCGTCTCCTGAAGATATCAGTATGATTGCGTGAGCCTAAGTCTCTGGGCTGATCATCTTCCAATATCTTTCCCTTGCTCCTTCGTCGGCCATTATTTTGGTGACGGCCGATGAGTGTGCCTTCGTCTCCATTGACACATGAGTACGCCGGCTTTCGTTCATTGTAGTGGGATCTGGAAAGTATGGTGGTTGCGGAATCGGCTGGGAGCTTATTGAATTGTTAGATACAGGCATTCAAGCTCAAGTAATTTCCTGCGTACCAAATTACCGATAGATGCTAATGAAAGCCTGGCATGTTGCAGTGAGGCCCTGCCCAGTCTCGAGAAATGCAGGCGCGATTGCATTCGTTCATGTTGTCCAGAAACTGTGTGAAAGAGTTGTAAGATTGTGATAGATCCTTGCTTCCAAAGAACGGAAAGGAAGATGGCGTGAAAAAGCCGCTCTAGTAATTACTGGCGACAATCATACATATGCGGAACATAAGTGATTGCTTATGTATTTATTAAATGGCAGGCCTTGTTCAGAAATCCAAATCCAAAATGAATCCAGCGAATATCAAATTCATTATGTCAGCACAGTCACGTGAGACTAGCATCCCTTAGCGTCCATTTTCACCTGGGCAATCTCGAACTCATCAGCCTCACGCCCGCGAACAACTTTGGCACGTCCGCAAACAAATTATCCGCCAACACGATAGGAGCGGATTTTCGAGAGACTCTCCAGCCTGCTTACCCCAGCCTTGGTTCTGGGCATCGCATCGGCAAAAAATCACCGCCACTCCGCTTGCAAACCCCTTTGAGGTCACACATTCCACTCGCTACTTCCTTCTGCGATCGCGAGTCGCGACAAACCGCGAAGCAGACACCATAGCGTCTCTACGAGAATTCAACAGCCTCATCATGTCTTCCATGAATGGGGCAATAAGTCCCGCACCACCCCCGGAATCGTCAACCTCTACTCCAAACTCATCCCTTCCTGCAAAGCGAAAGCGCGACGATTCTATTGAGGTTTCGAATAACACAAATGGCACCTCCGATTCAAAGAGCCCGGAAGTCGTAGAGCAATCTGTGGAAGTCGCGCAAGAACTCATTCGAGATCTTATTGACGTATTGAAGGCGTAAGTTAGGACTTGCCCATCTGCACCTTTTATAGATGAACCCCTACTATCAAACGGGAAAGTCATCCGGAACGATATGTTCTAACAATGCAATAGCGACGACACAACTCCCTCTATATTATCACGATCCCTGCCAGAACGTCCGTCTTCGTCAGGTCCACAAGCAAAGCGCCAAAAATCCGATGATAGCAGTGAAAATTCCACGTCGATCCTGACACGCTCATCGACGAATGCATACACCAATGTCAAGGAGGTGCTCGAGGATATTGACACGGCCGTTGCTGATATCAAGGACAAGCTGCAGCTTCCAAATGGCGCGGCCCGGAATCAATTCATACCTTTCTCTGCAAGCCAGTCGGAATTGTCGGTCAAAGCTACTGCATTCAAGCAGCGAGCACATGAGCTGATCCGAAGGGAGTTGGCAGCAATGGCTGCCAGCCAGTCCTTGAAAGCCAACGGTACGATTAACAGCTCTAGCTTCGGAGCAAACAATACCTTGGGAACGAATGCTTTCACACAAATCAATGCCAATTCGGGGGAAAACAGAACGGTCCTCACATTCTACGGAAATGCGCAAGGAAACAAGCAGCTATTCTCCAGTCTTCAGATTCCAACCAAGGTCGACGGCGAGGAGAAGAAAGTCTTGCAGACCATTCGAGAAGCAGGGCTCCCTAATGGCATTACAACGACTCAGATCATCCCTATCCAAGCAACTGGACTTGTGGATGACAAGAAGCGCGTCCCAACCTTGGGTGAAGTCTTTCCGACCCCGTCTACTGTCCCGGCGTTGCAGCCACCAAAACCATCCAAGATTGCCACCACTCGGTCCTCAACAGTGGGTTGGTACCAGCCAACAGCCAATGAGCCAGTCTCAAGAAGTGCAAGCTACTCCAAGCAAACCATTTCTACTGGACACTGGCTTGACTACAGTAATGCTTCACCTCCACAACACGGCGCCAAGAAAAAGCAGCGCGAGAGGGCTTTGAGTCTTGTAGCAGCTAAAGGCCCTTCTCTTGAACCAGAACCTGCAGAGTCTGATGCGTCTAAACTGGAAACCCTATTCCGTGGTGCATATTCTAGTTTTGCTCCGGTCAAAGATGACTCGGCGGCAGTTGTACCGGCAGGGGTCATGAATCGCATATGGTGGCAACAGGTTGGACAGAAGAATTTCGAGAAATTTGTGGAAAATTGGAACGAGATGGAGGAGGATACTCGGACTCCAACGCCACCCCCAAAGACCGAAGTTGATGATGAAATCGCCATGTTTGAGAAGGTCATCGAAGAATACGAAAATGATCCTATCGATCCAAGCTTGGTCAGCCTCGAAGCTGCGCCCGAGAGGTCTGCTGAGGAGAAGGATATTGAAGAGATTCTGGAAGGTATCTCCGACCTTCTGGAAACACTCAATTCATATCAGCGTATTCGTCACGTGTCTCTCAACGCGTCAAGTCGCCCGGCAGGTCTCCTCTCTACTCCTGAGACCACTCTCGGCACGCCATCTAAGCCAAGCGAGCATGAGCAAGCTACCTACGAGATTCTCAAGTCTCAGTTAACTTTGATGATCGCCACCTTGCCGCCCTACGCGGTTGCGAAGCTTGACCCTGACCGCCTCGCAGAGCTCAGCATCAGCACCAAGATCGAGATTCAAACGAATAATTACAAGGGTGTCATGGAGGAGGATGAAGCTGCATCAAGAGCGAAGGCCGCCGCGATCACCGCTGCATCCACTGCACCACGACCTGCTGCTCCAGCGCAGCCTCATCGTAGCAGCTCTGCTTCCCTTTACGGCAATCAGTACGCTGCTCCTCGACCATCACCTGCTCCTACACAACAGTACTATGGCGCTAGTCAGTCGCCTATTCGACCACCTGTGGCGAATGTCAACATGCAGCGACCAGCTGTGGCATCCCCAGCACCTTTCCAACGAGTTGGACAGACTCCGGGAAGTGCGCCCTATCGTCCTGGTCAAGCTTATGGAACGCCGACGTATGCACATCAAGCACCGAGACCTGTATCACAGTCGTATGCACAACCTAGCCAGCAGTATCAACAAGGTCAACCTGCCTCAAATTATATGCGCGCCCCAAGTCAGGGCTATTCACAACACTTGCCGCAATCCTCTCAACAACCGTCCAACATGAACGGCCGATACACTGGTCAGCCTCAGCAAGCCGGCTATGCGCACCAAAATCAGGCAACGCCGAACAGTATGGGTTATCAATACGCCAATGGTGCAGGTTTCAATCGTCAGGTCTCACCTCAAAAGATGTACAGCCCTCAACCTCAAAATGCTCAACCTCGACCCAGCTATTCAACGCCAAATCCAACCCTACCGCAGGACCGACGACCATACATACAAAATGCTATGAACCAAGCTCCTATGATGAATGGGTCAACCCCACGACCACCATCCCAACAGCAATATATCCCCCAAACACCAACTGGTTATGTGTCGCATCATTCTAATGCAGCGCAACTGGAGATCATGGCTCAGCAACGGGCTAATTTGGATGCTCAACAAGAGACTCAACAACGTGCTCGGGCACTTGCAGCGCAGTCTGCTATGGGCTCTCCTCCCAAGAGCCAGGTTAACGGAGGCAACCCGGTTCCCGCAGGCTTGTGACAGGATCTTCTGGGAACCAAATAGAAGAAAGGCAAGATGGGGGAAAGGATGGTCAAATGTGTTACTAGCACCTGGAGTTCACGGAAGACTGGATATTTTTCTGATGTTGCACAGACTCAAGTGTTGAGTTTTCTGCTGCAAAACATGTCATACAGGCGTTGATTTTCCATGCGGTTGTTACTGGGTCCGGGGCCTTCTGAACACAGATAGTGCTCTCTACTGGGAAGGGTACCCTTTGCGGGAAACGTCAGTGAGCTTTAGGTGGCCAAAAATATGTGTGTTTGTAAAATTATAGAGCTCTTTCCAGATTGCCCGAAACAAATA
The DNA here is from genome assembly GCA_026120085.1 of Cadophora luteo-olivacea. Classification (NCBI taxonomy): domain Eukaryota; kingdom Fungi; phylum Ascomycota; class Leotiomycetes; order Helotiales; family Ploettnerulaceae; genus Cadophora; species Cadophora luteo-olivacea. The sequence goes on from JALRMC010000006.1 coordinate 301,996, forward strand.
TTTAATCTACGTTCACCTTACATTTGCGAGTGGCCTCAATACCATCAGAAGGTGCCTCTGCTGTACCTCTCATCCCGAGGTAGATGGTCCACAGAAACCAAAATATGCGCACTGCTTGTACGAGTAGTAGCAGATGTTATACTGGAGATTCAAAGTACCGTAAGCTTCACCCCGCCATGATCTCTTCCCTAGTCGCCGCTGTCAGGAACAGAACAATCATGACGGCGTGGCCTTGGGGCTTCGAGCTGCAGTTGATGTGCAGCAGAATGTGGGGTTGTGACATCATTTCCTTGGCATTGTTCAGGAGTCGCATCGAGGGGTCTTTTGTCTTTCTACAAGCACCCAACAGCATCCAAACACAATCCTATCCTCGTCAGACACTCCATAAAAGCTCAGATCAGCGTTCAAGATACCAAAAGATACCAAAAGATAGCTCCCCCCAGGCCTTGACCTACAAACAAAAGCCATCTCAAATCTCCTGATCCCAATCTCCATCAGCCGTACAGACACGCAACTCTATACAACTATCACAACCTCTTCAAAACAACCAAACAACAGGCAAACATGGCTACTCCAACATTAATAGGCATGCCAGAGCCTCCTTCCAACCCGGATACACCTACTGAGATGCCCGGCACTCCCAACTCAACCACCACTTCCCTCTCCGCGCTCTCAACAACAGCCATCAAAGACGGCCACCGTGGTTCCGCGTTCCCACATACAGGCCACGGCCACCGCCATACTGGGTCCAGTAACGAAGCCGAGCGCGAACGCGCAGACCGAATCTCGTTCCTAGCAGGCCTGGAACGTGTATCAACTGTCCGCCCAAACCAGAACCAACAAGGCGGCACGGCAGCTGGTCCCTCTGCAGGTCAGATCCCAGGCTACTTCGACCAGAATGGCAATCCCGTATACACGACCAAGATGTCGACCGTCGGGTCTGCATCTGCAACTGGTTCTGCTGGTGGTCGTACGACGACTTGGGCTAGCGGGAGTACGAAGGGCCAGACGGAGGCTGGCGACGAGGATCAGATGAGCATGGATGCAAATTATAGGGATATCGATGATAGGGATCGCTTTTCTGCTAGTGCTATGGATGAGGATATGGATGGGATGAGCGACGATGCTAGTCTGGTGGGCTTTGGAGAGGGTGCTGGCAGCACGGTCAGTGGTCCTATCTACAGTCGAAGGGATCTGGCGGCCAGTCCTGCGGTTGGTAGAAGTGGTCTAGCAAGTCAGCTTCAGAGCAGCGGTTCGGGAACTCCTGGCGAGTCGCAAGTCTTCGTCGATTCGAGCAGAGTTGCTAGTCCAGGGGCTGGTGTTCAAGCTGCAGAGCGGATCATGAGAGATCGAGTTGATGGTGGGGAGTCGAGGAGACCACTTGGAAGTCCTGATGAAGCTGGGCTGGGAAAGTTCTATTTCGAGGAGAAGAAGTAGATGGCGTACCGATTGATGGGAGGAAGCGGTGTTCAGGCGGGCGATTTGGCATTTCTTGTTTCATTTGGGTGGCGTACGTAAGTTGAAGGGATGGTTAGGAAAGGTGTGTGGAATAGGAATACATTCTTGATACCATGTGGATTTACCTCTCTGTATGACAACGAAAGCTATGAGATGGAATCTGTGCTTGAATCACTATGCTCTTTGACCAGGTTGGAACCACTATACCTTCGTTTTAAGCATCATTCAGTCATTCAGTCAACGATCGCCAAGTGACTCCAATACGAAGGATACCAGTAGGAAGAGGGACGTCGTCAACCGAGACGCTCGAGATGCCGAAGCATCCTCATAGTGGTACCTTTCACGCGAAGATTCGGACGAGTTTGTTAGTCATAGAACACGAATTGGAAGATACACATTGGCATGCTGCGAAATTCAGAACAAAAGGCAAGAGCACCATCTGATCTTGAAACATACACTGCATTTGCTGGGAAATTTAGTGTCAGTATCCCAGGTGTACTTCCGGTGCATGGCAAGTGGTAAGGGTGAGGAATATCAGCCTCCGTTTTGTGGGGGTTGGGATGGGGAGAAGATCTCGCTTAGATCTGTCCACCTAAACAACAAAACTGTAGGGGCTAGACAGAAGATAAGCGTGTCAAGACAGTAGTTGTAGTCTCATTCGATCTACTAAGCGCGAAAGAATTTGAAGTTTAAATTATTTCAATTGATGTTTATCATGCTATTCTATTGCGACACGACATCATTAGGCGTTCCATCCATCAAAGGGCATCATGCCGTGCTCATCATCTTCAAGCTCCAGAGTCAAACTCCCTGTTCTATTTCCAAGGCTGAGGAATAGGCGGCGGAGCACCGTAGTTCGGTTGTGGAGGAGTCATTCCCCATTGCCAGCCTTGGCTTGGTCCTTGAGTTCCATAAACTTGACCTTGTTGTTGAGTCGTATTCTGACTCTGCTGATAATTTTGCTGCTGCTGCTGCTGCTGACTTGCGGCAGGATTATAGCCTGCAACTTTCCACCCGAAATAATCGTTCTGCACAGACAGTGGCGCGGGCGTCCCGGGCGGAGGAGGGAAATAAGGTTGCTGTTGCTGTATTGACTGCGGTGTCATCGGCGAGCCCATCGTGCTCACGGATGCGCTGCGGCCATGGTATACACTCCCGGTTGATTGGGGCGATAGCATACCTGTTGGTTGCGGAGAGAGAATTTGCGGGCTGCTGGCGTAGTTGGAGGGTGTGAAGGAGGTTGTGGAGAAAGAGGAGGAGTGCCGAGACGGCGGGATGGAGTAGTAACCACTGTCTTGGCGTTGGATGGAGGATGTGGGTTTGGTGGGCTGGGGTTGCACATAATTATGGTATTGCTGTTGAGGTTGTGCTTGTGAGACTTGTGCTGGTGTGAATTGCAATGGTTGGTAGACGCTTTGTGGTCGAGCTGCTAAAGTTTGCTGCTGTTGCTGCATTGGAGGAGCTGCGCTTTGGGCTGGTTGACTGTATTGTGGCTGATACACACTTTGTGGTCGAGGAGGAGCAGATTGCTGTGGATAGGAGATTGGAGCAGTGTTCTGGGTAGGCGGCGCGTATTGAGGTTGATATACACTTTGGGGTCTTGGTGGAGGTGCCGGTCGTTGTGATTGGGGGTTAGGCGAGGGCGGTGGAGGTGGATATTTCTGTTGCTGTTGCTGTATTGCAGCGGCGTTGTGAGATGATTGGAAATATAGAGGTTGATAAACGCTCTGTGGTCGTGATTGAGGTACTTGTGTTTGCTGCTCAGGAAGGGAAGAAGATGGAAGGGCATAGGTTTGCGGATTATAGCTTGCGGAGACGCTGTGCCCTAGCGGAGCGTATTGAGTTTGGCACGATTCAAGTGGTTGAGGGGGATGCTCTTGACCATGGCTTGGGGGCAGGGCCGGATACCCTTGCTGTGTGACTGAAGTACTCTGGAAGATCTGGGATTGTGGCCGAGATGGTAGTGGAGGCTGATGCTGTTCTGGCGTCGAGTATTGACTCTGGTAATTTGGAGTGAGTGACGCATGTCGAGGGGTCAATTGTTGCGGCTCAGCTTGAGAGGGCAATGGAGTAGTTTGTTGCCGGATGGGCATGACATTCACAGGGGCCGGATTTTGATCGTTGTGGTTGGCCGAAGGAGCCGAAATCGTGACATTTGATGGCATTGCATTTCGAGTTTGCGAAGTTGGAGTCGTTTCGAGTGACAATTGAGCTGACAGAGCTGTGATCTCTTGGACTGTTGTTTGTAGTGGCGGTACCTGCGGAAGAGAACTAGGAGGTGGTGCTGGCGAAGCAGGAGGCGGAGGATAGAATGACAGAGGTTCAAAGTCGTAAGCTGTGTCGGCAACTTCGATCTCGATTTGGCCCGTCCGATATTCAGTGGGCTCTTCCACAACAATTGAAGCAACTAGCGAGGATCGCGAGTTCTGCTCTTGAACATTCGACGAGTTACTGACCGCCTCGGTGTCATCTCTTGCCACTTTATGCTCTGCTGACTCCTCGAGAGCAAGCGAAGCAGATCGTGAAGATCCGGTGTCTTGTAGAAAGCTCTGTGACTTCACTTGTTCCTCTGGCTGACTTTTGTGAGCGGGAGTTATATCTATCACTCCTCCACGCTTCTCGATTTCCATTTGTAGTATTCGTGCTTTGAGGATGAGAATCTCATCCTCCATACTTGGTGTAGCAGGCACAGAATCATCATCTGGTACAGCCGCATTTACCAATTCAGCAGGAAGTTCAAACACATCCCTAACCGGTTGTCAGTATTCAGTGTAATGACTGGTGGGTACATCTGGCTTGCTCACATAGGGAAATCAGTTATCGATGACTTGCAGTCTAAGTTCGCGGATGAGATTGAAGACTGCAACGTGGCTGGCCTGCGCTCCATGATCGGTGAGACTGGCTGCGACTGGAGGTCTAGATTCTGTTGGAGCCAAGGGTCGGCTGCCTGAGAATATACTGGCAAAGGGGTTGGACAAGGCGATGGATATGATTGATTGGCGCCAGGCTGGTGGAGAGACTGTCTTCGCTGTACCGATGGATCCTGATTAACAGGATCTAGGGCCGTTCCAAGCGGACCCGAGTTCTGAAAGGGAGAATATGGAGGTAATTGCTGGTGCATATTCTGCTGGGGTTGACCTCCTTGGAGAACAATCGTCTGCTGATGAGATGCAGGTTGATATGCAATTGGCCCGCTTTGAGGAACTGGTATAGGCACATATTCATACTTTTGGTCTTGCGATGGTGGTAAGGGTTGATATGCTTGATTTCCTGGCTGTTGCTGTTGAAACGGCTGGCCCGCAGGGTTTTGTTGTCCTGGCTGATATCCAGGAGGCTGTGGTTGTAGGAAAATACCTTGAGCTGCTTGCTCCTGAATGAATTGCTTCTGAAAGTTTTGGTATTGTACATTCATTCTTTGGTCTGCCTTATGCTTAGAGTGTTCGTCATGCGTGTGTTCAATGACTGCACCCGTAGCATCCAACGCCACACTAAGAAAGCGTATTAGTACTGGTCCATAGATTATACTGTCTAGCCAAGATTTCGAGATAGAATGTAATAGGACAAGAGAAACGGCAAGTCACTCACTGTGCAGCTGCATATTCAGCTCCTTTCCCGACTGCTTCACCCGCGATCAAATCGGCTCCTGGACCAGCCAGGCCTAATGTTAACCCTCCGATCGTCCCGGAAATGGCCATAGGAGCAATCACATCTCGCTTTCTCGTGTTATGGGTTTGTCCGTGGGCCTGCAATTTTGCTTCAATAATAGCTCGCTTCTTGCGAGCATTGTGTATTCGAGGCGCCGACAGTCCAAGCCCAACGAGAGAAATCCCAGCAGTCAAGGGAGAAAATAACACAGCGGTAGCGGTCGAGGTTGCCCCACCAGAAATTTGACGGGTGTAATTCTCCCATTCTCGATGAAGCTGTTCCGGAGTGAGAGCTTCGCACTTCGATTGATACGTGTCGAAATCGAAAGGCATTTTGAGAGCAAGAGAAGCCGGTCAAGACTTCGAAAACATACGAAATGCTCGATGTGAGTGTCCAACAGTGGGGAAGTATAACGAGGGGAAGGCAAACCGCCTTTAAAGGAGCGCCGCAAAAGTAGAACAAACTGGGCGGGACTTCGAATCAAGAATCAGCCTTGTGAGCCTAGACGGGCGTTTGTGGTCCCAGGGGCTTAATTTTGTTAGCCCATTCTTGACACCTGGCCCATTTATAGGATGTGGAGTTTCGGGGCTGAAAAAGGGTTCACATATTGCCTGCAGCTGAAGTATTGGAACAAGCTGCGCGCATAATACGACTTTGACACATGAGAAAAGGACTCGCTCAAGATGAAGAATTTCCAAGATGTATTCTCAGGACATGCTACCCAAATTTCGCGAGAAGGAGAATTGGAGATTGGCATCTATCGTTCTCGCAATCTTCGTACACACAGCAGTGCACTTTTGTCTCAAACCAACTCGGTCTGGGTCACCGCGATTTCGCTGTCAGAACACGGTACGAGCTCCACGCGTGACCACATCTTCCAATGATATGTGATGGTGGCGTCTCGCGAGGCTTTTCAAGCGCTCCAAAAGAAGACAAGCACGGCAAGTCAAAACAAGCATTATTCAGCCTTGAAAAATCAGACCAGATTCCTGCAAATGTAAAATCCCCGAAGATCGTACACTCACCGTGTACAGAAGGAGAAACATGAGAGAAGATCGCACAGCGACCCTCGTATTGGATGGTGAGGAGATGATGACATTGGAAAACATTGATGATTTACTGATGAGGGTTTGGGACGTTGGAAAGCCTGACGTGGAGATGAAGAATGGGGCTGGTGGGGTCCTCGCTAAACGACGCTTAGCAACAGCTTCAGTGGGTAAATCCCTGCGGCTGTGGTTCATTGCAGATACCGTATGTTTCGAAAACAAGCGTTTTTCGAATTTTGGTCTATATTCTTTGCCTCTGACTATCGTCCTCTTAACCAACAATCAACTCGCCGCTCAAAGGAAGACTCCTGCTACTGGCCCCAATCCAGACCGGATACGTCCCCTGCTGCAGAACCCAAGCCTGCTCAGTAACATCCCATTCCGACATGTCTCTTCTCAACAGAGTAAATCTGACGGTCTCACTCTCGCCGGGTGCAATCTCAACCTTGTCAAAACCTCTAAGCTGTCGAACAGGTCCACCTGGAATGTGAACGTAGAGCTGGGCAACTTCCTTTGCTGTGACGTCGCCTGTGTTGGTCACCACAGCGCTAGCTGTTGCAATAACATCCCAAAGACTTTCCGCACCACCTTCGATGACAGGCGACTCCGGCGCATTATAGGACGTACTGGCATTTTGTACAAGAGACACGCTCAGGTCTGAGTACTCGAATGTAGTGTAAGTGAGACCGAAACCGAACTCATATCTCGGAGTGATATTCCTTCGGTCAAAGTCGCGATAGTCAATGTATACGCCTTCTGTGAAATTATCCTGTGGGAAGTAGAAGAACTCATCCGATGGGCGAGCGACTGGCACATTGTAGTCCGATTCGTTTCTGGCGACTGTGTAGGTCATCTTGCCGGACGGCGATTCGTCACCAAAAAGGAGTGAAACAACTGCTCGACCTGCATCCTGTCCTGGCAGATGGGCGAACATGACGGCCGTGATGTTGGGGTGATCGATCCATGTGTCCACGAGGCGGATACCAGCGTTGTGGATGACGACGATGGTATTGGAGCATGCTGAGGCGACATTGAGAACAATATCATCGGAATAATCGTCTGTTTGAAATGACAATTAGCGCTTTTCCTTGCAACAGGACCAATTTATGGTTGCATACCATGAAGTCCCAATCTATCCACTCCCTCTGTAGCAAAAGCGTTGATGAAGACTAGGCAAGCATCGCTTGATTGATCAACCATCGGCGAGGTTGAGTGAAAATCCCAGAACAACTGAAACCCATCTTGGTATGCTCGCTCTTGAAGAGCATCGTATGGAGATGAGATGTAGGCAGGAGCGGTCCCACCACTACCCCCACCGACGATCAAAGTGCCATTGGGACCGATCTGGCCAGGATTCCTGAATGGATATCTGAAGGCGTCTCTCCAGAAGAATTCGCTATTCAGCAAGAAGCCGAATTGGTAGTTGCCATTGGGATCTACAATATTGGCGCGACGGGGCGCTACTGCATCGTACCCAAAGAGAGACAGGAGCTTGGGCTTCTTGAAAGGAAGTGTCTTGTTGACGTTCTTTACGAGCACATGGCCTTCCATTGCTCCTTGGAGGAGAACAGGCTTTGAAGCAGGATCACGGGCATTGACTGCTTTGTGTGATACATTATATTGGAGAGGCAAGCCAACGGGAGGAAAGTCCTTCTGCAATCATTGTCAGCGACATGCTCTTCTACTACAAATGTAGAAGCTTACATCTTGGCCAAGTTGATACCAAGCTGCGACGATTCTGGTCGCCACTGGAAATATATTGTTAGTCATCCAGGCTCCTGAAGGAGGGTGGTCGAGCTCTGAGACTCACTATCAGTCAGACGAGCTTCTGGTAGACTGCCGTTCTGGATGAACGTAGTCAAGTTGTTGCCGCCAACTCCCCAAAAGACACTCCCAGTGGGCATGACCAAGTCCAAGCCTCCTTCCGCAGAAGCAACACCGGCATCTACAAGCATCAGTATTAGGTCAACTTCCGATTTCGAGATACATACGCTGAGCACCCCAATCGGAAACTACGAAACCTTCGAACCCAAGCTCGGTCTTTAACAGACCATTTTGAGCCTTCTGATTGTGACAGCCATAGCTATTGTTGATTCGCTGGTACGAACACATGACTGAAGCAGAGCCTGCATGGATGGCATCGGCGAATGGCCATAAATACATTTCATGCATGGTCTTGTCATCAATATTCGTGGAGAGAGACTCAACTGTCTGGGAGAAATTTCCTGGAACGGCGGACCCAAGTCCAGTTGCACCACCAATTCCTCCTGAAGCGGCTGATCGGATGGGGTTGCGATTGACCTCTTGCTCGTTGCCTATGAAGTGCTTTACAGAAGCTATGACACCAGCACTTTGGATTCCTGTGATCGTGTCATGCACGAGGCTTCCCGCAAGATATGCTGGAAGGAAATCAGCTTGGGTCCTCATCTATGTCAAGAGGAGCAACTCACGGTCATTGCTGAATCCTTCCCAATTTCTGCCACCAAGAGCAACCCTTCCTAAGGGCCCAATCATGGGACCGAGCAAAACATGGACTCCTTTTCTCTTGAACTCAGCTGCCATGTGGGTGGCACGCTGAATTGTGAGGGCTTTATTCCAGCTTGATCCCACACTATTACCTGCAGGGTAGGCATTGACGAAGTCAGCGGCTCTCAGTCCCTGACCAGCATCTGCTAGACAGAGACCTTGCCAACCCAAACGTGGAACAGTACCAGTGACACCCGAACATCCTGTGGTTGGAGGGTAACCTACAGTGATGTTGGCTCTTTCGGCAAGTGTCATTTGGGAAACGAGGGCTACAGCTTTTGCGTGAGCTGTTTGCCATGACAAACTGCCCGGCATCTGGGCTAATCAACGTTATATATTGAATCATTCTGAGTATTTCTAGATAGAAACTCACGGGAGGGTAAGACCGATTCTGACTGCCCATAGAAGTATGTGTCATTGGTGATGTTTTGTCCTTGAACTATGCTGGAGAAGATTCCCAACGACAAACATGAGGCTGTCGCCAGCCGTGTTAAGAATGACACCATGTTGAGGTGCTTTGACTTTTTCGAGGGCTGTGATGAGTACAGCAGAGTAGACGGCGATTCCGTACCTTTTGTACTTCTTCCGATCAATGAGCGATGTCTCAACGTCTGAGCCCGACTGAAGAAGTTCTTCACATCTCTGCAGATTCTTTCTTCAGTCGGACCGACTCTGTTGAAAAGTTTTGGTCGACCATGACGATTGTGACAGCGTCCAGTGCCCCATAGCGGGGTTCTCTGGGCGTATTCCTGGAGTTGTTTACTTAGCCGTGAGCTAAACAACGCCACTCTCAACCTCAGTAGCGGGAATTATGAGATCCTAATCGCCATTTAGAAATTGAAAACTTGAACAAGCGGGGTCATGGGAGTTACGACAGTCAGAAGGCCCGAACAGCATGACTCTTTGTGGATGGATTATCTGTACCGCAGTCCTGGTTCTCTGTAGCTCCTCCGCTAGACCCCGAGTACTATACGGAGTCCCCAGTGGGGTCCCCAAAAAAAATTGCCCCAGTCCCAAAGTCGTGTCAAAGATGGGGAACATGGCACATCTTCTCTAGCTGTAAGTGGACTGGAGCCGACGCTGCCTCGAGTCGTTCAACAACTGACCTGGAAAAGTGTCAGCCTCGCATGATTTCGGTATCATGAAAAAGCTTCTTAGTTACACTTCAATAATTTGTGCAAGATGTATACAAAGTTGATGTTTGTATGTACTCCCCTACTTTGTCAGGTTTTCAATGTCTTCACGTAATAATAGTGAGAGGAAAACACCTTCAAAGCCATCGTAGCTTTCAGTTTGCGGCCTTTGCGGTTGAAATTCGGGGAGGGGCTGTACGGACATTTTGGCTGCCAAGCACTCGGAGGCAGAGTGTGAACAGAAGAGACGGGACAGATCCCAGTGTCCGAGGATCGGAACTAAGTCTGATGGTAGGTGGCTGCTATGGCCTTTATTCGGGGGCATATAATACATGGGCTGCTGGTGAGCTCGCGATATGCACCTTGCTTATGCCGCGCCGTGGACGTTAAGGTCCGCCAAGAAGCCTACAGCACTGTAGCGTTCTTCTTAACGGGACGGCTACATTTGCCAAGACTAGCCATTAACCTCAACACAAAAGGACAGAAAGCGATCATTGCATGTTTGATTTCCGTCGTTTCGCGAGTCGGGCTGCAAGCTCTGGTACTTGGTGCTAGGATTGCCATCTTACAGGCTCACTCGGACGTTGACTTTGTTTCAAAGCCACAAGCTCAAAAAGGCGGCCACAACAGACCGTAAGCGAAAACCTGTCAATCATTATTTTTCTTCATCCACCGAGTCGTTCGAATGGGGCAGGAGTGCGAAGATATCCTTTGAAGCCGAAATTACATTTTTCTTAAGTCCGACCAAGCCTAAAAGTCCTCAAAAGTTTCTAGACATCATGGGAAGGACTGGGTTCTCATAAGTAGCGGCGTTACCATTGCTATTCTCTGTCTCTAGATACCTACATGTCCATTCATTTACATGGTCTTCACTTGGATAATCTTGAGCGCCTCTTCTTCCTGACATGTCGTCCCCTCCAGTTGTCTTAGTCGGATTCGTCTTTGCCGCAGTTTTTACCTTGTCCTCCGCAGCGCAAAACAGCAGTAACACAATCTCTATTCCTATCGAGTACACCTATTTACTACCAGCGCCGTTCGCGAGTGATCCAACTTTCAGCTTTCTCAATAGCGCCGTTACAACAGATGGAAATGTCAACGCTCTCCTTCGGTCCGCCAAGACTGCACCATTCGTCTCATATGACGAGGAATTCCTTGCACTGCTCGGCTCGAACCCATCTGCCAATTTGATTGAGGAACGAACCACGAATTTTGCTGGCGAAGCCGGTGTCTGGCTCAAAGAGCGCGATGAAGTTTGGTACACCACTTGGATCAATGATGGGCCAACTCATGTCGAGATTCTAGATCTGACCACGGGCACTACTCGTAACTTGACCACCTCGATCCCGCTTGAGAATCCTAACGGTGGTTGTTATCACCAAGGTCTGGTCTATTTCACCTCACTGCGGGACGACAATCGGAATATAAGTGGCGGTGTTTACTCCGTTGATCCTGCTACTGGCGAGGCTGAAATTGTTTTGAATTCCTACATGGGCCTGAAGTTTGATGCCATCGACGATGTTGCTTGGGTTACGCAACCACAGACCAACCGGTCTTTTATGTATTTCACTGTGCTGCCTTCAACTGCTGGCACGGTGACCGATGGTCTTGCTCAAGGTCTCTGGAGATTCGACCCGGTTGCTAAGGTTCTCGCGCCTGTCATTAGTCGAACAGATTTTCCTGTTGCAAACGGTGTTCGCCCATCTGTGGACCAGAAATCTATCTACATCACTGATTTCGGAGGTGCTCCCCATGTTCCAGTTTGGGGTCTTCCAGCCCAAGTTGGCATTCCTGGCGTCTACAAGTACGACCTTGATGCCGACATGCTGCCGATCAATCGCCGCGTTTTCAGTGTGGCCCGCATGCAAGCTCCAGACGGTGTACGCATTGACGACAAAGGTCGGGTTTGGACAGGTGAGGGCGAAGGTGTTGTGGTCCGTAACCCCGAGGGAAAGCTTCTCGGAGTCTTTAATGCCCAATTCTTCACACCAGATCCTGTCAACCTGGCCATTGTGCAATTTGCTCTGGCCGGTGATACCCTTGTCATCCTCGGTATGCGTCAACTGTGGACTGTTGTACTGTCGGAGATTGTCATGGCGGCCAGCAACTGACTGCGACATTATATGAACATATTGTGTATTTTAGTTATCGGACACCATATTTGTCTGTCGGCTTTTCGGAGATAGCCAGAAAAAAGGGATTTGTTTGAGTTCAACTTGACATAGATGCCAATATTTTTGATGGTGGCCGTTGGAATCACTTCGGATAAAAAAATCTCTCTCTAACGAGTAGGGTTAGCTCCCGCTCCTGCAACTTTATTTACTTTGGCTGATAGACTAAGCTAAGCGAGCTGACAGGGAAAAGCGACGAGTTGACGTCACCGGAACACTTTCTCCTTTGGGACTAGACCTCGTGGAGCATTGTTGAGAGGATTTGTATCGCCAAGCGAGGAAACCTTCAGGACATCCCTAGCTTCAAAACATTAGTTTCTTCGACACCAGTCTTCACTTTTATCCTTTACGATCGATCGCGACAGGCATAACCCACAGCTGTACAGATGAGGGCGTTGAGATGTGGGACCTAAATGTCCACACACAACGCAGTGGACCACGACACCAGTCGAACAGCGAGCAAGCGGGTATGCGTTGACAATCGTCTAACTCCTGGTCATTTCCTCTTCTCTCCAAAAATCACCTATCGTCTCGCCAAAGTGACGTACTCTCAAAGCGGGCTAGTCCTGCAATTCCTCTGTCTCGGTAAACTATGGTATTTCTGGGAAAGCCGTCGAGCGACTGCCTTCCATGCAGAAAGAGGAAGCTTCGCGTAGGTTAGATCTCAGCCCAATTCTCAGCAATACTAATTCTTGATGCAGTGCGACCTACACCGTAGCGGTTGCGGTCAGTGTAGGAGAGCAAAGCTTCTATGCCATGGATTCCGCAACCCAGATGATCTGATTGTGCGCGACGAGACCATTCAGACGAAGCAGAAGGCATTAGCACGGCAGGCCGGGCTGTCATCTTCCTCGCCCCAAACGCTGCAGCTGAGCTGGGACGTTCGTGCTCGAGGGGCCTTCTTCGAGGATTACGTATTCCAATTCTCGCGGAGCTGTGATGTCCTAGCCCCTCTCCTGGAGCAAGCACCTGCAACAGGCCATCTAGCTGCAAGCGTTGATGCAGTCAGTGTAGCATTAATGTCTTTCCGGACTAATGCTCCACTTTTGAGACAGCTGGCGAAGGAAAAGTACGTGGCTGCTCTTCAAAAGCTCGGCCAAGCACTACGCTTTCACGAAGTTTCTGCGACCGATGAGACCTTACAATCGGTTCTATTGCTCGACCTCTGGGAGAAACTAGTCAACAAAGATCCAGTGAGCTCAGTAGCATGGATGAGTCATGTTGTGGGCGCAATTTCTTTGGTCAAGAGTTGCGGAGACAGGTTCGTTGCCACCCAGACTGGTCGTCGTCTGGCAACTCGTCTCGCGATGACTTTGGCGATTAGTTGTGGAGCAGCCAGGTTACGGATCCCGGATGCCCTACTTTCACTGCGAGAGGACTTGTCTTCTTGCGTTGGCGATACCAAATGGGACTTCACTGCAATCGTGGTTGATGTAGTTAACCTCCAAGCTGATATTGCCAGTCTTCCAATTCCAATTTCTAGCTCCGCAGAAATCGCTGGAAGAGCCAATGAACTGGATGCCCAGATTGAAGGTTTGGAGACGGCCTTATCGACATTTTGGGCTCCCCGGAGTGTGTCTATGTCTGCACACCCGCTACTTTTCGGCAGCAGTTACGATATCTACCAGGACCATTTTGTGACGCAAGTCCGAAACGCATTTCGTACAGTACGCTTGATGCTAAATAGCATTATCCAGAAGTATTGCCCACCAGAGCTGTCCATCACGAGGAATGATGCTATCGAAGCAATTAAGCTGCTCTCAGAACAAATATGTGCGGCAGTTACCCCTTTCATATTGTCGGAAGACCGACAGGGTAACGAGGCACGATTCTCCTCCTTGCAGACACTGCAATGTTATACCCTCATTCCACCACTTTACATAGCTGGACAGCTATCGTCAAGTCGCGCTCTGCGGGAGTGGGCTATACACATCATGAATCATATGGCTGAAGCTGGTAGAATGAAAATTGCAAAGGATGTTGCCAATATTCTCAAATTCACGCCTGAAGTCGACTATTGGCAGATCTACTCAATGGTTGGGTGTTATGCTTTGGCCGCTTGATCAGTGGGTTTCTATGCCAGGTCTTGCCGGGCTGTGGATATGTGGAGCGAGTGATCAATTAGATTGAATTATTGTGCGAGCCTGAGCTGCAGCTACAGTCCGAGAAGATGTTCAACCGTAAGAATCTTCTACGCTTGCTGAGAAAAGAATTTGAACCCTCCATCAACCCGGAATTGAACGCAAAGACTTGACGGGAGCTGTAGAGTTCGTCAGAAAGTCGTCACACGGCGTCCAAAACAAAGCGAGAGATAAATCTACCTCCAAGCACATGTTCCTGCTCAATTTAATATCAAGCACTACCAGCGATAGCTTGCAACTTCATGAAAATTGGCGCCTCTGTGCTGAAATTCGGAACGTCCGCGAAAATCTTCTGGCCAGCCTCAGAAGTGGGAAGTAAAGTGAATGCTTCCTCGGTAGTCCATTCAACTTGGGCTTGAATACAGAACGGCGCGTCGGAAGGTAATGTGTTGACCTCCCATGACAAAAGTGTCGAGGGGAATGATTTGGCTATTAAAGGCATGTGAAATTTGACATAGTAGTCCGTGTCAAAGACGACTCCTTGTTTGAACAGAATCTGTGATCATGATTTAGCAAGAATCCGAATGCCTTGTGGCAGAAGCTCATGCCAGTGAGTAATATCAACTCAGAGTGTATGGCTTGGGCCATACGAACCGTATATTTGACAGTCATCTTGCTGTGTCTGTGGTAAAGTTGTTGTTTGCAATGGTTTTTGAGGTGGTCATGATCAGCTTGGTATGAGGTGCAGTCGATATTGTGTACTTATTTTATCTGGTCATACCAGGCTCGTAGGTTGATCAGCCGACCGATGCCGAGTCAGAATATTGCAGCATTTTGTATTTCCTGCACGAGAGTAGATTTTCATATGGGTTTGGCTGAAAATTCTAACCCCTCACCAAAGTGGCATTCCAAAGTGGACCTAATCGGCCAGACTCGGAACGAAAGACAATCAATCGTACCATAGTGGCTCTGAAAGGCTATTAGAGTTTGGCTTTCACAATTTGATAAGCTTTATCACCGGCCTTGTGAATATATCGGTGTTAAGTATCGGACTTGACATGCCTTACTTCAAACTCTAATGTTGATTCCCTATGCTTGATAAGCCACAGTGACTAGACCAGTATTGCATTCCATTCTCCGAACTTAGCGATGCCAGGGGGGTTTATAGACGGCACAGCAGCTTCAGGTAGGTGTACGATCAACGGCTCATCTGGGTGCAGAAACTTCTCACCACGTATTAATATTACCTTTTCTGAAGAAATTCCATCTTAATCTATCTTCTTTTCAAGATGGCTCCTAGAATACTCGTTGTTCTGACATCAGTGGACAAGTACCCGACTGGTAAGCCTACTGGCTGGTATCTGGTAAGCCTATGTCGTGTCATGAGAGAGAAGCGAGCCATATCTGACTGAATGAGTGAGCTGTAGCCCGAATTTGCACACCCGTATCATGTCCTAGCTCCGCATACCGACATCACCGTTGCTTCGCCTAAAGGTGGTGTTGCACCACAAGATCCCAAGTCGCAAGCAGAGTTCAAAGATGACAAAATCAGTGTTGATTTCCTCGCCAACCAAAGATCTCTCTACGAGAAGACCGAGAAACTAGAGAAGTTCATTGGTAAGGCTGGGGAATTCGCCGCTCTCTTCTATGTTGGTGGACAGGGCCGTACGTTAATCCTACCTCCCCCTGGAGATATCCGACTGACGATAAACAGCCATGTTCGATCTGGCCACCGATCCCATCTCGCATCAAATTATCAACGAATTCCACGCAGCAGGCAAGATTGTCGGTGCCGTTTGTCATGGTCCCGCAGCACTTGCTTTTGTCAAGCTTCCTGATGGCACATCGTTCCTTTCTGGTGCGAAAGTGACAAGATTTTCAAACAGCGAGGAAGATGCTGTCGGTGGGACTGCTGAGATGCCGTTTTTGCTTGAGACGGAACTGAACAAGGCTAGTGGGGGTGGATATCTGAGCGCTGGGAACTGGGCAAAGCACGTAGTGGTGGATCGTGATGGCAAGTTGATAACTGGACAGAATCCAGCGAGTGCGTACGGTGTTGGAGAAGCACTTTTGAAGTCTATTCAAGCCTGAAATCCATACTGGAGATCCTAAAACACGAGTCTTGTGGCATTTTGTACCGGAACACTCTCTCGCAGCAGTCAAATGTTATTGTAGGATACGAATAATGTTCGGAATACCATGAACTGTTCCCCTCTCTGTCAGTTTGATCTGAGTGTATGCTTGTAGATCTAGATGAAATCTAATTGATTTCCAATCAGCAATCAAGTACAGTGCACCCCCCGGTCTGATTGTCTAGTATAATTTTATAATATTTAATACTCTTATGAAAAGAAATTACACTTAATCGTACTACATCCCTCTTCGAAGAGGATAACTTAATTAGTTACGTAAGTTTAATAAACGAAGAAAAGATATAAAGCAGTAATTGTTATAAAAGCACCCTAGATAATTATACTAGTGGGAACACTGTAGAAGTAAGATCCAAGCTTTCACTTCGGCACATTTTCCATCGGGTCCATCCTCTGTGTCTCAGCTCTGTTACCCAGGGCCATAGGATAAACCAAGTCAAGAACTTGGGTGCTTTCAACGAGTCAGTATCCTCGAGGTTTAGCTTACGCCTTGTTTCAAGAGCATTCTGTGCTCCATCCGGTTCGGACACAGAGTTAGTCACCAATGTACACGTCATCCGACCTTGTTGGCAGCCTGATAACAGACAATCCGTCCGTGCTTGAAATTAAGCTTCTAGGATAGTAAGTAGCCATAAAATCTTGAAGCAGGCCATTTCAAGACGGTGCCTCCTAGAGGAGACGTCCGGAACGCTAGCCTAGCGTGGCTTAGTCCATATTTTCTACCTAGGTAGAAGTCACTCTGGACTTCAGACATCAGTCAAGAAGTAGATATTGAAGTTCGAAGACCATTTTAAAGTTTTCAGCATCGGCCTTAAGAAATAACCTAGACACTGGCGGTGAGCCAAGTAGCAGGTCTTGTTTACTCGGCCCCCATGCCACCCCTGTGATGGCTTCGTGTGCAAGGGAAGCACTTCATAGGTTCAACAACACGTCTCAGGTGATTCGTATATGTAGACTGAACATATATGAAAGAGAACATCGGTTCTCTTCTGACTATCAAAAATTTAGTCGACATCATCGACTCTCCTCACTCGATTCAGATTTATTTGCAAGACACGAGAAACATGAAGGTTCTCCTCACTGGTGGAAGTGGCTTCCTTGGGAAACACTGTCTTGACAGTCTTCTCAAGCATGGGTTTGCAATCCCGACAGAGTGACGGTCAGTGCTAACGAAACACCAGACATACTGTTGTAACAACTGTACGGAGCGAGACAAAAGGAATGCAATGCCTCAATGGCTACCCTGACTTCTCCAAAAGACTATCCTACTGTATCGTCAGAGATATGGCAGCTTCGGGAGCCTTCGATGAGGCCGTGAAGTCGGAACCTCCATTCGACGCTGTTGTCCACACGGCCAGCCCTTTTCACTACAACGCAACAGATCTGAAGAGAGATATGATCGACCCTGCCATACAAGGAACAACAGAAATCCTTCGTGCCGTCAAGGCACATGCTCCTTCGGTCAAGCGAGTTGTCATCACTTCCTCGTTTGCCGCTGTTCTGAACTTCCAAGAAGCCGTAAAGGTGTACACATCCGACAATTGGAACCCTATCACAATGGAGCAAGCTCTTTCTAGTGGCCAGATGGCGTATGTGGGAAGCAAGAAATTTGCGGAGAAGGCTGCGTGGGATTTCCTCAAGAGTGAAAAGCCAAACTTTACCCTCACGTCGATCAATCCTGTCATGATTTTTGGACCTGCGACATATCGTCTGGACTCGCTTGACGATGTCAATACCTCTAATTGCGTATTCAGAGACATGATACAAGGCAAAATGAAGTCGGGTATTCCACCGAATGCATTTCAGTGGGTGGATGTGCGAGATGTGGCGCTTGCTCACGTTCGTGCAATCGAGGTTCCAGGAGCTGCTGGCAAACGCTTCCTCACTGCAGCAGGACCATACAGCAATGAGGAAATGGCTGCAATCATCAAAGATCGATTCCCTCAACTGGGAGATCAGTTCCCAGACCAGATTGAAGTACCGCAAGACGCACAAACTATCGCGATTGACAACAGGCATGCAAAAGAGATCCTCGGTATCCAATTCAGGCGACTTGAGGACTGCGTTGTTGATACGGTCAAGTCTTTCTTGAATGTAAAGAGTTAGGAATCTTCAGAAGAGGTGTGGAAGGAGCCTGGAGAATGAAAACGTTCATGAAAACCTGACATTCTGTTCCTGACCCTTCATCAAAGGAATTTGCTTCTCTATGCCCATATCACTTTACCTCTCATCTCATTGATTGACAATGAACATAAGTGTGAGCTCTTTGATCTAATGCATGACTGAAAGCCCAAGCCAGAACAATATTAGCATGTGCTCTGTCCCAAAAAAAAAAAAAGCCTGAAGCGAGCCTTCCTTCGTTGGAGGTGGCACGTTGGGAGGCATGATGGAGAAGAAAAGGTTATCCAACCCAGAAGGTTCCGAAGTCCAAGGCTTCAGGAAAGTACCTTGGTAGAGGCCCTGACGTACCGGCACGGAATTGATCCAACAGTGACTGATAGTCCTTTCTTTGACCCACTGGAGACTCTGCAACTACACAGCGAGACTCGCCGTGAATTGCGTTACCTTTTCGTTCTGCCCCGGAGGTCTCTTCATTCAACTTTCACGAAGTCATGGAGATGGCGAGGGAACTTATTGAGTCTGTCTTTCAAGATTTCACTGAAGGTTGGTGTACTGATGGCGCAGCACTTGCAGCTCAATGAACGGTAATCACGAAATATGCACCCAGCCAGCATGCTGGACCTGATGCATGATCTCTAGATTGTGTTTATTCTGGCATCACTGAAATGAAGGAGCTTTCGGACCAATCCACTTTGTTTCAAGCAATCGCCCTTTACATCGTCGTGGCAACGAGCTATATTTCAAGCTCACCGGCTTGGACGGAGGTCTCTATCTTTCTTCAACAGATGTTGGAGTATCAGCAAAAGGATATTTTCGAAGCCGCATAAGGTGAGCCTTGGTCAACGCCATGTGGCGTCTTGCATAGCCTCATCAGCGCATACATCAGCGCACCGATTTCTTCCACGGACACAAAGTATTCCTCTACCTTCATTATTTTGAGTCTGTCTCCTTATGGCAAGATGCCGAGACTTCGGGCAATCAATCATAGCTCGTTGGGAGAAATTCAGCCAGTTCGTCTTTGCAGAGGACGCGATGCGGATCGAATCGACCAGGTTGCAAGATGTCTGGGCAGCCCTCAAATAGATTCACAGCGATCTGCGCCTTCAGTCTACCCAGGCTCTGGTACCTTCCTGAGAAGAGATAGGAAAACACATGAGCATCTCTGATATTTTTAACGACGGGACGCCCTACATGGCCTATGTTTGGGTCCATCACCCCTTAACTCGGCATGGGAAGCCTATTGATGGAGCCTGGAGGGATCAGGCTCCAATCAAGTTCAATGTTGAAATAATCGCATCTTCGTGAAATGTTGGCCATCAAGCTCAAATTCTGAACAGCTAGCAAGTGAACGTAGAGACGACCTCGAGGTTCTTGTCTCAGCCTAGGCAGATATTGGCGCTGCACTTCCTAGATTCGATTCGAACTTTGAGTTCCATTGGACCACATGGATGGTCTCCCAGCGAGTGCATTGGCGTTACTTATTCCATACCCTTTGGAAGGATTCTATGCGGCAGAATCGAAACAGCGATGAAGTCTATAAAGTAGCAGCGCGATCTAATCGATACAAGAAGGTAGGCGGCGGGCTCCGGCATCCGACTTCAATGAGCGAATGAGCATGAGCTTCAAGATTATGGGAGTCATCAGCACCATGTGCAGCAAATCACCATGACGAAACCTGTGAAGTTAGACACAGCGAAAATATTCGAATCCCTGGAGTCAGAAGGTAATGGAGCCCTGATTTGCGTCAGAAATGTTTAATTTGTTCCGTCATATACCTGATGTGGGCTTTCGTTGCTGCTGACAGCCTGGCAGTTGGTCTTTGGCGCTCTTTCGCCACTGGAGATGAAGGCAAAGGCTTCACGGAGGAAGCTTATGAAGTAACTGTTGGAGGAATTGTGGTCTTTCCCATCAAGAGTCGACATGGTCGATGATGCAGAGTATCACGTCCGGCTGAGGATTAGGTCAACAAGCATGCTTCCGAGACAATGACCCTTATGCCTTGACAAAGTGTTCCGACGGATATTGTAGACTTTTACAAGTAGGTCGGGACGTCGTTATTCTTGATCTCTTAACGGTAATTGTGTGATTGTTCTAATTTTTCATATCCAGTAAGTGTGTGTGCCATACTGGAGAATCTTCTACCTCATCAAATCTGTATCCCTTTCCAGCTCCCATATACAGCACTGGACAGTTCGTGCTCAAAAGCGAAGCATGTATCATTCGCTCAATACAAGTCATCCACCCCTTGCAAGAGCCCCGCAAACCGACTTCGCAGATCCGGGGAAGCACTGCTAGAACCATGGGGCGGGCTTGAAGGTCAAAGCTTGAAAGCAGACAGAATAGTCCGTTACTTCACACGCCCGAAGAGGTTGCCGTGTAGCTCTATGTAGAGGCAGCGTGTCTTTCAGAGACTGCTCGGACCTCTCGTATCTGTCATGGGCAGACACCACACTGAAGATCGATTGGATGCTGAAGAGCACATGAACAGGTATGTCATCAGAATGTGCACCAAGCTCTTTCGATAGGCGTGCAAACTTTAATTGGACTTTGCAGATCAAGAAGAAATTGCTTTCCGACTCTCGTTGCAACTACCATCGATTGCTCTGAACCATGGAAAGCTTCTAGGACATAGTCTCCTTGCTCCCTGCATTTCATCAAACATGTTCTCGAGTTTCAAGGGAAGGATTCACTTCGATATGCTCAACAATATGTCAATGCGGACCTGTACAACACTCCATGCAACGCCTGCCACGTCTATCGAGGAACCATGTGCGGATCTCCTCAGCACCTTCGTCCTACCGCTTTGTCATCCACTGGCCATCCTTCAGAAAAACATGTTGCATGTCGCAAGTTTGCATCATAGCCAATGATATTAGCAGCCGTCAATACGGGTGTGCAGCCTATACGTTTCAGTCCGAGCAGCAAATGCAAGCATCGCATTTAGCCTGCTTGTCATCACACGCCAAGCCGGCGTATATTGAAACTTTGGCAAGCTATATATCTTCTTATCAGCCTTATCGAAACATCGTTTCGATCACGGTATAAAGGACTCACAAGAGCTGATTCCTTAGTTAGAATCATCAAAGAAGTATACTTGAGTCGATTCGATGTATCGGTCCACCAATTCGAGAAGCAAGTGGATGGACGTCTTAGGCTTCGACCAGCCGGTCGAAGAACGTGGATACCGGAGTAGTCCTGGAAGCTCACCAACATGGTCGGCAGATGAGCAAGAGTCTGCTTATGAGTTTGTTCGCTACCCTTTGCGTTCGCCGACGTATATGACATACCCTCGATTTCCGAGGGATATCACATTCTTTCGCTCTCGGGGCGACATACTTCTCAGCCCTTCTTCACCAGCGCCATCACCAAACGACATCAAACCTCTTCCAGCACCTCCACATCTATTCTACATCACTATACAGAAAGATCCTTCTTCTCAGATCAGCACAGCAAGACCAGATCTCCTTCTCCATTCCGGCCCGTCCAAAGCCTCAACCGTGATATCTTTCGCGAAATTCCACTCCGTTACTCAAATGACAGACATCACACTCTGTCCCACACCACCCCGTTCTGCAAATGCCAACTTCTCGACCACAAACTTCTCATTCCCACGCTCACTTCCACCCCAAGAAACGCAGCGTCTTCGTCCCAAGTTTAAATTCGAGCAACTCTCTCCCACAGGCGGTATCTTCAGCGCCGAGAAATACGAGTTCTGTCACACGCTCCCATGGAACAACGTCCGCGAGCGCTTCGAATGGCGACAGGCTTCTGGCCCATTCTTCAGAACCATAGATAGAGATAGTGGAGGGTTGAAGCTGATTAGAGTCAGCACGGGAGACGTGATCGCTGTTTATGCTGGGTTGGGACAGTCGTCTAGAGCGAGTAATCCTAGTAGGGTGCTGGGTATGTTTAGGTTTTTGAGAGGTGACAGCACGGTGGGATTAGGGGAGGAGTTTGAGGTCTTGGCGATTGTGTCGATTCTTTCGCTTGTTGAGAGGGGGAGGAGGGTGGCGAAGGCGCATAAGCAGGCTTTTGGGTTGAAGTGAGCTTTTTTGGAGGGTGGAATTCAGCGTAAATGGTGTTTCATTGGATGACATAGTTTTGCATGGAGTCTGGTGTTAGTGCTGGGAACGGATTGTGAAGCTTGTGTATCATTGGATTACCCGGTGAGCTGGAAAAGTCCACATGTTCTTGGGCGATTAAGGAGCTCCCGTCCGATATCTTTGGAAATAAGCGAGTCGTCATGTTTTGAATCTGATAGCAGATCTGTCTTAAACATATCTGCAGCTACTGGTTCAAGTGAGAGTAGCTCAATTCAGTGAGGATGCAAGGGAATCTGATGAAAATCAAGCATGCTCAGCGCCACAGGTCAATCTCAACAAGAATATGATACCCAGCTTTTTCTAAGGCCGCCCGTTTACATTGCAGTTACATGATCGATCTCTTGATCTCGACCTCAACTGCAGTCAATTGCTTTAGGGGCAATGATACAGGGCAATGGACCCACCATTCCAGAAACCACATCAGACGAGAAAACAGCCAACATGCAGCGATGCGTAATTATGCGTATTCGTTTATTGTTGATGTGATACACGAGGCTATCTACGAACCCCTTTTAAGGTTCGGCTGATGTTCGCCAGCCTTCTTAGTGGGCCTGAAACTCTGATTGCCAGCAAGCCCCTGGTCGTGGACCCCACTATGGGACATTAAGATCGTAGCTGTGGGCGATATCTTAGATCAGCACAAGGTGATTCGTGGGATATAGATACAATATAAAGACAGAAGATTCTCAATTTTGAAGGGGATAAACGAATTGCTATCTTAAGGTAATTGTAGGCTTTACCCCTATTTACCATACCCTTTTATCCCTATTACACCTTCCTCGCTTGGTCTTAGCTGGCAACTAGCCAAGACCCTCGAGAGACCAGTCAAGCCAGTCTTCTTGTCTCGTCTCGCGGCTGGAACCTGCGCCGCTCAGCGATCGTCCTGAAGCCTCATTCACCAAATATTTCTTGGGGTGTTGGAATGCACCTCTATCACTTCTTGTCGACCACCGACATTCCTTTTGTTGCGACGAGGCCTTAATACATTTGATTCCCCCATCAATTCTCGGTCGCTGGGTCGTTCAAAGGTCCTGGACTGTCCTCTTTCTCCCTGCGCTGTTCACTGGCAACGATGGTCCAGAAACCTGCATCCGAAATGATCAACGGAGTCCTGCGCATAAAATGGTGGAAATATAGATACGTCGTGCTGGCGGCACTGGTGGTCAATGTCGTCCTCGTTAACCATTTCTTCTTCGATTCGTCTTTTACGGAATTCATTCGACCTCCTCCACCACCAGGGAGTGAAGCTGCGTTAGGACAGAAACCTGCTCCTCCACCGAATGGCGCCATACCTCCGAATCCCTCGCTGGCATCAGAACCAGCAGTTGCCGAGCCTACATACTCATATACTCCCCCTGCGCCTCTGCAGGAGGTGATGGCGTTGGATAAGGTCCCACCGACTGCACCACGGAAGCTCAGTCTGGCTGACTATGACTTCAATGGCCCATATATCGGCTGGCCACTTGCGCGGGCTTGCAACGAGACGAAATGGCAGCCGGGGCTGGTCTTTGTCTGCGACAACAACTCCGGAGGAATAGGCAACATTCGAAACTTCATTCTCACATGTATACGATATGGGATTGAAGCTGGAGCTTCGGGCATCATCATGCCCAGAATTCAGCGAAGATCAGAGGAGAACCTAGCCAACATCTTCACTACTGGTTTCCAACCTTTCGGATATTTCTTCGACGAGGAGCATTTCACGGATTCGATGGGCGAGTTCTGCCCGCAGATGAAGATTTACAATGACACGGTTCACTTCCCGCATGCCGATAAGAAGAAAGAGGCCAAGGAGTTCTACCCCAAGGATCTCAATGTTGATTTGGACGGATGTGATGGTCGCGGTGTGAACAGACATTTGGATCAATTCCGGACCAAATTCGACGCATGGGCCGTCAAGTTCGAGAATCAACCTTCCGTGGAGCGACCCCTAACCGTTCGATTCAAATGGGCCACATTTTTCGAATGGCCAATCATGCGTGATGGTCCAGAGTTTGCAGCTACCTTTGGAGATCTGCTGAGGATACGAAAGGATGTCCAGGAGCTGGCAGCATACACAATCATGGAGATGGCGAAATTCGCCGGGCAGGAAGCAGATATCACGAAGGCACCACCAAAATACTTAGGTGTTCACTTGCGAACCGAGAGCGACGCTCTAGGATTTTGGCCCAACTTCAAGACTCAGAGTGAAGGCTACATGAAGCAAGCCGAAACCCACAAGCTCAAGCATGCCTATATTGCTTCCGGAAATGCCACAGAAGGCCACCGCTTCGGCGAGATCGCAATGAAGAATGTCGGTCTAAACGTCACCTCTAAAGTCGATCTGCTGAAAGGCGAGAAGCTCAAGCAACTTACAGACCTTAGCTGGGATCAACAAGCCCTCGTCGATTTCCTGGTTCTGTCAAAGAGCACACAATTTACCGGCTGCTCGTTCTCGAGTTTTGCTATGAACATCGCGATTAAGCGACATTTGATGACGGACGGTATCTTCTCCCGGAAGTGGATCAGCCCAGGCGATGCGTTCAGTACGCTTGTTGGGCGATTCGAGAGCTGGTATGGTGATTGGATGTTCATGTATGAGTGCATGTGGCCTTGAGATATCCTCTGCGGAGTATGATATCTCTTGCCCGCAAATGCTCTGCCCATCAACGAAAGAGCCCGTTCATGTATTACCCCAACATACTCGCCAACACTGGACCCATTCTCTTTCGACATACATGCTTTATATGTACTTCTACTCTTCGGTCCTCGACGTGGTTCATAGGGACATCTCCTTCGTCTTTCCTCTTCCGATCACCCATTTTTTTTGAGCGAGCGAGCGCGTGAGTGAGTGAGTCAGTGGTAGACTCCTGAAGCGATAAAGCATAATGAATTGCACTTTTTCATAGCGCGAAGGAGTCAGCTGCTATTTGGCAGCTACCGGCGTCTGGAATTTTTTGGTTGGTAGCAATGCGAGATAGTGTAGGCCAGGCAAAAGGACAGCAAGGCATGCAGAGGAATGAGGGCCGAGAAGCTCTTGGTTTTACACTAGTGCGAAGAAGGGAGGCTGGATGAATTGAGCGTAATTGGGTTCTCAGAGATGGAAAGATAGGCAAGGCAAGGCAAGGCAGTACATGAGCCAAGTCGAGAGATCAGACAGGGACGACTGTACCTTATTTATGAAATAGACCCAGCCAGTTATCTGGATCTGGGTATAAGAATAGAGGAATATGTAATACTATCAGTTCATCCACACGTTGCGTTCCCGAGCCGAGCAGTATATCTCCCTAATGAAGAATCAGATGGTAGACTGAGACCATCATGTCCAGGATTATGAGATGAAGTACTCCCATTATCACATCGAGGAAAGGTGACTTGCATGCAACCTGCAAAGGTAGTTCACTACTCAATAGCCGACTCTCTTCCACGCCTTTCCTTTCCTTCTTGTATTCTCAATCCCCAAAATCTCCTACAATCAGCAGGCTCCTCGCGACCTGGGATTCTCACGGTGCGGATCTGGGAAAGTGATTTGAACACTATTTACGAAAGCAGGTATAGCTAAACTTTATTTTGGTAGAGTAGACTGTAGGTACTACATCCAGTGGCAGAAAGGCAGAAAGGGACATCCCGGTGGGTGATTGTTCAGTACTCTTTCTAAACACGACCGCCCTCCAGATTGACTGTGAGATGTGGAGGGTGGGTTTGATTGTAGGTGATGATTGTGGAGCAGTTTTTACTTGGGTCTTTGCCTGTAATGTATGGTGGATGGATGGATGGATGGATGGATGGAGGGAGGGATCTAGCTCTCATCTCTTATTCTGTAGGATGGATGTCTTTCAGGTTCGTTCGTTCTTCAGCTTGGTAGGTGAAGGGTTGGTGATCATAATATTATTCTTGAGATACTGTAGTCGAAGGGAAGGAGAGGGGATGGATAGAGGGTTGGGAAGAAGTTCTGATCGGGTGCGTTGTTGTGCTGCTTGCTCGTTGGCGTTGGTGATTCCAGGGTGGAGAGATTGGGGGATGATTGGTTTGAAAGTTGATGTGTATTGCGTTGATGGTTGTTGAGAATGATGCTGGGCTGCATGGAATCGACTTGATTAGCTAGATTGCTCGCTGTCAGGCTGCTGTGCCCGGTCCTGGTCCGGTAAGCAAGTGCGGTGTCGAGTTTAGGACGTGGAGCAGGAAGAGGGTGTCTGTCAGAAGGAGGAAGTATGTATCAGATGAAGATCTAATGGCGATGATGGCGATGATGGCGATGATGTTTGTAATTTGATGTCCTTGACGAGAGATGGTGTTTGTTTGTGCTAGCGACATCGATCTAAAGTGAATTCGATATAGCAAAACATGACCGTCACTTGACCGAACAGTGCGAAGGAGGGCGAGAAAAGGATTGCATTTTAGCGATAACTCAATCCCCTCTTCAATGAGGATACCCTCACCAGGCACAAGCTCTCGTGGAGGTACAAGTCCGACCTCTCCACGTACCCCTTTCCCCCGCATTGTACACAGTACTGTAACATCTCAGCCTCGATCAGCTCAACCCAGCTAGGCCAGGATCAACATCGCGGACAGAAAATGACAACATCGAAACAACGGTGAACCATAGGCAAAACTTCACATCACAGTACACCGCTCTACCATACAAACTCCTGTGCTGTGCTGTGCAAGTCGTAGCCACAGCCGCAGCTGCAGTGGCAGTGTTGATCTGTAGCAAAAGCAATCATGAGATCTCGCTTTCACCGGCAGGTCGGTAACCCCAAACCCTTCTTGCTGCAAACGGACACTGGTCCGGAGAGAGCAACCAGGTAAGGTAGGTTTCGAGCTCAGCTGAAGTCCGAAGAAGGCATTCGTTTATAGTTTCTTGGCTGTTTTGTTTCAATGAAGTCATCTGGTATGGCAGATCCACCATCTGAAACAGCCTGGACTATGCCGAGTTTATGGCTGAGGTTTTGGAGATAATGAAGGGTTGGAGGATCGGATGAGAGAGATGGAAGGAGGAAAAAGAAACGCTGTAAAGAGATGAGTTGGAATGGAGATGAGAAAATAGAAAATAAAAATAGACGCAAGGTAAAAGGGGGAAAGCAGGATGAACGAGGCTGTTAGTCCAAAGTGACCGAAGACAAGCAAAAACAAAAGCAGCCCAGACTCATGATAAATGATGAAATGCTGCAGAGATCCCACTTTTATATGCACGACAGATGTCTAAATCTTGAACTTCCCGAACAAAAAAGCAGGTCACACTTGCACTTTCTTTGCTTGCTGCAGGCCGGCTGGGCTGCGAATTCAATAATCCACTCTCATCGTGGAGTCGTGGGACCAGGTCACCATGAATGCGGGTAAAAATAGAAAAGAAAGATAAAAGAAGGGTTCCGTTCCGTTCGTATCCAGGGCCAGGAAAGTCCCGAAGAATAAAGGAGGTGGGACAAGCGAAGCGAGGCGAGTTGAGTTGGAATGAATTCTCGCTTGTGATATTGCGTACGAGGCTGTGCTGGTGCTGCAAATATGAGACGACAAGAAGCCATGCGATGCACCGATATACCCGAATGATGTCGTTTGTAATGCTGGAGGGGTTGTACTTGGGCATCATAGAGAAGATTAGGGTAGGGTAGGGCATTAGATGGCGGTACAAATGGATCGTGGGCTGGTCTTGAGCATGAGGCTGGCGGTGATCATTGATTTGGCAAAGGGAGGCTCGGATGGAATGGATGTCAGGTTTATCTAGTCGTCGTCACCACCCAAGGCTTGAAAGGGATGTAAATTTGGCGCGCTGGTGACAAGAAGGGTGCTGACTTGGGCGGGACAAAATTGTCGTTGGAGTGGTGAGATGGCTCGTATTGCGAAAACATGTGCAGTCATGAGCCCGAACGAGGTGCAGCAACATGTCTCCTTCATTCTCGCATCCAACCATCCCTTCACCCTCGCCTTCTCCCTTCTCGCATTCCTGGAAAGTCACAACTCAGCACATCCAGGCAAATTCTCCGCAGACCTTGACCCTCATTTTGACTTCAATAATTCCGGAACTTGGAGATCTTGGAGTTTTGGTGAGGTGTGGTACGTTTGACCAATGATCTGAGCGAAGGACCATGCTCGACCCAGTGTTGCAAGATTCGTGATCCTCGTTGTGCTGGCCCGAACGGGTAACTGGGAGGGTGCATGCCCTGACTCTTGACTTGGTATTCCTGGACTTGCCTGCCCCAAGATGGCTGGAAAAGGAGTAGTATGCGGAACGGAGGCTTGTGAAGTCGACTGGAGCTGACTGGACTGGACTGAATTTTGCTTCTGGACGGTCATCGAAGATGGGTGACAGCGGGTACTTGGGATCATATCAATTGGTCCGCGTCAGCCGGTAAGAGTGGAAGGGCGGGTGAGTGTATTTGAGGGTGGGTGTGATGATGGCTATGGCTACTACTGTATGTTGAGACGAACAAAATTATGCCAGACTAAAGTATGCAAGTATAAAACATGTTCGTCTATTCACAAGCATACAGCGCTTTGAGTGTTTCTACAAATACAATACACACCTAGCCTAAGTATCATATGAGATCGTTGGAACCAACAGAAGATCGCGCCAATGGTTGTTGGGCGTCAAAAATGTTCAGACGACCCGACAGGCAGACAGACAGATGCATCAGGATACTTGCTTCTCGATTCGTTGGGTATTTTGCCGCGAGTTCTGGCTGATTTAGTCTCAAATACCCCTGCGCGGCCCCTGTCAATCTCCAAGCCCTGCCATGCTGCCAAGTGGATCTAGACAACCAATCATCAAGCTGTTCCTGAGACTAGCGGTTTTGATTCTTCTCATCGCAATCTCCTCGTCCCCACTTGAATCCACAGCGAACGAATCCTGTGGCCGGACGGGCTTCGCTCTTTCCCTCGTTCCCTCCCAGTCCTTCCTGCAAAGTCAGAGACAGCCAGCGCCTTCCTTCCCATTCACGCCAGGTCCCTCTTCTGCCTCCTCACCTCACGACCACCTCACCTCCACCACCGTTCAACTCACTCGTCCATCGTTCCACCCACCCACGGTCTTTGTCATCCATCAACTTCATCGTATTCGATGTCTCTCACTCTCTTCCAGTAAAGCTTCACTTCAATCAAAGGCACACTCGTTACGGCCTTTCCTATTTACATTGCACTGCACCGCCTTGCATTCCGATTCGCGTTCCGTTGAAGAAAGGAGACACACAGGTCAACACGTCCACCAAGTCAGGGATATCGTTTCAAGAAACGCAGCGACTCCCCTCTTCGAAACAAACAGGACAGTCGATCCATCCGATCAACTCCATCATCGTCGATTAATCATCCTCATCCCATCCATCCCTCTCGCACCTCGATACCTCAGTCAATTCGAAAAGGAAACAAAGTGACGGTTGTGCGTGGTACGACCTGCAACAGAGACCTCACCACCACACCGCGTTCCGCCCGGGTCTGCCGACGAAAACAATCGAGTCGAAACGGGACTTTCGACATACGAGCGACCTTATATCCAACCACCGGGCCACGGCCATTCCATATTTCAAAATGAAGTCTTTCTTCTCTGTCGCTGCCGTTACGGCCCTGTTCGCCGCCACCAATGTCATGGCTTTGGAGCGGACGGCCCAAGGCTGCTTCTCGTCCTCCACAGGCTTGACGCTCAACTCTACACAGGAGTACAATTCGAGGGGTTCATGCGGAGACCAGTGCTATGCTATAAATTCGGCCACATTCGCCATGACCGATAGGAATCTTTGCTACTGTGGTGATGTCCTTCCCCCATCATCGACCAAAGTCAACGATAGCAAATGCAACATCAACTGTCCAGGATTCGGCTCCGAAAGCTGTAAGTACACAGCATGGGAACTAATCAGTACGTGCTAATGTGTGAATAGGTGGATCTAAAGGATATTGGAGTGTCTATGTGACTGGAATCGCGGCAGAGGTCGAGAACGCACCCGCAGCCGCCTCAGACACGGTCAAATCTTCGACTGCATCAGCAACCTCAACCGGAAAGCCATCTGTTGTGACTGTTGGAGGACAAACTGTTGTCGTCACAGCTGGGAGCGAAGCAACTAGTTCCGCTGCAACATCTGCTGCGGCATCCTCCGAAAGTAGTGGACCAAGCAAGGCTGGCATCGCTGCAGGCGTCGTTGTCGGTGTTGTTGCCATTGCGGCTATTGCTGGAGGTGCCTTCATCTTAATGCGCAACCGCAAGAGAAAGGCCATTGAGGACGAGTACAAGAGAAACGCTGCTGTGAGCAGCTTCATCTCCGGTGGTAAACCACCAACCAGCAGTGGAGGTGCTTCCTCATTCAACGATATGCGCCTTGACCCAGCTGTCATGGCTCAACGAAGAATGAGTGATGGTAGCATTGCCGACAACCAAGATTACTCCAGAAGAATCCTCAAGGTATGATGACCAGCCATTAGGAAATCATTTCTCAACTAACACCTTTCCAGGTTACCAACGCTTAAGCACAATGTGACGACAACGAGTTCCTATGTCTTTTAGCATCCCCTCTGTCACAATGGCGTTATACGGTTTCCGGTCTCCTGGACCCCTGGTCTGATTTTGGCTTTGCTTCGCCACTATGTACAGGCCGCTGGTGTTTTTTGTCTATAGGTGTGGCGTAGAACGAGGAATATGTCCTATATCCCTTCCTCAAGGATTTCCGTTTTTTATCGATTTCGTCTTGTTGTCCTCGGCATCCGATCGAAATTCACGATTACAGCAACGCACAAACAAACGTTCATACAAACACGTTTTGTCACACCAAATTCCTGTCCTTATCGTAAAAATTTTGTTTGCTTTCTTCCCTCGAATTTTCAGCCTCAATCCTCCCTCCCTCTCGCGCATGATGGACGGAGCAATATCACCTCCTTCATCGTCGCTCTCGTCACCGAATCAACCACCTTTATATCCGAAAATGATCCTTGGAATCTCTGTCGCCGGCCAATACCGAGATGGAACTATATCATCCTTTTCGCTCCGGCTAGGATGGACGGGGATTTCGTGTACTGGTACTCTTACTTGTCTCGCTTCTGTTGGATACAGATTTTGGGATCAAGAGAAACGGGTATCTATCTACCTGTCGAGGATAGTGTGTTGAAGTAGTATAGATCTGATATAATGAACGACCATTCAAAGCTAGCTCTTGTCTTTGTCGTTTCAGTTCACTTGGGTTGATTTAGTTTGCTCGGTTGTGACTTGCTACTAATCATACATTCTGCCATCTCTGGGGGTCTTCGTTAGATCATCCAACGACTTGCTCACACGCCGCTTGCTTTGAAATTTCACAGGAAAGCCAGATGCACCTCTAGTTCTGAGGTGAAAGAAAGCCACTGCATATTTTTTATTGAATCTGTTGTATTTTCATCTACTTTCTTCCTCTTCTGTGGAGGCTTCCAGAGGCGGTTGCTGCCTCAGAAGTGATTCATCAACCCGAGAGAGCCGGTCAGGTCACGGCTAGGTCAATGGAATATATATATATGTCCTGTCTTCTGCTGTGACCCGACATCTCGCTGGAAGATCAGTAAACAGACGATGCTGGCTCGAAGCTCTCGCATCTCAGGTCCTAGTTCTAGCCAGCCACAGAGAAGGTGCTAGGAGACCATGCAGGGCTTCCGCCTCGATGCTGAAGAGAAGCTTATGTCTAGAAATCTTCGTCAAATGATTCCAGATGCTCTCAACCATCAGCCCTCGCTTCTCTCCTCCAGTACGGCACGAATCTCTTCCTCCCCCTCTCCCTCCCCGAACCAGTTCCAGTTCCATCCCCTCTTGTCCCCCTAGAAGGCCCTTTATACTCTCCTCTCCCCCTCCTCGTCCCTCCTCCTGACCTTTCACCCACTCTCGCGCTCCCCCTCTCCCCTTCACCCTCCCCACTCTTCCTACCTCTACCCTCGCCCTCAGTCTCGGCATACTGTACATGCCTATCCCAATCCGCCAACTCTGTATACGGACTCCTCAACCAAGCCCTCAACTCATGCAGAAACAATCTCGTATTCGCCCTCCCCAGAAACTCACTCAGCATCTCCTCCGCTTGTCCGCCACTCCCTTGTATATCCACTGTTTTCAGGATAGCGATTATGTATTCGAGTAGGAACTCTGCGTTATTCGCTCGGCGGTCATTACTTCTGCCTGTTCCGGGATTTGGATTCGAGGTCGAAGTAGCATCTGGGTTCAAAAACGTAAACACGCGCAGTTCCCGCCGGATCCATTTCCGTGCTCGGGACAGCAGTTCGGTGTCGGATGTGAAAAGAGATGGTGTGAGAACGCGGAACCGGGAGACGCGGTTGGTGCCTACGTGGAGGGAGAAGAGCTGGGAGGAGTAGATGTGTCTGCGGCGGAGGAGGGCTTCGTCTGGTGTCTGCGCTGGGGAGGAGTTATATTCCCTTCTTCCCCGGTAGAGTCTGCGCCCTCTGTGATCGAAGCGCGCTCTCGCTGAGGCATTGTAACTCGCGTGGGCACTCGAGCTGCCAGTGGTATTTGAAGTCCCAGTTGAATTCGTCGGTGGCGCTTTCCCGGTCGAAGTGACCTTGAAGACCTTGAATGTTTTCGAGTCGCTGAAATCGTATCGTACAGTTGAAACATCTGCTTTACAGAGTGGGCATGACGATTGTTCCTGTAGCCAGCTAATTAGACAGAGGAAGTCGAATGAGGCGTGTTGGCATGGTTGCGCGACGGCCTGTTCGGATACTCGCTCGAGGCAGATCACACAGCAGGCATCTTCCGAGTCGATTTTGATGTTGCTATCGCCATCAAGAGGTATTTCTTGATGTGCTGCAGAGATCTCTGCTAGGGTTATTTGGAGAATTTGAGACCGAGTGTCAATGTCAAGGTTGACATCTCCTTGGTCCATGGGAAGGTCGTTAGAGTGTATGGGTAGGTGGTGTTGATGGAGGACGAGGCTGATGAGGCGGGGCGTGCATGATGATGGTTTTGAGTGGCGGGAGCTAGCCGAGCCGATAAGGCCAGGCTAGCATCACGATAAGTTGATTTGACGCGACGGGACGCGACTTTTGACATATCCGTGCTGCAAGTTCGCGTGGTATTTGTGAGATCGGATCGTCATTTCTTATGACCTCAGAATTCTACTTCAGAGTCACAATTGCGATTAGCGGACATCCCGAAGCAATACAACAAATTCATCGATCCGTTTCATCATCTACACAAAAACAGATGCAATTGCTACGAAGTGTTTGACGGTACAACATACACTGGGTATTGAAGCGTCAACAAAGGCATGGAGGACTCCAAAAGAGCAGAATTGACGGAAACGTCCAATACTCTGCGAGGAGAACTGAAGATCTGGGAGAAGGCATTTTCTGCTGCGAATGATGGCAAGAAAGCTTCTCGCGAAGACATTAAGAAGAACGTCGAGATCGGTTTGTCCCCTTGCACCCAAGATCTAACACTATCTAATCATGCGCCACAGCTGCAAAATACAAAGAATACAATAAGATCCGGGACATTCTCTCTGGCAAGGTACCACTACCCACGCCAGCAGCACCGCGCCAAACTCCTCGAAAGCGAAAATACGAAGAGCCTGCTGCCCACGAAGTTTCGAAAAAGCAGCAAATCTCAAGGACACCCTCGAAAGGCATATTGCAACCATGGCAGGTCGATCCATATGATTCCCCGTCAGTAATTCGGAATCTCTTTACACCTTCGAAGAATGTACTCGGACCGACACCGCAGAAGGATGGCATGGTATTGGGACTGTTTGACTTGCTCCCGGAGGATGTCGCAGCCGCTACACCGTCAAGGAGGAATGCTCAGGCCAATGGAACAAAGGCTATACATGCTACTCCTCGAAAAGCAGGGATAGAAGTTGCACATAAGGGCAGCAAGACACCCGGATCTGGAAAGAGACTGCTGGATGCCTTTGCTACACCAGCCAAGAATCGCCATCTCGGACAAGCAGGTACGCCATCCTCAGTGTCGAAACTTCATTTCAGCACACCATCATTTCTGAAGAGAGATAGTCAGAGGATTCAATTGCCAGCAGTGAACGAAGAAGGCCCAGAATTATCCCCTCAAATGGTCAGAGTACCCAGGAAACCTTTGGTCAGGGGACTGAGCAGCATGCTCGCTGGACTTCGTAAGATGGAGGACGAAGCTGCAGACGATGACCTAGATGCTCTGCGCGAAATGGAGATGGAAATGGAAGGAAACAACACCACCTTACCCAAACCAAAGTCAGGCCCACGATCAAAACCACAGTCAAAACCAAACCCTACAACAATTGCCACGAAAGAGAATATCCTAGTAGCAGACAGTCAAACGAATCTTGTGGGCGCCTTCGACGACGAAGCACAATTTGACAGCGAAGCCGAAACCCCCGAACTGGGACGCGATGGTCAACCATTGAAAGTGTACAAGAAGAAAGGCCAAAAACGGACAACCCGCCGCGTGAAAATGAAACCTACACGATCCAAACCCTCACAACCATCTAAGACCCCAGCCGAGGAAGACAGTGACGACGAGCTCGCCGGGCCCGGTGACA
The DNA here is from genome assembly GCA_026120085.1 of Cadophora luteo-olivacea. Classification (NCBI taxonomy): domain Eukaryota; kingdom Fungi; phylum Ascomycota; class Leotiomycetes; order Helotiales; family Ploettnerulaceae; genus Cadophora; species Cadophora luteo-olivacea. The sequence goes on from JALRMC010000006.1 coordinate 336,885, forward strand.
TCGTTCCAGAAACTCAAATCGAAGGCGATCTTGATCTAGACGATGAAGTAGAGACTGGTCTTGCTCATGACGCGTTTGAAGAAACCGCCCGAAATTTCGACTCGGATTCTCAAAGTGAGTATACGGCTTCGGAGGGCGGAACGAGGTATAGAAGACCGGATCAGAGTAAGAAACGGAAGGGCGTGACGAAGGATGGGAAGATCCGGAAGGTGGCGAGGAAGGTGAATGCTATGGCGCATCAGAACTTCAAGAGGTTGAAGTTGAGGAATTCTGGGGCTAAGGGAGGACCGGCGTATAATAGTCGGTTTAGAAGGAAGAAGTAGTGGATTGAGGGAATGGAATGGACAGAAATAAGTGCTGTAGGATGAGAGCCTCTTGGTTGCTGGAGCTGGATAGTCGAGCTAGAATTGGCTGTATGAAGTCTACGATTTTATGAGAGTCACGGCAGAATAAATCACGGTTATGAATGAACGGAAAACCGCAAGCGGTTTCACATTTTGTTTTGAATGTTTTGATTGGGATTTTCCTGGATGATGCTCATAATGTTCATTCTTGCACCCATATTCCCTCCCCTTGCCGTCCGTCATGAGCCCATACATACAGGTCGTTCGCTTCCTCTTCGACCACAAGGTTTCGTAATTAACATCCCATTCATCCATCCCATCCATGCTCATCATCTAACCCACTCATTCGAAAATTCCATGCCCCATAAAAAGATAACAAAAAACCATTCGTCCATGTCTGGTCAACTCCGTCCCAAATGCGTGCGCAATCTTTCTGTCTGTCCATTTATACACAAGTCGAAGGTAGCACCAATCCCATGTCGATGTCTTTCCACCCCAATTGTACTTTTGTTCAAATTGATGAAAGTCTCCCAAATAATTCCGACCACCTCCTTTTTGAGGCAGAAAGATATGTGTGTGGCGTGTTTTCCATCCAAATCATCATGCCCGCTGAAAGGTATCATCAAATGCTCGTACTGCAGCAAAACTCTCTCTTCTCTTTCCTGCTCGGCTCGGCTCCAGAAATCAAGAATAAATATTCGATCAGCTGAACGCCTCACTTAGCACGCGGATACTCAGAATCATAACCAGCAAGCCTATCGTGACGATGATAAGCAGCGCAAAGCCAAACCATCCGAGCACCATAGCCGTAGTTCCGACGCCGCTCTTGACGCTGCCGTTGCCGAAGTCCTGCGCTATGATCGACGCTGCTACGGACGCGGTGTGTTGCCATAGGACGGAAACGAGCACGAATATCGAGGCGATGAAGATTATGGCGAGGGCGATTTGAGAGACAGGTCGGGAGGGAAAAGGCTTCACTTCTCGTTCGCTGCCGTCTCGGTCTTCTTCTTCGTGCCAGCCGGGGAAAGTGGCGAGGAGGAGGAGACAGATGAATGCGAAGATGATGGCGATGATACTGTGGTATGTTAGTGGCTGGTTCAGGTGTGATAGAGAATTGATAGGGGAACGTACATCAGGTATGGGAATACGATCATATCCTTGAATTGACTCGCGAGCCAAATCAGATTCAAGGGATCTTGCGTCAGAGAGATCTGGTCTGCAAGCGCGGTAGCATTGTTACTGCAGAGCCACGATCCCCCATCCGGGTTGATGCAGATACCGAAGTATCCGACTCGGGCTGCTAATACGGCATCTCCGGCGACGACTGCGATAGCGTTGTGTACATTGAAGTCAACTTGTGCGGTTGATGGCTTAGGCGCGTAGTCTTCGTAGTAGAGAGAGATGAGGAAGATATCGGGTATGAGAGGCGATGATGATGAACATCCTGCTAATAACAGTGCTGGAATGTGTTAGCTTGGTCATGTAATAACCTTGATGGAAATCAGGACTCACATAGTAATATGATGGCAATTGCAATCAGTATCATGAGTACATGGTGGTATCCGAGGAAAGGTATCAGCCCTATCGAGTGGTTAGCTAGTTGTCGTGGAATGAGAAATGCCCTGCAGCATTCTTCGGAGACATACTCATCCACCCAACTTGAAACCTTTGTGCCATCGTGTCTTTCTCCTACTCCTTGTCTCGCCTTATTCTGGAATCTGCCACTCCCGTCCTCCCTGCTTCGGGGCGACGTAGGAGTCGCAGCTGAGGAATGCTCAGCAACGCTGAAGATTGTGTGTGGGTTTGAGGTATGGATTCGAGGAATGTTCAACGGGTATCGCTATCGAGGAATGTAGATCTTAATTCAAGTCGGAGAAATTGTAGATGGATGTATGCGAAAGTGGTAGGAGTATGCACTGCTTCTTTCGTCGGAGGCAACGATGGTTAGAATCTATGTCAACAAAGCAGAGCAGTATAAGGGAGGAAGAGGTAGAGGATGCGTAGCAGAATTGGTTTCTTCACAAAAGGGTTTTGGCCTTCAGCTAGTTAGGAGTAGGTAGTGGTATGCGGGTGGATGATGAATTGCGGGTGGTTGGGAATGAGTTACGTTGTTCACCAACCCCTTCGATTTTGCGCTTCATCTGGAGCTTCTCGGCTCGCCATCTGTTTTCTTTCGCGCTGTTCCTGGCCCGGCAACACGGTGGCGTAGGCGGGCGCTAGTGCAGCCACCCTTGGCTTAGAGCGGGTTCGCTTCAAACTTAATTGTTTTGACATTCAAGGCTTTTCGTCATCTGGACCCTTGGGTATTTTGCGATGCAAGTGCAAGAATATCCCATTGTCAAAGATCACATTTCCATGCGTAACGAGCTGATGATTTAATCATTGCTGTATTGCGATCTTTCTCCTCTGCTTCTGAGGCCTCTTCTTGAAAGTGGCGCGTTCGGTTACTGCTGAGATCTCCATGACAACAGCGAATTACCTTGTTTCCGTGCGATTTTTGTCAATGCTTTTTGGCATGGTTGATGCGCTTTTATTTCACGGATAGCAGGGGGGATCTGGTGTTGTCATCGTTGCTAGATCTCCTATCCTCCTGCCAACAGACTCATCGTCACGCTGTGTGCGCCAAGTCAAATCTTTATGTCAAACTTTGCTGTACCAGCGCCTTTGACATCTTGGTCCGTATAGCCAAGATATCTGGACCACGAATGCTCTACTTCTTCTCACAACTGCGATGCGATACTACGCTGCATAATTCAGTCGTGCGAGCTGTTTGGATTTGTCTGCTTACCTTCACCGCTGCGACTCCATCACCTTGCTTGACTTTCTGTCTACATATGCTTGGAAGAATACGAAAAGCCCTTGCAATCATTATGAGAATTCAACTTGAGAAGCTCCCTGGAGTCTCAGTCGATTCGCGTGAGAGAAGATATGCTGGAGTTATCCTGTCGCTATATCTGAGGTGAACATACGGGCTATTCAGCTGTTATGTTTCTTGTCGCTTGGTACAATGATCATTCATCATGGTTATCATCAATGCACCCAGTTTACAGCTGCGAGAGAGCCTCAAGCATCGGTTCATCAAATTTTGAGTTGGCTATCATCAATTCTGAACTCAATTTCCGGGAGACGGCAAGTGTTACCGAGGTTTAGAATGCAAATGCTAAAAGCTCCTGAGTCACACCAAGCCTTTGAGCACAGATATGCGTAGGTAGCCTCTCCGAACATGTTCCAAGAAAAGAAAACACTATAAATGAGAAGAAAAAATTGACGAAGCCTGAATTTGCTGCGGTAAGGCTGTGGTATAGGCACTTCCTTTCCCCTTCATTTCAAATCGACAATCAAGGCTGCTCAGGAGAGGCGAAATCTGCAGAAGCCCCTATTTCACGCGGAAGGAGTGTTAAAATTAACCAATGCTGTACTCTGTATCTGTTGTGTACAGCTGCAATCCCGACATGACTCTTGAATTCTACGGTCTCAACATCGTTCCGTTTCTTGGCGTGCAGAATCTATCACACCTTCAATGCTCAATGGACTTCTTACTGGAGCACGTTCGCTGAGAGGCCGATTCCGGCTGGCCATCCAATATTGTTTGATGCAATTCGCTGAGACACGACTTTTGCGATCGTCTAGCATTTTGTAACCGAACAGTGGCGCACGAGGGTGGACAACTTGTATTTGATCAAGAGCCTGCTCCCGACGACTACATGGCTTGCTGGTCTGCTAAAACCCGCAATCGCAAAGAAGCATCTAGCCTACGATGTATGCCCTTGCTTTTTGAAAGCGGGCATTGCGACTCAGAGACGAGACAATTGTTCCCGCAGTCTGTTATGCAACTTGCAGTGAGCTTTGGAACAAAAACAGCTTATTCATAAGCACACACTAATTACTCTCAGATAACGCTTACCTTGAAGCACAGTCTGTAGACTTAAGCCCCGAGCTCTGCGCCCCGAATTCTGCTTTTATTGTGTCTTACAACGCATGTTTAACCTGCGTCACTCAAAATGGCGACAATGATACGTCCCAGGTTTATGTTGAGCCAAAATTTGCTCCATTCGTCGATTTCTGCTCGACGAGCGGTACAAACGCAACAGGCACCGGCCCTAATGCCACAGAGGCGGCAATATTCTCGTCCCAGGTCTCTTTGCTCGCGTCTGTGGCAAGTGTGGCCTCAGCAGCCTCGTCCTTGGGCCTGCTGAACGCAACAGCAACTGTCGTAGTCACTGTGATACCGACAACATTCCCTACTTTCACTGGTACTGGCAAGTATACCTGATCTGGTAGAAGAACATCTATCTCACTTACTTTCACAGGCGCAACACAAACCTCTTCTCCCAAAGCAACATCCGCACCAGAAGCCTCGAGCAAGGCCTGGATAGCAGGAGCAGTAGCGGGCCCGATACTACTCTTGCTATTGACTATCGGCACATGGGTTTTCAAGAGGAAGCGGAAACTGCAGAAGCAGCAAGAGACAGTCTTGCACCAGCCAGAAAAGGCGCAGCTACATTCCGATAGCGTAGTGAAGCCTAGGTTCGAGTTGGAAGGAGAAGGCGAGGTACAGAACATATTTGAGCTGCCCGCTAGAGAACCGGTGGGAAATGAGCTAGATGCTAGAAGAGGCATGGGGAGAGATCTTGGGTAAGATATATGTCTTGAACTGGAAAGCGAGTACCCGATCCAAATCATCTCGTCATGTTCGGCTTGATGATCAGATAATCAATATATTGTATTTCTTTGATGCCGTTCACGCGACTGTTTGTAGCAGGAAAGATGACAGTCTCTCAGGACATCGAGCCAGGGCTAAGGATCACGCGAGTGTTGTTAAACAATGCTTCGCACGATGGATACACAGGTCCGCCACCAACTTATTGTCCCTTTCGTCAGAATTTCATTGAAAAAGAACTTGTCGAGATGAAGGCTTTCCGGGCAGCACTGCCGGTGAAGCAGTGCTTTGTCGCCTTCGTTGACGACGAGTTATTGATTCGATCTAAAGAAAAGTCATGCGATGAAAATATGCCAATCTTAAAACCCCCTCTCGTGCATGGCAGGTTGACTCTTGAATGCATAGTGCTTTGGACGTACAGGATTTTGCGATGTGGTCAGGAAGTTGCGGAGTGGTGGGCTAGCTGCTGATCTTTGTCAATGACAGGCATAAGCGAATGGAAAGAGTGATTTGTTTGGGTACAGACTCAGTGAAGGGTTCAACTGGAAGGACATGCGGACGATAAAACAGAGCACTCGCTCCAGCCATGGACCAGCAGTGTTGCTCGTAGCAAACGAAATCGCAATGCGAAGAGGATTTTCACCACTCCCATGTAGACGCCTTTTCAGGCGGAAACGTAATGTTGGTCACTATTCGGACAAGAGACACAAGATTGCTTGAGATCGTGCTTGCATTTCATTCCGCTTTGTCCACGGCATACGCAAGTATGCAACTTCTACCACCACGCTGGAAAGCATACATATCGGACCGCCATCTAAAACACGGCAGCCAATTCCTTTTCGCGTCTCTCGTTCTTTCAATCCCCGCAAAGAAGATCCCAGCCCAAGAACGCCAGCCATGCAGAGTGAGACCAGACATCCAGTCCTTTCTCTCTTTCCTTCCTCCATCCTTCATCCCCAACATTCGCGAACCCCTTACTCATGCATCAAATCAGCGTTGAGACTTGTAGGAGGCCTCACTTCGCAACCGCAGCACTCAGAACTTGTGTCCTGAAGAATCCGCCCTTCGTCCGCTCGATGACTTGCTGGTATACGCTGCTAGGTGGGTGGTTCATAACGACTGTGCCCTCCTTGTAGTCGATCTTAGCATCGACTCTGGTATCTCTGATCAAATTGACAATCCACTTCTCGCCCTCATCCTGATTCAAGCCCAATCTCGCGCTCAAATCCTTGATGTCGATTCTCTGATGGATCTTGCAGTAGCTCTCGGAGATCAGATGTCTGGCAGCCTCGACAAAGCTATCTGCGGCAGAAACGAGGAAGAAGTCGGAACGGAGCACCTCCTCGGCTTCGGAGAGCTTCTTTTGGGCCTCCTCGAAATCGAAATCGATGTAGAGCGCCTTGATGAAGTCGGTTACCGGGTCTTGGTATTCGTAGTTCTCTTGCTTGACAATACGGATGATATCCTTGAGCTGCTTCTGGTATTGTCCGGTGTTTCTTGTGCGGTTTCGGTTGGTGATGACAGCTGCTGTGAGGTATCTGAGGATCCAAGGGCAGGCGGTTTGAATCGTGTTTATGAATGGTGCGGAGAAGAAGAGTTCGCAAATGGTGTCACGGCCAGCCTCGTAGTTGAAGAAAGGGAACAGAGCCCAGTGAATGAGCCATGTTCGGTGGGTGAGTTGTGCGAGTGGGTTGCTGAAGAGCTTGGTATCGATCGATTCCTTGACCTTCTGCACCTCCTCCATAGCAACCTCCCAGTTTGTGGTAAGGATCTCAGACGCGAGCTTTCCCCATGTAGCGGCGGCAACCTTGTCATTATCGGTGGAGAGAATTCGGAATTGGTAGAGGAGTTCGGCGGCTGCTTGGTAGTTTCCGCAGCTGTATTGGAAGTTTCCAAAGTCGTACAAGACATTGATCATGTCGAGGGTAACCTAATTATCGTAAGTAAATAGTCTCCAATTCTTGGCGTATCCCACATACATCGTGATCCTTCTTCAAGAATTCCAAGTTAGCAACCTTGTCACTTCTCAGTCCAGTAACAACGTCCTCTCTGCTCAGAAGATCTGTAATCTTCTCGCTCTCCTCCGAGTATTTGTCCAACCGATCCAGAACCTCCTGTCTCTTGGTCGCAAATTCAGCCGGGGTTTCCTCCAGACCCTCCAACTCGCAGTACAACGACGCGACATAGTCTGTCATGTTTGTCTTCTTCAATAACTCATATTTCGTCCTGGTAACGTCCTCGCTAGGCTCCTCCTCATCTTGTCCTTCGAGAAATTGCAACAGGGGGAAAATCAAGTGGCGGTCGAGGTGGGTGACGAGTTTTGGCAGCAGATCGTACTCTTTGGCGATCTCCTCAGGAGTCTTGGTGGGCGCGTTCTCTGCCATGATTGCGACTGGTTTGGAGTCGAGAAGAAGTCGTCGTCGTGGTGGGGTTCACTCATGAATATGTTTGTGGGCGCGCCAAAATGTTAGATGAACTAGTGACGTTTTCGGACTAGTCTGCCTCGCGGGGTTCAAGAGGCTCAGGAAGCAACCATACATCAAGACTGTACTAATGCGTGTTCAAATAGTAGTTGTTGGAGAGAGCACTCGAAATTGAAATGTCTCCGTAGAAATTTCCTCAAATGAGATTAAATTTTAATACATCCTAAGTCCAGTATGAGAAGGGGTATCTATGTCAAGCATGCTAAAAAGATCGTTCAAGACTTCGAAAAAGGGTAAGATCTCGAAATATCTAGAGAAGTATTGATATCAAATGCCATTGCTTCTTTAGAACCTCGTGTTGATCTCGTGTTGATCTCAAAAGACATATTCGAGGGTGTGTATTTGTATACTTTGGCGATTTCGCGCAGACGATGCCGCTCATTTCATCGTGATCAAAGAACGTATAATCTGTATCCATGTAGAACTAAAACCAATCTCTTCAACTAAAAACGCCGGGTGCTGTACCAAATCAATACTTCTCTATATCCATTGAAACTAACACTTCATGCAGTTTTAGATGCTGTTTGTTCAACCCCTGCCAACTTCAACCTCGCTAGTCCACCCTAGCGCAGCTTTCTATTCGAGATTCGCGACAACCTCAAGCTCAACTTTCCAAGCTCTCGACAAAGCAAGCCAGTCTACAACACTCAATTAATCCCACGACTCCTCACCTCCACAATGGCTTCACCACTCCCCCTCCCCTTCCTCCGACCAATGTCACTTCCCCGGCCCGCGACTCTCCACAGATACCTCAACCTATCTCGCCCAGCGCTCTCACAAACGACAACAATCCGAAAAGCATCAACCAGCACATCTCCCACACCGACACCCACAGCAGCCTCTCCTCTATCAACGCAAGCCTCCTCCCTAAGCTCCCCGCCAGCAACAACAACAACAATCACATCCTCCGCACCCCTCAAACCCTACCGCCTGATCCGCACACCCAGCAACAAGCTCCCCATCTACCTCCTCTGGAAGCGTGGGGGCAACAAGAAGCTCACGCGCGTGCGCAAGATAGAGGGCGATGTGAACGTGCTGAAGAGCGATTTGCAGGCTGCGTTGGGGGTCAAGGAGGGGGACGTGACGGTGAATCAGTTGGCGAGGCAGGTTATTGTGAAGGTATGTTATGATTCTCTTATATTTCATTCCGTCATTGAAGGGGCGGCGGAAAAGGGCAGAAGGGCCGAGAGGAAAGGAGAATAATTGGTGCTGGGGTTGAAGTGGGTGGTTGTGCGGTTCTGCACCTTGTCTTGGAGAGACGAGTTGCATCTTTGGGTTTGAAGAAGTCGTTAGAGAGTGAGATGAAGTGGATGAATCAGAGGCTAAAATTCGAATCAACAGGGACACATGAAGCCTCAAATCGAGCAATTCTTCAAAGATCTACAGCAATAGGAACGGCGGTCGCGAGAAGGCTAGGAGAGATTGCGAGATAGATGATTATCATTGTGGCAGGAGAGGGACGCAAAGGCCACAGAGTGTATAGTAGTGGTAGGCATTGTCTGATGCTTGCCTTGTGGCATTTCTTTATAAGAGATGCTACACGAAGCAGCACCACACGAAGTGTGCGTGGGAAGCACAAGAACTATATCAGTGAGAGGGATGGATGTATGAACTGTATCATAAATAGAAAATCAACATTGTACGAGTCAGAATCTCAATTTCAAGCCGATAAAAATTGCGAGCAAATTAGGTCCAAGCAATTCATTCATTGCGTTGTTTGTCTGTCTCACTGTCTGTCTGTCCGCTCGTCCATCTCTCTCAGTTGACAAAAGAGGCTATATGTACACTACGGTCACTTTCCTACTCCCCTTCCCATCCTGAACATCCTATCCTTTCAATACATATTTTCCTGCAGTCCCAACTCCCTCCCTCCTCTCCTTCTCCCGATCAGCGTCCAAGCCAATACAACTTTACAGTAACAACCGAGAGAGCAAGACACACTTGAGACACAAAATAGAAATCCAAAAAACCAAGGAAAAGTAGTAATTTCGTTAGCCAATACAGCCAAGCCATGCTGGTAAACAAAAGGCAACTCGTTCACATCCATCATGTAAATTAAACGCCGACCGACCGACTCCACACGCTGCTAACAGGTCATTTGATGCGTCTATGGGATGTGGTACAGAGTGAGGTGGTAATAATGGAAACATGTATTGCTTTCTCTGGCCCTTCTTCACGTGCCTAGCCCCGCGTATGCACATAATTGTTTCAGAACTCCTTGAAGTCGAGGTTGCACGATCCGGAGTGCTCCTAATAGGCTGTCCTTTGATGGCAGACCGTGGAGAGGTATAGACGAGATCAAGTCTTCCGGGTCTTTAGACTTTTCTGCCAATCGGCGGAGGACTGCAATACCACCCATGGTAACATGAAGCAACGCTTCATCGTCGACACCTTTAGGGAACGCTGGTGCCCGTTGATGCTGAGGATGAGGTGTTGCCTCAAGACACAATAGCATTATCAGACGACAGAGCTTATGGGCAAAGCCATCGTCCGAAGTCAGCCAAGATCTTGCGACGCCCGCTTCATATCCAGGTGCCAAATTAGACAGAATCTCGGCAGCAAGCATTCCTTGCATCAAAGAGGGTTTCCTTGCTTCTACCACCGCAAGTAGCCCGCCTCGTTTAGAATCAGGCTTTTCGTCCGGTATTGTCGAGATGGCAAGACCAAATGTTCGGGTGAGAAGATCAAATGGTGGGAACGACGCGACGTCTGAAGCGAAAATCGTCTTGTAATGTGTCCGATTGGGCTCATCTCTGGCTAGAAGCTTGGCGAGCGTATCCACGGCGCAAGGCAGGTAAATATGGACTGCGGGGTCATAAGAGGAAAACGAGACTGTGTCAGAGTTCATCGAATTCGGCGGAGGGCAAGGTGCAAAGGCAAGCAAAAAGTGCATCATGCATAACGCTTGCTCCCGTCCAGGTAATTCAATCGACTGTGCCAAATTCGACAAGAATGTGATCACATCCTTCATGAAATCCAAAGTGTTCTGGTTCGTTCGCAATAGCATGTTTCGAGTGCCAAGGTATCGGATGACAACGCACAAGAACTTGATGACGAGTTCATCGGCCAAGAGAGCATGATTGTGTTCCTCAAACGAAAGGTTTCGAAGGATGGTTGTCAAGCACAGCAGTCTCTCAACAGCTCTGTCCAGCTCGTACTCAGGAGAGCCAAAGAGTGGGATATCTCGAAGCCCCTGATTGTCGGACCGACAGCCACGAGCAACATCCTCATAAGAGCTAATAAGCATCACGTCCGAGACCTCTGCTGCATTCTCTGCAAGGAGTTCGACTTGAACCTCGGCGCAGTCAACTATCGTTTCCACAAGATCCTCGCATTGGCGCACGTCTAGTCGGACTGATGATAGCGTTAACATGGCCAGAGTATCCAGAGCCATCCGGACTTCAGCATTGATCCCCGATTGCAGACTCATGGTCAAAGCATGAATGTCAATCATTCCCATGTCTCCCACAGGAGGCATGTCAGGTCGGTAGGTCAAGATCTTCTTTCCACACTTCTCTAGCGACTCCAGTTCATGTCCACCCCAGTTGTCTAGCACCCGTACCTTCGGCTGTAACGTTTCAGGTAGATCATGTGGTTTGCTTGCAGCCGGCTCGGTTGCACTGACAAGCTGTGGCGATGCCAGAGTTCCAAGCTTAGTTGCAGAGATGGGAGAGGGCATGGTGAAAGCAGGTCCATTCTGTGTCGGTGTTGCATCAACACTTCTGGAGAGGCTGTTTCTTGAATGGCTCTGCTGTGCCATAGCCATTGGATGTGGTCCTGGAGCTTGTGGAGTCGAGAAGCCATTTACCGATGCTTGTTGAGCGTGATGTATTGGGGCCATTTGCTTGACGGGAGTTGTATGAGGGTGTTGCTGTTGATTGTGGTGCTGTTGGCCCATGAGCTGCTGTTGCTGAAGGAAGCTTTGTGATTGCTGCATAGCCTGAGGGTTCATTGGTTTCGTTGGAGACATCTGGGGCGCTCCAGCCATATTGGGATTTTGTTGCATCATGGCAGCCCTTTGGCGTTGTTGATTCAGCTGCCATGCCTCTTCGAATAGCAATAAGTTACGTTCGTAATGGCTCTTCAATTGCTGAGGCGCTGCTTGGTTTTGCAATGGATGAAACTGCATTGCTTGGGCAACTTGACTCCAACCATTCTGCTGTGTCACCTTCTTGTATCCACCAAACTTTATAACAGCCATATACAATGTCAGCAGTGCCACTTGACGGTCACCCACGATCGGGTTCATATCCAGTGGGAGATTCTTCTGCTGCATAAACGCAACCAGACTTTTCATAAAGCTCTCGGGGTTGGGACCGCTCCGAGAAGGAGTTGGAGGTTGTTGTTGGGGACGCATGCCAGCAAACTGGCCATTAGGGACCTGCATAGGCCCCTTAGCCATGGGGTTGGCGCCTGGTGGAAGGTTTCCTTGACGCGCTGCCATCATATTTCTCTGCTGGATCTGCTGTTGTAACTGCATCTGCTGGTACATCATCTTCTGTTGCTCCAATGGATTCTGAGGTCTCTGTTGTCCGGGCTGCGGTGGTTGTTGGCCTTGCTGATACATCTGAGGCTGCTGCATATGTGGTTGCTGCATCTGCGGTTGCTGCATTTGAGGTGTTGTCATGCCGCTTGGAGGAGGTGCTGATGTCCGCTGAGGTGGAGGCGTAAAGTTCTGTGCGAAACCCTGGGAGAATCCTGGGTTCTGAGCATAAGGATTGCCCGGCTGAGGCGTCTCAGTCCGACCCCCTTGTTCTGATTGTGATGGCGATGCTTGAGGAAATTGTTGCGCCGCTGGGGAGAAGGGATGTGGAGAGGCCGTAGAGACTCGTTGCGGGACGCCACCGGGACGTAGCTGGTTTGCAATTATGGGAGATGGACTGGCATTTGCTGAGCCATTCTGCAGATGTGCATATGGAGGTTGCTGAGGCGCATGTTGTGGAGTACCATTCTGAGGAAACCCGGGATATGGAGCTTGTTGAGGTGTTTGTGATCGCGAGTTTGGCAGCATGCCAGGTGCTTGACGCGGCGACGTTCCCAAGCTGTCTTCCCTCGGTCGTGGTCTCTTCGCAGGCACCACAGGGTTGGTCTGATATACGGGATTGTTGAAGGCAGGGGAGCCATTGCGCATCGCGCCGCCGTTCTGCATCCTCTGTTGAAGTTGTTGATTCTGGAACTGGGAAGGATCGAAGGAGGGCGGGTTGTTCATGAAGGTCGAGTTGTCGAGCATGGCTCCGTTGGGGTTGGGATCGAGGTTGAAGCCGGCGCCATTGTGGTTTTGGACGGCAGCGTCGTTCATCCAGGAGCTCATTTCTGTGAGATAGTGAGGCAGCCCATCTGCAGGCGAAAGTCAGCGACACTGAATTGAAACTGGGCCTCCATAGATGGCCGCAAAGGTCAAATGGAGATGACCAAGCGCGAATCGAGGTCGACGCGATGGAAGTCGCGATGGGGGTGCAATGAAATGGATGACACCAATGCCTCAGCATCCGCAGCCTCAACGACGATGAGCAGCAGGCGCGTAAGTATCTACGCCATCACGAGACATCGAGATACGCGCAACAGAGGAGGGTTGGGATGGAATGGAGGTCTTACCTAAGTTAATATCGCGCCTGGCTGTTGATGTATGCTCAGAGGGTTCTCTTGCTCGCCCAAGTCAAACCACGCGAGTCCAAATCGGGGCGGGTAATTGGTGCTAGGGCGGACTAGGTTTCTATTTTTACCGACGAGATGTCGCAAATTACGTCGAGATCGCTATGGAAAACACATCGTCAGCTTGTGCTTGTTGGTGTGCCGTGCGTGTCATTTGATCTGCGCGTGCGAATTGATGGATTGCGCAACGGTGTTGGACTGTCGATTGAGATCACGTGTGGGTGGTGTGACCAGTTGTCGCCGGTAAGGTGGCAAGTTGCCGACCGTATATCCGACGAGGCAGCAGCACTGAGAGGGAGAAGGGAGGACACCCGGGACAACATACCTAATAATGATGATAGTACCAACTCGGGCCTGGAACATGAGCCTCGAGATTGGATCTGGATCTGGATCCAGCTCGCTCGCTGGTTACGACTGGCGGAGTGGTGCCGAGTGTTGTGGATGGGGCAGGCCTGGAAAGCCGGCTGGCTGGTGGAGTGTCTTTTCCCCTCAAACGCAACGCGGTGACACTGAAGTCATGCGGCGGGCTTGGGCTGGTGCGCAAGGAAGGATAAGCAACAAACCTACCCAGAAGTTGATCAAAGGAGTGACGAGATCTGGCTGATCTGATCTGGTTTGATTTGGCTGGGTCTGATCGAGGCTACGCCTGTAAAATTGTCGGTCGATTAGTCCGGGAAACGGGATTCTCCTCTCCTGAGTGAGTTGGCAACGCGGCGCGGTGCGGTGAAGGGATGAAATAAGGATGGTGGGAGGCTACCTTTAGGCGCAAACCGAAGACTAGACCAAAAGATTAGACGTTCTCTGGGCCCAACAGGGAGGCGAATAGGCACACGAAGTGGAAAGGGAGGTGAAGGTGAGGAGCAGGGAGGTCCGGCGTAGGCGTCCAGAGTGCGTTATCGTTAATTGGGGGGGAGGGGAGTTTCTGCTTCTGCCACGGGTGCAGGTGCAAGCTTGCGCTGCTGTGTGAAAAAACCTAACCTGAGGGAGTTGGCTAGGTAAGCGATCGAATCAACGCCCGCTGCCGGGCGTGAAGGCAGATCATCTTGTCCCAGCCACCGACACCAAACCATTTGCAGTTGCAATTTGAAGTCCGAGAAGCTTTGCTGGCCTGTGAACTGTGTACGGATCGCGAGTATCGTGTCATTTTTGTCCTGTGAATCTGTCTGTTAATTTGCCTCGAAGGAAAACATGATCAGTACTGTATAGCAATAATTGTCACCATCCAGCTGTAATCCTTGGTTCCGTTTCTCGATATGTGAAGCTGCAGGCTGCTTTAAGCACGGTCTGGGATAGTGCTGGAGCCGGCTGTGATGGTCCAAAAATCAAGAGACGTGTGACACACCAAGAACATGGTCGTAGAATAATTCCAGGAAGTCGTGATGATCTGAGAGAAGAATCATGAGCTTCAGGAATGTCAGATCAGGTGTGTTGGCGGTGATCGAGGCTTCCATGCCGTCCTTTATTCGTCGTCTGAAAGGCTCCAACTCTCGGCTGCTACAGCGGCATGGCAGTTGGCTGACCATTGAATTCCGATCATGAACGGGAACGTCAATCGAAAGCATTCAGTACAGGAAACGACGTGACAGGACAAGACGGAATAATGGGAGTGGAGGAGAAGGAATGAGAGGGCCGGCGAGCGGCGAGGGGATGGAGGGTCTTTATGTAGAAATGCCGAGCGATCAATAGTAATAGTCGTCAAAAGAGGACGACAGGGCCAGTCTTTTTTAAGCACACCTCACACCTCACACTCCACAGGTCGTGACAACCAGCACGTAGGCAGGCAAGGAATGAAGAAAGATGAGCAGACCAGCCTGACCAGGGCAGGCACGGATAAGCTTCTGCATGGTTTGGCGTCATAAAACACTCCACGCTGGATCTTACCTGTTGGGACTGGAGCTATCTCCTCTGGCCCATCCGAATCCAATCCAGAGATTCGTGCTCTTTGGTCCCCTTTACACTTCACACAAACCAATGTAATCTTGTTACAGACCGGCGTCCTTCGTAGCATGATCGCTTTTCTTATCCCACCGCCATTGTCCCCGCAGAGCTTGGGTTAGATTTGTTCTGATCTGATCTACGGGCAGCTGTTCTCTCGGGTGAGATGGAGATAGAGGGGCAAATAATCGAGGACCGGCATTCTGGGGGCTATCCCGGCTCGTTCGTTTGACCTCACCCCAAACACCACTTAGTATCCTCACGGTGCACCTGCGACTGCATCCAACCTTTATTCCCTGATGCCAATCTCCAAATTATTGAGCAGACATTCAGATCGTTCTTCTCTGCCCACCTTCTGCCCTCTCAGCTTGTGCCACCGGCTACACACCGAAATATCACATCTGAGACCGCTCACAATAAGGCTATCGGCGGCAAAGTACGAAGGTAGTGCTTCCTTCCTTGGACCCGGCTTCCGAAGATGTCAACTGTTAGTTTTGGGGTCAATTTAACAGCCAGTAGTGGAGACTCTTTATCTCCCACACCAGCAATCCGTAAATTTGAATGGACAGAATTCGACGGATGAGCAATGGAGCCTTGGTTATGGACGGGAGGCGTTCTCTCTCTTGACCTCTTCTACTTCTTATGAGCAAGGATGATAGTCGACGCATGCCAGCTACCCTGCATGAGACAGCGTCCAATCCGTTGCCGCGCATCACAAGCCCACGCTGCATGGATTAGCACGGATATGGCCAAAAATGGATGCGCTGCTGGATAAAAGCAGACGGCCGTGTTGGGCTGAGTTTGAATTTGGATCAAGGCGGACTTCAAAGGATGTGCTGCAGGAAATCGGGACCGTCCTTGAAGTTGGGAGCAAAAGCAATTCATAGCGATTGCCTCCCATCGCGAGCTGCATCGGAAGCCAAGTAATTTAGCGACAGTCACGTGTGCTAGCGTTCAACCCCTGTCGGGAACTTGTGGAATCTGGAGATGCGCTACTTGAGTACGACGGGACCTTACGACATGTAACGGCATCGGAAAAGAAGGTGGTGACACACATCCACGAATAATTTACGCGTTCAGGTATCAATTGCCAATCCCGTGCTCAGGCTAAATTTCGACGATATGCCCAAAAGAAAGGCAAAGGATTTGGGGGAAACGGAACAACCTCGAAGGTCGAGTCGTCGAATCTCGACCAAGCCTGAGCATGTTGCACCGGAGCCATCAGTGAAAGTCCCAGCCAAGAAAGCCAAGAATGAGTTGAAGAAGGAAACAAAGACACCGAAACAGGACGAGCCAGTAGTAAATGACAAGGACGAACAGGAGCCAGACTCAGTATGTTGCTCCGGATCTTTGTACTCTATGTTTGCTTCGCGTCTCGAATCGAGTGCCCAGTTGTCAACCAGCCAATCACGTGTATCACTTTCTACTTTCGACATTCATTATTCTCATCTCTTTTCCAACAGCTCTAATATACCTTACAGAAACCCATAAAGCCAGTCAAAAAGTCCAAGTCTACCACTGCTTCTACAGCGAAAGCCAAAGCTGCCGAAGAAGATGGTCCAACAGGGCGGCAATACTGGCTTCTGAAGGCAGAACCGGAGTCCAGAATCGAGAAAGGCAAAGACATCAAATTTTCAATCGATGATCTAGCTGCCAAGACTGAGCCAGAGCCATGGGATGGTGAGTCCTCTTCTCCTCATACGCTATATGTCCAGGACTAACATCACGACACAGGCATCCGGAATTTCGCAGGTACCTCACTCTCACAGCACAGAGGCATACTGAACGTCGTGCTAACATGACCAGCACGCAACAACCTTCGCGCAATGAAGAAGGGAGATCTCGCGTTCTTCTACCACTCAAGCTGCAAAGTCCCCGCAATAGTCGGGACAATGGAGATCGTGCAAGAACATACACCTGACTGTCAGTGAACACTCTCATTCCTCCACTCAAACCTCCAATTTAGTCTTCACTTCGAAAATAAGATCCAAGTCAACTAACACACCCACAGTGACTGCCCATGATCCGTCAGCACCCTACTACGACGCATCATCGAAGCCCTCCGATCCAAAGTGGTCAGTGGTCCACGTCACATTCAAACAAAAGCTCAATACTCCAGTCACGCTCAAGGAGTTGAAGGAGTGGCAGGCCGAGAAGGGACACCCGCTAGAAAACATGCAGATGTTGAAGTTGACGAGAATGAGTGTTAGTAAGGTGAGTAAGGGAGAATGGCGGTTCTTGGTTGATGAGATGAAGAAGAGGGGTGATGTCGTTGAGGAGTAAATTGTTGGCAATATGGACTCTACTGAGGAGGAGAAAGAGGTGTATGAGTATGTCTGTAAGTCCGCAGCAGTGTACAATATTTAGCAGCGAAATCAAGCTCATAGTAGCAATATCCACGTTTTCCAGCTTCTCCTCATGGTTCAGCTCAACGAGTACGACCAGCCAGTCCTTGGGGTCTAGTATGCACATATTCAAAGTTCTGACGACGCATTTTCTTAGCTTGGAGAGTCAGCGTTTTTCGCTTTCAACCTTTTCCTTTACTTGACATAATCCATGCGGCTAATGCCTTACATCCATTTCTCCAACCCATGTTTATCGATCCTCTTCTAATGGTCGACAGATGTTTTGGGAAGCTAATAGGAGGTGGAAGGGCTTCTTCCATCGTGTTGTACCGAGCCTCTTGTTCTCGATTATCGATCTTGATGGCCAAGGCTTGCACGGGATGTAAGGGTTGCGAAATCATAATAATATTGTGTTGCAAATGTGAGAGAGAAGGTATTTCTGTGTATTCGAGGACAATATTTCAAAGTATAGCTCGTGCTAAGCATACGAATTGATGTTGTGAACTGTTCACGAGACATCGGAATGTCGTACCGGATTGCCGAACTCTAATGACTTGTCAACAGCCAGTGCTGAGTTGATCCAATTACATCGAGGCCTTAATACAAGAATATATCGTCACCAGTACAGGTGCAGCGATTAAACACAATTCATGACCATTATCGAAATTCGGAGTGTTGCTGATGAGGACAAACTTCGGTACTCGCTAAACTGCCCCCTATCGCGAACCTGAGTCTCAGCACTCCGACGCTGTGAGCGACTCCGATTTCGCTACGCCTTCCCGTGACAAGAATTTCCAGATCACCTCAGGGCATTCGCCTCCCGCGCCCTCCTCAAACACCATATAACAGCATCCAATTACCAACCCAAACAGTGCTCGCATAAGTACCATCAAGCTAGAGTCAGGAGTCAAGGCTCAAACATGGACGGGGTAAGACACAGCGCCCATCGTGTACCCATATATCCGTGCTTTCTCGAATTTCAAAGAGGGCCGTGCTGATCAGACTCGTTTTGATGCCCAGACCGCCGGGACTGCATCGCACCAGCAACATTTAGATCTCGACTTCAGCCAGCTACAGCTTCCTGGCTTTGGATTCGATGATCAGGATCTGCCATTGTGGGATCCATCACTGGAGATCCAACCTCATGAGAATTGGAATTCTCTAGATGGGCTGGATTTCTCTGCCAATGCGGATTTCTCGCTACCCCTTGCTACAGATGATGGACACAACGATGTGACTTACATAGCCGAAAATGACTTGCTGCGTGACTGGCCCACGAACGTCGAGAAAGTCGTTCCGAATGAACAGGATTTCCTGCGCTGGGTGAACGGTGCTTATAGGCCAAATGAGCCATGCTCGTACTGTCGGTACCATCGCTTGGAATGCCTCATTATTCGCACGACGTTCTCAAATCCGAATCCGGTAGCTGCATGTTCCAGCTGTGTTGCGCTATTCAGAGAATGTAGTCTGGCGATTGGGGAGAAGAGGAAGCCGTCAGAGTTTGAGAACAACCAACCTATTATGGGTCACTTGCACGGTGTGAACGAGGAATTCGAAGATGGACTTCAGTTTGTGGATTGGGGAGATGAAGCAGATATCTCGGCTCCAAATACACTGCCCGAGGCATCTTCAATGCCAGAAGAATCATCAGTGGTATCCCCAACCAAAGGGAAAAGAGCGATCTCGAAGCAAGATATCCGAGTCCTCAAGGCATGGCTGTCTGATCATCGACATGCACCCTATCCAACTGAGGAGGAGAAGTTGGAATTGAGAGCTGCCACTGGTCTCACATTAATGCAAATTTCGAATTGGTTCGCCAATGCAAGGAGAAGACAGCGACACATTCAAGGAATACCTATCCCAGGACGGGGACGAGGCTCAAAGCACAAACCATCTTCGCCGGGAGCTGGAGATCTAAGTCCAATTTCTCGATGGCAGAATTCGCCTCCCGAGGACGACGCTGTTGACCCATCAGCAGTAGCAAGAGCACTTGCCGCCGCATCAAGCACCTACGGCCAACACGACGGCAAGGTAACACTTACCAGACACTCATCTTTTGACAATGTCTCCGTCTCCAGTATCGATACCAACCGCTCCGACCTCTCAACCTCATCCTCCAACTCCGGCTGGAGCCACAGCTCCTTCGCCTCCCGACAATCCTTCACCCGCCCCAAACGCCGCCGCCGCCAAAAACGAGAACACTCAGACAAAACCACCAACACATTCACAGACCACTTCCACTGCACATTCTGTCCAGACTCATTCAAAAAGCGCCACGACTGGCAACGCCATGAAAAATCCATCCACCTCCCCCTTGAACACTGGATCTGCTGCTCCGACTCCGGCACCCTCACCACCCTCCTCAACGGGACTCAATGTCTCTTCTGCGGACTGCAAAACCCCACCCAAGAGCACCTCAACAGCCACGAGCACAACTCGTGTTCCGAGCGTCCCGCGTCAGAACGAGCATTCAGACGGAAAGACCATCTACGGCAACACCTCGTTAAGTTTCATAGGTGTTCGCAGCCGCTGCCGGCGGTCTATGAGATGTGGAAGGTGGAGTGGGGGGAGCTGAGGAGTAGGTGTGGGTTCTGTGGGGAGGGGATGGTGAGTTGGGAGGCGAGGACGGAGCATTTGGCGACGCATTTTAAGGAGGGGGCGGTGATGAGTGAGTGGAGTGGGAATTGGGGGTTTGATGAGGAGGTTTTGGCGCTGCTGCAGAACGCGGAGGTGCCGGGGATGGAGAGCTTGGGCGGAGATGCAGCCGTGGGGATTTTGTGAGATTCATGAACTTGTCATTGGAGCAAACAATCAATCGATTCATGGATTCGCAGGTCTTGTTGAATTTCCAATCATTGCTGTGCTGCAAGTGACGGGTATGCCGTACCAGCCGCGGCTATCAAGACAGCACAGAAACGCATATTCGACCTTCGGGATTTGCAAATTATGCATGTAAACTTCCTTGTACCACAAGCATCAACAGAGTTCAGCTTGAGGCAGACCAAGAATAAATGTTGGTTCTTCTCTCACACGTTCGGGAGTCCGCAGGAAGCAAGGGGCGCGTTGAGCGTCAAACCAATGGATATTCACGAGCGTTAAGCGAGAAGGATTCAGGCGCTGGTTGATGTGATGTTTGCTTTGGATGTCGTGTAACGCGGTGGTACTCGAGTGTGAGGCTTTGGAGGAATTGCTCTTTCTCTGGGCATTTCTACCTCCTTGAGCGAGGACTAGTCCGCAGTTCAGCGGCTATGTTTGCTTCGGATGTCGTGCAACGCTGTGGTACTTGATGGCAACGCATGCTTCGAGATGGAGGGGTGTTTGCTTCTTCTGAGCCGACCGAAATTTCCTGGTCTTAATTTGTACTGCTTTTAGTGGCAGCATTCGTTAAATCATAATAATGTTTGCGGCTTTTAAAGGCCGCTTTCCCAAAGGTTGTTTACATACCAAGATGATGCCAGTCAACGATAAGCTAGATATTGGATTGGAGAGTCTCTGCCGAGAAGATTCGCCAAACAAAGGACTTCCAGTCGAGCATTGCCAGCGACCGATGTGCGGCCATGACCTCAGCAAGTTTGAGGATGCGATTGAGGATGAGGGTCTTTTACCCATGATTGAGGGACATAGCCTTGTAAGCGAGAGTGAGAAAGACACCCCGATTGAACAGCCCGGTTCTTTTGAAGACGAGGATAAGCTCATGGACGTATTCACTCGTTTGGCTAAGGAAAAGCTCGAGGGGATGATGAGTGGTCTGCTGGAAGCGATGGTTGAAAGACTGCGAAGTGGACAGGACGGGAGCAAGGAGCCCGACATAGAAGCGAGTCCTCACCACTCCTCCGAACAATACGAAAGTCTTGGACAGCCCATCAGGCATGACAAACATGGAACAGTCGTAGAGGACAAGCTCACAGATACAGACAGCGCTTCTGAGGATTCATTCTCCTGGGATTTTAAGCGGACCAAGACGGATGCGCAGATTGCACAGGAGGATAAGGAGAAGAGGGCATATTTTTCAAGGTAAATTTAGTTGTCCGGACCAGTGGTTCTAAGAGCCTGTATCTTATCCTCTCAAACTGATTTAAACGCAGACCAGAGTTTGACCTAATACCCGATATCTGGAAGCATGTATGGTCTCGCACCAGTGATGATGGCGGAAGCGAGGATGATGACCGCGGAAATGAGAGTGACGACCATCAAGACGAGAATGATAGTGTGGGTGAAGACGATGACTATGGTTTAATGAGACATTCTCTGGCAAAAGAGCTAGCTGTGGCTATACGTGCCACTCTAAGCCCTCCCGAACATGCCATGTCCTTCGGCGACCATTGGCGTACCAGTCACGATTCCGATGATTCAGTCCTCAGCCCAGCTAAGCATGGACATCTACATTCGATCTTGAGCTTCATGGGAATGAAGTTGGATGTCCCTTGCAGGGACAAAGAATTACGTCGTCGATCATTCCCAAATGGACCGGCTCTTCATATTATTATAACCCGAGTGGCCATCGAAGCTGTGAACATAGTTCATCAGAGAGATCTGACGATTGAGACGCTTCTTCGTCGTTGCTTCGACAAGGGTTGGCTGTTCAGGCCATTCATGTGCGCTTCCTATCCGAGTATCGAAGACATTTATCTTGTTTGCCTTGTCCTGGTAGAAGTCTCTTTCATCAACACAAGTACTGGTATTATGGATGACTTGGGATTGGGCCAAAACCCAGACTTCAGGTTGAAAGAAGATAGAAAAAGTCTTGGTAAAAGCTACATGGCCATGACATTCAGCACGTTTCAAAGAAATCTTAACAAGCCATTTCAGAAAATGGTCGAGTCGGCGATTAGGAGCGAGGTACCAACGAATGATGATATGTTTCGATGTGATGATTTGGATTTATGCAGTCTGATAAATCTTGGCCGGATCAAGATATTCTGGACTACGGACGCCTTGGAACACCTCCAGCTGAACATGTATAGCTCTGGATATGGTTACCTAAAAGTTTACTGGTTCAAGTCGTCTCCGGGAGCGGATAGATACTACCCCACTCGGTATGAGCTGGGTCTATTGTGCGAACGAACACTGGCTATCGATTGCTTAGTGTCCATGATGTTTCCTGGCGTCTGGAAGAAGAACTGGAGGATACTTTCAACATCATATTTGGAAGTCGCGGAAAGAGTAAGTCGCAAAAAAAAGCGATGCGGCGAGCATATGAGCAGATACAAGCGCCATGTTGGCTATCTCCATTCTACAAGAATATCCCGGCCAACTCGAAGCTAAGTGACACCGGATATCACCTCCAGAAACCTGGCAGACGTGACTACCATCTTCTTCGAATGGTAGACTACATGAAAATGTATCCACCGGATGGTGTTCTGGGAATGGAACTTCATCTATGGTGTCCTCGAGAATTGGCTCCCTTCGTCAACTATTCCCACTTCTGGGTCTACAGAGAAAGGCTTCGTGTCCTGCGAAACTAGTATGTTACTCCACAGTACCGCCCGTGTTGCGATCGCCAGCTTACCACAACGTAGTATGGACTCGGTGAAGCCCAAAGGCGTCCGCGGTCTTCTCCAAGACGACAGAAACTCTATGGGTGAGCATTGATACCCCAATTTAGCTTGAGCCAGTTATTGACGCAGGAGAGGCTTCTACACCTTCTGGTTCGCAGCCATCTTCGGCACAACGAGCGTCGTTCTGGCACTTGCCAGTCTGCTCGTCTCATCGCTACAAACTTGGGCTGCATTCCATCCTCAAAACGTCAATGAAAACAGCTCGGCTTGAGAGGAAACTTTGCAAGTCGAATGAAAGACGGCAAAGGGAGACGAATCGATATACCCAGATGTGTTGAGATCGACACGGGAGATTTGGAATCGTAACGGAGGTCAATTGCAACTCTTTTGGAACTTTCGTCAATCGTTGTTGATTACATAGTATGAATAATATAGAATAGGACCTAACAGTCATTATGTGATATTAAAAAGGCCTACGACCAATCCCTGGTAAAATCCTGCCACTTTGGGGTCTCCACTTAGCGAATAACATGGCCCTCCTCTGCCTCTGGCTGGCTCTGCTCGGTACTCAACTTTGGATTTCTCAAACAGAACGCGAACGCAATCAATGGCACGCAAAGACAGATACCAGTGATTGTCAACAAGCGCTGAACATGCTGATAACTGTCGATAACCGCAGCCCTCTCGACCGTTCCAACAGGATACTCAGCAACGAGCAAGAACGGACTCCCGTAGAAGCTAGCGGCCAACGTCTCATTCCCAGTGAACGCCAGTCGGTTTTGGAGCTGCGAGTAGAGTGTTTGCGTCCAGATGGCGCCCGAGACGCAGTTGCCGAGTGCGGAGCCGACGTTGTAACTTGCAAGATAGATACCGGTGATGACGGCAACATGTTCGTGCTTTGTTGCGGCTTGGATGGAAGCTTGTGCTGGGTATGGGAAAAGACCTCCTGCGATACCCAACAGAACCTGAGCGCCGATGACACCGGATTGAGCGGCGTTGTTGTGACCACCTCGGTAGTGAATCAAAAGACCGAAAGCAACCAGGAAGAGCATCGTTCCGGCCAAGATGAAGTATTTGAGGCGTCTGACCTTGAAGATGACGAGCGAAACCAGGACACCGGTGATGACTGAGCAGAAGCTGTAGAGTGATGAAACTCTGGTGGCTGCCTTGATGCTGAAGTCAAAAGCCACGATCAAGACAGTGTAGAGGAAGTCACCCTGGAGATACCACGCGAAGTTGAGGAACATTGCTATTCCGAGGGCAGCCCAGACAGCACGATCCTTCAAGAGGTGGAAAGGAAGCAAAGGGTGCTTGGCTCTCAACTCCCAGAAGATAAAGGCTGGAATGCAGAGAATACCAATGATCAAGGGAGCGAGGATATGTGCTTGATGCCATTTGGATGCAACGGCTCCAACTGCAGTGGCTCCACCGGCCAGAGTGAGTGGTACAAGGATGAGTGCAAAGACTGCGATCAAAAGAATAATGCCGATGACATCGAGCTGCCAGAACAACTCCACCGCGAGAGCTTTGGGACCTAGCATCTGGAATGGCGACTTGTAGGTGTCTAAAACACCATTTCTTCGGGCACGGCGTCCGGCAATGAAAAGTGCCAACATCAAAGGAAGAGCACAAACGGGGTAGATGATGCACCACATTCCGATTCCCCATCTCCAAGAAGTTGCTCCCAAAACGGCTTGGGTGATATCGCCAGACACCCAGGTGTTGATAATGAACGGTGTCGCTGGGATGTACGAGAAGAATACACGGCTTCGCATGGAGGTGATATCCGCGATAATGACTTCAACAAGTAGGATGACGCAAGTATATCCGACTTGGTAGAGGACTGCACCGGCACAGAAAGTCTTCACTCCCTCTGCACAGGTCTCTACAATCGTGCCAAGCGTGTAGAAGAAGACGGACAATGCGACAAGTTCGAGACGACCGAAGACATCAGCGACTTTGGCAGCTGTTGGCTGAGCTGCAGCAGCGATGACACTTCGGAGGACATTGATGGTGGAGAGAAGCGAGTGAAGAGAATAGCTGCTCGTTGCGGTCGCTTGATAGGTGTAACGAACTGTTCCGTCAAGTCCGTATGCGTAGGCAATGAGGAAAACGCCGAAAAAGAGGAAAATGCGGTCAGCAAGCGTGAGCTGACTCGCTACGGCTTCGATACGAGCTACACCAGGCGACTTGGCTCCTATAATCTGGCGGTCGGGGTTGGTTTCGATTGTGTGAGGATATACGACGCCGGGATCTTTCTTCTCTTCTTGACTTCCCTCCCGAGGTGTGTCTGGGTTGAGGTTCATGATTACTGCTGTTCAGCCGAGCCTGAACTTGGTCTAGCTTCGGCTACTAAACTGATGACGAGTTTCCAGGAATTACTGAAGATCGATAAGAGAGATGGAATTTTGTTATCTTCACGGGGGGGATGTCTTGCTTTATACCATGTGGTCGAATCGGGCCGGGATCGACTCCCACGCAGACCCAAGCAGTCCAAATCCCGGTCGATATTCATGACTTGGTGGCTGCTCAATTCCAGCTCTTGGGAAGGAAAATGTGGAGCAAGTGAAGGATTTTTGGCTGACAAGGAGCGATGTGACTGGACGATGGTCCGACACCCCGTGAGATGATCGCTGCAATCTTATCAGATCAGAGTTTTCATCTAATCAGATGATTCGCCGCGCGACTGGTGGGCTTGTCGTAGTGGGGGCCTTAACGTATGGGGTAACCGGATCCGTTGGAACTCAAGAACCCTTGAAAAAAATTGATAATAACCTTTCGGCTTGGCGGTACCAAACTTTGCTGCCCAGCAGTCTGGAACTGCAAGTCGGTTATGTGAGCAGATGGTTCATCCGCAATCGGAGATTTGGACTTTGGTAAAGTGAGGTTTGAGCTGCATGTGATATTATTGACCCTCGACTTCAATTGTTATTGTACTGAACAGACTCAGGAGCGTTCATGGATTGCATTCTGCCGAGGTCCATACTGACAGGACGAAGGCTAGGCACAAGGGATGTAAAAACCCGACTATTACACTACTCCTTCCTCCCAACTTCACGACACTCCTGAAGGGTTTTCATGAGGACCTGTGTGACTTTCGAACCATTACCTATTGTGGTGGTAGGGATATTGATCGCACCAAATGAATGATCCCAGAAATTTTCCAGGAAAGGCCTTCCCAATTGCCCCGCCTCAAAGGCCGATGTGCTGTATCTCCCACAAGACTCTCAACTGAGATCCATACGACCAGGCCTTATGACTAATCTAAATCTCTACCAACAAAAACAATGGGCTTTGTTCTGACAAGATTATGAGACGAAACATGAACAAGGACATTGTTAAACCCACAAAGAACACACCACATCTCAACATGCCCGTCCTGAGTACGTGGACAAGGCCACCTTTCTTTTGTTCAGCCACTAGCGATTGTTTTCTTGGGAAATGGATCTGGATTAAGTGTGTATAAATTTCTTTTTATCAATCATCTGCTCAATCCTTTTCAACTCCTCGAGAAGTCAATCGAGCAAACCCGTAAAAAGAAGCATCATGACAAAGCTAAACGATGAATACAGACTTCAAGGTGAGTCCGACGAAGACGCAGCTCTCCGGCACGAGTTCGAGAAGGCTCGCAGAATGGACGCTGAAAAGGTCCGTCAAGAGATGTTACGGAAGGATGAGCTCGAGCGTCAGAGCCAGCTTGCCAAGAACTCTGCATTGCAGAGCCAACATGGTAGACCGGCCTCATTTGAAAACCAATACTCTCAAATGGGGGTTCAGCAGCTTGGTCCTGTCCAATCGTTGAATCCTCACAAACTTTCGTATTCACAAGTGCTGGCTGAGCACACTGCGCATGGCTCACCTTTCAGTCCTGCGACTGAGCTTCGGTATCCCCGAATGAGGGCTGAACCGATGGGTGCTTCCAATTCGTTCACTCCCACAGGTGGAATTCAGCACCCACAGATGATGGCTGGACAGATTGGTCATGCATCATCCTCCACTCTCGGAAGCAGACTTCGAAACGTACGAAGAACGGCAGGACTGCTCAACTCAACCTCTGTCTCCAATCCCTCAGGTAGACTTCCGCACTCGCACATGTCGGCCCAGGACGTGAATGCTGATAATGCTTTCCGTTCCTTGCATGGCGGGGATCGACGAATGCCGGACCGTGTTGCTCCAGACTACACACCCGGTAATCTCTATCCGGATACAGGAAACAAGCACCGGTACCCACCAGGACCTTACTCAGCTCAGCAGACTGACATGCCTTGGAGCAAAGACCCAGCATACATCGCACTGCGAGACAGCAAGGGCTGGAGCCAAGGCCCCCCATCCTTCGATCCAGAATGGTACGATGAGAAGAACCACCATCGATTCGACAGCGACCTTTTCATCCCCAAAGGCCTGTTCGACAACGTCCCAGTTCGGGCTGCCCCAGTCCCGACTGTGCCAATCGCTGCACAAGAAGCTGCCCCTCCAGCCATGGCACCAGCGGCACGCAAAGACAGCTATGAAGGTAAGTACGGAGTGATCTACTGGTGGAGCAAGGCCAACGCACCAGCATCTGATTGGAAATTCAACAAGTGGATCTCGTACCTTCCCCGCAAGGATGTAAACTGGCGCGAGCTGTTCCACGAAATGACCGGCGTCCCTATCGAGGTCATGGATGATCAATGGGTAAGTGCTCAACCTCACTGGGTCAAAGCCTCGGCCTCTACAGAGGCGCTGTTGAAAGGTGGTTGGCCTACAACCAAACGGTAAGTGGCCTTTCTTTGGAGAAGTCCAGGGACTGTAATTCATTCTGGGCCTTCGTCTCACATTTTGACGCTCAACCTCCCCTATTGCTCCAACGCTGGCAATCCAGGGGCAGCGATTCTTCGATCGATAAAACAATATTAATATTAATGAGTATTTTGATACTATATGAACAAGCCCCCGCCCCTCCCCCGCCCCTTGCCCGCCCAACGCGTGACACGTAGTTTTCAAGATCAGGACAGAAAATATAGAGAAAATGACAAGTGAGAGACGCGACAACCAACAAAAAAACAACCTTCGCTTAGCGGTGGGTCCATTTTGTTGACTTCTCTTCCCAACGCCCAAAAATCTACAAAACAGTAAAGACTGGAAGAGAGCATGAGAAAAGCCAATCAACAGAAGAACCAAAAGAAAGAGAGACAAAAAAAGCCTCGTTAAGTCTTCGATATGAACTCTTCGCCGAACTCCGATGGGGGGTACTCATGAACCCGCGCGTTGGAAGAACTGGGTAGT
Organism: Cadophora luteo-olivacea; assembly: GCA_026120085.1. Taxonomy (NCBI): domain Eukaryota; kingdom Fungi; phylum Ascomycota; class Leotiomycetes; order Helotiales; family Ploettnerulaceae; genus Cadophora; species Cadophora luteo-olivacea. Next base: position 365,067 of record JALRMC010000006.1, read on the forward strand.
CTTGCTCAATCTGAACCATGAAGGAGTAGAGGAGACTGATGAAACCCGCTTTCACTTATCGTGGGATCTGCTCTTGCTTGAATGATAGAATGTGCTATTTGGTTAGATAAAGCTGGTAAAATTTTGTATGCGAAGTTGGAGTTTTGGTGGGGCCTGGAAACGAAACGACGCGAAGCTGGGCCGCGCTTTGGACAGATCGCGATGAGAGAGCCACAATAAAGATCTGCTTTGTTGGGCGGTCTGTGTGGTAATGAGACGTATCATTGTTACCTCTTTGAAAATGCTTTAGGGTGCTCACACAGCTTCATTCAGCCACATATTGGACGTCTCAAGCTTCCACCCCTTCACAAATTCGATTCCATCACCCTCCCTCTTAAAGAGTTGATTCCAGTTCGCGATTTCTCTTTGATGCCCATTGAAGGCCACTAATTGCTGTAAAACAAAGGTTCTGCCAGCCTCAGCCACATATACAGTGTCGTAAGAAGGCTTCAACGTACGTTACACTCTACCCTTCCATTCCTTCAACGCTCCCCTGCTCAGGTTTGGCACCATGATTGAGCAACACTCTCGCGCCAGGCTTCAGTGCAAGGAAGAGTTTCGGCAGGATCTTGATAGCGCTCGCGTCCGACCAGTTGTGAAAGATCCAGCAGAAGTATTACGTATTAGCAAAGTCACGCTGAGGGGTAAAGAAACCGTGTGTAGTCAATTCGACTAGTGATGCCAGCTCTGGAGTCATCAACATGCCAATCAAATGGGGAGCGCATACTGGGGAGCTCTTGGATCACGATTTCAAGAGATGGAAACCTCTCTATGCAGACGCATTCCCTTGGGAGCCGCCACTGAGCTGTTAAATGTCAGACCTCGTATTTATCAAGGAGACAAGGACATATATCGACGACAGGTGCTTATACCAAGCTCCCCCAAATAATGGTTGTCATACAGGCTATATGGAGCACAGATCAACTCCGAGGACTGTTGCACTGGGCTATTCGTCTCCGACTTACTCAAGTCAAAACGGAGTTTTTCGAACGTGGTTAGCCTACCAGAAACAACTCGTTGTCGATCGCCCATATTCCAGTACAAGATCGAAAATTTCTTGAAAAACATCAAAAGGCACATAGTGTGTATTTCCACTACGGAGATTAACCACCATCGCATGCTCCATATCTGCGCGAGCTCGCTCTGGTTCAACATTCGGCAATCGATATTGTCCATCACCAAACTTATGATACCTCCTCCCATTCTCTAAGCATAGTCTCTCATACTCGAAGACTACGAAGTGTATGCTGCACTGGAGCTGTAACTCTCATATCCATCGTCAGCTCCTCCATCGTCGCTAGCCTCGATCCGAGCGACCCTCTGTGCCCTGTCTACATTATGAGCAACACCTTGACTGGGACTTTCATCTGGGGAGCGCTGCTGACTCGACGAATCTGTCATCTCGTGTACTACATCGAAGCTTGATTTTTGTGATGCTTTTTGTGATGCTTTTTGTAATGTTTGTGATGTCCTTAAAGGGCGAAGACAAATTTGGGGTTTGGCATCTCGAGGTGGGAGATGTCGGACCACTGCGTGATTCTGATCAGGTAGAACAACAGAACTAGTATCCTATTCTGTAGCCCGATGCTTATCATTGTTTGAAATGAATCGATTGGATGATCCCTTTGGCTCCAGCTCCTCCCCAGCCATTCCCATTGCAGGGTGCAGCGCGGCATAGTTGTACTTACTGCAGAAACGTGACCTTGAAGCTCATTCGCACGCAATTCAGCTGGGAGGTTAACTCTTCTGATACAGAAACTCGACTATACAGGACATGAGACTTTGAAAACTCTTGAATTATCAAGATCCGCGTAATGTATCTTCCCAACAAGTCGATCGGATCGACCAAGTGCTGTTGAGTGGCATCCCTTCGCTTACGTCATGAACTACCAGCAGCTATTCCCCTGAAACCAAACAAACTCGTTCTACATCAACACATTTGTATGCTCCTACTCGCCATTATCTAGATGATACGCTCAGCCTATCGAAGCTCATTGTTTACACTTCCAAAAATATATCCAACATTACTCGCCAAACAATTCGGAAATCAAGTCTCTACAATGAAGCGCAAAGCCGGCTCATCGCCCGAACCACCAAGAAAAGTGGCCAAGCTTGCAGACTACTGCAGTACTCCCACACGTCGAGATTCAGAAGGAGCCGAGATATGGCCAGCTCCGGAGACTCAGATTGTAGCTGCACGAGAATTCCTGCTCAAATGGTCCGTATTCGAATCTAGGGAAGCTTGTTCGGCTAGAGCATCTAGCTAATATCAGCACGTACAGTGTTGCAGCTCAGAAGAAGACCCTCATAGTCCCAGACAAGGACGCAGATGGATTAAGTTCGGGTGTCATTGTTCACAGAACTCTGGTGAAGTTAGGTCTTGTAAGTTCAGCTCAAGAATCTGGCCCCTCCAGGTGTCATCGGTATCGGGTATCTCATTCGCGAATGCCCGTAAAATGTCTCAAATCGTCCGATTTTAATCGGAATTTTGGGCCTTTTAGAGATTGATCATTATGGAAACTATCAGCTGATACTTGCTTCCCATGATCAAGGATCCAAAGCTGCTTGATGTTCACCTCGTTCAGAAAGGATCGAATATCCATGAAGGTCTTGAACGAAAAGTAATGTCAGAGAAAGAAGCACATTTCATCATTGTGCTTGACCAGGGAAGCAGAGGAGCTCCTCCAGTGGTCGACAATCCAGACACCAAATCAATTGTCATTGATCATCATCTCAGCGATGATTTCCCTGAAGGTGCAGAGGTAAGTCAATCGATAGGTGGAAGCAGCTTGTGCTTGTTTAATAATGAGATCTAGGTTGTATCAGCATGTCACTGTCCGCCAGTTGCTACATCAGCTCTTCTCACCTATGAGATATGCAAAGAGCTTCATCCGGACATTGCGGCAGAGTGCGGCTATCTGTGTGCCATTGGCACACATGGAGACCTGGGCAATACTCTCAAATGGCTACCACCATTCCCAGATATGACAGAAACATTCAAGAAGTACACCAAGAAGGTTCTCAATGATTGCGTTTCATACCTCAATGCTCGTGAGTCTTCACCTTGTAAGAGCTTTCAAGCATGTTTTGACCTGGAACAGCTCGACGCACTGGCACTTACGATGTGATCACCGCGTGGGACGCGCTACTCCAAGCCAAAGATCCCAAGGAGATACTGAGTAATCGGCGTCTAATGCAAGCACGCGATGAGATCAACATCGAAGTTGAAAAGCAAACACACACGCCGCCCAAGTTCACCAAAGACGGAAAGATAGCGGTGCTGAAGATAAATAGTCAGGCTCAGGTACACCCTGTTATAGCTACACGATGGGTGAGCTGTGGAATTCTTTCCGAAAGTCGTGAACTCTATCTGACAGGCCCCTAGGCAGGAACACTAAAATCCAAAGCCCTCGAAATCATTATGGTAGCCAACTACGGCTATCTGCCAGGCAAAGTAAACTTCTCCTGCCGCATCGCCCGCTGTGCTCGGGATCGGGACCCTCCGGTCAACATCATCGAGTCTCTAAAAGCAGTAGCGAATCTCGATACAGGCGACTTGATACAGCGAATGGGTGAGAGTTTCGCCAGAGGTCACAAGGAGGCTTCGGGAGGTATCATTCCCACGGCTGAGTTTGAGGAATTGTGTGCTTTGATGAAGGTTGGTGAGAAACCGGATAAGGTTGATGGGGAGTCACCAAAGAAGAAAGGGGAGGAGAAGCAGAAGAATACTTTGAATAATTATTTCAAAAAATCCTGAGGGTAGATCTGGGGCTTGGCTAAAACAGGGGGTCTGTTGAGCTCCCGTCTCGCTTGTGGTGAGAGTGGACTTAAGTGTTAGACTGGCAACATGACTGGAACGCCGAGAATTACATCCTGTCCATATTTTGTGCCGTTGACTTCTTTGACCCCTTCGAGCCGTTCTTCTGGCGCGATCTGTAGACGTGTTTTGATTTCTGCTAAGTCAGCTTTAATGGGATCATCGAGCTGGGAACACTCACGAGCTTCTCGCCATTCTTTGTTCGTCGGGACCTGGACATCTTGTCAGCGCCAAAAACAACTACACTGGTGATTGGAATCCCACCGGACGACCAGAATCCATGAGACTCTTGAACTGCATGAATATACCTTGTTTCAGTACGAACCCTTCCCGCTGGATCAAAGGTGATTCTACCATTCGCGAAAGGTCAGTCTGGCATTGCTGGGACGTTGAAAGTGTGCTTACCAGTCACAGGTTTGAGGCGCATATCACCTTTTGACCCATTGAAGAGAACCAGCGAGAGACGTTGTTCGTGTCGCTGGTCTTCGGGAGGTTCAGCAACCTTGTGTAAGGTGGCTTTGAAGTGCCCACCAGATATCACTGCGAGACATTTTGTTAGTCGTGGAAGTTGAAATAGTGTCTTGTTCGGGCGAACGAACCCTCAAGTGTCTCCCCTAAGTTCACAACCAATGCCCCGGGATTGTATTTCACATATCTCCACTTGTCGTCCTTCCAAATCTGGAGAGCGGTGACAGGCACAGAGAATAAAAAGGTTGTTGTTCCATAGTCCGTATGTCTGTGAAGCTTTGTAAATCTCCACCATTCAGTTTGAGGATGGACTGTTCACTTACCCGTACATCCTCACCCCTTTCCTCGAGACTCTACTGTCCTCATCCAGAGGATAGAAAAGCGCATGTCTGAAATACCCATCGCCTACCAAACCATCATGAGACTGTACCGTGTCTAGATATTTTCGTTAGCCATGCTTAGTGTCCATCAATTGGCCCTGAGCAGTTGCTACTTACCCCACAAATAATCATCAGGCAGCTCAAGAACCATCGACAGCAATTTCAACAGTCGCCTGTTCACGGAATTGACAAGATACTACATGGACGTTAGCTTGGGCTATCTTTCCTCTACTAGATATTTATGCTCACATCACAAAACGCAGTAATCTCATCCATAAACGGAAGAATACACCGAGGAACACGATTGGGATCTTCAAATTCTGGCGAATAGAAATTGAACTGCTCAATCCCATCATAATTTCCCTTCTCGCGCTACAAATCAATCAGCATTTCCAAGTCATCTTCAGGCATCGTGTTAAAAACCTTACCTTCCACCCAAACCTCGGCTTAAACCCGGCAAAAACACCAGTCGACGGATCCCACAACAAACGCTCTTTATCTTCCTGAGATATGCTCTCATGCAAATACTGAGCCAGGGAGAATTGCCGATGAAGCTATCAAAGCTGTCAGCACCGCGTTACAAGAAGGCAGTCAGTCAATCAGTCTCAGTCATTGGCGTAATATACCTGCTCAAGCGAAACACCATAATTCGTCAGAAAGAGAAACCCATCTGCTTTGATAGCAGCTTTCGTCGTAGCCACGAGCTCAGCGACGATATCCGGATCACCAGAATCGAGAAGAGATAGCTCGATAGTCCTGAGGTCTGCCCATTCGAGATCCATCTTTGTTTCCTGCGGAGGAATCCATGGCGGGATCTCGGGCTTATCGACGGTCGAAACGGGTGCTTTGAATGGGGCTGTCATGTCTATGTTGTTGTTGAAATTTTCCGATGATGCTGTGGGTCTGGCTGACTTCAGTTGCTGATGTATTCGAGTGTTGTTGTGAACCCCTCTCCGAGAAGGCGGGATCGCCAAGGGGGCTGGAGTTGATGCTTGGGTTCTCGGCTATGGCGCATCTCTGCCTATCTTCGAATGGCATAGGATAACCTGACGACGTCGATCGATCGATTGATCTGCTTGTCACTCGGCTTCAGATAAGAGCACCTGCTCTTGATCTCCTTGGTGGATCTGAGAAAGGCGCCGGCCTGGTAGGATACGTCCCTCAAGGCCAGTGAGAATTAGAATCGATTTGAAGCTTAACAATATTGTACATCCACCACTCATGAAATCTCCAAAGGTGCCGACTTGAAGACATTCGGACAAGGACTTCGGGTGTCAACGCTGCACCAGCTGTAAAAACACTCTGATTGTTGGTAAATTCATGTTATGCTTATGCTTTTGAAGACAAATGTTCAAAGTATTAAGATTAGTTCTCGCTAATCGTAACGACAGTCAATAGCGATTCATCCAACCAAATCGCTCAAGTAACACCAGAACACCACCAGCCGATTGCCGGCCCAGATATATATCCCGAAACGCCTCAACATAGTCGTATATTCTCATAATGTGATGCCTTCCATCAAATGTCCACATCCTCATCGCTCAAATCATGTCCCGAACATCACCTACTTTCGCTCCCCACCAGAAAAGTCAGACTTCCTGAAATCCCCTTCATCTCTACGATCGAGCCCTGCCCCTTCTCCAGATCGCCTTTCCTGGCTTTCAGCTCGCTGTATCCTGGGCCGTTCCTTGAATTAATGACCCTGACGCCCTCGCCTCTCGCCACGATATTTCCCGATACACACTTTCCGTGCACCGTGCCTTCCCAAGCACTAGGATACCTCAAATTGATGGATGCAGAATTGGAGGAATGTATAGAAGTTAAACTGTGCAATTTGATGGTCTCAGCTGTAGCTCGGGGATCGACTTCGAAGAGTGCTTGAGTTGCTATGTTGCCGGGCGGGATCACCAGGTAAGGCTCGTCATCGCCGACAGGTTCTTGAGTTTCCAAGGAGTTTGAGAGAAGGGATATGAAAATCGGATCAAGAACATTGACGGTAGTGGTTCCACTTATGGTGTGTGTCTCAAAACTGTTGTTAGGAGCAGCGGGTGATTCGCCACCACGGAGAACTGGGAGGCCGGTGATACTGATTGTGCCTGATGTGGTCTTGAAAGTGTTAGCGGAGCCCAGATAGTAGGAACCGCTGATGGTCGATGAAGTGGAGTGCACTGTAGTGATGTAGTTTCGCGGCGGAGGAGTGTATGACCCGCCAACAGGACAATTGACGCGGATGGTACCAGATGATGATCCGACTTCTAAATCAGCTGGGGCTGGTGCTGAAGGGAGAACTGGCTGAGGAAAGACGTCTACATGTATGGTTCCTGATTGCGAAGACAAGCTTAGGACATCCATCAGAGGATAGTTGCCTTTGATGCTGCCAGACATTGTTTCGACGAATACTTTGCGTGAAGAGAATGGAAATCCATCCGAGGATCGCCAAGTCGGAACATCTGCTTCAACGTCGGTCTCTGTTGCATTAATATCTGGAAATCTGACACCGCCAGAGATTGTTGTAAACTTCGCACGGCCACTAACATTGACTTTGACGTCGTCCAGAACTCTCAAGGTAAGTGAGATAGCCTCAATCAGAAGGTTGCTGAATTGAGCATCTTCAGGAATCCACGCTGTGATTTCGAGTGAGACACAATGAGTCCCTCCGGCGTTGAGGGGTGCTGCCCTTGGCGTAATGATTTTAAGAACTCGCGAATCCTCGTCCCATGATTTCTCGACATGCAGACTTTCATCACTGACTTGAACATCGACTGTGAAATAAGCACGATTTCCATGCTTCGAATCCTTTGGTAGTCGACGTAGTCTAATTTCACCAACGGTGCTCACATATTTCTGGGACAACCCACCCCCAGATTCATGAGTAGTTTGCAGAACTGTGAGATCTGATCCAACAGGGAACTCATAGGTTACAACGTCCTCCTTATGCTTGGCTGCAGTGCAGTATGGGGTAGATGAGTCGATGGGTCTTTCATCTCCGGAGTCGTCATGGCCAGGCTGACCCTTATCAGGTTGGCTACCTCCATTACCTGGTGGTGGTAGTTTATCGGCCTATGATTAACTATCATTAGCACTGGATTGAATGCCGCTGTTAATGGGATGTGAATATACCTCTTTATCGTGGCGGAAAGTAGCCGTGGTAAACATAGTGAAAATGACTAGAACAAGAACCGCAATTCCCAGATGTTTGAGCCAACGCTTCTTTGTAGGTGTCAATTTCTTTATAGATGCCAATGGTGTATTTTCCGTCGGCTCATATGCAGGCGCTCCCATGCTTTCCGGCTCGCGGGCAGGTGGAATACCAGATTCCAAGCGATGCTCTGGGAATGTACTGTATGATCGCTCGGCTGGTTCGCTGGTTGTAGTAGGGGATACTGGACTGGGAGTATATGCAGGAGGAGGACCGTTCAGTAAAGCACTGTTCTCCGAGAACATTTCTTCGTTTCGCCGAGGTGAGACAGGTGAGGCCGGTGTATATGAGGTTGGAGGAGGAGGAGACTGTGAGCTAGCTGGCTGGGACGCGTAACTCTGTGAAGGAGGTGATCGTGATAGTAAAGGATGCATTGACGTCCTCGAACTTTGTCCTGCGCGTTGTTGTACGTTCGGAGTGGGTATCAAAGTCTTGTCCTCGACCCTTTCCTTCCTGTCGAGTGATGGATCCGCAACCATTGTATTGGGCGGCATCCCGCTTCCTCCTCTGAAGTATCCATCGCTAGGACTCAATTCGTCACTGAATGACTGTCGGTCAGATTGGTTGTCGTCCTCCTCATCGTTTGCGGAGTACAAATTGTCGGACGGGTGCGACATCTATGCTGCTGCCTTGGCGATTAGGGGTTTGGCAATAGTACAGAGCAGTACAAAAGTAGATGCCTTGAGGAATCCACGATGTTTGAGGTAGCAGCAGACAGAACAAGCAACTTACACTCGCAAGAAAAAGATAGACAAGTGGAGTAGTAAGCACGGAGGAATTGACGATTCATTGGGAACTACGTAGGCAGTTTGAAATGAGGCGTACCTAGGTAGGCAACAACGAAAACACCACAGAGAATTGGCCAGGATATCTCAACCCCACTATCGAACTACGAATCACCACGGGTGTGGAGGGAGAGAAGGACGTGGGATTGGCTGCAATTGTCAGCCCGCATTAAGGCTTGCATTATTTGGGAAGGTGGGTAAGGCGATTGCAGGGGCGGATGAGGTTAAATCTGATAAGAGCTTGGTACACACGTGCCTCGGCGTTCAAATGCCATACTTCGGAGTTGAAATTCGAGATGTAAACACAGGGGAACTGCAAATCCGTGGAAGAAAAGTTGATTGACTATGAACTATGAAAAATGAAATAGGAAAATTGAATTAAAATCCAGCATATTCGAAATATCAATTCCGGAATATTATCGTTACCTAAGTAGATTCATAATGGGTCGCAAAGCCAAGGTGTAGTTTCAACTTCACAACCTCGCTTCCTTTCAACAACAGGCTTACCTGGAGCACTGCCAAAACATTGAATTGCACCCAATGGCTCGTTCTTCCCCGGATTTCGCTAAACATTGTTTACCCAAAGATCCAAATACCCCCACAATGGCCCCCACACCAAAAATCCATAGTGAGTGTGACCACTTATCCCAGTAGCTCATCGCTGCTCTCCTAAACAGTGCTCAGAACCAGATTGGATGCTCTTGAAGCATCTCTCGTAGCAGATTACTGATCGTGATTCAGTCCTCGGCCTAGGAAACTTGGGTCGTCTCTTTGCCCATGCACTAGCTACGTCGTCTCACCCACCAGCAATAACCCTCCTCTTCCATCGTCCAGTAAGTCATCTGTCCAATCCCCAGGACTTTACCGAGACATTCCTTATGAGGATCTGGTCCATGACTGACACTCACATCAAAGAGCCTACAAGATGACTGGGAAGCCGCCAGCCGTCAAATACAGATAACTTCCAAAGACCTCACCAGCACCTCCACATCCTCAAAATACACAGTAGAAGTCATAAATCCCAACCCATCTTCACCATCAACCTCTACTCATTCACAAGAACCCATCCAAAACCTCCTCATAACAACCAAGGCCCAACACACCCTCTCAGCCTTGATACCGCTCCTCCCCCGCCTCACCCAAACATCTACCCTCCTTTTCGCCCAAAACGGCCTCGGAACAATCGACGAAGTAACCACCGCCTTATTCTCCAACCCCTCCACTCGACCCCGATATCTAGCAGCCATAACCTCTCATGGCGTGTACTCGACAGGGCCATTCAAGTCCGTTCATGCTGGATTAGCGGAGGTGAAAGTTGGGCCTGTAGATGCTCAATCCTCTTCCATTTCCACTTCCACTTCCAACCGCAATGAAGGAACGAAAGATGGAGATCAAACCCTCCCCTTCCTCAACGCCCTAACATCCGCACCCATCCTATCCTGCACCTCCGTCTCAGGCCCCACGCTCAAAAACCTTCAACTCGAAAAGTTGACCATTAATGCGATTCTCAACCCTTTAACCGCCATCCAGGGTATCAAGAATGGAGAAATCCTTCAACACGCCCCCGTAGTCAGGATCACGCGTCTACTTGTGGAGGAATGTAGTCGTATCCTGGTTTCACTGCCGGAGCTGCAATCCCAAGGTTCGTCTTCAACTTCAGATTTTGAAGATGAGGGCGGGATGAGCCTTGAAGAGAGATTCTCCCCGGCTAGACTCTCGACACTTGTCACGACCGTAGCGCAGAAGACGGCTGCGAATACAAGTAGTATGTTGCAGGATGTTCAGGGTGGGAGGAAGACGGAGATAGAGTATATCAATGGGTATTTCGTGAGGAGGGCGATGGAGACAGGGGTAGGGTGTGTGATGAACGAGAGGATTGTGGAGATGGTGAAGGGTGGTGTGATGGTCAGGGTTGAGGAGCTGGAGGGTTTATTTGAGGGGTTGGGCAGATGAGTGAGGTAGAGGTGAGTAGTGATCAGATGGTGGAGTAATATGGTGTGGCTGTATTTGTATATGTACCTGCAATTCTCTACCACTTGGCCTGCTATGACTAGAAGCATAGCCATGTTGGAGGCAATGGGCCTCGGCACGACTGTTTTTGAACGTATCTTGTGTAGTGTAGCGCTCTCTCGATTCTTTTGCTGACTGCCTGCTTCATACAATATGTACAACGCCCCTCCTCCCATTCCATGCACCCCTCATTAGCGAAGGTCAGATATCACATCCACCCAGCTGTTAATCCCAAACTCAAACTTCCTCCCTGATCAACATCCAGCTTTACTTCGACCTCTCACTTGGCGTAACAGCGAATGTCGGTCTCACAAATCTGTTAAACACGCAAAATGTCAGCCAACTGCTCTTCCACGCTTTTATCTCCTCCCATCATATCCCGCTCCACCTCTCTTCTCCCCCTTCACCAACGAACCAAACCCAGATCCCAACCACCCTCCAGGAACCAATGAAAGAAGACATACCTATCCGAGTTATAAGGACTCGTCTGGCTACCCAACAACGCCTTCTCCCTCGCCTGATCCGCATAATGCCTCCTCACCAAATCACGGTCTTCTTCCGCCGTCAGGAGAGGAATGAGGTGGATTCTCGACCACATCTTTTCGCGTGCGAGTTCGCTATACACCAAAACAGTTAGCATCGCAGTTCTAATCAGACCAAAATATCACCGTCCTCTCGGATCCCCTCCTCGACTCTGCCCTAATTGTCCCCTTGTGGGTGTATGCTGGAGCACAAAGGAGACGAACTCGAGGCAATGGTATGTGGTCATGACGAGGAGTGGCAAGAAGTGTGCCGAGGGTGTGATAGACATACTTCTGCTCTCTGATTCCCTTTCCAACCTTGTAGAAGCCGAATGTCATCACGCCAGCCATAGCGACGAGCATGACTGATGGGCGGAAGCCCCGCGCGGGTAGATTTCGCTGTTGGGTAAAAGATACGTTAGCATGCAATCTCTTCCCTCACTTCGCGCCCTGTCCTATCCTTTTCGGTATCTTGTTGTGTCTCGTCGTGTAGCTGGTCTGCTGCGTGCAGTTATGCCTCTGGATCTGGATCTGGCTTCTGACTTGTGACTTCTATCGACCCAGCTCCAAGCCCAGCTTCATTCCTCAACATCCTCTCCCTCCTCCACCTCCCTCCTCCTCACACCTCATCCTCCTCCCAACCCAGCCCATCCTTTCCTCCTGCTCCGTCCTGCTCCCCTTCCTCCCCCCCCGAAACCCGAAGCAAATAGAATCCCACATACCTTATACTGAACGGGCTCATAGCCCCCCGTGGGCGGCAAATCTTGAGGCATGATGAATATGCGTATATCTTCGTACGTGTGCTGGTGCTGTCTCAATCGCAATCGCAAACGTCAATCCAGCGCTGCAGCTTGACTGAGAGTCGTCGTTCAATCGCGAGCTTGAAGTTGCGCTAAGCTTGTTCCGGCTGGATGGTAACTTTCTGCCGGGCGGTGAAGCTGCTGACGAGAACCAATGGGAGGGGAGGGGAACAAATCACCCAGGTCCTCGAGGTGGACGGACATCGAGCATCAGTTTGCACAGGAAATCCTGTTATTTACATGTCTTTTAATTGAGCTCACATATCATTATGAGTGCACAAGAGATTTGCAAGGTGCAGAAGATTAGAGCACGAAGAAGGATCTTGCATTGAGAGCAGCATCTCGCCGCAAGATTGTCTGCTGAAATATCTTCCCTCCTCACTACGATCAAGAAGAAGCATACAAAGATAACCTGAACAAACGCCTTTGCTATGCTCCGACCAACCAACCTCCAGGCCATCCCTTCCCAATCCATCCAAACCATCCCAAACCAATATCCCAACCTCGCTACTATGAAGAAGGAAGCAGAAAAAGATACGCCCACATGCAACTCCTTCCATAATCAGCAGCAGAGCGAGCTCAGCCAAATACTCAACAACCGGAACACCAGGCCCCAATCTAGCCCTTCTAGAAATGGGATATGCAAAGATCATCGTCTCCTTTCGTCGTCCTTCTTCTCTCCTCTCATCTCTTCGCTGCAAAGAAATGTATTCGTATAAGAATGAACAAGAATGCAAACTCGGACCACTTCTTTCTGTGTAGGATCAGGTGGATCCGTCAGCACCTTGAGCCTCTAGCTCCTCGCTCGCGAATGCCGCCTCAAGATCAGCTTCAAGATCATCTCCGAAGCCGTCATCGCTGGCGTCTTCTTCTTCACCAGGTGTAGGAAGATTGGTTATGTCTTGCGATAATGCGCTTGTGTTGTTCGGGGTCTTTACGGCATTCAGACCCGTCGTTCTCGTCTTCGCAATGCGTTGCTTCTTTGCCAGTGTGCTCTCCTCATCACTCTCTTCGTCCTCGGTAGCCGTATCATGATTTCTCTTGCGTCCTCTGCCGGCCTTGCTTTGTTGGCTCGACATACTTTGTCTGCTGACATCGCTCTCATTACCAGAATCATTGGCTTCCGAATCTGAAGCCATGAACTCATCAAGTTCATCGTCGACACCTCCCCAGTCAAAGCCCTTAAGATTGTCGATGGGTGATGTGCCTTCTTGTATCTCATCTGGCATCACCCCCTCGTCGTCATTGGCCGTCTCATCTTGGCTGCTGGCAGGCACACTCTCGCGATCTTCATCCTCACTCGCAGAATCTTCCGAGCTCTCTTCGGAATCACCTATCGATGATGGCGCATCGGAGTTAAATCCGTCATCTCGCACTCGATCAGCTTCATGGATTGTGACCTGATGGATGTTAGTTTCTACGCCATGATTGCTTGCTTTCTAACATACAAGATATGGCGTCTCGTCCTCCTTCTGCCACTTGCTCATAGAGTTCAACAACCATTGTTGATTGACGATCTTAATATTCGGGTATTTGGCTGCTTGTCGGACCTTGTGAGTGCGGGTTCTGCTTGTGGAAGCTACCAGATGCGTGACTTTTCTATTGACCCTGCAAGATATTAGCCCATAATTCTCCGGCGATATGAGAGATACATACTTTGATTGGATGTCCGCACCAAAGCTGGCAGCTTGGAGTCCAATTTCAGTCCTACGATCGATGTGTAAGCTTCTGTCCGCGTAATCGTATAAAGTCCACATGTCTTCATCATGTTCAAATTTTGATATATCAGATTCTAAATACCTCATTATATCGGCCTGCAGCGGGACGAGCCCGGACATCACAATCGTGCACCCTGCCAATGTCTTAGACCTAAATGGTGTAAGTAAATTGAGTCTGGGGGGCAAAATTTTCGGACAGACATACTTCAATCGTGGCATGACATCTCCAATATCGGGCACTACCTTGCGGTCGGCGCCATTGAGAGGTATCTTTTTGTTGAGTCCTGGCTTCAGTTGTGCAACTCGACCTCCAGAAGCATTGATGACGCGACCCTCGTATTCGTCGTAAAAGGCTTTGTGCAGTTGAGTGAGATGTTGTTCCAGGTATTTGAGCTCCACATCGTTGTCGACTAATAGGTTGTGTCTGTGTTGAGGCTCTTGAGCCGTACCGCCATTCGCTGCTTCATCGACAGGGCCTTCGCTGTCCTCCTTATCGAGCTTCTCTTGCATGTGTAACAATGGTCGATCTGTCAATTGCTTTTCCAAGAACTTCTCTTGCTCTGCAGCTTGCTCGAGTCGCAAAGCTTGGTCATCACCACTACCCATGCGGACTAATTCTTCCAGAGCACTGATTTTTGACCCATCGTCAGGCTTGACTGTTTCCGGCTTTGCCGCCTCGACAGGCTTGACTTCGTCGGACTCTGGTTTATTCTCATCAGAAGCTTCGGCATTTTCACTTGTTTGGGCATCCTTCAGTTCCGACTTGGATGACTTCTTCTTGAGAGGTGGTGGCTGCATCGGCGGTAATTCTTCTCTTTTGGGCAAGAAGCTCGAATTAATGTCACCAATGCCGAGAAAGAAGTCGTATGGAACGACCTTGATGAGGTTTGGTCGGTTGTTGGGCCATACATCTGCGCGATCATCTATGATGACGACCATCTTGGTATCCACAGGAAAGAGCCGCGCAAGACTCTTTGCTGTAACATTGCCATTCTCGTCTCTGCTAATGATGCGGTCTCCAAATAGCTTCTTGTCTGGGTCGACGATCTTCGCGATGTTGACGGCATATGCTCGAGTACCCATGGTGTATACATGCAACTCGTACAACTCTGAGATCTTGGCCAAGAATTCCTTTAGTCCGGGGCGCATCTTGATATAGTACCAGCAGCCGGAAGCTAGACCTCGAGGCCCATCATCATTCAATTGGAATGACCTGACATCCTTGACTGCTTCGTAGTTGGGCGATGACTTATCCCTCTGCCATTCTCCAACGGTAGGCTCGATACAGGCGTGAATGATAGTTTGGTCCAGATCTACCACCAGGGACAGCTTCTTGTGAGCCAACAGCCTCTTCTGTAATTCGCTCTCAGCCTTTGATGCCTCATCTTGGCTAACCTTCAATGAGGTCTGGTCATGAATCATGTTGATCTTGGCTCGCTCCGTGTCGTCCGTGGCGCTGGTCCAGTTGATCTCGGTCATATCCTTGCCGCAGAGGCCACACATTCCCTTGTATTGGATGGAATGCGGACACGTCTCCTCGACCTCGACGAATTCCATATTCTTGTGGATGACCTGACCATCCTTGACCTTCCACGACTTCAGAGTGCCTTCGACAGGACTCTCCCAATCGGCGATGGCGACCTGCTCCTCCGGCCATTGTCCCTTTGGATCACTGGGATCGCCCACCATCAAGGTCCAATTCCATTTGTATTGCAGAATCGGGTCGAGCTTCTTGATGCTGTCGCCGGGCTTCTTGAGCACCTTGATAATTGTGACGGGGTATTTCAGCTTCGCCCCTAAACTGAGTAGCTTGGTCATCTTCTTTTCCTCCTTCAGTTTATCGCAGTTCTTGTGATCATGCGGTTCTCGTCTTTCTCGATCTGTTGCAGAATCAAGTTAGTGAAAGATCGATATGAAGAGAAGAGAGAAAGGGCATGGAAGGGCGAGCGCGCAACCTGAACTCGAGATCGAGGACAGAGGGGCGAGCAAACAAACGAGCAGACTCGAAATAGCTCGTAGAAGCTTGCGCAAGCTCCAGGCACATACGATACGGCATCTACAAGCTGTCGGAAGACCTACGATCTCGACTTGAGCTTTGGAGAAGCTCTCATAGATGTCGCGTGGGGTTCAGCCAGAACGTAGTGTGATAACCGGTGCATCTGCGCCAGAGCTCCTTCCAATCCCAACACCCAAGTAATCACCTTTTCTATCTCCCCAAATTTTCTTCCTTCAGTCTCCACAGACGTTGTTGCAATTGCTGTTTGGCGAAAGCAAAGTACGCGCCGCTTGGTGCTTGAGGTTGACGCGGTATTGACTCTGGAGCTGCAATACTTATAAGTTCGGTTCGCAGTGGAGTAAACGGCGTGATAGGCGGGTTGCGACAGGAAAGGTGACTTTGCCGAACCAGGCAGACAAAGTTGGATGCAGTTTCGGTAAAGTGAATCGGAGAATTGATTGATTGACTGATCGTAGATCGTGCTATTGTGCAGGTGTTGTATTATGATGCGATGCGATGCGATGTGAGGTGACGTTCGCAGCTTGATCTGGACTTTTTGGGAATTCGCGTCCGCTTGGGGATGGTACGGTACGGTACGGTGGAGGGTGGTGGCTCGGTCGGTCGGTCAGGTCAGGTCTGGTCGGTGTGTGGCAGGCTGGCTGTTGGCTCTGGCCGTGTCTTTCGCTGGGGAATTCAGAGCCTTTTAACCCCGTAGAGCATGGAAAGTGGAGTTGTGTCGATCTACTTGCTGATTGGAGAGTTGCCCGCATGCTTGCAGGGATACTTAGCATGATGATTGGCTGATGGTGGAATGCACAGGGTCACGTTTTCATACCGTTTCTGGTCAGTCTTCAGCCTTGCCAATAATGCATGAGATGCTTGCAGACAGAATATATATCTGCGCCTTTGGCATTCAACTGTAGATACTCGGTATCTAATTCCTCATCTAGATAACGCTGGGATCTTGAGGCTGTACTGGGTCTCATTATGGATGCAAGGTATGCTCGATATCTACGAGGGAAGCCTCTTCAGGCTGAAGCGAGTCAGGATCACAACAGAGCATCTACCAAATCCCGGGACCAAGCACTAGACTCCCTAAGAATGAGATCTTATATCTCCAGCATGTTGCTGTAGGACTTTTACTTAGAGAGAAATTATTCTTTGACATTTTCATTCCTCACGGTCAACTTTTGACAAAGGAGAAAGCGTAGCCAGGGACCTTTGTCCCCGCCTTGGCACCGGAGACACAGCTAAGGAAGCAGCCAACAGACCACAAGTGCATCCCCTCCTCTCAGATTCAACGCTTATCATGATCATTTCTTTTATCATTCCATGATACTGTCTTTACCAGCAGTCTCCTTCCCAAAAGCACCAGAGCAAACGTTCGCAATGAACAAAACGGAAGGGACCACAGCTCCAATGTTAGAATTTGATGTATTCTCGAATATAAGAGAGCAGTTGTCCTTGACTGCGCTAACCAGCAGCCAGAGACGTCTGGAATCTTCCACGCCTATGAGCAGGAACACATGAGCGAAGGCTTGCAGTGGTACCCAGTCTGAGATTGGGCTCGCACTTCGTGATACCATATTGTTATATCATACTACTTCCTTGAACCTTGGCACAAAGGTTCTCAATTAATGGAAACAGGGCACCATGCTACAAAAGACATGGTTGGGGACAAGTGACCTTAGACAGTGGTTGAAGGACTTCCGGATGCAAAAGGGGTAGAGACAAAAACATAATCTCCACAAAACTAGCCCAACAAACAGCTCCTTCCTTGCCTTTCAATTCCCAAGGAAATATTTTCGGATGTTTCTCACAAGCCTTGATGCCACACTGAGCGAAGTTGAATGAAGTATCGACCCAATGTTTATATCGAGAACTTTAAGCGAGAAATCCATCTTCGGCAAGACACGACGCGGAAAGGCGACCAAAAAAATGTCAAAAGATATCGACACTTCCCCTTCGCTCAGGAATGGCCTCCCCCAGAGCCTAGAGACACGTCCACGAGTACTCGGGACAGGTGCATGGATATCGCATCCCTTGAGACTGCCACCTCATGGCTATCTGGGAGCCCCAGCCAAGCACAAATCGCATAGCGCCAGCAATGTACATCCGTCCCTTGAAGATGAGTTGCCACTCATACTTATTGGGATGATCATGAGGACTCTGAGCGATTGCCTGAAAAATATAATGCTCGTGCCTTGTGCGCTGGCAATGTCTCGACTGCGTCTCTAGGCCAGGCCACGCTGACTCAAAGTTTCAACTTCTGATCGTAGTACTAGAATCTAGAATTACTTGTTAGCTAGTTTTCCCACGCGCATGTTTTGTTTGTATCAACTGGCAGTGCTTTTAAAAGCTGTTCGCTGAAGCAAAGAAGACGAGGTTGCGCCATAGATGGTGCGAAGCAAAGTGGCCTTGTTATGTATCTTGGACGCATAGTCTTCGATAGGGTAGCGCAGGGGCAATCAAGGAAAAAAAAGAAGAAAAAAAAAAAGAAGAAGTACCGTTCACCCCGAGAGGCTGGTGTGGAAGTTAGACAGAAGATTTATTGGGTCCTTGGCTCCACTTCCCTAGCCACACCGTGGATGGAGGTCCACCAAGGAGCCCAGCCAACCGCGTGTATTGTCATAGACGTCCGTCCCTGAGAATACACACGCAATCCGACGAGGGGACTAACACATAATAGACGTCCGTCCCTTAGGGTTGCCCCGCCCCTCGGTTACATGACTGGATTTTTGCAAAGACGCCCTGATCAACAGATCGACGCCCTAGCAAGTAGACGGTTTGCAATGATAGCATTGCAAGTCGGTTTCACGGAGGTACGTACGTAAGAGTTAGCAAGAATCCAGGATGAATGGGGTGGGTAGATTACATACCGTTTACCGCTTTGGGTTGTTAGTTTTGCAATTTGGACTTGCTTAATCGCGTGGAAAAAAGCATGGCAATGCTCAATTTTTGCTTTTCTAGATACATTTACCTGGCATCTTGAATAAACGAGTCGGCAATTACTCGAAGTTCATCTGGCGATATGCCTAGTCGGAAGTAAAAACAAGGCGAAGAAAAAAGTGAATTAGCCTTTCTCTCATTCGAGTCGGGCGAGGAAGTCAGATAGAAGATTGGGCCCCTTGCTCCCTTCCCTAGCCTCGCCCAGGTGTGGACACCTTTTAACGGGGAACCTAGCCAACCGCATGTATCATTAACAATAGACGTCCGTCCCTTGGGATATATGCGCAATCCGAGCAGAGGATACCGCATAATGGACGTCCGTCCCTTAGGGATGTCGCTGCGTTACTCGGTTACATGGCTAGGGTTTGCCGCTACCCGTTGGTGAGCGCAGCCCTCTTGGTGCTGCAATCATCCAGGTGCACTGGATCATTACAGCACAGAATTGTAACTATGAGTGGTGTGGTTGAACAAGAATCAGTATCGATTTAATTGAATATTACAGACAAATGGAAGAGGAAGAGGTCCGGACTTACCATTGGATTTGACCGGCAACATGTTAGCTTTTGCTGTTCAATGCTACTTGAACGCGTCAAAAGTAGTATGTCGATGCGTGATTATTGCTAATTTGAATAACATATGGGTCTTGGACGCGGGCGGGCAGCTAAGCGAATGTCAACACGACGTTGCGACACTGATTGACTTACCTGGCATGAGATTCACGCATTCGATAAACTTCATTGTCAAAGTCTTATTTTTGATACTGATATTCCCTCAATGTTGATTCTTCAGGACAGCTTTAACCCCGGCGCGCGGAGACTCACCGACCATAGCGCGCCAGGCTAGATTTGTTGACAAGCGACAACGACCTCCTCCTGCGCAAACTTTTCCTCCTTAGCAACGTCATCTTCAAACTTCGAGAACCTTTGATCGACCATCCAACATCATCATGACAGGAGTTAATCTACCACAATACGATACGTACTCATCAAGGCGTCTGGCCGACCTCTGCGAGGCTCTCAAGTGGAAACCAGAAAAGAATACGCCACGGTCTGACATGATCACCTTTCTGGCTAAAAAATACGAATCAGCGGATCACATCGGCAGCTGATACCATGGAAAGTTCAGATGAGGCAGATGAGGTGGTGGGAGATGTCATGCCAGAGGAAGATGGATCAACAGAAGAAGGAGAGGGAGAGGTCGACACAGGTCCAGCATCAACTCCCGCTCCTTCCTCCCCAGCAGTTGCGGATGAGAGCGAGGAGAGTGAAGAGGAGTAGAGACACCAATGTTCTTGAAATGGTCCACGACTTTCAGCGCTCGCATGTCGATTGTCGAGTTTCGTTACATGCACGTTTAGGCGGTTTTCGGCGTACTTTGTCTGCTTCCACGATACCCCTCCTGCAAATGCATACACTGGCGTTTTATGTTCTGTAAATTACACTACTTTTCTGGGAAACATTGGGAAAGAAGGACCAGCAGCGAGCCAGGGTTCTACAGATGTTGTAAGTGTTGAATACAAAGCAGAACTGTACAACTTACTCGAGTTGCCACTATTACCACAAAACAGGACCCTTTCAGAATACCACCACAAGGTTCAAGACAAGTGATAATGGTATGTTCATCTATAGGTCACACATGCATGAAATCTACAACTCTCTCCTTTCCTTCTCACCCTACCTTCTCCGCCCAATGCCAGACAACTTATTACAAGAAACCTCAAGATCTTCATCATGCTCGTATGCCCTTCTGCTGCTCTCATTTCAATACAAATTATTCATCATAATCACAAACCCGCTGGTATATGATATCGTATCAGAACCAGACCATGCATCTGTCAAGTTCCCGAACGGCCAAGCCCATCTTCCCTGTACTGACCAACAGCGAGATACGCAACGAATTAATCACAAGGAAGATCGAGGAAACAGCCAAAAGAGAAAGTGAAAAATATCTTGCCCAAAGAAAATATGCTCACTCCCAAACCCCAAGCAATCCCGCAAAAGATTCGAGAAAATAAGCAACGAACGATAAAGTAGGAAAAAGAAGAACAATAAATCCCTTAATCTCTCGCTATGCCATTACCATACCCAATCAAGTCCACCAATCCCAAGCCAGCGCTCTCTATAAATGGTAAACACAAGGGTTGAAAGCTCATTTCGTCTCATCTCATGTCATCATGCAGCCATATCCTTAGCAAAACTCTCACTTCCCCCAAACGCCTTCCCATCGGAGCTCTCAGATCCCTGACCCCCGGCGTTTTGCGCCAGGATACCGCTCTGAGCCAAAGCATCCCAGTCGTGGATACGCTTCACAAGCACAGGGTCGTTCTCATCACCGATAAAAGTCCAGCTCTCCTCTGGATCTTCTGTCACATCGTCTGTAGCCTTGCCGTCCCGGCGCTTGATCAGGGATTTTGCGTATTCCAGATCGCGGTAGATGGATTGGATAGCAGTGTCGACGCCATTTTCCTGCTGGGCTGTTAGCTTTCTCCTGTTTGTGAATATATGGGTTAGAAATTACCTGTCTGATGGTCTCGCCTAGGACCCGGGCTTTGACGATCATTCTCTGGCTGTTGCACGCTTCCCACATGGCCCGCGAGAAGGAACTCACGTTGAGCTTCTTCAAACATATACCGACGCCTAAATCCTGTACACGAGAACCGAAGAAGTATTGGTCTCCGAAGAAAGGCTTGATGATTGTTGGAATGCCGGCTCTAAGACTGGCGCCTGTTGTGCCGGATCCACCGTGATGGGCAGCTGCGTCAATCTGCTTGAACAGCCAATCGTGAGGAGCAGATTTGATCAGGAGGATCTCCGCAGGCAATGGCTCTTCGACAATTGCGGCATCTTTTCTATCAAGCCGGTCTGACCAGCCTTTGGAAAGGATGCATCTAACATCAGCTTTGAGGACCGATTGAACAATCGTATCCGTCATAGCTGCAGAGTCCTGGACAACAATTGATCCGAAGCCAACGTAAACTATTTTCTTGCCGTCATCTCTGGCCTTCTTGATGAAGTCAGTCAGTTCCTTCGGTGGTGTCCAATTACTTCCGCCCTCGTCGAGGAACCAGTATCCAGTCACACGGATCCAATCACTATAGTCCAAAGGCGGCACAACTACAGATGGACTGAAGTTGTACAAGAATGGGACCTTGTTTGGTTGCATTCTCTCAAGACTTGTGGCTTGCAGACCCAGCTCTTTTCGTCTCCAGCGGTTGACTTGAGAAGATATCGCCTTCCAGAACACGTTGTCGAACATAACGTAGGTGATGTAATTGTATGCTCCACCCATCTTGTGATCTGGAACTGCAAATGCGTGAGGATACGCGCGAGTTCTTGTCCACGGCATAGAAAAGGCTCGGAAATATGGTATACCAAGTGCCTCGGCGATATGGATGCCGCCCATGGCGCTGGGACTTTCAATCAGAAGATCGGAATCCTGACAAGCTGTCCAACCTGACGAAAGCAACTCATCAATCCACCCACGAAACTTTGTCGAGGCTTCCTTCAAGAAGGAGTAGGTGAACATGCCGTTTTCGACACAGATCCGCATTAGCTCGGCAGGATCTCCTTCCACAGGGCGGAACTCAATTCCATGGCTTTCTATCCAGGCCTGGAATTCACGATGGGTCGCAATTCTCGTTCGATGTCCTTCAGCCATCAAACCCTTGCACAAGGCGATGTATGGCTGAACATCGCCACGCGAACCGATCGTCAAGCAAGTAACCCGAAGCGATTCGGTCGGCTTGAAGTTGAGAATCGAAGCTCGCGGATCATCGAACAATATGGGTGGGCCATCAACTTTAGCTTCCTCAGCTGACTTCGGCATCTTGATCTCGTGTTCAGCATAGCCATCCATTCGGGCCTGTTGGAGAGATCTGTGCTCATCACTCGCGTTTTGAGCACTTTCCTTCTCTTCCGCGCTCAAAAGCCCTGATTCCTTGAGATACCTCATGGTTTCTAGGTTCTGGAGTAGCGTGACTGCACAATCATCTCGCAGCTCAGCCTGGGGAAATTCAAAGAAGAGCTCCTCATGCCCTCTGATTACCACAACCAGTCCAGAGTACCCGAAACGGAATCCTTTCTCCTTATCGACATTCTCGATATCTTTCAGCGGTAGGATAAGCTTGGTGCGTGTGCCGGGTAGCAGACTGCGGAAGCAGAATGATCTATCGCTGATATAGATCTTGCCGTATAAAGGTAATACTCGATGGAGGAAGCCAAAGTACGAAGCTTGTAGCTTTTCCGATGCGGGAAGTGCGAAATGTTCTCGAAAGCGGTCTCCATAAGCAGCTGTCTGATCTTCATCATCATCGTACATCTCGTCGTCTGGAGCTAGTCCCTGGGGTTCGTCATAATGCTTCTTGCCACCCTTCCACATTCCTGATACTTTCTCTACGTAGCCCATCGATTCAGTTGCCAGCAAAGTGCTCATACGCTTTGAATGTCGGTTGAGATACCCTGCAAAACCAGCAGCGCGTTGTAACGGATATGCACCTGCTTTGACGAGGCTCTGTAGCGTCGGAGCGGATGCAGATGGTTCAATTTGGCTCGTGTTTGATTCTCCGGCCGAGCCGGTTGTGGCAGTATGACGTGGCGGCGGTCTCATTGTTCCAGTATTTGTCGTGATTCCTGGTGGTGAGTCGGATCGGGAATCATCATTCTGGGAGTCAGGATCTCGTCGCCGAGAAGCGGAAGCAGAGCGCTGAATGGTCGGCGACAAAAATACATCAGAGCCTCTCAATATCTGACTAGCCGAAGCCTGTGTATCATCGCTTGCTGATGGTAGCGCGCCAGACGATCCAGGTTCCTCTAATGAGTGAACGAATGAGTCCGAAGAGCCATGCTTTTCAGAAGCCCTTCTCTCTGGAAGACGATGCCTACTCAGACTTCGCCTACTGGCGCTCATACTTCGACGTCCAGCCGCACCATCCATAGTCAAGCGATTGAGGTCTACACTCCGCCTCCCAAAATTCTTGAGGTCCATGCTCCTTCGATATGCATCAGAACTTGCACGGCTGAGCTCGGTGCTAGCTCGAGGGCTCGCAGCAACGCCTATCGGTGACAGAGTGGCCTTGACACTGTGCTCCAAAAGTGGTGTAGTGGTTCTGATTGGTGGAGGCGGCTGTGGGTTCGGACGTCTGTCTCTGGGTGTCTGAGAGGAATTTCGCTTCGAAGGGCCTATGCTTCGTGACCTAGGACTCTGGTTGCCATCGAGATGAGGGGGCGAAAGCAAGACCTCCTCAGGAACTTGCTGTGCTGTAGTATCCTCGACTAGGATTCGGAGTACATTCAGCGCCTCCTTACCGAAGCTGAAGAATGAGAAGAAGTACTACAAGAAGGTCAGACGTATGGTCGGCACAAGAAAGATGTATACTAACCTCGTCGATTGCGTATGTCTCATCATTGTCAATAACCCGAATCTTACAGGTATCAGCAAAGTCAATGATCTGACTGTCCTCGATATCGATGATGTTCTCGATCGGTAATGAAATCTTGACGCTATCTCCCTCGTTGTGAGAACGGAAAATGATCTTCTGTAGCGATTTAACCCATTCTTTGGCACTTGGTGCACTGTCGGCCTTGAAGTTGTACTTCCTCTGGTGTGTTACAACTGTGAAGTGTGTAGCATCCTTTCCCTTCTCCTTTTCTGCCACGTTCGCGGATATGCCATACCGTAGGTCAATATTCCCGCTCGGGAAGTACAAGTCTGAGGGATCCGAATAGTATGAGAGGACGTCGTCTTTCAGTCGGAACCAGTATCGATTATATTTCGGATTTCGCCGGCCGGACTTTGAGAGATATCCAGACTTCACGACTTCATTCTGGAGAGTGTCAGGTACAATCAATTTGTAGCTGGAATATAGGACTTACAGATTTCTTAGGCAAATAAGCATAAAAGCATATGTGCTTTGTCGTTATATACATGTACCCTTGGAGTAAGACGCTCTTTAGTAACCAGCAAGGATATTCTCCAACAGTTAGCTTTTGTAACGTAGAAAGTCCCCGGGATAGCATCCAAAAATTCTATGTCCGTTGCCAGCATATTTAAGAATTCCAACAAGAGGAAACAAGGGCAGCTTACCTTCTATTACATCCTCCGCGGTCTCGAACTCAAATATATCCATAAGCTGCTTAGCCAAACTGCTCGAGGTTTGCTCCTCTGCTATAGCCGCTTCCCTTGTATGTCTTGGTCGTGGTAAGTCGAAGCTCGGCCGTAGAGATAGCTCTGCCTTAGCTTCCAGCATCCTACTCATTACCGGAGCGTCTCTAGAGGGTGTGCGAGCAACTGAAGCGTCCGCTGTAACAGCTTCGGAGGACGGACTTGGTGAAGGAGGTTTGGAGCCGCTTGGAGACAGCTTGGACTTCGACCTCCCCATACCCGATAGAGACCGCAGAAGCTTACTTTCTGAGAACTTCCGTCTGTGATTCTTCTCCTGTTTGGCAGGTAGCTTTCCCTTCCGCGTCTTGTCTACCTTCAACTCGGTAGTAAGTGAAGCTGGCGGCTCCCCGTCATCCTCCTCGTCGCTTGAGGGGCCATCGAACCTAGCATTGAAGTCGACCTGTGATCCAGCTGCTGCTATCATGCCAAAGACCGACTGGTTCATGTATGCGTTCCGGCCATGGAGAGCAGTGCAGTCCTCGTCCGCGTCGTCGCCGTCTCGAAAGCGCTCTGGAATCTCCATTGTGACCTGACGACTCTCTTTCCTCTTCTTCGTCAACTTACGCGCCACGCGCTTCTTTAAATCCCCCTCCGGCGGCGCCATCTTGAATGTCGGGCCCAAGGTAACAACGGTCAACCTCGTTGGGAGTTGCAGGAAGTAAAGGGTCAGCAAGGTTCCCTACCTAAAGGATAGCCTTGGCGCGAGGCGTAAACTGGAGTCGTTATCGATAAGCCCCCAATATTGGGACGATGAGCTAAAGCGGTACTTGCAGCCGAAGAATCACAATCACATGCCGGTCTTTTGGGCATGGAGTAACAACAACACTGAGGTGATGTGAGGCAGGATGAGGTGGTCACGGTATGGACTGATCAGAAGGTGAGGTCGGTAGTAGTCGGTTGGTAGTGGAGTACAGCCAACGTTGGGAGAGTCAGTCACATTGCACAATGAGCACGTTGAGTTCGGAACTAGCTCAAAGCCAAAATAACATACATGCACGATTCGGGCAGAGCCTGCGGATCGAGGTATGGGAATAATAGGACATTAGTCCAGGACGGATGGAAGTACTGTACAGTAGTAAACAATCTAGTCGTCCTTAAGGTTTGGACCCTCCGGTTTCCGCAATTTCTAGGCGCATGCAGCTGTCAGCCTGTCAAAGTAGGCATATTTGCTGCTAATTTGACTCAACAAGGGATAGTAATCTGTCACATAGGCTCCCTTCTGACTCAAGATAGCAAGGCATCCAAGAGGCGAGGAGCGTTTTCGAACGAGTGGTTCATGAACCCGGACTCTCGTACAATGTCAGAGCCGACTGCACGGGGATGCATTGCCAACTGGACCAAACCAGCCTGGACACCGAGTTGAGGTGGAATAATCAGATGCAATCATAACATTCCAGCAGCCAATAATCGTTATCAAACAAACCCCGGAAACGCCGTGTTCCCCTTTCCGTCAGCGCTCCCAACCAAACCCATGCCTATCCAAACAGTACGCTATACAATTCCGAACACAACATGGCTATTCACATCCAGAGACAAAGCTTTCCGCTGGCTGTTCCACCCGCAACCCAATCTTTTGTAGGATGAAAATGCGCAACCGCCGGAACAGCTGTAATCCCTTCTCCGCTCAACTGCGCTAACTGCTCACCATCGGAGCTATAAACATCAACAAAGCGATTCATATTTCCGATAGCGAATTTTTGGATTCCATCTTCCGGTCTCTCTTGCCATTGCGGCTTCAAAATTGTGACCCAACGGCCAGTTTGATTGTTGTGCTTAATGACCGCAGTAGGCTTCATAGCATCATCGTCAAGATCTTGGCCGGGTTTGAGGGTACCTGCAGTAGGGAAAGAGTAGATTTTGATGGTATCATCGTACGAACTTGTTGCAATATGACCTCCAGCAGACCAGGAAGCGTGGGACACTGAAAGCCTAGATGTGTGCTCACCCATAAGAGCAGGAACCCGAGAATCCCCTTTCCCTTTGATACTCCGCAAATCCCAGATTTTGAGCATACGATCCAAGGACGCTGTTGCAATCAAGTGGGGATACAGTGGATGATTTGCAAAACCACCGATTTTCTTGTCTGTGAGTTGCCAAATCTCTGCATCCGCAGACTTCGTCCGCAAATCGTATCTGCCAAAGGAACCTTCCAGTGTTGAAAAGTAGATAAGATTCTGGTCGGAAGAAGGTATGGATATGCAGGAGATCGGTAAGTCTTCGTTCAGTGATGCAGGAGCAAAGACCTCGACTGCCACTCCTTTTTGAAGATCAAATTTTCGAATTGACGAATCGTATGAAGCAGAAAATAAGTGACTGCCATCAGCAGGGAAGACGAAAGAGGTAATTGTCCTGGAATGTATTTTCAGGGCAGTGATCGCGGGCTCCGGAGCATCAGCCTCTTCATCATCATCATCTTCTTCGGCCTTGACATCTGCGCCGGTCTGAGAGGCATCAAATATACCCATGTTGCCCATTTTATCTCCAGCGAAAATGAGGGGTTTGTCCTGTGAAGGATGAAATCCAAGCGAGTAGACACGCTCAGGTGTAATTTTAATTTCTGGGAGCATTAGTATGCCATGTCACCTTTGTGTCTGACATGAAAATAACTTACGATTAGGTTCATAACCATCGTATATTTCTAGCCCGCTCATTTTCTCCCTCAATGCCTTCAGTCCTTCGTCCGTGGTCTCCTTGACATCGTCCTCGGTAAATGTCCTGACATTTGGCTGTGCTCCCCTCATGATACCCGACAAGAAACCATCATCTCTATTCCACTTCTTCCCATCAACGACAATGTCGCTGAAATTAAGATCTCCAGAAACTCTCAGCTTCTTGGCCTTTGCCTGCTCCACTGCGAATTCATATTCGACCTCGGCTTTTCGTTTCTGGGTCTCGCTATCTGCCTCAATGCCAGCAAGTCGGGAACTTGTCCGCGTAGGTCGCGGCTCTTCTCTCTTAACGGGGGCTGCTTTCTTACGCGAAGCTGGTGTCTTGGGTCTGCCCACAGGTTTTGGCGCAATCTTCGCTGCTGCTGAGGAGAGGTCCTTGACAATTGCTTGATTTGTCGCAATATTCGCCAGTCGACTCCGCTCGAAAGCGCTCATTTCTTCTTTCTCTTTCTTGACTGGAGCCATATTGACTTTCCGAAAGATTTCTAGCCGGTATGTTGTTGATGTTGAATAGGAAAGTGGTCGCCTGGAATATCGTTGAGGTCATTTCAATTTACACGAACGGGTGCGCGCGTTGTTGGAACGCGAAGGCACGCGACTGAACTATGCCGGCAAAGGTTTAGCTGAATTATCCCTGCCATTATTTTGTTGCCCAAGCTCGAAGGCTCATTGTCCAAGTCAACACCAGGACTTTTACTGTATAGCCGGCACCGCAATTTGTCAATCATCAAAGGACTTCTCACACCCGAAAGTCGTACCCATGTTGCAGTAGCACTTCGACCGATCTCCAGAAACCATGCTCGGTACAAGAGCTGCTGCAGAAGCTGGCACTGTTGCACTCTCCACCATGTCGACGTCTATGCCATTCCTCTACCACACGAGGACCTTGTCTGCCTGGGGTCTGACCGGTGGGAATACAGCAAGTAAAGGCTATAATGCTCTGCTGCGGAGGCACTACAGCGATATTCGCAACAACAATGCTCCGACATCTCCCCCAAGATTTACAATCAAACGAACGTCGAACATGTCAGGAGCGGAACCTCCTCCGGCTAGGAGCTGGACATTTAAGCCCAGAAATGCAGACGAGGCAGGTTCAGCAGGTCCGCAGTTCGAAAGTACTAGCAATTCCTTAGAACCAACAGCACGCTTTTCGAACGAGTCGGATGCTGAGCCGTTTCCCTCCAGCTGGTCATTCAAGCCTGGACAGTCGAACAACACATATCTAGAAGACTCACGGTTCGATAATAACAAGAAGTCCTTGAACTTGGAGTCCAGTGACTTCAGGTTGGAGGATGGATTGGGATTCGACGAAATGTCGGAATTGGATGAAGACGTCAATATCCAAGATCCATTCTCAGCTGGATTGCAGCCAGAAGAGATCCAAGATTTGACAAGGAAGCACGGAGCTCGCGACTCAACGATAACAGATCAGGAAAGATCGGCATTTCAAAAGATCTTCTCTGACATATTCAAGAGGTCAAATCGTTCAGGAGCGAGCTTAGGTTCTACTTCTGCTTCTGAAACGTCAGAAAATGACCCTTTCGAGATGGAGAGTGTGCCAACAGATATTGGAAAAGCTAAAAGGAATCTTGGCAACATCCTCACTTCTGCGATGCAGAGAAATCCACAGAGCCGACGGGAGATGGAGACAGCGCTCGAAAAATACCCCCCTGCCCTTCGTGCAGCTGCAGCAAAAGCTATGGGATACATAGAGGACGAATCGGATGTGGAACAAATCCAATCCAATCGAAATGCCGTGTTAGACACGGAAGCACTCGAGGCTTTGAGGCAACCAGAGCGAAAACGTGTAGAGGATCTCATGAACGCCGCTGCTTCCGATTTCGAGCTGATGGAAATCATGGAGAAGGAAGTATTTTCCTTGATCTCGAAATTGGGGCTGGACGATGGCTCTCCAAAGGATACCGATGCACAAATTCCGCCCAAGAGCAAGAAAAAGAAGGGTTCGAAGAAGGCGAAGAATTTGCCTGAACCAGAAAATTTGGTGGAGATCGAGCCACAAGAGCAATCGGAAGTCACAAGTAGCGAGCCTGCTGTCGACGGAGTGTCTCCTCTAGCGCTCTATGGCCCTCTTTACCCATCCTACCTCTTGCTTGGCCTTCGTCTTCTTGATCGTTCATTCGCGAAACCATCTCCACTTGCCCTATCGATACTCCCAAGAATCAAGTCTTTGGGATATATCTCACAGATCTTGGGAGGGACCACTCCGCTCTACAACGAGCTTCTCAACATTTATCGATACCGATACGATGACTTCCGTGGAATGCTGGATCTTCTGAATGAAATGGAACGCGCTGCCCTGGATTTTGACGAAGATACGCTAGCAATCGTACGAAACACGGCCAAATTCCAGCTCAGCATTCATAGAGGCGAGAAGGGCAATGCAATGAAAGCCTTGTGGGCAATGCCTGAGTTCGCACCAAATGGTTTCAGAGTTTGGAGAGAAAAGATCACCAAAGCCATCATGGAGAGGGAGGACAAGGCAAGAGAGCATCTTCAATTTGATCTGACCCGATAAGCAGCACGCCTTGTAACATAATCGCTTTTGTACTATATAAGAAATCACACACAGCTTGTGGTATCGTCCCGAAATTACGCGTTCCTATTGCTCGGATTCTCCACTCCAGCGACATTGCGCCACAGAACTCCTCAAAATAGGCCCTGTCATCCGACGCTGCTATTGTCTAGTTCCTCCCACCCAGACTGACTTCTTTGAATTCGACCTTGTCCTCGTCATTCCGTTCTGAAATGCCATCCTCTGCATGTACGCTGTTCCTCCTGAACAGGCCCAATATTGACGAGCGTCTACCATCAGGACTTGTGCCTGGAGACACTGACACAGACATCGTCGACCAGACACTCGACCGTCTCGTCCCATCTGCATTGACTCGAGGTGGGTAGATGACATCGGAAGGTTTTCCTATTACCCCCTATCAGTAACTAGAAGGAAAAAATGTCCCAACGAAGATTGACTGACGAATGTTTCCTGCACCGCCAATGCCAAAGCTCTTCTTCCTCTCAATATTCATAGCACCAGTCTCGTTCCTCGCCATTCTGATTTTGGCTCTCAAAGTCCTCGCTCTCTGTAGTCGTTGGCTTTCAAGCTGTGTTCTCTGTTTCGGCACGAGTTGTTCAAGGCTGTTGTCCCGATTGAATCTATATCCGTATGCAGGAAGTTGAGAATGCGAGCGTGAGTGCGAGCTGTGAACACTTGCTTGATAATTCAGACTTGGCGCAGCAGACGCATGGTCCGAGCCTCTGCTTATAGATATAGTCAAAGACAAGGCGACCATACTGACGGAGAGCTACAAGTGGCGAATCCTCGCAGACGCAAGCCGGCAGTCAAGGTGTGGGGGAAGATAGGGCTACGCTCCACGATTCGAGAACGCGAAGCAGTAGAGAGAACAGAGATACGTCTTGGCGCAGATATATCACCTCATCTCGTACATCCCAATGGCGAAGCCTCTCCCTCTTAAGTCCAGCCCAGATAACTTTACACAACACGATTCGTCGTCCCTCACCATCTCCTGACCTGGTCTCCGTGCCGGGCACGCAAAAGTCACTCATGCCCGCTCTGTGCTGCCGATCGCGCCGCACAAACGTCCAAGTTTGTCAAACCTTGTAGACCAGCGGGTCCAATACCTCGAGCTGGGCTTATCAATGGCTTCAAACGGGCAAGATTAGTCGCGGGGGATGTGCGACAGTCCCCGTAGTGGACTGACGACGACCCCTGCCAAGATTGGAGGAGACAACAGATACAAGCTTTGTGGGGGGCGCGGCAGCTACACTAGCATGCAGATCGCTGGAGCGTGTGAGTTGAGACAGGGTTCATGATAAGCTGAATACCAGGAGGAGCGGGGTTAAGTGTAACCTCACTTATTTCAAAGGCTTTTTTGATTCGTCTGTCTGAACAATTTTCTGCTTATGGCACGTCACCAGGCGTCAGCAACTTCTTCTTCACTATTCATGTTCAACACTTTTATCTTGCTGATCAGATGAGAAGAAATTAAGAGACCGCAGCCTCGGAATCAGTCTTTTCAAACAAACTTTGGGAAGAGAAAGACCCAATGATCAGTCTCACCACGTCTAAGCTCTGACCGGAAGAAGCAATTTCCACAAACACGGCTTTCCTGGAGGCCAGGCTTCTCATCAAACTTTGCAAGATTAAGCAAGCTCTCCATAGCTCACGTCCAATGAATTGCAAAGATCAAGTGAAAGGCTACTCGAAGCGACAGAAAGCCACGGCAGCAATCAGGCATGTCTCGGATTCCTCAGCACCAGTACCACGTTGCTACTTTGACGGCTGTCACTGTCACCTGCAGCTGTCCGTTCAAAAGTTCAGACTCATATTTCTCCGCGAATGGCGTTCTCCTTTCAATCTCTAAATCTACCAATCTACCAATTTACAAGCCTCCGTGTCCGATGCGAGAACTTATCCATGGGTCTTTATCTCGAGTTATTCTATGGCTCTGATAGATAATTCCGGAGAATGGAGAGAGCCATAGGGCTTCATATTTTCGCTTGTTCGCCACGGCCTCGACAGCCTCGCTCTGAAACATAAACATGTCGCTTATCTCGGGTCCCAACAGCTTCTAACGGCTACACACTTCATATCTCAGCTGCAAGTTCCCGCTCCTGATCTATCGAGACCCTGGACTTGACTTTGAGATTTGATGGCGGTGTCGGCCTTTGACTTGGTTGTGGAGAACCTCCAAATTGAGCTGCAGACAGGCAAGTGTCTGCTGTAACAAGAAGGCAAGAAAGCTAGCAGCCAAGTAAGGCTCTGGGCCATAAGATCCGTAACTCTGACGATGTTATTGACAACGCTGTATTCCCAGGCATAATCTAATCGTTGTAATCTCGGCTCTGGACTTCTAACACTGACTCGGAGCGGCGATTGCGAGGTTGAAACACCTTCGTCATTTTAACAGCAAACTACCGTTGACAGACGTCCTTTTCTTATCTCAAAAACTGCCGGGCATACTTGCTCCTACTCTTCAGACTCCTCGACCACACTCCTTACACGTTGCTTCGTTCCAGGGGAAGTACACCAAAAGTCAGATTTCATGGCACGAACAACGATCCTTTAGGAAATACACATCCCGAAATAACAGTCTTCACTGCAACACATCGCATCATTGCTGCAGGCTTTCTGTGTCAGCTCATGAAATATTTCATTTCCATCCCAGAACATCAGCTTACGTTGGTTTTCCGGCTTGCATGGATTGAGTAAGTCTGAGGCAAAGTCTGCAGATGTCAGCAGAGCTCAAGTAGGATGTCAAACTTGCCGCTCTTTGAGCAACTTACCGTCTCGATGGACCGGCTCTGTGATGGTATCGTCGGTGATGTGAAGGCTCAGGACAACGGCGCAGGAGCTGGCATGATGAGGCATGCCCAGCACCCTTGAGTAAGAAGCGAATAAGCCAAGGAGCGGCAATGGACGGAACAGCATTTCGTGGAGATGACCGAGTCGGGGGCAGGAAAGGCAAGCGAGAAAATTGACTGAGAGACAGTGCGTGAGATCAGTAGAGGATCACTATACGTACAGAACAAGATTCAAATTCAGGTTTGAGCAGGAGGATTAGAAGGTTCTTATGCCAGAGATCTCATGATTGTTTCCAAGAACGAGTACGCCTTGAGGCAACCGCAATTTCGAGCTCGTTTTGATTCCTATTGTCGATCGATTCTTCTTCCACTTCTCAACAGTGCACAGATCGACAAGTCTGAGACATCTTAATCTGTATTGTAGCGACAATCTTCTGAGCATGACCAAAAGTTGGAACAAAATCACAAAATCGCAAAATCACGTGGTGTTTACTTGGCTTGGCATCAAGCGAATCATCCAATCATCAATTTCCAAAAAGATCAGAAGCTGTACATTACATATGGATCAAACATCGATACAGAGTTATCAATCTAATTCCATCAAGGCTTCATATCCCGAAGCCTCCTCACATCGACCACGATTAGACGTGACGCCTTTCACACCACACAAACCCGAGCACAAGTCCTCGCCTTTCTCGGGACACAGCATCCAGGCAAACATATGTCACCCAAACGGCTGCAAATATCGTACAACACAATCAATCCGATCCGTTATCAAGCACCGGAATCGAAGCGATCTCAGGCCTCGGATATCGACAGATACATAGTCCAACGTTCTATCCATTCCGTGCTGCGAGGAGATAAGTATGAAAGCGAGTGTGAGAATTCGAAGTGCGCTTTGTTAAAGGGCAACCAAGGCAAAAGTGTGATAGATTGCGGCACACAGATTAATGGTCGAATGTGTGCTTCCTGGTGGTAATAAACTTTTACCTCGATCTTGGGGTTGGTCCAGTCCATGGTCGAGACATCCAACGACCTTCGGAGGCACAACTACAACTAGTCTTCCTCTCTCAACAGTGTTGCAAGAAGTATTGTATAAAGGGTCGATTTTGTCCGGGGCAACTTGAACCTTGAAGAGGTGCACCTAGTGCTTGCTGGAGGCTGGGACGTTTGTCTGCTAATATTCAAAACTATATCGAGGGATACCCTCTTGCCGATACGTGCAAGAGACATCGCAGATGACAATCCCGCCATAACCAATATTTCACCAGCTATTTCACCCTCCCATTTCCGCTCGCACTTTTCTTACCCATGTAACGACTAGTCTGAAAGTACGCCATGAAGCCACCATTATCGACAGGTACATATTTTGGCGGCGGAAAGGTACTGGTTACTCCTTTCGCTTTTGTCTCCGTATCATTCGTTTGTATTTCCCTCGACTCCACTTGCGTATCCATTGTTTCCCGTCGCACGATGTCGTTTCTGAGGTCTTGGTGGTGTAGCTCATCATTGAATATATCCGCGGCGGGATAATTTGAGAGAGGTGGGGAATTCGCTGCTGCGGGAAGAGATCCAGATGTATGACCAATAGTGATTAAGTTGCTGTCGTGCCTCGGCTGGACCTCGCAGCGCTCTGCAGATTTATCTTTACTGCAATACGGCCTTTCATGTATGAGAATAGGTCTGGCATTGGGCAAGCGGTGACGCTGAGTTCTGCTGCCTTCAACACTATCTGCGTGAGAAGTACCCAACTGATAAGGTAGACTCGCTGCTGGATGAAACTCATTTCGCTGCTGTGGCTGTATACTAGGTGTAGTCTGGACAAGACGTCGAGTTTGCAGAAAGACATCTCCATCGTCGTTATCAGACAGGAGATCGATAAAAATTGGAGGTTGATTGCCTCTTGGTCTAGAAGGTAGCTTCCTGCGGTGTCTCCTTGGCCTGTGGCAATCGCGAGATGGAGCCCTTGTTACCACAGAAGCGGATATCACTTCGAAATCACTGTCTGCACTCTGATTACTTTCTTGGCTAGGAGCGAGGCCGTGATCGATTTGCCGGAGGCTTTCTCTTGCGACTTGCTGCAACTTACTGAACCCCGCCGAACATCTTGAAGCACTCTTTTCGTGAGCTTCACGAGACGACCTAGCACTATTAACATGGCTATCTCGACCAGGTGATGTGGATGACGTTCGCGGTGATTTGTTCTTTCCTCGATCCGGCATGCCAATTATCTCTCGAAATGCGTTGTGGGTACGCTTCAGTGATTCTTTGGTTTCGACAGTTCTTGAAGCCGTTGCAAAATTCGTGGCAGGCACTAGAGCCGGCTCAAAGTCAACCGATGGCGTAAGATCAAGAGACATTATGAAGTTACAGGTCCATTCCGTGAGACCATTCTCATCGTCTGAGGAGTCCACTGTCTGAGGTGGAGATAGTAGAATGCTGTTCGCACGCACACCACGGCCTGTCGATCTGCGAGTCGTCTTTGATCTAGTGGCCATTTGAGACCTACTTGGCAGACTGATACCCCAACTCTTTCCGAGTTCTAGTGCAGCAGCTTCAGAAAGGACAGGCGGTCGATAAATCGCAGATTCGTTCGCGAGCCATGCATTCCGAAGTGACAAGCCCAATGCAAGAGATACATTTCGATTAACGCTATTTCCCAGAATCTTCCAGACTTCGTTCGGACTTCCCAGGAATACCTCGTGTTCAGGTACATTCTGAATACGGCGGCCTTCCATGGCGGTAAACATTCGCTGCTCGTCCCAATGAATTCCGTAACCCATGACGATATCTCCAGGGCTCACAGCCACGGTCACTATTCAAGACTTTAGTGTGTTTTTATTGCCAATGTCTTAGGATTCTAGGACCAGGAACAAAGGACCTGATCCTAGGTTCCAAGATCACTCAGTCTTTCGGGGCTAGAATTTACGTACTGCATGGAAATATACCTTTCGGATCGACTCGGGTATATGCTCGTGATTGGGGCTTATACATAGCTAAGAGGCGTAAATCATCAGTCCCTACTACAGCTACTTTTCAGGGTCATGCAGCACGGCCCGGGCTCTCGGGCAGGCTGATAACTTACCTCGCATTGTTC
This sequence comes from Cadophora luteo-olivacea, assembly GCA_026120085.1. Classification (NCBI taxonomy): domain Eukaryota; kingdom Fungi; phylum Ascomycota; class Leotiomycetes; order Helotiales; family Ploettnerulaceae; genus Cadophora; species Cadophora luteo-olivacea. Next base: position 401,017 of record JALRMC010000006.1, read on the forward strand.
CATCCTTCTTGTAAATTGGTGGAAACTGCTCCAGCTCCTCTGCTATCATCGGACCTCTTCCTTCATTCCAAGCTTTGTAAAAGTTCATTCCTCGAGGTTGGATTGGAATAGACTCAATCCGCCTTCTCAACTGCTCGGTCAGAGTTCCGACCATAACATGGTCTGGAAAGGGAATACATTGATACGTAGCGCCATCTCCTAGAGCAGGAAGATCTGACACGCTTTTCTCCAGTGTCACCCATTCGAAAGGAGTCGGTCCGCTCCTCCTCACACCGAACGCCTGGCCGTTCGCAAGCTTGCCAAGACCACGAGACAAGGCGCTGGGAGGATGTGAATGCGATAAATCTGGATGTTCCATTGGCTTTAGACCTGGTGCTGCAAAGGTCAAGAATAGTCGACCACGAGATTGAGGACTGCCGAAGCTCCATGCATCAAGCACGCTGAGTTGTACCTGATAACCCATTCCCACGATGGCACATATTAATTGGGACATGACATCTTCATCACGACCACGTCCTTTCTTAGCCATGCTGAGAACATTTTCCAGAACGCCATACTTAGGACGATAGAAATCTATGTATGCAGCTACAGAGGCAACCAGAGACTGATTCCTCAAGCCTTTCTCGTTATTCGGTTCATTATTCAGGTTGCTGAAACCTTGACACGGACTGCCTGCTGAGATGAAATCGACTTCGCCTCGAAGTGGTATGAGATCAGAGCTCTTGGGGTTGCCTTTCATCGCTTGGGCGAGCATGTCATTCACAGATCCATAGAATAATTTCGTGGGATCGGACTCGTCAAGGTTGGCATTGTATATATGGATCGCATTCTTGTCGATGTCCACTGCCCAGCGATTCCGTACAGCTCCACCCTCTTCGAGACCCCGCCCGAAGTTGCCACCCCCGCAGAAAAGATCCAGTCCATTGAGTACGGTTCGGGCTGGCGGATCTAGGGGGTCAAAACCTTGTGCCAATGATCTGGGAATGGTGGCTCCTATCGGCTTCAGTATCTTCTTGCCATTCTTCTCCACCAACCGAGTAGTGATGTAGAAGGCATTTCCATTTCCCTTTCTATTGTATGGTACCGGTATTGTCTGGTTGCTAACATCGGACTCCTTATAGAATCGGACGAGGCATGTCCTTTGTATTTTGTGTGTAAGCACTTTCTCAAACTCGTCTGTATAAATAAGCTCGTTCTTCTCGCCACTGTTTTCGAACTCTTGTCTCCTTAACAAACGTCTGATCACAGCAATTTGCTTCACGCCCTCAGCTACGTAACTGTCAATCTCAAACGGCTCCAGTCCGTGTTTGGGCTTGTAGCGTGCTGGAACTAGAACAGTACTTCCAACAGGATACACGGGTTCGAGCTTGCTGGGACATGTGTTGGGCTGTCCGCGAAGGTGCTCACATATTTTGTGCTGCTCCTCTAGCGTAACAAATCTCTCATTTTGAAGATACGTTTGGCGGATGAAATAACCTTGGTCTGCTTCCGACGGCTGCCCATACCATTGCACAGGCACGATTCCCTGCACTTCATCTGCTGCAATTCTAGTCCTCAAACACGTGCAGTTGTCGGACATGAATAGCTCCTTGGGATATGGATATTTCATCTTTGCGCACGAGGTATCAGAAGGTCTGTAGAGCCATATTACGTCATATGTTGATCTGCCGTCTGTCCGTGGATAGACTTTTTGTACATATACATACCAGCAGTCATCAGCCACTTTCCATCTGCTGGTCTCGTCTTTCCAGACTGATTGAGTGCCATCTTTGGTGACGGAAAGCACGTCGCCAATTTTAATGTCTTGATCCAAAGTCGGCCGAACCGCGGAGAGGCTGACAGACTGACTTGTGAGAATCGAGTGTGCGGCGGACGGGCTATGTATGCTTATCTCCTCCAAATTGTGCTGGGTAGATTCAGCCGTTGTCATAATCGAAGGCTTTGGGGTCGACGAAAATGATGTCGCAGGGATCACTTTCAAGTGGTGACCAAATCGGATGTCTTTAAAGCATTCGTAAACATATTCGGTAACGATGGTTTCCTGTTCTTCGATCTCTTGTTTTGGAACACTGTCTTGTGACATGACCTCGCTCCATACAGGGTGAGACTCAAGATCCGGATTGACTCCCATACTCTCTGTGAACAGAAAGGCGATATTGACAGAAACTGCAGACCTGAAGTCTTCTTTGTTGTACCTCTTGTACCATTCCTGAAACTCCGACGATATCGAATGCGTTTCAACCAGCCATTCATAAAAATTCCTCCTAAACCTGTGCAGTGAGATGGGGCGATCAGAAGCCTGGAGATAGTCAACGAAGTGCTTAGCGAAGTCTGCTAGCCAGATGAACTCATCGTGAAACCGCGCATATTCGGCTGATGGTTTTCCCAATCGATAAAATTTGTTGGTCTCGGCATTCATTTCGGACTGAATGTAGATGTGGTGTGAAACGACGTGGAGGTCCTCTCCATAATTTCCAATAGATCGTACTTGAAATGGTACGTCTTGAACGTAGCGGGATGTTGTACCCAGGCTCAGTATTCCGTCAAACAAAAATCTGATATTATTGGACCTGGTTCCCAAGTGCTGCAGCCCTCTCATTGAAAACGGCTGAAACTTGTTGTCGGGAAGATATATCGAAAATTCGGACAGCTCAAACTCGATGAAGCCATCGCCGTTGGGCGAAAGACGGGATGAAACCTCGCAGCTTTGTGCGAGAGTATGATTGTGCAACAGCTGTTCAATGGCAGTTGCCTCCATGGAAGGCGAAATTGAATGGCCGAAATTGTTCTGTTTAGACATTGGCTTGATAGCTTGCAATTGTCGAGGTTGAGGTGCAGGAGAATCTGGAGACCGCTCAACGTTTACTTTGTTTCCATGACATGGAACAGACTCTTCTTCGCCGGCATCTGAAACGATGGGTATGGTCTCGCCTTTTTCAACTTCTGACAACCCGGATATATCAGAAAGCTCAGATAGATCACTCGTGTCGTCAGCGTCGCTCGTAGACAGCGTTGGTGAGTCATGACTCGCATGTGCTGCATGTCTCCGTCCCGACTGGCCATCACTGCATTCTCCCAATTCAGAAGCATTTGAGAGAAGTGTCGATTCGCCATGGTGAAGTGCCTTCGTCGCAGCATCTTCAAGAGACCTGAGTGGAGCTTGTGTCGAGCGAGAAACTGTGCTCTGAGAAAGTGCGGATGGACGAACATTACGCTCGTCCGACGTTGCGTTGCGACCCCCAATATCGTCAGAACACCGAGCGGGAACTCGGAACTCGCAATGTTCTAATCTCGTGACGCTGTTTGCGAGATCCATGCCATCGTAATCGTGGACTGGTAAACTTTAGCGATGGGCTTTTGATCTTTCGGCCTCCTCAAAATAAATACCTAGTGCTGCTAGCGGCATGTTAAACAAGCTTGGGGTTAACCTCGGAGATAGAGATGGCTTCAATTCAGAAGCGGCTAAGACGTCCTGGATCTCGAGCCATGTGTAAACTTGGTATAATCGTTAGAGAAGGTCTTGCAGATGCAGCTCCCAAGGCAGTCATAATGCCGGTACACTGTATAGTTTGAAGTCAAGGATGAATTCTGGGAACAAAGGAATGATAGAAGACAATCCTACGTGCCGAAGTCTCTTTGCCACTTTTGCAGGACTTGGTTGCCGCATGTGGAAGAGTCGCATCGTGGCAACAAAGGAAATCCTGCTTAGGATCAGAACATTCGCATTCCTGACTCAGAATGGCATTGTTCACACAACAAGAGACTTTCTTTCCTCCAGGTCCGCTTGTTCGAAAACTACCAAATAAATAAAGATCCCTTTTGAAGATAAGCTCGCTTGATCAGAAAACCCATATTGGGTAATCGCAAAGATCCTTCCGCCCCCGATCTTAGCCTACAGTCCCTTGCGAGTCTAAGCTGGCGGTGCTTTTGTGTTTAGACCAGGAAAGCCAAGCGCAGTACTGATATTTTCTCCTCTGTAACACGATCTGTAAAGGAATTCTTTCCCCAAGAGAATGCGAGTGCGTGTACAGCGAGCTCCTAGTCCCATGATGATCAATTTTTCTCACGGCTTTTCTTTCCTGCTCGGTGACTTGAACAGGCTTGATGGACCCCTCAGTAGAATCAACATTCATGCGCTGTTCCAGTGGAGCATCGACTGCTATTTTTTATGAGCGTCATCCCGACAACGAGAATCAAGGAATTGGCACTTCTGAGTACTGTCAGAGTTCGAGGAAGGCATGCTTTAGCTGACAGAATGTGACGCTTTTGTAAGTATCAGAGTACAGAATCCAGGACAGGTGTGCCTTGTCCTTACATGGAGGGAGAAGTTAGAAATCAACTAAGATTATCTTAAAATGACGATCCACCTCTGACTTTTAGGTTGATCGCGAAAGCCTCAGAACGAATGATTTGAGCATGTGTCCTCGGTGAAAGGACTAAGGATGGTTTTTGTTCAATAGGATCTCTCGAATGATTGGTATCTTCCAGCGCCAACTTTGGCTTCTAAGGTTTTGATTGAGGGCTGAATGAATACCGCAGACAGTCATCCGCTTGGAAGATGGCTATCAGCTTGGGTTTCGATCGCCTCAATCATGATTGTGAATGAACATTTGCATAACGCAGAAACATTCTTCAAGGCCCTTAGGCATATCTTGAGCGAGTGATGGATCAAGCAAATCGATGAGAAGAAGGTGGAGGGGCGAATAAAGCCAAGTGATGACTCTCCAAATTCCGCTAGTCCCAAAAAGGACTGGACTAGCCTCGCGGTCGCCTCCAGGACTCGTCTTCGTCATTACTCGAGGTCTGCCTCTAAACAAACCATCAAGCCCAATTATTACCTTCTACAACATCTACAGCTTGCGGTCTAGACCAAACATGAACACAGCAATCATTCATTCACGGCAGATCGCTACCACCACATCGTATGTCGCTTTCTTCACCCACCATGCAACGACGGAGACCTGCGTAGCTAACCCTCCCCTCCTTACGTAGCATCGAACTGTTACTCCTCCAAGCTACTTATACCCCTCTATCGAATTTGGATTCAATATCATAGCATGGACTTGGACTCAGATAGTCAAGATGAAGGGCTGTGGAACTTCCGCCTGGCTCGAAGATTCAATCGTGCTTTTGGTTCAGGCTGCTCAGAATCATCAATCGCCACCCCGCTCCCCGACGTTCCCGATCCGTCACTATACAATCCAAAATCCAACGTTCCGAGGAACTTAGGAGATTTAGATCGCCTGTTACAATTCTGTGGAAAGCCAATTGGTTTACCACCACCTGAAGTTCGTAGACTTTCCACAGGCTCTTCCTCATCGTCAACGTCCCATTCCTCTCATCAATCCACGCCACCCACCTCAGGACTTGATGAAGATGGACCTCGAGATGTGGTGGGAATTGATGTCAAAGTGAAAGGAGTTCGTTGGCATGACCAGGTCCCCATAACGTCTGCCCCGAAAGAGGCACGATCATACAGCAAAATCACGACGGACGAATCCGACACTGCACTTGGTTCTCCCTTTATCTTGATTGACTCCGACATCAGCGACCAAGAGTCGGATACCGAGGATGACGAAGCAGGACCTGAATTCAGTCCATCGAAGCTCTCTACTGTGAAAACCTCAATCCTTGCCTCGCCTGACAGGCCCACTCTGATTCCAGCCTCCGTTAGAGTCTTTGACCCCATTCCACCTCCGATACCCAAAATATATCTCGATCCGTCGATTGTTCAGCCAATTTTGACGCTTACAGCAAAAGAGCAGAAGACTAGACTCATCAAGAAGCTTGCTGAGCAATTCTCGCACGAGAACAAGATCACCAGAGCACTGTCTCAATTGGGTACCACTGATCCTAAAGGCATTCATATTTTTGTCGACTTGTCAAATATCATAATTGGCTTCTTCAATAGGCTAAAATTCAACCGGAATATTCCATCAGCGGCGCGCATAAAGCAACCGCCCTTCGCATTCAACTCCCTGGCTGTCATACTTGAAAGAGGCCGAAAGGTAGCTAGGCGGGTGGTTGTTGGCTCGACTATCAGCAGTCTCTACAACCAACAGTTCAAAAAGCCTATTCACATCGACGACGCTGAAAAATGCAATTACGAGATGAATATTCTGGAACGGGTTTCCAAACCTCAGCAGCTCACTCCGAGGAAGAAGAAGCACGGAACCGGGTCCGGCTATGTTACCTCTGGGTACTCAAGTGCATCTGAATCAGCATCAATCCGACTAGCTATGCAAGAACAAGCCGTGGACGAAATCCTGCAAATGAAGATCCTGGAAAGTTTGGTCGACACCGAGAGTCCGTCTACTATTGTTCTTGCTAGTGGCGATGCTGCCGAAGCAGAATACTCAGGCGGGTTCTTGACGAATGTTGAGCGAGCTTTGAGGAAGGGTTGGAAAGTGGAGGTTGTCGCTTGGTCACAAGGATTGAGCCATGAATATCGACGGAAGGAATTTTTGACAAGATGGGCATCCAACTTCAAATTTATCAACCTGGACGACTTTGCGGAGGATATGTATGCTGTTTATACTCAGAAGTACACGTACTCAACAAGTTTGGGTCAATAGAGCAGAACATGCCCCGGGTTCACAGTGGCAATGATATAAGGCGTTATTTTTGGTTGGGCAGGACTGATCTCATGTATTGGTATGCGTCGCGATTGGCAGGACTCAGGTGGGCGCATATCTACGGCATCAACATTATGGTGAGATATAGCATGGGTCTATATGGCGTAAGGGTCACGAGCGATACCATTGTTTTTATTGCATTTCGGCATAGCGAGCATAGCGTAGCGGGCACTGGTGATGCCAAATGGCCAATTCATTGTTCAGCATGGAAGCATGGAATTTTCAGACTACAACTCGATGCTCTTTCCATTTCGTCACTTTTGTGATTTTCGTCATGTTCGTTGCAAACCGAACCGAGACAGAAAGGGCAGTCACGCCAGTGGAGTTGCCGTCGACCTTTCGACTGTTGGACATCAAGTCTTCCTTCTCCCTAAACCAAAGTCCTGAAATGAACTGTCATTGTCTGACAACATCGCATCACATCACATCACATCACATCACGAGTCCAGTCCTTCTCTCTGTCCTCCGATCCTGACATCACTTCATCGCCAATCTAAGCACAATGCTTCAGCCGCGCACCTTTCGAACCACTGTTGTCACCATGGCTAAGTTCTTCATCTTATCCATTACCCGTTCTCCCAAGTCGGTCCTTACGAGACTACAGGTCTCAGATCATCAACTCGTACACCAAGATCGCGTCTACTTCACAAGGCCAAAGGGTACGTCGATGGTGATTCAGATATGCAGCTGGTCGGAGAGGGTGAGGAGGGAGAGCTCAGATAAGTTGGCATTGCAGAGAATATTATCTAGAGGGCTAGGAGGAACATCAAGGTAATGGTTATGGGAGGAGACATGCATAGCCAGAATTATGAGGAAGATGAGCAAGAACAGGAACAAGGTCAAGACGAGGGAGAATACGACGAAGAAGCCTAAGAGGAAAAGAAGGAGAGTCCATTTCTCTCACGTACTCACCACTAACCTACTGAGGGAGTCAAGGTCGTGAACCATTTGATAGCTGAATAGTCTCTAGCTCTAACTACAATCTAGACAGAATTGCCGGCCTGAGGAATTGCTGACGGCCCTCCTCTGCAACATGATTAACCGATTTTTTGAGGAAGTCAAATATTCCTACCAAGTCGCTCGATCAAATGTTCCGCAATTCTGCTCGCCCAGAAAACGGGCGTTCTGCTATTACCTATCGAGCTATATCGTTCCACCCTCAGCCAACCAAAGCCATTGATTTTGCCCAATAGAAGGTCACGCAACATCGTCACGTGTCGCCACATGACCAGGGTATGCAGCACGCCAACCTCCCCTCCTTGCCCCTCTTCTCAACCTTCACTTCAATGTCCAAGTCTCACTCCAACACTGAGCTTATTATCAACAGTCATGACCGACTCAAATATCAGCTCTCGGCTACGCAAGCTACGATTCGGGCGTCGCGTCTCACCTAGTCGCTCCGTTCCAACACCCAGCAAAGCTTCCTCAGTCTCCTCCCAGAAGTCCAAAACGCAACTTGCGAAAATAGACATCTACCGCCCGCTCTCACCCCCTAAACGTGAAATTCGGCTCCTCCACATCCTTCCCGAACAGCCAGGCTCTCTTCTTCTAGGCCCAGACCCCATTAGCTGCGTCCTAAGCCATGTCTCGCTAGACGACAAACCCACGTATCATGCGCTGAGCTATGCATGGGATGATGAGAGTCTTGACCAGAGTTTTGAGGATCCAGATGATTTGAAGAAGAAGAGGAGGGTCTTAATTTCGGGTTTCATCTTCCTAGATGGTCAGGCGGTCGAGGTCACGCCGAACTTGTGGGTTGCACTGTGGCATCTGAGGAGAGGCGCGAATTGGTTCAAGAATCATCCGGATGCAGATGTGGGAGAGTTTGGGGAGAGTCTGGATAGTCAGAATCAATGGCACTTCACTTATGAGACTCCGCTCTGTAAGTGTTGAGTGTGAGCCGCTCATTGGATGTCCCAGGACATTCTCAAGGGTCTCTTTGCAAAGTTTCTTTACAAACTTCTTTTGCTTACCACTGACATGAATACATTATAGGGATAGACGCTTTGTGCATAAACCAACTGGATGTATCGGAACGAAATGAACAGGTACAAATGATGGGCTCCATCTACCAAGGTAGCCAAGCTGTTCATTCCTGGACGGGCCTCGACATTCCCGATACTGGACTTTTCATCGACATGATACGAGGTTTCCATGAAGCCTTTGGCCATAGTGACGATGCAAAGGTGGAAGTGCGCAAAATGCTCCTCGATGATGACTTGCAAGCCAGTTGGGAACCTCTGCCTTTGATAACACAGCGACCGTACTGGAACCGCTTGTGGATCGTACAAGAGTACCTCCTAGGACAGCAGTGTGCCGTTCACATCGGTTTGCGTGTCATCAGTGCTACTCAATTGACTTGGGTGACCCGCGAGTTGCTTCGATCTCAAGCAGATATCAAGAGCAGCGACTGGACGACTATTGACAGAGAGACACCAATCTGCCATACACTTCAATCACGACACCCTGCCTTTAGCAGCCCTAATTTGTCAGAAGTGCTGACCATATTCAGGAAACATAAATGCAGTGATCCACGAGACAAAATCTATGGGCTGCTTGGTCTAAGCGGTAAATCCGCTGAGGGCATTCGTGTTGATTATACGCTGGATGCCGACACGGTCTACTTCGACGCAATCAGAAACATTATATTAAATGAGCAGGATCCAAGGCTGGTATTCAATCCAAGTAGATATTCTTGCCAATGTTCCGAGAGTCAACATGCACAATCTTTGTTACCATCCTGGGTGCCCGATTGTAAGTCTCCTGAACCGTTCGATATTGCATACATTTGAACGGAACGAATATTTTTGGTTAAAGTTCAAGAACATTCACGATTAACTTTTGATTTAGTGCGATGTTTGAACAACGTACCTTTAGCCCTCATCGTCGACAATTCATGGAGACCAACCGGATCCAAAATACCTCGCATAACGGGATCCATGCACGACAACATCCTTAGATGTCACGGCCTACGCCTCGGCACAATCGACAAGATCCTCACAATAAATGACTCCGATCTCAACTGCAGCAAAAGTGACCAAGTTCGAAATCTAGCATCTTTCACTACTACAGCAGATAACGCACACGATACCACAACATCAGCAGACGCATCCCCTCAAGCACAACTCCAACGCTTCGAAGCCCTCTACTCAACTCTAAATCCAAACAAGAACATACAATATAGCGAAACGCTCGACGAAAACACATTTATAGACTTGTGCACGAAAGCAAGCTCACATGAAACCCCGCTCGACGACGACATGGCCAGCAAAGTCCTCACTATGGCTCCATATGCAGCTATATTCTCCCTTCGACTCGCCCGCCTCTCAGCAAGTGCAACAGACCAGAACATTCCCTCTGAACCGGTCTTTGGATTGTGCTATCCATTTTGTCAGGAAGGCGACACGATAGCGGCCTTTTATGGGTGTTCGGAGATAGCCGTGTTGAGACCTGATCCTAGTGAGCCTGACAAGTTCAAGGTCATGTGTCAAGCGTATGTTAATGGTTTTATGGATGGAGAGGGGGTAGGGGTGTTTTCGGAAAGGGAGTTCGAACTTACTTGATAGGTGCTGATCTGAGGGATCACAAAATATGGGCTCAAGAATTATCGAAAGACGCGAGATGAAGGATAGTGGCTAGCTACCTCACGAGACGATGCGTCCCCTCGAATCTAATATTTCGATGGGGATCAGAAGTATATTGAGCAGGGCCATTGCTTAATGATATGTCTTCAAGATGGGACAGCAGTCGTGATGCTGTGGACAGAAGACTGGACAGCAGTCGTAACGCTGGGGACGGAAAACCCCAGAGCCTGTGAGCGAGGGCGAAGCGAAAGAGGTAACTCGTGTAGCACATGTCACAATGCGTTGAGACTGAGGAAGTTTTCAAGATTACATGACTTTCTGGTGTCTCGATACGTTTATGGATGCTATTCAATTATCACATTGATCTCCGACATTGACGTCTATGGAAAAACCACACAGCTCAAGCAGTGCCACACCATTCAGCATCACACACTCTCACTCAATTGCTTCACCTTAAGCAGCATCGCCATCAAGCCTACCCCTCCTCCTCATAAAATGCTGCACAAGCAACTCCCTCCCCTCCCACATAACCCTCCTCTCCTCATCCCTTAACAGGATAGTTGTATTTTGCAACTTCTTGGCTTCGCTTCAAAAGTGGGGGATGTTCTGGCTTTTTAGCGAACCTGCAGGTACCCAAGTTGGAGGTGCTGCTGGTCTGATTGGCGACATTGAGTCATCGTCTACACTCATCTCCAGGCAGCAAGTGAACTCTTCCGATGTGGAAGCCTAATCATGTCTGCTTCAGGAGGAGAGGAGTCCTGAAGAGCAGTGAACATGTGTGGAAGGGCTGCCGCCTCCATCTCCAGTCAGTGCTGATCTCAGGTAGCGAAAAGCGACCTTTTGACAGCTATCTCAACCCATCTGAAGCCGATACTCGGTGTTTATAAACTCAAATGGATGAAGTTCCCGGTCCCGGCTCCCAGCTCTAAGAAGTGTTCTTCGTACGAGATTCCCACAGTCAGACTGAGCCAGAGCGTAGATTCCCGAGAGACGCGCACAGAAGAAAGTATGGAACACATTGAGAATCTCTAAACTTCTGGCAAACTGGATGAAGCGCATACGCGTGAACCTCGAACAGTGAAAAGTGGCTCACTTGTTGTCTGTGAACGCTGTGATGCCGTCAAGAGAGGCAGCGCTGCAGTCGCCTTGAACTTCGTGTAAGCAAGATGGCAAGGACAAGTAAAAAGAACTAAATATTGAAACCAGGATGATAACAAGCAACTAGGCAGCCTCAACGCTATCTACAGGAGCAATAGACAGAGTAAACAGAAAATTGTAGATTCAAGTAATTCGCCTGGCGAGAAGTAAACAAAAGCACAGCGATCACAACTCACCTCATTAGCGAAATAGTCCTACATAAACATTCATAAAAAACGGAAGAACCAGAAACGAATGAACAAAGAACAAAAGCTTCCTGTCGGTCGCAACTCACCATTCGGCTCAATTCACCTCCGACCCTTCAATTCAATTCAATTCGGTTTCAATGCCGCGCCGCCACCCAGACAAAAGATCTCCTGTCAATCACGTCTCAGGACGCTGCCGATCCGGGAGCCTTTTCTCCTCCATAAGGACCACAACCCCTACTCAGAACACCGATATCCTAGCAAGCACGGCAAGCAAGCCCAGCCTGCTCCGCTCTCAGCCGCCCCCGGACTTTTGCTTTTTGCGTACCGTACTGGCAGGCTGCCGCTGATGATCTTGGGCTAGGATGGAATAATGGCAGGAGACGGGAGGAGGGACTTTTGAGTCTTGACTGCCGATCTTCTATTGTGGGTTTCTATGATGAGGGAGGGGAGTTAGGCATGAGATTGCGTGGATATGGATGACGTGGGTGGTGGGAGTCGTTATCTCCTTTTCGTTTTGAGAGGAGTTTGTTGGTTGTGACTCGTGTTCTTGAGACTTGGGTTTCTTGGTTGAGGGTTGAGATGAAGAGATAAGGGGAGAGGTGAGGATGATCTTGATGCGGTGGAGGGAAGGGAGGGAGGGAGAGGAGGGTTTTCTCCGAGAACACTTGTAGACAGGGACGTGGGAGGAGGAGGTCGGGATGTATGGATCGATGGATCGATGGATTGGTGAAGGGTGCCATCGTTGTACCGTATCGAGGTCGACGTCAGCTCATATGTCGTCAGCAAGGGAATTTCATTTCAAAACGATCATCTAGCCATCTCTCAAGATGATATTATTAAGAGGTGGCTAGGTGATATTATCTTTAGGCCTTTTCTGAGAGCATGTTTTTAGGCAGTGCAATTTACGTTGTCGGTTTCCTCCTTCACCATGGAGTGTCAAGCTCAATTCCCAAACACATCCAAAGATCATCACTTGATCTTTGATGGCAGAGGGGAAGGAACATCCTCCCTCGCAAACACCATAAATAGAACAGCGCTTCTTATCGCTAGGCTGGTAAAAGAGAGGCCGTGCTATCGCCATCCCCACATCGGCGTCGCATCCTTGGAGGCTTGGGCGCGGCTTGGAGATGAAAGAGTGAAGCAGGCTAAGCACCGTACCTTAATTTCGATTTCGATTCAAGTATTTATCGCGCGGCTATCTCGCATATCGAGTTCGACGCTATTCTGAAGAAGAACCCAAGGAATGCGATAAGGATGTGAACTAATCTTTGACTACTGCAGGAGAGAGGCGTTGTGGTTACTGCATTAGACTGCATTTGTAATCGAACATGAGCAATATTGAGAGTTGGGTCAAAGTTAGTGTGTGAGAGCGGGCGTTCGCGAGAACTGCGATCCTGGTCTTTTGAACTTACGAGTGTCACCTGCACCTTTGACTGCAGTCTTTGGCTTCCCGGCCTTTTGTTCTATTGTTTGTTAGTGGAAGAGGTGAGCTTGGAGCGCCGTAAGCTCCCATGTTCCCGCTCCCGTCTTGCCTTGCCTTGCTTCCTGCTGTGCACTGGTACGGTGCTGTGCTGTGCTTTGCATGATGTAAGGGAGGATAGAAACCGACTGCGTGTGCAGGTGCAGATACAGGATGGGGGTTCTGATCCAGGTTCATGTATGTACAACGGGTCGGTTGTATGCAGGAACAGGAGGGCTCTGACTCGTTGATTTTCAGGCTGATTAAAGAACCTAGTACATATGTTGGTGCTGGGTTATTCACTTAGAGATAATGTCGTTCAATTGCAATCTTTGCGAGTTACAGGTTTGCAGCACGGCAGATACTGTACGAGATGAGGACTCGAGCGAGTGGGGGTGAAGTGACGTTCCGTAAAGTTTCTGGCATATGCGCTGCTCGGACTGCTACCGTCGTTTGACTGCGCTTGTAATCTCGTCCTCGAAGTTTGTCGTCATCCTTTCGACTCGATGTGCAGCTGATCAACACAGAGATTTGACGTTTGAGCTCGCCGACCGTGCGTACGGTGACAAGGCGGCTCTGTGGAAATGATGGGTTGTTCCGTGCGTTCAACGACATGTTGCCATACAGTCATAGTCGCATTGCTCGCTTTCATGTTTTGATAGAGGGATCATCTTCAACTTTCTGAGCCAAGTGCAAGCCCCTTTTTTCCAACGACTCGCTTGAACGCTTCCCTTCCATTCTGAACCCCTGCTGCGCTGAGCTGAGGCCACCACCGGATAAGCTAAGCGAAAAGTAGATCTTCCCCAAGGCGCTAAAGCAAAGTAAACTTCTCTGTGCCCCTTGTTCGATTCTCCACCCCTTGCATTCCTGACCCCCCATGCATTCCTCAACCGTTGCCGGTTCGTTCGTTTGCATCCATGGCTCATCAAGCATCGTGGAGATGGGACGGAGTGATGTTCTGAATGCGATTCCCCACATGGTTTTAGTCGCTGTGTGGCGCTGAGACATCAAGTGTTGAAGTTTCCTTTCGGAGAGTTCGCCGGCCGAGGCCAAGCTGTGGTGTCTGCTTCGGGAGGGGAGGGGTCGGATGACTCTCCTTTTTCAGGTACGGTATTACGGCAATACTCGACATTCCAGGTACAGCCAGGTACAAACCCACGCAAGTGTACAGAAAAACCAGGTACAGGCACCGTCGGAATGGAGCTTTTGCTTTCAGGAACAACCAACGGCTTTCGGGTCCCGCTTCGCGTGACGGAAGGTTGCGGATTTAGAGACTCGACTTTACCGGATGAGGACGGTGGTGGGAGGACAAACCATGATTGAAGGCTTTTTGGAGGAGGGGTTAGATCTTGATAGTGCCGTTCTATCGCCTGGCGGAGTCGCCGTTGTGGAGGTTTCCTTGATCTTTCGAGCCGGCGTGGCAACCATCAGCTTTGGTTCAGGTACAAGCTCGTAAAGCGGATTCGAGTATGGAGACATTTTTTAAGTCCGAATTATCAGGCGTTTGGATGGGTCTTTCTTCGATAACGAACGATAAGTGAAAAAAGAAAAGAAAAAGAAAAATGCATTAGGGGAACCGATGGGTCGGGCGAAGGCTGAAGCCGATGATATCGCAAAAGAGTTCTCCCTTCAGTAGAAGCTCTGGCTTGTTCTAAGTGGATCTTATTCGTTCAGTGTTTCTTTTCGTTTGGCTTGCCTGCCATGAAGTGCTGGGATCCAGTGGACTGCGCCGTCTGGATGCGTGATGGCGGAGACAAGAAACTGAGGAGTCTGTTTTCTCCACGTGCACAGCAGGGCAGGGCCGTGCGCAAGTGGTTCGTGTCGAAACTCTAGCTTTTTGAGGCCATCGTCATATCGATTAGATGAATTGGACGTGAGGTAGCACGGATGCGGAGTAGCGGGTACATGCCTTGCGTTGGCTTGATGCCCTTTCGAGTAATACAAGACGAGGAAATATAAGTTCGGCAGTACTTCACCCTAATGCAGTGGGACTATCAAAAGGCTGTTATCAATTTGCAGGATGGAGTGCGTCTAATCGATCAGTACCTCCGTAGATTGCTGTGTGGCAGGAGATATAAATGTAAGATGTGTTGATGGGAAATGGATCAGGGAGGGGCAGGCAGACATCCTCCTCTGAGAAATGCATGTGGAAACAAAAATGACATGAAGGACCTCGATCGCCACAATCACGGTAGTATCAGAGATCAGAGTATCAGAATAGAAACATGAACAGAACATCTCATCCGCTGAGAATGAATCATCCGGTGCTGACAACCACTAGCCCTCGACCCTCGAATCCCGATAAGTAGTAGGACAACAAGTGGTTAGTGTTGACTGCGGCAGCCAATATGCAAGCAAGCCCCTCCACACTCTGTGCCCCTGTTGACCCTTCTGTCGCCCCTGCCCTGCTCTGACCAGCACACTTCATGTTTCAAAATGGGGCCTGGTGGTCTTGAAGTTGTGTGATTTGGTGGTCTGGTGGTGTCCTCCTCCTGTGTCTTCGGCAAGCACGTCCTCTCCTGCCAAGCCACTTACTTCCCTTGAGAGTTGAGACTGGCAGACTGGCTCTGTCTACTGTCTGCCCTGCATCACTTTCTTCCCTTCTCCTCTCCTCTCCTCCCCTCTCTCTTCTTCCCGTGTTATTCTGCTTGTCATCCGCTCTCTTCCCCTCCTTTTATCCTCTTCTAGAACGAGTCCAGTCAGTACAGTCAAATATTAATCAAATCACTAAATCCCCGCCCCAAGCCCAGCTTGTACCAAGACCCAGGGCCAACTTTTGTCACCCCCGACCCCGACCCAACCCATACCCAACCAGCCAACCTACCTAATCAAGAGCCGAAGCTTCCCTTGGTGCTGCCTCAACTCACCCACTCTTCTTTAACCCTTCACTCCTCCAATTCCTCGACACCACTCATCACCACCCACCCAGCCGTTGTGTTGCGCCCGCCCGCCCGCACAGCTCGTCGTTCCTTTTCCTACTCGGGTCGCTGGATCATCGCCGATTGATTGCAGTTCATGCCAGACGCCGCAATCTGGATCATTCTCCGACCAGAAACATTCACATTAGGGCCTCTTTGCGACGATCGCACCAGCCTTTGAACGACCCTCAACGCCACAAAATACCTCCACAGCCTGTCCTGAAAGTCGATTTGAAGAAGCAATCACCTATTCTGTGTTCGTAATCGACCCCAATCGAAATCGCTGTTCGAAGTCAAGACGCAAGCCGTCTTCCTCAAAAGCATCGCATCCCCACTCTGAAATTCACCACCGCACGATAATACCCCTCTGCCGTCTTTTGCGTCCGTCAAAGCTTTCGAATTATTCTCGAGAGACCCAATTACCGTAATTTCAACTTGACTAGCGCTCCCGACTGCCGTTGACTGCATTCCTCGCTCTTTGTCTCCCCCGGGCGAGACAAATATTTCGAACATCTGCGAAATTTGACCTGGACGACCGAACACCCTGAAACCCTAAGAATAATCGCATCACTCAACAAAACTCGCACTCAGCGAGTGCAATAATGAGCGTCATGCTTCAGACCCCCTCGCGGGCGTCAACAGCCTCCTCTTCTTCCTTCCAACCAGTATCACGCCAGAACACGATGTCTTCTCACGATGGAGGGCGGTCCGTCCGACAATCGAAACGGTACTCTATGACCACACTGTATATGTCGATGTCTGCGAATGAGAAGGACTTAGAAATTGAAGATGACTTGGCCAAAGGTAGGCAACAATCGAGGCGGGAGGTGGGATGTTCAAGTGCTAATTATTTGTCCAGCCCAGAAGATCCTCCGCGACCTCAAATCGAAGATCTCGTCCCAATCAAAGAAGAACTTCGTGTTAGAGAAGGATGTCAGATATCTGGATTCAAGAATTGCCCTCTTAATTCAAAATCGCATGGCTTTGGAAGAGGTAAGAGGATGCGGCTCGACCAACGTAGGTACTCGAGGCTGACAACACGCAGCAAAATGAGGTCGCGAGCCATCTTGAAGATGCTTCTGATCTACAAGAAGGTTTCTTCCCAAATGACGAGAAGACACAAAAATATGGCAACTTGCTGTTCCTATTACAATCCGAGCCTCGACATATTGCACATCTCTGCCGTCTGGTCACAATGGCCGAGATAGATTCACTCCTACAGACCGTCATGTTCACCATTTATGGGAATCAATACGAGAGTCGTGAAGAGCATCTTCTGTTGACTATGTTCCAGGTATATAGATTCCATGCTACCTAGATTTCCTTCGCTAATAGATTACTAGTCTGTGTTGACCTATCAATTCGACAATACCCCAGAATACTCCTCCCTCTTGCGAGCAAATACCCCTGTTTCCCGGATGATGACCACATATACTCGACGTGGGCCTGGACAGAGTTACCTCAAGACAGTGTTGGCTGATCGAATCAACGGGCTTATCGAATTGAAGGACCTCGACCTCGAGATCAACCCACTAAAGGTTTATGAGCGAATGATCGAGCAGATTGAGGAGGACACTGGTAGCTTACCAGCATCGTTGCCGAGAGGAGTGACCGCCGAGCAAGCGGCTGAGAACTCACAAGTCCAGGCGATCATCGAACCGAGATTGACTATGCTGATGGAAATTGCGAACGGCTTCCTTACGACAATCATCGATGGACTAGAAGAAACCCCATATGGAATCAGATGGATCTGCAAGCAGATCCGGAGTCTGACAAAGCGAAAGTACCCGGATGCCAACGACCAGGTCATTTGCACCCTCATCGGTGGATTCTTCTTTCTCCGTTTCATCAACCCTGCGATCGTCACACCCAAGTCCTACATGCTCATCGACGGCACTCCAGCAGAGAAGCCAAGACGGACACTGACTTTGATTGCCAAGATGCTCCAGAATCTTGCCAACAAGCCTTCCTATGCAAAAGAGCCTTACATGGCCAAGCTCCAGCCATTCATTCAACAGAACAAGGAACGTGTGAACAAGTTCATGCTTGATCTCTGCGAGGTACAGGACTTCTACGAGAGCCTGGAAATGGACAACTATGTTGCGCTATCAAAGAAGGATTTAGAGCTTTCTATCACTCTGAACGAAGTCTACGCTACCCACGCCCTGTTGGAGAAGCACAGCGCCGAATTGAACAAGGACGAGAACTCTCATTTGGCCGTCATTCTGAATGATCTTGGACAAGCGCCCGCACAATTGCCACGGAAAGAGAACAGAGCCATCAACTTGCCACTCTTTAGCAAGTGGGAAACAGCAATTGATGACCTCACAGCTGCACTTGATATCACCCAGGAAGAAGTGTACTTCATGGAGGCAAAGTCCACTTTTGTCCAGATCATGCGTTCGATACCAACCAATAGCGCGGTTGCACGCAGACCACTTCGCCTCGAAAGAGTTGCAGATGCCGCAGCTACGTCCAGGAACGATGCAGTTATGGTCCGCAAGGGTATCCGTGCGATGGAACTTCTCAGTCAATTGCAGGAGTTGCAGGTAATTGACAAGTCCGATCAGTTCAGTCTTCTCCGTGACGAGGTTGAGCAGGAGCTTCAGCATCTCGGCTCGCTCAAGGATGGTGTGGTTGTAGAGACGCAGAAGCTCGAAGAGGTTTTTAAGACCATCCGTGATCACAACACCTATCTTGTCGGTCAACTCGAAACCTACAAGAGTTATCTCCACAACGTCCGAAGCCAAAGTGAAGGCACCAGGAGGAAACAACAAAAACATCAAGTGCTCGGTCCATACAAGTTCACCCATCAAGCACTGGAGAAGGAGGGAGTCATCCAGAAGAGCAACGTCCCGGACAACCGGAGAGCTAACATCTACTTCAATTTCACGAGTCCTTTGCCAGGGACTTTTGTCATCTCATTACACTACAAAGGTATGTTTCTCTATCGCCTATCCAAAACGCTTGCTAACAAGTATTAGGCCGCAACCGTGGACTCCTAGAGCTTGATTTAAAGCTTGATGATCTATT
This sequence comes from Cadophora luteo-olivacea, assembly GCA_026120085.1. Lineage (NCBI taxonomy): Eukaryota > Fungi > Ascomycota > Leotiomycetes > Helotiales > Ploettnerulaceae > Cadophora > Cadophora luteo-olivacea. The sequence goes on from JALRMC010000006.1 coordinate 419,992, forward strand.
GGAAATGCAAAAGGACAATCAGGAGGATCTCGATCTCGAATACGTCCAATTCAACGTGCCGAAAGTCTTGGCTCTTCTCAACAAGCGATTCGCGAGAAAGAAAGGGTGGTAGACGAGCGCTCTCTGTGTCTCTAGTCAATCGCTATGACGAGGTTCTTTTCTTCAGCTGGGTGGTGTACGATTGTTAGGTATAGGGTTAAGCAATGGTGTTAATTTGACGACGGACGCGAGGAGTGAAGGGATGTGTAGGATGGGTGGTGGCTGGATGGATCGGGCGGAACGGATGGGACGATATGACTTTGATTTGGGACTGGGACTGACCCCGGAGGAGTTTTACTTGAGCTTTGGCTTTGGCTTTGTTTTGTTTACCTACCTATGATATCCGGCGGACTTTGGCTGGTTCGGGTTACTACTGTGTTTTATTATATGATGCTGGCTGGAGGTGCACGCGATATTATTGTGCTTTGCAGGCGAGGCGAGGCAATACAAGCAGGCAGTAGGAAGGCGAATCGTCTGGTTCTGATTTGAGTCATGAACGATTGAATGAAAGTACGAATTATATATTCGATATTTTAATTGTTTAATTGCCCAGTGTGAAGCCGCAAAGATTTTCCAATTCATGACCTGCAACGGGTAGTATCGAAAGTAAATTGTTGACATGGTAGGGTCAGGCTCAGCTGAGCGAGCTATACTCACACACAAAGACCCCCCCTCCCCCCCCTAGACTCGATAGCAGAATGTTTCAGCATTAGTACAAATAGTGTCATATTTTATACAATATTCCACCTCTTCTGTGTACATATCTTCAGGATATCTCTACCTCGAAAGTCACTCATCTGTTATCCTGCTCATACCTTGTACTGCTCTGGGGATAGACACCGCTGCGCAAACCCTCTTCAATATTTTTCAGTCTAACGCCACGAATTATCCCATCCACTCTGCTCGACGGCAAAAGCGAGGGCTAGCTCGGTGAAGCGCGCCATATGCTATGTATCGCAAGACCTGTTAGCAATCGTTCATTCCATCATTCAGTGAACCAGACACAAGAGCATGTCCCGAACACAACACCGTTTCCAATTGAAGTGTAGAAACAGGAAACGGGAAGCAGCTTGCAACGAGAGCGGGGAGGTGAAACGAGGGGAAGACTTACATCGAGTGAGAAATAACCAGTCTTGTCATCCACGTCCATGGTGTCGTTCACGCCATGCACGTACGGATCATATTCGCCTGGGAAGCCGTCGCCGGACAGTGGGTTTCCTTCGGAAGCGAAACCGGCGGGGTATTTGAGTTGAGTGTATGACATGTAGTCAGAGCCAGCGCCACTGAGGGTCGTGAGTGTCAGTAAATCATGATGTGACATGAGTTCTTGGGAATAGAAGAGGGAATAAGGCCGAGAAGTGGCGGAGATGACAAGTACTTACGGGAAGAGTTCGTAGATGCCAGCAGGAATCGATATATATTCCTTAGCGAGCTTCAGGAGCCATTTCGTGAGTGCTTCGTCTGCGGACGTGGAGATGAACCCGATTGATTCTGTGGCGTTGCGTGCGATGAACGCTGTCATGTCCTATATTTCTTATAAGACATAGATCCGTATTGCGCGATCAAAGACGACTGGAAAAACTCACAAATTCCATCATGGCTCCGATTGTTGCACCCGACTCTTTCTTGTACCTCGCAATCGCCTGACTGCCTAACAACCCACCTTCTTCAGCTGCATACCAGTGGAATTCTACTGGTCCGTTTTTCGGGACATAGCCACTCTGAGCTAGGATCCGGAATGCTTCCAGGATACTGACTGTGCCTGAGCAGTCATCGTCTGCGCCTGGTGCGGGGAGAAGAGGGAACAGGTAATTTGCTGAGTCTTGATGCGCACCAAGAATAGTCAATGGATGCGAGAAATTCCGGATCTTAGGCTCGAAGCGTGCGATGATTGAGGATTGCGGGAAAGAGTGCGTAAAGTACTCGAGTGAAATGTGGGTTCCGAATGGAGCGGATGCGATGATCTGGGAGGATGTCAATACACGTCTATGTCGCGAGATGAAGTTAGTACTTTACCTGAGCAATATGATCATGGAGCCATTCGGCACTCAAAGCTCCAGTAGTGCCTCCGTAGTACCGGTTATAGTAACTGGTCATGTGCTTGAGAACACCATGCATTCTCCCCGTCGAGACACGAGGGAAGAGAGGTTTGACGAGACGCTGGTGGACTAAGTCTGGAAGATCTATATTTAAAATCATTAGCACCATACCCAAAAACCCATCCTGTTATTGATTATCAGAATTCAAAGGTCACTTACTAGCTTTCCCTGACTCCGCATCGACTTGATTGGCATAAAACTCCTCATGCTCCGTGATATCCACAAACTTCTTGCCCTTCCTCCTCAAATGCAATTTATCTCCTTCAGTCATCCATTCTGGCTTTTCTTCGCCAGAGACATGTACGAGTCTTGGTTGAGAGAGGTCAGATGAGAGTTCTGGCTGAAGGGAGAGGAGTGCGGCGACAGGATCGGAGTGCGTGGAGAGCGCGGAGAGGATAGCTGGATCGACCACGTGTGGGCTGTGTACATTGGCATTGGAAGGTACAGCTGGTGAGGATCCTAGAATTGCTTGATCGTTGGGAAGCGATGATCCTGAGATGAGATGCGTGCTGCTCAAAATGAGCACCAAGGCGGAACGTAACATCCTGTCGTTAAGAGAGTACTGAGGTTCTGCGGTCTTAATGGTGGGGTTAGAAGTTTATGAACACGATAGTGAATTTTATCTTGGAGATATCAGATACAATGTAATCACAGATGTTCGATCACGATCTGAATATCTTCAGGTCATCAGATGCTCCGTCATGGATCTGGAAGGCGGGATGAGGCTAGATGGAATGAGGAAGGTACCGGATAATTCTGGTGGCGCAGGGGCCGAAAGCTTGATTCGGTCACGTGTTATGGCATCTCGTGACAGAAAATTTGCTGCTTCAATACATCCGCTAAGACACTGCACGATAGTACAAAACCTGCCATCACTAAGAATAGGATAAAATTCGTATCTAACCTTCCTTTCATATGCTTTGCGGGTAGATTAAAGCAGAAACATGTTGTAAGCATAAGTAAACACAAATACAGTCTGTAAGCGAGTCTCTGGCTTTGGCGAGGTGGGTCTTCTGCCTTCTTCCTTTCAACTTCTGGAAGGATTGTGAATCCACCAATGTTGGTTTACTTATGTGTAATATTGTCTAGAGGGAACTGCGCGTCAAATCATCATATTACTATAGTAATTGCAGAGAATATCAAAGCTAAATGCGTGAAACTCAATGAGTCCTCACATTCAAGTCTCGGAATTCCCCATGCAGACTCTCGATACCATTCTTTCTCACATCCTCAACCAGCTCCAAGACCTTGGGAGCTATCGCATGTTCGTCAAATCCAAAATACTTGTACGCATCTGCTCCAGGCAGCGAGTGACCAAACGTAGACATCGAGTACCCGGCATCAGCATATCTCTCCCATCCATTGACAGCGTAAGCTTCAATCACAACTCGTGGTGCCTTGCTCCTGTACTGTAGAACTTGGCGCTTATATTCTAACGGCTGTTTGTCAAAGAGCCTTTGGCATGGAAAGCTGACGACCCGGACTTTCAGGCCGGACTCTTCCTCAAGAAGCTTCGCGGTCTTAATTGCAAACACCATCTCGGCACCAATGCCAATAAGAGTCACATCCGCATTCTCCCGTTCGATGAAAACATACGCTCCTTTCTGAACACCTTCCCTTGATGAATGTTGGGGGTATTGTTCTAGAGCCTGCCGCGAGAGAGAAATAATGCTGGGAGTGTTGGTAGCATTCAGCGCAGCGATGTATGCACCAGCAGTCTCCTCACTATCGGCTGGTCGGATGTAGAGGATATTTGGCATAGCGCGATAGAGATTCGCCAACGCAATAGGTTGATGGGTAGGTCCATCCTCTCCCGTGCCGATGGAGTCGTGAGTCGCGATATGGATTTGCTGCAGTTGCTGGAGAGCACCCATTCTAATTCCCGGAGCAGCGTAAATGTAGAACATGAAAAATGACGAGGTGACAGGAATGATCGTTCCTTTGTTGAAGGCTGCCAGGCCGTTGGATATTGAAGCCATTGCATGCTCACGGATTCCCCAGTGTATGTATCTTCCGGTGTAATCTCCGTTGATCCCACAAGAAGTTTTCAGGTCCGGATGCTGGAAATCGACTTTTCCCTTCCATATCATGTTCACAGATGGCGATAGATCGGCCGTACCAACCATGAAGTTCTTGATGTTCTGCGCGAGAGGGTTGCAAACCAACCCTGAGGATTTCCTTGAGGGTGTCGGGCTTGTAGGCAGGTCTCCCTTTGCAGGAACGAACTTCGTCCAATCATCTGTCAACTTTCCAGCCATTCGAAGTGTGAATTCCTCATATAGCTCAGGGTGGGCCTTTGCGTACGACATGAGTAAAGTATTCCAATCCGATTCGACCTTTCTCCCCCTGATTTTCGAGTCCCGGAAGAAGTTATAGACTTCTTCTGAAACTTGGAAATGCTTGGACTCGTCCATGCCAAAACTTCGCTTGATACTGGCGATATCTTCAGCTCCCAGAGCTGCTCCATGCGTCTTCGCGTTACCAGCGGCTTTGCTCCCGATGCCAATCACGGTCCGGATATTGATAAATGTAGGCTTGTCCTTGTTGTTCCTGGCTGCGATGAGTGCTCGAACAATCCCTTCAATATCCCAATTGCCGTCTGCAACATCAATGACACTCCATCCAGAAGCGATCATCTTGGCATTGACGTCTTCGTTATTACAGAGGTCGACAGATCCATCACAAGTGATCTGATTGTTGTCGTAGATGACCACTAAATTGTTGAGCTTCCAGTGGCCCGCTAAAGAAATTGCTTCCAGCGCAACTCCCTCCTGCAGACACGCATCTCCAATCATGCACCATGTCATATTATCCACGACTGGATAATCGGGTCTGTTGTATGTCGCTCCGAGGTGCTTGGTCGCCATCGCTAATCCCACCGCATTTGCAATTCCTTGACCCAAAGGTCCCGTCGTAACCTCGATTCCCTCGTGCTCGATTTCGGGGTGGCCAGGACAGATCGAGTCTGTTCTCGCAGAGTGGTAAGATTTGAGTTGTTCGAAAGTCATGTTCTTGTATCCGACAAGATGCAAGAAGGTGTATTGGAAAAGACATGTGTGGCCTATAAGAGTCAACAGTTGGTCTTTAATTATGATGGGTTTGAGAACTGAGTCTTACCATTAGAAAGAACGAATCTGTCACGATTGAAGTAATTTGGATTCTCCGGTGTATATTCCATGACATATTTCCACAGAGCGACACCAATCGCGGCCATGCCCATAGCACTTCCAGGGTGGCCGCCCTTGAATTGCTCGCACAGATCTGCAATCAGACATCTGAAAGTCTTCAACACGCGATCATGGAGCTTGGGATCCTCGAAATTGACATGTACAAGCTTGTCAGACATTCCAGTCTCGGAAGAGAGCTGGTTCTTCGATTTTACAGGCAGGGACGACGAAACTTCAGTCGCGGAAGGAGCCATGGTGAAAGAATTAGATCAAATGATACAAAAAAAGTGAGGATGCTCTGGATGATGAACTTATGGAACAATAGAGGTAGATTAATTATACTTTGGCCACTGTACGTGCCATCAACATTGTTCCCGACTTACTTCATCAAGCGCTTGAGATTTCCTCAAAGAGCGAGGGCTTACAGCTAGCACTTCGTCGGTAATGCCCCAAAGTTGTTTAGTTTTGGGCCGAGACAACAAGTTGATGATGCCCTTGCATGATTCGTGCAGATGCGACGCTTCGAGGCGGTTGCGACTTCTTCTTTCAGTAACCCCGCATCAACCCCTCTATTTTCTCCATTTAAGCGAGCCCCTGTCATCTTCCAAAACAAGCTCCAGAACTCACAATTGAGGTAACAGGAAGTTATAGGCTCCATCGAGAAGAAGTCCTTGACACCTTGTGATGCCAATGAAGATGGGATGCACCACTACTCGATTCATGATCCAACTGCTCCAGTACATTGCCGGAAATGTAGTTTCTCCTTTACCCAGTTGCTCCTTCCAGTATTTCCCGTCGCTTAAGCTCGCCTCTCGTTGTGCCTTCCTTCCTTCCTTGATGATTTATCTTCGATTTTCGAAACATCTGTCATTCCAACTTCACATCTTCAGATCCTCCAATTCCTCCTCACAACTCCAAGATGGGTAGCATAGCAGAACCAGTCGCTGTCGCCTCCCATGTCCCATACCCCACGAATCCTCTGTTCTCACTCGCAGGTCGCACAATAGCAATAACAGGAGCAGGAAGAGGGTTGGGAATAACTCTCGCAGCTGCAGTTCTCGAGGCTGGAGGCCATGTAGCATGTATCGACATCCTTTCCGCGCCCTCCGAGCTCGAATGGGCATCCCTACAAACGATCGCAAAGTCCTCAAACCTCACCGTAACATATCACCGATGCGACATCATCCTCGAAGACGAAGTGTCCGCAACATTAGACCTGATCGCTGAGACTGCTTCCAAAATTGGTGCTCCGCTGATGGGCACCATCGCCTGCGCTGGCATCCAACAGAAGATCCCAGCGGTCGAGTACCCAGTCGATGGCTTCAGACGAATGATGGATGTCAATGTGACGGGGACGTTTTTGACAATCAAGCATTCGGCTAGGATATTCATGAGGGAGGGCACGAAAGGAAGTGTGGTGATGATAGCTTCGATGTCAGGGCAGGTTGCTAATAGGGTACGTTTGGGTGAACTGGGCACGATCAGTACTTTCTGACAGAAAACTGCAGGGCTTGACGTGCACGGCTTATAATACTTCGAAGGCAGCTGTGCAACAGATGTGCAGGTCGGTCGCTCAGGAATGGGGAGCTCACGGCATTAGGGTGAATACATTGTCTCCAGGGGTATGCTTTCTCGTTAAATTTGTCAAACTCACATGTCGCTGACAGTTTGCAGTACATACGGACAGCGATGACAGATGCGCTTCTACTTGCAGAACCAGAAGTCGAGAAGACATGGATGGCGGGTGCTTTACTTGGTAGACTTGGTGTACCTGAAGATTTCAAGGCTCCGGCTGTTTTCTTGCTCGCTGATGGCAGCTCGTGGATGACTGGCGCTGACCTCAGGGTAGACGGAGGACATTGTGCATCAGCTTAGTTCTTGTTTGTTACTATTAGGATTTGATAGAGTTCAGGTGGCATTCGGATGGTATTCGATGTTTGTCAACATTTGAACTTGACAGTATGTAGATAGCATCTGATATAGACAAAACTTATTCTGTGATAGACTAAAACAAAGTGATTATAGAGTAGATCCTTAGTCCTGGACCTACGAGTAATCGAGAGAGAGAGCATGTCAGCACTTCCTACTTCTCAGTATGTCTCCCTTACCTTCTAATACTACTTTATGTATTAAGATGTATTCAAGATTCAATCGATCTAAGACATCTATTAGTTTTCTGTAAATGTTAACATTACCGTGCAGCGACAGAATTATTGAGCGTTCTAGGACTGTGCACTTGGCAGGATTCGCGAGACTGTTTGGGGTTATCCCGGAACAGAACATCGGCTCATGGCGGGTCTTCAGGCTATTCAAAAGTGGGATACGACAAGTATAGTTCGGTCGCGTAGGTGCCTAAAAATTCCTCTTTAGGCCTCTTGCATCATCTCCATGACTCGCAAGACAAGGAACAAAACTTTTCTCCACAAACATGTTGCAAGCGTGCGGGTTCGCTTGCTGTGAAGGCATGGGGCCCCCAGATGGGACTCCGCAAATGTTGAATTGGTACCTGAAATGGAACCCAGTCATTGGGGATGGAGAAATGTATAAGATCTTCGTATTTCCACGAGTTTGAGTTCGTATTCATAGTTGCAGATTGATTCTGAACGCATATCCTCCTTCGGCTTTGAAGTGCACGTCCTACGGCAGATCTTTCGCGAAGATGACGATTCTCACTGGTGCTCCCCTCAATTGGGCTATCACGGCTACTGCTGGAAGTGGTTTCCTACTGTCAGTGACTTCAGAGTTCATTGTTCAAATTACCGATTTGCTGACTCCGAATCAAGATTTGGATATGATCAAGGTGTGATGAGTGGACTCCTCACAGGAGCTGCTTTCACCCGTCAATTCCCAGAAATCAACACAACATCCACGGGTACTGGCAGCTCTTCACTCCAAGGAACTGTGTAAGTAAAGTTCTCAATTTATCTGGAGACAGTGTACTAACACTGTCAGGGTTGCCATCTACGAAATTGTAAGATGCCCGGATACCAGTCTTATTTTTTTGTATTAATCGTTATAGGGCTGCTTCTTCGGTTCCATATTCTGCTTCCTCTTCGGCGAAAAATTGGGTCGACGAAAGTGCATCATGCTTGGCTGCATCGTCCTCTCGATCGGTGCCGCCCTTCAGGCATCTGCCAATACCATCCCTCAGATGATTGTTGGCCGAATCGTGGCTGGGCTCGGGAACGGAATGAACACGAGCACAATTCCAGTCTGGCACGCCGAAATGATGAAAGCACACAAGAGAGGCAAAGGACTGGCTGTGGAACTTGCGATCAATATTTTGTAAGAGGATTTCCAGTTTCGCAAAGTCGTTGGGCAGGTTACTGACATCTTCAAGTGGAGTCATGATGGCGTACTGGGTTGACTACGGATTCAGCTTTGTCAACAGTGCTGCCCAATTCCGAGTGCCACTTGCTCTACAAATTGTGTTCGCTGTCGTCACTTTCGCGGGTATTATTGTCCTCCCTGAAAGTCCTCGATGGCTTCTTGCACACGACAAGCACGAGGAGGCGAGACACATTCTCTGGGCACTTGAACTTGATGCCAAATCCATCGAAGCAACAGACCCCAAAGTACAGAAGCAAATGGCAGAGATTCAGCATGCCATCTACGAAGAGCGAGCTGCTGCGGAGGGCGCCGGTGGCAAGAGAGCAATCATGAAGAATGGTCCCCAACGTTTTCTGCACAGAACTCTGCTCGGTATTGGCAGTCAGTTCATGCAACAGCTTAGTGGTATCAACCTGATAACCTATGTAAGAAAAGAACACCGAATGCTCAATTTCAAGGTGCCATCTTTGACTGACAACATTTAGTATGCTCCCGTTATCTTCGAAACCTCGGTCGGATTATCCCACAGCCTATCCTTGCTGATATCTGGTTTCAACGGAGTCGCCTATTTCCTATCGTCCTTGATTCCAATCTGGCTGATTGACCGGTAAATCAACATAAGCTCAAGGATCATCTCAGTTGCTGACGTCTCTAGTCTCGGCCGAAGAAAGCTCATGTTGTTCGCCGCAGCAGGACAGGCAGCGTGCATGGCCATTTTGGCTGGTACAGTCTCCAATGGATCGACGAGCGCCGGATATGTGGCAACTGTCATGCTCTTCCTCTTCAACTTCTTCTTCGCAGTTGGCTTGCTGGCTATTCCTTGGCTTCGTAAGTTCTCCAGTTGAGGTCCTTCTCACAGTTCTGACACTTTTAGTGCCTGCCGAGTACGCACCTCTGGCCATCCGAACTCCTGCGGCATCTCTCGCAAGTGCATCCAACTGGATCTTCACTTTCCTGGTCGTTGAGATCACACCTGTGAGTATCAACAGCATTAAATGGAAGACCTACATATATTTTGCAAGTAAGTTGCCCTGTACTCCAAGATTTCTAGTGGTTCCCACTAACAAACCAAACAGTTTTCAATGCTTGCTTCCTTCCACTCATCTACTTCTTCTATCCTGAGACCAAGAATTTGTCCCTTGAGCAGATAGATGAGCTGTTCACGGGCGAGAAAGTCTTGTTGCATTGGAAAGGATCCATGAACGCCACTGAATTGCCGAAGGAGGATCTTCGGGAAAAGTTTGGTGAGAAGACGGATGTTCAGCATGTCGACGGCGAGGACGTGTCCAAGGACTCTTTGTAATTGCAAGTAGTGTGATAGGCCGATTGCTGGGCCTCAGGAGAGTCATGTCACGCTGAGGACAGGCGACATTGAAAGGCTCTCGGTGTAGCATAAGGTTGACCGAGATGCCTGGGAAGATATGCTGGAAAATGAAATATATTGTATGCCTCCTATATGATCGTGGCCTGATTGTCTAGGGCTCTCTGGTCACATCACTGTCGGTTTTCAGCTCCGGAATTCGTATTGCTCCCTTTGAGAAGGCCTCTGGAAAGAGCAGAGCATTCGTGCTTGAGAGCGTAGACTGAAATTAACTTGAGGATGCATAAAACTGTCCCCAGCCGATCTCCTAGTAGCCGAGCCCCTTTTCCCCGCCAGCCTCTTCCGAAGAGAACTAGAAACCCGCTCCCCGCTTTTACCAAACTTTTGCACTAACTTTTGCACTAACTGCGCTTTGAATCTCCATTTAAGGACATACAGGATTTATGTAAGCTTCAATTGCTTGAACTGGTGGAAACAGGACCTTCGACCACGCACCTGGTCTCCACTCTCGACCAAAAATGCCATTGAATAATTTATGTCTTCCCCGAAATCGATTCGATCTATACCATGAACGGCAGCGATGAGCACTCGTCTTCAACTCCAAGGGACTCTGTCGTAGCTTCTTCGACCAAGAAGACACGGACGAGATCCGGTTGCCTCGTGTGCCGTCGTCGACGAAGAAAATGCATGAAGTCTCCACCCTATACTGCTAGAATGCTAGGATATGCTAATGCCTGGGTTTTAGGTGACGAGCTTCGGCCAGAATGTGTAAACTGTCGCGAGAGAGGGGACAAGTGTGAATGGGGAATGAAGATACAATTTCGGACCGACAATGCAACGCAGATTGACTCGGAACATCCTTCGATGCGCGAAGGGTCAAGAAAAAGAGCTCGGCATTACAAGGTAATCTCAGGCCAGCTTGTAGGGGCTCTGACTAATTGATATGGAGATAGTAGATGTGACTTCGAAGTTCGAGCAAGGCAAGCTAGCAGAAGCTTCCCTGGCCCAAGATCACAGAGAGTCAGAGGAGCTTGTCAATCTCAACAGCCCTCACAGCACCACATACAATGGAGGAGTGAGAGAGTCTCCAGCGCCATCGAGAGAGGAAAACCATCTTCAATATTCTCATTGGCGTTCGGAATCTCCGTCGTTCGATACGCCCGACTCTATGACCGTCTCGTTTCCAGACGACAATTCATTCAGAGCGGAGACTGATCGGTATGCGCATACAAGCCCGAGGAGTGCATCTCATATGTACCCCCATCGAAGCTCTCAGATATATTCCGAAACGAGCCAGTATCATACATCGACAGATGGGCTGGCTGCCAATCATGCATCAACAAACGGTCGAACTCGACCCGAAGATGCAGCTGCTGATCTGTTAGCTCTCCGGTACTTACAGCAGCCAAAAAGTCCAACTACTATGCCTCAAGTACTGATGGCTCCCCCTGGCGACCCGACCATTGTCACGGATATTGGTCAAGCAGGGATGGTCGACCATGAGATATTTGAGAACCAGCAAGACGGGATCTTCTTACCGGGATCAGTGTTTCAAGAATTTCATTCGACTTTGAGAGACCATTTGATCTACACAGCTCAATCGAATTGCCCAACTCGTGCAGGTACTCCAGAATTCCAAGTACCAGATCAAAGTTTCCCGAAGAGATTGGTGTCAAGAGGCGAAGGGACGGATCTAGAACCCGAGTCAAACGCGAGCTCCAGACCGCTTGAGATCACACCACAGCGGGAATATGTTTTATGGAAAGCCTGGATCAATGAACTCGCTCCCTGGGTAATCCTCGCCCCGCTATACACCCGCAGGCACCTTACTGACTGAAGCCCAGCTCGATAAATTTGACAACAATCGACATTTCGAGCACAAAATTCCTATGATGGCGAGAAAAACGCCTCATCTGCGAAATTCGATATTAGCTTTATCAGCCCGGCAGATTGAAATGAAGGAAAACTCCAAGTCTTCGTCAGAGAGCTTGGCTCTGTACCAAGAAGCAATCCATCTTCTCCTTCCTGAGCTTCAGAGCAAAGGCACTGCTGTTATAGCGTCATGTGTGATATTATGCGTTCTGGAAATGATGAGCTGTGAGTCGTGATATGTCTAGCTGCTCCTGTTCTGACATGTAGTAGGTTCTCCGAAAGAGTGGAGGAGACATCTGGAAGGATGTGCAAACTTACTAGAAGCCGTTGGAATTAATGGATTCGTTGGGGGTGTCGAAGAAGCTCTGTTTTGGTGTTTTGCTCGCATGGGTAACGCACACGATTCTCTAGTCCCAAATGTCGTCTGACTATCTTAGATCTTTGCGGCGCCTTGATATCGCAAGATATAACATTGATTCCCGTAGCTCGATGGGCATCGAATGTGGACTTTTCGACAGACATCAAGCTCTTCAGAAATCCTGCCAATGGATTCGATACGTACGCTAACTATGCAGTCTTCCTGTGTGCCAACTGCGTCGCATATCTGAAAGACTGCGAAGCTTGGGCGATAGAAAACCGTAAGAGCCGATGGATCGAGCTTGTGAACCTCCTCGAAGACTGGCACTTAGAACGGCCAGAAGAGATGAAGCCAATTTTGACTATCCCGCTTCAGGAAGGCGAGGCATGTCGACCTTTCCCAACTGTACTATATGGAAACGGGCCTGCAGGTGAGAATGATTTTGAATTGCTTTCTTGATTGTGAACTGGGCTAACAGCCCTAGTTTCTGGTAATCAGCTGTATCACACGGCAATGTTGTTGATGCTGCAAGAAAGACCAGGCACTATTCAACTTCAACGAAAACTAGTAAGCTAGCTTTTTCTTACTCTCTTAATTGTTTCAGATGGCTATCTAGTCCAGTTTGATATCTAGCTTAGATTGTTATCTTGTTCCATCTTATAAATTGCCTCCTCTATCTGGTTCAGTCTGATATCTAGCTTAGATTGTTATCTTATTCGATTTCATAAATAGCTTGCTTTATCTGGTTCAGTTTGATATCTAGTTTATTTTTATTATCTTGTTCGATTTTATAAATAAACTCCTTTATCTGGTTTAGTTTAATAACTGTCTTAGATTATCATCTTGTTCGATCTTATCAATGATTCACTACTTTCTTTACTCGATTTGATATATCTTTCCCCCCCCGAAACCTCATTTTATTACTTCACAAAGCGGGCTCCTCACTATCAATTTCGCCCTCCGCTAACAATCTTATTTTCTAGAAATCAACATTCTGGCACGCTCGCCAAATCTGCGCCATCTCAGAGTCCAATACGCACCAGTAGGTCAAATCTCCCACTTCCAACACAGCACTAATTAATACAGCGGCGCCTGGACAAATTCCATCCAGCCAATATGGATAGCTGGAAAAGTCATGAGCCACCCTAGCGAACACAAAGCCATCCTGAATATACTTGAGAGAATCGAGCGTGAAACAGGCTGGGTGACGAGTTGGAGGAGGGAGGACCTGAAAGCGTGGTGGGGCGATTGCGATGATTGAATGATCACTACCAGAAATGTCGAGTACGAGACAAGTTTTCTGCTGCTTGTACGTTTCACTTCTCAATCAGTGCTTCACTGAGTAACGTCGATAGGGTAATTGCCGATATCAAATCTCCTTTAACTTTTTTCAACGACGATGAGAAGGCTATGTGGAGAAATTTGAGTGGTTGGGTTGATACTCATACGGCTTGGAACAGATTACCCGGACCGGCGACCTTGTAGAACGGAGAGGAGTCAACATCAGCGTTCGCATCCATCGAACCAGATGATTTGTACTTGAAGGTTTTCAACATGGTCTTTGAAAAAGCCTTGGTAGACAATCCTGACTTTCAATTGGTTTTTACTCTTGATACAGAATTGAGACTTATGAACGATGCCCCCGGGGTACGATTCCTTGTGTCCCAGTGCGTATAAGCAGGACACGAGATGCATGTTTGTTTTGTATATTAAAGTTACCCACATTGATGGAAAGGTCATACGCAAGTTGCCAGAGGAATTGAGTCGAATCGAGCGTTAAAGGATAGTCGGGAAGGAATGTGGGCTCGTATTGGGAAGTACATTTCAACCAAGGATTATCTCGAAATTCAATAATTCGTGTCTCTTTCATATACGACGTTCTGGCTTCTCTAAAATTGAGAGCTATAAAGGTGAGCAGCAGCGATTAGCAAAGGGGTGAGCAGAAGTGACGAGCAGAAGTGATGAGCAGAAGTGATGAGCAGAAGTGATGAACAGAAGTGATGAGCAGAAACGACAAGTAGAGGGCTGAGCAGAAGCGATGAGCAGAGAGGCGAGCAGAAGCGGTGAGCAGAGGGGTGAGCAGAACGATAAGTTGAGGCGTCAGCCAAGCCAAACCATCTTGGGTACAAGTCCCCCACAATTTTACTTGGGGTCGAACCGCATGTTACCGATCAAACTGAGCTTCTACATTGATTGTTGCCTACTAGAGGTTTGATTAACCCATTTGTGATAAGATCTCGCTTATTTCACTACATGAAGTGAGTAGATCGCTTGTTGATATGCCACGAGCGATAGGGTAGGCTGCCCGGACCGTCACTTATCCTTTCCATGTTTATCCACGATGAGAGAAAGCTGGTTGGTCGATGAAGGCATCGGCAATAACGTTACATACGAAGAACTATCTTACACTCGGAAACTCCGTCAAGCAATCAATCATCGCCCAGCACTGAACTTGACCTTCTCCTCTTCCCCGTTCGAGACATTTTCCACCGTCCACTTCCATAAGTCCTCCTGAAGCTCCACCTTATAACTATCAACACTGCTTTCGATCCCCTTATTGCCCTCAAAATACTTCCCCGACACACCCTCAAACTCGCTTCCCGTCGCCAACTTCGCCAGAGCAGCACCAGACTCCTTTGGCGTGTGGATATTAGGATCGACCAATTTCCTCGCCAATGGAATCAACAAAGGGATGATTGTGAACCAGACGAAGTTCGGGATGTAATTGAAGATCTTCCAGTCTCGTACGAGAGATGTGCCGGGCATGAGACCAGGGTCCATAGCGTTGATGGTGATCTTCTTTCTCGGGCTCTGAGCTGAATTCGAGGCCTCGAGGTGGCGATGGAGAGCGTACGTCCACAGAATGTTGGTCAATTTACTTGTTGCGTATCGCTGAAGCCCGTTCTTCATGGTCGCCCATTCGCCGGTGGGATGTGCGAGCAGTTCGGCAGAGATGTAGACTGCGTCAGGCAGACCTGTTTTCTGTGCTGGGTCGTGGGTTCCACTGGCTGTAATGACGACGCGTGCGTTGTCTGCGAAGTGTGGCGTGAGGAGATGGTAGAGAAGTGCGTGGCCGACATGCGTGATGCCAAAGGTCTTCTCGATCCCGTCGTCGGTAAAGTGTAGACCCTCCGGAAATTGTAAAGCGGCGTTGAGAAGGAGGGCTTTGATTGGAGGATACTTGTTTTGGGAGAATGTCGAAGCAAATGCTCTGATGTTTGAGAGGTTTGCGAGGTCGAGAGGAACGAAGACGGCGTTGTTCTGGTTGAGAGTTTTATTGATGGCGGAAGCGGATGTAGGAGAGTCTTTACGAGAGGAAACGATGACGAGGGAGTCTGGATTTTGTTGGGCGAGGATGAGTGAAGCGTTATATCCTAGACCAGATGTACCGCCTGTAATTATGATGGTGGATACGTAAGAAGACATCATGATTGATTTGTTGGATTGTTTGGTGTTTGAACTGCTGAATGCGAAACTTGATGAGGAATGAAGAGGAGAAGTGTGGGAGATGCTCGCATACTTAAGCAAAACAATCTGAACCAAATTAAAGCACTGTACACAAGGACTTAATGGATTGGACAAGAGATCGAAACAAGCGGACTTTGGAATTGGAGATAAGTCGACGAAGACGCGAAGAACATGGCAATTGTGCAACACTCATGACAGAAAGCTCGAACGAACCAATCAAAAACCAGCCTCCTCGCCTTGCTGCAGGAGACTGCGTAGTTCCTCACCGGATTGGACTTCTAACAGCGTATCCAATACGCATCCTGATGTCGATGTCGTTGTTTTTAGTAGGGACTAATCTAAGATCTCAGATCTGCCACTGGAACGGCACCCGTCGTTCTGCCCCAGAATGAACGGCACCCCTGGTTCAAGGCAGCGTAGATTGGATGCTGACGAGTAACGATAAGCCAAATCGACGAGCTGTTCCAGCACCCTGTCGCAGTGCCGCATACACACAAGGGCTTTTGGTTGGCGCGATATGTTACGATCCCGCTGGTTTGATTGGGGGTAGAATGAGTGGGGTTGCGGCGGCACAAGCGAGAGCTTGGACGGAACGGCACCGTCGATTCCCTCCTCACTCTTTCCTACCCAATCCGAAAGTCTTCCCAAGCCAGGAGATGAAGTCAGAATATTCATGATTATACGACAATCCTTTGCATGGTCTCGGGGCGCTTCGGTATTGCAATGAACAGTACACAACTATCTTGGTAGAAGGACCGTTGGTCTATCCCCGATATTCCCGATAACACCCTCGCTTCGAGTCCAGCGTCCTCGAGGACGTCAACGAAGAGCCTAGGATACCGTAATCATTTCCAAAAGCTTCATCGAACACCACCTGTCTCTCTTTTACTGGGCTTACCAAATCGACGGTGCTGTTCCTCCTATCTGACTTGCCTATTCATGACATGCCATCCTCCAGCGCCGGCTCCGCGCCACAGCCAGACCCTCTTCCATCACAACTACTTCACTACCTACCGGACCACAGAGCCGTGATATGCACAACATGTCAATACGCTATCCAACCGACAGCCGTTGCTCGGCATCTGAAAGATATTCATCTGATCCACCGAGCCCGGCGCCGTCCATTCATGGGCTATGTATCGACCCTGGACCTCGCTACGCCTGAGCAGGTGATCCAGACGCAAAGCAAACTAAATATATTTCCTGTGTCTGAATTACCCATCATTGACGGTCTCATGTGTACGTATGATGGATGTGGGCATCTCTGTGCCAGTGGAAAGAGAATGAAGAGTCATTGGTTGGCTATTCATGGTGTTGCCGCGAGGGCTGGGCTGGATTGGAAGACTGTTAAGCTCCAAACCTTCTTCAGAGGGAATCTTCTGAGGTATTTCACAGACGAGAAGATGAGTGATGCTGGAGCGAATGCAGCTGTAAAATCTGACATGGCTGATGTTATGAATTTTGAGGTATGTTCAACCATGATTTTCCAATACGCGAGGAACCCAAGTACGCCCGTTGTGGATACTGCGCGATCGACGTGGCTTACCTCTATGTACTCAGTTGCTAACGCTACTTACAGTATGGCATGATAACTCCCGAAAGTTCTGTTTTATCTCCGACGCCCTTTTCGAACATCGATACCTCTGACGCAGCACTCCTAAATCACTTCGTAACAAGCACAGCGTCCACACTCTCTACTAATCCGGCAACGAAGTCTCTATGGGAGAATCATGTCCCATTCCTCGCTAAATATCACCTATTTCTCTATCGTAAGTCTCCAATGAGATCAGCATTCCAAGCTTTTGTTATCTCTTTTCCTCCCAGCCATCCCTTGGCTTGAAGTTCATCTTCGATTACCATACCCATATTCAGATACTGATGTATCCTCTATCCATCTACAGATGGCATCCTGTCTTGCTCCGCCCTCCACCTCGCCCACCTCCATCCCGACACACCCCTATTCACACACCTCAACCTCCTTTCCTCCCAGCACCAAGACAAGGCCATGCCCCTCTTCCGACGAACCATGCTCAACGTCACGCCCCAAAACTGCGACGCCGTCCTCGCCTTTGCCCACCTCCTCATCATAATCTCCTTCGCAGCATCCACCCAAACCTCTTCCCAAGACACAACCGACCAACTAATGATCGTCTCCCCCTCCGCGCCACCCATCCCAATCCACACCATCAACGGCTCCTCCAACTTCCAAGATGGCGACAGCGTCCTCCCACCCTGGCTCTACCTCATCCGCTCAGGCTGCTCCATCCTCTGCGACATCTGGGATTACCTCGAACTAGGACCCGTCTCAGCGCTCGCCGAGCAATGGGAGATTCCCATTCAAGTGCCGGATGGGACACCGCCTCCTCTGCTCGGACATCTGCTCTCGCTTATTCCTAGCGGATCGAAATATTCGGATGGTAGCTGTAGTTCAAACTCGGTCTCAGATGATTTTGTGAAAAAACGCACGAAAGCGTGGACCGAGCACGATATCACCATTTATATCTCCTCAGCTCGAGAACTCGACCTCGCGTTTCGATACCGCGATGTCCTGGGTAAGGCGTTCTCGACGTGGGATGCGCTGCGTGTGTGGCCGATGGCTATCTCGGAGGCGTATCTGGATATGCTTGCTAGGAAGCACGAGGGTGCGCTTGTGCTGCTGGGGTTCTATTGTGTGTTGTTGAAGATGGTTGAGAGTCGGTAGGTGGTCAATTGCCTTTCTTGTGTCTTCGCAATTTGGCCCTCCAATGTTCTGGAGAAATTGCAGTGCTTGAAAACTAATATTCATACCCGCGCAGGTGGTATTTCACTAACCGCGCGCAACGCCTCCTTCGAGCGGTGCTCGCGCATCTTGACGAGCAGGGTGACGCTGAGAAATGGAGAAAGGCGCTATGCTGGGCTATCAAGGAGGTTGGTATCGAGGACGAAGTATCGGTTCCGGTATCGATGTCGTGCTGAGCTGAACCAATCGAGGTGAGACGAGGTAGGGGCTCTATTTCCGGATGAAAGCCATGGCAAAGACCTGATTCTATCCCAAGAGTTAAGAAATCTCATATATGTAGGTATTAAAGGTTACAGACTTACTTTTCAATTGGATGTGATCGAGGATCTGGATTCTGGAGTCTAGAGTTTGTAGAGCAGATTTCTGGGTGAGCGGTCTTTTGAGATTGGTTTTTCTAAAAACTAGAATACGGATGAATTGGAGTGGCGCAGGAGTTGGGACAAGGAATATATTCTGGACTTTGTATGAAAGTCATCACTGCTGTCCAGAAAGCAGAGGAGCTTGGAAAGTCGATATTTTCGAGTCTCGATCGTGCAAAGAAGTGATGAGTCTCTGCCAAGACTAGTCACCTGTTTACTGTGTTCCTCATCTATTCTCCCGACCAGCACCTACTGCAGTACTTACTTGAGCGGCTGTCGCCGCAATTCCACTGTCACTTCAGAGGACGCAGGTGAAATTCCGCAAGTCGAAGTATCAGATCTTTTCATTCAAGGTCAGCAGAAACCATAGTATGAAAAACCATGATCCGCACTGCCACCTCATCATATAAGTACAAATCTCTCCATCCATCCATCATCGAGTCTCCATTTCTCCTCCCTCCAGTCAAATCCCAGCATCGCATTTTCGTCTAACCACAGCACTTCGCTTCACAGCCCACTCCAACCCCCCCAAAATGCTAGCCCGCAAGCTCAAGGAAAACAGACAACGCCATTGAACCCTGGCACAGCGCAAACAGTGCAGTGCATCGTTCATGAACCAGAGGAAAAGCGTAAATAGAGAAATGATTAACAACAAAGCTCCCTGCCAGGAGTCGGCGGACAGAGAACGGGATCTAGTAGAGAGAGAAGAATATGTACAAGTAGGTCGTAGAGCATGCTTTTGGGGAGTCGTTTCGCAAGATGCCTTCTTTCAATCGTGAGAGGTGGATCGATGGGTTTTGGGCTGATCGAGATCGTGTATGCAAGCGATGCCATTCTATCCTGGAAAACGGGGCTTGGAATCGTCGACAAGAGCACAAGGAGCGCAAGGCGGGCTTGCAATCCATGAGGTATGTATTATGTGGGCAAAATTTTGGCGAACGCTGAGGTGAGATGGCGATCGCGGTTCGCAGTTGTCGTCATTGCTTGGTCGACTAGACGACTACATCATTCTGCTTGATGAAGTATGCCCTGTGCCTGTCAGTTCTTTGTCCGTTTGGCGGAGATATCGGTAAACTCACTTGCAGGCCTCATAAGCCGACCAACAAATGGCCGTACTGGGCATTGTAGTCACAACGCGCGGCTTGACACCCTTGAAGAATCCCCTGAAGCCCTCTCTCCGGTTCAGTAACCGGACACCTTCCATGAACCCATTGACGTTTCTTAACTCCGGGTCGTTGGCCGTTCCTCTCGTCTGCAACATTGTCTTGACCACATCCATCGGGGTTGTCAACGCAGCCGCAAATCCACCGGCCACAGCACCTGCAGAACAATGTGTCAATGGGTCGTAGGTTTTCGATGGGTTCATCGCAGTTGAAATCGACTCGTACGCAAGGAATTGTAATGCGGTGAAGGGGACGGTCATCGAGAGGGTGGTGGGGTACGACACATAGAATGCCGAGACACCTTCGCTTCGGTAGACATATCTGGCGCAATCGAACATCGATTTGTACATTTTGCTCGAGTTATGGATCTGCATGCGCTGCTTGATGACTGCAGGGGATTAGTACATGGTGTATCGAGAAACAGAGTTGTCCATACCGTCAAAAGGATTCATCAGAGCATCACTGGCAATGGTTGCGCAAGCTCCGCTTGTGGCTAGATAGAATTAGCAGGTGCCTAAGCAAGCTAGAAAACAAAAGCAAACATACCTGCTGCAAGAGGATGATGAACACCTGCTTGATTGCCCCCCATAACATGCTTCACAGCTTCGTAGGTAGCGAAATACACTGCATGGGCAGGACCTATCCGGATATTAGTGATTATCGCCTCCTAGCCACCCAAATGTACATACCGGCTCCGACTACCACACTTGACATTCCTCTCCATAAACTGAGGAATCCCTCACCCGTAGCTATCCGGTAACCTCCTTGGATCATTCCATTGTAGACTGCCGAGGGTGTTGGGTTGAGGATCTGCATTCGAGTCTGCGCAACTGTCAGTTAATATCTGGACGTCATCAAACCACTCAGAAGGTATTGCGCACCTTGATAGCATCAATCGGGTACATAACCGTGTGTTCCTACTCAAATGTCAGTCTGCGAAGTCTCGGAGGCCCCTGGGGCAGATATCGGAGCGGCTCACAGCTATGCCAGCAAAAGCGCCCGCAGCCATGTTCTGGAGCAGCGAGAAGTTGGGTGGCAGACCCTCATAGCTACAGATAGAGAGTTAGCGATCTGTAAGGCCGAGAAAGAAAAGACATAGTGCGATTCTTGCGGTTGCACGTACTCATACTCATCTACTGGCTCTGCATCTGGTTGGGCCATTGGGGCGGCCACAACCACAGATCCTCCTCCGTACGCCGTCGATTGCAGAGCCAGGATGTCGATTCTACCGGGTGCAGTGGGAAGTCCTCAAGGTAGACGTCTTGTGTAGACGGTCGTAATAAAATCGAGGTAGGGGGGAAGTTGTCTTGAGGTTGGTGGTGTTGGTAATGGTGAGATGAAGCAGAGAGGGCGTGGATGTTTGTCGATGATGCTTTGGTCTTTTGGACTGTAGAAAATCAACTCGAGGTGACAGGGGTGCGTAGACTCGAATGGCTGGCTGGCTGGGCATGGGCGTGGGCGGTGGAGAAGCGAAGTGCAATGCCCGGAGAAGAGAGGCGAGGGCGACGAGAGAGAGAGGAGAGGAGAGTAGACTTCGCCGAGGCAAAACAACACCAGAACTTTTAGACCACCACCAAGAATCAAGACCGTTGATCAACACCGGACTCTCTTAGACTATGCGCTGGTCCGATCAAGAGCCGTACCCTATCACAAGTACCATTCATGTATTTCAAATTACACATCGGATGAGGGCGAGACCACATCAATTAGTACTACCATCGCTAACAAAGTCCTGCTATCAACAAACGTCAACCATAAATCTATCACAGCCTGCCTTCTTTGATGGAGATGCGGAGTTGCGGTCTCGCAGGCTCTCTGTCTTTTACTGTGGCATTCAAGGCAATGCAAGGTCTCCTCGGAGCTATGCAGCAGGGCAATGCAGACGAGAAAGATATTTAATCTTGCAGGGGCAATCTATTTGCCAGATCTGTCAGATCCCTTCCAGCCACGAATGGGCACAAGGGACTGACCTGGGGAAACAACAAGCCGCTGGATTCTGCGTCATAATGGCATGAAATCTCGTACGACACCTGCTCTTTCAACATGCGATTCTCCATTCAACACCGCATATCTAGATTCCCATAGCCATGGAAGGGGAAATCAATCTCTGGGGAAAGTGTCAGCCTCTTTGTGGGGTATTTACGTCCAGAAAAAATGCTTCACAACTGCTGCCCAAGAAACCTTCTCATGTTTGCTGGCAGGAGATGCCCAAAGCCGCCCAAGCCGGTGCGCTGGTCAGTCAAAGGTCTCGGAGTGGCCCTCGCGGCTGTAAGCGCGCGAAGCAAAGCACAGCGAAGCAAATTTTGATCTGATAAGACTGGGGGACAAGGGACAGGGCATTCTACAATGCCTTCATAAGGATCTGATAAAGAATTTTTGCTGAGCTAAGATAGCCAAGGGATAGCCAGTAAGATTACTCCGAACATATGTCTCCTGCGCCTTTGGCATACCGGATCTTCGGAGTGGACTTTGGATAAAGGGGACCGGGCAGTTGCCTACAGGGGCTTTGAAGAGCTCCGTGGAAAACCCACGATCCGACATCGCTCTAAAGAATAGACTGCCGGACAGCCTATCATAGAGATAGGTGGCCCTTCAGGACATTTCCCGCGGCCTGTCAGAACGCTTGACAATTTGTTCATTATTTTACATACACTCTTGCTACTTTCTATTCCCTTCGTTTGCTCTTGTTTGCTTCATTTCTTTCTCTTTTCGTCGTTTCTGGAAGGCTGCCTCCTGGAGAGCCACAACAAGCTGCAAGTCGCTGAAAGCGACGAGTGCACCGACAGTCCCATGCCTTCCTTTGCCATACGCCATATGTGGAGAAAGTTTGGAAAGAGATGTTCACTATTTACAAAACATTGGGCCTTGTATCCGCCATATCAGTCCGTTCGACCTGGCGACGCCTGCCACAAAATTAGCTATGCTTTGATAAAAGAAAAGACTCAATTGGCATTTTCGGCTAGGCGAGCGCCTGTCCAAGTCTCATGGGAAGTGCAAAATGGAGTCTCCTCAGCTGAGTCTCGAGAATGGCAATCTTCTTTCATATGCTATGTCTGATGAGTATCGTGCGGCGTTTATGAAGTTCTGACGATACTCTGGACATATTTGGTGCTTAAAGTGTTCTACATTACCCGGACTTGAGACTGGTTGAAGCTCGCGAGTGAGGACTGGAAGCCTCATTCTTACATTCTACATACAACGATAAGCCTCGTCCAAGGTTCTGAACCTTGATTTTCGTCATCGATTGATCGCAAGGAGCAGAATTTAATCTCCAGAAGTAATGAAGGCATCTCATGAAGATGGCATAGAATAAGCGAGCCTTCTGATGCGGCATCAAGCCAGCAAATGAACAAAGCAGCTGCACCCAAGATGCGAGGGTGCTCACCAACCTACTCCTCCCGTCAATTCTGGGCCTATGTGGTCACAGGAGGGAAGTCAAAGGCACTCCCAACAATCCCATCCATCCCACCAAACAAATCCGTTGCCCACAACCAGTCATCCTGCAGTCCCCCTCCAAACGGCACATCAAACCACACGGTAGCATCGTTATCGCCCGTTCCACTCGAATTACCAAACGCACCTCCAGCTTCAGCTCCAACACCAAAATCCCCACCAAACTCATTCCCAATTCTATACTCTCCATCTCCCCCTTCACTCTCCACACTCATCCACCACTTCTCAATCCTCCCCCTCTTCATCCTGATCTTCCTGGCCGCCAAATCCCAAATCCTATTCTTCCATACCCCGCCCTGCGCAGCGCTCATCTCTACTTTCGCAGCTTCAAAGCGCGTCGCTATCACATCGAGAATACTCAAAATATCAATATCATCTTCCTCCTCGCCTATCACACAACTGTTAGCCCGACCAATCTCGGACCGCCTGACACTATGACCTCGAGGCGAGGTACCCGAGTATTTGTGACGAGGCCGAGAGAAGAGCAAAGCCCATTGCGAGAGCATTACCATGCTGTATCGTAATTGTGCGGGCATCGACTCGGACGTGTAGAAGTAGGAGCATACGGGGATGGTGAGCCAGTGGTCGAACCATTTCTTAAGGGCGAGATGGCAGGCGTTGAAACGGATGAAAGTTGTGGAATCTGAAAGGGATAGTGTCACGCGTGATCTGGATGTGCCGTCGAGGAGAGTGGTGTCGTAGAGGAGGGGCTCGTAGAGTCGGAGTTGGGCGGTGTTGAAGTGTGTGGTGATTAGATCTGGAGTCGTGTAAGTTGGGTTCAAACAAGTTTCGGTCACGAATAAAGATTTGAGTACTTACGATTTGTCCTCAAACTCGGAAGGAGCTCTGACTTGAGTCTTTCGAGCTTGGTCTGGAATGCTGCTTGATAAATCGATGCGGATGTCTGTACGATACCTGGCAGCTCATCCGGTATCTGGTCTCGCTTATTGAAGTCAACGATCCTCTGAGTCAGATGCTGAATCCGAACAAGCTGCACAAGCAATATATCAGATTCGTATTCTGCTGCACTTTCCAGTTCTTCAAGACATTGATCATGGTATTTAGTGTATCTCTCCGACTGGCCTTTATTGAAAGTCAATGCAACACTGCCCAAATTTAGCCCATATGTTACGAGGAGAATAGCGTACATACTTGGAGCTCATGTACCAAACCCCAGCAACTGCTCTCCTCTCATCATTGGTCCTCGTTCTTGGTGGATCGTGATCGATTGCCAGAACTTTCTGTTTGATTATCCTCCCAGGATCTCGATTCAGATCCATGTCCCCCACAATACTGATCGCCAATTGCATCAAGTTGTTGAACTGAATATGCACCAAGCAATGATAATGATAGAACCCCAAAAGTACAAGTATCCCTTGCAAGAGATCCAACGAGCGCTCTGAACGTACGAAGACAGCTTCAGAGAGGTATTGCATGATAGCTCGGCGCTGACCCCACATAGAGCGGACGTTACGAAGGGATGCGACGAGGCGGATGGCTTTCAGAAGGAAAGGCCGACAGGTCTGGAGTTGTGCGGCTGTTGTGCCTGGTGAAATGATCACGAACGGGAACCATGAACAAAGCTGATTCATGTATATCGACAGCAAAACATCGTCTGTGTCGACTGGATGGGAATCTTCTTCACGGACTGGTGCTCGACAGATGCATGTTGGAGGTGCCACGGAAGTGAACTTGGATGGGAAATCGTCGTGGATGAGTTCGCTGTCTCCGTTCTGCGGCGTTTCGGGGGTACGATTCTTCAGCGCTGGTGCATTCTCGGGTTCTGCAATTGTCTTGTTGGTGGTTTTCGTAGGCGGGCTGGCTAGAAGGGATTGGATGTCAGAAGTCCCTTCTGGCGTGGCTTTCAGTAAGTCGACAAGGCTGTCGAGTTTCTCTTCCAGTAACGCTGTCCGACTGTTTTGACTCGTTCATTTGATCAGATCAGCATTTCTGGACATGTTACGGAAAGCTGAGAAGTGCCATATTGGATCATGGGGATGCTGGGAAAGACTTACGATGGTTTCGATTGCCGTTTCTTCCTAGTTTTGTGCACTTGAGCTGTGCAATCTTTCCGCAAAGTTTGGCATCTTGAATTTGAGATACACGTCAGCAGGTACTTGATGAGTTGTTGTTGATGGCCTATATGTTCTATTGCTGTTTCACGACATTCATATCGGTTATTGAAAAAGGGCACCACTGATGTGTTGACGCAGATAAACACAAAACAGAGCGTCTGACTGACTTTGGAAAACTTCCGACATCTTCCCTGAACAACAGAAATCCGGACAAGACTCACCTATCGCATTTTCCAGATGAACCATTGGATCGAATACACCTAGATTTTGCAGATGCACAAGCGGAACAAGCTGTACCCCATTTCGCCGTAGTAGATATCGCAACACTCATCTTCACTACTCAAGGTAAGATCCTGGAAAGTGGAAAGTATGAAAATCTCCAAGTTACCTACCTTCCGAAGTCATCAGTCAAAAAGAGGACATCGGACTTTATAGAAAATCTCCGCATCTCCAAGCGAGAGTGGGTGTCGGGGTAGCGACCAATGAGCTGGAAGCGGTCATATTCAGGTGCCACGCGGACTACTGCCGACTCTCCGTCTTGACCAACATCAGAGATTTGAAATTCTACTACAACGCCATGGACGGGGTTTTGGAGGTGTAAAACTCCACGCTGATTATGTATAAGAAGATTCGACGCCCCGGTTCCTTGGCAATTCGGTGAGATCAGATATCCAGCGTCGTTCGGATCATTGGTCCACCGGCTTACGTGAAGTGTTTACTTTCTCGCTTGAGCTTCCGATATGCCGGGCTTGAAAGCTGTCGTCAATCATTCGCATCAGGCTGTCGAAGCTTCAAATCCTATGACAGAGCGATCTACGGCAGCAGAAAAAAGAATCAGTCCAGACACTGTAGTCGATGATGACGCCGTCGCTGGTGTTCAGGGACCGACAGATGTACCCGACGAGGCGCGCTCGCGTGGTATTGCCCACATATTCATGATGATGTGTCTTATAATGGCAGTATCATTGGTGGCATCGAACGCAACGATCTTAGGGACCGTATGTGCTGCTCTCTGCCGGGCTCCCTGGCTAATGCTGACAAACCAACAGGCCATACCTTCCATTACTTCGGAATTCAACACAGTGCAAGACGTGGGGTGGTATTCAGCAGCATATTTCATCTCAAGGTAACACATTATCCCTTTCAGACCAACTCCGAGCAAAGCTGACGTCTTGAAAGCTGCGCGATGACTCCCCTGACCGGTGTCTTGTACCGGATGTTCAACCTCAAGATCATGTACCTGGGCTCCATCGGCATGTTCGAACTTGGCTGTCTGGTAGCTGGAACTGCGCAGTCATCGAGCGCTATCATCGTGGGGAGAGCCATCTCTGGTATTGGCAGTGGCGGTTTGATCACAGGAACGACAACAATCATTGCGGCAACCATACCTCTAAGTAGACGGGCTTTTGTAATGGGAATTGGTATGGCATGTCTTGCTTCCGGCCAAGCTGTTGGTCCTGTACTAGGTGGTGTACTGACTAGCGTTTCTTGGAGGTGGTGTTTTTACATGTGAGTTTGCCCGGAGAATTTGTTTTTTCGCCAGCTTATCGCTGACTGCTTCCAGAAATCTACCTCTGGGTGGTCTTGTTGCCATCGTACTTGGTTTCTTCATGAAGTTACCAGTGAGCAGATTAACGACAACAGAGCTCACTGTATTCCAGAGAATCATGACCATCGACATTGCCGGATTCTTCGGTTTCGCATCTGGATGTATCATGTTGCTCCTGGGACTTGAATGGGGAGGCGACAAATACGCTTGGGATTCAGCGACAGTGATTGGACTTCTCTGTGGCGGCGGTGCAATGTTCGCTTGTCTCGTAGGCTGGTTCATCTACCAAGGAGATGCCGCTCTGATTCCACCACGTCTATCAAAAGACAGGTTTAACGTAGCAATTGGAATCACTGCATTCGTACAGTCTGGCGGCGTGTTCACAGCTGCTTACTGGCTGCCGATATGGTTCCAAGGAGTCAAAAGTGCCACTCCCATATCAAGTGGGACTATGATACTGCCTTCAGTCATTTCGCAGCTCATAGCAGGAGTTGTTTGCGGAAGTCTTGTACAAAAAACAGGATATTACCTCCCAGAGGTCATTGGTGGAAACTGCCTCGTTGTTGCTGGAGCAGCTTTGATGTCCTCAATGCGACCAGACACTTCTATGGGTCAGTGGATCGGTTACCAAATCTTGCTCGGAACTGGAAGAGGGTTCGTCATGCAGCTGGTAAGGACTTCCACTTGCTGATGTGGGTAAGAAACAAGAATGCTGACGTGACAAAGCTGGTGACAGCAATTCAAACGAACCTTCCAGCCGAGGATGCATCTCTCGGATCGGCTTACGTGCTCTTTGCTCAATATTTCGGAGGTGCAATCTTCGCGGCTGTGTCGAAGACGGTCTTCACATCATCCATCCCATCAGCCGTTTCAAAATATGCGCCAGGCCTCAATTCAACTCTTCTTATAAATTCTGGCGTCACTGAGCTTCGTCAGAAAGTCCCTACAGAATATCTTGATGGCGCTATCTTGGCTTACAACCAGTCCATCAATCATGTCTTTGTAAGCTGAAACATGTTATACAAGGAGTTCATGCTAACGTATATGTTACAGTATGTGCAGCTCGCCGCAGCTTGCAGCGCTCTGATTGCGGGTTGCTTCGTTGGATGGAGGAAGGTCAACGCGAAGAAGGGCTCGAAGAAGAAACCAGAAGTGAGCGATATAGAGACTGCTAAAGCTGGCAATTCTGCCAAGAGGGAAGATTTAGAGAAGGACGCATCAAAGTGATAAGTCGTAAGCATATTTTGCAACATTAGACCACGTTAAAAGTCACATTGATCGAGGGTTACTTGGAGTGTTGTGCTTGTCCAGCCTCGCTTGAATTGCCCCTCCATCGTTAATAATTGATCTCATTATCAAATAAATGATTCTCTATAGCAGTACATACTGTAGATTTGAGGGAGACTACAATGGATTCTTCGGGGTTTCTTGCTCTCTGGCCGGGTGATGTGATACTAGGAACTGCTGTAGTATCTCCTGGGTTCTGTCTTCCGCCTTGGAAAGGGCGACGTCGGTTTGCAGGCACACCGTGACCGACATTGGCGAGAAGCAGCTTCAGATCCTTCATCAGTATCGATACCAAGAAAGTCGGAGACGTTGCGCAGACAGCGAAAACATACAAGACAGAAAGTAAAGGGAACAAGGGGAGTGCTGCATGGAAGCGAGGCCGAAGTCAAGCTCCACCCCTTGTCGCGGAGCGGAAAAACCACTCCTTCCGATGTTCTCGAAATCATCAACACCAGGCCAAAATCCGAGCTCTCCACAGCAGTACAGCGCAA
Organism: Cadophora luteo-olivacea; assembly: GCA_026120085.1. NCBI lineage: Eukaryota > Fungi > Ascomycota > Leotiomycetes > Helotiales > Ploettnerulaceae > Cadophora > Cadophora luteo-olivacea. Next base: position 448,802 of record JALRMC010000006.1, read on the forward strand.
CCAGGAGGCCTCACGCCCATTGACCTCACAACGCAATGTCAACACCTAAAGTCGTGGCCTCTGCCACAAGACAGATTAATGCGGTGGTGGTATCGGCAGGTTTGATGCAGAAAACTGTAAAAGCACGAGTTGGCGTACAAAAATGGAATGGGCACATTAAGAAGGTATGTACATCTCTATTCTACCCTTCCCTTGCCTCTCATTTGAAATGTGGTCAACGCAATCGACCTCCCATGGCTCTATAGCTCCCATTTACGATATTTTTGTACATTTCACAGAGACGAGAAGGTAAATCCAGCTAACACTTCCTCCCTCCCTTCCAGCATTTCAACCGCAGCACCAATGTCCTCGTTCACGACCCCAACTCCTCCCTCCGCATCGGCGACATCATATCCATCTCCCCCGGCTGGCGATACAGCAAACACGTGCATCACGTAGTGAACAGCATTGTAGCGCCGTTCGGGCAACCGATCGAGGAGAGACCGGCGGTGCCGACGCTGGAGGAGAGATTGGAAAGTAGGGAGGCAAAGAGGAGGGCGAAGGAAGAGAGGAGGTGGGCGAAGAGTGGGAGGGAAGGGTCGCCTTGGGATTCCGAGGGACAGAGGGATGAAGGGAGAGTGGAGGAGGTGCAGGCGGAAGGAGAGAAGATACTTGCGTGATCGAGTGGACGCAAGATCTTACAAGTTGGGGGATGAAAGTTGTCGGGAGACCAGGAAGAGGAATTCACGTACCAAGAACTATCCCCAGGAGAAACGTTCGATATGGCGGGGCGTTCAGGGTCAGATTCGATGGGTTGTAGAATATTGTACATTGTACGAGAGGGACGAGGACATTGCATTGCACGGCGTCCAAATGTATAAGATGCGAAAGGGTTATCGTGGAAGAAGTGTATCATAGACACTATTTGTCTTCAATTGAACGGTATCACTGCTCATACAACAGACTATCTGTCCTGCCTAAGCCCCTCTCCATTCCCTTGAAACCATCGAATGCTTCCCAGACAGACTCGCCTATCCAACCAAACCATGACCCACCTCCAGTCCACGCAAGTATAAACAAGAGGAATAGCATGAAACAATATGTCTATCCACCCCGCTCACCAAACTCCTTAGCCCAATCCTCGAATTCTTTCAAGCCCTGTTTGCTGACACTAGGTCGGATATTGACCAGACTTGCTTCGAAGTCTACGAACTGTATCGGTCTGATCTGGTCCATGGACATGTGAAGTAAAGCTTCACCAAGAGAACGTAGTGGACCCATGGCGGCATCTTTAGCCAGAGCTGTAATATCAGAACCAGAGAAACCTGCAGCGAAAGTTAGCATTGTAGCACCACCAGATTTCTGAGCGAAGCGTACCATCAGTCAACTCAACCAGTCTCTGGATATCCTCCTCCTCCAAGCTGTGTTTCTGATGTCCTAACAAAGTCCTCAATTGTGTTGCCCTGGTCTCATCCTCTGGCAACGGAATATACTGTCGTCTGACGAATCTTCGTCTAGCAGCTTCATCAATAGCCCAAGGAAGATTGGTAGCAGCAAGCACAAGGACTCGGCTTGCGTCTCCACGTTCCTTCTCCTTCTCACTCTGCTCTCGTCCAGCCGCCGCACGCTGAAGATCGCTCCATTGGATCAGAAATTCTGTCTTGATCCGTCTGGTCGCCTCGTGCTCTCCAGACCCGGACCGCGAGGAAAGTAATGAATCGATCTCGTCCACGAAGATAATGCTGGGTGCCAAAGCCTTGGCGAGGGAGAACAGGGCTCGCACCAGCTTTTCAGACTCTCCAAGGTACTTGCTCGTCAAACTACTTGCTGATATCGAAAAGAATGTAGACCTTGACTCTGTTGCAACAGCTCTTGCCAGCATCGTCTTACCAGTTCCGGGAGGGCCGAACAGAAGCATACCTCGTGCTGGTTCACGAAGTCCCATGAACAGATCTGGACGCAGAAATGGGTACACCACCGCCTCTTTCAAAGCCTTCTTGGCTATGTCGAGACCTGCAACATCATCCCAGTGAACCTCGTCACCCTGCACCACAATCTCATTAAAAATCTGTTTCGCAGCTCCCTCGTCCACACCTTTGGGCAGATTTTTCATGAGCTGCTGAACCTTGGTCTCCCACGCGCTCTTCACCAAGTCAGCCTGAGCCTCTGAATCGTCCGAAGTTGGCGTCGTTGGATCTGCTAGTATCTCAGTCTCTTTTTGCTTCTGTTTCTGCTTCCTTTTCGGCTTTGCTGTTGGACCACTACTCCCAGTATCTTCGTCAATACTTTGCGACGATGTGTCATCGTCCTTAGGTTTCTTGACCCTTTGTGCCTTTCTTGCGGCGTCCTTCTCCTGGAATCGATCTCTATGTCGAGGCGAAGATATGTTCGCGGCAACTGGCTTTCTTGACAACTTGGCTTTGGATCCTTCGGAATCACCTGAGTCTCTGACTGCTGGCTTTCGTCGTAATGGCAATTCTGTTTCAGCCTTACTCTTCCTAGCACTAGTTTCGGGGTATTCCTTGAGATACGTCGGGTATGACACAGGCTCAAGTTTCGCTGCATTTCTAGAATGAGGCGGCGGAGGAGGTGGAGTCCTCTTCGTTCTTGGAGAGCTAGGTTCACCGATAGGTGGTGAAGGAGGATCGAGATCTATCAAGTCTTGTAATGCTGATGGAGTAAGCATTGAGCCAGCAACAGCACCTGGTTGGCCCGGATCCGTAGGTGGGAAAGGATAATTACTTGATCGACCAGAAGAGCTATACAGGTCGGCCTTCCCAGACAACAAATCTGGAGGGCTTGGCCCACGTGGGTGGGAGTGTGAATCTGGGACCAACGTACGAGTTCTACTATCGTATCGAACATTCTGAGAGGAGCTTGACCTTCCTGGTACTGGCTCACTAGAACTATCCTTGCGGCCAGACTCTGGCAGAGCACTCGAGCTTCTATCGGCCTCAGAGTCCAAACTTCGCCCGAGTCTCTCTTTGCTCCCCTTTCCCAGAGATTGCCATGCCAGTGACGCAGCTTGGTTGGTAACAACATCTTTTCTAGAGGATGACGTTCTTGGAGCACGAGGACTCGGCTTACGTCCATTTTTGTCCCCCGATCGTAGAGTATGAAGCATAGTCCTGCCCTTGTCAGGACTTGGGCTTCTCGAGGACTTCTTCATTGGTGGAACTAGGGAGGCTGAAGAGGATGGAGTGATGGTCCTCGATGAGGAGGACGAGGCAAGATTCGAGGATGATCCCGCAAATGAAGGCCGGCTTCCTACAACAGCACGCTCTGAGCTGTTTTTCGTGATCATAGCAGGCCGTTGTGGTAGTGGTGGTCCTGGGCGTGACAATTCTGGATAATTCACAGCTGGAATTGTTCCATTACCAATGAACCCCTTCTCACCAGGTTCTGTCTCAGAACTGTGTCTCGGCGTCCTTGAGGATGTCTTGTGAATCTTTCCATTTGATCCCTCGGTCCCAGCCTCACCTGCAGCCTCTTCCTGGCGTGACTGCTTTAGTGCTTCCAAAAGATCCACGCGCTCCTTGCACTGCATCTCCATATCTCGCAAACTGTCCTTTAACGCCTTCTCGGTCTCTGACCTTGGAATATAGCCTGCAGGTACTCGGTAGGCATTGTGATAGTATATTTGGTCCAGTGCCGAACGCCATGAACGTAAAGCTTCGGTTTCGTTACCCTGTAATACCCCGCCGTCAGCATTTATTCTATTGATTCGCATATTCTTCCAACGAAGAACAAGTTTCAATTCAGTCGCACGCTATAAGGATGGCTCACCTGGCCCTCGAAATACACGGCTGTGGAGCAGATCAGATAGCATTCATCGTACGTCTTCTGCAGCGACGAGGAGGTCTTGTTTCGCATCATGGCCGCACCGTTGAGGGCTTTCCCTTCGTCGGATCATGAATGAATGTGCACCGGATGCAATTCTCGTGTGTGACAAGATGGGAATCTGAGTTGACTGTTTTGGTGCTTCCTGAATCGTGCGCGTGTGATAGTGTGCTGGGAGGACCCTTCTTGGATGGAGGTGTGCAGGTGGTGTTGACAAGGCTCTCAGTGACGTAGCGGCCCCTCGAGCCAGGCTGTTTTAGGTCAACCCAGCCCCGCCAATAATCTAAATTCAACCTCAAGAGCAGATCTTCTGTCAAGAAGATGAAGCTATTCACAGATGTAGTGTTATGTGATTTGAAGAATCGATTAGGCTCTACGTGTGTGTTGGGGGAATAATACGAAAGAGGCAATACGGGAGGTCCACAGTGGAATGTCGAATTTGCTAGTGGGCGAGTTGCCGACCAAAGGGGGCTGTGATGACTGCGACTTGCTGCGATTGCGTTGCAACTTCATCATCACTCGAAGGGGCAAGTATTGCGCCGAGGCTCTGCGGGATAATGTCCAGACTGAAGCGTAGCAATTGAGTATTCTGCATGCTGCGACAGTTATCATATGGCAGCTTGGCACTGAGAGTCATCAATCCTTTTCAATTCTTACATATTCAGGCAAGTTGAGTTTCAGTGATCCAGACTTTAGTATGGCCTTTATTTATGCTAGCTATGAATTACACCTTATGCACAATGCTGATCTTCAACGTGTTCATTGAGGAGGCGGATAGTCGGCATTTGAGAAGAGAGTGCGCTTGGCTTTGCCATTCTTCGGATCGAGCATCGATTCAGTACTTGTTCCTAGCCTCAAGAAAGCAAGACTCTGATCTCTCCACTCGTCCTCGGGAACAGAGCTCTCAGAGGCTCCTCTCCCTCCTCTCCCTCCTCCTCCCAGATCTCATCCGCTGCCGTGAGCTTCTCTTCCACCTCCTCGAAATCATCACAGAACTTCTCAGCAGCCCTTTCAGTAATCTCCGCTACCAGTTTTGAGCTCTGTAACTGCTTCAAGTTCTCTGTCGCATCCATGAGTGCTGAGGGCAAGAAATCGTCTAGAATCTGACTCGCTTGCGATAAGGCAGCGGGCTGGAAGGCTTCCAAGGTGCGGATAGACTTCAGATCTTCTTTTGAGGAGTCAAGTGGGGCCAAAGCTTGGAGTAAAGGTTGCAGTGCAGAGGAAGTGCGGAAGAAGGTATACTGCGAGTCGGTCAATGCAGTGCTGTATTCTTCTATGCTTTCGTCAATTTCTTCGATTCGAGACGTGGTGAAATCGAATGGCCCGAGTGTATTGCGAGCAGAGAGCAGACAGTTGATGGAGAATATGGCGTCGGATGGAGCTGTCAGCTTCTTAGCAAGATTTTGCGCACCTGTCATGAAAGGATCGAAGGCTTCGGTCAAGATAGGACGGAAGTCAGCTTCTCGGCTATCAGGAGATGTGAAGGACGTCTCGTAGGTCCTCATGATAGCAGTCAATTGCTTCAATCCTTCATGAAGAAACTCTGGTGGTTGTAAATTCGATGGTGGAGGCAATGTCTCACTCTGTAGACTGGCGACATGGTCTCGCATAAGAATGCGGAATTGACGCAGAGCAGACTCTTCGAGCGTAGCGAGTGATTCAAGGAGGATAGATTCGTCTCCGAGCAGCTTCGAAAATGTGACACGGTAGAAATTGAGCAGATTGGCTATTTTGTAGGCTGTGATAGTTTCCTCATGGCTCTGAATCAATTGTCCAATTCGTTGGCGTAGAACTCGCGCCACACCCGTGACGTCTCGATCAACCAGTTCATTTAGTGCTTTCAGTCCATCGAAAGAGCTGGTTTCGTCGTCTTCGTCAGCAGCCATGCGGTTCCAAGGCTCACTATCTCTTCCCGCTTGAATGCCTTTGGCGATTTCGTCACCGTCTGAAATGAAGAGCACCTCTAGGGCTTCTCGCTCACTCACGGTTGCGGAATGTGTCCATGCCAACATATCACCTACGTACCGCAGCGGATCGTGGGCTGCTAACTCGATTGGCTTTGTCGATGCATCCTCCTCCCCATTTACAGTTGATCCCGTCAATGCCGTATAGAACGAGTCTGAAAGAATGTGTTCTCGAGCTTCAGCAAAGAAATCCAGACAGTTCTGGAACAAGGACGGCCGCTCAGCCAGTACCCTCAAGGCTCTCCTTATAGATGAGCTGATCTGTGGATTCTCCAGGTTGAGAGATTTGAACTCTCGTTGAATCCATCTGTAGAGTTTTTGAAAAGCTCCGTTGAGGTTCTTTGATACCTGCTCCATGATCTCGAGCCCTAGACGTTGATTCTCTGTCCCAAGAAGAATTTCGCAGTCAGTCTGGATCTTCTTGGCTCTTGCTAGGATCGAGAAGAACTTGTCATTGACAGGTTCGGCAGTGGATGTGAGGATTGCGATATCGTCATCCGACATGATGAAATGTGCGTTGAAAGCTTTTAACAATTGCTGCTTGCTTTCGACCCGCTCCTTCTGCTTCATGAGCTCAGAAGCCTCTTCGAGTACTGGGGCAGTCTCCTGGTGAGCTGCTGAGATGTGACGCTTCATTTCTTCGCAACCCTGGTTTAGACTAGCTATCGTCAGACCGATCCGCTTGAGTTGCTATAAAATGAGTCAATATTTGTCATTGAACATGAGTTTGGATAAGTTCTACCTCAGCAACCTGACCAAATTCTCGAATGATGTCTCCATTACTCTCAAGAACCTCTTTTTGGACATCAAGTCTCAACTGTCGCCGAGTTTCTGCATTATTCTGAATATTGCGCTTGTCTAATAGGGTGAGAGCATCTCTTATATCCGAGTCTGCGTAAGATGCGGAAAGGACAGAAGTGACTTTTGATGCAAGTGGATTGCTTCGAGGCTGTGTTCCCGTAGGAGATGTAGGCGAATCGATCCCATCAGTCACACCTGAAGATTTTCGAGTCAAAAAGTAATCAGTCGTCATACTTCAGATTGCCCCATCCCGGTTTGTTGATGTTCTACTGAACTGAACGTCTCGCCAACTGTCTGTTTGATGGTTATCCGAGACTATTCCCGATGTGCTCTACGGCGAGGCTGAAAGTTGACCGGCATGGATGTCGCGTTTAGCGCGCCGAGAGCAAGGCAACATCACTTGCTCATGCCCCCCATTGTTCCCTCGAGGATGCATCCAGGTGACTCTCGAGATCACAACAACATGGCATAAACTTGCCTTGCTCCTGAAGTCATAAGACAAAACAAAGACACCCAAACACCCGTAACTTTCCCATTCAAATGCTCATTTCCTTGCTTTGTACCAGTGTGGCGACCCATGACTCTACACACCTATCGCAGCCCAGGCTCATCCGTTCCCTGCCGTCCTCCTCAACATCTGCGAATCCTATTAGACTGAAAACAGTCTCTCCTCTCCCTATCTGCCATAAATATGATGACCTCGAACCTACTCTCACGACTCCTTCCTGCGAATCCTCAAGGACGATCCATCTACGATGATCTGCGAGCCCATGACGAGGAGTCGGACTTGGAAGAACAGGCGGGGTTAGCACTTGATGAGGAAAATCTAAGATTCAGAGATGATGAGTTGGGAGCTGCAGATGCCTTCGGGGAAGACAGCCGAATAACTACTGAGTCTACGGCATTCCTGCCTACCAACCAACACAATACACAAGCTGGGACGGCGAATGTGCCGAGAGCCAAGTCACGTAGTCAGTGGATGGCACAGTCACCTAGGCTATTGGAGGAAGATGGAGATGATGATGTGCCAGCTTCTTTGCTGATCGAAGGCAACGAACCCCCAGCTCCAAGCACACCTACAAAACCTCGACCTAGGCAAGGGAAGGCTCCGAAGAGGCATACTGCAATCCCTGGACCGTCCAATAGAGAGACTCGAGCTCATTGGGAAGCTGCTCAAGCGCAGCAGCGGCTACATAATGAGGAAGACATATCGCCCGGCTTGCCACAGCCAACACGGCATAATTTTGGACCACTGTCTGGAAGTGCGCGAGAAAAGGCAATGTGGAGGTGGATCAATGTTGTAAACCTTGATGGCTTCATAGAAGAAGTCTACGGGTACTACATTGGTGCTGGAATATGGTGTATAGTTCTGGACAAAGCTTTGAACCTCCTGTGGGTTACCCGTTGTATGCTGTTGATCGGAAGAGGCTAATGTTAGATCAGGCAAATAATCTTCGTTGCTGTATTTACGACATTCCTCACGCAATGTGTCGACTATTCCGCAATCCCACACAGCAAGAAATTGTCACAGGTATTGGTTCCTCAGTGCACCAAAAAGATATCAGGAATGCCAAATGTAGCAATTTGGCTTTTCACACTGCATATTTTCTGGAGGGTCTATCAACTTTTGATCGATATTCCTCGCTTGATGCGAATACGAGACTTCTTCGTTCACCTTCTCGAAGTGCCCGACGGAGATATGCAGACGATCTCATGGCAAGATGTTGTAGCCAGGATCATGGCCCTGCGAGATGCGAACCCCGTCACGGCGGAGAAGATATCGCCCCAAGCTCGAAAGTACTTGGGAAGTCAATCGAAGCAGAGACTAGATGCACACGACATCGCGAATCGATTGATGAGAAAGGAGAATTACTTGATTGCAATGTTCAACAAGGATATTCTCGATTTGACCTTGCCGTTTCCTTTCTTGCAAGATCGACAACTTTTCTCCCGGACATTGTTGTGGAATCTCGATTGGTGTATCATGGGGCTGATCTTCAACGACTCTGGACAAGTCAGACAGCTGATACTGAAGGACTCACACAGAAGGCAATTAAGCGAGGCTCTGCGCGGTCGTTTCCTGTTCGCTGGATTCATGAACGTCATTTTCGCACCAGTTATCGTCATTTATCTCATGATTGTTTACTTCTTGAGATACTTCAACGTAAGTTTTTGTCTGATATGCTAGCGATACCGTGTTGACAGTCCTAGGAATACAAGAAAGACCCGTCAGCGATTGGCTCTCGTCAATACACACCACTAGCCGAGTGGAAATTTCGGGAGTTCAACGAGCTGCACCACCTGTTCCACAAGCGAGTTAACATGTCATATCCGTTCGCTTCTCGCTACTTGGACCAATTTCCGAAAGTCAAAAGTGTCCAGCTTGCAAGATTCATGTCGTTCATTGCTGGTGCAATAGTATCCGTGCTTGCTGTTGCTACCTTGTGGGATCCCGAGTCGTTCCTAAGCTTCGACATTACTTCCGATAGGACAGTTCTATTCTACTTGACCGTCTTCGGTGGTATCTGGGCTGCTATGAATGGAATGATACCAGAGGAAAACCTGGTGTTCGAACCAGAATACGCACTTCGGCAAGTTATTGAGTACACCCACTACATGCCGACACAGTGGCAGGGTCGCCTCCATAGCGACGAAGTGAAAAGAGAATTTGCCACACTCTACCAGCTGAAGATTGTAATATTTCTAGAAGAAGTGCTTAGCATCATTGTCACGCCATTCATTCTCTGGTTCAGCTTGCCGAAATGCAGCGATCAGATCATCGACTTCTTCAGAGAGTTCACTATTCACGTTGATGGTGTAGGATACGTTTGCTCATTTGCCGTCTTTGACTTCAAGAAGGGCGATGGCCGCAAACCCTTGCACGGTGGTGGAAACGCAGATATCAGAGACGAGTACTATTCCACCAAGCACGGCAAGATGGCTGCTTCATACTATGGCTTCCTAGACAACTATCTTCTCAACCCAAAGACCGCTGTTCAAGGCCACGTCCCTCCTGGCCAGCGCAACCACCACCCACCACCCTCCTTCCCAGGGCTCATGTCACCCACTCTCGCGGCAGAAATGCAAACCTCACGCATGGGACGCAGCGAGCGACGACCTGGCAGTCGAGCAGTCAACATGCCGACAAACGCACGCACACCACGCTTCGCTCCATCCGCAGCTCATGGCTCGCCAATGCAATCGATCCTCCTCGACCCCCATCACCAACCATCCAGTTCCGGCTTTGGCGGCCGCAGCGCCGTCCGACGTGGCAATTCGCGATCTCGCTATCAAGCACGCCAGAACATCATCGAAGAACCGATGGAAGACGAAGATGATGGAGCTAATAACCGAGGAAACCGCACTCCAGGTAATGCCTATGATAGTGGTGGTGGACTCGATGAGTCGAGATGGGAGACTTCACCTACGAGGGCAGCCGCTAATGATGCCGTGGAGGAGGAAGCTGAACCGCCTGGAGGTGGCGGTGTGCTAGGGCTATTATACCAGTTTCAGAAGGCGCAGAATGATGGACGGCCGGGCGTTATTTGATTTTGTGGATAGCGACGAGGCATTTTTGTAGGCGTTTGGGGCATTGGAGCTGGGCGTGCATATATAACATCAGGTGGACCTTTCAGCATGCAATTAGGAGATACTGATGTTTAGATTCTAGGTAGATGTAGTACTCGCACTCGGAAATCCTTTCTAACTTGGCTCCCTGTTCCCTGATCATCAGAGACTAGTCAACAAGTCACACATATGGAGGATCGCCAGAAGTATACTTGATAAGAGCCAGCAGCATTTGAGAGGCTCAGCAAATCGTATTAATAGCCCACATTACAATCTGGGTATGTACCAAAACTCCGGTACGCCATGCTTCGTTGCTTATGCATGCTATCGCTTCCAGACTCCAAGCAAAGGTAGAAAAAATCCCTCAGCAATTCTCAACGCCCTCAGTCTCTCTCTATACAAGTACAGTTTGACAGAAGTCGTTCAATCAGCAGATCTGAAAGACGACGAATGATGCACGTGAAGCTAGACCATGGTCTCCGAAGCGTGGTGGTGACCATTTACAGCAACCGGCTTGCGAGAAGTATAGCTGCTTCCATTACCCACACCATTCCCATGATGTCCAACACCATTACCGTGGTGTCCGCCAACATGTCCCTCACCCATACCCACACCCTGTCCACCCCATCCAACCTTCCGAGTAAAAACGGCATGTTCCAAATCCACCTCTCCACCGACACCGGTACCAGGGAACGCAGCAGCACGGTTCAACGGGATATGGTTGGTGCGCCAGTCCCAAATCGAAGCGTAGACCATGCGGTAAGAGGAGAAAGCCATGATGGTACCGATGATGGCACCGGCGAGACAGTCATACCAGTTGTGGAACTCGTCGATAGTGAGAGCGCCTGCGATGAGAGTTGCCCCGAGAATAGGGGCGTATGTTGCGATGAGTTTCCACATTGCTGGGCTAGGCGAGGAGAGGAAGGTCAGCATGATCATCCATAAAGAAAGATTGGAAATGATAATAAGGAGGAAGAAGACATACTGATAATTCGACCAGACCTTCAACTTAGCATTCAAATAGATACTCAAGAACACGAATCCCGCAAACGCAGCCGTCGAATGCCCACTCGGGAAACTCTCCAACGAATCATCAATCTCACTCTCATCACCCGTGCAGATCGTACGGTCATACATAATCTGCCTCAATCCATTTCCCGTCTCCTGCGCCGTGATAGCAGGAATGTCGGGCTTGCAGACTGTCAGGAAATGTGGACGGAGACCACCAATCAGCCATTTGAGGAAGACTTGGAAGACGGCGGCCGTGATGAGGGAGTAGAGGAGGCCGATGACGGCGTTGTTGACGTCCCAGAAGGAGCGGATCCGGATCTGCATGATGAGGAAGACGGCAATGGGGACGAGGGAGGCGAGAAGTGCGGCGGCCCAGATGGGAACGATTTCGTTGCGCATCGGGTAGGCGAATTGGGGGTAGACGATCTCGCCGTCTTGGAAGTAGACTGGGAAGGATCTTGAGGGAGCAGGGTGTGCCGTGTAGACCTGTTCATTTCTATGTCAGCATTGCATTCCTTTTGTTCATTCTTCCCAAAATCTGAGGCTTTAGGTGTATAAACGGAATTACATACTCCAAGACCAATCATCCCCATAGCAGCCATGGTGAACAAGTCAAGCCAAGTGACCTTCAACCACTGACCAAATGTAGGACGTCTACTCATGTTCATGGCCGCGACAGGGGCTCTCTTCTCGCGGTGGTGGGTAGTGCTCGTCTCTGCGACTGCAGGATCACGTTGCCTGCGCTTGAAGAAATTCATTTTGTTGACACTGTAGTGTCGTGTTGAAGTTCTGGGGTAGGATAAAATAAGAAGAGAGGAAAAGATCCGTGAAGTACTCGCGAAAAAAACCCTCTTCTCGCCTAGTAATAAATGTGACGAAATGTTCTTCTACACGGTGAATAGCAATGGGACTCTCCACAAAAAGGCATACTTCGTGTTCGCGCTGGCAGATTCCCATGTACTTAACCATTTGTTGATCACCACCAACGCGCTACGTCACAGCAAGCGAGCGAGCGAGTGGCTTGAGCACAGGGGTTAAAAACCAAGGAAATCAAGAAATTGGCCAAGGAAAAACAAGCTACGCGGGGAATATCATGAAACCGTTACGTCTGTCAATCGAAATCCAATCGGCGATCCGTTGAGAAGCGATCATTTGATACGTCGAAGCTGGTTTGACTGATTCATGAAGTGGTGTTTTGGATGATGAGCGGGAAGGGCTGATTCAAGCTCTTGATGGCGTGGCTTGGTGTTCTTGGAAAATGCTGGGCATCATGATTTTGCGGTTGAGCACTTGCACTGTCGCGAAGGGATTCCTACACTCGTCTTCAAAACCCCTTTGTTGGACTGGGAGAACTCAACACGATTGTAATTAATTAATTAATTAGGAGAGCCAGGCTTTGCTAGATTCAATTTGCGAGACCTTGTTTTGGTGCCCCTGCGGCAGACAATCTAGACCCCGCAGGGGTTCTTCAAGAGCTCTGGTCAATTTTGGCTTGAGTGGCAAGGTAGGCAGCCAGCTATTCTGTGTACTCACATAATCGTGAGTAGAAGGCGCGAATCATATATCGTAAAAAGTTTTTATAGGCCAGATTTTGCTTGCAACAGCTTAATGTACTTGAACTGCTTTGCTTTCCTTTTTTTTCAAACATGTCTAGTTCTAGAGATATATAGATTTACTGAAGTCTCGTATCAAGGTTCATCTCGCGCAGATATTATCAAATCAATATTTATATTTCAAGATTTTTAGTCATTATACAATTTATATTATTCTATCTTGCACTTATCATAACCTGATATTTTATCGATATATTGAATTTGAAAATCATTCGTTTTTATATAGCACACGAAACGAGCACTGAGCTTCAAAACATTTATAACTGTTCCACTTGTTGCATCTATTACTTGCTTTGTTTTCTCCTGCCATTGACTACGCGGACTGCCAACTATACACTGTTTGCGGTCATTTGAACGCCAAAAAGAACTCAATTAACTAATCTTCCAGATCCCTCACCGTTTTTGAATAGTACATGAAACACTCTGATTTAGGATATACAACAGGCGAATACAATACAAATTCGCGGGGTCGAAGAACGGCTTGTCAGTAAATATGTTTCATAGAGAGAAAAAAGTATGGGTATTGGTATTTCTGCTAGATACATGAAAGTGCACTCAGAGCTGACAAGTCCAGCTGCACTGTGAAATCTTCGCTCGATTCAAGGTTTTGGGGCCAGTAAGCAAAACCTTGTCTGCCTGCGTCCACCTTCCACCAGAAAGTAACAAAGCCAAAACGCCCCCGCCACCTAACCACGATCATAAAGTCGTTATAGAAAAGACTGCTGAAATCAATAAGGTGAATTGACAACGTCCTCCTTGCCAAGCTTATATCTGCCGCTTTCTCTTGTCCCAACACGACCGGCATCACTTCTTCTGCCACCGAAGCTTCCGCCGCCGATGCGCACTGGTGTAGCGATACTTTCCCGGGTGGGTTTCTTGAAAGATTGCTTGGCGACCATGTTTACCTCGTTCGGCAGAGCAACGATAACGTTCTTGTCGCTTCCATACTTGAAGTTGTCTGCCTTGACTTCTTCTGCATATCGCTTAATGCTGTATGGATCCTTACTACCACGGAGAACCTTCTTCATATTCCACGTGACGATAAATGGACCAGTGGCTGTAATAATTGATGTCTCATTCAGACCTTCTCCAGTATTGAAGCGCGCGGGTGTGAAGGACAAGGCCGCTCCAGTCTCGTGCTGAAATTGCGCAACGTGAGATGGAGTGAGGCCAAGACGACGAGGCTGTGGCTTCGAATCCTTGCCAAAGGACTTCTCGAAACCGAGCTTTCCTTCATTCTTGCCGTCCTTTTGCAAAGCGTCGATGAGGAGCAGATATGTGCGGCAAGTAGCCAGAACCCAACGACCATCAGCACTAACATCAAGACCGATGATCGGTTCACCAAGTGCGGGAATGTGTGTCTTTGCGTTGATGCCAAGTCGGTCGAACATTCGGATATCACCCTTGTTGCTCGCTACTGCGATGTAACCTTTCTCGGTTGTTGCTGCAGCTGAGAAGTCGTTCTTGGAGACGTACTGCTTGAGCTCCGAATCAACGAGTTTGTTGCCCGCAAGACGAGGATCAATTCGATAGAGCGCATTTCGCGACAACCCAAGGAAGGTTTGTTCGCCAGACATCTGTGCGAATTTGCTCTCTGGGGCAAAAGTATTGACAGGGATGTCGTCATGAACCTTCCATTCATCGACAATTTTGCCATACTCCAAATCCATTCGGTACAGCGAATTAGGGTCGGCCTCGTTTTGAAGGATCATGTTGGTGTCTTCAGCGTGAAGCATGACCTTCTTGGGGCTGAACAATTTTCCGTTGGGCGTCTCAACCTTCGAAATATTTGTAGAAAACTCGAGATTGTTGTTTGGAGTGTGTTTGAACACGCCAATCTTGGATCCTCGAACAACAAATGACCGATCGTGCTTGTAGCCCACTGCTAATTGCGAGTTGACATTTCCATCGTCGTCTCTGGTGACCACGTCATCTTCGTCTTCGTCACTGTCGTAGTGTTCGCTCTTTTGTCCGTCATCTTCGACTACTTCCTCCTCGACCTCTTCCTCTTCTTCTTCCTCTGGCGCATCCTCCATGGCAAGATCCTGGAATACCTCGAGAACATAGTCGCGCTCGTCTTCCTTACTCTTGTTCCATTTAATCTCGTTCAGCTGCTCCCACAGTGCTTGCATCAGACCTTCTTGGAATCTTGTCTCAGTCTCCTGATCCTTGAATCGAAGAAGCCATGAATATGCATCTCCATTTGGCGTGTATGCGTTGAAGATGAAGGACAAGTACTCGAAGTTGAAGACTGGATTGATATCGGCAATGACTTCTTGGCCAAGCCAGTCTCTGTCATCGCTCGAGATTTGCAACCAGTACTTCCACTTGCCTACTTCGGACACAACAGCGCTGACATTGGGGTCTTGAAGGATGAACGCTCCGGACTGGAAGTCGAACAAGTGAAGTTCTGCCAGTTCATTGGCAAGGATGGAGTGAGCTTCTGGGTGTGTGAGAACAGGTGGAGCTGCCGTAGGAGCCTCCTCTTTGAGAGGCGCGTTGCGAGATTTCGTCGGTGTGCTTTCTCTCTTCAAAGCCGAGTTTGCCGTGTTTCTTGATGGTGGCGGCATTGGATTGACAGGTGACAATGTCTCAGGACTATGCGTCGGACTCGCGCTAGGTATTGGTTGCTCGCTGTCGAAGGTAAACTTTGCAAGATCTTCGACTGTCGCGGTTTGGTGGCCCTTTCTATGCTTTCGTTCGTACTGGCACTGAACAGCAATCAACTCGAAAGCCTCGACTTCCGCGGTGCCTATCGAATTATCGCAGACGAATTCGTAGAGGTCGCCGACGTCACCACTCAGATCTCTCCAAGCCAAGACTTTCTCTCCGCCCTCTCGAATCTCTGATCTGAAATGTAGCCCTTCGTCGAGTAGGAATGTCTTCTCGTCCCGTTCGGCGCCCAGGGCAGCAATCTCAGCATCCTCCCCGTCTTCGTCCTCCAATAACTCCTCTTCGCCCTCTTCGTATGCGCGCTGGATTACGAGTTGATATTGGAAGTCTTGATTCGTACGTCGAATTCTCGCCGCCGCGTCCTTGAAGATGAGCTCCGAGTATCCCTTGGGAGAAAGTGGGCGGACAAGATAGAGTTGTCCTTGGGGCAATTCGACGAGTGATTCTTTCGATGTATCGCCAAATATCAGCTTTCCCACTGCACATGAAGTTAGTACTTGTTGGCAGAAGGTGCGAATTCAGTCGTCGTTGCCCTTTCGAAAGCACGCGCTGGAGGGGTAAACAAAGGAACGAGCAACTTACCATTTCTAAGGACAAACATGGTTCAATAGATCCGCGGTTGCGATAAGGAAGGTACGAGATTTGCAGGCACCAGGAGGTACCTTGAGATGTCACCGAGATTTGAAATATTTGTAGTTGTAAGGAAGATGTTTGCTCGCATCAGGCTTCAGGTCTGGATGGTCTAGAAATCTTGCCGTGTAGAGGGGTTGCCGTCATTGTCTAGAACATTTCGGGACTAGTGAGACAGCCACTGTGGCTGTGTTGATCACGAGTTCCTCGAGGGGCAAATGTGGCTTGACAAATTCCTTTGTTTACACACGCGCTTCTTTGATCCTCAAATTGTCCTTCAAGATTCACGATCATGGTGAAATCGGCATATTCTTTCAATCCAAAAGCTCAGGCCAGATTGGGAGACGACCCGCGTTCTGAGAGAGCGGCGACGTCTTCAGGAGGTCGTGCCTCTTCCGAACCTATCCTTAGTCAAGTTTCCCCCCCTGTTCTCAGTTCTCAGACGCTGTCACTTGGGCCAACAGTATTCCTTTCTTTCTCAGTTCCATCAATTCACTTATCATATCCTTGAGGCCAAAATTCGGTAATCCCTTTCTATTCCGATACAGGTTCATTCCAGGCTATGCGCGCGAGAGACCGAGACCTGTCTATCCACCACGCTGATGCGAAGCCTTATTCAAGATTCAGCATTATCCTTTTCGGTACCTGCATGGTCTCCCTGGGATAATTCTGACGTCTGTCTTAATAAGTAATAAACTATCATAGCAACTGTCAGGCCCAATGCTAGGACTAGTACAAGCCAAGCTACGTGACATGCAACGCGTCTTGCACAACTTCTTTTTCTGATAGCATGCTGGCGAACAGAAATAGCAGGGGCAGGCGTGTAAGTGTTGTCGCTTTCGCTGTGCCTATTGCTTTTGGGCGCAACTGGTTTGGTAGTATCTTGCATGTCTCCCAACTCAATGTCTTTCCAGCCCTGTTCCGCAGCGGTGTGGGCTAATGGCCTGGGGAAGATAGACATGGTTAGGATCTTCAAAGTCACAGAATTCTGAGTTCGAAAATCGGGGCTGGGTTTAAGATGGACTGAAGGAGAAGATTGAGGTAGGGATCGGACTTTATGTAATGAACGCAAGGGGAGACAAAGCCTTGTTACAAGCCAACAATGACCTGTTTCTATGGAACAACATAAGACAGAAGATAGCCTTGTGCTCAATACAGAGTCTTCGTACGATGAACCCCTCTTCAAGCCTTTGAGAAGCAGGCCCCACATTTGACCCATTGCCTTTTCCAACTACCTTAGCTCACCAAATGTGACATGCTCAAGTCGTTCTTTACCATTTATCTTGCCCAGCCGTAACTATTTGGTATGGATCCCGATCAACCAGGCTAACATCAATACTGAAATCTTCATCCCCACCCAATTCTTCCACCACCGTCTTCCTCAGCGCTGGCATCATTCTCTGTTCCAAGAATGCCCTCTCGGAATTACTGTGAAAGGCCGTAACGACACATCTTCCAGCCTCAACAGCAGCCAATGCTTCGTGATGGCTCAATTCGCCTGTGAATAAGAGATCGACATCTAGCTCATTGAGCATCGAACCGCCTGATCCGGCACAAATCCCAATGGTCTTGATGGGAATATTATATCTCTGTCCGGGCAAGTACTTCTGTGGGACGGCGACAGATACGCCGGCTTGATTCTCCGAACTGGAAGAGGTTTCGAGGCCTTCCGTGATGCGTCTGACTAGAGTTCCGAGCGTTTGGGGCTCGGAAAGAGTTACGATCCGACCATATCCTGCGGATGAGAATTGCGCTGGAAGGTTCGAAAGATTGGGAACTGTGTTGATGATTTTGCGGGTATGCTCGCTTGTCACTTGTTGGCATTGTTCGCATAAGGCGAAGAGAGAGGGGGTTACTTACCTTGGCACATGTTCGCTGGTCATCGTAATAATATCGGCTAGCCAGTCATTTAGACCTCCCGGTGCTGCATCGACAGCTGTATGGGGGCTGTAGACGCTAATACCTTCAGACGCGAGTCGGAGAAGAGAGTTTTGCTGAGTGTTGGCGAGCGTGATTGACTTTAAGGCGCGGAAGATAATAGGATCTGGTGCTGGTGGTCAATGACATGGTTTTGGTTCGATTGGAGACAAAATGGCTAGATTCTTACGATAGCTGATAACGATTGAATGCTCTCCCTTGATAGCTTCTTCTGCTACTGCTTGGGTGAGGTCGATTGTAAGTAGCGCGCTCCTCGCGAGCCTAGTGTTTGATCTTTCCGGTGCTTCGAGGAGGACTATGCTGCCGTCAGATCATGGGAACATGGCATGAGCGTTTGAGATGCATACGGCCTGTATTATCGAAAGACTTGTCTGCCAAACCTTCGGGGTACCTGCGATAAAATCAGCTAAGGTCGAAATTCCGGACGCAAGCTCACGTGGTGTTGAACTTACAACTTTCTCATAGCTCCTACTACGGCATTTGAGAACGGCGAGGATGTCGCGGCTGACGAAGACATGGCGGAGATTGTATTGAAAGATCTGCGGAAAAGTCTTTGCGCGTTCATCACAGTCTGAAGTTGAGCTTCGCAAATGTTGTGTTGCTCGAAGCTGTTGCAGCTCTATTGGATGAACTAAGGTAGCTCCTTGCCCCTGTTCCATCTCCACTGCCAAGGTCTCGCCTAATGCGCCGCTTTTGAAGTAGCCGTTTGGAGACTACTCCGGCGCTCTTTACTTGCTTGGTCGTAAAGGTCAACTTTGGGACTCGAAAATCCTGATATTGAGTTGCGACATTGATCCCGACAGCTTACAGTTGTTCGTGGCGAAGACTTAGATATAGCCGGCTGTCTTAACAAAATATTCTATCATGGCTTGCGTTAATCAGCTCCACCATTCCGGCGCAGCTTCCATTTACTGGGTCAGATCTTACAGACATGGTTCTGACCTCTCCGTCGAAGCCGGATCCGAAGGACAAGTTACGATCTTATGGTCTACGTCCTGTCAGATCAGTAAGATCAGATTATGTCAATCTCACATTGGCGAATCAGAGAATGTGAGCCGTGACGGCCGCGATGATGATATTCTGGGAGCTTTCGCGTAGGCTCAGCCCTTACAAGACATAAGCATCTGCCACTGCCAAGCTGCGAGACGCGGATCTTTCTCTAAAGATCAAATCTTGCACCAAGTTGCTGGGGAGAAATAATCAAGTATATAGTATGTCTGAGCCTGCTCTTGTGCCGTATGATTGCAGCGCCCATCATCTCATTTGTTTATAGCAAGATTCCTTTCCACGTTCTTTCAGCATCATCATTTTCCTGACTTCCATTTGTCATCTCTTGATTTTACCGCCGAATTCCGTTACCATGGCACTCCTATTTCGACTATCTGCTCTTCTTGCTCTTCTGAATATTGCTGCTGCAACTCCGATTCAAGTCGAGAACAGATCAGAGGCTTGTATCTTTGATCTTCCATCATCGTACGCCGCGCTTGGAGACAGTTTCGCTGCTGGACTTGGATCTGGCTTTCTTGTTGATAATGACGGTATGCCATGTCGATTTTATCTCTTGTGCGAGTGGTGCTGAGTTACTCAAGTTCAATGCCAACGTCAAAATGGCTCCTATCCATCTCAACTCTTCGAACTGAATCCTTTCCATGGCGACCCGTCGAGCTTTGACTTTCAGGCTTGTTCTGGCGATGAACTTGACGACATTGATGCTCAAGTGGCAAAGCTTGCTCAAAAGAAATTTGACCTCATCACTTTGACGATCAGTGGAAACGACTTTGGGTTTGGTGATATTGCTGTATGTTGCACAAATGCCACAACACCGCATTTAAAGCTAACCCGAAGCCTGTAGGAAGCATGTGTCTATCAAATGCTCTCATCCAACATCACGAATCCGCAAAAAGTTTGCGATGCAGCTTTCTCCATCGGCGAAGCACAGGTGAAGGACAAAGGGATTTGGAAGAAATTCGATCAGAAACTATCCCTCATCAAATCCTCGGCGCTCAACAAAGGGGGCCGAATCTTCGTCACAGGCTACGCCAAGTTCTTTGCTACTCCTATTGATGGCGATGCTTGCGACTCCATCTCATTCTTCCCCATCCCTCAACTTGCAGCTCTCAACATGACAGCCGCCAACCGCCGTCGGGCTAACGCTATCACCGAAGCAGTCAATCATGGTATCCAGAAGTCCGTCTCAAAAGCTGGGTCGAATGCCCAGTTCATAGACTTCGACAAATTATATGAAGGTCGAAGATTTTGCGAGGCGAAGAATGCTGATGATCCCATCGGAGCCAATAACCCCAATGTCTTCTTCAACGATCTTAGGACAGTGTTGCCATTCCCTGGTGTTGCGGAAGTAGCGAAGCAGACACCTGGCTTGGAGGTCGACATCACCGATATTTTGCAGCAGAGCTCTGTCTTTCATCCAAAAGTTGGCGCTCATTGCATCTTAGCTGCGGAATTGAACTTCAGGATCTTGCGCGACTCAGTCATCCCTGTCAAGTCTGGCATTTGAAAAGTCTCTGAATATGCCACATTGAATAGTGTTCAGCAGTTCGGGCGGAGGAAAAGGATGCTTGGATCTGGCGTTAATGGTTCTCTGCAAATGAAGTCTTTTTGTGACACATATATATATAATAGAAAAACACAACTGGGATGCTTTTTTATGATATCAAGGTGTGGTTATGTCGCCTCTCACATTTCAGTGACTTGATATTCGGATACTGTAAAAGACAACTTAAAGGCCAAATGGATGCCAAGCGAGCGGCCGCACCAATCCTAAAAAGTTGCGACTTCGGATGTTGATTTCAAAGTGCTTTCTCAACGCGCTGCCACAACTCAACCTACACGGTGCCAACAAAATCTCGGCAAAGGACCATGGCACAGACATCAGGTGTCACAGCATCGGTGCTGAAGGAGAAGATTACACAGAGTTTGGCAGCAGTTCATGTCGAAATCGAAGATATGTCTGGTGAGTGAATAACCCCGCCAAATGCCCCTCCATCCAAGTTTCCAGCTCTCTGCGACTTCCAATTCCACGATATTTGCGCCTGCCTACCCAATTCTTTCTTTCGATCTATGGCCTCACCATTTGGCACGAACAGAGCTAAATCTTGCCACCAGGCGGTTGCGGACAAGCCTACTCAGCCGTTATCGTATCGCCACAATTCGAAAAGAAGACGACGCTCGCTAGACACCGACTCGTGAACACAGCTTTGAAGGCGGAGGTTGCTGCTATCCATGCTTGGACTCCAAAGTGTTATACGCCGGAACAGTGGGAGAAGTTGAAGGCGGATGGAAAGGCCGAAGCTGCGCCAGGGAAGGAAACGAATGGAGAGGTTGTTACTGGGACAAGTGCTTGAACAAAAGACGAAGATTATATGGATGACGCTACTGCATCCTAGAACGACAGATCAGACTGTTTTGATATACCTCTATTGGGAGGCGATGGGTGGTAAGGCGTGATTGCACCGGGGAGTTATGGGCCGGTGGTACATCTGGTTTATTGAAGTAGAAGGGGCCCTCCGGACGAGAAAGGCATGGGAAATCATGGAAATATGTCCACTCGACATGAGAGTTACGCATGGCACGAGAGACCAACGGCATTGGGCGCAGAGTTGAACATGAATTGGTGGTCAGGACCATGCTCATCTGAAAATGTTCACTGGATGGACATTTGATGCAGGAAGTAAGAGGAACCTGTGAAGGAGTTGAATGCAATGTCCAGAGGTTGACCTCCGGATGCATGTATTACTCTAACCTGGCAAGGCTGTGAATATTTGTCGGCCAAGATATACCAGCTCATGCATGTCATTAGTGAACAGAGATCCTGGTCTTCTTTGCTGTACACATTGTCGTGACTTGCGGCCTTGACATCGGCCGGCAAAGCATCTTCCCATGCTTCACTCAGAAACTCTTCCCACACCTTCAAGTCACCCGCTCTGAGCCGACACCAGCTACACCAGTGCGGCCATTTCTGCTATGGTCCCGGTACGAAGGCTCTTGTTGTCCAAGCTCAAGTCAAGTTGTTTTACTCATTCGCTGAGCAACGAGACTGAAAACAGCGACTGAAGACATGAACAGTACGATATTGTAGAACTAAGACTTATAAGCATCATTCCAAAAGCATCAGAAAGTATCGCTTACTGCATTTCTCGAATAAGCACTCTCCTCGGCATCTGTACGAGCTTCAACGAAGAGCCGGCGGAGGTTGGGAAGATTGGCCTTTGAAGATGCAATTAGACTCATGATGATGAAGACTTGTGTGAAAAGGGGTAATGAACATCTCCTTACCATTGAATCTCACGATATTTGAGAGACCCGTTGTTTCAAGTCCCATGTGTTTAGCAGGGAGGTTGCAACTTAAGTCTGTGGCTGCCACCCTTGTTCTCGATGGCACTAGCGCGATTTCGAGACCTGAACCACAGAAGGCTGAAGCTGTCAACATTCGGGAGACCATCAACCTCCACTTTCCACAACCACGATCTCCCTGACCATCTCGAGCGCATAAATTCGAACCGCATCTACGTCCTCGATTTAGGCATAACGAAAGTCACCCAGGTGATTTGCACAACGCTGCCGCCTTACCACACAATCAGGAGACCCGGGGGCGTATGAGGGGCACCTCAAATCGCCATCTGTGTGAGCGATGGCGGTAAACAGGATCAAAGGGGCCTTCGCGGTACCCAAGAAAGG
Source organism: Cadophora luteo-olivacea (assembly GCA_026120085.1). NCBI lineage: Eukaryota > Fungi > Ascomycota > Leotiomycetes > Helotiales > Ploettnerulaceae > Cadophora > Cadophora luteo-olivacea. The sequence goes on from JALRMC010000006.1 coordinate 471,513, forward strand.
CGAAACGTTCGAGTTGAGAGCTGGCTTGGTATCGCAATATGCCTACGAGCGCAAGGAGGCTATTCAGAAGACGATCATGTCCATGACCTTGGGCAAGGATGTATCTGCGCTATTTCCAGATGTGTTGAAGAACATTGCAACGGCAGATCTAGACCAGAAAAAGCTTGTGTATCTGTACCTGATGTAAGTCTTCTGCTCGCTGTTGCTGCCGTGGAGAATGAAGGTGCTGATACGTTTGTTAGGAATTATGCCAAATCGCATCCAGATCTATGCATTCTGGCGGTCAACACATTCGTCCAAGATTCCGAAGATCCAAACCCTCTAGTAAGAGCGCTGGCAATCCGGACAATGGGCTGTATTAGGGTGGACAAGATGGTGGACTACATGGAGGAGCCCTTACGGAAAACATTACGAGACGAATCTCCCTACGTACGGAAAACTGCTGCCATATGTGTTGCGAAGCTCTTCGACTTGAACCCTACGATGTGTTTGGAGAATGGCTTTCTGGAGACTTTACAAGAAATGATCGGGGATCCAAATCCTATGGTAGTGGCTAATTCGGTCACGGCACTGGTGGAAATCAATGAAGCGGCGCCAGAGACGAAAGCATTACGGATAACTCCTGCCACACTCAAGAAGATGCTGATGGCTCTCAATGAGTGTACGGAGTGGGGAAGGGTTACTATTCTCACAACTTTGGCCGACTACAAGGCCCAGGACGTGAAGGAGTCGGAACATATTTGCGAGAGGGTTTCGCCTCAGTTCCAGCATGTGAACCCCAGTGTGGTGTTGGCAGCTGTGAAGGTGGTGTTTTTGCATATGCGAAATGTTAGCCAGGAGTTGAATAAGCAATACTTGAAGAAAATGGCTCCTCCGCTAGGTATGATGAGTAGTTGGTATCACAGGATTTGCAACTAATGTTCTTTAGTTACCCTCGTGGCGTCAGCTCCAGAAGTTCAGTACGTCGCTCTGAGGAATATCGACTTGCTCCTCCAGGCCAAGCCAGATATTCTCAGCAAAGAGCTGCGAGTTTTCTTTTGCAAATATAACGATCCGCCATATGTCAAACTCCAGAAATTAGAGATCATGGTACGGATAGCTAATGACAAGAACGTCGATCAACTCTTGGCAGAACTGAAGGAGTATGCTTTGGAAGTCGACATGGATTTTGTCCGAAGGGCGGTCAAGGCTATTGGCCAGGTAGCCATCAAAATTGAGAGCGCCAGTGAGAAATGTGTCAACACACTTCTGGATCTCATTGCGACCAAGGTCAACTATGTTGTTCAAGAGGCTATTGTGGTCATCAAGGACATATTCCGGAAATACCCCGGCTATGAAGGCATCATCCCTACGCTTTGCAAGTACATTGACGAACTCGACGAGCCAAATGCACGGGGTGCTCTTATCTGGATTGTGGGAGAGTATGCCGAGAAGATCAGCAATGCCGACGACATTTTGGCTGGCTTCGTCGAGGGCTTCATGGAAGAGTTCACGCAGACGCAGTTACAAATATTGACCGCGGTTGTGAAGCTGTTCTTGAAGAAGCCTGATAATAACCAAAGTCTGGTTCAGAAGGTTCTCCAAGCAGCAACGGCCGAGAACGATAATCCAGACATCAGAGACAGAGCATATGTCTACTGGCGTCTACTATCAGGCGACCTTCAGGTTGCAAAGGTATGTGAAACGCCACCTAGCTTTTCAAACAATGCTGATGAAATAGAACATCATCCTTTCCGACAAACCTCCTATCACCACAACCATGTCATCTCTCCCTCCTGCCCTTCTAGAACAACTTCTCACTGAGCTATCGACCCTCGCATCAGTCTATCACAAGCCACCCGAGACCTTTGTCGGCCACGGCCGCTATGGAGCAGACGCCATTCAACATGCCGCCATCCAAGAACAACGCCAAGACGCTGCCGACAACCCTATCGCAGCTGCAGCCATTGCCGCCCAGAATGGTACTCAGAACAACGCCGAGAACCTGCTCGATATCGACTTCGACGGTGCGGCTCCAGCATCAGCCGATTTGCCTCCCAGTGGTGGAGCATCAGGGTTGGAAGGATTGGCCGGCACGCCTCAAAGAGTGGCCAGTCCAGCAGCTGGTCCACCACCGGGTGCGAGCAGTATGGATGATATGATGGGTCTTTTTGATATGAACGGAAGCAGTTCTGCTGCCCCAGCATCAGGCCAAAACGACATGATGAATGGCTTTGCAGGGTTAGATCTCGGTGGATCACAACCTCCTCCCCCACAAACACAATTGCAAGGCGATTCGTCGAAGAAGACAAATGAGGATCTGCTGGGCATGTTTTAGACTAGTGAATGAGTTGGTTGTGTTAGTTTTCTGTAGCGAGGGAAAGCAAAAGAACTTTGGGCTTGGCTTGAACAATCAATGGAGGCATTGAAGACAGGCGAACGGGTAGTAAATTAAGTCTTGATCCTCGAGGACTTTCATAATTCTTCATTGTGACTTTTGCTTTCATGATACAAAATCCACCGCATCGAGTGTACGTGTATATTATGCTGAGAATCATACCTGATATCCCAATCTTCGTGTCCATCAATCCACTTACTCATCGCTATCCGATTCGCTCCCCAAGAAAGCCAACTCCGGATTTACTCTCCTTTTCCTGGCAGGAGGCTGGTCGTCACCATCACTCCCACTTTCCTTGCTCCCACTCCTCGATTTCCTCTTTCTCGGGGCGCCTTCCTCACCACTCCCTTCCTCGTCATCATCGCTAGGCTCCTTCAGACTCTTCTTCACAGCCGCACTCCGACTCCTCCTCCCACTATCCAAGCCCCACGCCTTCTCCCCCTCTTTCACAGCCTCCAAATCCGCCTGCAACTCCCTCATCTCCTTGATCTCTCGCGCTCTTGCATCGCTGTAGCGCCCCACCATCCCGATGTCCTTCAGCACATTCTGCAAATGCCGGATTTTCGCTTTATTGTCGTCACCGTACTGCTTGAGTTCGAATTGCCAGATCTTCTTCATACCGCACCTGAGGAGTTGGGATTGAAGTGTCTTGATCTGTACCTCGTCTGGAGAGAGGTCTGCGGTCGATTTGGCTTTGGGGGCGGCTTTCGCTCTGGGTGCTTTGGGCTCTTTAGCTTTCTTTTCACCTTTAGGAGCGCGTTGCCGTTTGGGTTTTGGAGTTGGGTCGAGGACGATTGACATTTCTGAGTCGGAGCCTGCGTCTGGCTTAGATGCTGGCTTATCCTCATCTTCAGCGTCTGAGGCTGCGGCTTTGGAGGAGTCTTTCTTGGGTGTAGACACCGGCTTGGGTGCAGGCTTGTCTTCATCCTCGAATCCGGCATCTGAGTCCACGGCAGCTTTTGAGGACTGTTTAGGTGTGGTCCTCTTCGGTGTGGTCTTCTTCGGTGCAGAGGCATCGCTGTCTAGCTCCTCCTCAGACTCATCACTGTCCACTACCTTTGCCTTGCTTTTCGATTGGCGCTTGACTGGTGTTCGGGTCTTGGGTCTGGCTTTGCTCTTCTTCTTGGGCGCCTCACTGTCGTCCGAGTCCTCGATGCTGAGTTCCGCCTCCGATTCCTCAGCTGAAATATCTTCGCTCTCCGAGGAGGCTTTCGCTTTGCTCTTCGATTGCCTCCTAGCTGGAGCTGCAGCTTTTCCCTTCCCCTTCGCTTTAGAACCCTTCTTCTTCTTTGGCGCATCACTATCTTCCGAGTCGCCAAACTCAGACTCCGCCTCACTTTCCTCGGTTGGTGTAACTTCAGTAACCTCGGAGGTCTCATCCTCGCTCGGCGTGTCTTCCTTCTTCTGTCGCTTTGGAGCGCGCGCCTTGGGTTCTGGAGCTGCTCGCTTTGTAGGCTTCTTGGCTGGAGCTGCAGCTTTCTTTGGAGCGGGCGCGACTTTCTTCGCGACTTTGAGTGCGGGCGCTGGAGGTTCTGGTGCTGCTTCTGTCGCATCGGCCAGTTCGCTCTGGAGAAACTTCTGATCAGCTCTAGATTCCCTCTGAGCGCAATTGAGAAACATACCGCATAATCCTTGATTATCTTCTTGGATTTGTCCTTCCAAGATTCGTTGGAAAGAATCCCTGCCTCGAGCCCCAAGTCCGCTTCAGCTTTGTTGCGAACATTGCGAACAGTGAGGGTTTCTGGATCTGCAGAGTGAATTGCCTTAATTGCGGCATAGATGCCGTCGATAATTGCTTTCTCGGAGGGAGCCATTGCGCGTAGAATCTTACAAGTAGAAATGATGCAGGTCGAGATATCGCTGTTGAACTTGGTGGAGACGAGGCTGAAGAAGGCGCGTTCGAGTCGCGTGAACGCGGAGGTGGGCCGAAGGCTTTGGCAGGGGGTGTCGGATTAGCCGAGACTTCTCAATGAATCAAAACAACTTTCTTGAAATTACTAATCACTTCATTACAATGTGGTATGGTATAACATGCTACTGCGCTGAAATTATGTTCAAGCCATAGGCTTCTTCTGGATATTAAGTGGCCAAGGAAGCTTCTACATAGGTCTCGACCTTTCCCAACTGCACTCATAAATTTCGTCAGTTCGCTGCTCAAGAGCTCAAATCCTTTCTGGGCCAAATTTACCAGAGATAACGCACGCGGAATGGTTAGATCATCTTATTGACCTCTCTGGAGGTGGCAAACTCGAGTGAGGCTTGGTGAGTGTATTATATGTATCTTCTGTAGGAACTGTCAACAGCTGTTTTGCTACGTGTATTCTCTCGTAAACCAAAACTCTGAGCGGAGCCTGTCACTGTGCGGGAACTGGTAATCAACAGCTTACGTTCGTTTACAGGATGCATGAAGAGCATCAAACGGATTAGGGCTGTCCGTACCCAAGAACAGCTAGAGTGGAGACTGCTTATGCGCAGCGGCTGAGGGCTGAGGGCTACGATTTGCCAGGAGGGATGGGTGAAGTCACTCCCACACGACTTTTAATACCGAGATTTCGCAGCCTCAATTTCATTGAAAAGTAGAGACTCTGAAACTTCAACTGAAACCGACAATGGCAGACGCTCTCCATTCAGTACAATATTCTGAATTTAAGTCTTTGAAAGCTTACCTCACGGCTCTTTGGAAGTAGTCCATTGGTAGTGTGACATGGCTAAGCATCGCCCCCGATGTTTAGGCTTGATGGATCTCTCTCAAGCATGTCAACCATAGTTACGCTGTCGGGCAGATGGTATCCAGAATGATGTACCGCAGTACCTTAAAATCCACACTTTCCTACCACTTATAAACAATTCAAAATGGCTCACCTATTGTTTCGTCTGGCAGCAGCCACACTTCTCTCAACCGCCATTTTGTCCGCATCAAACATCGCCGAAGGACAAGGGTTTGGGTGCGAGCTTCAAAACACCACCAGTCAAGACGGGATTCTCCGAACCAAATGGGTCCCCACTCAAACTCTCCTCGATGAGCAACATTCATGTGAAGAATTATTACATTCTTGACCCAGTCACCAACAAAACAATCCTGGATCCGGCCAACTAGAGTCCACTTTTCAAACGCAATGGTTTCATTTCATTTAACGGAGCGGAGTGTCGAATGGTATTCATGCACCATTACAACATTGCACAATGCTGCGGAGGCCAAGACTGTGAGGACTGCTCCACTGAGACTACAGAGTTCAGAATCTTGGACAACAAAAAGGTCTGGTCGTAAATTTGTTGTATTCGATATGAATCCAGGTAGCTGGGAATACTATCAGTTAGTGTAACCCACTTCCCAATTCGACGAGGCTCATTGCTTTTGGGGCTCAACATACTGAACATTCTCTGCATATTGAATTGCCATCGAGGTTGGTGGGGCATTGCGAACTGGGGCTGGGATAAGTGGTACGCGATTGATTCTAAATTACGGGCATATCGAAGGCGAGACACCGGATCGTGGTAAGTCTATCCTTCTTGTGGGTCTGAATGATCGTAAGTGCATTTGTTGACTTTCTGTAGATATGAAAGGAGGGGAGTACTGCTGGTATAGTCAAGGGTCAGCTTGGTGGGGATACTGGGTTGAGGCGGCATGCACTTCGTAAGTGGAAATCATCATCTGTGAATTTTAGCTGTCACTGACTTGAATCTGCTCAGTTGGTGTTCAGCCTTCAATTGGCAGAGCGAACTGCCACACCGACAGTGTCATGGCTTTATTGACTCGGTTGTCTTTATTCCGCTCACCAGTACGGTCCTTACGGAATCCTTGTGTTTGTTATTTTCCGAGCTGTTTCATGTCAGTTTAATTCATTGTTGACAAATATATCAGAGGAAGCTGCTCCTATATCATTACGTGCGTCCTATGCGAGAACACAACCAAAGCAAAGGCCGTATGCGGATCCATTCACTTCATGATTCATCGCACAATTTCATCGTGGACGTAGTGTTTATATATTAGGCTGAAAATATTGTTCTTCATTGGCAGCTCTCAACTTTGCACCGATTTGCTCCTCGAATCTCTTTTCGAGAATCTCCACGATTGTTGCGACCAACGATTTAAGGAAATTTCTGGAATATCGAGACCAGCAAACGTTACTCTCAAAGGAAGCATTGTAGGATTCGTCATTTCGCGATCCAATTCCAGCGTAATTGCCCCCTCACTACTGCTGAACGTGCCTTTGGTAAAGTCAATTGAACTTTCCAGCTGCTGAATTTCAGGCTCCTGCCGTCGCTCTGATGTTTGAGATTGACGATGGATATCTCCAGGAATGGCCTCTGCCATTGCCGCTTCGATATCTCCTCCTCCTGATCTATTTTGTATGGTGCCCTCCGTTTCTGAGTGTGCAGATCCGCTTTGTAACGTCCCATAGGCTTCTTCCTGGGCTGGACTGGGCTCGACCCGTAGCGTGACGATGGTTCTGACGAGGCGTATCTCCCAGAACTTGGCAGCGAGGGGACGGAGCACGGATAGGCAGACAGCAAACAGAGCAATTCCTGGCTCAACCGTGGACCAGATAGCCACTCCAAACGTGTGATCTGTTTGAAGTCAGCCCAGCACCAGGTCCAGGGGGAGAGACGGACACAGAAAGTCTTTCTTGATCACGAGACTCTCAATGAAGCGAAGACGAATCAACGTCGCAATGACTGCAATCGCACCCAGTCCCATCATGACGCCAATCCAGAATTTCTTCCAGAAAGCAAATCGAACGTTCCACAGAAGGACTATTGGGAGACCTGCAAGAGTGAAGTCTGAGATAGCGCTCACGGCGGAGTGTATGTATGTACCGCCGAGAACGATCCCCCGTGGCAGACAAACGCCCTTCTGTGTTGTGTTCGGATTGTATCGGTGCCAAATGTAGGGAACAGGCACACATTGTAGCACGACGGCGAGCAGGTAGGCAACTCCAGTTAGAATGACCGTTATCAATGTGATCCAGATAACTCGACGTTGCCATTTCTCAATGAATAGCCTAAGGTAGAGAACTGTAGGTTGTGAGCGTGCATTTGGAAGTTAGACGGTGGAGCGAGGGACTTCCAAACTACCTACTTGTGATGGCGACTTTTATCAAGCACATGGTGATTACATATGCCCACTCACAATAATACCAATACTGATACGAATGTCAACTACGAATGGTAGGCCACATGGTGCTAAGGCCAACTCACTCGATGTGCCGTCAGCAGATCTTCAACATCGAGATCCGCATCGAGCCGTCCGGTGCCATACTGGACACCGACGAGGACGAAAGAGCAATAGATGCTGTAGAAGACTCTAGTATAATGGGTAAATATCCGTATCGCTTGGCTGCACTTCAAGCTCTGGCGGGAAAAGCAGACTTACAAGCTTGCAGCAACGAATCTGTCGTCCCAGGTGATCTTCTTCACGATGTAGAATCTGGTGTATGCCCGCAGGGCAACACCAAACCACGCCAAAGAGACAAGGGCCAGAGCCAAGCTTTGCAATTCTGGCCCCTTCTTCTCGACAGCGTTCATCGCCATACAGGACCTAGGGAGATGGAACGAGATTTCCCTTTTGATCACTCATCAAATCCGACACACAAAATTCCGTGATCATGTCGCATAACCTTATATTGCATATTATTGAGGGGTGCCTTTCAGACAAACAGGTTTAAGTAGCTACTAATAATTTAAGTCCAAAGATTTGACCACACTACTGTACCTCATTCTTTGGAACTTCGGGCTTTGTAACTCCGAGTAGTTGGGCAGGCATCATCAGTCTCCAAGCAGCTTCAGGGATTGGGTCGCCTTCACAAACCATGTCAGTGCGTTTCTACGCCAGAGTATCTTGGCTATGCTAACATCACCCTAATTCCAGCGCCAAACGAAAGAGGAACAACAGACTCTCTCGCTAATCTCTCGGCCCCGCACTACTGAGCATCCTCGTCCGAGCACGCTCTGCACATCGTCCACAGACTGGCCAGACCATCTGCAATCACTAGCATTGGGCTCACCAGGAAGTCTGTGCATGCTTCTAGTTCATGATCTACTTACAGGATTGCAGATAAAGTTCCCATTGATGTCTACTACCACAAAAGCTGGTAGTGGCAATGGCCTAGAATCAGGATTACTCCCTCGGGAGGAAAGCCCAGAATTTCTCAACGGCTATATGTTCACTTGAAAAAGCAAAACCTATCAGAAGTCGAAGTTGTGAAGCGGCAAAAGATTGGATAGAGGCAGGTATTCATCAGGCAAGGATTGAAGATATCTTGTGCGCATTTTCCGACGTACGCAATAAAGCGATGCCAGTTCAGCTTGAAGATTCAAAGTTTGAGCAGGTTATGCGAATGCAGATGGGCCAATATCTCTCTGGCAAAGTTCAACGTCACACATCAAACTTCGATATACTTCATCTCAAACTCGCCGATCAAAGATGTGGACTCATCGTGAAGTGTCCTTATTGTATTAGCTCCCCACCAAAGCAACGAATGTCTCCTAGAAAATATGTCTCTCTTCACCATCAGTCATCTGATGGCGTGTTCATCAACGGCAATTATAAATTCCCGAAGTGCGTGAAACATGCTGGGTATCAAACAGTTCTGTTGGTTATCATCAGCCAAGCTGAAGCAGCTCCGATCAATGGTCAATTTCTCGACGCTTTCGATAGCTTATTACCGTTCAGTTTCTCAACCATGTAGCACTCATACTCGTGGGCAACGATACTGCGCTGTTTTTGATTCACTAACCCCGGCTCGCCTTTTTCCACATCGAGAGGCACATTTGAACAATTTCGACTTTCCACCTTTTCAAACGGCATACCGCTCATCTCAGCCTGCCTAAAATCTTGCTTTGTACCTCTTGCATCAAAATATATCTTCATCAGCGTCTTTGCTTTCCTGTCCCGGTCTTGCAAAACATTTGCTTGAGGAGCGAGCTCACGTGACAATGTAAATAGATCAGTCTCGTTTGAAATCTCGGTCGTTGTGACGTGGGCTGGGAAGGAGCTGACGGTTCACACAAAAGTAGTGCATGAGGACAGAATCTCGCTGGGGCTGATGACCGTGATGACTAAGATGCTGTTGATGGAAATGGAGATAGGAATTGAGGTTGTTTAGCGACAGCGAAGAATTCCACTCGCTCACACATTTGATAGAACTCCTCCTGTATGTTCAACAATCCATGGGTTTTTGTTTTTTTTGGGGGGTTTTGGTGTTCATGCTGAACGCACTAGACATGAAGGACAGGTAAACTTGTCTGACAAGGAATTTTGCAAGTGCGCTGTTAATGTTTTGATAGAAGTGGTCTTCATATTAATATGGAAAACATTAAACCTTGGCGTCTAATCACTATCTTTTAAAGTACCGTGACTCAGACAAGCAAATCTCGCATTCAGATGCTACAAACCTTCGTGAATCTCAGTAACCATAGCCACCACAACTTCCACCAGTTCAAGTGCTTCCCAAGCATCAAGCCAAACCCAGCTCACCGATGGTAATTTCCAGGATAATTTGGATTGTAGGGATTCGCAGGAGGCGTGAAAACGGAATCAAAAAGCTGACCTACCGATTCAGAAGAACTGGAACCTCCAGCTTCTCCTGCATAACCTTGCTGCTGGCCAGCTGCAGCATTGGGATCAACTTGATATCCTGGGTGTTGTTGATAGCCCTGATCGACGACTGGAGAGCCAGGAGCATAAGGAGAACCTGCTTGAACTGGAGAGCCTGGCACACTTCCGTAGTATTCTGGAGCTGCTTGATATTCTGGGTGTTGCTGGTACTGAACTTGTGCGTATTGGGGCTGTTGGTTGGGGTCGGGTTGGTACTGGACTTGCTGTTGGTTTGGGTCTGGTGCGTATTGAACTTGTTGCTGTTGGTAACGAGTTTGCTCATATTCCTGGGCTTGATTTGGATTTGGTTGAAGTGGTTGATAGACAGGGGCTGGTGGGAGGATGGCTTGGACTCCTTGCGCTTGAATTGTTGCTTGTACTGCTTGAGCTCTTGCCTCGATGTCATAATGATATGCGCCGCTGTCTCTGCAGCCAGGACAGTAGGTATACTCGGGGTATGCTTGGACATCGTTACCCTTGTTCGAGTTTGGACAGTCTTCAAAAGGTGTTGCTGGATAGGTTTGTTTGTATTGGCACCACTCGTCTTCATAAGCTGGCATGACGCTGCTATAATGGTCGCAACTTGTGTAAAGTATTTTCTTGACTCGGCACATGGTGATATGCTCTTTTGTTTTAGTGATGGAGATATTTGAGGTTCGGCGATGAGTGTTGGTGGTATGGTGTGCTATATTCCTGGATAACTCTAGAGTCTGAAACGAGTTATGAAGGCGAGCTTGGTCGATGGCTTAAATAGACATTATTTTTAACTGGCGATTCTTCTGGCCTCCGGTGCCCAATTTTGAATCAAAGCATAACTCCAGTGGACTTTTCACATTCAGTCTTGACTCGGTCACTTTCTTTATCTAATAAATCTATCGGTTTCCCAACCAAAAAAGTCACCATGTTAGCAGACTAATATGCCAAAAATAGTTACAATAATAGCACTCTTATGTCGACATGTGTACTGCGATCATCAGCTTGTCAAGCCAAGGAAGGAAGGGGATATGTATTCGCTTATTTCAGTATCGATAAACACAACGAGCAAAGACGGCCTCTCACCCCCTGAACCCAGACTTGGGCTGCTAGATATAGACTACGAATAAATATAGGACACAATGCTCTAGCGTCTTAAAAATCTCTTGAGTTGGAGCCAGGCACGAATGTGAGCCTTTCAAGAGACGCTCCGACACGGGGACTGCGGGGGAAGCAAACTCGCGTGACCTCGACTTGTGAGGGCCACGTCTTTGAGCAAAGAAATGATAATTCTATGGCTCACAAAGACAAAAGTTATATCCAAGACGTCAGCAGTCAAAATTTAAGGTAGAGAATCATCGCTGACTGTGTATTTCAACCAACCTACCACCACAATTAAATGGAAGTCGGTCCAAAACATGCTCATGAGCCCTCCGTACTCAAGTCATTCCACAAGTAGCAGATTCAATCGCGCCTATGATATCCCACTCGACCTCTTCATTTATGATCAGATATCAGGTTGAGTCACTGGGCTTTGGGAAGTGTCAAGAAATGGAGGGGAGGACACACCCCGCACAAAAATAAGTTGGACACTTGCCTCTCATCTCCTCTAATAATCCGTTGGTGTTTAAATCTTGGGCACCGACTTAAATCACATTGTCACGAAGACAGCTGGAATATCTATCACCAGGGCTATCTCGGGGTCTCATCATTGATGTTTGCAGGTGTCGCACCAGAAGAACTTGAAGTAACACATTTTGATGGCCCAAAGATATGTCGCGAATTGCTCTTCTGGAACGGATTCACGCTCTCATGGTTGAAATACCAAGCAACTGAAATGGCGGATCTATCGAAATAGAGCAATGGAGGATAACAGAACACAGCTTAGGTCTTCCATAGCTTGGAATTGATGGAGTCACGAACGATGATTGATATACAGCGAATCAATGGTAAATCCGGCCGGAATCTGTATCGCCCGGAGACTTCGTCGTGAATGCCTGTTGGGAGCCTCACAGATTGTGCCACAAGTACATAACGCGAGGTTCATCGGGTAGAAAGGGACGGGCAACGCGCCAGTTCGCGGCACTCAATAGACGTAGACAGTCAATCGAAGAGTGAGAGCACCATAAGGCGAGAGGTGAATAACTTCGATGGTGCAGATTTAGGACTTACTCATCGTCGAAAGTACATGTCACATAGTAGCAATTGAGGACGCCTCGATCATTAACCTGGACAAAGTCTCGGAATCGATCAGTCAAAGGACCGGCTCCTGATGATTCATATCTCCGATCCTGACTCCAATGTGTGAGACAGAATTGTGCGATGCATGGATAGATATTAGCTGCCTGAGGTGAATTCCACCCACTTCACACACCGCTGTATCGAACTAAATAAGCAATTTCTCCCTCGCCGTAAGGCATTTGGTCAATGTAAGCTACATTCTACCCACGATTTGGCAAATCACTAACATCTAGTAGTTGAAACGATACAGAGAAGATTAGCATGGCGTAAGGTTTCAGCGCAGCTTTCCAAGAGTTCAACAACTAACAGTTTCTAGCCCTGCACTAAGGATGTGAGCTTATTCTTAGATATATCTTCTTCAAAACATTGTGCTGACCAAATTGTAGGACACGCTCAATCAAAGAGAAGCTACCAATTTTTTTAGTCTTTTTTTTTGTGATTTCCCTGAAAAAAGATTATCTTCTTATCTTCGGCTCGGCCTCCGTAGACCCAATACAGGAGGGATAAAGGAGGTGGCTGAAAGAGATGAGGTGAACTCAGGGAGCCACTTGTTAAGCGAGAACAATGTTTGTATATTTAACTAAAGACGCAGGTCGATTAACGTGGCAACGAGCGATATATGGCCTGATGTTCTACATATTCGCCTCTAAATGAATGACTGCAATCTGAAGAAAAACACGGCGCTGTCTAATGGAGTTATCTTGTATATTGTTTCCCTTCTTGTTATCGAGCGCCTGTACTGTGTACAGTAGGGTGCAAAAAGTCTACACACTGCCAAGGGGGCTAAGGGGCCACTTCCTAATTCGGTAGTACTTCCTCACGCTGCTTTTCGAACGCGTTTCTTCTAAAAACAACACACTTTTACAGTCTTTTGAGATGCCTCGAAAAGAACTCTCTCCTTGTATGCGCGCACGTATCGTAGAGCTTAGTTCTTGCGGTTGGAAAGTTCCTCGAATTCATTAAAAGTACCCTGAAATCCCTCTTTCTTCGATTCATACGACTCTACGTAATTATCCTATCGGTACCTCCGATTTTACATCGAAATCGCGTATTGGAAGACCTCGAGCTCTTATAGAAGAATAACGAGATTATGTATTCGATACGGTAAATCATACGAATCTTCATATTAAGATACGAGACTTATTACACGAAGTCAATAACGCGTGTAAAAAGAGATGTATGTAAAGCTTTCTTCGAGTAATAGATAAGAAAAAGTAGCTCTAAAAGAAACGCCCTTTTATAACTCCGGCATACGTAACAGCTCGACTCGAGTGAGCTATTCGACACTAGGCTTATACAATCAACAATAATTAGATAAAGGTTTCGTAATCCAATGAATGCATAATCGAGAGAGGTATCGGAATTAAGCTAATTTAGACGTTTACATGTCCGAAAGATCAACTTCGAGAAGGAGATATTCAAGGCGTTCGATGCTTAGGGAAAGGAGTGAAGAAAATGTTCTGGGCTGCGTTTAGACATAATCGAAAGACGGGATTAATACCTCTCGATGGAGATCCTTTGGCTGCTCGAGGAGGAGTTACTTCATAAGTTATTCGAGCACTTTATTCCGCGTTTCTTTCGGAAATCGTCGTCGAAGGTGGCGAGTTTATACACGACGGCGCAGGGCCATATCGAGGGAATATTATTAAAGAGATACTTTAAGAAATATATATTCGAGTAATGGAGTAGCCTCCTTATTCTCCTGATTTGAACCTAATTGAGAACCTTTAGGCTTTGATAAAGGCGGAATTATATCGATTACATCCTGAACTCGAGTATGCACCTGATACCGATGAGACTTTAGATGTATTGATTCGAGAAGCTTAAGAGATATGGCATAATATCGATAATAGACTTTTATATAAATTAGCTACTACGATGTATCATCGAGTTCAAGATGTAATTGATGCCAAAGGATAGTATATGAAATATTAGAGAATTCAGTTTGTTTACTATCTAAAGCAGCGATATCAATAGTACTGAGATACTTCCTAATCGAGCAAGTGGCCCCTTAGCCCCCTTGGCAGTGTGTAGACTTTTTGCACCCTACTGTACCGAAGGAGGTAACAGATGATAGGTACCGATGAGAGTGTAATGGGAAGCCAATATAGGCTGATTATGGTCAAGTACAAGTAAATTCAAGAGAAGCTGTGATATAGTACAATAGAAGAGAGATCTTGAGCACGACCGGGAAGGCTAACCAGGAGAAAACACAAGGGAGTTGTGATATCACGTGACCAAAAATAATGACCTATCTAGTATCATCGTTGAACCTTCCATACCATTGAGATCTGTTGCAAAATCTTCATCTCTAAGCTCTGAACGCAAATGATATGATATCCAGCTCATCTACACATACCATATGTCCTGCATCACGGGCGAACCCGCGATTGGGCTGCCGACGTGGTCAGATCATTGGTTCCTGAGTAGTTGTGCATTCTCCCAGTTTGCCATGTTCCCATCCCTGCTCATTCGGACGTTCGGGCCCATTCTGCCATTCTTTGCATGCTGCAGAAGCTTCTTAGCCGGTCAAATTCCCAGCAGAGCTGCTGTGTAATTGTAATAGCTGAAGCTGTCATTTTTGACCGTGAGGGATTTTGATATTGGGCAGCATTGGGCATTCTCACGGTAGGTGTTCGGCCATATCGTAAGAACGGAAGAGAGGAGGGTATGCTCCGTGAAATAATCGAAAGCTTTTACTGACTGAAGGCTTGGATCTTTCATTATCAAAGGATACTGTTTGTCCCTCACATGAAGTTCTAACTCGACGTCCGGCGTCCAAGCTGACAGGTGGGCCCGGGCCTGCTGGTCGCAGATCCTCTCGACCCCTGCAGAAATTTGCAGCTGCAGCTCTGGAACAATTACGTCGCTGGAAATTCCAACTGCGACTGCCCTGCCCTGTATTCTCTGCCCGCTCGCGACGAATCAAGGAACCTGGCAACCACAAAACAAAAATTATATCTGACCGAGCTATCTTCTTCTTTGTGTTCCCATCGGAAGCGGGATAAACAGGAGCGAATACCTCAATCATCTTGACCAAGTCAATAATCAACAAATACTCCCCTCCATTCCCCGCCCCTCCATCTGCAAACGCTTCGACGACGCTTCTGCCAGCTGCGACACCAAGCCTCACCAACCCCAGAAGCCGATGTGATTGCTAGTAAAGCTCTATAGCTTGCACAATAAGAACTACGAATTCCTCGAACATTCTACAACTTTCTCGTACCACCACCGCGAATACCCGTTGACATCATCCGGACTTCTTCATTACCTCACACCACGTTAACGACCCCTCCAGGCCGACCCTTCTATACTGCTTAAAGCCACTTTCGACCCTCATTACATACTACAAATCTGCGAACAGCTGTCCACTTCAAAGAACCCCACGATGCCTTCAGTCGTTCAAGAGCCTGCCGTGCAGGGCAGACTCCTGCTTGTCTCGAACAGACTTCCCATTACCATAAAACGCTCCGACGATGGTTCCTACAGTTTTTCCATGTCATCCGGTGGTTTGGTCACAGGTCTAAGCGGACTGTCAAAAACAACTACATTCCAGTGGTATGGCTGGCCTGGCCTGGAAGTACCAGAGGCGGAGGCTGGACCTATGGTAAAGAGACTTAAGGATGAACATGGCGCGGTCCCAGTCTTCATCGACGATGACTTGGCAGACAGACATTACAACGGGTTCTCCAGTAGGTAGGCCCATGTAATGGTGTGGCACAAATACTAACGGTACTCGCAGACTCTATCCTTTGGCCTCTGTTCCATTACCATCCTGGAGAGATTACATTTGACGAGTCGGCATGGGAGGCATACAAGGAAGTCAACCGACTTTTCGCAAAGACCATGGCAAAGGATGTACAAGACGGAGATTTGATCTGGGTTCACGACTACCATTTGATGCTTTTGCCCGAGATGCTACGAGAGGAGATTGGATCGACGAAGAAGAACGTCAAGATTGGCTTCTTTCTGCACACGCCATTCCCCAGTAGTGAGATCTACAGAATTCTTCCAGTCAGAGAACAGCTGCTGCTTGGAGTACTCCATTGCGATTTGATCGGTTTCCACACATATGATTATGCACGACATTTTCTAAGCAGTTGCTCTCGAATCCTGTAAGTTTGGCTCTGCGGGCTACCAAAACCCTTGTCTAATGCTTCACAGGGAAACACCGACTACTCCTAACGGCGTCGAATTTCGCGGAAAATATGTTACAGTTGCAGCATTTCCTATTGGAATCGATCCCGAGAAGTTCATCGAAGGTTTGCAGAAACCATCAGTACAGGACCGAATCGCCGTCTTGGAGCGCAAATTCGAAGGTGTCAAGCTGATTGTCGGAGTTGATCGATTGGATTACATCAAGGGAGTTCCTCAAAAGCTACACGCACTCGAAGTCTTCCTGACGGAGCATCCGGAATGGATCGGAAAAGTCGTCCTCGTGCAAGTAGCAGTACCCAGTCGTCAAGATGTCGAAGAGTACCAAAATCTTCGCGCTGTGGTCAATGAGCTTGTTGGGCGAATCAACGGTCGTTTCGGTACCATTGAGTTTATGCCTATCCACTTCCTCCACCAGTCTGTCAATTTCGATGAGCTGACAGCTCTGTACGCCGTTTCTGATGCTTGCCTGGTATCTTCTACTCGCGACGGCATGAATCTGGTTTCCTACGAGTACATCGCCACGCAACGGAAGCGTCACGGAGTGATGATCCTGTCTGAGTTCACAGGTGCAGCGCAATCCCTCAATGGAGCCTTGATTGTCAATCCCTGGAATACGGAAGAACTCGCGGGCGCTATTCACGATGCTGTCACGATGTCCCCCGAGCAGCGCGAGATCAACTTCAAGAAATTGGAGAGATATGTCTTCAAGTACACGAGTGCTTGGTGGGGAGAGTCCTTTGTTAGTGAGTTGGTCAGGATCAGTGAGCATGCGGAGAAGAAGCAGAAGAGGATTAGTGGTGCCACTGGAAAGGTGCAGGAGCTGGCGGGCAATGTGAGGGAGATGGTTTTGGGGAAGGATGAGTTGAGTGATTGAGTATTGGAATGAAGGGAACGGGGAAGGATCGGGGAATTGGTGGAGTGATGAAATGATGGCTGGCATGGATGAATGGTTGGACGAGATGAGATGTTACGATACCAAAGTGAGCTCTGCATACAAGACTCTAGGCGTTATTGGAATGCATTCTTTATGAACCTGGACAGCTGATTCTTTATTAACATTTTACTCAATTTGTTACCGTGTATTGCCGCTCCCACAGGTGGCCCTCGCATTGCCGAGACCGGGTTGCCGGGATCTCATCAAACAGAAGATATTTTCCCGAGCCCCATTGATCTCCAGACCAGCGTCACGGCGAACTTTGTGGGATGAGGCCAGCAGCAATGTCACATCACCATCCATTTAACGAGTCCTATCGGGGCTTCAACGAAGCTGCTGAGCGCAGTCGTCATACATATCGTTCAGAAGGATGGAACCGCGTAGATCGTCAGAATTCTATTTGTGACCAACTGGAAGTGGATGACAGACGCTGCGGCTCGCTCTGTCTTCAATGTAGACAGGATTTCTACTCGAAGAAGAATCTTCACGACCATCAACAAGTAGATTGCTGGGTCGCTATAAGCACTTTGCAATTCCCCGAGGAGTGGTCATCAGCGCTGTATGCATATGTCAGGCGGGCTCTTGATCCCGATAGCCAGTCACCGGGCTGGACAATACCTGATATCATCAAATCTCTCGAGCAGATGATCATGAGCAACCGTGTAGTTGGTGCACGCTGGGAAACTCTGGACTTGCCACAGCACATCGCTCAGCCAGACCCGGTCGTCAGAATCCCTCGGGTCGTTGCGTTACTAAGCTTGTCGATAGCAAAATCCACGAAAGTATTGACCTATGCAGAAATCTTTGACCCTGGGGATGCCGAGGATCGAACCCCAAGAGGGCTCTTTGCACATGTGGGTGAGTCCCCCTTTCAGGCCTATCGTAACATTGGCGAGTTGCTCGTTTTTTCGAACGGAGCTTGTCCTACCAACGGCAAGGCCAACGCTCGAGGGGGCTGCTCTTTTATATTCCGCTGTAGCGACGATGTACCCCAACCATGGAACATCCCGCAAGATGCGTACTGCATGCACGGAGCGTTCTTCTTTCGTCTCGAAGATGTCGGTCCTACCAACAAACGCGAGCCGCCTAGCAGCAATCGGGCGGAGCTTCGTGCCATTATAGCCGCTCTTCAATGTATCGGTCCTGACCGAAGCGAGATCAAATTCTCAACCCCGAAAGACAAGTCGAAGCTGGTTGTTGCGATGGATTCAGCGTATGTTGTTGGAGGAGCGACCAACTGGAGCAAAGTTTGGGAGACGAACGGCTGGATAGCGAGTGATGGAAGCCCAGTCAAGAATCGAGACCTGTGGAAAGAGTTGCTTGCGAGAGTCAGGGAACTTCTATCCCGGCATTGTGCGAAGGTTTCCTTCTGGCATATTCCAAGAGAACTTAACAAAGATGCGGATAGGCTAGCCAAGTATGCTGCAACTTTGAAAGCTCGTCCGCGCTTTGGTGTACCGGCTTCTTCTATTGCTCTGGTTGAACTTGATGGGGATTAAGAGAGATGGTACAATTCTTTTGGTGCAACCAAGCGCAAGATGGTATGTATAGTAGTACAGTTGAAGGGAACTACATCTCGGAATGAAGAGTTGTGGTAGTGAGAGGCAATGAATGTCAAGATACAAAATTGCACTTGCTATGACTCGGCTCTTCCCAACTCCGTCCGTCGCTTCGTGGATCACGTTTCGTCACTGTCCTCCGAACGCCATTTTCAGCAATGGTTCAGTATTCGGTCTATCTTATTGGTGTGATCCTCATTCCTTTCTATCGTTCCCGTTGAGGTACATATAAGGCTTCCGTGGCAGCTCATATTGTCTTCATTCACCGCAACACCACGTCACCTTTCAAATGTATCAGTATGCCGAATCTTCTAGTTTATTGTTCCATGTGCATCTGCAGCTGTCATGCTGACTCGGCATGGAGGAAGCTCCTTTAGCGAAGCCGGAGCTGGTGGACTCTATGCCATCACTTCGCTGTTTCTGATCGTGGAAGACCGATAGACCTGCCAAAACATTTGGGGCAGATTAATTTTGTCATATTGTTCAAATCAAGCTGGGTCTGGAAATACACTAGATAGTTCTGACAACTTTCAGACGCCGTTACACCAATTACACGGCACCGATCTGCAGGTACGGTACGCTACTTGGCAACTGAAGGTGAGAGGCACAAAAGAAATAAGCGAATTGATGAGAATAGAGGAAAAGCTACTGTAGATCTTCGGTCCCTGTCCAATACGCGATCATACCTTCACAGCGTGCCTAGCTTCGAACGTCTATGCCACGATCAGAACTCCCGTACCATGCTACCAGCTCAACACGATCCGGCATTAGGATCAACTCTGCATATAAACATATCAAGTCAGCACTCAACTCCTATAACAACCTTCAAGCACAACCCGACACCGAACCACTAACCTGAATCTCCAGCCCTCCGAGTTCGGTACAGTCCCACCCATCCCGCAGAGCCCAATGATCAAATTCAACTCGGCCGTACAATCGACATCATCTAGATCGAAGCCAGCACCTTGATTCGAATTCTGTACTTCGAGCTCGAGCTTTCCGCCTCCGATCACAGCATCATTGATACAAGCGTATTTGGTGGCGCCGGGGGCGAAATAGCCTTGCAGGGCGCCGGTGTTGCCGTCGTAGCCTTTGCAGGCGCGGCCAACGTGGTATCCGGCGCGTTCGCGGTTGAGGCTCTTGCCGGTCCCGTAGCAAAGGGTGGCTGCGAGAGGTACGAGGCTTGCGATGAGGAGTTGAGAAGCGAGGTGCCTGGGTGGGAGATGACGGGCTTCATTGCGATTGACGGATCTTCGCAGTTTTGGTAGACATCTGAAGTGCTGCTTTGGAACTCAGAAGTTGAGGTGTGAGATGAGTGGCTCTCTGAGATGGAGGGCTTGAGTGCTCTTATAGATATTTCGATTTCTTGAGTTAGTGGTCCAATATGCACTGCTACTCATATTTCCTGTTTGCCTGATTGCTATTGCTTATCTCACCGACTACTAGATTCACAAGTCCCCAAGGCATCTAGCTGGGAAGCAATCAGGACCAATCGCTTGTATGCAACAGCTTAGGGTATCACAAAAAGTGCTTTGAAGCTGGCTGTGATACTACATTGAAAGTTCAAGCCGCTTGGGCAGCCTTCTTTCAAGCGGCACTGCAACGAGTCATCTTCTGACGTCGACTTCCATTTACATGGTGGAGTATGTATCTATTTGCCAAGTCAAACTATCGTATCTCGTTCTGAGTCCTGTAAACTATTCAAGCACTCAATATTGCGAAGTGTTTTGGCAAGGTGATCTTGAAGCGAGACTGCTTTCTGGTGGCTCTGCCTGTCAGAACACTGTCATGTTGCCCATTTAGAGAAACCATGAAAGATATCATGTAAAGACTGTTTAGACACCCGTTTCAGCAGCCATGATGAAAGTACACTTTCCCATCGCTATATTGGAACCCACCTCTGATGTCACGCAAGGGCTCGAGGGGCATTATAAGATTGTTACGAAATGACCAGTAAGGACACACCTCACCCCAACATTATTTCATGAAACAGTTTCTTGTGGCTGTCTATATCTTTGAAAGTTAAGAAGGGTGATGTCCGAGCTGATACAAGCTTGTCGACGACTTCGAGGAGGACTACACCTGGTCGATGTGGCGTATTCTTGGCTTCTTGCTAGACGAACTAGCCAGTCACTTCCTGCATTCTGGATGACCTCTTTCCTTGTTCAGTAAACCGATCGAGGTAATCCTCGGATACATACATGCAGCCATATCCTTGGATCTGTTGAGGAGCGAACATAATATCGCCAGTGCGGCACACTTGAAGTTGTGGGTAAAGCGGGAAAAGCGCCTGCACATTGGGTTAGTAGTACATAACGGCTGACCCAATCAAAGTCACACTTAACCTTCTGCAGCTTCTTAGCAGAAGAATCAAAGCTACAATCATGAATTCAAGTCCAGGACAGTATCTTGGACATTTTGAATAGCACATGAATCTGATTGTTATATTTTCATGGTGATTAGTATCAATGATCCAGAGCTCGCTTGGCAACTCGTCTTGTTGTCGATCTGACACCTCCACCGATTTCCTACCCTGTGCTACACACCACTGATGAGAAGTCAAATTTGACTAATCACAAGGGTAATTTGCCTTCCCAAGCGACTGTGCTGCCCAATTGTAATACGCCTCAGAAGCGCTACAGACTGGTATGACAAAGACCCCTGGCGCAATGATGTTCAGATCAACCATGCTGTTGAGATTGTCACGAGACACGAGCTTTTCGTCATTCTGCTTCAGTCCGTTCTTCTTGCCATTGAATGTCCACGAGTTCATACTCCTGTTGGACGAAGAAGTATTAGCGTCAAGAAAATTCATACAGAAGGGGATTTGTTTGCTTACCCCTCAATTATATGGCCTCTGTTGATACCAGCCCATTTTGTACCGTCTAAAGTTGTGATTCCTGGGAGCATAGAAAAGAGATCAAATCCGTTGCATATGGTTCCTTGATGTGTTTCGAGGCAGTTCCTTTTGCCTTGAGCACTGACGAGATAGCTGAGATCCAGAATTCAGTAAAATTGTACCCGTCAAATGGTCATATGGGTTTCCCATTCAGATCTGAGGGTCTGAAGGAGAACTGAAGCGTAAAAGAACTCACTAGACTCTGTTGTTGAGACAAATGCCGGACTTGGCTGCAGTTTCTCTGTTCATTCGCAGGATTTCTTCGTGATCGTCGTCATCCCATTTAGCAGCAGTATCGCAATCGGTGTCTAGACATCAAATTAGGATATGCCCAGATACGTATTGCGAAAAGACCTACCAGCGTCGAGAATGAACGGTGCGTGACCATCTCCACCGGCACTCCATGCCATTGGAATGAGGAAGGAGTACATTGACTTGATCACTGTGTCCTTGATTTCGACGGAGGTGGGTGGAGTGAAGTCTTGTAACTTTCCACCATCGATCATCGACGTCAGTGTCTTCATGGAGTCTTCTGAGCCATCGAATAGCGATTTGAGGATTGTTTCAGATGCCTTATACCATCCCGAAGCCATGAGTGCGACATTGGTACCAAGTGCATTTTGAACACTCAATGTTTTGTCTCTGTTTACATTAGCATCAAATACTAAAGGTAAAGCCATGTCCTCGGGTTCGGTACTAACTTGACTTGAGTGTCTTTGATAATCGTAATCCCGTTGGAGACCACGGTGTTAAGTGTGTCCTTATAAGTGTCGAAGTCGATTCCTTTTCCTGCTTGCTGAAAATATGGAGCTGGCTTCACTGTGTTGGGAAGTGTCAGCGGTTGGTAGAATTACAGCTTGACCTAGACAGTGAACGAAAATTATGACTTGCATCGAGCCCACCCAGACGCTGCAAATACTCCAAATCCGAGTCCAAGAACATCCAGCATTATCTGAAGCGCCTTTTCAGAGTTTTTGACATTGGCAAACTAGGCAAAGATCTAGTCAGTAAATGTTTCATCGTATCTCTTGGGAGGGGCGGTCCCGCGGAGTCATCTGAATAGTGTGGGCACTGCCGAAACTGCTAGTGACAGGCCGTCAATATACTTACAGTGCCTTGAACCGAGCTGATAGTGCTGTCAACTAAAGCGTGGGCTTGGTCGATGGCGAAGTAAAAGTTGTTGTAGTACTAGATACAGATCAGCCACTGCTCCAGTCTGCTGGCACGGCCAGTCAGGAGATAAGAGCAAGCGACCCACGTTACTGATTGACACGAAAGCATTGAGAATCAAGTATCCTGCGGGGTGACTGGTGTCATCACACTCAAGGAAAGAGTTGCAGCCGTTAGCGGTGTTGACTTTTGAAAAGTGGTTAGCATCATGTCGAAGCGAACAGAGACTTGAAGAAAATAGTTCAACGAGCCAAGATGACCCCTCATAGTGGAACTTAGCTCCAGCAACATTGAGACCATTCCTGGGTCACTTGAGGTGAATAACGAAGTTATGTTGAAACATAACGACAGAGCCGGGGAGACATAGCCTGAAAGGGCAATGGGTAAGGAGACAAGTGAAAGTGGGGTAACGTACTGCTCTCGCATTGCATGCCTTCCGGACCCTGGCGAGTGTCAGTAATCTGGTCAATTGTCGTACATATCGAGATATACATACATTGAAGTAGTTGCTTATCTCCTTCGCAAAAGTCAACTTTCCACCCTTTCTGCTGTCCCAATAGCTGAAGGCAGCACTGGTATGTTCTTAGTTTATCTTCGTTGACGATACAAATTATTGGGGGAAAGATCATACGTCAAAGCTGTGCTGGTGTCTACTCCATCCCATCTATCTCCAGGCCATATCGCGGCGTCGGTTATGACCTTCTCAGTGCACCTAAAACATTGTAAGATCAGTAAACAAGCATTCAAATGCAATTCGGACATCGCCTCGAAGCATTTTCGTTCAATCAGACTGAGATCAGTGATTCTTCAACTTACTGTACGGTTTCCCACTTCCCAGGATTGGGGTTAACTGGCTGCTTGATTGGAAACCCATTGCCATCACAGCCAGACTGGCAGCCACCTTTGATAGTTCCATCGTCACCAGTCAGTATGGTGCAGTGAGCGGTGCTACTTCCACAGAACCCTGACGATGAACAGCAAGGGCCTTGAGTCCAGTTGCCGCAGTAAGAGTTTCCTTGCAATGCCCCGCAAGTACCATCAGATGTTTCGAAGTCCGTCTAAGATCGTGGTCAGTGCTATATTAAAGTATGAAAAGGCTCACGACTCACCAGACATTTACCGGATTGGCATCCACTGCCACAATGCGCATCGGAGGAACCACACCAACCACCCTTGTAAAGTCAGCAAGTTATACGTTAATGGCAGCATCGCAGCGAAGACATCGAGCAAGTGCATAAAGGATTGGTACTGACTGAAGAGCAACAATCTCCAAAGCCATTTCCGCACACCTTTTGGCCATTTTGCGGGCCGCATGTGCCATCTGTCGTGAGTTCTGGCTCCAGGCCACCTTCTCCCGCACCGGAATTGAAGTCGATGCTCCAATACATGGTGCCTCCGAAGCACAAAGAATCCGCAAACTGCCGTTTCAATTCGAAAGACTCTTCATCATCATAGCCGATCCATTGATCATCCCAAGTTATCTCCATCATCATCGAATCGGGATTCAATTTTGGTGTGATTCCTTGTTCTTTTACAAGGAACTGGTTGATCTCGGTTAAAGACATAACACCATCAGAGCTAGTGCAGCGGGATTTCTTGCTTCCTCCGATGAATTTGCATCCCACAGTGTTGCATTTGGGATCAGCTAGAGTGTATCCACGACCATAGTTCTAGAAGTTGTAAATCAGCAAAAGCTCTATTGAAACGCGCAGGAGGAGATCTGTTATGAGGGTACGACATATGAGTGAGTACGCAAGAACAAAGCTTGAAAACCTACTGCTAGTCCAAAATTAAGCTTCTGAGGATTGAGACCGGCGAACCACTAAGAGATGGAGAGTCAGCAATGAGACCCTTCCTTGAGACGGTGTTGAAAAGCTGTTACTTACCAGCGGCATCGTGTTATTATAGATCTCTCGAATGTCTGCTTGACCTCGAACAATTGATCCAAGTGTCATGACATCGGAGTCCCACGGACCGTGCAAGTCATAAGCCATGAAGCCGAACCAATCGACCTGTACACAAAACAGGTAAGTGGGGACTCAAGTTGCGGTTGGATAGCTCTATGAGCCAAACATACGTAGGGTTCCTATTCAAAAGGTCAGTTCGAATACTGTCAATAGCGTGGCCAAGTGTGGCCACTACTCAATAAGAGCATCTGTGTCTGACTCACCATCGCTTTGGCATCGAACCACCTGATTATAGAGTGTCAGTGAAGTGGCCAATCAATTTTCTGTATCGGCTTGCTTACCTCAGATACCAATAATCTGGAGCGATGGCCATCGTTATACCGTACTTGGTCCCGAAAGCCGCTCGCATCTCTTGCAATAGGAGCACGAAATTTGCGGTATCTTCTTCCTTACCACCACGCTTAGGATCTCCCGGATATTCCCTTTCTCAACTATCAGCGGAGAACATGACCGAGGAGCTTGCGCCTTGGAAATTTGTATTTCTCCAAAGCCTCGCGGCAAAGCCAAGTTCAGACATGAAGCATTGAAAAACAGACTCACCAATCAAGATCCACACCTTGGAATCCGTATTTGTCCATGAATGGAATCAAAGATGAGATGAAAGCAGCGCGATTAGCAGCTGAGGAACATACATCGCTCCTAATACAGTGTCAATTACTCCGTGCGTCCGCGATTTCAGATAGATGGGTGTAGTACCATGTGGTGTGCGTTGGACCAGGATCAGAAAAGTCATAGCCTCCAATCGCGATCCACGTCTGCAACTTGGAACTTTTCAAAGCTGTGAATTCAGTGAACATGTCGACATCTGCTGGATTGGCTGGCGTTATCTTGAAGCTATTGGGATCTATGCTTGCAAATGAGAAATACAAATGCGTGTAGGTTTCCGTCTTCAAGTCTTTCGGGGCAATCTTCATGCAGGCTCGATCGCGAACGTTCCAGCTCTGGTAGTACCCGATTGTGCGGCCTCTAGATGTACCAGATCCTTTACCACAAGAAGGAGGTGGCACCTGTGTGCACGAACCGAAGCCGACTTGACATTCGTTTCCGACTTCGCCTTTGCAGTGAGCATCTGCAGTCTGTGGTAAGACGTCAGAATCAGATGGTGGAATTCATATATCAGAAGCAGAAGATTGGAATGGGACTAACCCCGCACCAGCCAGCACCTCCTACAAAAGAATTAGCGACTTGGTTTCTGGATGTCCCAAAATGATGTTACAATGACAGAAGGTTTATTTGATCAAGTCTTTCAAAACAGAACCCTGGAACACTTACCACAACATAGGTTCATTCCACACTTTGTTTTTCCGTCGGCGCTATACTTCCCGCACATTGCAGTGGCATCGCATCCATTCTTGCAACCAGTTCCACAGATTTCGGGGCCATATCCACATCGACTGTTTGCGCCACAGCAACTGGGTAAATAGATGTTAGATAAGTCAAGTTGGATAGCAAACGTGCCGGGCTTACCTTCCATCTGCACACACCAAATTGTCGCCGCAGATAAGTGCTCCATTTTCATCCAGCTCTCGGCCTACAAGATAATGATGACCTTGGCTATTGAATACTGTGCGCTCAATAAGGCTATAATCAGCCTGAACACTTGGACTTGCATTGAGGAAAGATTTCGGAAGAGCAGAGCAGTGTGTAACAGTCGACACAAGAAGTGTGAGAACCACCGTGGTGGTGAACATTGTGCTTGACGTTCAGCTGCACCTAGCAAAGTAGAAAAATTTGGGATATTCCTGTTCACTTTATAAGAAGAAGAGTTGTGCACTAGCCTTCGTTGCGACCGAAAGGATTCATACCCTGATCATCGTGCTAGATTTCGCTCATTCTAATATACGCAAATCTGCGGCGAAGCTTCTTGAAATAGGATCACAAGGGTTTTCGTGTCCAGACCTTGTAGACGATGTGCCTTCAAAATCCTCGATGTCACTTCGTTCGTCCGATTAAGGAGAGGCCAAGACTTTGACAGTCTTAGCTTGGATGCTTCAACTATTGTCACCTCCGTAACTTCCTTAGGGTATTGCTCCGTTAAAGCTATCTTGGCAAAGGTTCCAAAGTACAGGCCCAATTTCTGAACATATACCTATCAGCGAGGTGTAATTAACTCGTGTTGATCGGCTCGGTCCGCACGAGATTCCCGCAGCGCCACAGGCACGGCCGTGAACAGTAGGAATAGCATGATATTGCATTTGCTGGCTAAGTCTCACGACTCACATTGCGGGAGGAATTGCAAAAAGGGCATGAAAATTGCTTTCACGTTTCTTACACTCGATCACACCCCTTACTCAACAAAAGGACTCATCCACTACCAAATTGCTCTAGGGAACCGGCAGCTTCCCTGTAACAGACTTAGTGAGGAAATTACTATCGCGCCTGGCTAGGTACATTTTGACGTGAAAACGTGAAGTATCTTTGAAATAATAGATTCAATGTTTCCTAGCGTTACAAGGATAATGGAACACGTGCGTTGTAGACTGGCCCTAACAGAAAGTTCCGTGTTTTCTGCAGGCATCAACTTGACTAAGACTGCAGGGTCGTCTAGCTTGTGTGCACCTATATTGATCTCCAAATTTTCCTCACGATAGGGCCAATTGCATGCGAGATATCCTACCTTGCTTGAGTTGCAGATGCTTGATCCTCGGCAAATAGTTGTGGTCCAGAAGTTCCACATAAGGGGAGCCAGACGCTAACAGATAGCGTCGGAGGCCTCACCAGAAGTAAGCTTAATCCGACTGTATTCTACCCCTTGTTAAACAAACGTTCTCGCGCATGGTCGAAAAGGAAAGGTGACTTGCAATTTTCGAGTCCTTTAAGAACGTCGAAATTCAGTATTTGAATGCTTGATAAGGGACCAACAATGTCTCATAGTGTCTCTTGATAATACCCTAGAGAGTGGAGACTAAGTTACGAATAGTCGTAGTCAGGGGTGCATAAAGTTGTGTTCCCAGTACTGTGCTTTCACACTAGTTGGAAAATGAACCTAAGTATCTATGACTCTAAATGGAATTTCCGCACCCACGTTTGGCCTCTTTTTCGACTCTTCACTTCAGAATATTTTTACCTGTCAGATGGTATCGTAGCGTTAGTGCCTGGCACTTGGTGTAAAGTTCAGCGGCAAGTTACTGCTGTCCATTATCGATGACCACTATCGACTGCAGCGAGATTCGGATCGTGCGTGCTGTTCATTCAGCGCCGAATTTTCCTGCTTTGCGTAATGAGTTCCGCCAAAGGTTTGTGCATGGCTTTCTCTAGCTAGGTCTGACAACCTCAAGCACATAAATCGAATTGCAATGTCAGATCATTTCACATTTGACGGCTGTCAAAAAACCAGGGTAGCTCCATCAATACGGTAAAGACTTGAACAACAAAAGATTGGCGAAATAGAGCCCACACAGGTTGAGACTGGTTCTTGGGAAGACAACTTGAGAAAACGATAGAACATGGCTCTTTGAAATATCGCCAGATGATCTTGATCATCAGTGCTCTTTATACCGTGTCGCTTGGTGCTCGATGATCGGAGTAATATATTATTGCTTAATGTCAACAACGCTAGGGGTACTAAGCGAGCTGCGAGAATGAAAAGGGGACAGTAGCTTGACGTCGATTAGTCTTTCCATAACAGAACCAAATAGCTTTCCGATCAAAACCGCTATTGAATGAATAATCATCGTACTGATAAGTAATCGCGAATACGGACGCAAGGACGACTCTCCGAGCGATGTTTGGTTTGGAGGATCTGCGACGCCTCACCATCCAAATTCAGGGGAAGTGGGTCTATTTTCGCTTACAGTACTCCCCGCCCTCGTCTCATCTTTTTCAAAGTTTACCGGGCGCCCGTTTCGAAATCTGGTAGCAAAATCGAAGGATCAGTCGGGAGATCAGCTAAGTTGCCTTCTTCATTGGTTCATTTGTGTCCATAGACAATGTAATGGAGCTGATTTTACTGCCAAGGAAATTGGTTGCATGCTGAAAGCCCCGAAAATTTCGTCGCAAGACCGAGACGAGGCATACCAAGGATTGTGAAGAAGGTTGAGCCGTATTTGTGTCATTGAAGCCAAGCTAGGGTGGTCGCAGATGAGATTGCAGATATTTCATACATAACCATGACCGACCTCACGGTATGAAATTTCACCAGTTTACACCTTTTTTCTATTCTGAACTCATCTTTTGAAGTAGACTGGTCTCTTCCTAAGATCCATTTAACCACGTTCGTTTCTGTAATTGCCTCTCTGCCTAGCCATAAGTATATTCGCAATCATGAAGAGCTTCAGCACCATTCTCGTATGTTCATTAGCAGCTTTCGTCGCGGCATCACCCGCACGAGGCGATCGGGCGAAAGCCAAAGCTGCGGCAGCAGCAGCAGCTGGCGGTACGGGGGTTGCCGCTGGGGCTGGTGCCACTAACGACAATTCTGCAACGGGATCTGGCAGTACAGTACCAGCGGCGACAGGAGGAGATGTCACACGTGGCGCTGACACCATTGTTATGAAAGAAGTTGGAGGAATCCCAGGCAATGAATGCCTTACTTTCAGGAACAACGGTACGACCGCTTTTCCAAAACTAGCTTCTACATGCTGATACGTTGTCTTTCAGGCGAGATCGTAGATGCAGCTTGTGTCAATACTGCAGCAGATCGACAAGTAACTCCTTCCACCAACGCAGCTGGCACAGACGTTCTCCTCGTACAGAGAAGTTTCGATGCGGGATTTAGACCTGATCTCGTCGGAGTTCAAGCATGTATTGGCTTCAATGGAACGGCCATGAAAGCGGTTGACTGCGCCGGAAGTGATGAAATGGTCAGCCTCGTCGGTGGGCAGTTGACAGCCACAAGTGGCGCTTGCCAGAGTGGACACGACGACAAGGCGAGACTTCTAAGTTCTCACCCAATATTGCCACTTGACTAACTATCTATTCAGGCTCAGCTGACAGTCGATCCGGCCGGGACTAATTGCGTTGGCGTCACTTTGACTACTGTCACCCCAACCGCTCCATAGAAAGTCGAGAGTCGCGAAGACAATTATTCTCAGTGTACAATTTATTGAAGCTCTACTTCCAGACAACATTATTCCAAAAGACCCCGGATCCTCCTTTACTCCCCAAAAATTCCATCATCTCTCCGCCTTTTTGCAACTTCTGCACCACTTGCAAAGACGCTTCGCTCCCTGAGTTTCACCCTGGCGTGGTGCCCATCACCTCGGCCGAGTCCGTCTTCTTCGTCGTCGTTAGGAACCCAATCAAAATCAATGTCTTCATACTCCAAAACCTTGTACTCGTTCTCTGTGTGGAACCAGAGCTTTCTTGTGACTAGCAAGTATCGGCCCTTGTGATCATGGCCAATGTGAGGAACGACGAATCTAAAGAAAGCCCACCAAATGGCTCCAAAGGCCAAAATTGACCAACCAACAACTCCAGTGGTGTACCATGGATAATCTTGAGCTGTTTCGAGTTGAGGAGGTACCCATTTTGTGGCAACGGGATACAGGTTCGCGAGTCCAAAGATCAACCCAGTGGTGCAACTAATAAAAGTGTTGACCTTGAACCCAGAATTTCGTGAGAGTTCATTCCAATCACGACTCGAGAACAGACGTTGGTAAACGAGACCGAAACCAATAATTGTACTGAATGTAGCTTCAACCGTGTAGCTATAGAGGTCCACGAGTAAAGAATAAGTGGCGAAAGCTGTCAGTTGCCAAGTCCCGAGAATAAGCAATACCGACATGGAAAAATGCAAGATTAGAGCACCAAAAGGTATATCTTCTGGCAAGGTTTCAAGCTTGGACCCCCAGAGCTTTCGTATTGGAATCCGTGCCGATTTGATGCTGGAAGCGAAAAAGCGTCGGAAGGGAATGATACCTTCTTTCGCTATCTCTTGCTTGACTCTAGCTGCAGTATATGTGAACACTAGAATATTCCCGAGACTTGCAATGGCCATGAACGCTGACAGTAAGCGAGGCGCATTTGGTGCCCAGGAGGACGAGAGGGATCCTAAAGTGAGGTCAAAAAACTCATGAGCGACATTTCTCGTAAGTGCTTCATCGAACTTAATCGTAGGCACGACGATGAAGTATGCGAGGTTGACTAAGATGTAGAGAACTGAAACGATCGCCACTGCAGAAAATGCTGGCCATTTATAGCGTCGTCGTGGATCATCGACTTCGCCAATGACGTAGTTGGCTTGATTGAATCCTGAAAAGGCGTAGATTACCGATAGAAAGGCCTCCGCGTATCCATAAGCATCCCCTGCTCGACGATCCTTGTTGAAGGCGCCCTTTGTTGAGAGAGCACCTTCGACTTTTCCGAAGACCCCGCCATAAGCGAGGAGGCCGATTATGAATATCAAGACGAGGATAGCAATCTTGATGAACGCAAGCAGGTTATTCAGATATAAGCCGCCTTGTCGCCATACCCCGTGTATAAGGCAGGAGAATGCTATACAGGCAATGGCAATTCCGCGGACGACTTCGTCGTAGTTTTCGAAATCGGACTCGGACTTGCCAGTTGCGTCGAGGACACTCATTCCAAAAGCCATCGAGTTCGTGGCCACATTGCCTAGGAGGATGAACGAGATTCCAAAGATGCATATAGCAAAGTATAGAGGTCTTTGATACATATATTTGAGCTTTTGGATTCGTTAACATCAGCAAAGAGTTGGTCCAGCAAATTGAGGGAGATACGAACATAGTTGAGTTCACCTCCGCTTCTAGGAACAGACACTGTCTTGCCATCGAATCGGTACAGAGGCAGTGTAAGGCCTAATTCCATATACACCACTGGAAAATGAAGAGTACTTGTTAGCATTTGATGTATTCCAAAGTTTGACAGCATGTAAAAGTAAAGGTTGATTACTCACGAATACCGCACATTGCGACAACAAGGCCTAACGACCACCAAAGCATGCTGATTCCA
This sequence comes from Cadophora luteo-olivacea, assembly GCA_026120085.1. Lineage (NCBI taxonomy): Eukaryota > Fungi > Ascomycota > Leotiomycetes > Helotiales > Ploettnerulaceae > Cadophora > Cadophora luteo-olivacea. Next base: position 503,300 of record JALRMC010000006.1, read on the forward strand.
ACACTTTCCGTATAATTGTATACAATAGCTGGAGTTCGAAAAATCCCCGTGCCTAATCAAATCAGGACGGATAGATTCAGTGCTCGAAAGCAGAACTTACCAATCATCCGGTTGAAAATGAGGCACATGACAGTCACTTGACGTAGCCTCATCGGCTTTGCAATACCTTTCCATTGAATTTCTGCTCGCAGAAACTGTTCATCTTCTTCTTCGAGTGGTAGCCCACCAGGCTGGTCGAAATTTGGAGTAGGACTCATCTCCATTGTGGAAGTGCTCTGGAGTCTGGCCTCACGATATGCTGCCATTGTACTCAGGATACGAAACAGTGATGCGGTATGAGAATTCAGACATAAATTGACTTTAAGATCCAAGCTTTGGAAATCTTTGCGGACGGAGCAAAAGGGGAAGTTAAATGGAGTTCAGAAGGTAGAATAGAAAGTGGTCGCTTCATGGCCACCAGACCACCTATTGGACCTACTGTCAGGCTGTGCAATCTTGGTAACACCATCTCACGCTTTGAGACAGTAGGAGTCATTTGATGCTTGTAAGTCTTGGAATATCTCAGAGCTGTCAAGTTGACGAGGCTGGTGCCGAGACAATTTCGTCCAATAGCTCTTGGGCGTAGGCAGCTTGCAAGGCAGACTTACGAAGGATGCTTGACTAGATTCGAACAGTCGCATAATTGTCACTCGTTACCACAGATGCTAGTAATTGGCGCTGGCAACTCTTCTTGGCTACAGGCGATGGCCTTCTTGTCACAGCCTAATCAATGTTTTGACAAGAATCTAGCACTTACGCAGCCTGCTCACAAGTGTTGAGATCAAATCGGCTAGTGCGGATATGGGCCTGAAAGAGTCAATACCAAAATGTCTTCAGGTCTCCATATTATCGGAATCCTTATGGAGCGAACATCATACCTGCATGTCCTCGATATTGGGAGGTTTCAATCTACAGTAACTTCGTAAAAGACAGAGCTCTCGGCAGCTGAACCAGAACGTCTTGCCGCACCCTCCTTTCTTCGTAAGCACATCGCGCCCGGAACACCACACAGGCATTCCTCCTCCACCCTGCATGCTCTTATCTTGTGGGCTTGTCACGTACAGTTGTGATTGATTCAAGCATCTCATGATTTCCAAGTGGACTCCGCCCCCACCACAATCGGGCTGCTTCGATTCTGATTCGACGACCCCGCATGAGGCGCACATTGGCTGTGGTATCGCCTGTTCACAAACTGGTACACAAGACAATTGTTATATTGGGTGGCTGACGCACAAATAAATCGCTCAAGTGTCTGACGAGGCTCTATCGTTACTTTGTTCTGAATGTGATTGTCACAGCAAGGCTGCATGAAGGTTTGGTGGCGGTGGCTTGTCATCACGCAAAGTTGGTATCAAATTCCACACCCACACCAGTCGATGACTCGATTTGGATGGAGTTCACGACGCCTCTCAGCCTGGCATAGTTCCTGAGTCCTGATGCTCTCCTCTCCATCTGAAGCTTGTTGGGCGTGTGAACAACCAAAGTCTTGTAGCGAGCCCATACAAGATCAGCAGCAACTCTCCCATTTCCAATCCCACATGCCAACGACTTTTTCTGTCTGAAGATCAAACTCCAGAAAGGCTTGCTTGAAAACTATCTGCGTTTGATCTTTCTCATCATCGTTCCTCTGTTGAGCGGCCACAGCCAAATGTGAACGATGAGTTTCACGGGTCTTGGTGATGTCGCCGTGTGCGCAAGGCTTGCCCTACAATTATGGCATTATGGCTGGAGCGATGCTAGGAATGCTTGTAAGTGTCCTCAAGATATAATTGTCTAGGTTCTTTACTTGGCTAAAAATAATTGCTAGCTGCTCAATACAACGAATTCGGCCAGGACGTATATCTTTTGCATCAGAATCTGCTACAGTTGGAAGGGATTTTCCAACGAGTGGAGCAAAGAGCTCGACCAGGGTCGATTCCAGCTAGTTCACCGTTCTTCGACACTTCGTCTTTGAATTCAATCCTTGACGAGCCATTTAGGACGATTGGTCAATGTCAGCGCTTACTGAACAGACGTAGTGCTTTTGCAGAGGATCGTGGGAGGATTTCGAACATATATTGGAATGTTGCCATCGAGGCAGATGTGACCCAGTTACATGAAAGAATCAAATTTCATAACATCAAGATCCTCGCGCTTTTAAAACCTCTAGAGCTGTAAGTTGATACAACAGGAGACTGACCATGTTTTGACAAATTATTTAGCAAGCTGCTCGTGGACATTAGGGACCAGATACTGGACTCGGAGTATCGAATAATATCAAGGATCAATGAATTTGAAGCCCGCGTTTTCGGAGAGACGAATCGCCCTCCACCCAATGAGAACGTGCGGTGTGAGGAGATCGAGATTCCAGATTTCCTGCGGCGCAGATTCGAAGAAGCTTCTCGACTAGCCAGACCCAACCTAATGTCGGGTGATGATTTTCCAATGTCAGATGGCATTGACGCTTTTCTAACTCATCATGAAAATGACTCTATCGCGTCCAATTACGCGGGATTCTTGCTACTGCCCCCAAGTCAATCCCCAGAGCAGTACTTACAGCTAATGAAAACAATATGGATCATTCAGTGCGTGCAAGCGTCTCCCGAATACCTCGCTGCCTGTAGATCTGGCAATCGGCTCCTCAGATGCTTCGTGGAGGGACTTGCAGACAAATGTCTAGATATTTTCAGCATTTTTGCCGAGTCAGCACCTGGAAATCCACGCAAGATACGTGATGAACCAGATGAAGAAGCTCTGAGGCCACTCGGGGATGATGCTTTCTTGATTTGGCCGAAAGTGGTTCGGCCGCCAGACCGCTTCGACCAAGCATCAGTGGACTCTCTCAAGATCATTCTGCGCGCACCATTACATCACCAGAGTTTATCACACAACAAAGAACTCCTTCTACTGCGACATGGAAGCTCTATACTTGAGATGGTGACAAAAGAGACGTCGGGCAGGGATCAATCTACTGATTCACACTCGTGAGGTAGCCTTGCCACTTTGAGCTCAGCTATACTGACAATTCACAGTAAAAACATAAATTTGAGAGACGTCAGTCTGAATCCAATCTACGCAGATCCATATTCTGACCAGAGTCCTGGAATTCCTTCCCTCGACATAGGCGTGTACACGTTTGGCCACCACGGACCCGGTGACCATATTAGCTTTAGATCCTCACGCGGTATGTTGGTCTTCTATGTTCTATGTAACCGGGAATCCTGTGGGAGACGTAAATACCGAATTCCAATTTCTAATAGAGACTGTGTACTAGATTTGTACCAGTTCCAAGAAGCTCTCACTGGGTACCGTCCAGTCCAAGATTTGTGAGTATTCTGTCAACCATCCTGCCCTCAATGCTAAGCCATCTAGACTTGACATTCGTACGACAATCAGAGCAGACGATTCGACACAATGGATTGCAAGGGTTCAATTATGGTTCTATTACAAAGTTCAGACAGAGTTAACTCCCGTAATGCCGAGTAGTCCACCGAGAAGCCCACCGAGCAGCGAGAAGAGAGGCTCGACAGCATCTGACCCTACGTCGTATTCGTCTCTTGCAGCTGCCCAGAGCAGCTTGTATTCCTCAGCCCCTTCGACATCTAGCTTTCAATCTTCGATGACTAGGCCTGCAACCATAACATCACTCACAAGAGGAGAGAATGGTGGATCGACAGCGTTGGATGCTAGAGTTTTTGAACCGCCGAAGGAGCCGATTATGGTGTTGTTTCTACGCCCGGCCGCGCAAAACGTACCAAGGCAGCCTGATTTACAGCAGCACATGTCCTTGATTCGCATTCCCAGTACGGCCATCCGCCTTTTGATATTCTTTTTCCAGCAAGCTAACTTCGTAACGATAGTTGGAAGAAGATCAGCGACGCTACAAACGGCGAATTGTGGTTGCCGAAGCAGAGACAAGGACACAACATGCAAGCACTCTGTCATATGCGGGGTAAACAGACTGTTCGGATGCAAACCTTTGACAGTGCAAAAATATGCAGACTCCGAGAGAGTAAATCTTGCCCTTCTAGGAGCATACCATGATCAAGCTGGTCCAGCTGGGCCACAGGTTGAACAGAAACTCAATTGGGTGAAGTTGACATTCAGCACTGTTGCCGATCGCGAATTGTTTGATACTCGCTTCATAGATATGCAGAATCTCTATGCTGGGAAGCTTGATGCATACGAGCAGGAAAAGGTGTCTGTAAGATTTCGTGATCGCTGAGTGGTGGATTCGCCCAAAAGTCGATGGTTACGACAGCATCAGGACTTTCGAACTCACGTCCCATCTGGCACCTCAAGAGTAAACTTTTCGGGCGGTATAGTTCAAACCTGGGGGAATGCCGGAAATTCTTGGGCTCAGTAGGCACTTTCATGGAGGAATCTAGGATGCAGCTTGGGTCCTGCTAGTGAATGGCGGAGTTAGGCGAATAATGTGTTCTACTTTGTACGATACCCGATGCTTGGAGTTAGAAGATGAGGATTCGCTTTACTTATCTGTCTAAATGGATAGAAATATAAGATATAATCAATCGACTGTTATTTCTAATACTCCTTTCCCTGTAGATCTTGAGATTCGCTTGGAGTTCCAGCAACCGGTCATTCGGTCGATTCTGAAGCTCACCAAGGCTACATGACCTAGCGAGGCCATTTTCATTTTCTGGCTTGCTGACTGCGGTCACGCTGACGTGGAGTTAGGCTTCATGCGTGACATTAATTGGCTGATGGGTAGTCAAGGTAGAGTCAGGTACTATGGCTTGAGATGCGTACATAAGCGCACTTTTCAGCCTGCCGGGGTTGTCCCAGGATTCTTCCGCCACACTGACCATCTTTTGAATGACTCTGTTGCTCGGTTCCAGCATTTCCTACAACACGGAATCTTTTTCTATTACCGCCGTCTGTGTAGGAATTCTAGGAACCATAGGACTCTTGATTCTAGTGCCGGACTTTCGCAGTTGCAGCACGCCAGGCAAGGGGGAAATGGGATCTCTATACCAGGAAGTCTCGTCACCATCAATGCTGATAGAGTTTTGAAGTGCAAAAACAATGATCTTAAGTTCGATTACCCACTTGGTTTGAGCCCAAGCTTTGTCAATTCTTCGAGCATTGTAAGAGACTCGTAGGGAAAATGACGGCTGTGGTGGAGAGGTTCGGAGTCGGGAGTTTGGGTTGGAGGCGCCGTTATGAAACTTCGGGGCGAGATGACGTGAGAAATTTGAGATGGAGGTCGAACGCTTATACCATAATTGTGGGAAGGTATTTTGAGCTGCACTCACTGTAAGTATGTCTGCTGCAACATACCTAGTAATTTATTTGCATCCTGACATGTGATCAGGCAGAATTTCGTGAATACGAAGTTTGGAGCATGGGATGCCGGATTAGCGAATAGCTTCTCCGACCTCTGAACTGACGGCCAGGCGCAGTCGGGATGACGGTAGCCTGCGTTGAGAGCTGCAAGTCTTTCATCTTTGCACCATTATTTGCCGTCTGAATGCTGTGAAATTCGACATTAAGATACAAGCAAGATTGTGCCTACCTGCAGTAGAAACACCAAAAGTACCAAATCCACTAGATGACATTTTGATCGACTTTCCGTCTGCCAGTTTGAGTGCGAAGTGAGTTGGAAGCGACATGGCTGTTTTGTTGTGATCGCTTAGCGAGGACCGGGTCAGAAAGTTGCAGCTGAGTCTCGTAACTTGGGCGGTATTCTAAGTTGAATTGCGCCAGGCGGGTACACTAGAACATAAAGGACTGAAATTTGAGCGTGTACCGAACTGATATACAAAGTTATTGATAATTGTAAAAGGGTTGTTGATACAGGGAACGCCTTACCGAGTTACATAAGCGTTGATCAATCGGATCATGCCAAGCATTGACAAACTAGCATGCTGACGCATACAACTTAAGCAGCCGAGCTCATTGACATCGCGTGCAATATCGTCGTCGTGTTTCGAGTCTTTCAATTCGTTGCACCTAATTGATAATCAACATCCGCTTAACGAAAAATTGAAAGCAGACGGCGAACTTCAACAACTGGGTTCAAACATCTCCGGCCTGTGGCACTGCTTGCGAAGCTTCTGCAAGGGAAGAAGCCATGAGTAAATTACGTATCCTCTGCTTGCATGGCTTCACATCCAATGGCAGTGTCCATGCCCACCAGATACGGGGCATCACAAAGCAGTTATCAGCCGACTTCGAGTTTCTTTTCCCAGATGGCCCACATGAAGTTGAGATCACGGATAAGATGAAGCTTGAAAGCCCAACGATGAGATCATGGAGCGAGTACGTCGCTCAAAACTCAACATCAGGACACCGAGCCTGGTGGTTTGCCAAAGATCCCAATCCTGCAAAGAACAAGCCCGGTCGCTTCAAAGGCGTTGAGCAGAGCCTCGACTACCTCGGAGATCTCCTTCAGAGGACAGGCCCTGTGCATGCGATTTGGGGATTCAGCCAGGGAGCGTGTTTTGCGGGAATGTTAATGGCGTTGCTTTCAAATCCACAGAGGGACAACCCTCTCCGAAGTCGCCTTCCCGGCACTCAAGGGGTACCAAGGGCGGGTGTGTTTATCTCTGGCTTCAAAGCAAGGTTTCCGCAGTATGACAGCGTATATGCGTCCGGGATTGATGTCCCAACACTGCATATTATCGGGGAAAGAGATACTGCTGTTACACCTGAGCGCAGCCAGACGCTGCTGGAGATTTGTAGAAATTCCACAGTCTTGAGACATGATGGTGGTCATGATGTGCCGAGCTCGGAAGAACATGAGAAGACGATTGTTGACTTTCTGCGTCAGAAAGTCCTTGCTGAATGTATAGATAGCCGAGAGAAGATGTAGTAACGGCAGTCAATATATTGCCTCGATCAGTTCTTCAATATTCTTCAGGAGTGATTTCAGGCCTGTGGGATGGGTGCGTAAGTAAAAGGCTAGATTCTGTCATAGACGAAACTGAAGATGGGCAGCTAGCCAGTGCATCTCTTAAGTTGTTTCATTGGATATAAAGCCTCGGGGAATTTTGTCATTAAATAGATAGCAAGATTGAATTTGGGTGCTTCGCGGCAAGAGATTTTGAGTTTCAGAAGCCGAGAACAACACTGCATACCTAGCTAGCATCAGGAGTTTCCTCCTGAATCATTTTCTCACTGAAAGGGCCAGGCTAGGGTGGAGCGATTGAAGCCCCTTATTTGTTTGTTCCGGCTGAGGAACAGTATGATTTCCACGCCGAAAATCTTACCAGCTGATGGACCAGAGATCCCCACCGACGCCCTTCTGTGCACCTTTAAACCACGAGGGAATCCTAGAGTACCCCTTTGTCCTTAATCGCAATCATAAAGCAGTAGATATCTGCCGAAAAGTCTCTGTGCCGTAAAACCAGAAAAGACCTGCCCAACCCAAGCCCAGAAATGTAGAAGATACTGACAACCGATCGATGCGCCCATTCCATGACAAATAGACTCAAACAGAGATACACTGGGTGTATGGAAGGTATAGAACGGTCGAATGGACGGACAGGTGAAGCTATGGCGAGCTAAAGTACTTATTTCGTTGATGTGGCTGAGGAGTGACGAGAAAATCTATCAACCAGAATGTCAGTTTAAAGAATTCCAAAAAAGTTGTTGACTTTGGCGATGTATATATTAAGAGGCCCAGATTGGCTGACAACAACTTACGGCTTCCTCGACTCGACCTGATTGATTTGCGCATCCCTATTCCATAACTTGCTCTTGTACTCGGGCCATGTGCTCAAGTTCCAAGCCTTCACCATGAAGCTTTGTGTTTTGTCCACGTAGTTTTCATTGCGAAGCTCCTTCACTCCGACCTTCATGCCATCTTTGGTGAACACTACGTTCTTCTTCTCCATCTTCTCGTTTGTGGTCTTCTGCACGTTGCAGACTATGAGGTAAACATGGTATCCGACGAATGCAAAGCCGCCGAGGACGACGAGCAGAATTAATAGAGGGAGAAGTTTGCTGTGGACTGTATCAGCGATGTATACTGAGCTTGGCAAAAGGCAGTGAGGTATACCTTAAAGCTGATTTTGGAGGGGGAGGGGGTTTTGGAACTGAAGAGCGTCCCCAAGCCATGTTTGCGATAGCGAATGTGCGAAAAGAGCTGCCAAATGTGGTATGTCTCCTGAAGATATACCTTTCACTGAAAAGACAGGCGATTGAGTTTAGAGTGGATCTCGTATATGTGGAGGTTGAGTTTCACAAAGATTTCGAGATGTCCCGTCACTTTCAGTCATCCCATGTGAATGCGGGCGGAGCCACTGCGGCTGAAGATGTTCAGCCACGGGCCGGTCATTACCCGGTACACGTGATCTAAGCGAGTTGGAGCAGCCAGATTTCCAGCCAGCCAACGTGGGGATCTTGGGAACGGAGGGCAGACAAGGCCAGGATCAATCGCCCTCCACCACCTTCGCTGCTCACTACTCACATACACCCACACCAGGCCGTTCTTCGTGTCATGAACCTACAGCTCGAAACTTTGGAACTTTGCAGAGTGAGCTAAGGCTGTCACACAAGCAATTGTCTGCCTGGACATCTCGCAACGTGTTCCTTGGACTAGACATTAAGACACCGTTTATTCAAGCTTGGGCGAGGCGGAGTGATACGACACGATATACACCTCTACCTTCCTTCTTCTCAACCAATCATCAATTTTGGACAGCAAATACTCAGCAACGTCGTGCGCATCACATCACTGCAGCTAAAGACTAAATACTCGCCTCGAGTCCAGCTTTAAGCAAGCATGGCGCAAGACGGATACCCTCCTCAGGGCTATCCTCCTCAAGATCCATACGCCGAACAAAGCCCATCTCAACCAGGCTTCGGTGCGCCAGCTACATCCCCTCCTCCACCCGCCGGACACGTTGAGCATGATGGAGGCAAGAAGAAAAAGAGAGGATATGCGGCGCAAGCATATGACTTCGGAGCTGGAGCGAATTCGGCATTAGGAGGACAGACTCAGGGCGGCGGACCTGCTTTTCAACCACCTCCAGGGCCAGCATATGGTGGATATCAAACTCAGCCAGAGGCTGCACCATATGGTGCCCAACAGTATGGAGCTCCAGTTGGAGGACCTGATCCCGCGGCAGCTGGTCCTGGTTATGCTTCACCCGCACCATATGGCGGCGGTGTAGGATATCAGAACCCGGCCGCTGGATATCCAGGACCCGGCGCACCTCAAGCTCCAGGAGTAGCTGGAATCACTCAGGGCATGGGACAGATGGGAATGGGTGGACAACCACCTCTCCCAGGAGCTCAGCCAGGACAGCCTCAACCACCAGGAGGAGCTGCCCGACCAGCAGTCTTGAACCAATTGTATCCTACGGACCTGCTCAATCAACCTTTCAATGTTGCAGAATTGGACCTGCCGCCTCCACCGATAATATTGCCTCCCAATGTGCGTTACTCAGGATGTTATCAAGTGTTGTGCTAATGCTAATATGATGTAGTCGAGTGTCACCCCTTCACCAGATGCGAACTGTCCTCCTAAATACGTCCGATCAACACTTAATGCGGTTCCCACAACACACTCACTCCTCAAGAAATCGAAACTTCCATTCGCCCTGGTCATCCAGCCATATACCTCTCTCCACGATGTCGATGACCCCGTGCCCATTGTTCAAGATCAAGTAATCTCTCGTTGCCGAAGATGTCGATCATACATAAATCCATACGTCACATTCCTCGACCACGGACACAGATGGAGATGTAACATGTGCAACCTTACAAACGATGTTCCTCAGGCTTTTGATTGGGATGCTGCGGCGCAGAAGAGTGTTGACCGATGGCAAAGACCGGAGTTAAACCATGCTGTGGTGGAATTTGTTGCACCACAAGAATACATGGTTCGACCCCCACAACCACTTGTTTACCTCTTCTTGTTCGACGTCAGCTATGCTTCGGTTTCTTGTGGACTCTTAGCTACTAGCGCAAGAACAATTCTGGATTCTCTTAACAGACTACCAAATGCCGATAGGCGGACTCGGGTCGGGTTCATGGCTGTCGATTCCAGCCTCCACTACTTCGCCGTTCCAAAGGATTCAGACGAGAATGGAGAGACTCAAATGCTTGTTGTTAGCGATCTAGACGAGCCTTTCCTGCCAATTCCACAAGAATTACTGGTTCCTCTTTCAGAGAGTCGACTGAGCGTCGAGAAATTCCTCACCACTCTCCCGGCGATGTTCCAATCTAACCAGAACAGCGGATCTTGTATGGGATCTGCTTTGAGAGCCGGTCACAAGCTCATTTCGCCGCTTGGTGGTAAGATTGTTGTCATCACAGCGTCTCTCCCCAATGTTGGGTACGGCAAGCTCGAGATGCGTGAAGACAAGAAACTGCTTGGGACTTCCAAAGAAAGCGCTCTGCTACAAACAGGTAACAGCTTCTACAAGAGTTTTGCTGTTGAGTGCTCGAAGAACCAGGTCTCGATCGATATGTTCCTCTTCTCATCCCAGTACCAAGACGTAGCGTCTCTTAGCAACCTTCCAAGGTACACCGGTGGCCAAACATATTTCTACCCCGGGTGGAACGCCGGAAGAAGCGAGGATGCTATCAAGTTCGCTACGGAATTCAGCGACTACTTGTCAGCAGAAATCGGACTTGAAGCTGTGCTACGTGTCCGTGCTACGACTGGCCTTCGCATGAGCACCTTCTATGGCAACTTTTTCAACCGAAGTTCGGATCTTTGTGCCTTCCCTGCTTTCCCCAGAGACCAGAGCTATGTTGTGGAGGTTGCGATCGATGAGAGCTTGACAAAAAACTTTGTTTGCATGCAAACAGCTGTGCTCCATACTACAAGCAATGGAGAACGACGAATCAGAGTTATGACGCTCTCTTTACCTACAACCACAAATCTTGCAGATGTTTATGCGTCAGCCGATCAATGTGCCATCACCACATTCTTCAGCCACAAGGCTGTTGAGCGAGCATTGAGCAGCGGTCTCGAACCAGCACGTGAAGCGCTTCAGTCCAAGCTTGTGGAGCTTCTGCAAACATTCAAGAAGGAACTTGCAGGAGGCAACTCTGGCGGCGGTGGATTGCAATTCCCTGCTAATCTTCGCGGGTTACCCGTTCTCTTCCTTGGCCTTATCAAGAATGTTGGTCTACGGAAATCTGCTCAGATACCATCTGATCTTCGATCTGCGGCTCTGTGCCAGTTATCGACCTTGCCCCTTCCTCTGCTCATGCAGTACATCTATCCTCGACTTTACTCATTACACGACATGCCTGACAACGCTGGAGTTCCGGATCCCGAAACTTCGCAGATCGTTCTCCCCCCGCCTCTTAACCTTTCCTCGGAACGCTTGGCGTCTTATGGCCTTTACCTGATCGACGATGGGCAAACTCAATTCCTTTGGGTGGGTCGGGACGCAGTACCGCAACTCCTGGCCGATGTGTTCGACGTTGGTGACAGGACTAAGCTCAAGGTCGGCAAGAGCACTCTTCCAGAGCTCGACAATGACTTCAACGAACGTGTGCGGGCCGTCATCATGAAGAGCCGAGACTACCGATCTCGAGGTGTCGGCAGCATTGTTGTGCCGCATCTCTATGTGATCCGCGAGGATGGCGACCCAAGCTTGAAGTTATGGGCGCAGACGTTGTTGGTGGAAGATCGGGCGGACCAGGGAATGAGCTTCCAGCAGTGGATGGGGACCTTGAGAGAGAAGGTAGGCTAGATCATCTGATCCCTTACGCGGCTGAAGATTCGATTGTTGGAGTCATGGCCTTAAGCTGACGCGATTGATTGATAGGTCGTTCAATGATTATTTGTCCTGTGAAGCGAGGCGAGGCGAGGCGAAACGGACCTGGTCAGGTGGTTGACGATGAAAGATGGGATAGTCATTGTAGCACTATAGAGAGAAAGCAAAAACACATCTTACTTAGTGAAGCGATTCAAGGATGCAAACTTTCCTCCATAAGCATGATTCTCCAGAATTGCATGGCCGTCTCAGTCTATCGCTTATCGAGAAACCGATCAATTTTGACTTCCGGCACCAGCAACGCCTCAACCTTACCTCTGTTCATCGAGCGATCGATTCTTTTTTAAGTTGACCCCGCGATACTTTAACGGCAGCGGAACATTGGTCAGCAGAAAGCGCCTTTAAGACGAATGAGAATATTCCCAGAAGATTTGAAAAGCTAACCGCTCAGATAATCGAGTCCTCGAATCTCGATCAAGTCCAAGGACAACTCCAAGTCCAAGTCCCGACGTCAGAATCGTAAGAACCGGAACGGATCGATCAGAGACCAGCATCCGGAATCATGCAAGGTATGTATGTGATCAGACGAAAAAGTAGCGAACCACAGAGAACTCGATCGGTATCGGATTCATATGGCAGACAGACTTTTTGCAGTGTACTCTACGGAGTAAGCTCTCAATCACGTCACAGGCATTCATATCACATCACACACATCACTATGATCAACGGGACTGGGCCGGTCCAGAATCTAGAGTTTTGGTCCCTGGACTGAAGCCATCGTTTGGGAGGTGTTTGACGATGGGTTTTCATCCGAAGGAGGATCCTGGTAGGGTTTGGTGGGACAGGGGTCGAGTGGTTGAGAGAGGCTGACTGGGTGAGGAGGCACTGTGGATTTGCTGACCGGGGGAGGGGGAGGGTATATAAGGTTGTTATATAGCTCGTGAGAGAAGGGTGTGCGGATTTCTCGGAGGAAAGAAAATGGGAAGGGTTGGGAGGGACGGGATGAAGATCTTTCATTTGGGATGGTGATCAAGTTGATCTGAGCTTGAGCTTGTTCTTCCTTTGGATGGTTCGGATAGTTTGATAGCCTGGTGTCTTGGTGATGTCTAACGATGGCTGTTTGTAAGTGGTTAGTTCGATAAATGTAGGAATGTAGCGAAGATAGCCTGGATAACCTGGATAGTAGATAGTATAAAAATACATTTCAATCAAAATTTAGACAGGCACATATACTCAGGTACTCACCACTAATTGGTTAGTCCCGTAGAGTGATGCAGTTTCCCAACTTCAGAACAGTCCAGTCCGGTCACATCGCTGCCGTGGCCATCGCCATCACATCACAGCGTCCAGTCATGAAACGACGCTGTCGATGGCTGCACCCGTGAAACAGGCGCCTTGGGTGGCAGAAGCTATTCCGGAAGGCCTGGTGGTGGGTTAGAGGTTGGTTCTGGACTGGTGTGATTGAGCAGCCGGCGCTTAGAGAACACCAAACAAGCTGGCCAGCGGGACCCCTCCAGCCCCTCCCTCCCCTTCTCGCTAACGGTGCTCGCCCCTCCTGTCTCTTTCCACGCCATGATACGCTGATTCGGCACCGCTGTCAAGCCATTCAGCCCCCAAGCAGGTGTCCAGCCAGTGAGCGTGCGCTGCCCACCCCTCGAGCAGAGCAAAAGGACGAGACGAGGAGCAGGGAGTGAAGGAGATGACAGGGGACTGGGGGGGGGGAAGAGCAGAGCAGAGACGAGCAAAGCACACCAAAGGGTAAGGGAAGGAAGGGAAGGGAAGGAAGGGCAGGCCCGCAACGACCCCTCCACCAGAGAAAGAGTACAGAGTCCCTCAGTCCCCTCGAAGTCCATGCCCCCCGCCCCTTGTCCATGTCTATATCCATGTCAGTGTCTATGCCCACCCACGACGCTGACTAGACCCCAACCAGCGACTCAGAGTTACAGTCCGACCAAGACCTCCTCCATCCACTTTCCACCGCAAAGCAAAGCAGCAGACTGGACCAGCAGAAGTAGCCAACCACTCAGCCAGACAGACGAGACCGTTCAGAGTAAAGCAACATCGTGACCTCCGACCTCCGTGCGCAGAGCTGTTCCTGCAACCTCATCTCCAACCTTCCCAAACCTACCCACCTTTCAACCACAACCTCCCATCCGTCGACTTGCCTCCCCGTTGGTATCTGACCATACATCGTTCCCTGATACCCATCTGCCACTTCTGTTCGACTTGCAGTCGGCATTGATCCAATTCTCGTCCTCCCACACCGCAACGAACAGCTTTTGGGCAACCCTTGTAGCGGGGCACCACTTGAACGTCAGGCTGGAACAGCACAGAGCTGGAGATTACAGGTACGGGGCTGCACCTTTCGAACGTAGCAGACACGAACTGTTCCGAGATTTGCTGTACATAGAGTCTGCAGAGGCGAATATACCGAGACCTTCTGGAAGCCCAGCCTGTTGTTGGTGTCAGAAAGAACGGGACAAAGCGAGTGGAGTTCGCAGGCGACGCAACAAAGAGAGGAACACTTGCTGATGTCCATTGATGTTCTAGAAGTGCTTCAGAACACCCTTGGCGAAGTCGAAAACAGCTCCTGAACACCCAGAGCTGATTTGGAAAAGCTGCGACATTTGCATACTTCCTGGCAGGGCCGAGCGCAGATCCGATTATCATCAGCCAGTGCAACCGAAAGTTGAAGAAGTAAAGTACTGTACGTACCCAAACGGCAAGCACGATCATACCCTAAAGAAATTGCATTTGTCAGACACTTGCAAGTCCAGACAAAAATCAGGAGACATTTAAAATTATCGTGCTGATTGAGTCAGTGAATCAGCAGATCTAAAGGGAAAAGTGAAGAGCTGGTCAGGCACAAATTAAGCGGATTTATCTCAGATCTTGATCCAATTGTCAACACGCCGAGTCTCCTATCTATCAAACTTCCTTTGACCAACACAAGGCCGCCCACCGACGACCAACAAAGGAGCCTTTCAATCTCTTCTCAGCTTCTGCGAGTAAATACAACGCTTCCAGCGCCCAAACGTGTCCAACAATCACGTTCCATTCGTCTGCAGTCGTGCAAACGGGTCGCAGTCAAGACCAACATTGCTTGCTCGAGTAGCTTTCCGCCAACAAGATGACATCCCGTGCGCCAAATCCCTCGACGGGATCGCGCAAGATCAGCTTCAATGTTTCTGAGCAGTATGATATTCAAGATGTAGTCGGTGAGGGTGCTTACGGTGTTGTTTGGTACGTTCAGTTACCCCGCTATTACTGTCCTTTCACCTTTGCCCTCAACCAGAACGAGACGCGGTCGCGATTACCACGCGGTGGGAAGTTCGCTGCTAGTTGGTGAAAACCGATTGCCACGTTACGTCTCTGTAATTCCGTGCTGCTGGATATTTTTGGACTATGCTGACAGGTTCTTTCCTAGCTCGGCACTTCACAAGCCTTCAGGGCAGAAGGTTGCGATCAAGAAGATTACGCCATTCGACCACTCTATGTTCTGTTTGCGAACACTTCGTGAGATGAAGCTGTTGAGGTACTTCAACCACGAAAATATCATCTCGATCCTCGACATCCAGAAGCCTCGAAGCTATGAGACATTCACCGAAGTCTATCTTATTCAGGTAGGTTGCATTTCCGGCTTGAGCGACGCAATTTATTGGAATTTTTCTGACAATTTCTGCAGGAGCTGATGGAGACTGATATGCACCGTGTTATTCGTACACAAGACCTCTCCGATGACCACTGCCAATACTTCATCTACCAAACCCTGCGAGCACTCAAGGCCATGCACTCCGCCAATGTTCTACACAGAGATCTGAAGCCCTCCAACTTATTGCTGAATGCCAATTGCGATCTGAAGGTCTGCGATTTTGGTCTGGCTCGTTCTGCTGCCTCCCAAGAAGACAACTCTGGGTTCATGACCGAATATGTGGCTACGCGTTGGTACCGTGCACCAGAGATTATGTTGACGTTCAAGGAGTATACCAAAGCTATTGATGTGTGGTCCGTCGGATGCATATTGGCTGAGATGTTGAGCGGCAAGCCTTTGTTCCCTGGAAAGGATTGTAGGTGGTCTTCCCGCTCTAAAATATTATGTGCTAATATTGTCCAGACCATCACCAACTTACCCTCATTCTCGATGTTCTTGGTACACCAACCATGGAGGATTATTATGGCATCAAGTCCCGTCGTGCGCGCGAGTACATCCGCTCTCTTCCTTTCAAGAAGAAGGTTCCCTTTAAGCAGATGTTCCCAAAGACTTCAGACCTGGCCCTCGACCTCTTAGAAAAGCTGCTAGCGTTCAACCCCGTTAAGCGTATCACAGTCGACGAGGCCCTTCAACACCCATACCTCGAGCCATACCACGACCCAGAGGATGAACCAACAGCCAGCCCGATCCCAGAGGAATTCTTCGACTTCGACAAAAACAAGGATAACCTGAGCAAGGAGCAGTTGAAGGAGCTGATCTACAACGAGATCATGCGATAGGCTGTTCAGCCGCATCCCTCGCATGTTTCCGTTTCCCCGTTTCCGACTAGCTCCCCTGTCATAAAACATGCTTGCCTGCTTGCCCATCTGCTTGTTCTCGCTATTTCACACAGATTCTCGCATTGGAAACCGACCAGCATATGTTCAACTCGATCTCGAAATGCGAAATTCGTTGCACTGCTCGCCTTGGGCTGAGCGAATTATGGTTTCATCATATGACATCGCCATGCGCTCCTCTCTACCACTATTGTTCTCTGTCGAATTTTTCAAAGATCGGTTACCACGGACACTCGATGATGGAACCGAACGCAGGTTACTGGCATTGCAGACTTTTCAAAAGGAACATCTCTGTGTATCAGCGTTGCTGACTTCTGTTTCTACTGTGTTCTAGAGGACGGCGTGGAACTTCGTGCTCATATTTTCTTCTTCGTCGTTTTCTTTCACAATTGCATAGGTATGGGTTGCCCGGTAGGATGGAAATGCAAGCAAGCTAGAGTACAGGAAATTTGGGACCCGGCTCGTTTCTTCGTGTTGAAGCAATATGATCGACTGAATGGATGCATTGGAAGATGAATCGATGGATTAGCGAAATTATGGAAATGGCTTGAATCAACAGTTCGGACGGAATGTCAAATCGATGGGATGATGCGATAGGGATCCGGTGCAGAGAAAGATGAGATGATATGAGTTGAGTTGAGGAATAGGTATCGGCTAGTTGGCTCTCTTTTTCTTTGACTTGGCGCTCTCGGCTCACTCACGTACGCAAAGTAAGATCGATCCTCCTCTAGGATTGAAAGTTCGATATTATGAAGGCATGAGAAAGAAAGATACATACATTTACGGTTCTGACTTTGATGCTATTTCACAATTACCTGGGTCCGCCTTGTGTCCTATAAGCTCTTCCTCTCCTTTCAGAGCTTTTCTTATACTCATCATGGGTGTCCAACACGAATTCATAATATTGAATTTCTGTTCCCGTCTGTTCGGCTGCAAGAATTTCTTGTGAGAAAAAAATCGAGAAGATTCCCGTTTGTAGAGCACAATTGAAACCCCGGTGACTTTAAGTTTCACAGACGGTTATCTCGCTCTCATTCTGCTATTTTTATAACTCTTCGTTCTCAACCCACGAATTCATCATTTAAGCTCGATAGTCTTTATTTCCAAATTAATCCCATTAATTATAGATACCTTTGGCAATACCACGAAGCTTACTTGACCTTGAGCTACACGCTCCAAATGGGTATCATAAAAGCAGCTCTCAAACTCCCAAACCCCTCCCAATCCCCAACCATAGCAAGTATCTTTACCTTCCCACTCCCACTCCAATCCCATGCCATCGTCCTATAACCACACCCCCAAAGTATCACTCCTCCTCCCCCTCTCTTATCCCTTCCGCCTCTTCCTTAACCTCCCTCCTCAACCTCTCCTCCCTCCCAGCCCTCCAAGCCTTATCCTCAACATCCACCTTCCCCCCAAACACAACCACCGTACCCGGCTCAAGCAGTACCACACCCCTCCCAACCCTCGCCCCCCTCCTCACCAACACCTTACACCCAATCCCCATGCCCGGCGGCAGTCCAATCTTCTCGACTTTCCTAAGCTCAAACCCCCAGATCTGCGCACCTTTAAAATCAGAAAGCAAAAGCTTGAAAGGACCGCGCGAGGATTTATCGCCGCTCTGATATTGCTGTGTCGGATTCTGGGCAGGCAATTGTGTAGCTGCAGTACTCGGTTCGTTCTCTCCATCTCCCGCAGGAACGACGCGAATGACTTCCCTCCCTTTCGTAGTCTCGCCTTTCCTCTCTGCTTCCAGCGCCTCTATCTGTTCCAATTTGCTTCTTCCCAGATCTAGTATGTCGATGACTTGGAGGAAGACATCGTGGGGGAAGACGCTTGCTTGGATGCGGACGTCGGATATGGTTGGTGGGAGGGAAGGGGTTGAGGGGATGAGTATTGAGGGGGTGGTGGGAGAAGGGAGGATCGAGGCGGAGAGGAGGCGGTGTTTGGCTGTTGCTGTTAGGGCTGCGAGGGGAGGGGGTTGGCGGAAGGTGTTAGTTGAGGAGGGGGGTGTGAGGATTGGTTGGAGGAAGGCGGTTGTGGGAGTGGGTAGGGAGAGAGATGTTAGGGAATTGATTAGGTCGTTGAGGGAGGGTGGTCGTTGAGCCATTTGAACGTGGGTTCGTGTGGTGTTGTTGTGGTGAAATCGAATGTTGCAAGATATCGAAGTCGAAAGTCGCAGCCTCGCTTCTTCAGCCTCGCGTAGTGCAAGGGGAGCTTGTCAACTTCACTTCACCTTCTTTTGTAACCACTTCCTTTCAAGCTCGACTGAACCAACACCACTCAATACTCAGACTCAATGCCTATACCGAAAACCATAAAACATATTTCCCTTTGAGCTACTCTCGACTTTCCCGCAACAATACAACAATGTCAACCATAGCCAGCCCCCGCGAGCCCTCCCTCTCCGGCCGCCGAATCCCCCTCATCTCAACACCCACCTCCTCCTCTCGCCCCAGTCTCGACACTCCCCGATCAGACTCCTCGCCCTCACGCCCTCCCATCTCCTCAAACCCCTCAAACACAGCATCAGCCACAGTCGGCTCAACCCCCCAACCAAAACGCAACCGCGCCGCCCTCCGCGAATACTACAACCTTCAAAAGTCCAACCCCACCGCACCCTCCTCCTTGTCAACAACATCACAAGCGCCCTCCTCCCCCGCAAGCTCCTCGATCCATTCTTTCCCCGACGATAATGGCTACGGCTACGGAGGAGAAGACGGCGAGGCAAGTGAGATGGATAAAGAGGGTTTCAATGCAGAGGAGTACGTGAAGAAGGTGCTCGAGGAGAAGAGTCTCGGCGAGGTGTTGGGGATCTATAGGGGTGTGTTGGCGGATGTGAGGGCTTTGGATGCGGAGAGGAAGGCTTTGGTCTATGATAATTACAGTAAATTGATTGTGGCGACGGAGATGATTGGGAGGATGAGGGAGGGGGTGAAGGTCGGAGATGTGGGTTCTGGAGGCTCTGGAGGTGCGGGGGGTGTTGGGCTGGGAGTAAAAGTTGGTGGGATTGGAAGCGTGGGTTCGAGTACGAGAGGGAAAGGTGGGATTGGAGGGGCGAAGGGCGAAGGTGTGGAGGGTGTGGAGGAGCTGGTTGAGCGTGTTAGACGCGGTGTTGAAGCACTGAGAAAGGATGCTGAGAGTAATGGACCGAGTAAAGAAGAAATAGAGAAAGCGGAAAAGAGGAGGAGAGCAAGGGCTGTTGCTGAAAGGGTGCTAGGCACGCCCGACAAGGTCAGGAGCCTTGTAAAAGAGGGCAAGACTGAGGAGGCGAGGATACTGTGGGAAAAAGAAAAGAGGTTACTTGAAAGGTGGAGAGAAAGAGGTGTGGGTGGACCGGATGTTGGGGAGTGTATAGAAGATGGAGATAGGGCTTTGAAAGGCGAGAGCGCGGTTGGTAGCGAAGAATCAGATCCTTAATAAGATGCCGTGAAGGCAAAGAATTTGATAATTCCCTGTCTGCATGTGTACAGAGTATAGTGGTCGGCTAGGAGACTTTCTTGGTCATTATAACAACAATGGATGACCATGAAAGATCGTGACGACACGTAAGATATTGGGAAGTATACAAGGCATATGGGCTATGAAATTATGATACGAAGGGTAGAGAGGCTCACAATGAAGCAGTAACAAGTATCAGGACAATTACGTAGTTCCGTGACATATGAGTATAAAACACCCGATATCTCTTCATGTCCACCGATATATAAAATGCAGACTATGAGTACCTCCCGCCGAACCATAAACCGAGCCCCTCAGCATACTTTGCTCGTCCTTGAGCTGGATCTATAGACACATGACTCCCTGGTCTTATAACATACAATTTGACCATTTCTCCAAGGTTTCAATCGCACCCCCAATCCCAAGGTCCATTCATAGTCAATCACAGTTCCCATCCCAAAGTACTCCAAAAACGCCTATCCCATTCGACGATCTTCCCGTCTACCCTGAGATTCTTATGGCACACGTCCCTCAAACAACGAAATAATTCGCCAATAGCCTTTCCACAGAATCTCCTTGCGAATTACTCGCTTTCTTCAATAGACTCTTCCTTTCATCCTCCCATTTCTCCTTGAGCATGGCTTCACGCTGCTGCAGTGGATTGAGCGTGTATATCGGTAGACCAGTCGTCATTACATTTGGAGCTCCTGCTCCTTGGCCTTGGCCTTGTCCTGCTCCTAAGTTTGAAGTCCCTGGTTGGGCTTGTGTGGTGTATGCATTAGCGCTGCTACTGTTGGACTGACTTGAATTCGCGTAAGAATTTGGATTTTGATTTTGGTTTTGGGTTTGGTTTTGGTGGAGACTAGGACTGGAAATAAAGCTAGTAGGATTTGTGAAGCCATTCGAAGCTGCGAGGTTGGTGATCGTGCTAGTTGTTATATGCTGTGATGTGTTTGCCGCGACAGGAGGCGAGAAGCCGCGTGTTGAAGATGAGACAGCGGATGGTGAGAGCGATTGCGCCATGTGCATCATATTGTCTCGACGGATGATCATAGATGGGAGGCGCAGGTGAAACTGTTTGTTTATCAAATGTCAGCACAGAATTTCACTCGCTTAACACCTCGCCAGTACTCGGGTGATACAGCGGTGATAAGGGGAGGACAAAGAAAAGGATGAGCTTACGTTACTCAACACCTTCGCATGATTCAATCCCAACGACTCACTGATATACATCAGTCGTCCTTTTGCCCACACCCGCTGAGAATCAGATATGTAATCCGTATTCGAAATACTAAACAGCGGCCACATCATGAAGAACCCTCCAATAGCCTTCGCACTTGTAACGCCCATCCCCTCTCCCGACAATGGACTCGAGAAATCTCCCGACTTCAGGATCCCCCCTTGACTGACGCGCCACCCGAGATGGTACGGTGTCGAAGCAATGACATCTGTAACAAGATCGACACATAACCGTACAGCCTGCGCGTACTCTGGCGTCGTCCGGTAATCAACAGGCGAACAGATCCACGCCGCACAGCGAACTATCGCGCCAGAAATGAACAGCCTGGCGACTCGCATCTGGTTCCAGAGATTTGCAATACTGATATCGCTATACATATCTACCTTTCCAGGAAAGACCTCCGCCTTGGTGATGTCGCCCCCAGGGACCTGATCCACCCAGGAGACAGTACGAGGTCGCCACTCGTCTGGGAGCATGGCTTCCCATTCTACACATTCGTGTTCGAGGGCTTGTCCGCGCCGCATGATGTTTGTTACTTCTTGGAAGTATTCCGGGGTGCGGGGAAAGGTGGAGAGCGCATTGTTGAGCTCTACGCGGAGCTCGGCGATACGACAGGAGAGGTAGGTGATGAAGATGCCGGTTTTATCTTTCTCGATGTCGGCAATCCACCATTCTGCGCCCATAGTCAAGGGCTTGGAGCCTGATAATACGGATACGAGCTTCGTTGTGTTAGTATTCGGAAGTGGTGGAAGTCGGAATACTCATTACCATCTGTTGTCTTACGGCTATGAATAGCGAATAGCCTGCTTTCGTTCGCAGTTGCTTCCTGCCTCTCATCTTCACAAGTTGTACTGCACCGTCTACATGTGAGTACCACGCCATAGCATTGGTCTTTTCCGAAGCCACCGTCTTCACGAAGTCAGTATATCCATCATCCAACACGACAAGCGGGATCTCATACCTCGAAGAACCCCAACATCAAGATAGCCGCCAAAGTCGCATCAGTCTTCTGATGAGTCGGAGTCTGGAGGGCCAAATTCGTGGCTTTCAGCGCTTTCGTATACTGTCCAATTGCTTGACTGAACAGCATTCGCTGACCTCTGGTATTTGGTCGATTCGCTAGAGAAGCCATCGCCACAGCCGAGAACGCAAGAGACAGGTGCGAGTTCGCCGACTCGCTCTTCAGCATCGGAAGTAGAAAGTCAAAGTATCCTCTTGTCTCAAGGCGAGGCGCAATAACAAAATTCGAGACGAAGAAACATGGTGCCTGTTGTTCCAAAGGAATCGATAATGCACCTAGTGGTGATATCGCCTTCGACATGTCCTGATCGGGATTTGGCGCGATCAGTGTTGGCGATCTTTCGGGGCTCGTCTCGTCCGTGGATGTGGCTGAGAAGGACGATTGTTGCGTTGCTAGAGAAATTTGAGATCCTGCCCTCTTGCTGTTCACTGCTCTCCGAGCCCTCCTCTCCGTCGCTTGCGTCTCATTCCGGAAGACCAAGTCGAAGTCGTCTTTGTATCCAGGACATACTCGCCTTGATTTGGCGCACTGGTTACACGTCGGTTTTGTCTCATCACACTGTGGGGTAATTAGCAAGAGCTTACTCCAACATCCGAATTGATGGAAAATGAAGATTTCGTACTTTGATTCTTCTTGTCCTGCACATCTGACAGCCCCTCGAGGGCTTTCCGCAATAAACCATTCTGCTATCGATATATCCTACTCCGCCTCAGGTACAAGGGTTGTCCTAGAGATCGACAATAAGTGGTAGATCAGCCGTTTGTATGAGAATTCTCCGAGCCGTTCGTCACTCAATCCAGTTTCTCCAGAAGTGACTTTTCGCTTTTTGTCTAACTGATAAGCTGCGGAATATATTGGACGTTGCTGACGTCTTGTTTCCAAGTTGTGGCGAGGGGTCAATTATTGTCAGATGGCAGTGCAACAACTTGAAACTGTGGCAGGTGAAGGTACTCCGGTCGAGAAAGGCAATGGACAGAGGCGTGATAGCTGTGGAGGTGGATGCGGCTCTCAACTTCCTTCCTGATGATCGACTCGTTGCGAGAAACGATCGGAAGATCCAAATGAATGGCGGAGACTATGATGTCTGGATTGTGATATGCTTGGTTCGGTTGTGCTGGAGAAACATCAAACGTACCAGAGGAGACACTCGAACAACGTCAATGTTGAACCGGTAGAAAATTGATATCTTGGGATGAAGAGCAGGAGAAATGAAGTCGCTTTCTCAGCCTTGGGGAAGTACCTGGGAGTTACTAATATGGGGGAAGCTGCCCTGCTGTTGCTGTGCCGTGTGCGACGCTTCGACCAGGGATCTGGGATCCTCGATCGATGGTGATTCAAGGGTGTGTCAGTTCGGTTTGCATGGGAGCCCTGGAACAACCATGGGGCATTGTTCGGGACTTTTCTGAAGCACGACCGATATCTGGATGATCAAGGGTCCTCTTCTCCTCCATATCAAAAACGATCCGGATGAAAGAGGAGCTGGTGACGGTCTGAAGACTGTGCACCAACAGGTCTCAACTACATGTCAGTCAGTTTGACAGCGAGCCTCTTCTTGACGACAGGAAGACGAAGAAAACGAGCCGCGCCAGATGCAGGCTTGGCCAGAAGTCGTCCTGGGCACCACCTTCCGGGGCAGCAATTGCAGATGCCGATATTGAGGGTTCCCAGTAAGGTCTATGCACGAATATCTGATTCGCTCTTACAGCGTTTGGCCCTTGCACTGCACAGCTGCAATGAAGCCTATCGAGAGCCACCGAAGTCTTCAAAGAAGCAAAGAAAGCTATGAGAGAAAGTCCTCCAATCAATTACTCACTTGACGATTGGCCGCATACGATTGTCTTTTGTTGAAGTATCGACTGACGAGTTGCTGTTGAGAGTGAAGGAGAAAGAAGTGAGGGGAACTAATCAGCACGGCACACCATCCTCAAGACCCCGGATTTCTACGGAGGTAGTTCTCGATCAACTAACAAGAGCCACCAGAATCCAAGACACAGCACTAACTATCCTCAGTCAGGAGGCAACAGGCCAGCCAGGCTTTGTGACATCTGCCACACCGGCGCCGTCAGATCATCGAAAAACCTAGCACGCACCCTAGAACAATTGATTGGAAAGTACGTTACTGAATTGCCTAGGCTAGGAGACCAAAGTCTAAAAGTTCGAAACATCAACGGGAACTAGTGCTGCAAAACACACTTCCGTCGCTCCATCGAGGACACTACGCAGTACTAAAGCTACTAAACTTTCGGTCCTCTCTCATGAACGATATCTGCATAAGTATTAAGTATCATGGGATTTCCACTAATATTCAATCCAAAGTCATGGAGAGATGATGTTCATCGTTCGAGCGGCATGTTCCATCACGATATCTCGGTACCCTTTCTGAGAAGTTTGACATGGACAGGGGAGAATTTGCGATCTGAATTACCGGACAGGGGACGTCGCCATCTCAGAGTCAGCACCTGCCCTCTTTCCGAGATCCATCTCAGTGCTGATTTTGCTCGGACCCGGTATGTGGATATCAATTGTGCTACTGTACCTCTCCCTCCACTTTCCTATCCTAATCCCTCGATCATACTGCACGCACCGCAGCGTACCGTACCGTTCCCCTCGTTCCCGTCAAATCTTTCCGTTGTCTACTGTACCTACGTTTGATCGACTCGTGCTTCAGAATGTCTCTTCTCCATCTCAGATTCATACACATTACTATAATTCAAACCAGGAAATTCCCATCGGTG
Source organism: Cadophora luteo-olivacea (assembly GCA_026120085.1). Lineage (NCBI taxonomy): Eukaryota > Fungi > Ascomycota > Leotiomycetes > Helotiales > Ploettnerulaceae > Cadophora > Cadophora luteo-olivacea. The sequence goes on from JALRMC010000006.1 coordinate 528,008, forward strand.
TCCAAAAGCGGACTGCCTGATTGCTCACTCAAGATCTCCAAGCTCTACCGTAAAGCAAGAAAACATAAAAGTGCACAAACGCTGCATACCTCCCCTTCGTACAGAAAAGCCAAAGGTGGGGTCAAAGCGTAAAAGCTACTGTGCAGCACTCTAAATCGCACTTCCTGATCCTGACGCGCTCCACTTACATGCAGGAGCAGGTCTGGCTGTCTGACTCGGCTTGCTCGGCAACGCTGACGCCCGTTTCAAATTGCGGGCAGGTCTCAGCCTGTTGAACTTGAGCCAGCTTGACGGCCGCCAGGAACTACCGAACAAGTCGTCCGTATGCACTCAACTCGAAGTCAGGCTGAAATAAGCAAACGTAGATAAATAAGGGCAGAGTCGCGAGCATGCAGTGACCTGGCTGAAGTCTATGACGAAATTGAATAAAAGAGTGTCGAGTGTAGGATCTTAGGATTGTCGAATCACAAATACAACTGAGGTCTTTGGTATCAATGCTCAATTCTGTTCCTGTCTCTCTCTAGAGTAGCTATCCTTCCTATCTAACAGACACATTTCTCCGCCCTCTCTCCATTTAGCAACCCTCACATCCTCTTCTTTTCTTATCTTTTCCTTCCCCCAATGATGCAATTCGTGAGATTATCCCCATCTAATAACCACCGATCCACCAATCCATCTTGAAGAAATGCTAACCCAGCCATTTTGTTTTTCCACAGTTTCCTTCTGCGCCCATCGCAGATCCAGCCCATCGAGCAACCCCGCTCGCTGTCAAATGCCTATCAATCGTACAAAAGCAATTCTCCCCCAGGCCACCACCCCATTTTTCATATCCATGCTCAAGTCATGTTCATGTCGGGTAGTCTGTTTCCTTGCTCGCGAGCAGATGAAAAAGAAAATAGGATCGGATTGGAGCAGAGCAGAGTGGCCAAGAGATCGAGGAAAGAGAGGAAACAGCCTCGGTTCTTCATTTTCGTTTTCGGTTCCGGTCCAATTCGTCCCATTCGCTTGCTCTGCATGTTGATGTACAGACCATGACCATGTTTGCTTGTAAACATGCCATGCCATGCCATGCGTACAGTCAAGCACAGTCCAAACAATGAACAATCCGAGTCCTCGGGTCAGATCAGCCCATGCCATCCCAAGCAAAGACGACATAATCGCCACTTCGCAAGAATTTGCATGAGCTGACATGGCATCACTTTACGGGACTTGTCCATCATGAATCTCATAGCTCCTCAAACATGCCAGCGACTCCCACCAAATTAGGACTCGATTGCCTCGGCTCCGTGGAAGGCGGCGGCTCTTTCATGAATTCCTGCTGCATCTTACTGCGATCTTTCCGGACCGTCGAAACAGACTTCGTAATGCGGCCTTGTTCACTAATGCTAACGCCCTTGATATCACGGAGGAGATCGAGGACTAAAGCTCGCTGCTGGCGTTGCTGCATACCTTGGCGTGCGACATAGTCGATACATTTATCGACCGAGCGCTCTTCGACACCTGGGATACTAACAAGGATTTGCCGAGGCGTGGGCGTCAAGTTGGAGTAGTAGATGAGGATAGATGCAATGAGTTGTGCGAGGTCTTTCTGTAGGTCGACGAAGTACGGTTCGTTGAGTGAGGAGATACAGGACTTGAGCACATCGGTGCTGATGAATTCCCGGATAGATGGGGCGAGAGGTGTGTCTTGAGTTGCAAAGTCCGGGATGAGAGAACGGAAGATGCGCAAGACGACTCCGCAACATCGGCCGTCACGCATGCGGATTGCATGGGTCATGAACATCAGGAGAGGTTCGATAATGGTGGAAGAGGTGAGGCAGAATGTTCTCATAGATGGGTACGACGATGCTGCATCCTCCGCTTTGTATGTCGAAGCATCTTTGGCCGTTGTAGTGCTTGCTGCGACATCTGAAAACTGTTAGCAGAGCTCTTAGGTGAGCATGGAGCTTCTTACTCTGACGCGCAGGATCCAGAACACCAGCGGCTATCATGACCGCCGCATGAGTCAATTGGCGCAAGATACTCTCTGCTTTCATCTCATCTGTCAAATTGTCTCCGTCGGCTGCCGCAACTTGCTTTTGAGCAAGTTTCTCCCACTCCGAACTGCATTTGGCATCTATCTGTGCAAAACACGTTGCCAAGATCGGAGGTACGAAATGACCGCGTAGCTCGACAGGACAGTCATCAACCAGCAAACGAACAACGTTGAGCAGAGCTATGAGTTGGTGTGTTGACAAGCAATCTGCGTCTGCGAAGAGCGCATGCGCTAATGGTCCAGGCAGTTCATTGAAACCATAGAAATCGACATCAAGCTTGCTCATGCACCAAAGGATAGAGTAGCAAGCTTCTCTGATGGTACGGATACTTCCGCGGATGGAAGAAGCGAATCCCTCCATTGTGCTTCTTGTTCCAGTAACTCGAGCGTAAAAGTCATCCTTACTGCCAGTTGAAATACCGGCCTGCCAGAATCGGTCCGTCAAGATCCTGCTGACCAAAGGTCGCATGTCTTCAGGAAGCCCAGTCCAGTTTGCCGGATTGTGGAAAGAGTGAGCGTGACTATCATGTTAGTTCTACAGACTTTTCGGCGACCGAGATAACATACCTGAGGAATTTAAGCAAGCTTGGAAGGATGACTGGCAAAGCCTCGCGCCACAGAAGAAGCGAAACCTTGTATGTTGGTGTGTCCTTTTCTACCTTTTCTGTTGAGCAGCTCAGTAATGATTTGGTTTTTCGTAACGGAAGAGCCTGACGACGGGTAAGCACAGCGCTGGTCAGGAATGACGCTCTTCCTTACCTTCAGCCGCTCGTCCAGCTCCTTTTGAAGTGACTGGCCTTCCTCATCAAGTTGATAGAGTCCCCATTCCTCAATCTCATGAACTCTTCGGCTCACTAGGTAGTCTCGAACCTTGCTCAAGCCAAGCAAATCGGAGAATCCGCCGAATGAGGCGAGAGCATGGTCCATTTCTGGATTCTGCCACAATTGCTTAACGGGATTGACAAAACCAAGTAACTTTTCTAACCGAACGTTTGGTTCGATCTTGGAGGCTTTCAGACTGTGACTATCAGTACCCAGGAGCGGCGTATGACGGGGAAATGATTGCTTACATAATTGTGAACAGGAATGTATTGTAGGAGGTCTGTCTCTTTGTGTCTAATGCTCCTGATGAGATGATCTCGTTTACTTTCGCTTCAAGCTGCTCATACACATCCTACATATGTTAGTACTTGTTTTCTTGGGGCGTGTGAGATACTTACCAGAAGCTGATCGGGCATTTTGCTACCCAGTCTCTGTAGCTCGTAAACACTGTCGGCCTGCAATTCCTTCACCGCATCGTTGTATGCAGGGTACTCTGGGCGTTCAACATGTCTACTCGTCAAAAGCTGCTCTAGAACCTTCAACATGAAAGACACCTTCTTGTCAAGAGCCGTTGTTGAGAATGCAACGACAAGCTGGAGAATACGCTTCCGGATCATAGGATCCTGAATGATGTGAGTAAGGTCCACTGGCCGAGTGAAAAGACGTCGTACCTCGAAAGTGATTTCCATTAGACCATCACACCAAGCCTCAATATTGCCCTCCATAGCAGTACGTTCCTGCTCCTGAGTTTCCGTCAGCGTTTACTAAAACAAAGTATGGAGATGATCAACTTACATCTTCTTGGGGTCTCGATCCAGAAGCTGATCTCCATTTCATATATCCTTTCAACGCAGCTTCCACCACGGTGAAGTGTGCATCTGTGCGAAGAACAGGAATTGAGGACTTGGAGTAAAATTCGACTGTGCGGAATTAGCGATTGAATAGAGCGAGTCCTTGTACAACCTACTGGAGAACGGAGACTGTCCATCATACAGGTGCCTCATAGAGTTATCGACCTGGCTGAAGATATGATAGATAGCTTCTGTCCGCTTTTGACGAACAATGCACTCGATGATCTGTACACTGTACCGCCGATAATTACCAAGAAAGGCGTGCCGCTCAGGGATTGTGTCGATATCCTCAAGCAAGAAAATTAGTGAGGGGTCGTCCGAGTCTTCAGGGAGATTCTCGTAGCGTATTAATCTAGAGCTGCATAACTCGAGCAAAGGTGCAATTAAAGGAGTGATGGTGGGAGAATTGCCAATGGTATCTGAGCGGAAAAGTCGGGTCCAGGTAACGAGAAGGGGTATCGAAATAACAAAGCTCTGACTTTGAGCAATAGCAAGAAATAAGTTCAAAAGGTTGGGGAGATCGCAGTCTTCAGGGATGGCTGAGATCTTTTGCTCTATGAAGCTGCCGAGATTGGAGATCATCTGGACATGAGTTAGTAAGAGCAAACGTGATTTTTGGTAAGGATTGGCACACCTCTGAGAACTTCTTTGCAAATAAATACTTCTCGTCGTCAATATCCCGAGGATCAACAACTGAGTACTCGAAAAGTTTGCGTAGAAGGTCAACCATTTGGCTGGTGTACATCGGGCAAACCAGGGACAGAAATTCTTCATCCGAGAAATGTAATCTGCTGTACAAAGCATGAAGGGCTTCAACAGAAGCCTGATTCTATTAGTAAGTCTGGCAAAGGCCTGTTGAGAAAGTGGCTTACCAATTGCACCACGACACTGGGAGTTGCCAGACTCTTGCACATGTGCTGGACGCAAGATGCGCTAGAAATTGCTTTTGGAATTGCCCATGGCATAACCGACTTATAAACAGCCAGAGTCTTGACAGCACAACTCTGGTACTGCGCACTGCCCACCAAGTCATTGTCTAGACATTGATTCAGCAATTCTCCCATTCTCACCAACCAGCCTTCCTCGCCAAATCTGACCGTTGTGCCAATCTGTCTGTTTGGGAAAGCTTCTGCAAGTACAATTGCTGGTGTGAAGATCTCCACACATGCCTTGCTAAGAGCGCCTTCTCGCAGAACTGCAATTGTATCTTCTCCATTGAAAACCTCGTCGGAAAGAGTTTCCAGAACGAATAACACAAATTCCTTGTGTACCACTGATCCAGGAACCTCCCACAGCTGCACCAGAAGCTGATCCATATCCAGCCATTCTGCAGCCCAGCTTCTCTTTGCAATTTCCACCCATAATTGTGCAGTCTTGTTCCGCAGGTATAATGGGTCTTCGCTCGAAACATTCTGCGAGAGCTGCAATATCCATTCCCGCAACGTCTTGCCCTGTTCCTCCGAGTATTCTGACCATTTATGTCTTATTGCGTGCTCGAGGAGGGAGAGGGCATAGTGGCGGACCACAGGCTGCTGGCTCTTGTCGGAGGCTAGTGTGAAGCCATGGTAAGGTGCCTCGGCGTTGCTCTTTATGTTGTCCAGAAATATCGAAGCTTCTCTGCGAGAGTCGTTTGAGGAGTATGGACCGTGGACGACGTGCAGAGCTTCCTGGATCTGGGGAAGCAAAGTTGTGCTACCTCCGTTCACCTGGTTGGCACCCTCGCTCGTGCTATGCACACCGGTGGTACCCTGGCCGTTTGAAGGGCCGTTCATGGTGATCCTATTTTTCTGGGTGCGCAAGGATGGTATTATGTATTCGATAGAGCTCTTATGAGTCAAAGGTCTCGTAGTGAGAAATGGGCATCTAGATCGTGAGCTGATGGCAAGTCATGCGCGTGAATTTCGAATGGTGATAAAGAGCTCGGCGGCGCACACCAAGGAGAAGATTGATAAAGAACACCATACGAAGGCTGAAGTTTGGCTGGAGCAGAGTAGCTTGAGATGGGGTACAGCTTTGGGTTTGAGAATGACAAAGAATGGCCCTGAAAGTTGAAAAGCTGTGAGCAGAAGATGGCAAAGTCTATCTCGGCCGTCTTTGAACCTGGAGGAGGCTGAACCATGGAAGTCGGCCGCCCGCTAATTCTCCGATGGGGCAAGGCTGCCTATGTCTGAGAAGCAGCCAATCAACTGAGGGCTGTGTTTACATTGGTTCAAGGATCTTTCTTCAAGGTGTCAGGCTATCAACAGATTTATGCTTGCTTACTCTTGTGGCTCTCTCTAACTTTGTGTTGTCAACTTCATGTTCGATACATAGAATTGAGACTTTCTCATGAAGTCCCCAGCTGTAATACAATAGATATTGCAATACTGATCATCAAAATGCAGCATCGATGTCAAATGTCTTCAAAAAGGTAGCGGGATCAAGAAAGTAAATGTACAACTAAACCAAGTATCCAATTGTAGCCGCTCAATAGCTCAGTCCTGGTTACCCAAACTCCTTGTAAACAGTTCGAACTGTGGGAACAAAAATATGTGCTCATCTGGGAATTGTAAAGCCTGCTGATGCACCGTCATAACCTCATGATTTACATCACAGAGCATTTGCTCTGCTGGCACTGATCCAAATAGCCCTCTTCCTCCTCTCTACCAAGGGCCATATTTTGCCTTCTTTGAACACCGGTGACCTTGATACTGTGCTCACCCTCTACGTGCCACCATCTCAGCTTCTGGATCATTCCGCCATCTTCGTCGTCCGTGGTAATGGTCCACTTTCCAGCTGAAACTACGATCTCGCATTTGTCTTTGGGGAAGTGAAACTCTGGTAAGAAGATTTCGGTTGGCTTCTCCTCCGTACTGGGCTTATGGGCATGAAGCGTGAACGTGAAGATACAATTTCGCAAGTCGAATCCAGATTTCAGGATCTTCCCGACTGTCGATATTGGAGATGGTCGTACGTATGCCTCTGCAGCTCTGTACCCAGGCGCACTGGTGAGCTCGGGTGGCGCATCCGACGCTTTGGCTTCCGAAGAAATTGAAGGCGTTTTCAATTTGTCTTTCAGATTGCCAGGATTGACGGCCGACTCGTCTGAAAAAGCCTTCTTCGACATGGGACCAGCCTTGTTGACCAGACTGGCCGATGACCCATTTGACGGCGTAGGAGGAATTGGTGACAGTGGGAGTGGTTGATCATCTAATGAAAAGATAGACAAATCTTCTCCGTTCCATTGATCGCCCAGATGATGTTTGTTCTATACTCGTTAGATACCACTTACTCAAAGTGTTGAAGATAACATACCTCGCACATATACAACCACAAAGTATAGCCGGCCATCGAGCTGTTCTCGACGGCAAAATGGTTGGCATCCATAGCACCAGACTGGCTTGAATAATCTCCAGTCTTGTAAGCGTATTTGTCGTCCATGTCGTAAGGAATTCCGAATTCTGTCAAGACACATGGGTGGTTACCCATGTAGTCTACCCCTTCCTGTCTGATGGCGGACAATTGGTCTTTGAAACAATTCCGAATTGCGGTCTCCCCGATCTTCACTGCGAATGCCGGGCTCATATATCTTCCTCGCAAGACACCAAGAACATCGACATTCCAGTAACGATTCCACTTCTTGGTCATCAAGGTTAGACCATCGTAATAATGGGGCGCATAAACCATCTTTGGGTCGTCATCTGGAGTCCCTTTGATGCTGGGAGGAATCTCCAATGTGGGAGGCTGACAAAATAAGATGCAATCTTTATGGTGACTTCGAATGGCATCCCGATGCTTCCGGTAGTAGTCCATCCAATATGTGTTGGTGAACATTTCATAATCGAGGACTTCTCCTTTCGAGTTCTTTTTGAAGTAGTCTTTCTTCAGTAGAGTGTCAGTGCTTGGATCCCAGACCCCGTGCTGGGCCCATATGCACTCTCCCAATTTCCATCCGGGGTCTCGTTTGTACGAATACCTTGACTCATCGTAATTCGCTGGAAGCCATGCACTTTCCCCTTGCGGATCAACCAGAACTCTTCCAGACTTGTAAGGTCCCATGCCTCCAAAATCCCAGGTGTCTATTTCGCAAGCCCTTCCAGATCCAGTCAACATAGCCTGCCAGGCGGTTGGTGATGTGCCCTTCTGCAACTTTTGTTCGCTGGGAATAACGGTGATATCTTGCCAACCTATCAACCCGCGGTTTGGCTCATTCATGCTCTCCCATCCAATGACAACCTCATCCTCCAAGTCGCCCGCTTCGTGTATCCTCTTAGCCAGGTGTGCGAGAGCACCGATAAAGTGATCCTGCAAGTAGTCTTGGATATTCTTCCCATCGATGATGCACTTTGGAGCAAAGTCTCTGCCTCCGAAGAGAAGTGTGAACACGACCTGGCAAACCATTCGAGTGTAGTTCGTTGACCATATCATTTTGGGGAAATTCTCGGGTTCCGGATAGGTATTGTGTACAAGTGCAGCTTCTGTCGCTGCAAAGCTTTGGGGATTCAGTCCACACGCGTATAACGTCCACATGGGGGCTCCAGATCCGCCTGAGAATCTCGACCACTGCAGTCATTAGCAACTTTCCGCAAACCAGCCACGAAATCAACATACAACATCCTGATGCGGATCCATGAATATGTAGAAGCCATAGTTCCTTCCCAACCGCAAAATCTCAATGGTATGCTGAATCCACTCTTCATCATATATCCCAGGCCCTGCCGCCTCGATAGCTTCCCACGTAAAGACATATCTTATGGTATTGTAGCCCCAGCGCTTCAGTCGGGAGAAGTGTAGGTGCGCGTCCTCGACTGGGAAGGGTCGGGAATGGAAGTTGACTGTGTCTCCATCGAAGAAGTCCATAGGAATATGAGAGGGCTGATCTGGATTGCTGGGGTACTTGGCGTCTCCAGCCATATTGATCCCCCGAAGGGTAACTTGTCTGCCATGGTCATCTCGGAAGTGGCCGTTCTCAATCGTGAGTCTCAGCGGCATATTGTAGAATTGACAGATTCTATTTTGCGATTTCGAAATGTTCTGCTTGTCGCATACAGTGCAGAGCAGGATATTCGGAATGCGACAGGTCCTGCCAGGTCCACTTGTTTTCGTGTTCCTTGGACTCTATAGCGTTGCAACACCAGGGAACTTCCAAGGCTATGGGAGTTACGCCACTGACAATTGCGAAAGCATTAGGAAGATCTGTAACGTAAATAAAGGACTGCAGAGAAAGCAAGAGAGGGAGATGCGGTAAATGCAGCCAGTGAGTAGCAACTGTGATGTGCTGAATAACGCGAAGTGGCGGCACTCGTCGTGTGCTGCTACTCTACTGGTGACTGCTTGGATGATGATTGCATCCCGTCTCGTCGCTCTCGGAAAGGTCCCGTCGGCTCGGATGGCATACGAGCCGAAGTTCCGCCGGCAGCAACCCCATTCAGGAGTAGAACAGGGGTGCGGGATTATTGTTGTTCCGAGCCCCTCCTCATCCCATCCCACTGCAAGGATCAGACAAGGCTGTGGAAGTGGCATAGGGCAGGCAAAGCAACATGACGACGGGGACTAGCAGACTGACTATATTTGGATTCTATACCAACACTCTGCAACCACAATCACGACGCGCATAGTTCCAGAGCTTGATATATTTGACTGCGACGATCAAGTATGCTAGTCTTAGAGACAGTCTTTCGAACATGTCAGGACCAAAGGCAGCGTTGAAAGCTATTGCTGCTGCTGTAAAGGCACAAAAATATGATGATGCAGTACAAGAAGCTCAGAAGCTGCTGGCATCTGACCCGAAGAACTACCAAGCGTAAGTTTATTGCATTTCAAAGCTATACCGACATGCCCCGGGATCAACAGATTCATTGGATAGCTTTGCTGACCAGCTCACAGGTCCATTTTCCTAGGATTCGCCTTCGGCAAACTAAACAAACCTGCAGACGCGGAGAAAGCTTATGAGGCGGCTTCGAAGATCAAAGACTCAGAACCACAAGCCTGGCAGGGCCTGATACAGCTATACGAGAAGGGCGGTGGAGAGAAAACATCTGCATACCAGACAGCAGCATTGCGACTGGCCGAAATATACAGGGAGGCCGATGACAAGTACAAATGTCAAGATGTGGTGGACAAATTTCTTGCCTTCGCAAAAAGTCAAGGTACACGACTGCAGCAAAAGAAAGCTCAAGAAATAGTCTTACCCACCAGTCCAATCTATGACTACCTCGAGGGCAGAGTTCCTCACCCCGCTCATACTTATCAGCTCATGGCAACGATAACCGAATTTGAGGAGAAAGAACGTATCAATAAGGAAATCGGCGAGCGAAGAACTAGACTTGGAGCAAAGATTGGACAGGTCACCTCCGAAGTCAAGCGGGAAGTTCTTAGGGACAGCGATTTGGAGGAATTGTATACCCAGATCATCGACTGGAGCAACGACGATGAGATACGCCGGCAGTATGAAGAAAAGCTGGTACAGAGATGCGTGGAGGCATTGAGTGTTCTCTCTTATGGTCCAGAGAAGACTGAGAAACGGAAGAAGGCTCTGAAGCTTGCGAACGATATGGTCATCATTAAGCACCCATTCAAGATGGCTTGGGATATCGCGATTGAGTGGCAAGACGCAGAGAATATTCGAGACCTAGACGTCAATGTCTTGCGCGAATACTACACGTTTTTCCCAACTGCAGGGCTTGGACAAGTCTTGCGAGGATTCATGAGTAGTGAGATTTCACCGTTTGCGCCAGCGCCGCCGCCAGTCCAGAAGATGGAGACTGCTGGCTCTGATGAGAGCGAGGACGATGATGATGATGGCGGAGGAGTTGCTTTGGACGGCTTCCTGACTGGCGAGGATCGTCTACTCTTGATGACCGATGGCATTTCAGATTCCGGAAAATCGATTCTCGCCCATCGACTCATGGGAGAGTACTATCAATTTCTGGAAGAATATGAAAGTGTCGTTGAGCTCATGCGAAACGGCCGACGATTGATTGTTGAAGAGTCAAACAGGACTGGACTAAAATTTGACCACTCATCGAATGCAATTACAGCTCTTCTCGGCACGGCCTTGGTCTTCTATCAATCTCCCAAGAACCATCCTGAAGCAAAAACCCTGTTCGATGGACTTCTCGAGCGAAATCCTACGTCAACTCCGGCTTTGATCGGTGTGGGTCTGATTTATGAGGAGGAGGAAGATTACCCCGCAGCTATTGACTTTCTCGGGAGAGCACTAAAACGAGATCCGAACAATGTCCGTGTCAAAACCGAAGCTGCCTGGGTTCAGGCTCTCAATGGTGACTATGAGAGAGGGCGAGATGACTTGGAGGCCTGCCTTGCCCAGATAAATGGAAAAGACCCTCGCAATCGGGACTTGCTTGCTCAAACACAATACCGGGTTGGAATGTGCCTCTGGAACACCGACGCCACAAAAGCGGCGCGGAAAGATAGGAACGGTGCATATTCATATTTCTTGTCTGCTCTGAAGAGCAATTTGAACTTCGCGCCAGCGTACACCAGTCTTGGTATATTCTATGCGGATTACCTCAGAGACAAAAAGAGAGCACGAAAGTGTTTCCAAAAAGCATTTGAACTTTCACCATCAGAAGTAGAGGCTGCTGAGCGACTCGCCAAGATCTTTGCGGAACAAGGAGAATGGGAACTCGTTGAAGTCGTGGCACAGCGTGTAGTAGACTCGGGAAAAGTACGACCGTCACCTGGCTCCAAAAAGAAGGGTATCAGTTGGCCGTTTGCGGCACTAGGAGTTGCAGAGCTGAATAAACAAGACTACTCAAAGAGCATTGTCTCATTTCAGTCCGCTCTCAGAATTACACCAAATGATTATCACTCTTGGGTTGGCCTTGGTGAGAGCTACCACAATTCTGGCAGATATATTGCTGCAACGAAGGCCTTTCAGCATGCCGAACAATTCGAGCAAGAGGTTGAGCAACAGAAATCTGGAGAGACTTGGTTCGCGAAACATATGCTCGCGAATGTTAAGCGGGAATTGGGTGATTACGATGATGCCATTGAGGGGTACAGGACGGTTCTCCAAGATAGACCTTCTGAGTTTGGAGTTTCCATCGCCCTAATACAAGCGCTGGTGGAGAGTGCTTGGGATGGTATTGATAAAGGCTTGTTCGGATATGCTGCGGAGCGAGCATCCCAAACTATAGATACAGCTCTTGCACTAGCCCCTAGCAGACCTGACGCTTTCAATCTTTGGCGTGCTGTCGGGGATGCTTGCTCGGTATTTTCATGGATCCAAAGCCGCATTTCGGACTTCCCACATGCCAAATTAAAGGAACTCCTACAGATGGGCGATGAGAAGGATGCATATGCACTGTTTGCAGACATAGATGGAGTCGGAGTCGATGTTGTTTTCGCCAATGGTCTCTATTCTTCTGATGAAGCTGATGGGCTGAATTTGACGCGATGCTTACATGCTTCTGCCCTTGCTCAGAAACGGGCTATTCATGCATCCGCCCACGATATTCACGCTCAAGCCGTCGCATATTACAATCTGGGCTGGGCAGAACACCGAGCTCACGTCTGTCTGTGTGCAGGAATGAAGAAGCGAAGTACAAGATATTTGAAAGCAGCTGTCAGGTGCTTCAAGAGAGCTATCGAGCTCGAGGCAGGCAATGCTGAATTTTGGAACGCCCTTGGTGTCGTGACCAGCGAGCTGAATCCACGGGTTGCCCAGCACTCGTTTGTTCGGAGTTTGTTTCTCAATGAGAGAAGCTCTCAAGCATGGACGAATTTGGGTACTCTATACCTGCTGCAGAATGATTATATGCTCGCCAATGAGGCCTTTACTCGTGCTCAATCCAGCGATCCCGACTTCGCACATGCTTGGATCGGGCAGGGTCTTCTGGCTTTGTTGATGACAGGCGACACCAAAGAGGCAAATCTCCTTTTCACCCACGCCATGGAAATTTCCGAATCATCCTCTCTTATTACCAAGAAACAATACTCGCAGTCTACATTCGGTCAATTACTATCATCGAAGTCAGCCACAAGTATCACTGATCTTGTCCAACCCTTATTCGCCCTCAAGCAACTTCAGTCGATGGATCCTAGCGATATTATGTACCAGCACCTGTCAAGTCTGTTCCTGGAGCGAATCGACGACATGCCTGCAGCGCTAGAAACTTTATCCAAAATATGTACTACCGTTGAAGCAGACTACGAAGTCACTGAATCTCCTGCATCTCTTTCTCGATTCGCGCTGGCGAAGGCAGACTTGGCTCGATCTCAACTATCTGTAGGTTCATACGAAGAAGCCATCGAGAACGGCGAAACCGCTTTACAACTCAGTGCAGAGGACGCGGGCAACGAACTAACAGCCGAGTCACGCCAGAGATGTAGATTATCCGCGCATCTCACAGTCGGTCTCGCACAATACTATTCGCAAGACCACGAAGCAGCTTTGCAGTATTTCATTCCCGCCCTCGAAGAGTCAAGCGGAAATCCCGATGCCGTCTGTCTCCTCGCCCAAGTTCTCTGGGCTAAAGGCGACGAGGAATCCCGAGAAAAAGCTCGCGACCACCTCTTCAGTTGCGTCGAAAAAGATCCCGAGCACGTCCATTCCGTCCTCTTGCTAGGTATCATCGCCCTCCTTGACAACGATGATGATAGTCTCGAAGCGGTTACCTCCACCCTCCAAGATCTTCGCACCACCCACACCATCAGTGATCTTGAACAAGCACGAGTCAGCGAAGTCCTCCGCGCCATCGCCGCATTGTCAAACGAGGACCCAGACCAACAAGTCTTGACTGAGATTCAAACCGATGTGTTCCTCCACCCAAATCAACCTCATGGCTGGAACCGACTGGCGGAGCTCGAAGGCGATGGATACACAGCGGAGATGGCTGTGAAGACTGCTCTGAAAGCCATTCCTCCTCGAGGCGAACTCAACGCAGAGGATCTGGCGAAAGCGTTTGCGGGTACGGGTAAGATTGCTGGGGCTCAGCAGGCGGTAATGATTTCGCCGTGGACTGGGTATGGTTGGAATGCTCTTGGGGAAGCTGTAGCTGGGAGAGGGTAACGAGTGCTATGAATTACGACTTTTATGTCTCGTTATACGGATAGAAGTTGATGGAATTAAAAGTCATGGAAATAGACAAATCGTTTGAGAAGATGCGAATTCCTCCGGGACGTGATTCTTCGGTCCTTGTCGCGATCAGTAATGCGTGGAGTCTTACTTATCGGTCGAAGCATTAACTGGTTTGGTGCCGCCATGGAGGCCGTGTTATGCCGATGCGTTTAGTAGTCCGAGTCGAGATGTAATTTGGAAATGTGGCTGAGTGAGGAGACATTAGCAGGTGTGACTAACATATTTGGCCTTCAGGGGGGGTAAGTACGAGATATCAGAACCACCAGTAGTCTTCATTGTCCCCTTCCTTAGGCTTCCACAATTGTTTTATCGACCTTCATTACGAGTCAATGCATCTGTTTCTTTGCTATCTCATTATCTCCATATCCATCTCTCTTCAAATTCACCATGGAATCATCCTTCAAGTGAATAAAGGTACTCCATATTTCAGTCTTAACCTCAACTCATAGACCATCCCAAGTATACCAGTACAAAGCAATTGAATCCCGTTCTCCCCTATTTCCTATGACTCTAGAAGTTAGAAGTTAGAACTGGCCTGCTAGTTCCGGGTTCATCTACCGAACAACCCAGCAAGTCTGTTTGATATGCAACACTAGTGTCATCCTTCCTCCCCCACACGACTTCGCCCCGGACTTCTATGAGTCCGGAAACAATCCTGTGGGGAACCAGGGGCTGTTTCGAGGATCCAGATCTTCAGTTCTCTGCCGAAAATTATTTCCTGCGATATGATGGGTGTGGCGAAGCGGCGGAGTTTGGAAATTGCAGTGCAAGTTGTTGTCGTTGCGAGGTCATGCATCAGCCAGGTACCGCGAGTCCAGCTGCTAGCCCAACTGTATCTCTGACTTCTTACGCTCGTTAAGAGTTGCTTCTTTGGAGGATTAAGGTTGAAATTGAGAAGACAAGCATTCAGCTAGTTGGTCCAGAAGATGGAAGCTTCGTAATCTGCTCCATGGCCTGTCAATCTTATATGGTTCTAATTACACAGTAAAGTAGACGCAGCTTTGGTTCAACTACTCCAGACTCCTGAACTTCCTGCAGCTCCAACTTGACAAGTTGAGATCATCTTCGCAAAGAAGGTAAAGAAACATCGTACTCGAATCCAATGGGATTTCTTACCGAGGGGAAGCAAACATAAGCTTGTTCTCGATAAATTAAGTTGCCGTCAAGATCGGTGGCTGTCCTTGAAACAGTGGCGGCCCGTCACTTCTGCATCTGTTAGCCGATGCTCGCCGACTACTTTTAATACTTCAAGCATCTCGTGGCCAGTGCTTGCACATCAAGCACCCTGACTGAGCATTAGAAAGCACGATCGTTCATTGGCACGCATGGAACAGCCCTGTTGTCCATTGATGGAAGATTTAAGGTTGAGAGAAAGGTGAATGATGTGGATGTTTTTGCGCTCCGAGTATATTAAGTCAACCCTGTTTGGGTTACATCGCTTCAATCTCCTCCTCTTCTATCTTCCATTTCTTCTGAATTCTGACAATATATGTGTTGCTCCTCGTCATCATTGGAGCGCAAGGAGTAGCTTGCCGAATGTTTGTCTATCGGCTAATTGCAATCCCCATCAGACGAAGCTTAGCTTTTGCGGTTAGCATGCAATTGGAGCAGATAATTTTCTCCACAGAGAATGTCCAATATATCCTGTACATCATCATGAGAGATCGAGTCCTTCTCAGTGAGGAAGGTGTAGCTGTTTACAATACCGTTCCTATAAAGCTGTTCAGTATTCCGCGCTTTAAAGAACATCTGAGGACTCAGGCCAGACCGTCTTTCGCTTCGTCTTGTTTACATTCATCTCCATTCTTTGTTCTTCTCAACTTCCAAACTCAACATGTTGAACATTGCCCAGGCTGCCCTCCTGGTAGCGGCATTTGGCTCGGGAGTCTCTGCCCAAGCTGCTCTTTATGGCCAGTGTGAGTTATATCTCTCGACTGAGATACCTAGATCTAGAATGCTGACTAGCAAACAGGCGGCGGTATTGGATTCAGCGGTGCAACAACCTGTGTCTCGGGATCGACATGTACTCAAATCAACGAGTACTACTCCCAATGTCTCGCAGGTAGTGGCAACAGCGTAGCAACAACATCCAAAGCCGTCTTACCAGCAACAACCCTCAAGACATCAGCAGCCACCTTATCCACTGTCGTTACAAAAGCAGCCGCCTCCGGTCTCGACGCAGCCTTCAAAGCCAAAGGAAAGAAATACTTCGGCAACATCGGCGATTCAGGAACCCTCAGCAACGCCCAAAACGCCGCCATCCTCAAATCCGAGTTCGGTCAGTTGACCCCCGAGAACAGCGGGAAATGGGACGCGGTCGAGAAATCCAGGAACAGCTTCACATTCTCCGGTCTCGACACTCTCGTCAACTTCGCCACCTCAAACGGCAAGCTCGTTCGAGGCCACACTCTCGTCTGGCACAGCCAGCTCCCATCATGGGTCTCTGCTATCACGGACAAAGCCACCCTGACAAGCGTCCTGCAGAACCATATCAAGACCGAGATGGGTCGCTATGCAGGCAAGATCTATGCTTGGGATGTCGTCAACGAGATCCTGAACGAGGATGGGAGCTACCGCTCTTCTGTCTTCTACAACGTCATCGGTCCCAACTTCGTCAACATTGCTTTTGCAGCCGCTAGAGCTGCTGATCCAAAGGCGAAGCTTTATATTAATGACTACAACCTTGATACTGCTACATATGGAAAGACTACTGGTATGGCTAATAAGGTCAAGGCTTGGCTTGCGGCTGGTGTGCCGATTGATGGTATTGGATCGCAGACTCATCTGGGTGCTGGTGGTGGAGCAGCTGTTGCTGGTGCTTTGAGCACGCTTGCTGGCTCGGGTGTCAGCGAGCTTGCTATTACTGAACTCGATATCGCGGGTGCTGGGAGCACTGATTATGTCAACGTAAGTTCTGCAGCTGGAATTTCTCTCATCTTCGATCGCTTGAATTCTTACTGACTTGATGACATAGGTTGTCAAAGCCTGCCTTAATCAGGCAAAGTGTGTTGGTATCACCGTCTGGGGTGTCCGAGACTCTGTAAGTGTCGCCGATCTAATCTCCTACAACCATTTTCTGATCATATTTTCCCTGCAGGACTCGTGGCGTGCAAGCAGCACTCCCGTGCTTTTCGACTCCAACTTCAATAAGAAGGCTGCTTATAATGCTATCATGGCTATCCTTTGAGGGAAAGCCTGCACGCATGAATCGACACCGGCCCGCCGTTGGGTGGGAAGTAGCACTGGGATACTTTCTCCATACATCAAAATCTCGTCGGCTCTCGACTATCTTCTTCATGCAGCTTGAAGCAGCGCACTTTCGGTCTTTTGTACATACATTATCTTCTCATACATACATAACAACTTACTTTTCTTCAGAACCAAGAACTTGTCCGTGCAGTGAAGTCCTCCCAATCTAGGTATGTCACTAGTTCAGCTTTCGCAATACGGGATGAAACCTCGATCGAGTTGGTCTTGAAAATACGTGACTGATGCTGGCACAATTTGCGTCTTTGAGTTACCGTTCCAAGCTTCTGGGCACTTAAAAAGAGCGCCGGGAAGCGGGTGATTGTAACGCTCGCTGTGAAACTGCATGGACTTCTCCAAGTCAATCTATAGAGCTGACCTCAGAGTGAAAGACGGTGTGCTTTGGATTCTGATTTGTGGAGGTGCGGGTGCGATCGCTGAGCACCTTATGTGGTAGAGAAATTGCGCGGGATCTTAGTGAGGGAGGAATCAGATGTGTAACAAGATTTGTCCAAGCCTCTTGCCATCAATGATTAGAATGAAGATGAAGGAGGTATCTGATACAGGGTATAAAACTGCTCTCTCTCATGCTTCCAATCTCAAACTCCACAGAATACAGTCACACCTTCTGTCCCACTTCGCCGTGCCAGGACCGAGCCATACTTCTATTTCGATACAGCCTTAGCCTTTCCAATGGGAAGCTGGAGACCAGTCGAGACTTCTTGAGGTGTCACATGGATACCGGTCGAGTGACCCTCGATGACCTCACCATCCGGCCTCTTGAACTCATGGCTGAATTCCCATACGACGAGCTTCTTATCAATCCAAGTCCCGCTGACGCAAAGTCTTTTCTCCTCGTACTTTGAAGTCAGTCCAAGGGGACCCGAAAGTCGGGCAGCCGCTGCGTAGCAATAGTTGTTGGGGTCGTTGCAGGGAACGCCGAGACTACCAACAACTTCAATTGACCAGCGGCCTGTTTTCGATCCTTTGACGTGGATAATCTTCGTACCAGCATGCATACAACAGGCTAGGATTGCATAGGTGGTAGATTGAGGCCCAAACCAATTAACCTGACCCAGGCTTTTCAGACGATAGACCCCGCCGTCCAAGCTCAAATCAGCCAGAACTTTCTTGTCCTTTGTTGAGTAAAGACGAACATGCTCGTCGTAACTTCCGGTTAGCAGGAGCTCTTCATCCGCGAGCGAACTGGGAGTCAAGGGAAGAATTGCGGTGACTCCAGCATCATGAAATATGTGAGTATGTGATTTCTTCTTCTCCATGCTGTACGAATGTTGTTCTTTGTGTCCGAAAGAGACGATATCTTGGATGAGATAACCTCCATCGCCTCCAGAATAAATAGTTAACGGATCCCTAGCACTCACGGCGCAGCACCACGCATTATCTGGTGTGTTTGCATATCTGAGCTGGTGCATATTGATTGGTTCGCCATTATTGAGTAGATCGACAGTGAAGTCATTGAGGCAGTAATTCATAAGGTATATTCCTCCATCGTCAGTTGTGGCTGAGATGAGTGGCCCATGGTGTGGTGCTTGTGCAGGAATGAATTGGAAAAAGGTGATGATTGTTGTCTGCGAGAAGACCTGGGCTTTGAAGAGAGGGTGAATCTTTATTTCGTGAACATCGTCTTGCTTAGCGTATGGATGACTGCCAAAGACCTTTTCCTTTACGTAGTAAAAGGACACAACTCCAGTACTTGAGACAGCCGCAAAATAATCTTTTTCTGCACCCCCAAGGAAGTGTATATCATAAATGCCAGAGTCGCATTCGATGGTATGAAGCACTTCTCTGCATGCTTGTTAGAAACGGCAGGACCACAGTGATCGACCGGAAGACTGAAACAGCCAGCCGGGAATTGAAACGCACTTACAACTTATTGTTGACAGATGAGAGTTTAAGAAGACTCAAAGATCCTTTCCGCTTCTGTGCCTTGGGGTCATCACCTCCAGGTGTGGTGGGATCCGCCGCAGAGCCCTCATCGGCCTGGTGTTTACCAACTTCATCATTTTGTAATTCGTATGTCCCTACGACAAGAAGGTTACCACACCAGGGTCCGGACTTTGGTATGAACTCAATGCAGCTTGGCGGCCTTTCGAGGATGAATTCCGACAACTCTCTGATGGATGTGTTTTGTGTTGCAGCATGAGAATCGTCTCTGCCAGAGGCCATCTCGACAAATGGGGACCAAGACAGAGTATTTTTAATCCGCAGATCGATTATCAGTGATCAATTGCAATCTCTATTGGGCTCGCGATACATGCAAACAAAGCCATGGACAGGAAACAAAGAAAGTTGAAGGTTGAAAGTTCTTGAAGCGGATTAGCCGAATCGAGAAGGCCCGAGCGCTTAGCGTGACTGCCTCATCACTAAACCAACTTCCCCATTATCAAACCTTCCTTACTCATCATCATTTGTCTGATTTTGACTTTCGAAAGCAGGCGTAAAGCATGCAGTATTGGTGACAAGATATGACACGAGTCTTTGTTGGAGCTCAGCGCATGTTTGGGTGCCTGAAATCGTGTTTCAGTCCATGGCCCTTTGATCACGGATTCACGTCTTAAACGCGGGACCCCCAGGACCATTAGGATTAGGGGGTTCTATCCACGGTATACACAAATACATACAACATGGCGATCGGACGTGGAGGAAATGCAAATGTCGCAAAAAGTACAGGATACTTATCTGATGATTCGGATTTCTATGGTACCTCTTAACCAAGCCCAACCTGAACTGGCAACGCTGACAGACTCAGGCGACGAAGCTACCAAGCATGAGCTCGAGGCAAGAGCGAATTCGTTCGATGCCGAAGAATGGCACAAAAACAGATCGCCCTCACTCATAGAGCTTGCTCGTGAAAATATGGCAGCTCAGAAACCGGAAGAGACCTCCGTCACGCTTTATAACCCATATGAAGGTGACTTGTATGCGAAACAATTAGGCGAGAGTGTCGATGACTTTGTCCAGAGGCTTCCACCAGCAACAACTCCAGCTACCGAGGTCAACCCCTGGATCTTTCTTGCCAACCCATATCGCAAAGTCTCGAAGAACAAGTACAGCGAAGCGAAGCTTGCGGATGAAGCGCCACCAAACGATTGCGCCAATCTGGCCGAATTTGTTGTTCGTGGTAATCAGATTCTATGTCAGCTAACGGACTTGCGACACGATATGGAGAGGAAGAACCCTGGAAAAGCCAAGGGGACAATCACCAAAGCTCTTAATGCCCGGAGAGACGAAATAGTAAAGGAGCTACTGGCAACGGCCGTGGAGCTGCATGTCACTACTGGCAAGGTGAGTTTACATTTCTCTGGGAAGTCTCACGACATTGAAACTAGCTGACACAAATAGTGGATGATCTTCCCCGGGCCCGAAGAGGTTAATGAAGTGTGGCATGTTGTCGCAAAAGCTACTGCAAACAACCAGCTAGGAATTTCCTCAAAGGTTGCACCAGATAGTGGAGATGATAGAAAAGGTCGACTTGTTTGCATTTATACGGAAGACTTTAGAGACATGGATGATGTTCGCCGAGTTCTTCTCAAGCTGAAGGATCTTGGCCTGGTCCTGAAGAGCAAAGCAATTTTCTACAAGTGTGGTGAGTACTCAAAACATTTACAGCACACGTAGATGGTTACAATCTATGCCGGATACTAAACATGGTGCAGATGCCTGGACCTACCTGAATATCACATCCACGAACGAGTACAACATCAAGGCGTCCATGTATAGTTCGAAGGAATTGCTTGAGGCGAAGGATGGCAAGGTGGAAAGCTACTTCTATCCGAAGAAGAAAGATAAAAACGGTGATTAGCGTCGTGTTGATATAGAGTAATTTCTGCTTCTAGATACCATTTGCTTCAGTTCAGGACCAGCTGCTCAGATCCTTCCAATCTTGCTAGCAGACGAGCGATCAAGAGTCTTAGTGACATGCGCAATTAAGTCCCGTGTCCTGTTACGATAAAAACTTACATCAAGTCAGGACTAGAAATACAATTCGCAACAATACTTCCATGTAGTCACATGAATGAATTGATGACTTTCACATGCTGTGAAACATTAATGTCAGGGGGCGGCCCGGGGAGATTCCGGCAGCTGTGGGCAGTGCCAAAGTCCCGGCGGTCTAAACCCATCCCTCCACCTGCAGATTACGTAGGTAGCAGGTAGCTCCAAAAGTTGCGATGGGCTGGCATGGCACGCGCAACTTTCTTTAGACACCGAGACCTTACTTACGAACGATGCCGACTAACTTTTGATCCCACTTTTCTCTTCGCTCTCCCTCTCCCCTCTCCTCTTTTGTGCTCCCAGTCTATCTGTATACATCTCCTCCATCACGATGTCCTCCTACCTCCGCAAACGCGGCAAAAAAGACCCTCCTCCCCCACGCGACGACTCTCCCGCCAAAGCCGAAGAAGTACGACTCGCGCCCATCTCGAAGATCATCCACGATGACAGCGAGCATCCGCACAAGCACAAAAAGCAGAAGACGAAAACGAAGCGCAGGAATGGCCTCATTTTCGTGCTGGGGGGGCTGTTCGGTATCCTGGTTGCGGGCTTCTTTGCGGGGAGGAGCGACCTGATCGATTTCCCGGAGTTTGGGGATCTGAGTATGGATAGTTTGATGGATGTGCTGCCTGCGGGGTTTGTAAGCGATGCGAGGGATTTGGCGGTATGTATACTCGAGTCTGTTTGGTTCTTGGGGAAAGGGCAGGGCTAACAGGTTTGCAGAAAGGGGAAAGGGAGGCAGTCAACTACGATTCCTTCTCGGTCGGACTGAAGCTCGTTTCGCAAGGAGTGCGTGCTAAACATCCTGTTATTATGGTTCCTGGTGTGATTTCCACTGGTCTTGAATCATGGGGAACAACGAACAGCTCGAGGCAGTACTTCAGGAAACGGCTATGGGGGAGTTGGAGCATGATGCGAGCTCTGGTGCTAGACAAGGAGGGCTGGAAAAAACATATCATGTTGGACAAGTTCACCGGACTCGACCCAGCAGGTGGCATCAAGTTACGGGCAGCGCAAGGATTCGATGCTGCGGACTTCTTCATAACCGGGTACTGGATTTGGAATAAAATTCTCGAGAATCTGGCGACTATTGGGTATGATCCTGATAATTCGTACACGGCGGCGTATGACTGGAGGCTATCATACAAAAACCTAGAAGTCAGGGACTCGTATTTCACGAGGCTGAAGACGTACTGCGAGATGGCATATAAGACTACGGGCCAGAAAGCTGTACTGGTGTCGCATTCTATGGGAAGCCAAGTGCTCTTTTACTTCTTCCACTGGGTCGCGGCCGAGGATGGAGGAAACGGTGGAGATGATTGGGTCGACAAATACGTTGGTTCCTGGATCAATATCAGTGGCTGCATGCTTGGAGCTCTAAAAGGACTTCCCGCTGTGCTTTCAGGCGAGATGAAGGATACTGCCCAACTCAACGCCTTTGCTGTCTACGGCCTCGAGAAATTCCTGAGTCGGGAAGAACGAGCGGAAATCTTCAGAGCCATGCCTGGTATCAGCTCTATGTTGCCAATTGGCGGAAACGCTGTCTGGGGCAATATGACATGGGCACCAGATGATGCCCCTGGCCAGAATATCAGCTATGGCGCATTTCTGAATTTCAAACATTACAATGGAACCTCAGAATATCGGAATTTGACCGTGGAGGATAGTATGGCTTATCTGATGAATACTACGGAGCAGTGGTATCAGGATTCTGTTCGAGGAAGCTATTCACATGGCGTTGCGCACACCACTGCGGAAGTGGAAGCAAACGAGAAGGATCAGAGGAAGTGGATCAATCCTCTGGAGACCAGACTTCCACTTGCTCCTAATTTGAAGATATACTGCTTCTATGGTAAGTACTCAACCTACAAATCATGCATAAATGCTCATATAAACAGGAATCGGCAAGCCAACCGAACGTTCCTACTTCTACCGCACCGACAAGAACCCCCTCTCCTCACTCAACATCACAATCGACACAACACTCATCCAACCCGCCTCCAATATTGACCACGGCGTCATCCTCGGCGAAGGCGATGGCACCGTTGGCCTCCTCTCGACCGGCTACATGTGCAACAAAGGTTGGAACATCCACCGGTACAACCCTGCCGGCGTGCAAGTCAAAGTCTACGAGATGCCTCACGAGCCCGACCGGTTCAGTCCGCGTGGTGGCCCGAATACAGGAGATCATGTCGATATCCTGGGGAGACAGAGTCTGAATGATCTCATTCTGAGGGTAGCTGCTGGAAAAGGGGAGGAGATTGGGGAGTATGTGGTTAGTAAGATTCGGGAGTATGCGGACAATGTCAAGGTCTATGAGGAGGAGGAGTATTTGTGACGAGCTTGAATGTCTCTACCTCCACATACACGACCGTGAGAGAGAATGATGATTGAAGAGCGAGGGAACCATGCATTTCAAGGTGTTCGGCTTGGAGGCTGGGTGGGGTTATTCGGCTGGCTAGCTGACTGGATGGAGTGCCTCCTAATCATTGATTGATGGATGGAATGAATTGATAGATTTATACCCTGGAGTAGTGAGTGGAGAGGAATGATTCTTGGGTGTCCATAGAGCTAGACGTACTTAATGCCATGTTTCTGATCGAAGGAGGTCTTCCGAACCTCGCTGACCATTTTGCTCACTTCAAATCAAGGCCGGCCCATCCATGTCCAGGGCCACAGAGAGGGGAGCTGATCGTCAACGGGATGTGCTTCTCAAAAGAAGGTCCCTCCCGCCGCTAAACTCAGTCCACCACCCCGCACCTCAGCATACAGCTCCCAACCTACCCAAGAATCCTCTCTGCCCATACAGAATAATTCGCCTTAGATGCGAAAAGGTTATTGGTTTATACCTGCTCACAAGTCACGAACGAAGCAACCCTCACTCCCAAACACGAAACCAGCAAACTCTTTTTCAAGGTACGAAAGTAAGATTCTCAACAAGAGAAACCCACCCCCATGCCGCAACCAAGCCGCACCCGCATCCCAGGAATCAACAACTCGCTTCGCCCCTCCAATAATCACCAACTGTCAGTTCTATAGCCCATGCAGGAGCAAGGCGGTCCGACGTAAGAATGTTCGGAAGCACGTCTCCTCTCCGCGAAGCCTTGTGATGTATGCCTGTGGCGTTGGGGGGCATGCACCTCGTGCAGCCTCATGGCGTTTTGAGCGGCCGCACTGGGTTTCTGACCAGTAAGGATGTATGCCTTCGTATTGTGCTAGAAATTATGTTTGTGTGCAGGGGATGTGTATGGGCATGGTAAAGATGCAGTTAGGTTGATAGGTGCGTTTTGCGAAATGTTGGTATGCGGTCTTGGAGCTGTTCGTACGGACATTTGCTCGATCGAGATGGGATTATGTAGGGGCGTGGGGTATGAGTTGTTGTTGGAAAGACAATGTATGAAAAAGGTTTACCCCTCCTTGGGTCAGATCTACTTTTTCATCTTCCTAGGTCTCGATGCAAGCTTGTCACTCTTAGAAATTAGTGACTATCCTCTCTTTGAGCTTCTATTTGGATCCCTTGGATCTCCTAGATTCGCATAGGGCATCTGGTCTTGCTTGTACTACACTGCCGGATATGACGGACAGCCAAGCACCGGTCATAGAGGCTGAAGCTGATGATTATGATTCCAGCCTTGAGAATGCGAGTCTAGCAAGCTCGACGACGAGTATTGCGTCTACGATCTTCAAGTATAGGTCTGAGAATGGAAGGACATATCATGCCTACAAGGTAATCTAGAAAATCAGATACAAACAATGGAGAGAAATCGAAGCTAACATATATCTAGGATGGCGCCTATGCATTTCCCAACGACGACACAGAGCTTGATCGCCTAGATCTCCAACACCATCAATTCTCAGTAACGTTCGACGGGAAACTATTCCTTGCTCCCATCCCGAAAGACAAAGTCTTGCATCGGATCCTAGATGTTGGAACTGGGACAGGAATATGGGCAAGTCCCTTTCCTCTCCCCATCAAGCCGATGCTCTAACAAGCCATGCCCAGGCCATCGACTTCGCAGACATGCATCCACAATCACAAGTCTTCGGCATAGATCTCAGCCCCGTTCAACCAGGCTTCGTGCCTCCCAATCTGTCATTCCAAATCGACGACATCGAAGAACCATGGACATACGGCCAGAAATTCGATTTCATCTACAGCCGAATGATGGTAGGATCGCTGGCGAACGTAAAGCGATTCTTCGAACAGACTTTCGAGAACCTAGCACCGGGCGGGGTTTTAGAGATGGCGGATATTGCGTACCCTGCGAAATTGAACGGTGGTGATATCCCGGAGGATTCGCAGTTGTATAAATGGTGCCTTGATCTCTCCTTTCACTCCTATCATTTTCCCTGATATCTCCACAGTGAGCTGTGCTAAGCTCGTCTTCACAGGTCCATCTTCTTCACCGAAGCCTGCGCTAAAGCCGGCCGTAACGCCAACTGCGCACGCCTCTACAAGACCCAGATGGAGACAGCAGGCTTCACCAACGTTGTGGAGAAGACGCTCATCTGGCCCACCAATCGCTGGCCGAAAGATAAAAAACTCAAAGATATAGGGATGTGGACGCTTGAAAATCTGGAGAACGGACTGGAGGCTCTTTCGACGGCGCTGTTTACGAGGTTTCTGGGCTGGCAGAAGGAGGAGTTGGACTTGTTTCTTGTGGGCGTGAGGAAGGAGATGAGGGATACAAAGTTTCATACTTACTGGGATATGTGAGGGTTCCCTGCTCTTAGTTGGCAAGTCTTGATGCGAACAGGACGGTAGTGCTAATCTGATCGTGTAGTATTGTTGTTTATGGGACGAAACCGGAGTAGGCAGACTTTTGGCATGTGCAGCACATTACGATGCACGACTCATGAAGGATCATGTTGTGTGTTACTCTTTCAAAAACAAAATTATTACAATCAATCTAGCTTGTCGAAGTTTGGGCGAGGCAAGTTAGGTTCCTATTTCACAACTCGCTTGTTTTGGTTGCAATGCTCTTGGAAGCGAGCAAAAAAGGGGCGCCGATTGTCGTGAAAGGCTCGCAGAGAAATTGCCTCCTTACTGCAGAAAAGTAGCTTCACCTTGGTGTCATGGAAATGGACTCGCTAAACCTTGGACGATCTTTCACACCACAGAATCTGTACTCCTGACCACCGGTAGATATGTTCTGATGGAGCAATCACGTGATTATTTAGTATCCAGAATTAACCGGCTTCTCTGTGGGACTCCCCCTGGCAGAGTATGGTCCTGTGTAATTGTTTTCTTAATACTGCTTTTTGAGATAAGACAGTGCTGCTGCTTCAAGACCTTCTACTTGAAGTCACAATGTTGCTTAGTCATTGACACGGTAAGGTACCTCACCTCGCTCACCTCCACTCTTGTATCGCCGATCCATCCAATAAAACGTCATGAGATGCACAACGCACCTCGAGATAAGAGCTCACCTCGAGATAAGAGCTCAGGATTATCGGAAGTCCGATATATCCCAGCTATCGGTATGAATTTGCTGCCTCTTTATCGATGGAGGGGTATCGTGCAGATACCGGCGATAAGTAGGTAGGTACGTGAGATGCTGGGGGCTACCTGGCAGTCGCTGACGCCATTGAGCGCCGAGAGTGGATGAGTATATATACATTTGTTTCATCGTCTATCCTCTTTTTGATCTAAAGATTGGACTTTTTACTTTGTGTCAGAGGTCTGCCTAGAATAACGAAGGACTTTCAGAATGGGAGACGCGGGGCCGACGAAAGGGACTGGATATCGGCTTGGTGTAGATGTGGGGGTATGCTTCGACCCACTCGCGATCCTCTTCATTTCTCTTGATGTTGAAGAAAGAATCTGTTAATGACGTTATCATACAGGGAACATTCACAGATGTTTGTGTCTTCACTCCAGAAGGGAAGACCGTCCGAACGAAAGTTCCATCGACGAGTCATGACCAAAGTATCGGTGTCAAGAATGGGATCTTGAAGGCGAGAGAGGAGTTGAAGAGCTTGTATGGTTGGGAGGGACAGTTTGAGAGTATACATCATGGGACGACTGTTGGTGAGCTTTTTATTTCCATTCTCCGGTTTATTCGAGCCTTTCGGTTGTGATGCTCTTGAGAACTATTATCTTCGAAGCACATTCCTTACATCATTTACAGGTACAAATGCAGTCCTCGAGGGTAAAGGTGCCCGAACAGCTCTCATCGTCACAGCCGGCCACAAAGATGTCCTCTCCGTTCGACGCTCCCAGATTCCGGGTGGACTGGGCGCATGGATCAATTTTATCCCGCCAGCACCCATCGTCCCTCTCGAAAGCACCGTGCAATGCCACGGGATGATGTCTTCCACCGGCGAGATCGTCACACCGATCAACGAGACGCAACTCCGCGAAGATCTCATGCATCTCAAGAAACAGAAACCTGAAGCCGTGACGATCAGTCTTCTCAATTCTTATCAGAATGCAGCCCATGAGAAGACCGTGGCGAAGATTCTTAGAGAGGAGTTGGGACATGAAGTGGAAATCGTGTGTTCGGCTGATGTATTGCCTGAGGTGGGAGAATATGAGAGGACGGTAACGGCGAGTGCAAATGCGATCGTTAAGCCGGTCGTGAAGAAGTATCTGTCAAATCTGTCGATGTTGCTGAAGGAGGATAGTGAGACGATTAGAATTCTGAAGAGTGATGGTGGATTGACGACATTGGATCTCGCTGGAGAACTGCCGGTGAACATCTTGATGTGAGTATCCCCAATGGTCAATCATACCCAGTATGCTGAAAGGTACTAGGTCAGGTCCAGCTGGTGGAGTTCGAGGAGTAGCAGACGTGGTTGCCAAGAAGACCAAGTACCGCAATCTGATCACTTTGGATATGGGCGGCACTTCTACAGACTGTGCCCTTATCTCCGACGGAAGCCCAGCCTTGCGGCGCGAAACAGCAGTAGATTCTCTGACTGTTCGAGCACCGTCAGTGGATGTTCAGTAAGCCTTCTTGTACCCGAGTGTACGAACTCTGAATACTGATAATATGCTAGAACAGTCGGAGCTGGCGGTGGATCGATCGCACAATACGTCGAGCTCACTTCAACTCTACGTGTGGGACCAGAATCCTCGGGAGCCAATCCTGGACCAGCATGCTATGGTAAAGGGGGAATGAATGCTACCGTCACAGACGCGAATGTTGTGCTCGGCTACTTGCCCGACAAACTTTTGGGAGGAGCTTTCCCTCTCGATATTGCAGCGGCAACTACTGCAGTTGAAAGTGTTGCAGGTCAAATGGGTCTCAGCACCGATCAAACAGCTCAGGGAATATACAACCTAGTCAACGAGCGAATGTACAATGCTCTTCGAAATGTGTCCGTAGAGCAAGGATATAACCCCGAAGACTTCTCGCTCGTAGCGTTTGGAGGAGCTGGGCCTCTTCATGCTAATGCTGTGGGTAAGTTGCTTGGAGCTTGGCCCGTAATCATCCCCCCAGCACCTGGTGTTCTATGTGCTCAAGGAGACGCGACGACAAAATTGAGCCATGAACAGTCCGCTTCGTATATCAAACTTACCACTGACGCAAGTCCAACCGAGCTCTGGGAGTCGCTCCAGAAGTTGAAGGAAGGCTGCAACGAAGTCATGTACAAAGCATTGGGGAGTGGCTCATCTACAATACTCACGACAACATTCGAAGCGGATCTCCGTTATAAAGGACAGGCACTTACTCTGAGCATTCCATTCTTGGAAGAAGAATTGAAGCTCGAACCGGCGGCATTCGTCGAAGCAGTCAAGAAGCGATTCGACGCAGCACATGAGCAACAATTCAGCTTCAGCCTCCCCTCCTTCGCGCTTGAAATCATGCGGCTCGGTGCGATCGTAACAGACGGTTCCCCAGACATGGAGATCACTTCTATCGAAACATCCGGCAATGCAGGCGAAACTCCTCCAGACAGTGCTATTGTCAGTCGCAAAATGATAAGCACAGAAGGGGAACGAGTCGAAGCAATTTTCTGGGACAGAGCGAAGATCTCAAAGTGTGGCTACAGAGTAAATGGACCATGTGTGATTTCCGAGATGGACTCCAACACACTTATCCTACCTGGATTTTATGGCGAAATCGATTCTTATGGCAACATCCTCATCCACCCTCTGGAGAGCACCAATCTGACTAGCGATATTGCCGATCTCGACTGGAACACTGCCCAGAAATTGGTTGATGACTCGCCACTGATCCCAACACTCATCTCCTCGTCTCTACAATCAATCAGAAACGAGATGGATACCTTAATGCTCCGATGCAGCATGTCACCAGCAATTCGGGACCAGCAGGATGAGTTCAACGTCATCACGAACAAAGAAGGCAAGATGTTGGTTGGCCAGTTTGGTAGTTTTATCGGGCAATTCCTCGATTCGTGGAAAGGGACAATTGAGGAGGGTGACGTCTTCGTCACCAACGACGTGTATGAAATCAGTGGAGCGGTCACTCACCTCAACGATGTGATTGTCCTACTCCCCATACACTACAAGGGCGATATAGTAGGCTGGGCTGCCAATTTTGGGCATATGACGTGAGAAAAACATAGATAATTTACCAGGGCGTCTCAGCTAACATCGAACAGGGATGTCGGCGGGAAAGTGCCGGGAAGCATGTCCATCAACGCCACATCTATCTTTGAGGATGGACTGCAGATACCAACGGTCAAGCTATATTCCAAGGGCACTTTCAATTCTGCGATGGTAGATGTTTTCTGCCGAAACTCTCGTCAGCCAGACTGGTTCCGAAGCGATTTAACTGCTTTGGTAGCTGCCTGTCGTACTGCTGCTACGAGAGTCTGTGAGCTGAATGAGAGATTCGGTCCCAAGTGAGTTAATCGTGATTGTCTCTTCCACACCCATTTTATTCCCACACTTATCCTCCCGGATTTCACTAATTCTGTACAGTGTATACACCGCGTCTTGCAACGAACTTCTCGCCAGAAATCGATCCGGTATCCAGAAATTGATCGACACTCAAATCGGTACCGAGCCCTCCACTTTTACCGATTTCGTAGACGACGACGGCCAAGGTGTCGGTCCATACGCAATCACTTGTACAATGCAGAAGAAAGGCGGTAAGCTCGTCTTCGACTTTTCAGGAACCAGCCCTCAGAGCGAAACATCAATCAACTTTTACCTGTCAACGACAATGTTCAAGATGTTTGTTGGGTACTATCTCCTCGCTGTCTTCGATCCTTTCTGCGTGGTGAATGATGGCTTCCATGATCTACTCGATATTATCACACCTGAAGGATCGCTTCTACGACCTGTTCGACCCGCTGCTCTAAGTTGTCGAACGCATTTCTTGGGAAGGACGATGGATATCATCCAGGCATTGATGGGGCAGCGAAGTCCAGAGTATAGAGCTGCAGCTGGCTTTTCTGACTCGCCTCATTTTTTCTATTCGGGCTTCAAGCCGAATGGAGAGTGGTATCAATTGTATCAGATTGGATTTGGCGGCGTGCCGGCTCGACCCATTGGAGATGGTGTAAGTCTCTTTCTCTATCTGTTATTCCTATCGACAGATAGATTATGCTCGACTCTGACTTTATACTTAGCCCGACTGCCATTGCCTATTCCCTGCCATCAAATCAGTACCGACCGAGTTCATCGAGCTCAACTTCCCGCTGAGAATCGAGGCCAACGAATCACTTGCCGATACCGGTGGTGCCGGTTTCTTTCGCGGTGGTAATGCCCAGCGTAAGTCGTCTTCCAGAACAACATCGTCTTCTCTCATTTGGCTTTACTGGTCCCTCATTGACATCAACAGGCACGCTTTATCGGTTTCTCTCCGCCGGTGAGTTCAGTATCCACGATGATCGATGGTTCACCAAACCCTGGGGCATCAACGGCGGCAGTCCTGGCGCCCGCTCTTTCAAGAAGATCTACCGCTACTCCTCGAAAGACCCCTCGAATCCCACAGTCGAAGTCCTCCCCAGTAAATGCGACCATGTTCGCGTGCAGCCTAACGATCTCCTCGAATGGGTCACCTGGGGTGGTGGAGGTCTAGGTGATCCAACCACTCGACCAACGCACATCGTTGCTATGGAAGTTGCCCGTAAGCTCGTCACTGTGAAAGGTGCCAGGGAGAACTATGGTGTTGTGGTTAACGGCAGCACTTTTGAAGTCGATGATGAGGCTACGAGGGTGAGGAGAGCGGAAATTGTGGGGAAGAGAGGGAAGGAGTATGCGGGGAGGGTGTACGATAGGGGTGGTACATTGGCAGAGCTCTCGGCGAGTTGTCTAGAAGAGACGGGATTACCGCCACCTAGGCCGCAGTGGGAGAGGGATCCGTATGGGCCGCATGTTGCGTTGCCGTATGTGAAAGATTGGTATAAGACTATGCGGGAGAAGGGTGACTGGGATCTACAGTAGACTCTAGCCAGCTTGAAACACGGCAGTGTGTGAAAGTGCAAAAGCCAACGCAGATGTATTGCAAATTCAAACCGAGAAAGCTCAACGCAAGTTAAGGTACACCCCGAAATCGTCTCATGTAGTGCCAGCAATACGTATCCCATATGGCCTCCCCTTCTCACAAAGCAAGGGAGCCATCAACGCTTCTGTCGTCTTCTAACATCCAACTTTCCCACGATATACTGCCTGGGCTTTGGCGTACTGCACGCAGCACATCTCCGCCGCCCACTCTTTTCTCTTGTTGTCACTCTGAATTCTCCAGGACAATCATAAGGTCGATCACAGCCTCCCACAAGTCCTTCTGTTTCGATAAGATTTCTACAGGTTCGCACGGAGCATTCGATGGGTCCTAGGAAACACATAGCTGTTGATTGTTTTGCTGAGGCGAAGACTCTCGGGATGTTGGCGCCGCTCGATGGGATGTGGAGATGTAGATTTCTGGCGAGAGGAAGTAGGCAGGAGAAGCGAAGCGGGTGAGAAAGGTTGGTTTAGGCAGTGTTATTGCAATGTCCAGGCTGCATTGGTTTCGCAAGGGCTTTTGTAGTCTGTCGGCTCGGTTTCGTGAATGTGAATATCAAAGTTGTGAGAGTTGTCTATTTAAATCGAATCAGTGAATGGGCATTTAGAGGCTTCAACCCAAGAATACAGTCATCGTCCTTTATTAATGATCCCGACCAAGACTTCGAAGTTCAACTGAGCCCGTCGCAACATAGTCTGTTTTGCGTCCTTTACATGCAAATAATACATAGAGCTGGCGGAGGAGGCTGGTTCATGGACCAAGAATAAGCGAGCCTGACGACCCAAAGTCAACAAAGGCAGGAATCGGTCCAAGCAATGGGGCTAAACGCTTGTACCCCTCAGAAGCTGCAATCATCATCTTGGGAGGAAAAGTACTGTCTCTTTTTAGAAAGCAGATAAGCATATTATGTTTCAGGAACGCGTCATAAATTCCAACCTAGTAAGACCCCTCCAGGGACAAAAAAGCCACGCCAATGTCTTCTCACGAGTCATTCACCACCAAAGATTCAACAGCCGAATCCCATCATCACTCATCCGTCATCAATCAACCAGAGTACTCGCATTCCACAGTCTTTCACTTCTCACTCGATCATCTAAATCGTGGCAAGCCCCTATCACTCGGCTCATCCCTCGCGCCTCTCCATTTCTCGCCTGCACCGTCGCTTCTCTTGCTCGCCTGCTCTCTAGCCTTCCTAGCCTTCCTAGCCTTCTCCTCATCTTGCTTCCTCTTGCAAGCAGAGCATAGTTCCGTACCGCGAATATCCTTGATCATGTTCTCGAATGCTTCGGCGCCTGGTGAGTTCCGAGCGGGACGGCTGCCGATGATGATGTTGCAGGAGCGGTTGCGGCAGAGTATATTTTGCGTGGCGCTCATTATGGCTGCTGCGTCGGAATCTGAAGAGAGTCGGGAGGCTTTGCTTATGAGGAGGGCTGGTTGATGTGCTGTTCGCAGGTGTATGATGTGTGTAGGGAGACTCTGGTGATGTTGGGCGCTTTCCAAAAGTTTGAAGCAAGAAGTGTATCGAGGAAGATTGGTAGACTCGTTGCTTGGACGAGATGATGTTCCTTTAAATAAGTCATGAATAGGTAGTAAAGAAACACAGTACTTGGCTTCGATTGGAAAGTTGTGAATGGGATTGCGAATCTGCCATTCACTGGATCTCCAGCCGCGTGGACGCTGCGTCTCCCTTCATCGATGGTTGCCTAGAAGATGGTTTGACGCTATTTTCAAGTTTGATTCACAGTCCACCAGTAAGTGACATGACAGGATTGCTTGACCGGTCACTGATAGTCAACAAAATAACAATACTCGGCACTTTCTTGCTACCAAGCGAAAGAGCAATGTTCTAAATGTCTTCGGGAAGTATGGAAGCAGAAAAGCAAAGTCTTGGCAAAGCCCTAAGCAATGCAAGATACTCGAAGTAATCTTACGAAGGCCCTCATCACGTTCACAGACACAACACAGCAAGCAACATTCTGAAACCCATGATATGACCATCTACCTATACCTCCACGTACATCAACTTCCCCCAGAAAAAAAGCTCGCCCGCACGCATTTCTCAAACCCATCTTCGTCTCTATCCTACCCAACCCACATTTTCTCCAGTTTCATCCCTCTCTCTTTCTACTCCATCAACACCTCCTAATCCCTTCATCCCCTCCCTTCCACGATGATCCTTCTTCCCTCATATCACCTCATCTCGTAGGCGGCGCTTTCTTGATACAACTAGCACACCAAGTAGGGAACTTATCCGGCGCTCTATAACTCCCCTGGCAGTTCCTAGGATAGCCATCACATCTCTTGACACACTCTGGTGTTTGTGAGAGTTGGACACCGCATTTGCCGCAGCGGATGAGAGCAAAGTCGCACATTTTTCTTTCGTGTAGGGGATTTGATGTTGTGGACTTTAGTTTGAATTTGGGTGCTTGTCAAGTGGTGTTTAGTAAGTGGTATTGATTTGATGGGGAGGAGGAGTTTCAGGAGAAGAAGAAGTCGTTTTTATACTTGAAAGGGAGGAAGCGGGTGAAGAGAGTTAAGAGATGGGAGCTGTTAGCCATTCTCAAACATAGCCAGATGCTAAGATAAGACATCATAGAATAGCCACATCTCCCTAGATAAAGCATCAAAAGAGGGATCCATAGGGCGTTGAATGTCAATATTTCACAATAATAGAACACACTGTAATCAGATGCACTCAAAAACATCATGCATTGCACCATGAAGATCCTCGCTAAGCAAAACAACAAAACATCGCTTCGTGAAACGCCACCCGCCCCAGTCTCCCTATCTATCCACACCCTCATTTCACACTCCCCCACACTCCCACTAGCCTTCCGTACTCTTTCCACACACTCAACGCCGGCTCCTACTTTTGACATCCCTCTTCACCTCTTTCCCTACCTGGCTCGCTCCATCCTTACAGCCCTTACACATCTTCGGCCTCCAATACTCATACCTATCAGTCCTCCACATCTGCCTACAACCGCCCTTCCCATCTTCCGCATCCTTGTAGACCTTCGTACGTTCTGTTGTCTGTGATAGCTGTTTGGGACATTTCGAGCAGTACGGGATGGCGTAGCCGCACATACTTGATGCGTACGAAATTTGCTTCAGATTTTCCCAGAGTGAGAGAGGGGTTGTAAGAAGCTAGCTATCGTGTTGTTTAGACTGAAAGGGCTTGGTGTAGAAAGTTCTTCGACAGGGTGCTGCTATTCTTGTGCTGCAAGTCAGTAAATTCCCATCATTGTCCAGCTCGAGGATATCTGGATATCTTGATGTGTTAATAGAAATAGGAAGCTCTAGGTGAAATTCAACTATTTATATTTTGCCCAAAACTACCTCTGTGAATGTCCACAGCCTTGTCATGCCTCCACTTAGCTCTGAGAGTTGTGACTCTGTAATCATGCAGCATATCCAGTCAGGTGGGCTTTCCGTTTTACATTTTGGATCGTGTAGAGTGGATGCAAAACAGTAATGGTTCATGACTATACTAGAGGGTGCTTGTGAATAATTTCCAGCAGACCTGCTGACAACATGAAAGATTTTGGAGTTGATAAAGCACGAAACTGACAACTAAGTCCAGAAAGTTTCGCTGCCGGAAATCGTCGTACGCACACAATGTATATCTAGCCCCTTTCCAATACTTTATCATCAAAGCAAGTAATAGTGTAATGATTTGTTTTATTCTTCCGAGTTACAGCTAGGTATTTTCATCTCTGCAAACTAGCAACTAAATATCTACTCATGGCAGAGACAAGAACAAGGCATTCATCTTAGGATAATTTGGAGTACCAAGACCGGTTGCTGGATCCCAACCTTTGACAGCGTGGAAGCCATGTGTACCACATCCAAGATTGGTCCCCTCAACCACATCATTCATAACATCGTCATGACGGTACAGGACCGGGTTTATGAACCCGATCGACCCCTTTCCAGCAGAGGCACGCTCTTGGTTCAAGAGAGTCAACACGGCTGCGAAAAGAGGGGAAGATAGTGATGCACCGTAGAAATGGTAAAGTACGCCATTGAGGTAGGATGGGAAGTGTGCTCCGTTGGCAGACACATCGGGGTAGGCTCGGCCGACCCGATTGTAGATTCCAGTCGTAGTGTTAACGTTGACGTTGAGCTCTGAGTAGTACGGGTAGGTAAGGTGAGCGCGGTGAAAGTATGTCTGGACGTGTCCATCTTGATATGTTGGACGAGGGAAGTAGTTGGAGAATCCACCGGACGAGGAGAAGTTGACAGCACTTCCACCTAGATCATCGCGCATAACGACCTCTGGATCATAGACAGTACCGTTCGGTGCAAGCTGGCTACCTCCGACAGATGTGACGTAAGGGCATCCTGAGGGGTATTGTGGATTGAAGATCTCTTGCTTGGGTCCGAGACATCCTGAAGCAGATCCATCACCTGGGAACGAAGCAACACCATAATCACCAGATGCGAAGAGAACAGAGACACCCTGAAGACCGAGCTTCATGAACTCATTGCATTGGCGGCGAACATAGGGCGCTGGGAGATCGGCTTCGGCTTGACCGTACGAGGCAGAAATAACCTTGGCCTGGGAAATTATCAGCATTGCAACCAGTCGTAAGGCCTTGCATCACTTACTGGCTTGTAAATACCACACTGTCTCTGTCCCTTATAGCCGCCTGGGACATTGTGTGGGTAGATAGGATCGATCGTTGGATCATCACCAGTCAGACCATCTGAAGTGTAACTGCAGTATGATCCATCCAAAGCATCCAAGTATGTGTTGAAGAGATTCGTGGTTGCTACTTCTTGTGGCTCGTAAATATCATCGTCGGTCTGGTAGAGAGTGACAGTTTGAGGGTAGATCAAAGAGGTGCTGCAAGCAATTAGTAAAAAGACAATTCGCAGTGTCAGATGAGTCTGGAGATACTTACGCCATCTCAATGTCGATGTTGGCTTCTCCACTGTTCAGCTCGCTGGCAGCAGGAACTGAATATGAAGCTCCATCAATGGTGGCATTGATGGGGAAGGTATTCTGCGGAACGTATGTCGCAAACTTCGCATAGAAGAGGTTGACATCTGACTCAGCGAAGTAGCTACCTTGCTGGTAGAGACCAAGAGAGTTGTCGCCGACCTTGGCAGGGTTGGCTGGGATGCTGTAGAGAGCTCTGATACAGTCTGGTGTCATGTTCGTGCTGCAGTTCTGTAGAGCAGGTGGCAGAGCAGCAGCTGCAGCAGAGATTCCCACGCTTCCTTCATTTCCTGGAATGCTCACATGAGCCGGTGCATGGATAGAGTGGCTGACTCGCTTGGTCTTTCTGTCAACAGTTCGCTTGGTGACGGGTGAGAGCTTGATTCCGGGAGTAATGTAGTCAATGTGAGAAACTAGATGCTCTGGGACATGGTACCTATATTCTGTCAGTAGATTTCATGAAGTTTGGGAGAGATACATACTTGTCTGTGCCTACCCGGATCTTTGAGGTCTGGCTGTGCTCGTGCTCATGGAACTCGGCAAGCAGCAGTGCCTCGATCTCCTCAACAGTCACATCCACTGAGATCCAACCCTTGTTCTCGTAGAACATGATTCGGGAACCGTCGATACCGGAGTCGGTGAGCCATTGTGTGATACTCGTGACTGTCTCCTCCTTGGGAGCGAAAGCATCGTGAACTTGTGCTGGCGTCCAATGCTTGCCGTAGTTCTCAGAGTCGGAGCTCGAGCTGTCTGGTGTTAGTGTGCAGTTCCAATTGAAGCCAGGAAACTGCTGTGCGGAAGAAAAGTAGTTACTTACACGTCCATGAGGTAGTCATAGCCCAAATCTAAATTGGTCTGAGTAAGACCAATTTTCATTGGCACAATGGCACTCTTCTCGAGGCGGGAACCCTTGATCCAATCTCTACTCTCAACAGCTCTCTCCTCATGAAGAACATGCTTGATCGGAGAAGGAGCAGCACTGCAGAGAGCAGCAATGTTCAGAACAGCCGACAGCTTGACAAACATCTTGGAAACGAGTCTGCAATTCAATTGAGAGATTGAAAGTGTCTCGAGAAGCAAGAAGAAGAAGGATGGAGGTGGGGAGGAAGGAGGGGAAAGAGAAGGAACAGCTCCCATTTATCCCCAATCCCATCATTACTTTGCTCCCATGTCACATTTCGTCCGATGATCCCTCAGCTATCAAGCTTCCTGCATAGGATTTGCAGTTGTACCTGCCCCTCTTGGCAAGAAGGTAGGAATTCAGGTACAGGAACGTTCAGCGTAGGATCAAATGGGCAGCTGCATCGCGAATCCTGGTCGGGTACAGCCTCTAGCGAGATTGAAATGGACGCTTTCCTAACTGGAACAGGAAGGAGGGCCTTCCTTCACCCACCCTTGGCGCATCCCTGGGCGAAAGCTTGCGGAGCTTATCTCGAGCTCCAAGGGAAAGTATGGAAGCTTGTTTCTTTTAAGGCGGGGAAGTGGCTTGAGTTGTTTTGATAGGCAGAGGGTGAGATAGGAGCGATGAGCTTATCCGAGATCCGACACCTTCCTTCTAGAATTTAGTTGGAAGCTTGAATACGAGCAGACTTTTCGGATTGTATCACGTCATGAAATGCAATGCAATGCTACCTATGCATAAAGGTGCTTACCTAGTCACTGTAGGTATTTTCTAGTGTCACGGGAAGCAAAAGTACCAGGAGGAGTTCGGCAAGGAACTGCGAAGTGCGGGGTGGAATGCACACAACCCCGCTGGCCAAAATACCGCATCGGGAGGTATCACAACCAAGCAGCTGAGATTCAGCTTACGGTATATGTAACTTGCCACCAGGAATTTGATTTCAGCAAGAATGAAATCCTTCGCAGGAGACTGCGGCTTATGGATGTAATCGCTCTCGAATCCCTTTTGTATACAAAATAACATTCGTGTACCTGCGCATTCTGGCGGGCCGAACCCGAAGCGACAACCTGAAAACAGATCAGACCCTGTAAAATGCCAGAAAGTCTCACTTACATCACAACGATTAAAGATCTGGCATAGCATACTCAGCTGTTTGATCTGCCCCTCTTACCATGTTACTTAATGGGATTATTAGATCTTCAAGCCAAGCTTTATGCGTATATCTGTGGATTGGAAGAGTGCCGAGGCGTGCCTTTGAACTAGGGCAAAACTGCAGCAAATCGACCAATGACTTTTAAGCTTTAAGTCAAGACGAGCTTTCGTTGCACGTCGCATTTCACCCTCGTTTTCAACTGTAGTTACATATGTACCAAGTAGCTTAGGCGAGTCCGCTGCTGCACCCAAATCCATCGCCTAGCTACTCAAATCTCTAGAATCACGGCCTTTGTTTCTGCTTCACTTCATCAATTCACGTTTTAAAGCAACCATAAGAAATTGTTTTTCTTGCTAGATCCTGGCGGTTTGGATTATTATAGTGAAGTGAAAGATGGCGTTTGCTTACGGACTGGACAAATATTCAAAATGAGAAAATGATATCGCTGGTCCCCGTTTACCTATAGTTCGACTTCCGCATCTGCTCATTCCTCCTGCTTGCCCCTCCATCATGGACGATTTTTCCCATACCGTAAATTGAAACAAAATAGAAAGAAAAAAGAACGAGAAAGTCAGTACAACCTACAACATAAACACCACACGCTGCACCCCGCGGCCGGGGTTAGTCTAGGCCATTCTTTTCTTCAAATAGTCGCTTATACAACCATGATCTTGAGATACGAGCAGACATTACGTCGACATTAAATGCTATAATGACGAGCGGGACTGCCATGGCGATTGTAACGCCCACTGTTATGCGCTGTCAGTTTCGGCCAATACCCATGAATGTATAAGTGTGCGGGTGTGTCATGTGTATTTATACATATCTACTCAGGGAAGAAACGAGACTTACCTATGAGTGGAAAGACATAGCGACCGTTCAGGGTCGTGGACGCGGGGAGAATGGCTGTTGCAGGGACTGTCTCGCGAGGAAATGTCGACACGTTGAGAGTGAAGATTGTGGTCATGAATGTTAACGGGAGCTAGATTGACAGGTACAGTAAGTGAGTGGAGGCGACTTAACCGAGTGGTATGGAATGGGAGAGCAGAGAACTTACGAATACGATGGTCACGACCGTGAAGACGAGGACAACTTTTCCTTGTTTAGCAGCAATGACGGCCTGCTTCCGAGACTGGCGTGCCTCGAGAACGTTTGCCTGCTGTTGCTTTAAGTCGAGCAGATCCTTCAGCTGGTGACCGACAATTAGCATATATTTCGACATCGGATTGCTAGATAAACATACCATCTCGTAAGCCTGCTTAGCTTGGCCCTCCATCCGCTCCACATCCTTCCAATGTTTCATCACCCTCGCGCGAACAAGTCCTAGCGGCGTTGCGTCAATCTGAAACTTCATCTGGGCATCTAAGCCCTCGACCCCGGCCAGCTCCTCATGATACAGCACCTTTCCAGCTTCAGAAAGGACACCTAGCTGATCTTGGAAGAGAGCTGACAGCATGCCAAGCTCATCCCGGATATCTTGGACCTCACGAAATAGTAGCGTCTCTTTCGTGACGCTGAAAATGGTCTCGAAAACATCGCCGGGAATTTCTGATTTATTGCCGTATCGCTCGAAGGTTTCTACGAAGAGATTGAGAAGTTTGGCTGTTTTGTCGAGCTAGGAAGTCGATCGTTAGCATATATGGAGATGTGTAATTTGCTTGACAATAGACATACCACAGAAGCAGTTTGCGTGCTGAAGGTTGTCAAGAAGTCTAGCTCTTCGAGTCTGTTCTTGTGGTCTAGTAGGATCCCTAGACACTGAGAGATAATCATCTCGACCAAGTCCCTTGGATCCAGCACTGGATCTCGAGTAGTTGTCCGTAAGTGCTTTGCTATAGATCGCAAAATATCCGTCCTATTTTTTGGATCTATCCTCATCTCAGGATCGACCGCTAGATCTTGTTCGACGCCCGGCTCAGCTACGTTGTTTCTTCGAGGGGAGAAGCTGGTAATAACGGTTTCTATCGTCGAGTATCAGTAACAGCATTTCAGAGCACAAAATTAGAACTATCCCCACCATCATCTAGAACCCACAGCCACAACTGATCCACCATGATAATGGGGCTATCACCAAGCGTTGCATGAAGTACTCGTCTAACGTTCTCATCGCTGATCTCAGACAACGCTCCAGAAATACGCTTTTCAACTTCATCAAGGTCCTTTATAGCTTGCGTCAGTTCTCCCATATTGCTTTCCTCTCTTTCCGCTGTCGGGTTGGCCCGCGAGCTTGTTTGCAAAAGTGACCTCTCGTGCTGCTTGACTTCACCTGCCCATCTTGGAAAATTGGATTCATTCTTGGCCAAGTATTGTATTTTGAGATTCTCGTCGCGCGCTCTATTGACAACTTGATCGCGGTCTCTGACTTGGGTGTCTTTCAATTTGGAGTAGTAATACTGGTCGAGTGTTCGTCGAATGTGTAGTGGGGGGCTCTTTCCAGCATAGGTGGTCAGAAGAGTATCGGAAGGATCGTCCGCCTCGAAAGCCGTTTCCCCTGACTGGATCCGGGCCGTATTGTCCACGTTGCCATTTGGCAACATGCTTGTATCGAGTGACTTTCCTTCCAATATCCTGTTCATGTTCTCTTGGCCTTGGCATCTCTCCCAGTGAATATACGGCAGCTACTGTTCGATTAGCTTTAATAGCGTGCCAAAGCCTTCGTAGCGATTCTTACACTCATGAAAAAGGGACGAATACGTTTTGATGGGTCTTTCGTCACAGATACAATATCTAAGACTTGTAAGTCGTTCTAAGATCAAGCCTAAGGCTGTCACATACCTGTGGTCAAGAGCTTGCATTGAGGAGTAATCGAATTGGTGTGTGGTGCTGAGCCGGGAGAAGTCGATTGCAGATCAACTCCCCAAAGCTCTCTGCTAATTGCCGGTGCTGGCGTTTCCTGTCTCTGCCGTATATTGTTGACAAGATCCTGAGCGTTATACCAACGTAAGTATTGATATCTTTATCAGTCAAGCGAATTGCTTACCTCAACCCATGCCATCTGTGCGCGGTCAGCGGATATCTCTAGAATACTAGGTACTCACATTGTTTGTTGGGAGATGAATCCATCGGAATTTAGGGTCAATGTACTCCGGAGACTCCGCTGAAGATAGTTTCGGTGGACTATGTACAGCCGGCGTCGATGAAAGAGGCCATTTGAGTAAGTTTATAGGTGTTGTGAGTGGATTCTTGCGTGTCATGATCTCGCGAGGACTCGACGAATACAATATCTCATCAATCAAAGGATGGCGGATTTGATGAGCTTCACAATTCAACGTACCATCAATACTGAAATCGACGATAGTCGCTTGAAATCCCAGGCCAGAGCCCCGCGGTGAGATGGTTGTCACTGGCTTTGCAGAAGCTAATCGAAGCTCAGGAGAGCCTTTAGATCTGGGGCCCAGGAACCGGACACCGCGATTGTGTAGAGTTTCGTGATCTGCAAGTGCCTTGTCTTCAAGAGGTTTCATGATCCGCCGGATTTCCGACCATTGCATTATCTTTTGGCTGGCCTGAAATTTGTGCGTCCAAGAGTAGGGTTCCAGCTCGTATTTTCCTGCATCATCCCTTGCCTTCCTGTTTTCTTCCTCCACGATTTGGGACGCTGTTCTTCCCCACGCGTCCTCAGCCTCGATCAATTCATCATCGAGACACCCACTCTCCAGAAGTACTTTGATCATCTCTGTATTTCCTTGCAAAGTTGCAATATGAAGGACAGTTCTCTGCCCCAGATCTTTCACATCGCAACGGACGTCGTTTTTCAAGAGAGTCTGGACCACATCTATGCGTCCATAGAATACGGCCATGTGTAGTATGTTGCAGTATTGACTGTCTCGGGCCACGATTTTCGGTGATTTGAGATCCATATAAGACATTATTAAATCTGCTATCGGAGAACCTACTGCAGAGCCTTGATTTGGCGATTGAATTATCGCCGCGCGGAGCGCGCCACCAAAACCTCCCTCCAGATACGGATCTGCTCCTTTTTGGAGTAAACAATTGACATTCGCAAGGTTTTTCCCGAACACAGCCAGCTCAAGAGGATAGACCCCTGACAACCACTTCGAACCATAATTGGGATCTCCATGTCCTGAACTTATGAGCATTTCTAGCATCCAAGTGGTATTCGCCAATGCTGACATGAATGCTGCACCTATCAATGCCTCTGAGTGTCTACAGTCTCGCTCCGTTCCTGGATCGATGTCGTTCTTGAGAATTAGTTCTAAAATTGGCGGACACAGAGAACAGACGGCGGCTGCGACCGAACTATGGAAGATGCCTTGTAGTTGCCCCTTAGCGACAATGGCACCGTGCTTGATTAATGCTTCTAGGATCTCTAGATACTTCTGAAGCGCGTCACCATGTCTCGAGTCTGTGACGAGGAAATGCCAGCAGACTTTGGTGTTAAGATCTGTTGTGTATGAGTCGCGTTGATCAGACCAGCATCCCTTTGCTGCTGCTGCAAGCGGGCTCCCATAAACGCCTCCAGTCTGGTTTACTTCAATCTCTTCCATAGTGAGCAGGTGTTCAACAACATCTAGTCTCCCAAGGCTTGCCGCTGCCTGCAAGATGCTTCCGTACTTTGCCCCACCACTGTTGAGACTTGTATGCTTGGAAGTAGATTTCGAGATGAGCTTGTATATCAACGTGCTACTGGAGAAGAAACATGCGGCTTCGAAATAAGTTCCATAATAGGACCCAGTCAAATCAACATTGGCTCCGTTTTCCAGGAATGTCTCAACAATAGACTCTCCCCAGGCACTCCCAACTCGACCGTACTGTACAGCATACTGCAAAGGCAAGGGTCTGAGTAGACTGGTCCGAATGTCCGGGTGGCCGAGCAGGTATTCGATTTTGGGTACCTGGGATAGTACTTGGATCTGCAGAGCACACTCAAGCGCTGTGAAACCGAACCAGTCAACAAAATTTACGTCGAATACTTTCTGGTCAGCCGATTGAGGAGTGAACATGCACTGTAGCATCTCCACAGAAGCATACTTGGCTGCCCATCCTATCAGAGAGTACCAGTTGTCCGAAGTGTCCCTGATAGAGAGACGGTGCGGATTGAAGCTGGAGCTCGGTTCCAGTATCTTTTGCAATCCAGGAGAGGTGATGAGTTTCTTGGCTTGTCCAGCCGCTCCTTCCGTTACTACAAGCACAAGCAAGTCCCCGATTGTCATACTC
Organism: Cadophora luteo-olivacea; assembly: GCA_026120085.1. Classification (NCBI taxonomy): domain Eukaryota; kingdom Fungi; phylum Ascomycota; class Leotiomycetes; order Helotiales; family Ploettnerulaceae; genus Cadophora; species Cadophora luteo-olivacea. The sequence continues at coordinate 571,658 of JALRMC010000006.1, forward strand.
TGTGGCTTTGTAAGAATCGGAAATTGAATCCATGCGTTCCGTGGTCTTGTTTCAAGTTCTTGATAAGTCTGAAGGCAGACCGCATCTGATGACACGTAGACGTAACTGAAGTCATCCTCCTGAGGCTGACTCGGTGCTGCGGGTGCTGACGAAGTGTGGTGAAGTTGCGGTATTGGTATCGACGGGTTATTGAGCACAGGTGTCGGAGCGGGAGCAGGAGAGGTACTCGCCATCGAACTCATTTTCTACGCAACTCTGGGCGAACAATTTCGAGAATGAATCCTCCATGATGATTAGCGATGGAAGAGCGATATATCCCTGACTGGAACACGTCCATGAGCATTCAGCTGAGCGCCTCATTTTCAGCTCGAGATACCACTCGCTCTTCCAGCGAATCACCGCTCATTCTCATTTACAAGGCTTTCAGCCACGATGTATAGCGCAGATATCACCACGCTTGACTGGTAGATGGTTTGACATCTGATGCGGAATTCGGGGCAGAGATGCCAGCTCTGTAAAATGTGAAGTCTTATTTGTCGAGAATGTGGTGCTACCTTCGAATGCAAACGATGATACTCTTGGCTAATCGAGCTGTTTGTTTTCCTCTTCGCAGCAATCGAATGTTGTACACCTTTACGAACGTTTTGAAGCATGGTACTCTTAAGCCTGATTAGCAAGCTAAACCTGCTCGATGCTGTCAAGGGACTTCTGTTCATTTCCAGTACTTCTCCTACCGAGTGCCAAGACACCCGTTTGTCTCCCGCCAGGGAAGACTGCTGCCTACAGCATTCCCTACATCCGAGACTTTGAATATGTCCGTGGACAAGTAGATCTTGTCAATATATCAACAGAAGGCTTGATGGTATAACGGTATTGCGCACAGCTCTAAGTTTTGACCGCTGTGAGATACGAGTTCGGTCCTCGTTCGGGCCCCTTTGGGCTATTTACACTTTTGCTGCTTCGCGAGCTCTCAGCGATGGCCTTCTTGAAGCGGGACTTTCTTAGTGAGACTAAGAATTCAGGGCTTTTAGAAATTAGATACTACTTGAAAATCTTTTAAAATAGATTGACGGTACTTTCTCTAAGGAAACAATACAAGGTAGCTTCGTTCTGTACTTTTTGCCCCTCGACCACGGTGGGGCGTCTGCCTCCGCTTACATTCTAACTGTTATTCTACCGCCAACACCACCACCATCTGCCTCAGATTCACTCCTGTGCAAAGTACTATCTACATGGCATAGTCAAATAAGCGATTCCCTGCATCAAATAAACAAAATACATCGGTTTCATGGTGCAATTGGTAGCACGCATGGCTAAGAAGAACACGCCATGAGATTCAGGTTCAAGTCCTGATGAAGCCCAGCGACCCGAGCCGGGCAAGTCGTTGTATCTCTTTAGGTACATCGACTTGTCCGGTAGGGTCAAATCTTATTTATTTTTTGATTCTTTTGACCCCATTTCTTAAGCTGGGCCCATATGTCCTTTGTTTGTTCATTCCTTGAAGAGAGACAGGTTGGCTGGACTGTCGGACTACGCGAAATGGTCAGCAAAATAGCCTCGAAAGAAGGAAACCACACATCATTCAGAGAACATGTATAGTCAGAGGTTCAAGCAAACTTCCAATATGTACGAGCACGAAACTGCATCCGTATACCCCTTCTCTCAACGAGATCCCTTGAACACCTCCTCAACACCGACCCCGCACCCCGTAGTAACCTCCCACATACCCCTCGCCTCCACCTCACACCTCTCCGCCATTCCCTCCTCCCCAAGCGCTCTATACGCCTCCCCAGCAGCCTTTAGCGCCCCAAAACTCTCAACATTCACAATCCCCCTCCCTATGCCCACTCCTTCACCCTCACCAGCTACCCCTCCCAAACCCCCCACAAACCCAAAATTCCTCAATATCTCCCCCGCCCACCTAACAACCTTCGCATGATTTCCTTTCTCTCGATGCGCCTCCGTAAGCCAAATGGAAGGATGCACAAGCAACAGCCTCGGAATATCGCCATACACTTCCGGTTCATGCAACTCTTCTAATTTGCGCGTCAAGCGCTCGATTGCCTTGATAGTACTATTCGTCACTCCCAAACCCATTCCCTTTCCACCACCACCATCAACTCTTCTAGCATCGCTATTGCTCTCCCTATCCCGGCTTTTCAGCGCCAAAGTCTTGATCTTCTCAACAAGTTCCCTCCTCTGCACATGTTTCTCATCAGGAGATCTCGCCTCGGAAGTGCAGAGCACGCAATCACATTCGAAATCCCAATGTAGCGGGAAATCCTTGCGCCGAGTGAGGAAATGCGCTTCGGGCGCGAGGTACTGCTGTGTTAGTTCTGTGTTGGGAGGGATGTCGCTGTTGGCGCGGATGAGCATCATGTCGCCGATGAAGGAGCGGGTGAGGTTGGGCAGGCAGGAGTGGTTGATATAGGAGGCAAAGATCCAGAGGCCTGTTGAGAGGTGGTTGGGTGGGAAGGTTTGGGTGTGTGGTGGTTGAGCTTGAGGTTGAGGGGAGATGTGGGATTGCAGGAGGGAGAGGGAGAGTCGGGGGCAGGAGAAGCAGTTTTTGAGACGGATGGCTTCGATCAGGAAGCTAGACAGTAACAAGTCAGTTCATTCTCAAGATAGTTGATGGTTAAGGGAATCGGAAGGTGAGGAGACGTACGAGTCCACGACCGGCACTCCATCAACAATCTTCCCCTCCATGCCGGACCTTACATACCCACCAGCATCCAGATCCCAAAACTTCTCTTCCTGTCCTGTGCTAGGCCCACTGAATAGCCTCTCCCTCAACCTCAAAAACAAACCTGCTTGCGCCATCCTTTGCGTCCTCGAACTCGAATTGAAATTATACAGGACTACCCCCTCGGCTTTATCCTCACCATACAGATCCGGCAAACAAAACGCCTTCTCACATAAAACTAAACTCCCCTTCTTGATGAAGTCTGTGGAAAACAAACCACGGCCATGGTTTCCTGCAGAGCGGACTTCGATGCTACCGCTGTACGTCGCGTGATCGAGATCGATGTTGCCCGAGGTCACCGCGTGGATCGTCTTTGCGAAGTCGTAATCTCCGGTTGTTTGCTCGTGAATCCGGGTTGTGGCTCGGGTGAGCTCTTTTTTGCTTTTGAGATCTTGGGCGTTGAGTTTGAGGGCTGACTCAGAGTGTGCCTTACTTTCGGAGTAGAGACCGAGCGAGTAGGCAGCTAGCCCGGCGCAGTGATATGCTCGTACATCGAGGGCGCTTCCTGAAAGAGAGGAGAGCGCGTCATCCTTTGCAGATTTGAACGATTTGGCGATTAAGTTGGCAAAGGCACGTTTCCGGTAGGTGTCTTTGAGGAACAAGTCGTCACCGGGAGGAGAGTTCTCAATTGCTTGGGTGTAGCTGCAAATATTAGCCTTTTATGAAGGTACGTATGGTAGTTCATGCTTACCATTCGACAGCTGAAGAATATTTCTTCTCCAAATACGCTTTATCCCCCGCATCCCTCCATTGAGTAGGCGTGATCTCTATACTCCCCGAAGCGAACTGCATAATCATTGACACCGTCGGATCATCTCCTCTCAGGACCGCGATGTCAGAGGGATGATCAACTCGAATCACAAAATCCCCATCGCCATTGTACTTACAATATGGCTCCTTGATAGCAACAGTACTGTTGATAGGCAGCGAATACGGACTGGGAGAATACAAGCTATCTTCAAAGCTCAGGACAAGCTTAGCTACATCTCCGTCATCTCCTTCAATGATCGCGACGACTTCGGAGCAATGATAAGGAGGGACGATAGTCCTGCCTGTGAGGAACCCACCTCGATGGTGCGTTTCTAGCTTCAGATCTTTGAATGTGATCTGTAGAGTATTTAGCACAATATGCTCGGTAGTTATGCAAGAAACAGCATACCTTCTGGAGTTCGTCAAGGGAGACGGTCGAAGGGGCGTAGGCAATTGGAAGAACAAATTCTCGAATTACTGGCTGATTCTTCTTCAATAGATCGATATTCTTATAGTGCACAGCAAGCAATTCTTCTTTAGAGTGTTTCTGTATTGCGGTCTCTCCCTGACCAGATGAGGAAGCTTCGTAGATTTGTCTGTGTTGATCTGGCGACAACTCATACGAGTTATTCTCTACTGCTTTGACAAACGTCATTTTGAATAGCGCTGGTGAAACAATGAAGAAATGGAAACTCGCTGTTCATTCCTCTCATCTGTTTAATCGTAGATGTAGACACATCTATCTTTTCCTGAAGGTTAGAAGATCCGGGCCGGCTGGCCGCCACTTGGCTGCGTGACGAAGAGTATAGACGAGACAAGTGGCATGGCGAACAGTAGCCTTCAATTGGCCCCGGATAAATATACCAATTGCACCACGAATCATGTAAAAAGCTTTGAACGTCAAGTACTTGTCGTAGTGGTGTCTTCCGGAGAAGAGGCCAGGCCGTGCTTCTGAGATGCTCACCTGATCTCAACTTCACGACACTTCGGTCTGGAAACTGGTTCCGCGCTTCTTGAATTATGTCAACACTTGTCTTTTAGAAATGCTCTAATGCCCATTTCCACGCCTTCAGGGCTTGGCTTCTCAGCACAAACATCCGGTTCATACCCGAAGCAGTTCCGCAAGAAGTCTCTAGTGGTCGGCCCAATCGTAGCAACATATGTGCTTCTCGATACCAGCTGCTCGACCACTTTCACTTTGCCAGTCTCTGAATCAAGACGGCCTAGTACACGAAGCATGGCTTCGCATCCCGTAGGCGAAAATACCACGACCCACATCAAGGGACTTTGCTCGGTTTCTGCTAGGACTCTTGTGAAGTCTTGCTCGAAGGACTCCATGACGCCCGTGCCATAGACTACCAATTCGTCGACTTGTATCCTGCGATCATCTGCCAATGCTGGGTCCATCAAGGTCTTTGGTATAATATCTCGTCTCTGCTCGCCCACTAGGAACAAAAGAGGTGGCTTGACCTTTCGGTCTTGATACCATTGTCCATAATGATCGAGCATGAAATGTGCCAGAGCTTCACCGTTGCCCATATCAGCACCGAATATATTGAGAGGCGGATCTTGTGGAATCGCTCGGAGGGCTCGGGAGGTGGCAGGTCCAACGGTGTATAATGGAATGTCCTGTAAATAAGGCCATTGTGCATCGCCTGTCCCAATTATCAGAGATATTCGGAGAAGTCGTTCGTTTGCAGATTCGCACCTTTGCCTTTCTCGACCAACCTTGCAAATGCCTCCACTGCACGCTGGGATGTGAAAATCATGCCACCATATCTCTTCCCCTCATCTTTGCCAATCTGCTTGTTACGAAGTAAGTCTTTTACGACATCAAGTCCTTGGTCGAGGAATTGGTGCTCGAGTACTGGGACGAATGTGGGGTCAAATTTGTTGGAGCCAATTGTCGCTGTAGAGAATCGCTCTTCGTAGCCATCATTGGGCGTGGATTTCGTCTTTAATAAAAGAATGGGTATAGAGCTTTCAGCTCCATTGTCGTTGGCGGTCATTGTCGTCGCATTGTAAGGTTGCTGGGTGCCGAGAGTCGCGTCGAAGAATGACATCGTGATGGCGGGGCAGACCTGGAGGAAGCTATAAAGAATTGAGCTTAAAACTAGGGATAACACAATGAATGCAACATCAGGCCTCAGGAAACCTAATGGCATATCCTTTTCATTGTCATACTACTCTCAATGTTTCCTTCAATCAGAAACGCTTGGAAACGTATCGTACTGATGAAGCAGCTTTACGAAAAAGTTAATATTCCATGTAGACCTCGGGTCGCGTCCGCCGAGGCGGCCGAGAAGACCGCGTTTGCGTTTAAAAATCCAGAGAGCTTCAACATCTCGACATTCTTCTCTTCCAGATTCCACCCCAAATTGTGATCATTTCGCGAAATAACAATGGCAGACGATACTCGGGAAGCAGGTACAGATTCAAGTTCCACTGGGAATGCCCCAGCCCCAGTCAAAAGATTCCCGAAGAACATTATTCTCGGCAAAGATGGCAAACCGTGAGCTTCATTCCCATACCCAATTCCAATCAACACTAGCTAACTTCCCCAAAGCTGCAAAACATGCAACTCCCTCCGAGACATGACCTCCCTCTCCAAGAACCTCACTAAAGCCCCCACTCTCCCTCGAACAGAGTGTCCTCCAGACGTCGAAGAGCTCGGCCGTTCCTCTTGGACTCTCCTCCACTCCATCGCCGCCACTTACCCCACCAAGCCTACACCCACAGAACAGACCCAAGTAAGCCAGTTTATGGGCTTGTTTTCAAAGCTGTATCCCTGTTGGGTCTGCGCCGAGGACTTTCAGGACTGGATGGCGACGAATAAAGTGCGGACGGAGAGCAGAGAGGAGTTTGGGCAGTGGATGTGTGAGGCGCATAATGATGTTAATAAGAAGCTTGGGAAGAAGGAATTTGACTGCTCGAAATGGGAGGAGAGGTGGAGAACGGGCTGGAAGGATGGGAGGTGTGATTAGGGTAAGCCATAATGGCTTTTGTACAGTGTATGTTGTACGATGTATGCATATCATGATTGGGCATATTACATGGTGTTGGGAAGATGGATGGGTATGGCGTTACAGAATATGGAGGTCTCAGCTCAGAAAATACACCTATTCTCTGCTCTAGCCCATTAAAAAACTGGCATGAGGACCGGTCGCCAGAAGGCAGTGGATGTGGCGTGATGATGGCTCGGCTCTAATTGACCTTGGGATTGAGCTTCAGTGTCAGGTTTGCTCTATACATTTTGTGAGGTTTCGGTGTCTCGCACTGGGAGAGCAACAAGTGTTGACCAGTGGTACACTCTAGATTTCGGAAATGCATTGTTTTCCAATATCTGAGGGTCGAAGTCACTCTTTTTCAAATGTAGACCATGTCCCGGCATCATGCCTAGTCTCGAAGTCCTCTCAAGTCCTCCTTATTTGATGGTCGTCGTTGTCTTCCCCATTTTCAACATAACACCCATCATTAGGATCTTTTGCATAAGCACTCTCATCCGTCCTCCTTGGCAAAGCCGCCCACCTGGCAAAATTCTCGTCTATTTCAGGTCGTGGGTTCTGGGGATTCTTGAACGGGATGTATTCGCAAGACTGCTCGTTCAAGGTAGACGGAAAACAAGCACAATCCATATAGCGGAAGTTGTCTATAAGTTCCTGTCCAATTCTTTTATTAGCACGTTTGGACAGCTAGGAAATGAACTGGAACTACTCACGCCTTCACAGCGTCCTTTTATGTCCCCGCCACAATCATCACAGCTTATTATATCATCGTCATCATCACCAGGGCATTCTTCATCATGAATATTCGTTGCTCTGAATGTTATCTTCAGCACATCTGTGAGCAGTTGTCACTGCAGACAAGATTATTCATAATCAATGGAATCTTTAAGTCTCTGGGCTTACTTTTTGGTTCGCTGCCTTCTTGCTCGGCATGAAATTGTTCCTCACTCTTTCCATCCAGTGTTGCCTCCATCACTGTAGCGGGAAATTTGACTATAAGACTCGGATGGGCATTCATAACAGTGTCACAAACATTTAAAGTATGGTTACGACCAAGCATGTATGAATCGTTTTCTTGGAGGTCCATCAGGATCGTGTCATGACCACATGGATTGGCAAGAGCATCGTCCATCATAGCACGATTATACCTAGCAGTAATGATTAATAATTCTTTCCCTTCAATTCCCACCATATTGTCATAAAGTCCTAAAACTATTCAGCTTCAAAATCATCTACAAATTCTCGTTTGACACATACCTCGCCTCGGTCTTTGGCAAGCTTGGCATATGTTCACGAGGCAGAGGTAAGTGGTCAAATGCATAATGGCTCAGCTACCATTTCAATCTAAAGAGCATGAAAATTGGATTTTGGATGCACAGAAAAAAGTTGAAGTGTAGAACCAACAGCTTCAATACCGACAGAGCTAGGCCAGAAACGGTCTAGTAGCATACGTTGAAATCTATAACATGTTAGTTTCACCAGCTTTCCTGAATACTTATCGATAGAATGATCGATACTTTAGGTTGCAGTTTCAAGAGACCGGTCAGCTGCCGATTGCGTGCCAGTTACCGAACTCTTCGAGTCTCAACGTACAGGAACCATACAGAGTGTAGTAGCCTGTCCAAATCATGATTTTGTCTATCCCCATATATCCCTTTACCCCTATATAATACACATCCCAAGCACCAGGGGCCACAAATCTAAGCGAGCCAGAACCAAGCTCTCTGCAGCCAATTCTTCGGCACGCGGATAACTTCCATCTCCGCCAATTCATCCATCTCTCTCTTCCCAGTCATAACATCGATATCCTCGATCTTTTTTGCAAATGGAGTTCGGAAGTAGATCTTGTGTCCAAAGTACAGAACCAAGAATATAGGCAAGGTGATGTACGCAGCAAGGAAATCTGCAGCGTTGAACTTGTTCGGCCAGAATACCTGGAACCCGTTGGTGAGTGTTAAAAGCGTGATGACGAACAATACTGCGTAGGTGGCGTATGGCTGAAGTGGAGTCCTGTAAGGTAGGACGTGGAGCATGTTGTTGTACTCAAAGGCTTTGCGGAAGCGGAGGTAGGTGATCATAACCACGATCCAGGCAATGAATCCGGAAATCGTTGAGATGTTCACGAACCAATTGAACACTGTGGCTCCAGTATTCGATACATTAAGATAAGCCAGTAGAGAGAACATCCAAGTAAATATGACGGCCACATATGGGACACCCCACTTGTTGGTAATGCTGAATATCTTTGGTGCTTGCTTGTTAAGAGACATGGAGTACAGGACTCGGGATCCTGAGTAGAGGAAAGAGTTGCCGGCTGACCAAGCGGATGTCAGAATTGCTCCATTGATGGCGTGGTTCAAGCCCCCGATTCCAGCTCTCTGGATACCGATGACCCAAGGACTCGCACTAGCATTTCCAGCACCAAGAAGTCTGCTTTCGTCTGATGGAACGATGACACCAATTATGAATGATGCACAGCCGTAGAAGATTGCCAATCGCCAGATGAACCGACGAGCAGCTTTGGGGATGTTTCGACGAGGATCGACGGTCTCTCCAGCGGCGATGGCAATCAGCTCAGGGGAGGTGATGAAAGCGAAACCAGCCTTGACGAACGCGTGCCAATATGCAAGGAATTTTCCAGTGTTCCCTGGTGCCATATATGGGACGAAAGCCCCTGGTTGCTGCCAATATCTGAAGCCCAGTCGATCATGGCTGGGTCCTCCTCCGAAGAATAGGACGACTCCCAGAATGATGAGACCAATTATTGTTATCAACTTGATGCTTGCAAACCAAAATTCTGCCTCCCCAAAAAATGACACGGCGATAACGTTCAGGAGCAGGATGATTACCAGAACCATGGTGATCCATACGGCAACGGAAACAGGAGCGTTCCAGTAATCCAGAACAATCGAGGCAGCGCTAGCTTCAGCTGCGACGAGCATGGCGTAGGCGTACCAGTAGTTCCATCCAGCCGCGAATGCCAGTGAAGGATCCACGAAGCGTTCGACGAAATAGGGAACGGAGATTCCTTTCATCGGAAGATAGGTGACCATCTCTGCGAGGACATTCATCACACACCAGACCACGAGAATCATGGATAGGTATCCCATGAACAATGGAGCAGGCCCAGTTTCTGACAGAATGCTGCCAGATCCAACGAAGAGACCAGTACCAATAGCACCACCTATCGAATGTGAGTCTTGAGAAATACTGATGAGAGCAGACATCAATTTACCTAAAGCCAGAAATTGGATATGACGACTTTTCAGACCCCGCTCGAGTTGATTGTGCCCTGTTGCCAGGTTGTACTCGGGGTTCTCTTGTTCCTCGGCCTTGTACCCATTGTCATATTTTGGGTTCGTCTCTTTGTCCATCGCAGGGTACTCCATATTTGCGTCGTCTTCGAATACTCTTTTATGAGGAATGAGGCTCACGCACGAAGAGGAGTTTCTTCAACGTCAACAGATGTCATCGAACTATATACTTTAGTGCAACCGGCTAACAGCGGTGCACATCACGGGGTGTAAGAAAAGCTAGAAGCATTATGGGTAAGCTTTTGGGACAAGTTTTACGTTTTAGCCTCTTGGTGGGTGGTGACGGCGTGGATCTTTTCTCGTAATGGCCAATGATTGTCCCTTACCCCACAACCGTTCCCCGCATCCCGTCAAAAGCCGTCTGCGGAGAGGCTGTTGAGCCGAAGGCATTGGATAGATTAAGGTTTGCAAAGCTTTACTTGGTGTCTTGCGATTTAATGTCGAATATAAGACGTGATAATCGCGGGAAGATTTTGTGGTTGTTGTTGTTGGCAGACCTTTGGGTAGGGCTAGAACCGAGATTTTGAGCCGAACCGATCGGGCTTGGCGTCGCTTACGAGACGACAAGGTTTCACAACCTCTTTTCCATTCTTCCTCGCTCAACAACATCGGGTCCCCAATTTTGAGGCTCCTTGCGATCTCCCAGTACCTGCCAGAGTCCGAGGTGCCAATATCGCTCTCGCTCTTAGATGAGTGCCAATGCGTGAGAGACTTCCTTATGGCCAACAAGCGAGAGCTTCTTGAAGTTGAGCTGCGACTCCGAATTCCTTGACCAAGAACGATGTCATGGGCGCAAAATCGTACGAATACTTCCCTTAACCTGATGAGCCTCGATAAATTCTACCAACGCCGATGGTCTTCTTGTTACAATTCTCGGAAGTATCCGAACCCCTCACAGCCGTGTCATTTTGTACAACATGTCAAGAATTTGGTGTTTCGTTGTGTAGCGCGGCAAAGTCTCGTTCATGCAGTGCATTCCCTCGGTTGTTTCTAATAAATCCATGGCACTTGCTATCTTGTTCTCTTCCAGGCTGCTCCTGCTCAATGAATTGTTCCAGGACTCCGACGTAGCTGCACGAGCACAGCATAATTGGAATTGAGGGCTCTGATCTCCTCTTCTCCGCATGTACCTGGACAAATCTGGCGAAGATATATACGCACCACTTCGAGGTGACTGGGAATTTTACCCCTATCATCAATTCCTGGGCTTCTACCTGTGCCCCTGTTCATGCACGTTGCCCATTCTTCTCGTTCTACGCCATGGTAGCATATCTTTAATTGGCCTTCTTCCTTCCTGCCATTGGGGAAATACACCAGCGGCTGCAGGCTAAGCAGACATGATACTGCCAGAGCCTACCAGTCCTTGTACTACTTTCTCTCTGCGCGTCTCCCAGCTGGTACAAGAACGCCAGATCACTTCGCGTTTATGTCCATAGAAATTATAATCGAGCAACGCTGCCTGCGCAATTTTAGTATGCAGTAACCACAGTAGGTCGTACTTTTCAACTGCAATCGAGTCTTGATATTCCATTGTGGCATGTGTTTCTCCTCGCCAGCTTGATTTTCGCTCAGCGTATAGTGTGGACGAGTGATGCTTTGCATGCCAGTGAGCTTCATGGGTACATAAAGTGGGGTAAGCAGAGATCTGTGGATATGACGAGATTGCTGCTGAAAGTTACACAACCTTTCAGCAGTGTACTTGCGACTCAGAACCGCACTGGGCTTCCTGCAGCTCCTTCCATGCTATGGCAACATCCGAGGGTCGCTCTTCTCATATTGTGAAGTTGTCTGATCGTCTTCCGGTGAGGGGCAACGTGGAGCTGCCATTGGCTGAGCTCGAATTGAAAACATGTTACAGTTGTCGTCAGGCTTGTGGCATTCGATGATCTCCTACCATGTCACTCAAAACACGAATTTACGACTCTCGCCAGGGTTGAAGGCTGGCGAGAACTTCGCAACGCGTTGACCATGGAAAGATACCGAGACTCATCGACACAACATCGGCAACCTTTGGTTCCACGACTTGCTTTTCAGTTACACTTTTTCTGAAGACAACTTCAATCTCTTGTCATCAGCTGGTTGATTCGCAAGTCTTGAACTTTGAGCCTTCCATTTCGTCCAGGAAAATCTTTCCCCAGTCCCTGACCTGAGACGGAATCACATCATGCCCGGTATTGCACAACATGCTGGTCGGGTCTAGTTGGCAGTCTACTCTGCAACTTCCGGCACAATTGCTTTCACAGGTTTTGAACACGACGAGAACCAGCCTTCGCTCTTTCGGAGCTTTGTATGTGGTAGATTCGTCATCTCAGATACCGAGAAGAGGGCTCATGGTCTATATAAGACACCCTTTCTTGAACCATCTGGCACCCAGAAATCACAACTTCAACTTCACGATCATTATTACACAGCACTTCAGTCTATTCATCATTTACCCGGCTTCCCAACTCTCCTACTTGATCTCAGTACACTTTCAATATGGCAAACGCTTCCGTGATAGCAAATCGTGAGTGACCCCCTCAGAAGCTGATCCATGCCATGCTGACTATTGCTGCTAAGATACTGCAATTGCCTCCATTGACGACGGAAACGGCGTTCTGAGAGTGTACTCCGTTGTACGTACGGCTTCAAGCAAATGTACCCTTCTCTAACAGACCACAGGACATCTATGGCGGTATTCGCGAAACTGGGTATAACGGCTCTGGAAGCTCTTGGTGGGGCGGTGATAAGGCCATCGCAACTGCGAAAATTGGATCACCCCTCGCCGTGGCCTCTTCTCCAGGATTGAAGAACGTGAGTGCTCCCCTTACAGCTGGCAGTACTTGAAAAGGAATTGACTTTCTATCTCAGATTCGTCTCTACTACATCAGCACAGATTTCAAGCTGTCTGAACTCTGCTATGACGCAGACTCGAGCAGCAAAGGGTGGTTTGCAGGAGAACTTAGCAACAAGGGCTATCAGGTTGCCCCTTATTCCCAAATCGCTGCCACGTATTTGGCTAGTACCCAGCTCAGAATCAGGTAGGTTAATTCATCAGGCTTTGCGCTGAAAAAAATTGTCGTCGCGTGAAGCGACGCTATCTGTGTCGGCCTCTTTACCGCACATGCCAGGAATCTGCAATAAACGCTGACTTGTTTGAAACGCAGAGTGTATGTCCAGGCGCCAGACAACACCGTCCAAGAATACAGCAATGACGGTATGAATATTCTTGAGGTCTCATGAGACTCTCGCTAACAAGTCCAAGGCTCCTGGTACAAAGATCAGAGCTTGGGAACTGCTGTTCCAGGGAGCAGCATCTCAGTCATTGCCTACAAGGGGCTTGCAACTAGCATTCGGTACTATCCCTCCAACATGGCTTCAAAACTTTACTTGCTAACAGCAGCTTAAGTCTCTATTACCAGGCTCCAAACCTCGATTTGATCGAGAAAGCCCACGACGAGGGTAGTACCTGGAAGACCGGGGAGTTCTCCGTCAAGTCAGCTAGCCCCCGTGCTGCTATCTCGGCAACTGTTTGGACTGTTCCCGGCAGCACTGGAACTGGAATTCGTGTCTATTACACCGGTCCCAACAACACCATCCTCGAGAAGGCAAATGATGGCTCTTGGTATGATGGAGCTTTCAAGCAAGCCTCCATTCCAGGCTCGCAGATTGGCTCACTATCCTGGTACGCCACCAGTACTAAGGCGCCTGAGATTCGCGTATACTTCCAAGCTGGCGTGCAGGTGACTGGAATCACCGAGTGGAAATGGCAAGGAGGACTTGGTGCATGGAACATTGGCCACCAGCCAGCTCTGCCACCTGCGACTCAGTAGATCCTCAGATGAAATGGACCCGACAGTCCGAGACCAAGAGGAGGGAAAGGCCAGCTAAAGGGCTCTGTGGGAAGCTGATACTTTGATTTTGCCATTTCTTACCACACTCATTTACACATCAATAGCAACAAATCAAAAAGCCATGGCCATGGCAAGACTATGTTCCTTTTCTCTCGTATGCCTTTCTCGCTACACCTCACGCTATGCACACGTCTTGGTGTGTCAGTCCGTCTTCGACTGTTACACGAAGTGGCGCCCCCTCAAGAGCTGAGCAGCACTCATAAATCTGTTTCCCCATTCGATGTCACTGTAACATCTCACAACGTCGCAATATTGTCCTGCATGTCAGACATCCATCCACTTCCCCGCCTTTCCAATCTGAAGATGTCTCGTGGGAGCTGAGCTGAGCTTGCTTACTACCCCATCGATTACACGGTCTGGGCACACATATTACGGCTTTATTGGGCAGTTATCGACACACTGAAGACTTTTGTGTAAGCGTGAGTGCAAGTTCAGGTAGCACGAGACATTGAGGCTCTAGGTGGGGTATCAATGAGGCTTGCCCAGGCAGTTTTGCGGAGCTCACGATGAGGCAAGTTCATTCCTGTGAGAAGCTTCAAGACTGCGCATCGAAAGCAACTCAGCTTCTCTACATTCCCGCATCCATTATCTTTCAGTTTTGATGAAGTAATGTCATGCATGTCGAAGCTGGGCAAGCTAGCATTGCGAAGTATCGTGGTCGAGCCCCAGGATCCAGAAAGTGATGAAGGATCAACTATCCATCTTCAGCTTTCATATGTGAAGCCATTCGTCTGCATGAAGACCTATCTGAGATTTGAATGGACTTTACGCATCTTAGCTGCAACGCACTGGCAGCTGGTTGATATGCCTAGATTATTTGCATGATCTAGGCAGGAGCTTCATCTATAAAGTCGGGAGGGCACTACCCTCGAAGCATATCAGCATCATTCACAGACGGTTCAGATCAGCTTTATATCACCTCAAACAAGTCGACAGATCTACACACAGTTCACATCGTTGAGCGTGATCCCTTCAACGATAACCAGTCATGACTTCAGGTCCAGTCGAACAAATTGCATTCCGCAAGTCACCATGAGCTTTCTCAATTCCGCTTGGGAGTGGATACTTACTATATTGATCAGGCTCGGCGATTGCTGCTGTGAACTCCACGGACCATCTTCGCGTCTACTCTCAAGGTCAGTGCCCACTTTCTTCTTCACCGGACTTCTGTACAGTGATCTATCGTTCGAGAGTGAGCACATTGTTGCTCTCTTATCTATGAATAGCTTCTTACTTGATATCACAGATGTCCAAGGTGGTATCCGCGAGAGCAGCTATGAGGGTGGATGGAGTGGAGGTGTCAACGTCCTCTCCAAGGGGAAGCGCAATTCACCCATCGCAGCCGCATTCAAGGGGCTCGAAAATGTACGTCTATCCTTCTTCCACAATGGATACTTCCATTTCCTAAGTCTCTCCTGGTATTATACTCAGATCTTCCTACTCACTACTGCAGATCCGCCTTTACTTCCTCTCGTCCGACAACAAGCTTCGCGAATTCGCCTATGACTCTAATGTCGGATGGTATGACGGCGCTCTCAACAACTCGAACTTCAGCCTGGCTCCATATTCTCAGATTGCTGCAACAGCTTTGCTGACTAACAAAGACCTTACCATCCGCATCTATGCCCAGATCGCTGATAACACAATCCAAGAGTTTGGATGGGATAGTAAGTCTCTCCTTTTTATTCGTTTCCACACGCCCACTCTCACAACGATATGAGATCAAACGCAACACTGACTGCAATAATAGATGCTAGTAGTGGTTGGCAGAAATTTGTCAATTTGGGACCTGCACTTCCTGGCACTAGCATCGCCGTCACGTCCTACGGAGGGCCATCAGGACTGAGTATTAGGTAAGATCATTATCAGTATTCTATTTTCCGAACAACTATATTGACACTCTCCAGACTTTACTTCCAGAAACCCGACCGCTCAATCACCGAACTCTGCCACGACGCTCAATCAACTTGGTACACCGGCTCTCTCTCCATTCCCGGGTCCTCCACCACGCCCCGCGCCTCTCTCGCATGCACCAAGTTCAACGACACCAAGTCCGGCAACAGCCTTCGTCTCTACTACTCGTCTCCACACAACAGCGTTCTTGAGAAAGGGTACGATGGCGATGACTGGTATGATGGCGGCTTTGAAGAGCCGACTATTCCAGGTTCGAAGATTTCGGCCATTTCCTGGCAAAATGATGGCGGGATCCAGATTCGAATCTACTTCCAAAAGGGAGAACATGTTTCGGCTGTTAGCGAATGGGTCTGGGATGGAGCTGGGTGGAGTCCTGGTGTTGCTGCTTTGCCACCTGCTTAAAGTGTCTGGAAATCTCGGGCACGAGCTCACGGCTGGTTCGCGTGCCGATTCAGTTTGTGATGTTTTCGTTTTGTGGTCACTATCGTCAAAAATGATTTTCATTTATTTCGCACGTCTTGTCACGCCCGAGTCGGAACTCCTTTGGTCCTAGTCTTGTCTTTGAAACTGCTTATTACCCTCATGTGGCTATTATGCGTCTTTGTGATTAATATTCATTTACTTTGTGACTCAGAAGCCCTGGATTTTGTAAAGTGTTGATGTTGATCGATGCATGCCATTACGTGAAATGACATCGTAGATTAAGGAAGTAAATCGATCTACGGGCTAAAACAGCACCCTCGGGGCACCTGAAATCAGAATTAAATCCTATGATAGCCTCAGTATATCTTGCTCATATCCATCTGTTCCCTCCTCTGATCTCTCGATGTTGAGTTGTTCCAGCTCTATGCCCTCCAAGACCCGAATATTGACTGGCTTCAAGTCCAAATTCTTCCTGATCATTTCTCTTCTCTCTTGAGGTAGTCTATCAATGACAGACTTTGGCAGCCCGTATACATTCATGTATACATGCACTCCACAGGTTGTGCAGAAAGGATGACCCATGAACTTGCGTACAAACTGATATTCTGTCACATTCTCCATGCCAACAATCTTCACTTGGGAAATAGTTGCATAAACTCCAGCCCATGCATTCTGCAGTAATGTTAGGTCTATTTATATCGGCCAGAGATTATGAAAGATAGCGTTCCCACTTACTCTTGTACAAATACTGCAATTGTCTTCTTTGAGCTTCAAATCATGCAAAGGTGCTGTTACTTCCACTTTCACTCGACCGCAATGACAAGCGCCGCGAGTAGGTGATGCCAATTGACCAGCACTACTCGAAGTATATTGACTTTATCGCCGTGGATCTAAGTGACTATCAATAGAAGATATGATAAACAATTTTAAAAACACTCACTCAATGTTGGATGAATCCAGTCCCCTCAACATCCGGAGATTGATGGGTTCCTCCCCCTTTAGTGGGCCTGCAAAATGTTCCCCAAGAACACCACTACTACATTTCGAGCAAAACTTGGAACTTGTAAGCCACACGTAGAAGCTTAAGCTGGAGAGAACCGACCTGATGTTTCAACTCGGTAGAGTTGTATTGGACTAAACACCCATCGTCACGACTCACCAATATGGGAGCCTCAAGCAGAGACTGCCATAGATATCCCTGCTTTCTACAGAGTAGACAATCACACCTGACTGCCTTGATGGGCTCTTTCAGGTGAAGCTCAAATCAGTAACTACCACAATGGCAATTTCCTTGATACACAGTATCATTACTTCGGTCCATTGTTTACAGACACCAGTGTTTGGATGACGTGCTGGATTACAAGGCAGCCAAAATATTGAACACTCCTTCTCAAATTTCGAGGTGGTCGAGGAAGTCCAGTCTGTTTAGTTGGTCTGGGAATTGTTACTCTCCGCAACACCTCTCTCTCATGCTAATAATTTGAATTGAACCAACATTAATACTATTCTCTTATCTTTTATGCCGAGGTAGGGTCTGCAAAGCACCTGCCTAAAAGGACTTTGTTGGTCTTAAATATCAATGATTTCAATTGGCTGATTTCAATTAGCTGCTTGAATGTGGCACGGCACTTTTCTCTGAAAGCCCCACCTAAATGTTGGATATAATCGCAAGATGGCAGTTATTAGAATTAAAACCATAACTGCGGGGGAATATTGAATTTAGGTTGGCAGGCGTTGAATAGTGGTACTTTAGAGCTCTACAGGCGTAAGCGAGCCCGACGTTGGGCGTAAATAGATCTGCTCTTCTTACTAGATGCTATGGGCATGAAGGAATTCACAGAATTTGACCAGAAACCAACAAACATCCCAAGGCTTCAATATCAAGACAACACCTCAGCGTCCTGCTCCAGTAAATTATTGAGTTCGCACCCTCTCCTTTGTTTACCTGCCCACCTCTTCACTCACACTGGTTATTCATACTCTTTCTTCCGACCTCCTTTGTCCCAACCTCCTTTATGACGACATTACTAACCCCTGTATCTACCCAAATAAACAAATCACTATATCAAACAGATAAACCAAGTGGGTTGGCCTAGTGGTAAGGCGTCTCTCTCACACTTCTCTACACACATGAAGAGTAGGAGAGCAGAGAAAATCATGAGTTCGATCCTCATACTCACTATCATACTATGGAACTGATCATTGTTTACTTTTTGCTATTTTGTCATCTCTCTAGCGAGGGACCACTTGGGCCTAGTACTCTTGAAGAAGTTTCCTATTTCTAGCCCTCCTTCAAGATCCGGGATCAAGGCGGTGGAACGCGTTGAGAAGACTGAAAACAGCTGGACATGATTTGCAAGTTTTAAAGAAGAACTTCTCTGTCAAGAGTCTTTGGTATTCATTACGCAGCGGCCTCACACTCCTGGGTTCAAAGAACAAACAAGTTGAGCATGCAAAGAACTAGAACGCCAACACACCCCGACACCACCCAGACAAACCCCAGCCCAGCCAAGCCTACCCGTATATGCTCATTACATCATTCATCATACAGTCCGCCATTGTCAAATCCCTCAGGCACTAGCTTGAATAACCCTGAAGCCACCAGTGACCAATTTAGTGATGTCCTCATTTTTATGCTGGAGCAAACTCAAAGCATAAGCAACGTCGTTCCACTGTCTCTCCGTCTCGCATCTCGCAAGTCTAGCAGCAAGTTTGTCTGCCAGTTGCTTGGCATGCTTGTCCTATTTCGAGGTCAGTAAAATGGTTCCAACGCAGCGAGAGTCAAACGACATACCTTCTCAATGAAACCAGCAAGGAATTTGATGATTCTCTTCAGAGCATCCTCCTCCAAATCCTTCTCGGCACTCAACAAGCTAAACATATCGACGAAGTGATTATAAACTGCGTTGTCCTTGGTGCTTAATTCGGTGAAGAACATGCGACTGAGATCCGCGATTCTCTTGTCATCGTTCTCGAGGCACTTAGCCATCTCTCCCAGTTGACCCTTGACCTTGACCTGACCTGCCAGAATCAGGAATGTGAGTGTCATCAAGCATGTTCGCTTCACACTAGCATCTTTGTCATTCAGTCGGCGGTAAAGGAAATCAGTGTTCTCGTCGATGAGGTGGTTGAAGCAAACTGCCATGTCTCCAAGAGCAATAACGACGTTGGACCGGGTAATAGGATCCTTCGACCGCTCAAGAATGGTAATGAGAAGCGGGAGATTGGTTTCGCAGTACTCTGAGCTCACACACATGAGCTTGGCCAAGCACAGAGTAGCCGCCGCTTGGAGGTTGCGGTCCTTGTAGGTGGTGTTGTTCGAGCAGATTTCGGATACAAGTGGACCAAAATTAGCAAGAAGCGAGTTCTCGCCGTAAAGAAGCTCCCGCTCACGGATATGTGACATGGCTTCAGTGAAGTCATCTTCTGTAGTACCACCGATCATATCAAGATCATCGGCAGCTTCCTTGGCAGCCTTGTCAGCTGGTGCTTCGGAAGATGGCTTGTTTTTCTCGGCTTCAGCTTTCCTTCGCTTGAAGTCCAGTTCGCAAAGCTCCAGGTGAACGATCTGCTTGATTGCCACGTGGCCGACGATGAATAGAAGCTGTGAAAGTGCGATAGATCCTTTGAGCTTCGGCTCTGCCTCTGCAGGCTCTTCAGGTGGCGGTGATACCATTTGTGTGTCTTCGCCAGCTGGCTCCTCGGGCTCGGGCGTCTTCGCAGTACGCTTTTGAAAGACATACTTCGTTTTCCTCCTCAAGATCTCGGAACAGAGTGTATCAGGATGCTTTGACAAGGTGTAGATGGCATTGATAGCTTGTTCAGCAACACCGTACCACTCTTTGTTGTCAGACTCGATTTCGACGATAGCACCGAGCTTCAGGAGAACAGCATGGTCGTTGGGAAGTTTGGATGGCTGCACAGCAGTCTCCTTAGCTTGCCGGCCTGTTGGGTTGATCCGTCGAAGAGCTATGCAAGTGTACTTCGCCAATTGTAGATCTGATCGACCAAGACCTCCCAGGCCTATTCTCAGCATGGTTTCCATTTCCCCAACAACAATCTCGGGCTTCGCAGTTGCTAGCATTCCAAGCACGATGATAGCTCCTCTTCTCTGACTCTTGGAGATTTCTCGCTTCTGCACACCGTAAACTTGCCAGAGCTTTTGAACAACAAGCTCCGAGATGTGGTTCGCTTTCATCATGGTGCTAAGAAGCTGCTCCAAAGATGTCAATTCAGCGGGAGTTGCACCAAAAGTCAGACTGATCATATTTCGGGCGATGTAATTCGCAGCGTCGTTCGCCGTATAGGAGTCTGGTGCTTCGAAGAAGAGGCGCTTGTAACATTCGATAAGGTGGTTTTGGACGCCCTTTCCTTCATCACTGTTGCCCTTGGTCCAGATAAGTCGCAACATACGTCGAATACCAAGCTTGTTCTGCTCAATGTTGTATGCATCGCCGATTTCGAAATACTCCATGGCTTCAATCACTTCGCTCTTGTTCTTGGATCCAAGAAGTTGGCAGATGGTAGTGGTGGCACCGTGCAAGACTTCAATAAACTTGAGAGCTTCGACGTAATATCTTCTCGTCAAAGTGAGCTTGTTTATAGCTTCGGATGTTGCAGCATCCTCCTGAGCTTTCTTGATAGCCGCAATCTTCTGTTCATCGCTCATTGGCTTCTGTGGCGAGTCAGACGGCATGACAGTAGCATCATCCAAGAGTGCCTGATCAACGGTCACATCCGCTTTTGTGGTATCGACAAGCCCAGGAGTCTCTGCTGGAGGTTTCAGAGAGTTCAGCTCGGCGTCAACAGCATCTAACCGAGCGTTCCATTCCTTGAGTGAAAGTTGTGACCCGTGCATGATACTGAAAGGGTGGGTTTTGATTAGAGTTCCAAGCAACTTAATGGCATTCCGACGAACATTGCTGCTTTTGTCCTCAAGACTTCTCGCAGCTAATTCAGCGGCCTTTTGTCTCCGTTTGGGGAACTTTTGCTCGAGGTCGCAAAGCTTGATGTATACTTGGATGGTTCGGCATCGGCAGTAAGGGTTAATGTCAAGAAATCGCTCTTCCAAAACGTCGAAGAAAGCATTTAGTTGGGACTTGTGATTGTCACCACGCTCCTCTTGCTTGCTGAGATCGGCGACCAAGTTTCCGCAAACTTCGATGAGAGCACATCGAAGAGCATAAGACTCGCTGTCTAGCTGTTTCGCCAACATAGTCATTTGCTTGATGACCAGTCTCGGAGCGAGCTCGGAGAGCTTGACAATGAATGTGGACACAGACTTGGGGCCCTTGGTATCATTGCTGTTGAATTCCTTGTTACTCAGCTCGCGAAGAATCTCGTCTGCCAATTGAGGATAGTCGTATTGTTCCGAGAGAATGTGGAGAAACTCGGCCATGGGCTCAGCCAGATGCTCGAAGTAGGTCAGATTCTGGACAATGGATATCTGGGCAGCTAGGAATTATCAATACTGGAATCCCACAAGCAGGAAAGCCGTTTCTTACCATAACCATGCCCGTGGTGCTTGACTGCGATGCATAGAACCTTGAATGCGTGCATGCGGATGGCGGTACTCTTGACCCTCTGTTCACTTTCTAGAACCATGTACACCGGCCTGGTAAATAGACCGATGAAGGTATCCCGTTCAGAAGTCGTCAAGAAGATCTTGGAGAGCTTCAACTTCAGGACCTTACACATGATATCCAAAGCAGTTTGCAGCTGCGCACTGGAATCCCAATTGCCATCCTTGTCCTTTCCGGCAGCGGCCTTGGACTTTGCACCTTTTCCTCTCCCTCTAGCAACTGGCGCCGAGCTGGACTTCTCCGCAGCCTTTGTCTCGACCGCTGCAATAGTCCATTGCAACAAGAAGCCGAAAACTTCCAGCAATTGTTTATGGTGGGAGATCAGTTCCTGCTCGTCGGTCTCGAGATCATTGTGTATGACATCGGCTTCTGTGGAAAGCCCCGAAACGATCAGATCGAGAATCTTCGAAAGCGCATGTGTAGGGAGGACCGATGAGGATCTAGAGAGTTTGAAAAGTTCAGAATCGGGTTCTGATATATAGTTTTGGGAAGAGGGAAGAGAAATGGGTGCGCACTTTAAGAGGAACTGTAGGGAGTCAAAAGAGGAGCTTCTGGCAATCGCATCGGGATTTTCTGCGACTGAGTCTACTATCGGATTGAGGACTGTGTTGATCAAGGAGTTGGTGAGGGCTTCGGGGTCGTTCTCGCAGTCTACAAGATTCGAATCGGCTTCTGGGGTTGCGACGGTCGCAGGATCGCTCATGTAATGTTTGAGAGCATCATTGATGTCGAAATTAACTGTATCCATGTTGGCGATGTATGCGCAGTGTTCTGCTGCAAATGCGTGGACATCGACGAACTGTTGTGGTTGTCGCAAAGATCAAAGATCTTGACTGGGGGGTTTGTTGACAGTCGCGGTTTCCGTTGTTTTCTTCGCGTCTCCTTCGGGAAAAGCGCGTTTGGCTGTTGCCAACCCCACCGAGCACCATCGATAGGAACCCTGCGCTGCCTGCAACGGCTGTACCTGAAAACAAACAACCAATTGCAGGCTTCCCGAATACCCAATTCCTGTTATTGGAAGCTTGTTCAAAGCTCTTACATACTCTGAATTATCAGCTACATTGCAGTAGCAAGATGGCGACGGCGCGATCGAGAAGCGCGAAACCTTTCGAAATCCACCACGACGAAATGGTGGACGAGTCAATGGAGGAAGATCACAGAATGGAAGACTCGAGGGCGGAAGTAGATGAGGATCACGAGGACCGCGAGGACCAGGAGGATGCGTATTCAGAAACTTCCGAGGAAAGTAATGGGGATGTTGATCCTACAGTGCAAGAGGACATGGACAAATTTCAGGACACTTTCAAAGGCTTGAAAGAGCGCTTCCGACTCATCAACCGAATTGGGGAGGGTAATATACTTCCTGCAAATACTCGCTACAGATATTAACGCGTTATAGGTACCTTTTCTACGGTATACAAAGCCGAGGATCTGATGTACGAGCACTACCAGAACGAGTGGGATATTGAGGAGAAGGAGAATTCACAATGGACATCACCACCACTAAAGAAGGCGCGAAGAGACATGGACTCGTTAGCACAGAGGAACGAATATGCACAGCAACGAAGGCGGACGAAATATGTTGCAATCAAGAAGATCTATGTCACCAGCAGTCCATCTCGAATCCTCAACGAACTAGAACTACTCAACGACCTGCGCGGCTTCGATTCGGTCTGTCCTCTCATAACAGCGTTTCGATCCACAGATCAAGTCGCAGCAGTTCTCCCATACTTCAGACATACGGATTTCCGGGAATATTTCAGGAAGATGACTGTCCACGACATGCAGATATATTTCCGGTCACTATTCCGCTCCCTAGCAGCCGTACACTCCAAAGGGATTATTCACCGAGACATCAAACCCACGAACTTCCTCTACGAGCCAGACAAGCAGCGCGGTGTCCTCGTCGACTTCGGTCTCGCCGAACGAGAAGGCACTGACGCAAAGCCCTGCCTCTGTCAAGAATCCGCATTCGACCGCCGCCGCCGCATAACGAACTCTGTAACTGCCACCCAAGGCCCCTCAAACGGCTACCCCAAAAACGACTCCCGGCCCTCAAGACGTGCAAATCGCGCGGGAACTCGCGGATTCCGTGCTCCAGAAGTTCTGTTCAAATGTACCGAACAAAGCACCAAGATCGACATCTGGTCCGCCGGTGTAATCCTCCTCACCATCCTCTCCAAACGCTTCCCCTTCTTCAACTCCGCCGATGACGTCGAAGCCATGATTGAAATCGCTACGATATTCGGCATCAAACGCATGAAATCCTGTGCCTACCTCCACGGCACCGCGTTCGAGAGTAACATTCCTACTATCGGAAACCTAGGATTCACGCTTGAGAAGATTATCTTGTGGTCTACGTGCCGCAATGATGGTGGGAAGAACGGGCGAGAGAATCCGCTCACTGAGGAGGAGATGTTGGCTGTGAGGTTTTTGGAGCGATGTTTTGAGCTGGATCCGAATAAGCGGATTAGTGCCGAGGAGGCGCTGGAACATCCATTCTTGAAGGAGGAGAATGGCGAGGCGTATACGGAGGATGAGGATGAGATCAACATGGTTTGAAATGAGTGAATTATACTGTACGATATCATCGCGAGATGGAGGGGGTGGTCGGTTGGCTTTGGCGGCGTTCACTGAAAGGATTGTAGCATGGCGGATGGCGTTTCGTGTACATATATACATACATGGCTAGCGCATTGTATTTACCTGCCGGCACTTTTACTTCAGTCGAGATACCATTTGAGTACTATAGTACACCAAGCAGAATCAAGAAATGAACGAGAATGAAGCACACCAAATCTGAATGATTTCTGTCTTGTATGGAATAGTTCAACAATGGAAGAGGTGCGTGAACTGTAGATAGGCCGGTTTATGACAAGTGGATGGTCGATAAATTGAATGTGTGACGCGAGGAGTTGCTTTGCTCACATGCAGAAGTATACGCACTGCTGTCATATGTACTTGTACTACAATGGCGAGTGCATCAATACATCTTCAGGTGAAGGAAATCAAACGGGCAATCAATGTCAACTTCGGTAATCACACATAATGCAAGCAAGGAAGTAAGTCAATGACCAAGAGAATTTCATCCTCAGTAAGCACGGAATGGCATACCATCCTACATGATATGAAATCCCACAACCACTGGTTAGGGAACAGTGACAATCGAAAGACAGGCACGAACAAAATCCTCTGCCATGCTCTCGGTACGGAGTGCAGCAGAAATGAAGAAATGCCTTGCCCTGAGAGCACGGTAGTTAATCGTGAAAGTATCCCCAAGAGAACACGACTGTGGTATTGGTTTGAAGTTTGTGCTTTTCATTGTGATTCATAGGTACTCCCGTAGCTATAACAGAAGCCACCGATTTTCATGCCTGCCTGCCTGCCACATGCATCTAAGACGACCGATCTAATTCAGTCCAATCCAGGCAATCAGCACATCAAAGCTTCTTCATCCCAAACCAAGCACGCCAGCCAGCCATTTCCCTAACCTTGGCAAAAACAATGCAATGCTTATGCGACCAACTCAACGACACCACCAGCCTCGGTGATCTTTCGCTCCGCCTCCTTGGAGAACCACCTAGCGCGAACGACGAGAGGAACCTCTGGGAGTCTGCCCTTGCCGAGAACCTTGCTGTAGCCGAGGGGGAGGAGGTCGAGGACGGGGATGGTATCGCCCTTCTTGGAGACGAGGTACTCGTCGCGCTTCTCGGCGGGGATCAGAGACCAGAGCTAGAGAACTGTTAGCGGATCTTCTTGTCAAATGCTCCGTGTAGACGATCTGGCGAGGGACGAAGCGGTACTTGCGCTTGCCTGCTTGATTTTTAATTTAGGGCGCTGACTTGGCGCTTGTTTTGTTGGTGGGGGAATGAGAGCTGTAAGGGTCGTGATGGTGGTGGTGGTTCAAGAAGCATAAGCTACAGAAGCCATCCAGTCCATCATGTCTTGCAACCAACAAATCTCACATCTCACAGCACATATAACCGCTAACCATCGCCCCTCTTATCCAATGACGAAAATGAAACCCGATCTCTTCCAAACATAAAGAAACCCACGCCGAAAAAGAACATACCTTGTCCAAGTTGATAACTGGCTTCCAGAAGTGGTTGCCCTGCTTGTGGAAGTATCGCATACCGACCTTTCCGAAGTAACCGGGATGGTACTTGTCCATGTTGGTTCGGTGGTGATGTTGTCCACCAGCGAGACCGCGACCACCTGGATGCTTGCGGTGCTTGCCTACACGACCGTGACCGGCCGAGACGTGTCCGCGGCTGTTGGAGAAGATATGTTAGCTTGCATTCTATCCCAAAACATAGAGAGCTGAATAGAAATCTAGAGTCCGAAGTGTGGCTGCGTAAA
Organism: Cadophora luteo-olivacea; assembly: GCA_026120085.1. NCBI lineage: Eukaryota > Fungi > Ascomycota > Leotiomycetes > Helotiales > Ploettnerulaceae > Cadophora > Cadophora luteo-olivacea. Next base: position 597,641 of record JALRMC010000006.1, read on the forward strand.
TCATAAGGGCGAGACGACTCGTAGGGTAGGCGGAGGGAGGGCGTGCTGTCGCGATCCAAGCTATTCCCGAATTTTCGACCTGGAATCTGCCTTGAGAAATCGAAACCGAAGGCGCGATCAATTTCCCTTCGCAGGATCGGCCACAACGATGTGAAATCTTGCAATCATCCCTCTTTTCGAATGCCCTCTCAATCCCTCTGGCAGCCCAGATCGTATCGTTTCGCATCGTATCGCACAATAAACCACCCTCCCTCAACTCCCTCATCCCAATCCTCGTTCCTCCGCCATCACATCCCCCGTTCACCCCATGATATAGAAAGAGACAAATACGTACTGCTTGCGGGTCTTGCTCAAATGGGTAGGCATCTTGACGTTGTGGTAGTCGAGATGTTTGTCGGATGTTGTCGTGATCTCTTCAACAAAAGTTCCTCTCTCCAGCAAAGCAAAATTGAAGTTTGGCTGCTGCGGGTGCGCTAAGCCTTGTTGAGTGATAGTGTGCTGGCAGGGGAAGGTGGGTAAGCGAGATGGGGCTTGGTAGGTTTGAAGCCCTAAGATTTGTGGTGGATGGAGGAAAGATGGGAGAGGAGGATGACTTTTCTGGGAGATGGTGAAGAGGGGAGGGGGATGAATAGCATACAGACTCTGTAACTGAAACTTGAGTTACAACTCTGATAGTATTTAGATCTTCTCAGTCTTCCTCATGCAGCTGCAATCTTCCCATCCTCATCTTCCACCCACCTCAATTTTCGCCAAGGCTTTGTCTTCAAGCCTCAGGCTCAAGGTCTTTAAGATCACATGACCTTATCAAACTCTCAAAAGTTTTGTTGCACATCGCATTTATTTTGTCCCATTGGCACTGTGACATCGATCGAAGACAGCCCACCTAGTCCGGTCGCCAGTCCAGCTTCCCTTCCGCCTACCTCCTTCGACTTTTCACCACCACAACTCAGTCGAATTATACTCACTTTGCGAAAATTCATCTGTAAGCAGCATACCCGAGATCTGAGGCAAGTAAAAGCTCAATCATTCCCTTGTGATTATTGAGAAATTGGCAGTTCGGAAGAGGATTGGAGTTTTGGACAGAGGAGGGGTCGAAGGAGTTGTTTACCCCCCTCGTGGTTTTGACAAAGAGAGCACCCTCAATACAGACATTATTCACGAAGAATAATATGACTTCTTCCTTGGAAAGGCTTCATAATTATAAGGTGTCATGCTCCTTGCTTTGCATAACACGGCATCACAACTCCCAAGTTCACATGATGCAGCCGTTGAGGAAAGATGGCTTGTGCTCTTCCTAAACGAGGCTGAGGTGGAGCGAACTGCTATTTATGACTTCTTTCGATTGACGGAGTATATCTGTAAATGACTACCTGATGTCTATATGACCAATTGCTCCCAACCAAAAACCACCCAGGCGAATAATAATGCTATGTAAACCGAGTCACATCCAAGCTTACTGCCAGCGCTTCAGCTCCCCCTCAAAGCAGAGCCAGAGCGAATGCAATGGATGTGGTTCCAGGCGAGACGGCAATAATGAAGCAAGGAAGCAAAGCAAAAGCACTCAGAATTTTACGCCAAAATGACCCCGACCCAACCAGCTACCCAGCACGCCAGCCCGAAAATGCAACAAAGCAGAATAAAAGCAAGAGCGAAAATGGTAGAAAGAAGTGTTCTATAGTACAATTCGTATGTATGTATCATACTGGCGCGCATATGCAGGATTTGTAGACGTATGTCTGCCTAGCTAGTATCCGCTCCTGGTCTCGTGGGATGGTTTAAAAAGATGCAAGCAGCGCCCATATCCAATCCAATCGAATCCAGCCAGACCATACCAAACCAATCAAAGCAAATCCAGCCCATTCCATCCAACCAGTCTTCCTTCCCAGCCAGCATAAATCACAGCGAAGATAGCCAGCCAGTATATGATTCGTTGCGATGTATGCATAACGAAAATGCAAAACGCAAAGTCAAAGGCAAAAGAGTTGGGGAATGATCATGAAAAATGTGCGTTTCCTGCAAAGGGGGTGTCGTTGTATTTCCATAATGTAAAGACCAGAAAATGTGTAACGCCAGGATGTGAAGATTTTGTGTTTTGTTCGTTCGTAACCTTTCGTCCATAATATGAGGTCGTTTGAGAATGCGGCTGTCTATACTGCTTAGGGAAGTTTTTCGTGATGATGTACAGCGGAGAGGTTTGCGAAATCCACTTATTTTTGGCGTGACGGAACTTTTGGCGTTTTTGTCATTATGCATGCATGGCTGGATTTCGTGATTTTCGAGGCCTTCGAAGTTTGGGTCGTGAAAACGTGATCACTTCATCGAGCTCCAAACATACCCTCAACCCCGCCATTCGTGGAACCCGAAACTCCGTTACGACCAGAAGCTCTGGAACCTGCTGGGAAATTCCAACCGCCACTATTGCGCTTCTCGCCCTTCTTCTCATCCGAATCTTCCATGCCCTCTAGGTTGAACATGAAGTCGCCTTGCTCCTCGTCAATTGGTGTTGTGAAGCGGTGGCTTCCACCATTGCTCATACTGCTCGAACTGACTTGTCGCTCAGCCACAGCTCGTGCACCACTGATGGGATTGCTTGGACCACGGGTGGGGAGATCGCTACCGCTGGATTCAGCTCTTGCGAGATGAGTGCGTTGGAGACCTCTAGAGATCATTGAGATGGAGCTTTGGCGGGGTGGAGATGCGAGGTATGGAGAAGAGTCGCCCGAAACACTCGGTCTGGCAATTGGTCTGGAGCTGGGGCTGGCACCTAGGTGGAGAGAGGAATTGCGGAGAGGCGATCCAACGTGACCGAATGCTGAAGTGCGTACTCGATCTTCCTCATCCTTTCGCTGCTGAAAGACACCGCCCCACCGAGAAGGACTGGCATTTGACGGAGAGCCGAATTTGATGCCCATATCATTATTAGGCGTACCAGTACCGCTATTGATTGGTCTGCCTTCATCATCTGCAGTTCTCGATCCCCGACGAGCCTTTTCTTGTGGTGTCATCAAATCTTTCAGAGTCTCCGGTAGTAGATCCTCCTCGAATGTAAAAGCAGGATCCCACTCGTGATCAGCCTTTGGCAGACTAGACGACATAACCTTTGTCTTGGCATATCGTTGTGAATGCATGGTTCTCTTTCCAAAATACTCCTCGGCTGGGAAGGCAGGGGGCGAAGAGGGCATGCCATTGAACCGATCTCTTGTATCGTCACCAAATGCCGAGTTGTGTAAGTTCTTCAGGGCTTCAGAAGTTCGGCCATCCTTTGCAGCTCCGAGAGAACTTGGTGGTGAGTCAAGACCGAACTTGGCCGGGACGGAAGAGGCGATTGGACCATATCTTGCAATCATTGAAATGCCGTTGCTGTCGAATGAGGCAGGTAATTGGGCATCCAGAACACTCAGGCCCTTCATAGCGACCGGCGAAAGGCCAAGACCAAATCTGTTATGATCTTCATCTCGCGGGGAACCATAGTTCGAGACGTTATGGGAGGCGTAACTCGTATCGATCGTTGGGACATTGATATCGATGCTTTGCTGGCGTCCGACCATGGGAGGGTAAGGGTTATCGTGGTCCTGGTAACCTTGATATTGTTGGCCATAAGGCTGGGGAGCTCCATTGGTACCCATAAAAGAGTTTGTCAAGGTTGAAGTGGTAGGTCGAGTGTGATATCCGTCATTGTTCAATCGTCCTCCGATATTCAGGTGTCCGCCTCCCATTGCTCCTCCATGCTTGTAATTTACTCGGCGGCCGTCAGGCAGAACATGGACGTTTGCGCACTTGGGACCGAACTTGCAATTACCCTTGAATAATTAGCTTATACCTCTTAAATCTGCAAGCTCGACTTACCTTTGCAAAGTACTTGCAGACAGTATCGTTTGTGCTGGCTAGATCGTGGCTGAAGGGGCATGCCGAACCAGCTTGACATGCGCCTTGCCGGAAGAACTTGCATGGTACATGGGAAGTATCTGCAATCTGTTAATGCCCAATTCCGCATACTGGAACTCCCCTCAACAACTCACTTTGTCTGCTCGGAGGACTTCTTGGGCCTTCGAAGCGTCCCATACCTCCAACTGGGGGTGGCGGACCGCCTGCACCATTAAGCGCAGTTGGCGGAGGAATATTGAGAGAGCCAGAGCTCATGTGTCTGTACTCGGTCGTCATTTTGGAAGTGCCCTGACTTAGCATAAGAATGCCCGAGAGAGAAGGTATTTCGAGTCTGTAATGCGGCGAGGAGGAGTAGGTTGAGGCGTGCAGTATTCTGATTTGCGACCCCGCCTCGAAGTGGGGGATTTGCTGTCGCGTGGGAAGAGCGAGAGGTTGGTGATGAAGAAAGAAGATCGAGTCTGAACGGTGCAGAAGATAATGAGTCTTAGGCAGAATGGCCAGCGAAGTGAATGCGCACAAGGCTGACTTGACCGCCCCGTCGTAGAGGAGATTTCACTCTGGTCGGGCTATCGCAAGTGAAGGATTGGAGTTGAGGAAGAATAAGGCGAGCGAGCTATTCTCTCGAGTCTCGGTCAATGCTTGCTCTTGCTCGTCTCTGACGCTCAGACAAATTTCACCGCCGGTGTTCCTCGAGTCCCTGCCGTCCGTCTTTTTACCTTGTGCTCCTCGAGCCTGTGCGCTTCCCTGCGCTGCCCTGCCTTTTTTTGACGGCAACGCTAGTGACGACTTCTGCGCCGTCACAAACTGATAGACCCGATAGAGTTTAACCTTCGATAGCTGTCCGCTCCAGATAGTCGGGAATCTTCGAATTTTTGACTCGCTGGGAAAACAAAAATGTAGAATTGGATATGTCTTTACGGGAAGAGGACCTTTGAAGAAGGGAGCTCTTCGGTGAGAGGCTGGGCTGGCTGGCTGGTCTGTCAGAAAGCGGAACGGAGCGGTTTACGATGGGCTAGACAGAAGCAGATCCTTGTTCATAATAGATCTGTAAAGGAGGGGATTAAGGAGTTTGCGGCTTCTCGTCCTATCTCTGCTCCAAGCCTTGCGCTTCTGGCGTGTAACATCAATTCGAGGAGAGTTGGGGGCTGTGATAGGCTGAGATAGCTCGCGACGGGAGTTCGTTAAAGGAGAATCGCCTTCGTGGGGGAGTAAGATCGTGACTCGTGGACTCGATTGCACCACTCTCCATTGCGTATCGTGGGGTTAAGGTAACGTCGTCCTTCAACCATGCACAGTAACTCGCGGCTCAAAGCTATTTCTAACTCACTGCAGAATCTTGTCCAAGAGGACAGGTCATCCACTTTCAGCACTACCACCATACTATACCATACCATACTTCCAAACCCCATCTTTTAGCTAGCCCCATGCCACCGAGTCAGCATGACATCTCAACCATATCGCACTTGACTTCATTCATCATGATCACGACTACTATCTTGCACATGAGAAGGCTTGATCGGCTATCAAGGTATCGGTCTACCCACCCCGAACATCAGAAATCAGGGAATACCATGCCCCTTCGTTAGTCCAGATGTCCTCTGTTTCATTGATCTCATCTGTCGCCTCCATCACGACTTCACACACCTACCTTGACAACTTTGATCCAGAAAGGTTTCAAAACATATCCTGATCCGCCTTTCACGCCAACCATTACAACTCACTAATCAACAAATCAACCAATCAGCTAATTAAAGAATCAACACAAATTCTCCGATCCGCAACCCCCCGAAGTCGCCTCCATACCTTTCCCCTCACCATCCAAAAGCCAGATCCAGATCTAGATGTTTGGGTGTTGACATGTCTGAGAATATCAAGATTTCCATGTCACAAAGGCTGTCAGATGATGGAGGTTTCAACCTTAGCCTTTCATGTGAAAGCTGGCCCCCTGACTCGCTCGTTTAGGTTGTGTACAACCTCTATCAACCCCTCACCACATATACTTCTAACCCAGACCCGGACTAACCCCACGCTGCAGCAGCATCACCACCACCACCACCACCAAATTCGGCACTTGCATTCCTAGGACGACAAAAAAAGCGCACTCTCAGCTCGTATATCGATTGACTTCCAGACCTATTTACGCACCTTTTTCTGCATTCGTAATCCATCAAAGGATACACGCATTTACGAACTCAAAGTCAATGTCACTCTAAGACATTCGGCCCTTGCCGATGCCAGGCAACGGGAGGTCAGCCGGCCCCCCTTTTCACTACCCGAGCCCAAACGCCTCCGCTTGTCATGTCATCACGACTCCATTCAGTATCGCGATTCAGTCAACATCAGTAAAAGAAGTGTATCACATGCGTCAGCCTCCTCGTAATCAAGTATTGGAGGCGAAGTTGGGTGGCTCAGCGTAGGTTGATATGGGTTGCGTGTGCCGACTTTGGGAAGTCTCTACTTGGCTTCGCATCGCGTCGGTACCTAGGCAAGGTATGGCGAATACCAAGTGAGGTAAGCATTAGATGGATGAGGACGGCATGATCTGGGTTCATCTCGAGCTGCTCATCGTACTGCCTAGCTGCTTCATCGACCTGTAAAATTTACAAAGCACGCATACATCTGTCGAGCCTGAAGTCATCATTGACAGTTCCATCAAGAGTTCAAGATCCGAATGCTCTGTCAAGTAAAAGGTCATCCAATGGAGAGGGTCCTGCATTCACGTCCCCCGTCTTGGAGGACTTCTGATAAACGTTCCCAAATCCAATTTATCAATTCCCCATCTCCCATCTCCAATATCCTCGGCTCCTCTTATGTCGTCTATCTCATTCCGTTCTTCAGTCCGACACTCTTCTTCGCTCCCTTGACCACCGTCCAAAGCAGCAGCGTTCAGCTCGTTCGTCGGTGAGATTGTCAATGCCTACTGCGAAGTCCGCATGTATAGAAAACAACTACATTACCCCTCTTTCCTCTCTCCCATCTCTTCCTTTCCTCAAACCTACAATACATCCCTAATGTTGCCGCCTGTCTTATGCTCAAATCCTGCTAGGAATCTTACACTGTCTCTTGATCCCAAAGTTCGCTGTATACGTTTCCCCCTCTCCATCTCAGCCGAGACGGACGATCCCCGAGTCGCCGCTCTGCACTATGATTCCAGCCCAGAAGCAGGCACAGTACCGGTACCAGCTTCAGCTCCAGTCTCCAAGCCATCGCGTCCATCGGGTCCTGCCGCTACTACTAGCACCATTTTTCAGGCAACCCTCTTACCACTCTACAAACCCGAGCCCCTCCCCTAGCTCCTGTCTCCATAGATGCACCATCACAGTCGACTCGTTGAGGAAGCCATGTCACTTCAGAAACTCAGTGCTATCTCTCTTGCGGTTTCATGTTCTGCTTTGGCGATCCCTTATTCTCACCGGATCCATTCCAAGAACCCGTCATAATTGTAAGTCCAGCGACAAATTGAGGACTTACAATTTTTTTCTTTTTTCTTTCTGCATAATCGATCCTCAGGCTTCTTTGACGAGGAGCGTGTTGGCTGGTAGCGGAAGAATAAGATCGGCACAGGTAGACGATTCGAAGTATCAAGGATACCGTTCGATGGTGATGGGGATCAAGATGGAATAGGTTACGGGTAGAAAACATGTTTGGGGATGCGGATGCGGATGAGGGCGAGTATGTGATGCTGTATTGGAAGCGCTGAAGATGAATTTGATTGGCAGAAAAATGGAGTCTTTTGTTGCTGATTTTGCTAGATGGCGAGAGCCGTTGCAATTTCCTGCCTTTTTTTATGCAGAATATAACATAAGAAATGAGGTTCATCATCTTGGAGGAATCGGATGCCATCAGGTGGGAGAAATCCTTTTCGCTTGAAGGGGTGGAAGCAAGTCAGAGGTAAACACTTCTCCCGCAATACTCCCGAAGATTAAGACAACCCTGCGAATACGCCTGTTTTCTGCAAATAGAAGTCCCAAACAAGATAGACGTAGTGATAAGGTTGTGGGGGTAGGACACAAGGTTTCGGATCGCACAGATCTTTTGTTTCAGGTTCTGATTTCAATGAGTTGATTTTGCACTTACCCAGAGCAGGTATTTTTCATAATCTTCTATATGTAAGCTTGTTCTTCTGGAGCATCGGCTCCCACGTCTCTGTCACGAGAAATTTTGTGGCAGAATCGTGAGCCAAGAGTTTTTCAGTGCTAAATAAAACTTTTCCGGTTCTGAGTAGAGGGATCTGTCTTCGGATATGAATACGAGTTCGCATTCATACTCGTTAAGCATGTTTCCTTGGCCTAAATTGAGGATCCTAACTCATTCAAAGCTCCAGCTGCGATGACCCCGTCGGTAGTGACATCGGCTCTGGTATAAAAACGCATTTTCTCTTTCACTGCTCCAAGTGCTAGTTGAGTATCCTTTCGCGGATCAGTGTACCACGCGATATTGAGCATGACGTGCAAGTCATTGCCCATCCACTGGCGATCCCATCAATTACCGAAGAAGAGCAATGCTTGGAATCATGACTCGAAGGAGTTCAGTATAGATCAGTGATAACTATATGAACTCAGCATGGTCCAACCAATTCTTTGATCACCGTCAGCATCTCAAGCTCTCTGACTTGCACTTCACATTCTTTTGCCTGTTTCTGCATCTTCGTCCATTTCCAAGATGTTCACACAATCGTTCCCGGTGGCTTTAGCCACATCTCTGTCTTTACTGTCCGCCATCGGCAACGCTCAAATCCTTCCTCTGAGTCAATTTTTCAACCTTACCACTTTCCCCAACGAGCAGGCCGAGAACGTCACCCGATACCTCAACGAAGCAGCCGCCCTTGGCACCGATGGTACTATTCACCAGTATTTCCAAGACCAGTGTATCGTACAACACGTCTACCCACCACTCTTCGCCTTTCCACCAGGCTTCGTCAAGTCCTTCGCCGCCTTCGACAACTTCTTTTTCGTCGGCCACAGCGGTGTCTCTGCATGGGCATACAACACCGGCGACGGAATCGTCCTCATCGACGCGCTCGACAACCAAGCTGAGGTCGACGCCATCCTACTTCCAGGCCTCCAATCATTTGGCTTCAACGGCACCGACATAAAACATGTGATTATCACCCACGAGCACTTAGACCACTACGGAGGCGCCAAATACCTACAAGACCAATTTGGGTCCGCTGTGTACGCCTCAGCCCTAGCATGGGAAGGCATGGCCGCCATGGGACCAACGGCCGACCCCCCCGTCCCAACACTAGACCAAACACTGAGCGACGGCCAAACCCTCACAGTCGGCAACATCACCTTCGAAATCTTCCTAACAACCGGCCACACCCCCGGCACCCTATCCCTCATCTTCCCCGTCTCCGAGAAGAACGCAACGCACATGGCCGGTCTGTCAGGCGGAACCGGAACACCAACCGATCAAGCTGGTAGAGAAGACAAGATCACGTCGCAGAACCGCTTTGCGGATATTGCGAAGGCGAGGGGTGTTGATACGCTGATTTCGAATCATCAGATTGCGGATCATGCGCTGTTTCATGCTGATCTGCTGGAGCATAGGCTGGAAGGTGCGGCGAATCCGTTTGTTATTGGGGTGGAGAATTTTGAGAAGTATATGAGGATCAATGCGCTTTGTAGTAGAGTTAGAGCTGCGAGGGATGGGATGGATTTGAGAGTGTAGGCTGACAGAAGTGGTGGAGGTTCTGGTGGTTCTTGACGTGGGCTCGAGGGAAAGGAAGGTGGTTCTGATGGTGTATCATCGTCGAGAGTCTTGTTGTGGACAGCTGTATCTGACTCTTATGGAAATTGATGAAATCATCAGAAGACACTATCGTGTTTGCATGCTTCAGTCAATGGAAAGTTGCGAATGCTGAAATGCAGTGAAGTCAGGGGTCATAAGGGTTGTCGCACGATTGGCTCCTCAAGCGAGCTCAGGGGCAATCTTGCCCCGCAGACAGCTTCCCCTTTCTCTCCACAACCTTCATCTCACTACACACACGCGACAAGAAAAATACCGACGATCTCCTTGTCATTTCCACATCGAAGATATACTGTCTCTGAGCACACGGGAAGCGATCGAAGAACTGCTCTCTTGACAGCACTGCGCACTGTTCACACCAGAATTCCGAAACGCCAAATGATACATGTACGATTGACTTCTTCAGCCTGAATGGGAGCACAAAACGTTAGAATCTCGTGCAATCTTCAACAGTGTCATCTGCAATGCCGTTGACTTTTGCCAATTTGCTTCGACATTATAAGCCAGACTTTCTCTCGCATTGATCTGTCTACGCGTCCTCTACCAATCCAAGACTTGGCTATTGCTGGATATCCTGAGTGCTTGATAGCCGCATTACAATATTCTTACACTCACAGTCTTGATATTGAGTACCACTGCTGTAGCTAGCGATGGTTTTATCTTCTACTGTCAGATGCATAGCATCAGTCTCCCTGTTCGCGGCTCTGGCCGTCGCAACAACAGGGCAGATTCCCTTCACACCCGAGCCAACCACTGAAGTAAGGCGAACACAATTCTACCTTCCTTCTCTCCGCACAACTTCCTCCTCTCTACCTGGCTTCAAAATACACGTACCAGCCCTCCCTTCATCCCCGCCCACCCCACTTGTAGAACTCAAATACTGACATTTGGGGTAGACATCAACAGCCCCGACAACCGCGCCAATTACTTTGCCAGTTATCTCCTATACGACGACTATTAAGCTACCAGACTTGAACCTCAATATCAATGCAGAACAGCTTGAGGATCCAGAGCTGGAGAAAATTATCAGCTCTCTCCTTCCAGCTGAAATGTTGACGTTGCTTGTGAGCGCGACTGCACGCTCTGTCTCTCCGTCGCCAGCGGGAGGTTCGGTCATCGGACAGGTGATTTCGGCGACTAGCACTGAGTTCCCTGCAAGTGTCAGTACCAGTATGGCTATCAGGGGTGGAGGGTGGAGAGGTGTTGTGGAAGCAACTACTACGATTGCGATTGAAGAGGGAAGGGTGGACTTATGATTGGGAGTCCAAAATGATGCTCTCTGAGCTGTGCACGCTGAGGGGCTAAAGTGACCAAGAAGAAGTCCTCTTCCACAGGCTTCTAGGTCGATGGATGAATTCCCAGGGATCAGTCAGATTAGTCGACCGGCCCGAAAAAGGTGTGCTGCTGAGCAGCTGCTCAAGCGGGAGATTATGACGGAAACGACAAGGCATCACAATCACAGATTCAAATTGCCAGTAAAAGTACTGAATGCTATGGAGCACATCAGGAAAGAAGACTACAGGAAGCGATTGATCATGACTTCCAACTGGCGACTGAGCATTCCAAGCCCTCTTGGACGTCGTGGAAGGTTTTCAGATGAGTTTTGGAGTCAGCAAATGATAGCATGTTGAGATGCACAACTCGCGGATGGAGCTAAACAGAAGGAATGAAAGGCAGCAGGATTGTTTTCGGCAGGAGGATCAGGATTCGTGGTCTGCGATTGCAGAAGCACAGTATCGAGGTGTTGCGATTGAGAGGATGATGACGAAGGTGAGACAGGAGGCTTATATTCTTCTCTTCGTAGTCATTAAGATCCTCACAAGCTGAACTCAAATATTCGGAAGCCACTGCACAGGGGTGACGAGTCAATCTATGTCCCAAAAATTGGCAAGGGCTCTAGGACTTTGGCAAACCATGCAAGTTCAATAACGTGGGGTTCCCATAGTTGGTTCTCCCGAGCAGCCACTTATTTCCATAACACCCTTCCACTTCGACCAAGCAGCAATACTAAACACAAGCTCTCTCGTCACATACTCCCCTCATTCTCCGCTCCAAAGAAAATCCCACAAACTCCTCCAATCGGTCCTTTGATGCCACTGCCTCAAGTCTAGTCATATGAAACAAAACTCCCATGACCATCTCCTGTAATACAGGCATCCAGCACGGCTCAGTCAGCGTCCAGAGTTTCGCCAATGGCACCAGATCGAAGCCCATGGGGTCGTGTACGCCCTTCGAGCAGAGCTTGGGAGGGTTGTTGATTACGTAGAGGGATCTGTCAAGTTCAGGGACATAGAGATAGTGAAGTAGCATGCCACAGACTCCCGAATCTTCATCTTCCAAGAGCATCGTTTGGCTGGTACCTTCAAACATGTTTCTTTCGAAAGCGACTTTGAGGAAGGAGGAAGAGGCACAGGCGAGTCGGAGACTTCTGTTGCCTTTTGTCTTCGGTACCAACAATAAAAGTTGCCATGGCCTGTGTTGCCTTGCTGTAGTTAGATGTGTCAGTGGACGAGCAGAATACGAATATGATGCAAAGAATCTGATACTTACGAGAGTGAAACTTTGACGGTCTTGACATAAAGCCGTGGGTCTGGAAGACGAGGTGAGCTGTCTTCTCTGTCGTCTTGATGATATCTCCCGCAGGAGGAGCAGTTCCGGATCTGTCTTGTACTGGGTGAAGACATTGGGAGATTTATTTCTCGATTATCTTAGTGCTGGTGTGGGGGTCAGTGAAGCTCTGAACGAAATCGCGAGGCAATTGCCGTGGTTTGGGCAAAAATGATCCTGGTAGATATGATAGAAAAAGCTTGCAAGGACGAACCTGCAGAGTCTCGAGCATTATAGCCAAAGCCGGGTGATCTCGCCTATTGGCGCGACCTAACGCAGTGATGTGTGACCTCAACGCACTTGTCCTTTGTGACAAGTTTCGCGCTCGTTTTGAATGTCAGAGAGCCAACTGGCGACTTTCGTCGAAGCCAACAGAGGGATTTTAGAGGCGTACAGGCGGCAAAGGGGGTGCAATCTTAAAGGCAATATTCAATGATTTAGTTTCAAAGCTAACTCAGCTTAGATTTGACCTAAGCGAGAAGTAAACAATGGAAAGCGGCAGTGAAAATTTCCTTGGAAAATTAAGTCAAGCATTCTTCAATGCGATTTTAATACTTCCCCTGCAATCTCATAAATTCTGAAATGGAGCATGACTAGAATGCTTGCAAAGCTATGTAGAGGTAAAGGCTTCAATCTTTGACTTGTAGATGGTTCCCTCTTGCTCAGTGCAATCCGGGGGAGATGATCTAGCAGCGATCAAAGGCCCGCATTGGGTCAAGAAAGTGAGATGAACAAAGCTCTCATATCAGAGCATCGAACCTCTGCTGAGCTCGAAGGTCAAAGCAATCCGCAGGAACGGTCGGCTATCAGAGAGCAATGTTGGGGGCCAAAAGTGCGGGGTAGTTGTTTCGCCAGCCATGTTTGTTATGCCGGTGTCAGAAGGGAGATAGCACAGTCGAAGACTGCACCTTCCGCCGCGAGCATAAGGGTAGGTTGAGCAATAGATGTGAATTGGCTGAGGGCACGGTGGGAGACGAAAGCGACGTGATGTACTCGATATGATTTGGAACATCACCTGCCAAGCGATCATTGTGACTTCACAGCTATTCTTACAACCACATGAAGACACTTATTCCAGCAAAATTTAGTGCCTAAAAACACGGAAATAATAGGATGATCTAGCTCAAGCCAGGGCTAGTTATGTGAAATGGAAAGGACGTATCGCGGTCCAGCCTCAAGAGGACAACCATAGGTCAGCCTGAGCCTCTATCAATATCTCTCACACCCATAGGTGTTCCATTCCAAATCTGAGGTCGTCACTACACGCATGGATTCTTTCTGCACTTTGACAATAAGATAGCTGAAAACAATTTGGAATCGGATATGACCGGCTTGGCTCCAGAGCAAGTCGGAGAAAGCGAATGAGATAGAAAGAGACACATTTCAGTTGGAAGGAAATTGCGTTTCGAAATTTATTGGTTCATAGAAATTGATTAGTGGGGAAGCTAAAGAGTCTCTCTCTCAGCTTGTAGTCCATGAGCCCGTGTTCAGTTGTTCTTACCGCAGGAAAGTCCCAAAAGTTGATGTATCTTTGAATGCATCCAGTAACATGTGCGAGCCAATACCCCTGCCCATTCCACCCCAGGTTCATTTGTCAACATTATCCATAAAATTTTCCACTTCCAGTCGAAGCTCCTTTTTGTTTGACAGATGGTGCAAGACTTGAGATAAGGCCGCCGAGGCTTGCACAACAAGCAGGTGTGGTAATTGGGCAGCAAGCCTTGCATATCTGGGCCCCACGAACTCGATAGTAACCAAATTGTCGATAACCTTTCGGAGCTTCGATTGTGCCACCTGGTCACCGGCATAGATAAATTAGGCGAGCTTGATGACGCTGTCATCGCTGGCAATCTTTCTGTTGTTGAACATATCGGCCATGGTGGCATTCCGCAGACCAGGCATGAGAAACCGTTCGCCCAACTTCCACGCCTTTGCCAATGTCAGAAAATCGTAGTCATCCTTGCCCAGATCGTTGGTGAAAACGCCCAGTCCAGCCTTAACCTCGTTTTTGTACATCCAATGAACCAGAATTCCGAATGTCTCGACCTCAACATCCTCCAGTCGCATAGTCTGAGTCGTACCATCCACCATCTCACTGGCAAAAGCAGCTTTCAAGAACGGCGATTTTGCGGAAGCCAGGTGCTTGTGGACGAGGATGGTTTGCTTGACGGGCTCGGCACCGACGATGAAATTTACCATAGTTTGCGAGTGTGAGCTGCGTTGGAATATTAGCTTTAATGCAAAAGCGAGCTGGTGGGGTGTGCGCACCAGAAATCGACTTTGACAGGCTGAGTGCTGGCTTGGTCAAAGGAGTTGCCGTTGAGTAGACCATCGTCCGTGGCGGGTTTTGAAGCCATAGTACCCATATCGAATACCTTCCGGAGGTCTGATTAGCTTTTCGGTACTTGACACTGCTGAGCCCTGGTGTCTCGAGCTTGATACAATGTCGATGGTCGTTGTTTTTCTGAAAAGTCAAGCTCGGAGAAAGATGGAAGAGATCTGTGTTGATAGCGCGACTATATTCACCGACTGACTGCAATTTGCGCCAAAAAGAAACCAGCCTGATGAATTTAAAAGTCCAATCAGCCAGATTGGGCCAAATATCAACAAATTTCTATGTCACGTGTGCCGTGTTGGCGTCGGTGGGGAGTCAACAAGTGGGAAACTCCTAAGACTACTCGACGGGTCCATGATTTCAATAACCACCCAAATTGAACCTGGGTGCGTCACCGAGGAATTCTTCTTGCAGTCCCATATCGATTTTGCTGGAATCTCAAAACTCCACAAGACACAAGACCCAAATGCACATCTCTTTTCGAACCAAATCCATCTTTATCTAATTCAGTACCGCGGACGACAAAGCTTGACTAGGTATCATGGAGAATCCTTGCTCAGACCCTACTATCGAATGAGATGACGTTTCACCAACCTCCCAGGCCGCGATACTCTTCGGGTTTTTCGAAGGGCTTGTCCTATGCTTGATATGGGGAAGCTCCGAGGGTCGAAGAGCATTGTTTCCGGGAATCGCAGAATGTCCGACGAGATCACAGTTTGCAGAGGATATGTAAGCACGCGGCGGAGGCAATTGACATTGTACTATGGGCGAATATTAGAGAACCTCTTAGTTTCCGTTTGGAGCATGCTGAGGACGTGGGACTTGTGCGCAGACCTTATTGAGTGAACAACAAAGCCATTATTGATGAAATGGATTATATTTTCTTAAGATTAGTTCTACCTCTCATTTCCCCATTTCCTCGTGGCCCCTCAGGTCCCCTTCTTCCCCCTGAAGAACGCCCCCAATCCCCCCATCAAGCCGCCAAACCCCTTTCCAGCACTCCCCTCCACCAGCCCCTCTCTAATCCACCCCGGTAGCTTCCCTCTGACCCTCTCCCCTTCAAACCTCCTATCAACCATCACAATCGCCGCGTAATCCCCCTGATGTCTAATAGCACGACCCACACTCTGATTAACAGCGCGCACACAAGCATTCTCATAAAACTCGCGCGCCTCCTCCTTCCCTCTCCTCACCATCTCCTCCTTCGTCAATGTCTCTGCAATTCTACCACCAACTTCAGCTTCAGCTTCAGCCTGCGCTTGTCCTTGTGACTGTGACTGTGAATGTATTTCTGCTTGCAGACGCTCTACAGTCGAAGTCTCGATATACTCCATCTTCGCCTTCCACTCCGCAGAATTGATATTTGGGAACGGCAAACCGACGATGACAACGCAGCGACCGAGCCGATCGGAGAAGTTGATGCCTTCGCTCATTTTGCCGCCGACGACGCTGAATAGTAACCCGCCTTTGCCAGCTTCGATTGATGCGGCGTAGGATGTGAGGATGTTGTCGACGCTGACGTCTTTGCTTTCTTTGAAGATTGACTTTTTGAGGGCGAGGCGTTGGAGGAGGGATTGTGGCGGTACGCTGGGTGCTGAGTGGGAGGTGGAGGAAGTTGAGGAGGGGGGAATGACTTCCCAGCGTGAGATGATTGATGCTAGGGATGTGTAGCTCGGGAAGAATACTACCACGCCATCTGGTACTACCGAGCAGATATTTAGTAGTGCTCTTCCAAGATCATCAATCATATCGTAGTTCGTTCGGTTCTTGAATGTGAAATCAAAAGTTTGACCTGTCGGTCCTCTACTTAGATTCCAAGCTAGGAGGTTCTCCTTCGGGATGACGTGGCCGCAAGATAGGGTGGTGATGCGGGATGGTGGCAGGTAAGGGAAAAGGTGTGAGGTGTAATCGCTCATCGGGGACATTGTACCTCCAGCGAGAATGACTGCGCGTGCGGATGAGACGAGGGTTTGAAAATGCGTTGAGGGGTCTAGGAGTTGGAATTTGAGGGTTATGAGCTCCGGAGTTGCAGGCGTTGGAGACAGGGCATAGAAGAGACGACCTTCTTTTGAAGGGTGAGTCAAAGCGGAGAGGAGGGAAGAGATGTGGTGGAGGACTGGGGTGGATGTTCCTGTATCTTGTTCGGTAGGCTTGGTGGACGAGGCATTGGATTGAGTTGTTTTTGTTTCGGTGTGAAGAGCGTACGATTCGACTTTGCGGGCGAGCTTGCTCTCTTGGAGGTATCTGATGAGTTTGAAGAGGTTGATTTGGTCAACGCCTTTCCCAGAAAGGAGGTCTTTGTCAGAGACTATGCCGTCTTGCTTCTGCCACCGGGTCAGCAATGTTGGAAGCAGGATTTCTTTCGACGTACCGGGAGCGCAAGTTTACCCTCCAAGTATCCAGCAAGAGAGTCAATAATCCTCACAACTTGAGCAACATACACCCGATTCTTGCCTTTCAGTCGGTTGCGAAACTTATGTAGATACCCCCCAAGCTGTGCGCGTGCTCTCTTCAGTTGCATCAAACTTACTTCCACTCCATGTATTCCCGAGATGGCATCCATCAGATTGTGGGCCTCATCGATGATGACCACATGGCCCTTCAAGCTAATCCCCAATGCATCCCTCGCACTCTCCTGGAGAAGGAGTGGGTAAGGTAGAGTGACAATCTCAGCTGGCTTGATAGCTGCTCTCGAAGCATAGTAAGGACAAATACCGATCTGCTTCCCTAGCTCACCCATATCCTCGATATCGCGGATCGTAGCTAGAGAATGATCCCTGAATGTGTTTACCAAAGTCTGATTCTCCTGGTTAGGTAGAAATGCGCATTTGTGATCCTTTGGTGTGCTTGATTGTTGCAGTTCGGCACAGCGCTCGTTAATGGCTGTCAGGGAAGAAAGTTTATTGACTTTTGGATTGATACAAAGATTCTTGCGTGATCCGAGGGTAAGATGTTTCAGATCTTCTGTGTCTGTCGGTTTGGTCGTTTCGTCCTGTATTGACGGCGGGAAGTGGACTCGTCGGAGTTCATTAATGAACTGCGTGAGCTGGGAGTGTGTTCGAGAACAGTAGAAGATCTAAGAACGTTAGATTGGTTCTGGAAACTCTCGCAACACTGACCTTGATCTCATCCTCGACTTCTTCTTCTTCTTCTTCTGTCATTGCTGCTGGACCCATTCCGATCTTGGTCATCAGCTCCAGAGTTTTAGCCGAGAGTCCACTTGTTGAGCTTCCATTCTGCTCCCGATCACTGTCATAATCGTCTAAGACAAATTGTTCCTCATCATCTTGGTTATGTTCAGTCTCGACCTTCCTTCTTTTAAAGTTCTGGTCTCCTTTCAGGTACTTTTCTCGTTGTGCCTTTTCTTTGGCTCTGATCTTGGCAAGTCTCGCTTCCATATCTTCTCGATTGCGAAGAAGTTCTCGACGTCTTCGTGCTTTCGCTTGTTCGATGATCCATTCTGGCTCATCGGTATCTATACGGACGGTTAGAGATGTACTGGTTTCAACAAGGATGAAATGTTCACCATTGCTCCAGTTGAGCCCTTCTTCGAATGTTTTCGCCTTGTGATCTCGAAGCCATGTGAGAGCACCGCATATCAAGCTCAGAGATTTCCCCTGGATTGATATGATAAGCAAGTCATCTCTTATTACTCTAGCATGATAGCATTCGGCAACTGCCAGTGACTTCGCCCGCAGAAGAGTTTATATGGGACACGTGACTCACTGTTCCAGCTAAAGTCCTGTAAGCAGTGCTCAATTCCACTTTTCAAGAAACTTACTAGGACTCTCAAGTATACCAACCTTCCCATCCTCCAGCACCTGATAGGCCGTCTCCATAAACGTCTCCTGGATAGCATACGGCGTGAACGGATGATGAAAGCGATCACGTGCAGCTACCACTTTCTCACCATCCTCTCCCTCGGTCTCCATCGCTGCAAATCTAAATTTAGGACAGCTCAGCTCTTCTAATCGTCTGTTCAAACTCCCACGAGCGCCACAGTTGAGATCTCAGAGTGCTGTTGGTCGAAAGTCGCGTCAAGTAGGCTGTGCTACGTTTAAGACGCGCTTTACTCATCACCCGTCTGTTGAAACGGACGAGCAGACAAATCGGCAGAGAGTCTTGGCGCCAGCCTTTATGTCCAGCCTCACTCAGTGACCCTGTCAGCCTCGACTAGAGGGATAGTATATGACTGAGAATAGTCTGATGCAAGAATTCTGTCGAACAGCCACCAGCGTCTGGTCTAGTTTTCTGATCAATAATATGAATAGGAGTTTGAATCCTTCCGAAATGTCACATATTTTTATCCGATATTTTGCATATGGAAACTGCTTCATCTTGGACTTGAGCATCCTTGAGCATTTAAGTTGCACTGCCAGCATATTGGGGATAACCCGTTTCGGACAAGACTCACACATGCTGCAGCAATGTCAAAAGCTTAGCATAATTTCACAGGAGATGCTGACTTTGTTTATGCTCTTTACTTGTGACAGTCCGAACTATCCGACGGCATGTATCCATAAATCCCGTGTGAGGTTTATTTTAAGATTTCCATCAATCTCTCCTGTGTGCCCCTCACGATCGACATTTGTGCAAGTTCTTTCGTTTAGGGGTTAAGAGTTATGTTGGCGTTCTAAATCTGTGAAGAGGAAAGGGGGGAGACGCGTGTATTTGTGGATCTTTAATTCGGTCTTCATCTTGAACCGGTATTCAAATACGACTGTACGACAGATTTAGGCTCTTGGGATAAGGCTCAAGCCTTGGATCGCAGCCTCGCTTGGGCTTTGTTGAGTGAGTTGGCATGGCATCCATCGGATGGCATGGCAGCAGCACAGCATTTTGGCACAAGCACGGATTACCCATGACATAACCATGAACTGGATGGACCCTTTCTTCTGCTTGCTGGAACCCACTTCAATCAAAAACATTTGTGCTCGACCTCCCTCACTTTTGTTTTGTTTTCCAATCTTTTTGTATTCAAATGTAAACACCCGGTTCGGGAATTAAGCTCTGTTTGTTTGTCTGCACGATGTCGTACGGCTACGCGGATCATGGTCGAAACTCCTATGGCGGCGGCAACGATTATGCGCGGGGCGGCCATGATTGGAATCAGGGGCAATACCACCAACAACAGCAGCAGGGTTATGCTTATGACCAGCCTCAAGACCAGCGGTACTGTACGTATGAACCGCCACGCCCCCTCCTTACATACAGCACATTCTCGCACTCGCATTCTGCAGTCTATCTATGAATGAAGCGTTTCAATTTCCCGCAGACATTCTCAGCCCGGTCCGATTAGTTTCGGCGAGTTGTTGATTTACAACTCCACTGCATCCGCCAACCTTCGTCCATGCGCACAAAGATTTCAGCATCGCGGCGGCTTCACATTGTCTGAAAAAACGTGTCTGACTTGGAAGAAACAGCGCAGCAACCACAGTACGACGAATACAAGTACCAACAAGCTCAGGCCCAGCACCCGCAATACGCAAATATGGGGGATCATAACTACCTTCAGAAGCCCATGCAGGCGACTTTCTACCCAACCCAGAACGACGATTTCTTCATGCCCGAAGTGATCTCTCCTACGCCCACAAGAATCATGCCCGAGGTACCGTCGAACATGCAAGAAGGACTGGCGCATCTTGAACTTGAAGCACGAAACCCCCAGCGAATGAGCGCATCCTCAACCGTCTCCTCCATGCAGAGCCCCTCGTATACCGACATGCAGAACTCGAATCGAATATCGCATACATCAGGAGGTGGAGGGCCGGGTTTCACTGCGAGCTACGAACATACCAACGCTTCAGCATACCAAAACATCAACAGAGACTACCAACAATATGCTTCACAAGATTCGCCCAAGTTCAGCCCTTTCCCAAAATTGCGGAATCCCGGGCAGAACGTGCCCCTCTCGGATGAAGATAAGGAGGAAGTGTTGGAGAGAGCGAGGCCACTTGTATTGAAGTCTACGGATCCCGAAATGCAGCTGGCTTGGGCACAAGATGCGCTATCGTGGGTCGAGGCCGCGTGCTCAAGTGCTCTCCGACAGCTACCAGAGGGACAGGCCAGCAGATCTTTGACTCCAAAGGTTGAACATCAGCTCCGGGAAGATGCGATGAACATTGTCAAGTTTCTGGCTGAGCAACACCACCCCAAAGCCGAGTTTATGAAGAGTATGTGGCTTGAGTTTGGCAAGTTTGGACACAGGATCGACAAGAAAGAGGCTTTCTTAGGATATAAGAGAGCTGCTTCGAGGGGTTATGCCAGAGCGGAATATCGGATAGGAATGCAATATGAGAATTCGAATAACTCGGTCAAAGCGGTAGAACACTACCAGAAGGGCGTGGCGATGAGGGATTCTGCTTCGAACTATAGATTGGGAATGATGACTTTGCTGGGTCAACACGGCATGAAGCAGGACTTTCAACGCGGGGTGGATCTGATTCGATTCGCAGCGGACACTGCAGATGAAAACGCTCCACAAGGTGCCTACGTCTATGGAATGCTGATGGCTAGGGAATTGCCAAACATCATTGTCCCGGACCGGTACCTCGAATTTGATCTTAATGACGCTAAGATGTTTGTTGAAAAGGCAGCATATCTGGGCTTTGCAAAGGCCCAGCTGAAGATGGCTATGGCATACGAGCTTTGCCAGCTAGGGTGTGAATTCGAACCGGCTCTTTCGCTGCATTACAATGCTCTTGCAGCCCGACAAGGAGAAGCTGAGGCGGAGATGTCGATCAGCAAATGGTTTCTTTGCGGTTACGAAGGCATTTTTGAGAAAAATGAGGAGCTTGCTTTCACATATGCCAAGCGGGCAGCTCAAGCTAAATTGCCAACGGCAGAATTTGCTATGGGATACTTCTACGAAATCGGAATGTATGTGCCAGTCGACCTACGAGAGTCAGAGATGTGGTACAACAAGGCTTCAGAACATGGAAATATGGATGCTCTGGGAAGAATTGACAGCATCAAGAAGAATGGTGCTTTGACGAAAAAGGATCACGAAAAGGTTGCGATTTCGAGGATTAAGTCTCAGTATGGTTCTCAAAGGGGTGCTAGGCCGGATCGATTCAAGCAGAAGCCAGCTCCAATGCCGGCGATGCACGAAGAGCGCATAGACATGCCCGAACCACGAAACTCATACGGTTCAGCACCTCTGCGTCCCGTGAGTAACGTGCCACCTCCCAGACCGGTTTCTGCAGCACCATATCCTGAGGATGATATGGCACATATGAGTCGATACAGTCAAGTGCCGAATCAAGGACTACGACCATCGTCTAGTGGAGGACCTCAAGCAGATAGGCCATCTTCTGCATTTGGCATTCGACCTGTTGCGCACGCGAATACAGGAGAATTTGGTCAAGCAAGTCTTAGACCAGTCGAGCCTTCAAGACCGGCTACAAGTATGGGCAACATGCCTTTGCCAGCTCAACAGGGAGGCAGAGGTGGTCCGGCTGGTGGTCGTGTAGCATCAAGTGGATGGGAGCCACAGATCCCCAACCGGTACGGGAATCAAGCACCAACACTTCCACAAGTAGACGTGGGACGTCCTATGAACTTCGACCAGGCTCCTGGTGGTCCAAGCAAGCTCCAAAAGCCTCCTCCAAATATGAACAAGCCGCAGCCTGCTCAACCACAAACCAGTCCAGGCTACCCGCCGTATGGAGGACCAGCTCCACAGCAAGGGGTCCCGCCGCGACGAGACCCGGCTGCAAACCACTACGACAGACCCGCCCGCTTAAGCTCCATGCAGTCAGGTCCTCCAACCATGTCCGGCGGTGTGATGAGCCCTCCTGTCATGAGCCCAGCTATGTCAAGTCCTCATGGAAGACAACCCCAGCCCCAGCAGCAACAGCAGAGACCCGATTCTCAAGCTGGCCGTCAATCTGCGCGACCTCCACAACACACTATGTCCTCACAACAAGCCAATTCCAGACCTCCATCAGCCGCTCCATCGGCTGCTCCATCTACGGCTCCGTCTGTTGCACCGTCGGCTGCCTCGCAGGGATCCCAAGCGCCTCCAAAGAAGACTGGACCCAGCACGTTCGAGGAAATGGGTATTCCGACCGCGAAGAACGAAGGCGATTGTGTAAGTCATCCCACTTCTCTACTCCTACACTCCTTACTGATATGAACCAGATTATGATGTAACTTCACATTTCGATATTAAAGCGGTGGATTTACTGTGTCTTTTGCTCTGCATGACATCGAAATCTCGATTTGGTTTGGATGGGAACGGTATGCAATTGATGACTTGATGCAGCGAGCATTTGTTGGCGTTGGGTAAGTGTCCCCGTTTAAACTAAACGCATTTGCTTTTCTTATTCTTGAGATGAGTTTGGACAGAGAGTCTTATACATACATTTCTGAGTAGAATGATACCCGAATTGTGTCGCTTCTGTTCTTGTTTCCAATCCTGGCTCCTGCTCCGTCCATCGCGACTTCCTGCTTCGGAAAGTTTTGGGCATCCGCCTGGCACGTGAGAGCTCCACTTTTCCGTTCCTTCCCTATTCGGAAGCGACTCTCATGCGCGTTGACTCTTCACTTCGATTTCCATTCCCTTTCCTTGTCGTCCCTCCTTCATCTTATGCTTCGTGTAACCTCCGCAATATTCTCACACAATACATCTGTCCGGACGCGACTCTACCTACACATATACCTGTCCAAACATCAACGCGTCTTCCTCATCCTTCACACTTCCCGCCAACCAATCAGCCTCTTCTCTGCTACCTGCGTGAACCACACACACGTTAAACACCAGTCTCGAACATGGCACCCCGCAAACCCAAAGCCGACGACGACGCCGCATCCATCACCTCAACCGATGTCCCTTCCGTCCTCAAACCCAAGACCGAGAAAGTCAAAGTCGAGAAACCGAAGGTCACGAAGCCAAGAGCTCCTAAAAAGGAGAAGGGTGAGGCTGAGGGTGGGGCTGGATCTGGAGCTGTCAAGGAGAAGAGCAAGGCTGCTAAGAAGGAGAAGGAGAAGGAGAAGGGTGAGGATGGTGAGGGGAAGGCTGCCGGTGAGGGCAAGGCGGTAAAGGCGAAAGGAGAGGGCAAGTCAGATGGAAAGGATGGCAAGGAGAAGGTCAAGCCTGTTACGGGTGATGAGGCAGTGGAGCTCATTGCGAACTATCTGAAGGTGCAGAATAGGCCGTATAGTGCTACGGAAGTCAGCCTGAATCTGCATGGAAAGGTAGGTCGTCTTCCCAACCCCTCTTTACTTTCCACGGGGGGCTGTGGGCCAATGGGACGCGGGATGTGCACAGCGTTGAATGAGAGATTATGGACTGACTTTTCATCCAGGTGACCAAGACCGTAGCCGACAAACTCCTCAAGGAGATGGAGCAGAATTGTCAAATCAAAGGCAAAGCTTCTAAGAACGGAACAGGTGGTCAATGGGTCTTCTGGGCTCTCCAGGTACGCCCATCCCTCACCGGCAGCCTTTCCCTCACCATCTTCGCCAATCTGACCCACTGCAGGATCCAGCAGATGCTGCCTCTCCCGAAGAGCTCGCCGCCATGGACAACGCCATCACCACCCTTCGTGATACAATTCCAACTTTGAAGTCGACCCTCAAAACTCAAACCGCCAAACTCCATACCCTTCACAAAGCACCTACGACCATCGAGCTCGCTGCCACTGTTGACCGTATCCGCCTTGAGAACCAAGCTAAGAGCGAGAAGCTGCGCGACTTCAAAAAGGGATCGATCAAGACTGTTACAAGAGAGGAGCTTGAAAAGGCTGAGAAGGACTTGAAACATTGGGCTGTCAAGAATCTGGCGAGAAAAAAGGCATTTGAGAATCTGGAGGCGGTGTTGTTGGATGGGATGAGCAGGGAGGATATTTGGGAGAAGGCGGGAATTGAGGGGGATGTTTGCTAAACTTGTGGGGAGTTTTACTTTGTGGGGTTGCATTCAAATTGTTGTGAGTAGGGGAGATCTGACTTGTCGTAGATGATGGATATATTGGCTTCGATATGGTATATGTGGTGGATCTTGCTGTTGATGTTCGAGGCGGAAGTTGATGCGAAAATGTCGCTAGTGGGGACAGAGTACATATACCCTTTTGCTGAGGTTAGCTTCCAGACAATTCGAACATCTACTCTATACTACACCCATATTTCCTGCATAAATTCCACTGCAAGTAGAACAAAAAACACAAACGCCGCTTCTCCTCACCTCGCCTCGATAAATCTCCACTGCACATGCACTCTCATACCGTAAAAAAATGCACAATTATTATTCCCCTTATTCTTAACCCAAGGTCCGCGTTCAAAGGTTGAAGTCCAAGATGGATATTGTTTAGAAACTGATAGTGTTGTTTTCCAGGAGTCGATAGTCATGAGACATCAGCGGGGATACCCCGATTCTGCCTATTGACAACATAGCAATGACTATTGCTCATTAGGGCCCCGATACATGTCTCACTGCTTGTCTTCCGTTATTCTATTGTTCAGCGAATCATTGTTCTTATGACGAAATAGCGAGGTAGGCAGGCCTCTTCTGGATGTTGCTGCCATCAAAATCAGCTCAAATTAAATCGATCCTCGTATATTAATCCTATGTATGAAATATCGTGCTTCAAAAGGCACAGTAATGATTGCTTAGTTATTAGGATATGTGACATTCGATCAGAAATCGGGACATTTTAATGGCATAGTCGTTTGGAACTGAACGAGGGTTGATGGAGTGCATACGGAAGCACTTGCGTGTAGGTGCGAATATTTATATTTGTAGTTGAGGTCTTCACAGTGGAAATAGATGAAGCAAGTAAGTAGTTCGACTCAAAAGCAAGGCGTCTTGATAAAATCCTGCTTTCGGTTCGTGCTATTGTTTCCAACAGTACACAGGTAATGGAAGCCGGTGAGTGAATGTCAGCGAGATTGATCAAGATGTTAATTCAATCCCTGCAGCAGCAAGAATGACATTGTAAATATGTCACATGACTGGTATCATTGTTTACTTCGCTTAGTGCCATGGCGACGATCGACAGACTGTCAACGACCAATGAATTTGTTTAATTCATCTGTTCGACCTGTCCTAGCTCAACGCAATCGATTAGCGAAGTCTTCCCGACAGATTTTGTCCTGCCTGAGTTCTTCCATCATAGATTTTGAATCAAATTCGACAAGAACACGAAGCCGCACGATCTCCCCATCCACAACATTCCGAATTTGCTTTACAAATACAACTCCTACGATCAGAAGACTGAACATTGCGAGTGACTCAACCTTTGGCACACGATGGATCTCTCAGGCGATTGGATTCACGGTGGGATGGGCGACTTTGTGGGCGACGGATTTGGAGACGGAACGAGCGAAGTTATGAGCGATGGAACGGTTTGGTCCCCGCTCACAAAACGCGCCAGAGCGCACGTATACCAAAATCCCGAGCCAAAAGCACCGATATTGAAGGTGTCTTTCTCGTACGTGTACTTTAAACCTACCAGTCTTTCTAATCGTCTCATTACTTCCACCGCTGATGTTGATCACAGGCAACACTCCCAAGCCATGGTCACTTTCGTAGTTGGCCCCGAACCCAACCAAAAGACCTTCCTGGTACACAAACACCTTACGTGAGTGTATTCACCCTTCTTCAAAGCTGCTTTCGAAAGTCCGATGGTCGAAGGCGCCACCCAATCCATGCGTCTCGAAGACGTCGATGTCAACACTTTCGGGGCACTAGTTCACTGGCTCTACACCCAAGAGATCGAAGACGGTTTTGGTTACACAACCAACAGCAAAGACGTCACAGTCGAAGATTTGGACTTCATCGCCCACGCAAACCTTTGGAAGTTAGCAGAGCGCGCCCTCATCCCAAGTCTTCAAAACAAGGTTATGGACGTCATGCTCAGGAAGGGACGCTACACAAGCAACGAGAATATCCTGAACTTTGTGTACTTTTTAGGCTCGGGCGAGTTGGAAGCACCACTCGGTCGGCTGGCCTTCTACCTGCTTACCTGGGAGTATGCTGGTCAGCGGTTCGCTGACATGGCTGATTCGCTGACCCCGGAGATGCTGCTCAAGGTGTCGAAGAGCTTGTCATTGGAGTATACTAGGAAGAATAACACAGTGAGATCACTAGATAGGAAGGCTGTTTTCGTGCCCCTAAACTAGAAATCTTGTCGCTGCATCTTGTAGGGTCGGGTCTCTGATTTCGACTCATCAAGTACCTCAGCAGATCGAACAGGGTGGCTTTGAAAGTTGAGCAGGGAGGGGAATTGGAGGTGACAGGTTGCATTCGTGCTTCCGGATGATGTCTCTGCTTGAATTTCTTTTGGCAACGTCCCAGCGCGAATTATACTAGGACTCAATAATAGATCTTCTACACTACCCACTATGCTTTGTTCGTTCGTGGGTTACGCACCGTCGATTGTGCATTGGACTTCGCACCTTTTACGTTTCCCGTGTGGAAAAGTGATCAGTTGAGATGAGGAGTGTGGAAAAGTGATCAATTGAGATGAGGAGAGAGCATTCTTTCGTTATGTTCAACGATGAGAGGAAGTATTAGCTAGGCAAACACACGATGCGGGGTAAGCATTTGTACAGCACTTTCACCTTCAATAAAAAAAAACACAAGTGAATGGCTTCATGATCGGCAGTGGTGTGCCGAATCTTGAACGCTAGCGCCATCGCATTGCTATTCTCGATCAACATCTCAACCTCGCGAGACTCTGATCCTCATTTCAAGCCAAAGTTTACCTCACCACCAGAACGGATACATTACGCCTAGAACGACAACAGACAATCAAAATGTCTTTCACGTCAGCCTCTGAACCATGGTGACTCTCACACACTTGGACAGCAGATGTCTTTCGGGATCCTGCCCTGAGATCTGAGGCACTTGCATCTTTCATCAAAGATCCAGTTGAGCTTCAAGAAACCAAAGAATATTTCGAAGAAGTTGATCGTCACTTGGGTCCTAGTCAGGCTGCCGGGGCAGTCCATCGATATGAAACAGCCTCGTTCGTGTAGGTTCTTCCCTATCAAATCCTTGTTGAAACCGAGCTTAGGAGCAGATCATCCTATCAAACAGCAGGTATACAGAAGCTGCAGGGAGATTTATGAGAGACTTAGAATAAGATCGCTGCTCCTACGGCCTCCGCAGCTCTCGAATTTGCTCACTACTGACTGTACGTTGCGAGTGCAAGAGTACCAATGTGAACTGTCCAATGGCCTGGGAATAGGGATGGACTCATTCTAGCTAGCTACAGTGCTAATCATAACGTGCTGATCTAGGAGCCCTCAGCCGCTGGTCACCTTCATCGTCGACGCCGAGAACATCAAGCAAACTTTCGTTGTGCATAAGAATGTCGCTGACGCC
Source organism: Cadophora luteo-olivacea (assembly GCA_026120085.1). Classification (NCBI taxonomy): domain Eukaryota; kingdom Fungi; phylum Ascomycota; class Leotiomycetes; order Helotiales; family Ploettnerulaceae; genus Cadophora; species Cadophora luteo-olivacea. Next base: position 625,546 of record JALRMC010000006.1, read on the forward strand.
AATTCGACTTTCTTCAAGGCTGCATTTGAGTCGCCAATGATAGAAGGAAACACACAGATGATGAGACTCGATGACGTCGAGGCGGAGACTTTTGGACTGCTTGTCAGCTGGATGTACAATCACAAGATCGAAGAACAACCAAGTTTCACCTCCCAAAACGGAAGTTCTGATATCGAAGAGGACTTCAACAGCCAGGACTCACGACCCAATCTCATGCCGCTCATAAAGTTGTGGAACCTAGGACAACGTATGCTGATTCCTGCCTTGCAGAACGATGCCATGCAGATGATTTACTCCATGATCGATGGCGCCAGTGATCCTCATATCGTTCAGGTCGCCCAGCTCACCCGCTTCGAAGAGGAGTTGTCGTCGTTGAAGGATCTTATCATCTACAAGCTGCCCTGGACCTGGAACCCGGGATATCTCGAGAGACTTGCGACTGTTCTACCTGTGGACATTGTTATTGGCGTCACACTTCAGTTGAAGGAGCAAGTCCACATGGATGAAAGGTGGAATGGGGGTGGATATTGGAATCAAAAGACGGCGGAGGCTTTCTTCGTCCCGGAGTGACCGAAATCTCTTGGACAAGATGCAAAGCCCTCGATGCTGTGCTGAGATAGCGAGCCTGAATGATGCAGAGGCGTCTCTTCTACATGTCTTCTGTTCTTACGAGGAGATTGACACGGGCTTTCTCATTAGAGCAATCAAGGAGATAAATTGCACGGCAGGAAGTCTAGAGACATGTGACCTATCCGCTGACTGCTATGGGCTACTGGGACAGGGGAAGATAAGCTAATTGACAAGGATTCGGCTTTACATCTTGCGGGTATTACTTATCTTGCGAGCTTGAAGAATGTCTTTCCTCACACCAATGCCTTTGGACATTCACCATTTCCAGTGATATCTAAGTTCCGGTCAAATTCTTACAAAGCACTGGCATTTGAATCATGCGACTGACTGATGTCGGCGCAACTTGATTCCCACGCCAAGATGGGAGACTAAGCGAGAAACATCAAAAACAATGCAGCCAACGAGTTGTCATTTTGAGATCGCTATAAATCGTGAGCTTCATACTCCCTTATCTTCGAGACCGGTCCAATACGGTTCGATCACTTCCTGTCAAGGGCCAGTAGTCACATGAATTAATTTGATGCTGAGGGAGATTTGAATCATAGACCGCCGTAGCTTGGATTTACCTAAGAGGCTCCGGTACCAAGAACTTCGTTCTGGTCTACTAAGCTAGCATACAATAAATATCCCTTTAACGCCACAAATGACCGGTCATCAGAGATTCGTATCAAGTACTTCTCCATCAAGCTTATAATTGAAGATTTCGAGAAACTCGTTTGCTCCAAGTATTGCTGGTATTACCCATTTTGAGTGCAGGCACCTGGACGAAAGAAATCTAAGCAACTTGTCAGTGCAGTGTAACAAACGATGAAGCATTCTATCGCAGTTTCTGGTGGCTCTGTACTTGTCACAGATACACTCTGCTCTTCCACTATCCTCTCGGAAACACATTTAACACATACCATGGAAGAGTATGATATGGAACCGAAAACCGTACGTCAGATGCTTCGACGTGCCGCCATGGTAGCATTGAGGAAGATATTATGGACATGCCATGTCTTGCTCATTGAGATCTGCGTCGGCTGGATTTTTGCCATCTACCTCTATCTGCGAGAAGCTGTCTACGTGTTACTTATGTGTTGATAATAGAGACACGTTATTCTGGTTTGCTATGTTTGCTGCGATTATACCAGCCCACTGCTACTTGTGATACATCATTGGACAGACTAGAGCTGCAGAGTGGATGTTCACAAGGCTACGAGCACTCCCAGAGCATGAACATGAAGAGGCGATGCGAGAAACAGAAATGGAATTAGGGTTGCGAGACCGCACTCGCCAGCATGTTTGATTGTATTGAGAACGGGATATCTTCCGAGGAATTAGATGTAACAAGATGGAAAAGAGACTTTTGGAAATGCTGCTGGATACGAGTTCTCAATGAAGATCATGGGCGGGATCCAAAAGCAAACAAGAAACGCACCTGCAGGTTCCAATATCAATCGAGGACTTTCGTAAAGTAAAGGAGCGATATCATGCCGAAGATCCATCGGAATTATGGGATCTGTTGCCATCCAACGCATGGAAGCGAGCTTGTGTTCTTCAATATTCCTAGTATGACAAATGACATGCTGCATATCTACCTGAAGGAGGTTGATGATGGTTCTCAGGTCTTGGTAATATTTAAGGATCCTTAGGACCGTAGAATACAAGCTGAGCCTCAAAAAAGGTGACCGAGGCACACTCTAATGTCGCAAGCTAGATGTAGCACATCATATAGATGCGTCTGGTGAAGCTGTCTTCCGGCTTTGGGGATGTTCAGCACATCAAAATGGATCGCATCTGATTCTCCTTTCCAGGTCAATAGGATGGATTTTGAGAGCACCCAACCACCTAGAGGACATTTATTAAGCATTTCCAGGAAATTTTGAGCGTCAAAAGGAGTCCTTTTCAGTTCCTGGGTTAGACAAAAGAATACCAGGAGTCCGTGGTCAATTTTAAAGTACGGTCACGTGTTCGGGGCATTTAGCGTCTCCCTCAGCCGCGTCTCCAAGGCCAACCTGGACCTCAACACCAGCGGCATTTCCAACCACCAACCACACACATATCCCACCATGGCCGAACGCGAACTTCAAGATATCCAGCGCAAGCTGAAAAGCAGCCGCTCCTACAACGAACAACTGCCCCTCCTCTCCTCCGCCAAACTCGCCCTTCTCAAGCTCAAATCCCTAACGCCTCTTCCTAACACCCCATCTAGCACACTGAGTCTTGCGCGCGACGTCTTCGAGACAGGCGCTCTGCTATCTATCCGTGCAAAAGACCCAGCAGCTTTCACACGCTACGTCCACCAGCTTACGCCGTTCTACGAGCTGCCTGCTGAGCGACTGGCACCAAGTGCTGAGAAGAACAAGATCACTGGACTGTATTTGCTGCTTTTGCTTACGCAGGGTGATTATGCGGGATTCCATACTGAGTTGGAGGGCTTGGAGCTGAGGGGTGGATTACCTGGGGGTAATAATGTTGAAAATGATAGGTTCTTGGGGTACCCGATTAAGTTGGAGAGGTGGCTGCAGGAGGGAAGCTTTGATTTGGTCTGGAAGGCTATGGCGAGTAGAGAGGTTCCCAGCGAGGAGTACGGCGTTTTCAGCGAGGTGTGTATCCCTTTTCTATCGTACCCATTAAGTGAACCTCGCGGTTTGTCCCAATGTCTGGAGAGCCCTACAAGACACCGGATTACAAATCTACAGTCAACAACAGCAGACTAACGTTCACCTTGACACAGATCCTCACAACCCACATCCGCACTGAAATCGCCACCTGCAGCGAAACAGCCTACCCATCCCTCCCTATATCCTCGACCAAAAACCTCCTCTTCCTCGACAGCGAAGGCGCCGTCATCGAGTTCGCACAGGCACGAGGCTGGCTAATCCGAGACGGCCGCATCTTCTTCCCCAACCAGAATCTCAAGAGCGGCGTCGATGAGCAGGGTAATGAGAAGGAGCTGAGTCAGCTGGCTATTGAAAATACCTTGGGCTATGCGAGGGAGTTGGAGACTATTGTATGAGCGGCCAGGACTGTCGTATGCGTGGTATGGAACTCGAATCAGGTCGTTCTCTGCTTGTCTTAGAGCAGACTTGGAGGCTACCCATTAGATGAGGGCGGCATGTCATGGAGGAGCATCAAATAAGCTTGTATTCTAGACCGGCGCTCTGGCGTAACACTTCAGACAGAACAGAGATGACCAAAAATGGACAACTGATATGATGATATTCGATTCGTTGTCCCTCTCTTTACCCTTCACTCACTCAGTGGGAGTACCTTCCAGAGAGACAAAACAGAAAACAGACTCATCCATTTACATGCAAACAAGTATTGAAGTAGTCTAGTAAATGCCTACGATCTACTTTTTTCCGAACTCCATTTAGTCACGTCTTTCATTTCATGTTTTTGGTTCGGCCTCCTAGCTTCCCAAAACCAGACAGACATACAGACATATCTCCCCACGCTCACGCAACAAGCTTCAACCCACTCCCATTCTTCCCAACCTCGCAAACGCCACATACCGCGCATACTGTTCCCTTGTACTTGGACTGGTACTTGCTTCCGTCAAACGCACAGACCTCGAATGCTGACCCACTGTAGATGGGTGTGTAGGAGGCGGCACAGATGTCGAACTCGGCGAATTGGTCGAATTCGATCTCAACTGCATCGTTGGGATTCCGCTCGCAGTTGGCTTTGATCTTCTTGGCCTGGAACTTGTTAGTTAATGCGATGCTACCTCAGGAAATCGAAACTCACCTGTTCCAGCATCTTGGCTGCCCCGCCATTAGCCAACATCCTGTTTGCGAAGCTCAAGGCCGAGTTATAGTTCTTGTTTGTAAAAGCTTGCTTCATCGCACTTGTCAAGGCAATCTGTCTATGTGGGACTTCAAGCTTTGGAATGGTGAAGTATGCAGCCAACTCGAGACTGCGCTTGAGCTTCTCTGGTGATTTTGCAACTTGATCATCAGCTCCAAGGCTCCGCCGCGTCAACTCAATGCCCATGGCAATTGTGTATTCGCTTGCGGTTGTGATGAGCTTCTTAGCCTCTTCAACTTCTGAGGCGGTAGAAACGGCGTTAACAAGCAGAGCATGCAAGATGCCCTGGAAAATGGTAGCACCGTCTTGAAGCTTGTTGCTTCGCATAGCTTTGTAGCCATCTTGCAAGTCAACACTTGCTAACGACTCGAGATCGCGAGGGATGAATGGGAGCACTTTTCGAGGATCGGTCTCATCTACAGTGCGGCGGACGTAATTGATCAAGGGTGGCAGACCACTCGAGGCGGGCAGGTAGGTTTTCGTTGCCGAGTAAACTTCGAGGAATCGTGGCTTCAATGGTGCGAAGTTTACTGCGCCAAGCTGTCGGTTCAGTAGTTGCATGGCAGTTTCGAAAGAGCCAGCAGCAACATGGTCAGCAGCTATCGGCGAATTTCTCGCCCAAAGATCAGCCTCGCTGCTGCCAGCACCGCCTGCCTCGGCACTGTCGACATTTACAAAGTCACTCTCCACTTCAGGGACAATGTCATCACCCATATCCCATCCACCGGCATCCTCATCGTCGTCGACCTCAACAAGGGTACCGTTGCGAGTGGCACCCTCCTCCTCGCCAGCATCATCACCGAAGCCATTTGAGACAGTTGCAGGACCGTCATCAAATGTTTCTTGTCCAAGAAGAGCTTTCTCAAATGTTGACTGTGACGTTGCCTTGGTTGGCCAGTTGGCTTTGAATGTGGGTACAATTGGCTTTGGAGGTGAGAGTGGTGAGCCAATGGCGGGGAGTGTGATCTGGTCTTCGCTGAGACCTGTGGCTTCTAAGATAGATTCGCATTCATCTTCAAGGCCGTGGGCTTTGGCAGTCATGTATGCGAGAGGGTCTAGAAAGATTAGTGTTTTACATTCAACACGAAGTAGACGAGCACTTACAAAGGTCGATCTCCTTGAACATTGCTATCCGATCAGCAACATCTCCAAGGTAGAGGGCATTCTGGAAGCGAGCAGTGAAATCACCACGATGTTCAGCGATCTTGGCCATTCGCGTAAGCTTTGCCTCGTCTCCAGTTGAGAGATAAAGGAAAGAGAGTTTATCGAATTGTCTCAGCTTCTGGTAGGACATTTCAACAATTTCATGGTTGCCGTGTGCAAGAGCTTCTGTGGTCAGTCTTGACCAAAGCTTGGGTCTGTCCAATTGCTTAGCCATCTCAACGGCAACATCCAAATTGCCACATTCGATGGCAAGCTCGAATCTCGTTTGTGGGTCTTGAACGAATTGCAAGGCGATTTCTGGGTAGCCCTTCTTTTGCAAGTAGGAGATGATACTTTGGCCGACTAAACTCGAGTTCTTGATTATCTCCAACATTTCCTGGTAATTTCGCTTCACAAGTGCAAGCTTGAAGCGATATTCCGTAGGGTCAATGTTCAAGATCTTAGGCTTTGCGCTGCGATCCAGACAGTAAACGGTTCGTGCCTTGACCCGAACGAGATATACGGTCTGATCCAGTGTGCGGACAATACCATTGTCCCCGTTGAGCAAAGTGTACTTGATGTGGTTGAGCGTCGAGTAGAGAAGTACGCCAGCATCGTCCCAGGTAGCGCTCTTGATTCTGATGGTCTCATGGAGCGTGCTGACCTGTTCCAAAGTCTTCGTAACAATTGTGACGTTGTGTTTGCTAAGGAGAGCAGCGTATAAGCCATCGTTGGACCAAACAACGTACTTGACACCACTGACAGCCAACTCGGCTGTGGCTTTCTTTTGTTGAATATCATAGAGATGAACGGCAGTAGGAGTGATTAGGAGAAGGTTGCCGGTTCCTCCAAAGTAGATATCGGTGGTCCCGGTTGGGGGTTTGATGGTTTTGGTGGTTGAATTAGAGAGATCCTTGATGTCAATTTGCTGGTTGGCGGCAGTGAAGACAGCAAATCTGTTACGTGCAACAAAGACAGCTGAATTTCCCTGTCCTCGCTTGGTATCTGTAGCATCCCCAGAGCCGTCGCGGGGTAAATTGATGAGTTCGTAAGAGCCACCATCTGCTGGGGTGGTGACCAGGATAGCTCGCTCCGCTGGATTGAAGGACAAGGACCGGGGTGGTACCCATGGACTGCCAAGCTTCTTCAAGGTCAACAGTGTTGGACTTTCGAGGTTCTTTTGGAAATCGTAAGATCGGACTTGCTTGTCCTTGGTAATGAAAAATAGGTTGTTCTGGTAGAACGCGGAAGCTGGGCGCTCTCTTTCAAGCTTGAAGACCATGACTCCATTATCGTGTCCGGCAGCGAAAAGGTTGATCTCTGGATGAGCGGCAATGACCCAGAATCGGTCATTCTCGCGCTTGAACGACTGGACTGATGTGCGCTTGTTGAGGTCCCAGACTCGAATAGTCTTGTCTTCGCCCACGGACAAAATCAGGTCCTGATGAGGGTGGAATAGACAACCCGAGGCGTTCTGGAAATGCCCCCTGCAAGTATCGACCTCCCATGCCTTCGTCTCGCTCATTCTCCAAAGTTTAACCAAACGATCGTCACCCGCAGATACAATAAGGGGAAGTGTAGGATGGAATGCGACCCAATTCACACCTCTGTCGTGTCCCTCCAAGACAAATTTGACCACAGCATCTGTATTTCCAAACATATCCGCCTGGTTCTGATTTCCTCTTGACATCTGATCCTCGAATGTCATCGATGTAGGGGCTGAGTGCTTCTTCCGCAGGCCAGATATATCCCATACACGAACAGATTGATCCAACGAAGCCGAAACTACCAGGTCATCCTTAGGATGGAATTGAGCGCACATTGTATAGTGGTTATGTCCAGTCATTGTGCAGACTTGCGATATCTCGTTAGTGCGAAGTCCTCCTAACCGGCGCAATTCGACTTACTCAATGATCTGTTCTGCCAATTCCAGATTCTAATGGTCTGATCATCCGAGCTGGAAATGATCCAGGGAAGCTCGTGATGAAAGAAAACTGTGCGAACATAGTCCAAGTGCCCGTTCAATGTGAATAGACATCTGCGAGTCTGATATGACCATACTTTGATCTTGTAATCATCTCCACCAGAAACGAAGAGGGGTTGTGTCTTGTGGAAGTCGACTCCTCGAACTGGTCCATCGTGCTCCTCAAAACGGTCGATCAACGTTCCCATACGGTAATCCCATAGTTGAATAGTCGAGGAGTGAAGAGATACGAGAATCCACGGTCTGGCAATTGTCAGCTGCGAGGGCGCGCAAGGGGTAGCAGGAGGGGGCTACCTTTTGGGATGAAAAGCAATTCCCTTTGCTCTCGAAGACTTCGACTCGAACTATTCAGGCATTAGTATAGCCATTCGTATATCTGCACTGCAACTTATAAATCCCATACCTTCGTAAGCATGTTGGGGGAGGAGGAGGATGCCATCTTGACCGACGCTGCGAGGGACGAGAACACCTAGGTTTCTCGCATGAATGGTCGCGAACAGTAGCGGAGGTTTGCTTTCAAGATTCCTCTCCAGACACGTATCTAGGAAACGTCCGCAGGTGTTCAGAAGAGGCAGCGAGGATGTTGAGTTGGCGGGTTGTGTGCTTGAGTCCAGAACTACGTTGCGGCCACTTGACGAATGTGTGGCCGAATCGCAAGGCGTTCTGCCTCAGGCATGCACGCGTCAGAGCTCGAATCTCTGGCAAGGTGGCCCCAAGAATCGATCAACACTTATTCGTAGGAAAATATATTTCATCCTCGTTCTGTTTATTTTGCAAATTCTTGAGAAATAGAAACAATGCTACGATTGAATTCATCTTGACCATAAATTCTCGTGTCCTTCCGCTGGCGGACAACAATTTCTTTGTCATCTGAATATTGACGCTGGGGTCGATTAAGTGCCAGAACTTCCCCGAGCAGTTAGACAACACGAAACAGCTTGACAACTTCCACGAAGCCCAAAGATGGGAATCTTCAGTATGCCATGGGGCTTGACAGGAGCTCTACTGGCAACTACATACCTTCATTCCTTATGTGTTTCTGCGAGCCCCTCCATAAATGTGGGCATGAAAGCATCGTTCTCATCTGCGCCATATCTTCTGGAGCTTCTGTATAGATCCCCTGTGCCCTTGGACCAAAAACAATATACTAATATCTTGCAGAGAAACTGCGGGGAACGAGAATGCGACTTCCTACTTCCCTCTACTCGACCGAATTGCCGACGGGTATTTCGCGAAAGCATCGACCGACAAAGAACTATTCGAGAAGTTCGTGGAGGTGTTAAAGGATGATGGACATATGCTTAGCCCAGAAACTTTATCCTCCTGGCAGTTTGCATTGTCTATGCGGGCATCAGCTCCTCGAATTGAAGCACACTATCAATATTATCACACGGCTGCGGAACCCTCCTTGCAGGCAGAACAAGATACCTCGTGTCCTGTCTGGGTACTCTTCAATGGAAAGCAGTACTGCTCGCCAGCTCTGGATGCTGCTCATGGGGATATCAGTGGAGATTCGTAAGATTATGATGTCGTTTGGAGGTTCGATGGCTGACTTGGTATTGGCAGACAAATCCAGGAGCTTCAATTCGACCGAGTCCTTGGAAACCCTTTGGCCCCTGCTTCGATTCTGTACGCAGACATCACTTCACCAACATTTGGACAATTCCATAAAACGCTAGTCAAGACTGCCCGGGAAGGCAAAACATCTTACCGGGTCAGACACAGAAAGTCTCTTAGCGCGGAGGACAAGCCATTGATTATCCCGGGCTATGGTGTTGAGCTTGCCCTCAAGCGGACTGATTACATTGTTATCGACGATCGCGAAGAGAATGAGAGCAAGTCAATTAGCTCAACGCATGAAAAGGAGGTCAAATTCGAAGACGAGGACGAGGAATTCGCTGATCTGAAACCCCTCTCTGCTTCGGAGCTGTTTTCCTTGGGCTTGAAAGCTTCAAGTTTTATTTTACAAAGCGAAAATCCTCTTGATTCTCTTGTGAAGCTATCTCAGGACTTCCCCAAATACTCAGGCGCAATTGCCTCCCACAACGTTTCTAGCGACTTTGTTGCTGAGCACGATTTCAACCGTGCTCAATTAGTGCCTGCTGGCGGCAATATCATCTGGATGAACGGCGTCCAACTCATCGAAAGACAAATCGAAGCTCTAGACCTGCTGGACATTTTCCGGAAGGAGCGAAAGCTAATCAATGGTGTGAGAGAACTTGGCTTGACTGGTTCTCAAGCAATCCAGCTCTTGTCCCACGAAGCAATTGCTACCGTAAAGGCCGAGAATGAACCACAAAGATTCGACTGGAGGGATGATATCGAAGGAGGGAACGCAATCATTTGGATGAATGATATTGAGAAGGATAAGCGATACGCGCAGTGGCCAACAACGCTGAATGCTGTAAGTTTCTTCGTCTGTTTTGGTATCCTCGGCTAATTTCGCAGTTTTTGCAACGTGTTTACCCCGGACAATTGCCCACGTGTCGTAGAGATGCGTTCAACGTCATTCTCCCTGTTGACTTCACCGATCCCCAGGACGTTCTCATTGTAGCGGATACGTTGTTGAGCTTCGTTAAGAGGAAGCTTGCGATACGCATTGGGCTCGTCCCTCTAACCAGCAACCAATATCAGCTGGAGCATGCCAAGGTCGTGTATCATCTACTCGATACATACGGCATTACGGCTGCTATGACCTATCTTGAAGCTGCATACACCAGAGAAAAGCTTACAACACCCACTGCAGAGAGCTTCAAGACTGCCGTAGGGGAGCGCAAGGTCCGAACAGATAAGACTGCCCTGGCCCTTGAAGACGTGCTTAAACCCGAAAGCTACAAGGACCAAATCGAGGCGTCCCAAGATTGGGTCAGACGATTGGCTGCCGATAGCAAGATTCCGCCTATGTTCGTCGACGGAGTCGCACTACCTCGCGATGAAAATTGGCTACAGTCTATGAGCCAGAGAGTGACCACCGATCTTCAAATTCTACAGCAAGGCATTTTCACCGAAACCTTCACCGAAGACAGCTGGTTGCCTTTATACTTCTTGATGCAAGCATCAGCTCGACGTAATGCACTAATTGTGCCTGAAGATGAAAAGACCTTGAAGATTTTTGACGTCAACAAGCTCGTAGGGGAGAATCAGGATATCTTGAATATTCTCCCCCGTATCGAGGCAGATGCGTCGGCAGAAAAGGCTGACTGGGCTCACATGATTCTCCTCGCAGATTTAGAATCAAAGGCTGGCGAGAAGTTACTTGCCACGGCAGCTGTCTTCCGCGAAGCCAATCCTTCGATTGAACTCACTATCGTTCACAACTCTGGCCCGGAAGCAGCGGAGCCGGGCCTCAGCAAGGATCTATTCAGCCATATGTCGAAGAACGACAACAAAGCATTCTCACACATAAACGATTTGACTGCTGTCTTGACGGCTGAATTGGCAGCTCCTGGCCAGCAGGTACAAGATCATGCTATCGAATACTGGCGTGGAGCCAATCCTCTGATTCAGACGCTTGGACTTCTCCCCGGTCAAAACGCTATTCTATTGAATGGACGGCTCGTCGGACCAATTCCGAACGATTCAGATTTCGACGAAGGGGACTTTGGGCAATTACTGTCTTACGAGCGAGCCAAGCGCATCACTCCAGTCCATGCTGCTCTTGAAGCTCTAGGCTTGTCTGACAATGTTGAAAGTCCTCTCGCAGCTGCTAAAATATCGTCAATCGTCGCTATTTCAACCATCTCTGATACCCCTGACGGCATCTTTGAGCAAGCTTCTACGCTTAGAATGAGCCAATTTGGTATCTGGAACTCGACATACACTTCCATGGAGACTGGCGATGCTCTGACAGCTAGCATTCATCTCACAGTTCTGCTAGACCCCGCAAGTCAGCTTGGACAAAAATGGGTTCCTATTCTCAAAGTGCTCTCAGAGCTTGATGGTGTTTATATGAAGCTCTTCTTGAACCCCAAGGAGCGCCTGCAAGAGCTGCCCGTGAAGCGCTTCTATAGATATGTCCTCGACTCGAAACCAACGTTCGATGATGCTGGAGCTCTGAAACCACTGGGTGCTTCGTTCAAGGGTGTTCCACAAGAAGCATTGTTGAATCTCGGAATGGACATTCCTCCGGCGTGGCTGGTTGCTCCCAAAGTCTCCATTTACGACTTGGATAATATCAAACTTAGCTCGATTAAGACAGACGTGGAAGCACTATATGAACTAGAAAATATCCTGATTGAAGGACATTCTCGTGAGATACCTGGTGGTGCAGCTCCAAGAGGTGTTCAACTTGCACTTGGCACAGAGCGGGATCCACACACAGCAGATACCATTATCATGTCCAATTTGGGCTACTTCCAATTCAAAGCCAACCCTGGTTACTACAAGATCGATCTGCTCGAGGGAAGAAGTGCCGAGATCTTTAACATTGACAGTGTTGGCTCTAAGGGCTGGAGCCCGACTCCAGGCGATGAGAACACAGAAGTTGTTTTGATGAGCTTCAAAGGCGCAACACTCTATCCTCGCATCTCCCGCAAGCCAGGGATGGAAACCGAAGATGTCCTCGAAGCGAAGCCTGAGTCGAAGATGGACTTCGTCTCTCGCGGCCTCAATTTCGCACAAGGTATCCTTGGCAAAGGCACCAAGAGTATTGAGAAGGAAGTTCAAGCGGAGATTAATATCTTCTCCGTCGCTAGCGGACACCTATACGAGCGTATGCTCAACATCATGATGGTCAGCGTCATGAAGCATACCAAACATACCGTCAAATTCTGGTTCATCGAACAATTCCTCTCACCTTCCTTCAAAGACTTCATCCCTTACCTCGCTGCCGAATACGGCTTCAAATACGAAATGGTCACCTATAAATGGCCCCACTGGCTACGAGCCCAGACAGAGAAACAGCGCGAAATCTGGGGCTACAAGATCCTCTTCCTTGACGTCCTGTTCCCGCTCTCTCTGGACAAAGTCATCTTTGTTGACGCCGACCAAATCGTCCGCACCGACATGATTGAGCTCGTCAACCACGACCTCAAGGGCGCTCCATACGGCTTCACACCCATGTGCGACAGCCGGACCGAGATGGAAGGATTCCGCTTTTGGAAACAGGGCTACTGGGAGAAATTCCTGCGCGGCTTGCCATACCACATCTCGGCCCTGTACGTCGTCGACCTGCATCGCTTCCGCCAGATCGCGGCTGGTGATCGTCTCCGTCAACAATACCATCAGCTGTCCGCCGATCCAAACAGTTTATCGAACTTGGACCAGGATCTTCCGAACCACATGCAGACTATCCTCCCCATCCACAGTCTTCCACAAGAGTGGCTGTGGTGCGAGACGTGGTGTAGTGATGAAGCGTTGAAAGATGCGAAGACGATCGACCTGTGTAATAATCCGCAGACGAAAGAGCCGAAGCTGGACAGAGCGAGACGACAAGTGCCGGAGTGGACGGTGTATGATGATGAGATTGCGGCCGTCGATAGAAGGAGGAAAGGACTCCCGCCGGTGAGCACGTCGAGTGCTGGCACGGAGAAGAATACCAAGAGTCGAACGCTGGAGGTTGAGAAGAGTAGTAGTACAGTATTGAAGAAGGACGAGTTGTAGAATCGAGAAACGGGACTGGATTATAGTGTAGATTAGAGTACAATAGATTTGTCTTAGCACATCGTTGGCTCTTTCGTCGAGCATTAAATTTGTTTGGGATGTTGGCCCTTTGCCCTAGCGCGAATTTTTCTCCCGCTTGAGGCGCTTGCTTTCTTTCGCTGATGGCCAAAGGCCTTCGATTCGCGTGCTTAATATTCCAAGGTGATATCGACACAATTCCGAAAGTAGGATTCCTGATTATCATGAAGATGTGTACCTACAATCCCCATCATGAGGCATGAATACTCTCCTCTCCTTGAAATTTCAAGCTCAACGATTGTGCGAAAGGCAATTCGCCCCGCTTAGGCAACTTGTTGCCCATACCCGGTCAGTCCGGTAACTCTTAATCCTGAAGGAGCAAACAAATAGATCGTTGCTCCCTCTGTATGTGCGTACTCAGATAACTTTCTCGTTATCCAAGAGAAAGCTGAAGAAAATCGAGCGCTTCTGCTGTCACCTTTCAAATCACTGTCGGTTACTTCCATGTTTCTATCAAGTGGTCAACGCAGAACACTATAGTAAGTCTCCTTGTTCTTTCGTCCAGCAAGCCTCGAAGCATGTATTTATTTTCTCCAATTACTTGCCTGCTTCCTTGGAGCAGTGAATCATTAGTAATCGCTTCTAAAAAACGTCCATCAGGTTCCCGGTGCTCAGAGTTTCTTGCAGTGGACTGTCTGATGTTGGTTTGAAATTCAAGGTTCTTCACAAGCAGAGTCGCTTTTTTACTATTTACAATCAACACATAAATATGCCGTCAGCTTCAAAACGGCCAAAAATTGGTGCTTGTGCCTATGATTCACCCAGTGTTTCTCCCTAATGACAGCGTATCGTGATATAAACTATTTAAACCTCTCTCGCTGGCCTTGTATAAATAAGTGGAGACCCTCCTTCGTTGCTCGTTTCATGCCCCCAGAGGAAGTCTAGCGAATACGCGATGGGAATGTGCAGGGGCTAGGCTTGTCCCTTTTCCACTGTATTCCCGTTGCCTTCAGGTTACCGCTAGTTCTTCAATCACGATATGTCTCTCCGAAACCTTGGTATCATGGATGTGCTCGACAGACGCTATTCGGTACTGACTACTGCCATTGTACCTTCTGTTGTCATCACGGGAAATTCACTGAATAGCAATCTACATCTGCATCTTGAGTACAGCGAGCTTGACCATCCCAGGTTACTACTCGGAGCTAGAAGGAGAAAGAGTCAGATTTTTGAGCTGAACTGAGTGCTTCCGGACCTCCTTCTCATGCAGTACGAAGTCGAGTTGGGCTTTCAGAGTATCACTCTAAGCACAAGGCACTGCTTGATACCATACTTGAGAACATCAACTTGCTCCTTTGAGTAATATGAATGTCACATTCACTGTATGTGTATAACGTTCTGTCATTGCTTAGGCGTTCGTTATCTTGCTCGCGATTTCATTCCCTAGAGAGCACCTGGTATCATATCCCATTCTCGCTGTATGAGCCAAAACGCGCCCCATCCCTGATCAAAAAGAAATTCAAAAAAGCAATCTGCACGCCTCCTCCAAGTCAGTCAACGCCCATTCGTTGATACATGCCAAAATTTGCAATGATCCAGCTTCCCGAACACGCGCCAAGTGGAACAGGCTCTCGATCCCCTATCACGTCACCGTTCATCTTGTGATGTGAGTAGTGATGAGAGATGTCGTCCGTGAAGAAGACAGGGAGAGACCAAAAATAAAAATATAGAATGTGAGTTCTTCCTTGTTGAAGAAAAATTCCTCCCTCAAACGCATGCAATCCTAGACAGTCGCATATGGGCACCCGGCCCATTCTCTCTCCTCTCAAAGATGCAGATATTATGCTAGTACTTTTCGCTCCCAGAAACAAGAGGAAACATGTGCCAAAAGCGATATCCAAGCCGAAACCCGTGCCTGGAAGTTACCACCAGCTGCAGAAAGTCACTGGTAAGGCGAGATGTATGCACTGCCTACAGATGGGTCCGAGACCGAACTGCTCTTCTTCATCTTCTCCTTGAGGGACTTCGGAATCTTAGCAACCTGACTCGCAAACTTCTCAGCAGGTGTTGGCGTAGGAGGGGTCTTTCGGCGCTTCGAAGGGCTATCCTGGCTACGGTCTCGGCGTCTCTTGCTTCCCTTGGTCGACTTGCGTCCTGTGTTTCCATCCGCGTCTCCCTCTTCATCTATAGTGTCATCGCCAGTGCCCTCTGAGTCGTCAGATGAATCAGATGTACCATCGTCTTCGTCGTTAACCCGAATGCCGCGGGGCTTGTATTTGCCAGTCATGCGCAACATCAAAGCGATATCGCCATATCTCATGGCCTGAACCTTGACAGCCTTGCCAGCTCTATTGATGCCACCAACGCGATCCTCTTTGAGTTTCTTCGGATGCTTGAGCTTCGGAGGGTCAATGGTGTTATCTGGGTTGAGCTTGGTGCTCTGAGCTAGTGGTTCTCCTTCCTCTTGGGTGATGTTCTTGAAATGATCGAACAAAGTCTTCGCAATGTCATCCCAATCCATGGTTCTCTGGGTCTTTCCGTTTGCGAGTGCATCTTGTACGGCCTGCTTGAGGACTTCCTTCTCGGCTTGTGTCCATACGGCCGAGTGCTTGCCGATTCTGCCCTTGACTCGGCCCTTGTTCTGCTCCAGCAACTTGTTGTATGTTGCGATATCAACAGGATCATTCCAATCCTGTGGAAGCAAGTCAGTACCGGTTACTTCATACCCCTTCTTGGATTCTTCTGAAGGAAAGCCTGCTACTTACGATGGTAGCCCAAGATGGGAACTGACGAACGTCCTTGATGGATGGGTCCTTCGTGGATTGGCGTGTCAAGAAGCACTTGTGCGGTTCAGGTCTACCCAAGACGGCCTTCTCCAGAATCGTTCCTGGCACAAACTCCCAAGGACCTCCACGCGGAGGCTTATGGGTGTAGTTACCTTGGACATTAGGACGAAGGTCGTTAACCTTCAACTCCTTGACTGGTGATGGCGGCACAGCGCTCTTGCCGAACCAGACAGGCATTGATCCATAAAATGGTCTGAGAGGAGCTTCAAGTCGAAGATCGAATTCAACACTCTTGATGTATTCTTCTGGGGTTCGGCTCGGGTCTTGAAGCGCAGCTTCGATGATATCCGCAACAGCTGGAATGTGGTGAGCTGGGGTCGAGACTCTGAAGAGGTACCGGTAGACATCGGCCACACGATAGCCAGCAGCAACCGCTCTTGGGAACTTCTCCATAATATCGACAAGACCTTTGACCGTATCGTATCTCTTGTTGGCGAGATCAAGAGCAGCAATTATTGCCACAACTGCAATCGCCTCGTCATCAGTGAGAATCACACGTCCTAGGATGGAGTTGGAAGGTGCTCTGCGGATTGGTTGGCCTTCATCGTCGATGGCTTCCGGCAGGGTAGTAGACCTGTTGAGAAACGTCAGAATACAATAATACGGCTGACTTTGTTTCACAAGCAGACGAGGCCAGATTTCCAACGAGGACCGTCTTCACCAAAGTGCGACTTCAATAGACCCTACTTTGACTTCAGATAGCCCTCGTTGACTCTGCAAATCCCAAGCATGTGCTGACAAAACCGTGGACATACCATGGCATTTCGATTGTGCGGCAAGCGACACAGAACGAACCGATCATATGAGCCTCGAACTCAGTACAGCCATTATTGGTAATGGCCGAGATGCGATCGGCCTTCAGGGGATTTAAGGATGTCTTGATGGCCGGTGCGGTGATAGGGATACTGTGGCTCGTCGAAACGACAATGGTATCGTCGGGTGTGCTTCGAGATGAGGCGGTGGTGCCGCTGGTGGAACAGCTACCGCTGATCTCAGAGGTCTTACTACGGTCCATGATTATTGCCTGAAATAAAGTTAGCTCATGTCATGGATAGTATTAATAACGAAAATTATGTGCAAGGCTAGGATGAGTATGAGAAGATGCAAACGAATGTTGATCAACATTACAAGCGAAAGACAGTAATAGAATTGGTTGTGGGAAGGGTAACATGTAGTAAGAGTTTACCTTCAAATGCTTGAGTTATTTGATAGATGCAATCAGGCTGGACAGTGTTCGTGTTTGGAAATTTGGCGTGTCAATATCAAATATTGAGATGCAAGCCCGTTCGTAGCAGTGCTTGGAAGTTCCGCGCTGAGGTCCTTTGTGGAGGTTCGGACTCTTGAATGTGTTGCAGGATGTTGAGAAGTCGAGTAAGCTTGTAGAGTATCGAGGTTGTTTGTTGATAATTAAAGAGAGAGAGCAGGATCTCGACAGATTCGCGCATGTTTTATAAGGATATCAAGCTGCACGAAGCGAGATGAAAGCCAGTCGCAGCCTCGCCCGCCATTTCACTGCTTCTCTCGAGCGGCAAGCCCCGCGTTGTCAAAGCTAGTTCTAAAATGGTAATCAATTTTATTAAGGCTATAGATTGGGTAGTTGCAATTAATTGTCCACGGGGTAACGCGACTTGGCAGATACGCGACGCAAGGCTGACACTAATGCCCGCAGCGGTGAAAGGCTCGAGGTGACTATGACTCGAAGCTTTCTATTCAATCGACTAACCAGTAAGACATCATTCACTAAAACCTATCATTGATCCTCTTGTTATATAGCGTCAGCCTCGAGACCCAGCAAGGGCTTCATCCTTCCACTCAACGCTTGCAGGAGCTTGCTTCCGTGAACCTTTTGCCAAATCTGAAAATGGATCACCGATGAGAAGGAGCTTCAAAGAAAGCATGAGAAAGGAAGAGTTGACGTAATTCAGTCTCGTTCCTCTGCTTCTTTCTGTGAATGTAAGACGCTTTGTTGATGCCCTATAAACATGGTAAACAATGGATGTGAAGAAAGCTCGCTTAACGCCCCACTCCTTCCCACCTCCTCGAGACGCGTCGCAAACACGAAATCCAGACACCAAACAATCACACTGGCATCGCTACAATGGACGATACTAACATGACAGAGAGTGGCATCAACTCTTCTGTTTCCGAGCAAGACAACGAGTACCCGCGCTACTCAAGTAGCAGCATTCCATCCCAAGTCACTCTTGCACCAGTTTACCTCGAGCCACCGTCTGATTGCGATACCGATCTCGAAGATGAAGTCATGACCGATGCACCAAGCAGACTATCGACGAACGATATGGAAGAATATTACAACACGTCTGATGATGAGAAGTCAGCAAGGGAGAAGGACAAGGAATATGCATGGGAGTTTCTTCCTGGAACAGACCTTACTCCAGCTCGTCTTGGAAAGCCTGATCCAGCCAAATTCTTCCTCTGCCGTCAGCTCGTCTCCAGCCCTCAAGTCAAGGATCTGTGCGAGTACCCTAAATGGCACACATTTGACTGGTAAGTGTCTCCAACATCAATCGTACCGCGACCAAGTTGGAGCGTGAGATTGTTACGGTTGCTGATTCGTTCCAGGAATGATCTCAAGGATATTACCCATCTGAACCACTTCCGAGTAAGATGAGCTTCCATAGATTGCTGCTTTGGTAACTTCTGACCTTTTACAGAATCAGACTAAGCTTTCCACCGTCGGCGATGTTCCAGCTCCAGGTCTACCATGGACACAAATGGAGAGAAACGTTCTCAAAAGCTTGGTCGAGCGCGAGTTGAAACGTGGAAAGAGACAGCAGACCCTGAATTGGGATGTCGTCGCCAGGGACTTGATGTCTCATTTCAAGACCATTATTCAACCAGCAGGGGCAGTAAGTTTCCTCGGCGGTTTATTTCCTTCCTTTGGAATCCTTGAGACCCGAACATCGCTTTGCGTCCCATTACTACTTTAGAGTTATCAGTCGAAGCTGATATTCGGAACAGATCATGGCCCAGAGTACTAGGTTCACAAGGGATGGTGTCGAAACGGTGGTTTCTAAACATGCGCCATGGCTTATTGGCAACCGTGTGGGACCGATCAAACGCAACGCAGGTGCAGTCGAGGAGCAGGCAATGAAATATGCAGACAGTATGTACTCTCCCCCCTCAGCGTCCCTTGCATTTCCGGAAGTCCAGAAACTTTATTCCTAAGGACTGGCTTCAAGCTCAGTGCTTGGACCGACCACAACTGTACCGACCACAACTGTACCAAATGTGCTAACTTCCTTTCCACTCCAGTCAAGCTGATGCTACAGCAATCTGCCTCCGATAACAAGCTTCGTGACAACAATAAAGATCATCAATTCGTGGAAGACACCTCGAGCAAGCTGGTACAAGTAAACAAGCCAACAATGAAGTCTTCTGCAGAGCCCCGTTCGTCGCAGAAAATCAGAGAATCCCCACCGATTGAGAAGAACAAATGGACACACTCTGGCAGTTGAGGCCTGTAAATGAACACGTGGACAGTCTATGATGTTGCTGTATTTTGGCATTTGTAGCAGCACCACGGATTTGAGGAGTGGAGATGGACAGGTACGGCAAAGGATTACAAGTATAACAAGTGTGTATGGAGATGCTAGAGGAAGCTTGTTAGTATAAAGAACTTCTGATAATTGTGATTGTAATGAGCAAACCTATTCTAAGGCAAGGTTTCTTGTTAGTTCGCATCCAGATCCACAAAGACTCTTTAACGAAGGATCTGAG
Source organism: Cadophora luteo-olivacea (assembly GCA_026120085.1). Classification (NCBI taxonomy): domain Eukaryota; kingdom Fungi; phylum Ascomycota; class Leotiomycetes; order Helotiales; family Ploettnerulaceae; genus Cadophora; species Cadophora luteo-olivacea. The sequence goes on from JALRMC010000006.1 coordinate 645,304, forward strand.
AGAATCTCTGAACATAAGATCGCAACACTGCTGCTACCGCAAGCATCGAGAAGCAGTTTGAGAAGGATTGAATCATCAGATTCATCAGTCTAAACTCAAACATCTTTACAGAATTTCCAAGTCCGCAGAGGGCGAGGTTCTTGTTGAACAGAAAATAATCAGGAGCAGAAGCCTCAGAAGCGTCTCAAGAATCTACTGGGGACCCAGGATCGAATCTAAACATGCTATCTAACTAGAAGAGAATAGAATGGGAAAAGAAAATTAGAGAGAATTAGAGGCTGTCCGAGACAGCCGGAACACCATAAGGGCGAAAGAAAGGACGGTGTGATAAAGTCTGAAGTTTCAGGGAAGAGGAAGGTCATTGATGGTGGTAATTATGGAGATGATTGAGACTTCAGAGCGTTGCAAATCCGAAACGATAGCTTAAGTATCTTTGAAGTGGTCCTCTGAGCTGCTTGCACTGTGAAGTATGGTAACTACCCAGGGTTGCATCTGTAAAATCTTAGGCTGGTCCTAAGGCTTAAAGCTCCATAATGTATTGATACTTTTATGGGACTCGCTACTGAAGCTGTTCCTTGACCATGAAGCAGTCGAGCTATGAAGATCCGAGGAGTGTCAAATTTTCACGCAACCCTTCTCGTCTACCGCACGTACTGGTCGCACAGAACAAAAGCAAGAAAACAATTCTCCCCAACCAGAATTCGGCGACATCATGGCTAAGCAAAATGTAACTGACTGATTCTTTCTCAGATAATACCCATCCAATATGCTAACATTAAATTAGACAAGTAAGCCAACTGATGACGAGAAGAAGAAGAAGCAACAGGCCGCAGAGGCTCTAGCTCGGCTCAAGACAAAGCCCATAGTCCATGGTATTATTGAACGACCAGTTGCAGTAAGTCTCTATCCCTCCATGTCACTATCGATATATGTACAGGTCTGACAGGATATTTAGCCCAAGGCCAGAGACTACAAGCGGGGCGGAAAGACGGACAAGGAGAAGAAGGAGGAAGTCCATACAGGCGATACGACTGAAGATGAAGAATGACGGATCTTGTGTGCCACGAGAGGAATAGAATAGAAATAGTGTTGAAAAATAATTGATCACAACTTCTCAGCTCCGACGTGCCGCATCAACAGGAAGATCAATAAGCAAGCAGTGAGGCGAGCAGTCGATTCAAGGACAGCATAGAACACGGTAAATGTAGGCAATAGCAAGCAAAGGTAAAGGTTTTGTATCTAAAACTTTGAGGAAAGTTCAGAGCATCATTGATATGAGACATACGCAGAGAGACGAAGGGCCGTTGTAGCGTGTCTTGCGCAAATTCTTGTAGCTTGCCAGAACAAGGCTCAGATTTCTTCCTTCCTGCTGTGTTGAATTTGGTCCGATACTAAGCATTTATCCATTGTATATGGATAGGAAATGGCATGAGCGAAGGAATTTGCATCCGGGGACGATTTTAGAGAGGCCTCAGAAGTTTTGTTTACTTCAGCAAACAGATTCCAGAAGGCAGTATAGAGCGAATGGCCAGGGAGCAAGGCGGAGCCACACAATATTGGCTTTGAGAAGCAGAGATCGTGGCTACCGTCCTCTAGAGCCGTAGAAGAATGTAGACCTGGTGAATCGCATGTCAATGTCGCTGAGTACCTACCAGAGCTCGCCGATCACGAGACCCGTCTCGCTTAGGTTATGATTGATATCTTGGCGCTCCAAATTACCTTATGAGCAGCGCGTGTTGGCTCATCTTTGACTTCGACTTGCTTTGGATTCGACATATCCGGAATCTTTGTGTCGAAAACCTCCAAAGACAAATTCCACGCAAACAAAATTTGTAAGTTCAAGTTCAAGTTTCTCCCAACAATATCCCCGCATTTTCTGATCCTTAATCACATCATACCGACACCTCGTGGAGAGCTGGGGCCTCAAAACTTCCTTTCGTTCATGTTCGAAAGATTGGATATGTTCGGGCTTATCTGATTAGATTCTTAGACTCTACACCCACTGCTCCGCCCAAAAATGTCTTCTACCAGCAACAACCATGACGAAGACTCCGGAAAGAAGAATGGAATTGAGACCATGTCTGCATCAAGCAAGGAGAGTTCCAAGAAGAGAACCTCATCTCTGAGTGGTAAGCTCAAGTTAAGTTGATTGTTGATATTTTCATAGCTGACTTTTACTAGCGTCCTCGGCTTCCGAGGAATCGAGTATTGTTGTCGATGATCCAGGTGCCCTCGAAACTCTTCTAAACAACCAGAGATCAGCCTCTGCTACCTATTCCGGTGACTTTTCAACGACCAACGATACCCCAAGGCGAAGACGTACTGCAAAAACCAATCCTCCATCTGCGAAGAAAGGAGTCCGCATGGCAGACAACCCTAAGCACCATTTGAAGGACTTGGCGGAACTAGGCAAACCCGATGACTCGAAGTTGCGATTCAAGCTCAGGATGGTGGGAGGTGGATACACAAAGGCTTTTAGGTTCGAGGGTCGCAAGAATTCGGACTGGAACAACAAGGAGTGGGTGGATGAGCTCAACAGATGGCGCATCAAGACATTGAAGAGATACTACACCACAGAAGATGCAGCCCCCAACGTTAAGAAGACCGGTCCTCGAGTGCGCTGGTCATATGCCGAGTTGGAATACCTCCGTATGCAAATCAGAAAGAGAGTTCGTTCCACGGGAACAGCACTCAGTGGAAAGGACTGGAAGAAGCTTACAGAACAGCACAACGAGCGGTTTGAGGGAAAGCTGGTCAGAATTGGTGAGAAACTCGCAAGTGGAAAGATTGCTGTGTCTGAACAAGTCATCGAAAAACGAAGCCAGCCTGCGATCACCGCGTTGTACGGTAAATACAACGATCTGAGACTCATCGTGGAGGAGGAAATAAATGCTTACGGTATGGATGGGTCTGATGATGCCGATCCTCCCAGTGGTTCGGATACCTCTGATGACTCTGATGAATCTGACGAGGACGGAAGCGGAGTCATGGACTACAATCTGGAGGACAGCTCCGATGACGAAGATGAAGGACGACGTCCTGCTGCACAGCCTGTTGGGGGTGTCCTTGTCGATGCCACTTCGTAGACCTCGAGACGACTTAGATAGAAATATTCAAGTGAAATGTCTAGTACACTATTGACCAGGGATAATTTTGATATGGGCGGTGTTACTGGCAAGGTACGGAGGGATGTGTTTTATGATACCCTCACGATGAAATCCACAAGCTGCATTTGTCGTTGTGCTTCTGTTTTTATTTTGTTTCCACAGCATCGTGGGTCACAATCGATGTCGAGGGCCTGTACGTAACATACGAAGAGAGCTTCGTTCTTCTACTTCAAGAAACATCGCCCGAAATGATACTTCTGAGCCCGTGACACTTTTCTTAGTATCAAATCAAACTAGAAGTTTCAATGCTCTAAGAATACATTGGCTCCATAATCACAACAGAAAGCTTAATTTTGATAGAAGTATGTTCCTGTTTTGATCCAACAAACAGACAGCCTCTGCACTCATAACATTTCTTTTTGTCCGCGACCACTGGTCATGGACTAGTTGTGAAGTTCGCCCGTACGGCATTACTGGCATCGAAGTAACTTCACAGAGTTTTCTCTACTACAATCCAATTGAATGCCCAAAGATACTCTCAATCCATACTTAGTCACCTCCTTCAGCGTTGAAGATCTTCAATCACAAGTTCCTGGCCGAGAAGGCTCAATTGGACAAATTAGTGTTGTGTTTATGTTCCGGTTTGCAAGCACGGTGAGGTATAACAACCAATTCCGGGATCAGGCCATTTAAACTGAACACACCAGCTGTTCGCGTATTCTTGTTCTTGTCCAGTCATCTTAGTCGTTGCAAATTTTCATCCACTCTGCTCGCAGAACTTCCAACGTGCAGTCGTCTTTGGCTTGCGGAAATCTGACAATCAGATCTATGCTATTACTCGAGATTGGCTGCACACAAATCTCCCTGGTACATCCTGGACCCACGGAGGCCGGCCATCTCTTTCTTTCTTAACTAATTTTGGTTTGATCGCTGCTCCCGCCACTGTAAGTCTTTGATCTCTTTATTTGAACCTTCGAACGAGAGCTGTTGACCCAATTCTAACTGTAATTAGGCCAAAACCACTGCCAAGACCAAGGTCAAGAAGGCTACGAAGACAGCTGCTCCCCGTGCCAAGACCCATTGGGCTCGCGGAGTTGAGAGAGCAGCTCCTCGCAAGTCTTGTATGGAGTCTGCTATGCAGAACAAGGGGGATGGCTTTTGTTATGAGGGTGTAGGTAGCGCTCGCTGCTACAACTACGCCAATTCCAACCACGCTTGTCCTCCTGCTCCGGCTGCTTCTCGTAGCACCATTCCTCGAGTACCGTGATGCTCTCGACAATGAGGCATCTCCTGTTGTAAGTGAAACTCCTTGAAAGCAACTGATCTTTGCTAATTTGTCGAATTCAGGAGCCCACTCGTCCGCAAGTATCCTTTCAAAAGATCTTCAGCAAATCGACTTTACATCACCACAAAATCTTAGGCGAACCAAATTAAATTCCCAGCAAATCGAATCAAATTCAAATACACATCATATCGAAATGCTCACCAAACCTAATTAGTGTCATCACCAAATCGAATCAATGACTTCACAAAATCGATCTGCTACAGAATCAACATCTTCAATGAGCTTATAGGTTAAGCCTCACGGCATCTACATCTAGTTTGTGCCCATCAATCGAAATCTACAGAGAAAATTGATGCCATTCGTGATGTCATCACCTAAACATTGATGTTAACTGGGATCAATCTTGTTGCCATCAAGTATTTGTTTTAGTGAAGGTTTTACTGTTTAGTTCTAGCCAGGTTGCCTTATCCAAGCAAACAAGTTTGTGAGAGAAAGTTCGTAAAAACCAGGCTAAGGGATACTTTGAGTCCTGACCGCTTTAATGATTGTCTGAGGCTGTTGACCTGCGGAAAGTGCCGGACGCACGTAGCAGACAAAGTATAAAATGAGCCTCCTCCTATGAATATGCTTCCCAATCTTATTCCTGTAGACTAGCTCTTGTGTCATTGTACATACAAACAACGGCAAATGACTCAACAAAAGGAGTATTCTTCGTCCTTGTAATTTGCTTCCATGACATTCATTGGACAGCTTCACCGACTACGGCGCTTGCTTTCGAAACTTCTCGCGAGTTAATCAAAGTTTCACCCACTTTGGGCGTGTAGAAGATGGATTCTTTCGGCTATTCATTCGAGCTGTCTCTCTCTTCCAGGCTCGAGCTAGCGATCCAGTAGTCTCAAAAGCCTATAAGAACCCCCTCCTCTGCTCTTCCACAGCCCGCTTTCTTCCAAAGAAAACGACAACAAGTTTTGTATCTTCCTGGTTCTTCAAAAAACTTCTTCTGCACTTCCAATCTTCTTCTCGTCTCTGGCACTACAAGTCTCACACACATCGAACCCTTCAACAACTCTTCCCCTTGTCTCAAGATTTCTCTTCTTCCACCTCTCAAGTCTCCACAATCAACATGTCGACTCCATCCAAGCGCACCGGTGCCAATGAGGGAGGAAAGGATCGTGAAAGATCGGTTTCCAGCGACTCGGCTAGCGAGCAAGAGAACAGTTCTGGCAACGCTGGTAACGGAGTCGATGGGGACAATGCACAGCCTGCCGTCCCCTTCGTCCGCGATCCCAGCGGTGTCTACTTGAGCTCAGATGAGCTACAACTAGTTGGACCAAACGCTCGACGGGTGGCAGGAGTAAGTAACTGTACTGCCCCTCATATTTACCTTTCTGACTTCTCGTCTAGGATACGGGCAAGCACAAGCCTGTCACCAAGAAAGGCACTGTCTTCCATTGGGATGCCAACGAGCATGTCTCCAAGGCCCCACCAACCTTCGGAGTCAAGTCTAGAGCCGCAACAGAGCTGACGCTCTACGATGAGGCTGGCAATCCTGCGACCTTCATCTACCCACCCCGTCAAAACCTCAACTTCGCCAACCAGAAGGAGATGGACGAGTTGCAGAAGTGGCGCCTGCAGGTTATCAAGCGAAAGCTTGACCAGAACGATGATGGCCAGAGCAGAAAGACTGTCTTCAGACAGCATGTAAGTAGCCCATCTCTTTCTACCTTCCAATGCAAACACTCTACTTCTGCTCTTTTACCGAACATGTTCACTGACTCGGAATCCTTAGTGGACCGACCAAGAGAAAGACTTCCTCAAGGAATTGGTCCTTCGCAATATCAATGCCAACAAGCACCCCCTTGGCAAGGAAGACTGGGAGGACCTCGCCAAGGAGTTCAACGCCCGCTTCAAGGGTTGGCCCATCAAGATTGGGGAGGCTACTCCTCCTCATGAGAAGGGCGCCGGTGTCTGGACCGAGCCGAGCTTCGTCAAGAAGCCACATACCATGGTAGAGCGAGCCCCAACAGCGATCAAGGGCCAGGCCATCAAGTACCAGGATCTCAAGGATGAGATGGATCGCTTACTGGAATCGTTTGGCCGCGCGTCCAGCGAATCGACGGACGACGAGGACGACGACGGAGATGATGAGGACAACTCGGATGGTAACGATGAGGATGAGGATGAGGAAGGAGTTTATTATGGTTAGATAGTCTCTCACTTGTCCTCTCTTGGTGACTTTGATTTGCTTCCCTGCGCATTTCGACGTCGGCTCTGGCTACCACACGCATCGCAGACTTGGCATGATGGGGTTTGGACTCTTTTTTCGCAGCCTTTACTAGACACTTGAATAATAAAAGCAACAGGACTGACAGAATCTTTACCTTCAGTGAGATATGATCACCTCCGTAGATTGCACTCCTCCTGAATAACATGGCCGTCCAACGTGACTCGAACTTCGGTCTTCCCGCCGCAGACGCATGGGCTGGCTGGAAGCGTTTTCAACACTATCAGCAATACCGGAACGAGCTTTGCGCTGGGACTTACGGATGTCGTGGTTTCGAGCGTTTCGATGGCGAAGGATGGGAACATGAAATCAAGTACCGAGACGCTGATGGATGGGTATCGTGCAACCTTTTGGCTGTGCTTCGGTGTGAACATTTTTCTTCTGTGTATCATCGGGCTTAGGCTGAAGAATATTGGGAAGGTTGGCTTGAAAGAGGAGTAGGTGTCTCAGATGGCCAGTGGACACCAGCACCACTTTCCGTGGATCAGTGAGCTGAAAAGAGTATTGGGCCTCATAGTTGACTTGACGTCGGGTTTACCCGACCCAAGAATACTGGCTGCTGTAAATTACTGCCTCACTGCCAGGCAGCGCAGAGTGTAGAAGCATCATAACATAGTCAGGAATTGCGAGTCCTCGGCATAAGAGCACAATCGGTCTGTATCCTCATTGCATTGAGCGAGAATAACAAGTCTCGAATGAAATACATGTGTCCAGTCAATGCAGTACTGTCTTCTTCGGTAGTATACAGGGTTATTTTCCTCCCCATCCTCAACTGCTTCAACGAAAGCTCTTCAGGCGGTTCAAGCTTCAAAGTTGTGGAAATTTCAGCTCCGTTGGTAGGGAATAGAGAACGATTTTGCGTCCACCAATACGGTAGACAACTTGTCTTGAACAAGTTAGCCAGCAGGACCTCAAGACTCAGTCATGTATTAACTTACAAGAGACCAGTCTCAATATCCATATCTGAAGTTTCAACATCATCTTTCTCCGTCGGGAGACCTGTGGAGTTGTTCCCCTCTTGGACGAGCTCAAGCCCCTTCGATTTCTGGATCTATTAGTTCGAGATGAGTTGTAACATTCTTTTGTCAGATAGTCGCTCAACTCACTGGCTTTTTAAGGAATGTAGTGCAGCTACCAGCCCGATTCTTCACGTGCTGAGTTGCGCCTTCCTCGGAAGCTTGACTTTGGCATTCTACTCCGAGCTCCGAAGCTTCTGATGAAACAGAACGGTCGCTTTCGTACAAGGAATAATCTGACGACTCGAATAGGTCCGGTCAGCATCGGAATCATAAGTTCTCCACTCCTTAACTCACCTCATCCTCAGAGGACTGCTCATCGGGTGGCGACAGTAGTCCAGTCGATGAATGGGATCTCTTGGACTGCTTCAGAGTGTCCGAATTCTGTGAAATAGAAGTCAACACATGCACGGACATTCGAAGCCGTAACATGCACCAGCATCTTCTTCTGACCTCGGGTGAAGCGCGGGATCTCGCTGATGATGTTTGTCTGGTCATCATGCAACTGTGGTGCCATCAGTCTTCAACTGGTAACTTGGTGCCATCGTACGTACAAATTTCTTCTGCTTAGCACGAAATGCTTCAGCCTCTTCCTCGGACATGTATCTACTGCTCTGATTTGTCCTGCCACTTGACTTTCCCTTGCACTTCTTAAGAGGATATGCAACCCCCTTCCTTCGTTTCGGCATATCATCGTCCAGTCCGCATGAGTCCGTTGCTGACTTCCTCTTTTTGGGGCTCGTGAGAGTGAAGTCTTCCTTCGACTTCCTGGATGGATGTTCGCCGATGTCCATTCCGACACCGCTATCTGATCGAGACTCACTACCGTCCGATCTTAAACCTCCTTGTGCGACAGATCGCCGTTTTTGAACGAAGATATCCTTCGAGGGAGTTTCGTTTTTGCGGTGTGGGGTTCCAGGCATTACCGGGAACGACGCTTTAAGTTCTCCATGCGTATTCTGTAAGTGCAAAGATCTGGCAATACTGGCCCAGGTTCTTGTTGGCGGAGGTGGAGAGAACATTTCTCGGTACTGTTCGATTCCATCGCATTCCTCTAACTTGATGGGCTTGTCTGCAGGGGTCACCTCGTGAGAGATCTCTCGCGTCTTTTTGGGACATCCACTGGTAGATATACACGACACGCGATTGCCACAACACTTGCCCGCTGCGAAACAGTCCATTTGGTATGGATTAGAGGTGATCGAAGAAGAATCGTGCTTGACACGCAATTCGCAATTGATTATCGATATTGTAAGGATAATTTGAGCTGCTGAATGACAATGGATCTGGTGCTTGATGTTGATGGGTGAAGATGGAAACACGGGTCTCAGAGAAGACTGGATCCCAACGCTCGCAGGCGAGAAAGGAAGGACCCAACCTCCACAGAGTGCGATTGTACATAACAGGAAAGCATGAATGCAAACATTATGCTCAACATCACTATCGAAATATTCGTCGAATACATATCACCATGAAGTTCTGAAAAGGTTGACTGGCGTACTTATTAGTAGAAGCTGCACCGCAGGATCCACAATTGTGACGGTAATCACTAAGTTCAGTAAGGAGCTCTTGCTCAAGGATTCATGTGCTTCTGTTGCTCTATTCTTGTTCAACCTCTGAACTTCTTGAACGCTGGAAGGACGTCTCATGAAGGAAACACGATAACCAATACCCTCTCAAAATCAGTCAATCATGAACGGCAACTCTGATGGCAAGAACAAGCATCCAACATTCCATTCCGTCTTGCCACATCATCATTCCGATAAGTAAAGCGCAATGAAATGGAAAGACCAACCGAATAACCAGTAAGCAGAAGGTTGGTACGCAGAAACCCAGAAGTCTGAAGGAAGCTCGCTTCCCAGAATTGTGCTGAGCCGAGTAAGGGAGACTAGCCTACTCAACAATGAGGGTCGATTGCTTTCGGGTGGCCCTCGATCCAGCCTTCTTTGCAGGACGGCCTCTCTTCTTAGGATTGTAGTCAAAATCTTCAGGATCCCACATGGTTGGCAAGACCTTGCTGACTTCCAGGACCTCCGCAGGTTCCTCCAGACCCTCGACAGAATCCTCGTCATCAGCGTCAGAGACGATACCGAGGGCTTGTCCTTCCTTAAGATCGTCGAACTCGTGCAAGATGTTCTTCATGGCGCTACAGAATAGTCAGTATCGAGTCAAGGTGTTTAGGGGTTGGGGTTTAAACCCACGTCTTTGACTTGTCAGTGGATACTCTCTTCTTGGCCGGTGTATCGATGGGATCCTCTGAGGCAGCCCTCTTCAGTGGGTTACGAACAGCTGGCTTGACAGAAGAAGAAGGCGGACTGAAAATACAATCACGGCCCAGCTTCGAGCAAGAGACGCAGGACTCTTCACCTTCGTCTCTCAAGCACTTGATCTTTCGGCGACGACACTCGTTGCAGGCCTTGGGAGACTTGCCGCGCTTCTTCGGAGTTGGGGAAGGAGAGTCGGGTGTAGATGGAAGGGCATTCTCTTGCGAGATTGCGACAGGACGCTTTCTCCGTGGGGTGCTGGGAGCGACCTTCGCACGGGGAAGTTTGGAATTTGGGAGGTTCGATGTCGCAAGGGCAGTATTGGCGTGGCTGGGAAGTCGCTTGCGGACAGGTTTGGACTCAATCTCCTGCGAAAAAAGCTTGTCAGTATTCTTCTTGCCAGAATAGCTTCCAATTGGCTTCTGCGAACGACTTACTGGACTGCCGGGACTGTTGTCAGGAGAGCCTTCAGGCTGCGACTGCTCGGAACTTTGTGCGACCACAGTCTCACCCGACAGAGATCTCTTGGATCTTGCGGTGGTGTTTCCTTCGTCTTTGGAGTTTCGCTTTTGACGAGCTACCTGAAAAAGAAGTCAGAAGTCTTTCGCCACATGATCTATGGCAGCAGGCTTACCTCAACGAATTCAAGAGGGGGAAGCTCCAGGAACCGATCAAGGGCCTCAACGTATTCGTTGATCCAGACAGTTGGATTGAGCAGTACTTTCTCTTCCGCAAGATGTTCAATCTCCGAGACTGCACCAAGGATCTCAAGCCGGCTGTGATCTCTTGCTTCGAGCAGGCGCTCAACAGCCATTTTCAAAAGTGGATAGTCGGTGTTTCGCTCGATGGCTTTGACGATTCGTTGGATCGGTCCCTTGTCTATGGTTGCCAATGCTTGTTCAGCAATTCGCTTTGAGCCAGCAATGTTTCCGCTCTTGTCTAAACCTGAGTGGGTGAAAGTCAGCTCTGTTTCGCAAAGAGGAATGCGGACTGTCCAATTCCAAAGCTGAACGGAGATCTGGTAACCTTGAACAAATGGAGAGCATTGGGAGGGAGGAAATTTTCCAAACTCACAGCGAGCCAGGTAGTGCATTGTCTTGTTGATCTCATCCGTATCGGCGAGATTGATGTTGCGGAGGACGGAAAGCGGGTTGTATCGTCGCAATGGACTCACGGGAGGCATCGTTGCGATTTGCAAGGTGGTTTGAGAAATTGAATCAGACGGTATGATTCAAGAAAAGAAAGGAGATGATTCGAAGAATTCGATATTCTACGAGAGAAAAGTGTGGTGGGGGACAAGTTGTGCGGGCCGCGGAGGATATATAGGTGTTCAGCGGCAGAAAAACTGCCCTGGCCTTAGCGAGGTCATCCACAATAGCATCATGGACAATAGCATGAAAGAGCCAGCAACAAGTCTTGCAAGCTCAAGCGGAAGACGAACGGAACCCCACTTTTCTACCTTCCGAAAGGAAGCAGTTGTTATTTGCTATTATTGTCCAGTTTGAAAGAGGAAAAAATGCAATGCGCCGAATACTTTGTTCATCGCACGACGCGAAAGCGCCCCAACTCGCTCTGCAGCGAACTCCAATTCGTCCAGAGGCTGGACACCAAGACAGTAAAGACATAGTGCAAGCGCTTCATCCACCTCTGAGCCGATTTGGGCCCATGCGATCAAGTGCTCTCTGGCGATGACCAGTAAGCAGTGCAATCTGTCGCTCCTCCTCAGCATAGGCTTGTTGAGCTACCGTCCTCCCATCTTCTTCCAGAGTTGTCTCGTTCTCTCGCGGTGTATAGAAGGCATCGTCTTGATCTTTGTCGTCGTCACTTGCGTGCAGTTCTGGCTCAGCAATGACTTTCTTGCGGTCATTTGGCTGGTCGCAGGCCGCCTGAACCTTGCGATCCTCCTCCCGGGCACGAGCAATGACCTCCTTTATTCTTTGGTGTGGGAAGCTCCAGATCTGGCTCTGAATCTCGGCGGCATTACGAGTGGGCGCGACACGGTCTCCAGTCAGATGCTCCCCTCTCGAGATGTTTGTGACGATCTTCTCCTTTCCGTTCTGGCTCAGCTTGGACCTCCAGACATGTTCCGCGATCCGTTCTCCTGCTCGTTGTGTTGTACCTGCCATCAAAGTGCTGTAGGTGTTCGCCACCTCCTCCCACTTGACCTTTGACCACCGGCCACCGTCGTCGCTACTCATCAAATGCTCTTCTACGATATCAAATAGCAGATCTCTCTCGAACTCTAGCCAGGGCTGATGGATATCCCTGCTGTGGCTGGCATTGCGGACGGGAGGTTGGGCCATCGTGACAGCGGTAACGGATCTGTTCCTATGTTCTTATTCAGCAAATGCGTGGAATTGCCAGTTAGTACGGGATGGGAGCTCTGTAATGTCTGGTGAAGCCTATATTGCATGAGAATCTGCAAGTGCTCTTCGGCTGAAACTCCAAGCCATCGCTACCAGAGCCAACAATGGGCTTGAAGATTCTAATTCAGCAAAGTACCTTGACTGTATTACATTTGATTTGATAGTCCAAGTCATTAATGAAAGGAGTGTATTGGGCGTAGATTGGGAGTCGCAAAACTTACAGGTAGTCGGTGCTATCTGTGCAAGATCAACAAAGCTGTGGGTGCCCCAAGCTTAGCTCGTACGCTTCAGATATGGTGCAATGACTGCGCAAGATCGACTTTGATGAATGTAAAGGTCCAACAAAATATCGTTGTACTGTATCCAAGATGGTGCTTGCTGTTTGGAGGTATTGCTGAGATTCAGAACTGTGTCTCTTTTTTTATTGCCCTCGAGTCATATCTTAAGCGAAGGTGTGGCTCGAGCTAGCTAAATCAGGACGCACCCTTGTCCATTTTCAGCGCCGTCGGCGTCAGGCACACGAGAGGATAAGAATGCAGTCTTGAAATGTTTCGTGAATTGTCAGGTCGTCGTTCTACTTTCGTGGTCTTGACGACTTACTCAAAGCCTCCTTTGTTGACCGGTTCATGTTCAACGGGTAGCTGCCTCAACGAAGGATCTACGGACAGACTGTATAGCAGGTTTCGGTGCAAGATGAAAATTACCGGCATTACCAAAGGTGCATAGATAAGAAAGACTTAGCATACCATGCAACCGGATAATCAAAGCTGATCAGTCTAACTCCTAACGTTCCTCTTCCTCCACAATCACAAACGAAATCCCAATGGTCGTGTCTGTCAAAGCCAGCTCTGTCTCTCCTCCTTCCCTTATGATCCGTATCTGCGACGCGCAAAAGTGTTGTCCATGACTAATCCTCCTCAGCTTCTACCGAAATCTTGACCTTCTTTCTGGGTCTTCCTCTTCCCCCGGGTGCTGGAGCCGCTTTCGACTTGCCTTCCTTTTCCTGCTCCCTGGCCTCCATCATTGCTACAGTATCGATATCAGCACATGTTGACAAGTGTTCATAAGCCCCTCAATACATACCTAGCGCTTGTTGAAAGTTCATTGGGCCATCATCATACTCCAAATTCATGCTTTCCTCGAATCCACCAGCAATGGTCGGGACCTGGCTGCGCATCCAGTCAACACGCTCCCAAGTATCTTCTTCCTTCGGATCCTCCCACCGCACGAGATAGCACCACTCGATTGGTAGATGGCTCTCGCGTGCCTTATGGAAACCTTTCGCAAGAATATTGGTGATATTCCACTTTTTGTTAGTAGGGTCGCGCGGTTTTGTCTTTGTCGACATTGCTTCCTCAAGCCTCGCTGGCTCTGGCTTTTTTGGAGCTTGTATCTTCGCTGGCCCTTCGGGTCGCATAGTCCGTTTTCCTCCATATGTACGAGTAGACTTGGACTTCGAAGTTGGAGTCGAGGCCGCGGGGAGGAGGAGATCTCTCTGCTGGTCTAGAGGGTCTCGGGACGATGAGGCAAAATAGCTTCCATGTCCATGGAGAGTCCTTGATTTTGCAGAATTCAGGGGTGCACTGACCATTGACGACTTGAAAGCTGCATCGGGGAAGGTACGTGGCGTCATGTATTCTTCAACGTCGTCAGGACTCATGCCACTGCTTCGAGACGGTCCGGTCTGGTTGGGCGACTGTATGTGTTAGCTGTTCTACGAGACGGTCATGGCAATGGAGTGAGAATTTACCATTGCAGACCTGCCTTTTCTCCTTTGCTGCTGTGTTTCCCTTAGCTCTTCTCTCTTCTTCCAGCCCCTGGTGACTCTGCCCACCTCATCCCCTATCGCCTGCTCATCATCGGTGTCCTCGTGCTGGGGTTGGTAACCCTCGTATCCATCGACGTCGAGCATCTCTTCATCACTCAATTGTTCCTATAAGTCAGTCAGTGAACCGTTTATTCTTGCGAGGAAAACAACATATACTTGGAATGACGATCTTTGTCGACCAGTACCGTTCCGGCCATGTCTGTTCTGGAGACTCATGATTGCAAGTTGGCTTTCTTCTATGGCGAGAGAAGTCTGTACTCTGAAAAGCTGACCTCGCAGCCATTATATCTATTCTGCCACCCCACAAAGGACTTTGTGCTGAAGCTATTCGACAATTTGTGAGCTTATCGGATGCTTCTGGAAGTGACGGTGGATCAATTCCCTTTAACTTTTTCAATGAATAGTCAATACCAATGGCAAAGAAGCATCGCAAGATCAGGCTGGAAGCTCAGAGCGGTCTCCATTCACAAGGCTCGAAGATGATTGCAGAACTTTCGCTTCGCCATGGACCGTGGTACTTAGATCACAGATAAGCCTTCTTCTGTCATAAATCAGGGGGTTCAAGGGCAGTTTCTTCGAAAATTGTTGGAAGAATCATGGGAATGGCCAAGAACGCTCTGGATTGACCGCCGCTTTCACCATGGCGGTGCATGAACAGGAATTTCCTCGAACCTGGCATAAAAAGGAAACGGTGGTAATTCCGGTAAGTAGTAAGAGTTCACTAGATGGTAATCGCAAGCCATAGATTCATTTTCGAAGATTACCATAAGATGTGTTACCTCTAGCATCACGCGGAAACCAGCTCAGTGGCTCAGTGGCTCGAGCTCAGGCATTCTTGGTCTTCCAATTTCAACAAAACAATCACCGAATGCAGGGTTGATGTGCTGAAGATTATTTCTTAGGACCCTTGAGCACCAGTGTAAGCTGTTCATCATGACGTTAAGCTGTGGTGGGCTCACGATGGCTGTTTCCGGCCACATTCCAACATCGCGTTCTATCTCGGAAGCTTTCTGCGACAGAAGTTGGACATAGAACAAAAACAAGGTGGACAACAAGCTCATCTATCCACAAGTCTGCTCAGGCTCCATTGTCATCGTGTAACGTCCCTGTGATATTTTACTGAGAGCTGATAATTGGCAAGTGCCCAATGTCAACAATCGATCTTGACATTAAGCGAGCTTGCTGACTAATCAGCATACCGGAAAGCAACAGCAACACAACAAGCCAAACAAATCCGCGGATTAGAATTCCGAGAATAAGGTGCACCTAGAATGTTTTCTCAAAAATGACTAGATACGACTACGCTCTAAGATTCTCCCAAGCTTAAAACCCCTTGATTTGTCTGCGAACGAACTCGAAGCATGAGATGAGCCTGAACCTGACGGTCCTGACCATCTGCCTGAGACTTTGTTCTTTCCACCCGATAATACCACCACTTTTTTGACTAGACTTTTCTAGAATCTTGCTGTAGTCCGCATCAGTTGTTGTTCTAGATCCCCTTCAAGTGATCACTTGCCTCTGATTTCTTTCGGGTTGGAGGACCATATCGGTCTGCAACGTCCATCCTCTTTTCAAATTGCTCCGCTCCTCGAGGAAAACGCTTCCTGATGTCTTGGGCAGGCTCCCATGTCGCAGACTTGCTATCTTCCCACAGAATCTCATAGCACCACTTCTGCTCACCCTTTGACGATGGCATGAACCCCTTGGAAAGAATCCGCTTGTATTGACAGCCGGCTGTTGCGATGTCTTGATCACAAGGGCTCCCCATCGAGTCATCGTCCTTCTCCTTGCAAACATCATCGTCTAAATCCTCTTCTCCGTAGCTAATTCGAGTAGATTTCCTAGCTCTCCCTGACTTTCTCATACCAGCGATTGGACTCGAGGGCTTGGCGGTATTCTTGACCGTAGGTGTACTAACGGGTAGTCTCCGCTTCTCGCCTGTCCGTGGGACTGGCTTGCGACCCCGAGTAGAGTATCTTGACGATCTTTGACCTCTATTTGGTGATAATGGAACGTCGTAGATGGCGAAATTGAAGTCGGATGGGGGGGACGTAGAAGTATGCCGACCGTGATTGCTTTGTTGAAACCGAACATTCTTCGCCGGTGTCGCCTCCGGGGTGATAGTCCGAGTGTTCTACAGAGTCAGTTGCGTCTCCCTTATTGCCCCCATACATCTTCAAGTTGAGGATGATCCTCGGGGAACTAACCTTTGCCAAATGAACAGGGCTTTGCCTAGGCCACTTGATCACCGGTCGAGACCGGCACGCTTCCGAACCATGGTCATCCAAGGCCTTTCCATAAGCAGTGACAGCTTGCTGGTAAAGATCTGTACCAGGCTGAAAGCTAGAAGCTGCCTCTACCGCGGTGACGAACCACTCTATGACTTCGAGGAGCTCGCCATCCGGGTATTTATATGCTTCGAAGATTCGTTCCAGGAGGTCTTTGACAATTTCGTTTTTGGACGCCTGCTCCTCGAAGACCCGGGCCGCTTCGTTCTCCCGTCGTACCTGTTCTCTCTGGTTGAAGCCAAGTCCTTTAGTAGTTTCCATTCTCTGCTCGGTATTTCGTATGATCTGGCGCAAAGATTTGACATCGTGCCGATTGATGCCTTCGAGGAATTGGACGTTCGGGGTCGACATAGTGGAGTTCTGCCCTCGGATGTGAATATTGGAATAGAAATCTCTGCAAGGTGCATCCCTGCATCTACTTATCAGAACACAGAGAAGTGATAGCATAAAGCCAAAAAAAAAAAAAAAAAAAAAAAGGAAGAAGTAAGGTGATGACAGGAATCAAATGGAAAGCTCTTCTTTGTATGCCTTGGATACTCTTCTCTGCGCGTCGTGAAACCACTCTTCAGCTTGTCTCGCAAGATCAGAAAGTCCCTCAGAACACTAGCACTTTCCTCCATTTTTCCAGAGGATCATTTTCGCTTCCCCAACATTCAAGTTCATATCGGTCTTGACAAAGGGTCTTGCACATCATAAGCACTTGTCAAGATATCCCTAGCCCTTTCCAGGATACGTTCGCATTTGTGCCAACTTGTAGTATCCACAATAGGCTCTTTTCTGGCCGAATATGATAGATTTAAACGGCAAATCTGACTGTATCACTACTCAGAAGAGGAATCCACAAGACAGCAGATATTTTAGACGTAACTATTTCGAGAACTAGGATTGAAAGTCTTCTGAACAACCGGTTTTCACAGGTGTTCATCGAACAATCCATGTTTGCACCGTGGTGATTTACCCGCGTTCATTGAGGTTGCCCGAGAATAGACTGTAAATATACAAGTGGATTTCAATGGCGCTTTTTCTTTATCCTAGAATACTTGCGTGAATCAAAGCCATTGAAGACATGAAGCAGGTCAAATTGACCGAAATCACGTGCAAATCATACATTACAGCTGGCTCATTATGCCCAAAATACTGGTGCCTTTATGATTCAGGGACGTAGGAAATAGATCAGGACAGGAACAAAGCCGGATGCGGCCACAAGGTTAAACCATGGTCTTCTGCTACATGACTCCCAAAATACTTGTTGCTTTGGTGGATCGCCGGAAGTGTATACAGAAGCAAGCTTTTCCCCCCTCCAAGCTTATTTCAACGTTCTGATTGCTCAACAGAAAACAACCCATGCTATCACACCATCAGCACTCTACTGCCAGTCTTGGGTCTGCCCCCACTTAAAACTTCTTCATATATCTCAAATTGACATTACCTCCAATGTGTCTTTTCTTGAAAAGCCTCACCAAGTGCGCCTTCTGAACCCGAAGCCCAATTTTGGCATCAGTCAAGATCTGCTGAAACGAAAGAAGCTGCCATCCATGGATAAAGAAGACTGATGTCAAGAGATCATTAAGCGTGCAAATTTTTCACACAGAGGCGCCCTTGGGGAGGGGCAACAGGGTCCGCTCTCACAAGGGCAATTCGCGAAGCAATGTCCGAGGGCAGGTCTAGCTTCATCAAGTCACTTCATCCGATCAAGATGCCTATGGAGTAAGAATGCCCGTCCTTATCATGACCCATTTTCTGATTATGGTCCCTTAGGAAAGTGCGGGAGCTATTTCCCTTCACCGACAAGGAAGTAGAGGTTTCGGCTGAATACAGGGCTTTTAGACAGCAGAAATAGCCGAGCGTTGTTTCTGTCACTTCGCATATGAAGGAAAGTCTAGACAGATTCAGGGGATCACTTTTATGCAAGCGTTTGGTTGAATTGATACGGCCGCTTTTCAAGAACACCGACTGCAACAGGACAGTAGCATTCGGCTTGTGTGAGCTCACCACGGGTTACACACCAGGGGAATCTCCTGTGAGAGAGTATTCATCCAACCTGCTTCCTTGATTAAACTCCGAGAAGTCTGGCGAGAGCATCACAAGTACTCTAAAGAAGACCTTCAGATCTTCATGCAGGACCCTTCGTACTGGCAGCAGGATGTTAATGCAGCTAGGCAATATGCTCTCGAGATTTTGAATGGTAATTTAGGGCATCAGATGGGCTGGCTGCTGATCGACTCCAGAACTCTTGTCTGCGACTTCGGAGCGCCTGTTCCAACCGTCACATTCGTCATGGAGTTTACTCGTCCTATTGCGTTCTTCACTAATCTGGCCTTAGATGTTGAGTTTGCTGGACCTGATTATGAATGGAGTCACGATATAAAAGAGGGTCAACATTCTCTGACCATTCCCGGCTGGGGCATGTACGTATATTTCTTATCTCTCATTAAAAGCGTATATCCGACGCAACATATTCCTATTTCTACTGACGCACCTACAGAGGTCTAAAGAAATCATATGAGAAGTTGAACAACTTATACAGCAAGAATTCCCTCGACTTGGAAGGTCTAGTAGTTGGCTCTAGTGAAACCGAAGTTTCACAGAAAATCATAACGCAGATGGGGGAGGCAGATGGAATTACATTGGCGAGAGTCCCACGTTGTATATTCTTCTGGAATAATCGTTCGATGAGTCGGAGAGGGCCTGGGGTGGATAGAGGCAAATCGGGGTTTGTTTGGTCTCCGTCTTGTATATCTTGTTCTCTAAATTTGGTTTGCGTTGATAATAGCCTGAATCAAATCTCGCTCCCTTTTCCGAATTTTCGAGAACCTATCTTCCCTACCCAATCCAGCGCCTATCAGCCTTCTTTCACTCATATTTTACATTTAAATATCCTACTTACTGTGCAGCCGTTGAGTCCTTCTGCTAGTAAACTTTTCAACATGCCAAGCTGGTGAAAATGAATGCCTTATACGCCCTGACTGCTCGGGTATCTCTCGGCACTCTGAGATCGAGGGACGAGGAGGTTGTAAAATCGAAAATCATTGGCGAGAGACAGCTTTCCCTTCTTGAAGACTGATATGCATCACACTCTTGTCCTCAGCAAAGTGCCCACCTAGATGCCATTGTTGCTTGCTGAGTAAACTCGGACTGGGATACTTTACAGAATTGGCTTTCTCTAGGCTTGACCTCAATGCTGATCGTTCTCGAAAGCATTGGTTCTGTTTTGAACTGGATTGTAGTCGGTACTTGATGAAGTCATTTCAAAACAAAACTTGCTTACAAGAAAGTGACGCCAATGAACTGACTTGCGATGAGCCGTGACGGTCGAACGAGTAGCTCGAGAGAATGAAGTATTGCTTTCTCTGGACTGAAGACGGCAGGTTGACCTCTCATAATCAATTCACGTGAGGCTTTTCATATACTAAGAAACGCTGAGTACTGCAATAGATTTCCCGAAACTCGGGAAGGGGACATTGGGGCGCGATTGGCTCACCAGAAGACTATGGCTTTCAAAACGAGACAGGCTCTTATCGTGTAACTGCCAAGGTGTATCTGTAAAATCTCTCGCAGTACAAGATTCGTTAACATATATAGAAGCATACTTTAGAGCTCGAATTCGTCTCGTATACGTGTCGAAGACCAAGGAGCTTGAACGGTGCAGAAACAAAGGAGAAAGTGGAGATTCGCCCATAGAGCGCGTGCGGTCGGCCCGTGGATTATGAATGCTCACTTCAGATGTGACCCTGGGTACAATTAGTAAAACCTCGAAGCACCTATCAGACAAGGTATGTTTTCAATCTTCCTAGACTCCCTAGACTATAAAAGCATCGAGGGGGCTCTGATACTAGGATTATGGCCTCTCTGGTTGGGTCTCGCTCAGCGATCTGTCCTTGACAATAGGTTCTTGAAATTGTTCTCATTGTATAGAGTATCACCGGCAGCAGAAGATAGTATGCGAGCAGCCTCTTTGTAATTCAGTTTCTGCACCTCTGTAACGAAGGTGACTAGTAGTCATCTTCCTCTGTTACATCATCCTCGTCCTCATCCTCATCAGACTCAAAGTCCACCACATCCTTGCGCTGTCTTCTCAATTCAGCTTCCCTTCTTCTCTCATCTCGTCTCGCTTCATTAGTGATCTTGATCTCTGCCTTGGTCCTCGGCGCATCAGGATTCGGCAATTCCTTTTCATCTGGAGACTTGGGGGACTTGTCCACGTTTGCGGGTCGCCGAGCCTCATATGTGTTTCGACGCTGCTCTGCTTCGATCAAGATAGGCTCGATGAGGTGTTTCCAAGTGCCCTTCTTCTTGATTATGTTCTGTATTGCTCCCTTGGTTCTCCAAGGAGCAAATCGATCATAGTCTGTCACTGGAGTCTTCTTGACACCTTCCTGCACCAATCGAGAGCCCTTGAATTGAATCTTTTGATGAAGGCCACGATTGTATTCGTTGGTGAGACGATTCCATCTAGGCTTTCCTCGGACCTTGTCCCGATCTTCCAACTGCTGCTTGAGCAATGCAATGATATGTTGTTGCTCCGACACCAGCCAGGGATCTCGGGACAAGCGCTTGTTGCCAAGGTACTTTCGAAAGATTTGGTTGCGCCACCTTTGTGGCCAATTGTTAGCATGGTTTTGATACGTGGTTCATACTGGTAGGTAAGGAATAGAATAACGGCGGCTGTTTTGGGAACTGAGACTCACTGATTGAACTTGTACAGCGCGCTTGACGACTCCCACGATGGTGCGTTGTGGTCACGAAGGTAATCAAAATTGATCGACGGTGCATCCTCCCAAATGCCAGAGCCTGGTTCCGTTTCCTTTTGAAGTGGGATGACGATTTTATAGAAGGCGGGGTTGGGAACTCCTGGTCGGGCAAAGTCATCACTCATCTTTGCCGGATTCCACACAATTCGGTAGCCACCATCCTCCAGAACCTTAACACTTGGCCCCTCACCATCCTAAGATACTATCAGTTTGTGCTGTACTGTTAAAGAGTTTGGCACATACCTGAGCAACATCCTCGGAATCAGATGCTTCATCCTCTGCATCATCATCCTCAGATAGTTCCTCGATAGTGGACTGAAATTCATTAGCAAGATGAATATCAATATAGCTAGATCAAAATTACCTCAAGGTTCTGCTCATACTTGAGCACATCTTCAGCGGCACGAATAACAAACCGGTCATCCTCACCACGGAGGTCAATCAGCATTGCCACTATGCCATTGAATTCTTGGTCCCGTCCCATTTCTCCCAGGATAGACCGGAAGGTTTCTCTCTGGGTGTCATCCATTCGACGCAAGGCTTGGTTGTTGCTAGCTCTGTGGTTGCCAGCAAGGTAGAGATGCAGGCCCTCACCAAGGAGACGGGCATCATTGGGGTTGGTCAGATCAAAGCCTTGGTAAGTGAACATTTTGGTGCTATTAATCTCGTTAGCAACTGTAGGTCACCGCGAGTCGATGGGATCTGAGTGGTGGTGGGCTTTCTCAGACTAAAGTCTGGAAAGCTCACACGAAACATAGGGCACAGTAGGGTACACTTACATGTTGTTGATCGTTGGATTGATGTGAGGTAACTTGAAGAGGGCGTGTTTTGAGTATGAGTGCGGTGCTAAGAAGTGTGTTTGTTTTGAGGTAGTCGCCTCTGGTTGTAGTCGAGTGTCTGGTACTTTTCGAAGTTGCTGAAGAAAGATGGTTCGAGTGGAGGCTCAGGAGGGCCTTTTTATGATTCGAGATGGCGCTAGTAATTTGAGGCGCGTCCTCCTCTCGCTTACCTTGGAATCAATCCGTGGGCCATGGAAGGTAGAGAAATGACATGAAACCATCGGAGGACGGGTGAGGAATTAATCCTTCTTTATTCATGGC
The DNA here is from genome assembly GCA_026120085.1 of Cadophora luteo-olivacea. NCBI lineage: Eukaryota > Fungi > Ascomycota > Leotiomycetes > Helotiales > Ploettnerulaceae > Cadophora > Cadophora luteo-olivacea. Next base: position 667,593 of record JALRMC010000006.1, read on the forward strand.
AGGTCTTGGCTCAAGTCAATCTGAGATTTACATATATAGTTCCAGTGGATTCACACGAGCCACCTGCGTAAGCCAATGAAAATGGTTCATCTTAGTTCTCGGTATGGGAGTCATACTCTTAACTAATATAATTGCTGTTTCCTCGGGACTAGTGATACATATGATTCACGGCCGTCAGTCAGTAGCTTGGCGCCACTGTGAAATTGCAAAATATTGATTTCTACATTGAGGACCTGATCAACTTCTTTGATATGAAAATTCAACAAGTATAGACTGACGAGCGCTGAGCGCTCTTTGCTTTGGAGGGGAACAGTCAAAGACAACCTAGTACATAGACATCAATGAAAACATTCAGCCATAATCTGGCTTCCTGCATCTCTAAAACTCTCGTATTGGAGCTGAAAGAATAATTCATTGAGGGCTTGACTCTTAGGTTTCCAAAAATGCAAGGTTATTGAAAAGCTTGAAAAGGCAGTACCTTGATAGATCTGTATTTACAGATTCTCCTTGACTTGCGAGTAACATTAGAAGAGACCATGTAAAAGATGTCGTGATGAGTTTCAGGTGTCCTGCAGATGTGTCGAAATCGACCATGAGTCCGCGCATGGTGGTTTTATCCCCTTCTATGGCTGTTCCCACCGTCTTGGAGGCGCTTTGATTTGAGACTGTGTTCAAGACTGATATGCCTCGTTGGAGCTCCCTGAACAGGACTTTGGTACCGCGGCGTGGGAACAGACACATCTAAGAGAAACTTCAGCGGCGCATCTTAAGTGCAATTTTGACATGGAGAAAGCACTTCCTGCGTTGAAATTGAGAGTTGCAAAGGTAAGACAAGAACACAACTACGGTATAGCAGTTTAATTAGTGACAGCGACATCCTTGCCTCGAGGTGAAAAGCTCGATGAATATAGCATAATAGGAGCAGTACAGGCGCGTGCTGGGAATAGCACCCCAACATTCCCGGTAGTAACATGAAGCATAATCAAAATGAAACTCGTTGGACCCAGAACCAATTTGGGAAGAGACAACAAGAGACCAAAATTCAGTCGAGTCATGCCACTCTCCCACCATCTAGTCCTCATCTTCACTGTCGCTGGAATTCGTAATAGGCTTGACCTTTCGATAGCCCTGTCCCTTCGACGTCTCTGTCTTCTTGACCTTCTTGTTCCTACCACTGCCCTTGCTCTTGGTATGTGGCTGCTTGCGCTTCACGTTGGCCGCCGCAATCTTCTCCGACTCGCTCTCAGGATCCTGCATTTCCTTTTCGTCATCCGAGGACTCAACTTCGGATGTCTCTTGAGCCAGAGCTTGTGCCTCCAAGTTCATAGTCTCAGGCCATCTCGTAGTCTGGGCCTTGATAGCACCCAAGGTACGCCTGGCATAAGTTAGCATAAGCTTCGATGTATCCGAAAGGAAGCTATACTTACCAAGGAGCCAAGCGCTCTTCATCCAAATACTCCTTATTTCCAATGGACTGAGATAGCAAAAGCTCATCGGTACTCTGAATCTGTCCATTCATGGCGGTGTTGTAGTTATTGGCCAAACGTTTCCACCGAACAAACGCGCTGTTCTCCAAGTCCTTCTTCATCAGCTTCACGACAAGGTCCTTCTCGCTGACGAGCCAATGATCACGAGGTCCTCTCTTGACTCCGAAGTAGCGCTTGAAGATCTGGGCACGCCATTGATTGAGCTTCGAGAGACTGGCCGCGGAGTCCCAGGATGGCTCTTCGTGGTTGTCCGTCCAATTGTAGATCTTGGTACCATAGTAGTCCCACTTGGCGGCCTTGTAAGGGTTTCGCTTCTCGAAGTCAATCTTGAACATGTACTTGGACTTGTCCGGAGTGCCGTGCTGAGCGAAGCTCATGTCAAGAGATGAGTCCTTGATGGCTCTGACCCCGGGGACATTTTTGTCGATCAGCTGGACGGGGAGAGGATCAGTTGGGACTGGTCCGATGGATGGTCGAATTTCAGGGGGCTGTGATTTGTCAGTAAGCTATTCATGGATATGAACCAGATCTTGGAGACCTTACCTCGAAGTAGATGAAGACTTGTAGCATGCGACCGGCAGAAATTAAGGCGTTGTCGCATTCGAAATCAACAGCCACCAACGCGTCGATGGCAGCTCTCAAAGCTGGGCTGCCTACCATCTGAATTGCAACTCTAGTGATGGTCGCCTTTCGCTCGTCGCTCAAAGCCCGCAACTTCATACCGTTGCCCAAGCCATCCTTGTACTCGCTCATTGCCACAGCCAGGAATCGAACCTCTCTTGCAGAAGTTAGATTATACCCGTCGAAAAGAGGAATGTCGGTTGAGTGCCCAGCCATGTTGACGAACGGAATGGTTTTTGTTTGATGTGTGAGTTGTGGAAGACTTGTGGTTCTGGGAGACTGGTGCGTTGAGGTTTCTGTGTCGAAAGCGAGTGTTCGATTCTGTGTTTGGCGCGAAGAATAAAGCGTCGAAGGGTGGAGATACGTCGAAGATAACAAGAAAACATCATAAGCGAGATACCGTGATCAAGGTAGATCTCTTCCTCAGGCACAACGATGCCGCATCGACAACATTCATGCCTAATCGAGGAATAGTAGCACAGAGCCCAGATGAAAGATGGTCGCCAGTGTTTTGAATTCATTAACATGATTGACGTAGTACTGGTTGCATGCGGTGAGCAGTGAGCTATTCTTGGCCCAGATACAAGCATTCTAATCGCTAGTGTGGGTGTTTCGAAGACTAGATGTGACTATGGATCCAGGACGTTAACTACCAGAAGATGGATTAGCACCGTCAAGGAACGACAATGACATCCTTGTTAAGGTGTAAGATACTGAGGGGGAAGCTCAGGACGTAACAGGAGTCTGTTGATTAATAGACTCTAGCCCAGGCAGGTTCTTCTAGTATAAGTGAAGTTCTGTATTGGCTTGCTAGACTAGACACCATTTGATTTCCTAGCAATAGTCCGAGTTTGTCTTCTACAATATTTCGGATGTGCTTGGGGCAGTAGATGGTCGAGCATAATCTTTAAGATACCAATGGCATGCCATGAGGAAAGCCTTTCATGGTCCAAGGAAGGACAAGCTATGAGTGCAGAGAACATTTAGTTGATTCAAAGGTTCTAGGTCTAAATAGAGACCCAAGATGGAGCAGCAGCGTTCACAGACAACAATAGAAACTACTCGGGGACGCTTGGATGGGTACTTGATGACATGGCTATACACAAGCAGCCAGTGCGTGTCCTGTATCGAAGCATACAAAAAAACGAGACTTTTATTGGGACAAGGATCCAAAGCTGGTCTGATAGGCTTGATTATCAAGACTTCCTCAATTGCCTGCCTAGGCCAACACGCTGTTGGAAGGGTCACCATGTGCATGCAACAGGTTCCAAGGTCGGCGGAACTGCGCGCTGATTTAGAATGTCATCAATTGGTTTGCGCCCCACAGCAAACAAGCAGAGTGATAGCAATGAGCGCTCAAACGCCGAAGATCAAGAACAATCAGCAACGGCCAAGCACACGAATTAGTCAAGGAGAATCCAATCATACTTCGTTACAAACATCCGTGGGTATCAAACTCCTACCACCCGAAGCAACTTGCATCAACCAAAGCCTGCAGATAATTGTAGGACGTAGATAACGCTTCGGTCACATCATGAAACGGGACCAGGCCATACAATCATCTCAACAATCCCCCAAGGTCTTTCTCCATTCCCTTCACTCTTGCTTCCAGTTCCTCCTTCTTTCGCTCCAGCTCTTTTATTTCCTCCTCTTCGGCTCTCAGATCTTCCTCCGTAATCTCAATTTCTTCCTCTCTCCCGCCAAACCCTTCCACTCCCTCCATATCCTCATCCTCGAACTCCTCATCATCCTCCTCTCCCGGCGTACCACCCCTATTCATCCTCTCCAGATCTCGTGTCTGCCTACGGACCTTCTCCTCATAGAACTCCAATCCTCCAAGAATCTGCACATATCTTTTCCGCAGCCCTTGTATCCGTTCCGGCACTCCAGCAACGCTGTACACATTATTCAGTTTCTCCGCACCTCTCAGCAGCACGTCGATATCGATTTCGCCCTTGCCTTCCGTCTTTCGTACTTCGCCATGGAGTTCTGCGCCAAGAACTGCTGCCACAGCTGTATTTCTGCGAGGGGCGCGAGAGCCAACTGCTGTGCCTGCTGTGACTTCTCCTTGCGCAACGTTGAAGACTGTTTGGCGACGCGAGGATGGTGCGGGGTCTGGGTAGGGCGTAGTTGCTGTCGTGTGGGTTTGTGGAGGAGGCACGGAGAAGAGAGCGCGTTCGTGAGGTTCGGTATCTCGTATTAGGGAGGTGATATCGGGTGTGGAGAGGAGAGCATTGGTGAAGATCTTTGAAGGGGGAAATCTGATGGCGGGGTTAGTGAGGGGTCGTTCTCCGACAGAATCAGGAGTATGCTTACGGAAGTGTTGCAATTGATTCTGCTGAGAGCGCTATTTGCTCGAGATGCCGTTCCAAGAGTGACATGATTGTGATGTGGTGCTGGGCACAATCTGTACTTAGACTTGAAGTGTCTGGGTTAACGCGTTGTATGAACCTTAAGTCGCGACTGGCTTCACGACACGTGACTCTTTGTTGACATCGCGAATGACCCGTCCAATCACATAGTTGGGATGTCCGCAAAACTCCACCCTTGTGCCAGAGGCATCAGATTTGGCCAAACAATGACCAACAGACAACAGAACGAGACCTCCACGTGTTACATAAACATAGCCAGTTGAAATAAGATTGTCGGTGGTGGCTCATAGCTATGATGCTCCACTCGAATAACGCTTAAAACAAACGGAGAATTATCCTCGCTGTGGGAATCTCAATAACGAGTACAGTTCATACATAGGCTCTCATTTTTGGAACGTTTCATTTGCAGCTCCGAATATTTTGAGGGCATCAGGAGTTCTGAAAACTAGCCAAGTCCCAAAATTCAACTTCACATAACAGACATTGATGCTTTCCCACGTATTGGCTATCTTTTTTCTATGCCTGGAGCCCGATGTGACTCCCCGATTCATCTGTACCATTTCACCATCCGTGACTCTCTCGATAACGGATCCTGTATAGTGCTTCGATTTTCTCCGCTCGCTTCAGATTATCGGCATGTGTACAAGCCCGGCAAAGTCCTTCGTGCAGAGTTCTGGCACTGTATCACTTGCCTGGACCTCGAAACGCCAGCCAAAGTCATCCCGCACGTTCCCAAACTGTATTGCCCTCAATGCGTCAATCAATTTCGAATATACCCGTCCACCTCTTTGCTGTTCATCTGAAATATATCTTATGGTCTCCGAGCCCTCTGAATCTGATGATACTCGAACATGCGGGGACAGTGGCGCTCTCAAATACTCTTTCCTCCGTGTGATAGAGCTAATAGCAACCAGCCCCACAGCAGTGCCGGCTCCAAGGATCTCGGAGAAATATGGAAGCTCTGTATAGGAGATCGATCGCTTCTCTACTTTCCATCCCCAGCTGCGTGCTAAGCGTTGAACACTGTCGCTGGTAACGCTGTCGATGACACATGTGGAGTCAGGCACGACGATCGCCACATCCTCCGGCGAGTCCTGGAAATTTGAAACCCCCAAAAATCCACATGTACTAAATTCGTCAACGTCTTCACGCCTCACACTGTCCAAGTGTAGTGTGATTCCAAATCCTTTGCTCTTCGCATCAGCAGCCCACCGCACCACACCAGCATAGTTGCCGCCCACTTTGGCATGTCCCACTCCTTTGGGTGCTGTCCGATCAAATTCATCAAGGACCAGCGCCCTGACGGGCGGCACTGGGTGTGCCCCTATTGCTGTTGGAAACACATAGACGCAGAACATGCACTGGTCTGGCGAGCCTGGGATGAACATTGGACTGGATCCAAATAGGAGAGGCCGGATATACATGCCACAGCCACTGTCGTGGGGAGGAACAAACTCGGCATTGAGAGCAACAGCCATTCGGCATGCTTGCAGGAACATGTTCTCTGGAACGGTAGGCAAGTGGATTGTACTTGCAGAGTGCTGAAGTCTTATTGCATTGCGATCTGGACGAAATATAGATATGCCCCCCAGGACCCCAGGCATACGATGGGCCTTAATGCCCTCGAAGGCATGTTGACCGTAGTTAAGACCTGCCGACAAACCATGGACTTGTAGGTACGGATCTGACACGAATTTCAGCGGTGTCCATTTTCCAGTCGCTTTGTCGAAGCTGGATTCAACATGGCCGTTGACTGCATTGAAGATGAGTAAGTGATCATGGTCAGAAGAGATGATCTTGTTCACCTGTTAGATCTTCGACTTTCGTCGATTGCCAGTCGACAGTATCGACGGGAGGTGGAGGAAAAGTAGACATGTGCAAGTCAATATGCTTGTCAAGACATGAAAAACTTCTGTGGTCGATTTCGTTTTTAATTGAACGACTGTGAGAGTGTCCCCTTCATAGCATCCGCCAGTGCAAACTTTCCTTTGGAACACTAGCCTTTCAACCCCACGAAAAGTTCCTGTCAAAAGCTTCACCGCTGTCCGAAGTCTCAGCGGTAACCATGTGAGAGTTCCTGCAGGATGTTCGTGCTTCGCCGGCTGTTGTGTCACATTCCATGTCCTGTGCCACGAATCACTCCCGACGAGCACTACGTCGAATACTCCACAATTCTGCCCGTTCAACATGATTTTGGTGACTATTTAAATACATCCTTGCACTTTGTTCTACAATGGTGTCTGCTAATTATGAGTGTCCATCTTTCGAGAAGATATGGAGGTTCCTCAAAATCGATTGAAATCAGAGGCGACGAGCTAAGGCGTGAAAATATATAATGTTCCAAGATCTAACCTTATGCGTGCTCTAATTCAAATACAGCAGACAATGCTAGTGACTTCGTAAAGTGCTTCCTCATGCAGCGCCACTCGCCCTCCGCAAAGACGCCTTCCCAGTCCTCCATCGTGGGTAGACAGACATCCATCAACGCGTGGCCCAGCTCAAATCCCAACGTGAAGACCGGAACATTGTCCTCTTTGACTGCATACTCAGATTGTCCGGCGTCCAAGAGCCCACGAAACGTATCGCCGAGTAGAAAGCGCCGTGCTTTTGGAAAGGACTCGCGTAGACGCTTCAGTGTCTTGATGCAATTCTGCCGTGGCCAGAAGTCGTGACCCATGAGGAAACAGGTAATAAGCTCAGCCTCTGCAAATTCTGGTCTGTAGGTGAGATCCCGCACGTCTCCCTGCACGAATGAAAGCTTCCCGTCAAAACCGCCTTGCAATCCATCGACGGAGGCTACCTTGATTGCTGGCACAGCAATATCGATTCCAAGTCCCTGTACTCCTGGATACCGCTTCAAAATCTAAATCGCGTGTCAGTGTCCTGTGAAAACTGGTGGGGCTCGAAATTTGTCGAGGAATAACGCACCTGCATGAGCCTCCCACCGCTTCCACACCCGAGATCAACAACAGACGAGAAGCTGAAATCCAGCCCTTCCATCGCATTCCAAAAAGCAGGATCCCAGTACTGGCTGTTGATATCTCGACAAGCGTACGCAATGGCAGCTGCGTCTCTTGTAAAGAAATCGCCCACTCTATTCTCGTTCCGCAACACATATGGCATTCGAGAAAACAAATCGCCCGAACCAATACTGAGCCAATGGAACAGCGATTTTGTCCGAAAAGCTTCGTCGAAAAGTGTTCCCGGCACGATGTGGTCCACATCCTGGCCAGGTTCCCGTTCCACGATATGCACGGTAACGAGTGCTGTTACCAGGCCTTGCACGGAACCGACATGAAAATCATGCTTGAGCGCGAACCTTTCTGCGTTGACTTTTCTGCTGCTCTTGAGCTCAGAGAAGAGACCGATTTCCCACGCGGTGGAGATGGCTGTTGCTGCTATAGCAGAGTTGAAGATTGTTGCTACTGCCTGCTCGGGTTCGACACTGGCTCCGTTCATGGTGATTAATTTGGTCTGACGAAGGCCTTTCTGGGCTTTTGCTCGTATGGAATTTTGTTGCGCAGTGAACTTTGAATTTGAACGGACGAAAAGTTTGAGAAGGAATTATTTACCCTAAGCAATATTTTGAAAGATCCAATTACATTGAGCAGCAGATCAAAATATAGGAACCTCCAGGTCGAAGCCGTGCCTAGGATGTTTTGATATTCTGGAGCTCCGAGGCACACCATCTTCGCACAACACCTATGCAGTGCCCATTAGCTTATCTACAGCTTTCCCCTTTCAGGAAGATTCTGCCAGAGAAACCAATCTGCCGTGATAGTTACCGTATCTTTGAAATGACGACGAAAATGTGCTCGGTATAGTGCAGCATTCGTGTGCTGCAGTGCAAGGTAAAGCTGCCGAGGAAACTCGGCATATTTGGACAGGGATAGTTCCCAGGTCCCTCCCAATCAATCATTTGAGCTACGGAAAATGCAACCAAAATAATCATTCGTGACGGTCTGCATCCATCCAGCAGCCCAGGATTGAGAGAAGTTCCGACGCAATCCTCCGTTGCAGTAAGAATGCCCAAGAAGTGCTGTTAATTAAGCGAAGACCCCTATTTTGCCCCACTTCAAGCTAGCCAAAGAAAACAAATCCGAAAGTCACACAGATCCGCCTGTACTACGTCGAAGGAGGTCATAACAGCTGAAAACTCACCTCGTGTCCTACTTTCCAGTCCATTAGAAGCACGGACAGTGGTACAGGTTGTACACGCCGGTATCTCAGTTTCACGACCATGTTTTGCTACACACAAGATCCCGATATGTAACTTCAGAGCTGGAAGAAGTCATGAGCTGGCATGCAGATCATGAGCGGGCAAAGATTGGTGATTGGCTAGACTTTGGCTTGCTCATTTTCGGCAATGGCGACCATCAACCGGGCTTACCGCCACCTTTTGGCCGATACATGAGGCAAGAATTGTTCTCCCATGTCGCTGTCAAGCAATCAGGCTTGAGTAGTTAGGAAATCTTGTAAGCTGAGTTCAGAACCATATTTTCATGGTCTCTGCACCTCTTTCTTTGTAATATGTGACCTATTCTCTCTGAACGAATTCTTCCACTTACAGATACCAGCCTAGAGATGGCTGAACAACCTTATATTCCCATCAAAACAAAAGACTACTTATCCCTCATCAACCAATTCCCATCCAACGTCCCCATCACAATTCTCCACCTCCTCCACTTCCACCCAACGGCCATCTACCCCTCCAAATCCCCACACGCCTCCCTCCCATCCATCTCCGGCCGTGAGGCCTTCTACGCTCGCTACGTACCCGCCGGAGTTCTCGCTGCGCAAGGAGCTGGTATCACGCCTGGCGAAACACGATTCTTCTCTGGCACGGTCTTGAATCTACGCAAGGATGATGACACGCCGTGGGATGTGGTGACGATGAGGACGTATAGGAGTTTTGAGGAGTATGCGAGGTATCAAGCTAGTGAGATGTATAGGGAGAATGCGGTGCCGCACAGGGAGGCGGCGTTGAAGGGTTGGGAGGTGGTTGTTTGTGTGGAGGAGGTACATCCTTGAAGTGATGGGTGAGAAGTTCATAGTCTATGGAGAGGGAGAGGGGTCCATGTGAAGGAGCACTTCGAACTGTACTTTGAAAGAGCCTGTAGAGTTACAGATTGCGGGATGACCAAAGAAGCCGAGTTGAGGGCTCTGAACACAGTGAAGCAAGTCTCCTCAACTCGAGCAAACAACACAATTCAAGCATGGATGAACTGTTTGGCTGTTCGGAAGAGATAAGACGGTCCCGAGTCTGTGATACATTGACTTAAGGCATGAGATAACAACTTGTCAGCGACGATACACGTGACCAGGATTCAACAAACATTGAAGATGACGAGACCACCCTGTAACATGTCACAAACCATTGTACCAAATGCCATGATCTGCTTCGTCCATACGCAATGCCACCAGAGTCTCTAACACTCCCCGATCAGCCAGCCTGCTTGTCGCCATCTCTGCTGTATCCTTGATATGATCGACGAGTTCCCTGACGCACTCGCAAGTATGGATGTACAGCTCGCCGATCCTTGGGCCGTTCGTTCGTGTTCATCCAATAGACCGACGCTCTTTCGGACCTTGCCGATGATCGTGTGATACAGGATCGAGGACCAAAGACTTGGAATGGTCGAAGATGAGTAGGCAATGGTAAGCGAGTAAGTCCCAAGCCAGCCATGAACCCACTTACTTTGAGTCCAGTATCGAGTCCAGTAACGAGCGAGTGATGATCAGTACTTTGGCCAGATCTCAGGATCATGCGTACCATTACTTGTACGGTCGTGTTATTCCCTCGAAAGCATAGTTCTTGTCTTGAGAACTTCTCGGATATCACTTTGTTTTGGTACTTATCGTGAGGAGCATTCTGTGACTGGGTTCTGTAATCAGCTGTGACGTCTTCACTCTGGAGGTTGGTTGCAGGATAAGTCACTTTCTTCGATTCCATACAGTACTTCTAGGATGGTGATGCCGACGATAGAGAAGCTTCCATGGGGATACCGCTGGCGGTCGTCAGCTACGTTTACCTTGGTGGCTATCATCATGGCTCTCTTCACCGGTATGCGTCTCTTTCGTCCCATCCATATGTCCATCCAACCACTACTACACTTAAGTCCGCTAACGCACTTTCCAGATGTCTTTCTCTACGGCTTCATCGTGCCTATCCTACCCTACATGTTAGAGGAACGGCTTCAACTCGACACATCCAGGACGCAGTCGATAACCCTGGCTCTGCTATCGGAAAGTGCGTTGGTGGGGTTCTTTGCCAGTATCGTTGTCGGGCATATCGCGGATCGAACCTCGAATAAGAGGGCTCTGCTATTGTATTCATTAGCAGGGGCGATGGCAGGGTCCTTGGGACTGGCTGTTGCTGAATCGGGTACGTGAACTTGATACCATTATCTTGCGCCATTGAAGTGGTCTGATTCCAGTCTAGCTGCTGTACTTTTCATCAGCCGCTTCATACAAGCGTTCGCGAGTAACGCCATCTTCGTCATTGGCATCGCAACTATAGCTGAGACGATCCCTTCCGACAGGATGGGACAGGCTATGGGGCTGGTGACTATGGTTGCTTCAGTAGGCACGTCTGCGGGAACGATGCTGGCAGGAGTGCTTCTGGAGTTAATCGGATATTGGCCGACATGGTGTACGGCGTTTACATTGCTTGCTCTCGATGCTGTGCTGAGGTTGCTTATGATTGAGAACAGAAGAGGTGAGTCTCCCGCTTTCTCATGCCGCAAGGCGAAATTGATGATGAAACAAAGCTGAATACAATGGCAATATAGACCCGACCTTCCCCTCACCAGTACAGAGTGAAGCCGACTCCCTCCTCTCCCAAGACTCGCTAGACGAGAATTGCTATTCTTACGGTATCACATGTACAGCTCTCCCCAGCAAACAATCAGCAATTTCCACTACCCAGGAAAAAGAGAGATCTGGTCTTCAATTCTATCTCTACGTCCTCCGAAAACGGCGCTTCCTCGGTGGTATAACATCCTTCATATCCTATTCCCTGATAATCGCCAGTTTCGATACCACATTGCCCCTCCATGTACGCTCCGCGTTCAACTGGGGCAGTCTGCAAGCCGGACTGTTATTCCTCGCCTTACAAGGACCCGGTACCTTACTCGGTCCCCTGGCAGGGAATTTGAAGGATAAGGTAGGCACGAGGAGTCCGGCCGCGGTGGCATTCTTCGTCATTGGGCCGGTGCTGATGGTGATGGGTGTGCCGGGCGATGGGAGGTGGGAATGGCAGAGGTGGTTTGATGAGGGTAGGAGGGGAGAAGTGGTTTATGTTGTTGGGATGGCGGTTGTGGGGTGTATGATTCCGTTGCTGAGTGGAGTTGGGGTATTGGAGTTGACTGGTGAGCAAGTCCAACCTTTCTTTCGTGTGCAATTTCTTTTTTTCGTGTTGAATATCTTGATTTTGTGTTTGCTGACTGGTAGGATATGTAGCTGCCATTGAAGAGATTCAAGACGAATGTCCCCAGATATTCGGTCCTCGCGGTGGGAATTCGCGAGCGATTTCGATTGCAAATATGAGTTGGATTTTGGGGATTTTCATTGGACCAATCATCTCCGGGGTATTGACTGATAAATTTGGGTATTTTCAGGCGAATTGTATACTAGGTATGTTCTGCATCCCGAGACATTGTTGCATTGACTTGCGTTCTGATGACTGATAGCTGCACTATGTGTTTCGTCCGGATTAAATGCTTTGTATAGTCTGGGTCCTAGGGAACCATCGGTGATCGAAGATGAGATTACAAGGCGAAGAGAAAATGGACAATGTAGAGAAGAGAGCATTTGAAGGGGTGTACCAGTAGTATGTATAGACTGTAAAATATGTAGTGACCATAGGTTTCGTTTTGTGTGCGCGGATTGATAATGACTCGGGGAAGTTTGCCTCCTGCTTGATTTTTGTTTTTGTTTTGGCGAAGCGAGCTCGCCTGGAAATCATTCAGAGGCCTGTCTCTTTGCTGGAACGTGATGCTCCATTCAAATTTCAGTGGTAGTTGTTAGTATCGTTAATTACAATCTCGATCTTTTCACGTGTCTTTTGAACACAAAAAGGATGGAGAAACTTCTACCTGAATTCAAACTCTGGTGCCGCAGAGGGTATAGTCACGTGGGACGACCAGATTTCGGTTGAGGTATGTGAGAACAAGCATGCGTTCGTCACTCTCCATTATGAGAGCGGAATGTAGACCATCAGCCAAGCTTACAAATTTTCGACCAAAATAGCCCAGTTGTGATAGTAGCATGGAAGGCTTCGTTGCCTCTTCCGTCAGCAAACATTGAGGCGTTTCCTACCCCTGAAGCCCAGTATGCAGCAAATCGAAAGAGGCAAGCCGGATTCTTGATCTCTTCATCCGCTCGTCGGCTTGTCCATTTTCCAATTACTCAGTTCTCACTTCTCCTCGAGTATCTTCTATGATTTTCGCCGTCAATCGGAGTCATTTCTTGGCAGTGGGAAGAGTGTTGAATGAAGCAAGATGCCTTGCAGCTTTACCGAATACTTCTCCTGTCCGAAAGCGGAAACCTTGAAACTACTAAAGAAAAAGGAAGAGGATCAGATTGAGGGGATTATTATAATTGACACGTACCTACTCCTTAGATGTCACTAAGAAATATCTCACCTCACTTCAAACGGAGGAAGGCAAATGAGATCGCCAAGATAGTACTCATGCTATTCCTTTGTGTCTTGTGTTTTCCTCTTATGTCTAACCTCTTCCTGGACAGGTGTCATCATAAGATGCCACTTTAAGAAGTATATTTTGATTTGACATCACGTGGAGCTACTCGGTCCACAGAATGAGGGAGTTCCCGGCGCTTTGCCCGACGCATCTATTGTTGATCGGGTGTCTCTATTGGTCTGCATCTTTCGTGCTTCTGCTGCATACCCTTGTTGACTGGACTTTTTTTTTTCTTCGCGCGTTCGCTCTCGCCCGGAATTTGATTGTTGACAACGCATCAAACACTCCTTCAAATTAAAAATATTACAGAGCCGAACGGACGCCACTCAGCTGCCATCAGCCAGAGCAGGGCAAGCAAGAGCAGGGCACTGGACAGTTGACGGTCAAGGGGCGCGTCTTCCCGTCGAGTCGAGTCACCCCTCCATCAACCCCGGACGGGCTCACTCGCAAGAATTGCATCCACGATAGATGGGCACACTACTACACCATTCCACACAACACTGGCAGAGGTAAAGGCACATATTCTCCGGCATCCTACCACAGGCACAAACGCGTAGGCAAGGAAACTATTCTAAGACAAGAGGGTTTGCTTGCGGACCGATCCTCGCCCGTCCTTCCAGTCCAGTCCAATACAGGCCCGTTCAATCCATACAGGACCTTCCATTCGCTTGCATTGCTGCCCGACACATTCAGACAGGTCAACCCGGCTGCTTGCGTTGCTCTGGTCTGCTTTGCTCTCTTTGCTTTGCTCGCCTGCGCTTCTTCTTTACTTTTCTCTTACTACCTATCTACGTACCCTGTCCTGCTTGTCTGGTCACTATCATCCTTCCCTGTCTGCCCTATAACTGACTGACTACCGGCCTGATTGCAGCCCAGTCCAGTCCAGATCTTCCCGTGCCTCTGCCCCATCCTCCTCTTCTCGCTCTGCCACGAGTTGAGTAGAAGTGGAGTGCAGTGTGGGATCTCGGGAAAAAGTCCCATCTGCTGGGTTGGGGTTCAGTCTGCGGCTGCGGCCAATATCTGCACCAAGTATAAGTTTTCGGCTTGCCGCACATTTCCTCCAACTCCCCCCATCCCAGAATTATCTCGGACACCTCACACCTTAACGTATACCTCCACCTCACACATCACACACACCTTACTTGTTCTCATCCGAAACAAGTCTACCCCTTTTTTTATCTGAGCAAGCAACGCCAGTCTTTCTTCTTCTCCATCCCATAAGCAGAGCCTACAATTGGTCGCCCTGCTCGCTGATCCTCAGCGCCTACCCCTTTGCTCTCCTTCCGAGAGCCAGCGAGAGTTCGACTTGGGACCCAAGGACCGAACAATAAGAGATCTAGGAGATCCGACACCCCCTTTTGACTCTCCACCAAGAATAGCCTGTCTTTTTGGATTGCTTCAAGTTGCGAGGCCCCTGGCATCCGAGCTCTCTTCTACAGATTGATTATCATGAACTGCAATCCTCCTCGTCTTCCTTCTCCCTTGTTGGAGACACACATACCGCAGGCGTTGACGCCTTGAGATACGCCATTACCTTTTCAGCAAAGTGCCAAAGCACATCAAACATTACGAGATACAAACAACGACGGAGCAACAATGCGACCAACCACACCCAATTACAATTTCGCCCAGCAGGCAGGGCCCTCCTCCCCTCCTCAGACGCCTACAACAGCCTCCGCATCATTCAAATTCAAGAACCGGCGCAATGGCATGCATTTTGATCCGGCCCAGCTGCCAAAGCAGAATGGTACCATAATCCCAAATGGCAATGGCCCTCATTTCTATTACACGCCGTCCAACAAGCCTGCAGATCTCTCCCCACGATCCTCCTCCCCCTCGTCCTCGACGCACCACTCGGACTCGAGCGAAAGTCCTCCACGATCCCTCTCATCCTCCCCCGTCCCACCTTTCTCCGAATCCCCTCCGCGAAAACAAACAAGAACAGCGATCGTGGAGGGCAATTTCACAGTCGAGGAATTCGGCGATAGCGATTACGAAGATTGGGATTCGGATGACGAGGATGTGATACGGCCGCATCAGTACGAAGATGCGGAGAGCGACCGGGCGGCCTCTGTGCGGTCACTTCCACGCAGCGAGATCGACCCGCGTGTCCTCCACGGCCTCAAGAACCTACACTGCGAGACGACCGAAGACGAGAGGGAAATCTGGCTCGAGCAGCAGAGAGCGGAGAAGCGACGCAAGCGCAGAAGTTCCGGAAGTGTGCAGAAACGGACAATAAGCCAGAGCATCGGCAGTGATACGGATGAGGAGGACTTGAAGCCTGTTACCTTTGAGGGCGCCAACGAGATTGGATCAAGCGCTAGGAGATTGAGGAGGAAGACCAAGGGCGAGAGAACGAGTCTGATATTCGATGATCCTCCGCCCAGGATTGATGAAGAAGATGAGGGCCCTGAAAGCGTGGAGGAGATTGTAGAGGTCAATGAGGGCGAGACGGATATTGAAGGAGGAGATTTACGAGAACTGCCATATTTCCGATATGTTCAAGATATGGATGTCGATTCAGATGACGATTGATTGAGATACGTTCCATGTCTCTACGGATGTGGGCATGGATAACGAGTGATGAGCAATGAACGAGGGATGGTTATTATGATTCATGAACTATAGACTTGGGATGCGCAGAAAGAATACCGGTATGGAGCTGGGCCTGGGATTTGAAATCAGCATCGGCATCAACTGCATTGCTTTGGAGGGTTTCGTCTAGCATAGCGTTTAGGTTTGGTCAACAAGTCTGCGTGGGAGGCATAGCGATTAGATATGTTTGTTCACACAATTGAGCTGTTTTCTGCCCTTCTCGATAAGTCTTTACCCTCAGTTATTATCTGTATCTCTCGACACGAGAGGATGCTGCAAAGCCAACTAAGAGCCGGATAATGTGGAATTGCATTTCTCAAGTCTACAAGATGCCTGGCTCGACTGGAGTACGCATCATCTTCCTCTGCGAGTGACCAGAACGGAGACAGTTTGTCCCATGGTTTTCATGTCAGAAATACATGTCATTCTTCAAGCTGACCTCCTCCGCTACATTTTGTCTATGGTAAGTCCAGATTGAATCTGCCAGCCGTTATAGTGACGGGCATGTAAAATGCTCTTGATGTACATCACAACCTGACTTTTCATTCCATAATTTCCATGCGAACAATTAACAGAGCAGTAACACGATGCGGATTTAGATCGATATGGTTTGAGCTAATCGGACAAAAGACCTTCGTACCTCGTACTGACATGTATAGCTTTATCCTTGTGACAGTCCCAGACTGGTAAAGTGCGGCTGAATGCGGCCGCCCGACTAAAGATCGATCCCCAACTTCACCTGGACATTGTATCACTTCTCTTCCTACCTCGAGACTGTATGTTCAACGGAACGAATTTGTACGAGATATTCGAGTACTCATTATTGTTTACTTATAGCGGGATTACCGTCGACAAAGGGGCCATAATTATAGGGGACAGCGACCATCAACACGATGAACAACGGTCAGCAGGGCGGCCCTCCCCCACAGGGCCAGCCGTCAGGAGCGCAACAGCAGCAACAACAGCAGCAGCGCAAGATTCCTCTCTTCAAACCGGAGCAGATGAGAGGTCTACCTGAACCATTTACGGCCGAAGAACGTGCAAAATGGGAGCAGGGTTTGCGGGCGCTATGGAACCAAATTGAGCAGAATGCAGCCGACACACAACCACATATGGAAGCCAAGCGCAAACTCATGGACTTTTCGAGAACACTTGCCGGCAAGTTACAAGCTGCGAAGCAAAAGGCTCAGCAGCAGGGTCAGCCAGGACAGCAGGGACAGTCGAGCCAGCCAGGACAACAGCAACCTCAGCAAGGTGGTGCCCCTCGTCCTCCCAGCCAGGGTCAGGCACAACAGAATCAAGGACAAGGAGGTGATAATAGTGGTGGAGGTACAAGTCCTGTCCAGCAGAGACAACAACCCAAGATCAGCCCAAAACTGATGGAACATGTCACAAACTTTCCATACGTCCTTCCTCCAAACATGACACCCAACACCCAAGAAGCTATGAAATGGATACAAGAGGCGAAGCAGAAGTATTTGAAGGCTTTGGTCAACATGGAGTCTTGTTCGGCTCGCGTAACTGCTCTGGATGGGTTGATTGCGAAGCGAAACGAGGAGGGAAAACCACTTAGTCCTGAAGAGGAGAAGGACTTTAAGGAGAAGAAAGATGCCGCTCACAAGTCACACTCGGAGGTAAAAGCTTTTGTAGAAAGCTTCCGGGCTCAACAGGCTCAATTCAGGGCTGCTCAAGCTCAGTCTCAGGGACAAGGAAGCGGTTCTCCAGATGCCAATCGACCTGGCCCGAATGCCAGCAATGGTGGTCAAGCTCCCCCTCGACCACAGATGAACCCCCAGCAAGTCCCGAATCCAACACAGACTGTCAATGCTGCCATCGAAGCAGCCAGAAACCAGCAGATGGGCGGAGGACGTCCTATGCCACAGATCCAGCAGCAAAATGGCCAGATGTCACAACCTCCCCAGATGCCAAACCAGAATGCTCCTGCTGGTACAAGTCAAGGGCAAATGCCTAACATCAAGACGGAAGCTGGATTGCCTGCTCAGATCAATACTGCAATCACTCAAATGCAAGGAAATCAAAGACCCATGCAAACAAATTCACCACAGTCTGCTGTCCCACGATCCGCCGGCGTGCCGCAATCAGCCACCTCCCAAGGTCCACAGCAGCAACAAATTCCCCAGCCTTTGTCACAATCCGACGCTTTTCAAAGCGCCGCTAGATCATATTCCAACCAGGCCCCTCCGAACGTAATGGGTCATTCTCACCCGACCGCTCCGCGATCCGAAACGAACGTGATAACAAATAAAATGCCTATTCCCAAGCACCTTCCCGAGCGCGCAACACAACAACCGCAGCCCGTACAAATGCAGCAAGCACGCCCAACCTACTCAGGAGGCCCATCCAACGGCGGCAGCGTCATCTCTCAACCTGTCATTCCAAAGACACCAGGATACAGCATGGAGGGCGAAGGCGACCGTGTTCTGAGCAAGAAGAAACTCGATGAACTGGTTCGCCAGGTCACTGGTGGCGGTCAGGGACTCGATGGTGGTGAGGGATTGACTCCTGATGTTGAAGAGGTATGTGATGCTTCGAATCTCCTTGTCAACTTTCTCGTCGCGTGTTTGGTGCCATTTTGGTGTCGGTCGAGCGGATCTGTTTCTGAGATCACCTTCGACTTGTTACACACTCTCATCCCTATTCCTCACCGATGCAACTTCGTCTCTTTCACCTAGATTTGTGAGATCACAATGCTAATCCGCCTAGTCAATTCTCAACGTTGCCGACAACTTCGTTGATCAAGTCCTCCAAGCCGCCTGCAAGAATGCAAAGGAGCGCGGGAGCAAGATTCTCGAGATCCGTGATATTCAACTTACTCTGGAGCGCGGCTACAACATTCGTATTCCAGGCTATTCCAGCGATGAGATCCGTACCGTCCGCAAGATTCAGCCTTCGCCTGCTTGGATCTCGAAAATGAGTGCAGTTCAAGCTGCGAAGGTCACTGGTGGCAAGAATACTGATTAAGGTACATTGGAAGCTCCTCAGTCATTCTCAAGCGATTTACTGATAATTTGTAGCATGCATGGTTTTAAATGATCATCTGGCGTTTGAGGCAGGGTGTTGTCCAAGCCCGGCATTGGCTGGTATTATGGAAGGAATGGGATGGACATCAAGGCGTTCATTTGGGAATCTTGCATGCATATGGCCACATACTTTGCTTTGGCTTCTGACTTTTGTCTGAGAGTGGCTGGATGGAACGGGTCTGGAAAGGAAAATACTACACTGCATACGCTGCATAGGGCTCACTTCTAGCTTATGGCACATGTTAATTCACTGATATGCCCACGTGATGTTTTTGTATTGACTTTCATGGCTGTGAATATTGTGGCTTTGAGCTATTCGAATGCAGCCTTGAAGCCAACCATCTCATGACAAGTAATACCTGTGACTATTTTGCCAACGAATATTCTGCTTTTGATTTGACGCTGCAAGGTCTGCAGCCCGCTTACCTATTTATTGGCTTTGTGATCTGGTCTGGTCGAGTTCTGGATGCAAGCCAAGTCAGGCTGAGAAAGGGCCCCACTTTCAGCAGGCACGGCTAGCATTCGCGTCAAGGTTCTGCGCCGGACCTCCATGTCGCTTGCCGTACCAGCCTTAAGCTTCAACATGTTGTAATCTCAAAGCACAGCTACACTCCAACATACCATCAACAACACCACCCCATCAAACGAAAACAAAGCGAAATCTTCCATCTCTCTCAATTCCAGGGAGATAGCCCCAAGTCTCGAGTACCAAACCAAGGCCTACAAATACCATCGACGCGCTCCCTCGAAGCCAAGAGTACGTCACGGAAGGGCGCCTTCAGGACGCTTGAACGATCAGTCAGTCAGTCGATATGCCCAGCAAAACCCCCCATACAAACGGGGACAAGCCTGTCGAGAATGGAATCAATGGCACCAAGGACGTCGAGATGAAGGACGATGCGCCAGCGACGTTGAAGGGTGGAAAGGGCAAGAAGCTAAAGGAAGGCGACGAGGAAATGACCGTCGTTGTTCCTCCTTCCAAAGGCTCAAAGCTATCAGCACCTCCTCCGAAGGATACCGATGGTGATGTGGCTATGGATGGGGTTGAGGGTGCAGAGGGAGAGGATGCTGGCGCTGTCAAGATCGATCCAGTGGCTAAGGCTGTAGCTGGTAAGTAAACACCCATTCCTCCGAGAATCAGCTCAATACTGACTACGAGCTCTCGTTTGCAGACATCAAGAGCAACTTTCCATTACTGGAGCGCGCTGTTACCTTGTTCGATGCTAGATTCTCCCTTCGAGCCCTTCGGTCGATTTCTTCTATCCGCAAACGCCTTACACCAGATATCCTAGCGCAAGTCATCACCGAGACATATCCATCAACAAGCCCTGCCGCAAAGTCATTACTGGTTGCCATCGACAGGGAGAATGCTACTTTCACAAAGCCAGCTTCGTCTGAGATGGAGATCGATTCAGAGTCGAAGAAGAGTGCCAAGAAGGAGCAGAAGGAAATCATTCCCGAAGTCGACATCTTCCTTGGGATCCTGACCCAGATCTACTACCTGGACAACAAGATCACCCAGCAAGGAGCTGAGTTCTCGGCATATCTCACTGAGCGGATACACACGCTGAACCGCAGAACCTTGGATTCCCTCACTGCCCGCGTGTACTTTTACTACTCGTTGTTCTGCG
The DNA here is from genome assembly GCA_026120085.1 of Cadophora luteo-olivacea. Lineage (NCBI taxonomy): Eukaryota > Fungi > Ascomycota > Leotiomycetes > Helotiales > Ploettnerulaceae > Cadophora > Cadophora luteo-olivacea. Next base: position 688,042 of record JALRMC010000006.1, read on the forward strand.
AACAGATGGCGCCCCTCCCACCTTCCCCATCTTCACCCGTCGTTGCTCTCAGACCTACACTGCTTTCCGCCCTTCGAACAGCTGTTCTGCGCAAGGATATCGATACACAGTCTACAGTCATCGTTCTGTTGTTAAGGAACTACCTTTCAACATTCCACATTGCTCAGGCCGATCTCCTCTTGTCCCACACCAAGTTCCCAGATACTGCTTCAAATAACCAGGTTGCTCGGTATCTATACTATCAAGGCCGTATTCGGGCGATCCAATTGCAGTATTCCGATGCTCATGAGTTCCTTGTTGCTGCAACACGAAAGGCCCCAACAAGCCCCAGTGCTGCAGGTTTCGCACAGACTGCCCAAAAGCTGTTGCTTGTGGTTCAGCTGTTGATGGGAGATATTCCTGAGCGTGCAACTTTCCGAGTCGCAAGCATGGAGCGTGCTCTTCAACCATACCTCATGCTCGTACAAGCTGTCCGCGTTGGTCTGTTGGGCGAGTTCGAGAATGTGATCAACCAGCACGCTGAGACCTTCCGCCGCGATGGAACCTACACACTAATTCTCCGCCTCCGACAAAATGTCATCAAGACTGGTATCCGAATGATGTCGTTGTCCTACTCCCGCATTTCCCTCCGAGACATCTGCATACGCCTGAAGTTGGACAGCGAGGAGTCTGCGGAGTACATTGTTGCAAAGGCTATCCGCGATGGTGTCATTGAGGCTTCTCTGGATCGGGAGAGAGGTTTCATGAAGAGCAAGGAGGTTGGCGATATCTATGCTACCAGAGAGCCTGGTGATGCTTTCCATGATCGTATCCGTGCTTGTCTTACTCTTCACGACGAGAGTGTCAAGGTATGTTTCTCCATTCCCTCGCAAAGGGACGATTAGCTAATGTGTGGATTTTCAGGCCATGCGATTCCCCATGAACCAACACAGATTAGAGCTCAAGAATGCCCAGGAAGCACGAGAGCGCGAGCGTGAGATGGCCAAGGAGATACAGGATGGTGATCTGGATGAGGATGATTTGGGAGGGGAGTTCGAGGGCATGTAAGCGGTCTCCCAATCGCCGCAACCGATATTGAAACCGACATACATAATCTCGCTGTACACAACACTTGGAATGGAATGGAATGGGTAGATGGACTGCATCGGAGGGTTTACCTTGGGAGAGGGTGAAATGGAACTGAATGGACGGGTAGATGAGAGGAGAGGAGAGCAGTGTGGATGATATTGAGAGGAGGTTGGGCTGCAGTGGGGGTGGTGTGGTGCGGTGAGCTGGAGCTGAGCGATCGGTTTGGTGGCCGGGCATTTGGCAACCTTCATCATATTGTCTTGCTACTACTACTACATCCTAGTTATTTTGATCTTCGTCCCAGCTTTTTTAACCTTTCCCTGCATGCCCGACTTCGACTTCTTGCGAGGTGGAGGCGGCGGGGAAATGTTGGAAGCTTGGGATGGAGAGGTGCTACATTAGTGTTCTTGCGAACGTCAACAGACAACATTTCCTTTTTTTGACATTTTGATATTGGATTGTGTGGATGCGTGCGTGTGCATGAGTAGTGAATATGGTTTGCGTTATTAGCTGTTGGATCAGCTGGCTGGGTGGGTGGTGTACATCGGTACTTTTGCTTGCTGATATGGGCTATGCAACTACTGTAGTAATTGATGAATTGATAGATATGTTTGCATGGCTTGCTTATTGACTTCCCTCGCATCATCCTTATCATCCTTACAATCTGAAGTCCAGGGCAGTGAGAAGAAGAGCTGTACTCGTACTCAACATTCCAAGAGATGGAGATAGCTGCATAACACAGACAGACTGCTCCGTGAAGTTTCTGTGAAGCGATTGCCGGATTGTTACGGAGTCAACCAGGTCGAGACAAACAAACTCAGTTAAGGGACAATCCCGAGCATGATCATCTCTTGTTCACCTCGAATGACGTGCATGTGAAGACATATATTACTGCGAAAACTCATTTCAACACAGGCAAACCTGAGGGCTAATCTTTCATCTTTACCTGCTCACAATACAAGATCGCGCGTTGCGGCGAAAACGGAAGGAAGAGGAGCAGGAAAATTTCAGCCCAAAGCCCAAGCTCAAGCGCGAGACAAATCGGACCAGGACCGACCAGAAAAAAAGTTTTCTCTTCTCATCAGACACACTTTTCCTATTCATCAGCAAGCTCGAGAGAGGAAAGAAAGAACCAGCAGAGCGCGAAATCGTGTAATGGGAAAAGAGAGGCTGCCAGCTCCTGCGAAGCGCATCTCTTCATCAACAAGAGGAAAAGGCAGAGGAAATACAGGAGGTGCAGGAAGTGGTGTTGAGGGAGCAGCAGTCATTATTCCAGCCATTCAGGGGGCAGCAGGTCGTGGTCGCGGGCGGCGCGTGGTGGTTGACGTGGGTGAGGAGAGCGAGGGCCAGACGCGGGATGCTGGTGCTGGTGCTGAGGCTGATGCGACGGGATGGCTTGAACCGCTTTCAATATCAACCGCAACAACGACAATAACGAATGGAGCCGCGACTACGAATACGAATACAGCTACGCGCGCGACGAGTATACGGATAAGAACGAGGACTGCGTCTATACCTGCGGATACTAGGAGTGTTAAAGACGAGAAAGAAGGAGCTGGACAGGTACTTTTGGAGGAAGGGGGACGAGGCTCTACATTCCAGGAAAGCTGGACGATTGAACGCGACCTGCAACAAGAGGACAAGACTGGGAGAGAACTGGTCGACACCTCTACCTCTGCACCAGTGAATTCACATCTTCCGATACAATCTCGCACCCCATCGCAAGCTCCAAATCCACAACCACAAACCCCACTACCCCGCCAGTCCCCAGATCCACACCCGCAGCCGCAACGTTTCGTCCTGAAATTCGACAGGCGCGTCCTGGAGAAATCGCAGGCGAAGCAGAGGGAGCAGAGGAAGCTTATTGAGGGCTTGCTGGAGAAGCAGAGGGAGGAGGCGCTTTGTGTTAGTGAGTTGGTTAGGGAGAGGGATTTGGAGATTATGCCTAGTTTGGAGGGCGCGCTGGGTTTGAGGAGTGGGAGGGCGAGGGCAGGTGGTGCGATTGGTGAAGGTGTGGGTGTGAATAGTAATGGTGTCAGTGGAGAAAAGGAGAGGGAAAGGGATGGGAGGGCTAGGAGGGATAGGGACAGGGAGGGGAGGATGGTGAACGGGGCTGGAGAGAGGGATGGGAAGATAAATGGCACCCATGGAGTACAGAAGGTTGTGAGGAATGGCAGGCGGGCGAGGGACAACAAGGAGAATCAACTCAATGGAATTGGGAATGCTAATGGGAATGCTAATGGGAATGGGCACGGCGTCCATGAGGAAGACGTCCCTCTCCCTGGCCTCAACATGACGATCTCAAAGCCCCTCGAACCTAGCAAGCCTCTCAAACCCAAGAAGATGGAACTCGAGCTCCGGATCGACGATAAGTCCAAAGACAAAGACAAGGAAACTCTCGAGCGCAATATCGATAACGTCATTTTCGGCGAAGTCACTTTCAAAGCCTGGTATCCGTCCTGGTACCCCAAGGAGATTATTGGGGAGAAGGCTCTAGCTGGTGATAAGGGCGGCATTGTGGTTAATGAGTTGTATGTCTGTCAGAGGTGCTTTGGTTATGGCAAGGTGTTGGTGGAGTGGGTTAGGCATTGTAGGTGTTGTAAGAGGGATGTGCCAGGACAGAAAGTCTATGTTCATGGTGGGTGGAGAGAGGATGATAGTCCTAGGCCGACGACTGGGGAGTGGAGTATATGGGAGGTCGATGGGGGCGTCGAGACTGTAAGTTATGACCCCATCTTCTTCTTGGCAAGGAACTTCGGTATGTTCTGAAGACCATACTAACGCCCTGTCCAGATATTCTGCCAAAACCTCTCCCTCTTCGCAAAACTCTTCCTCGACAATAAATCCGTCTTCTTCGACGTCTCAGGCTTCAACTACTTCCTCCTCGTCTACACTCCTCCCGCCAATTCCCCCCACCACAACAATACCTCATCCGCCCCACACAAACAAATCATCGGTTTCTTCTCCAAAGAGAAACTCTCCTGGGACAACAACAACCTAGCCTGCATCCTCATCTTCCCCCCTTGGCAGCGCAAAGGCCTCGGCGCCCTCCTCATGGGCGTATCCTACGCCATCGCCAGACGCGAGCAGATCCTAGGCGGACCGGAGAAACCGATCTCCGAATTAGGCAGGAAAGGCTATAAACGCTTCTGGGGCGCGGAGATTGCGCGTTGGATTCTTGAACGCCCAGATAGGAAGTTGAAGGGGAAGAAGGGGAGGGGCAAGAGGGAGGAGGTTAGTATCAAGGCGTTGAGTGAGGAGACGTGGATTGCGCAGGAGGATTGTTTGGTGGTGTTGAGGGATATGGGTGTTGTGGAGAGGATTGGGGGGAGGGGGAGGGTTTCTGCGGGCAGTGCGGGGGAGGGAGAGGGGAATGAGGTTGTTAAGGTTAGGATTGACAAGGAGGCTGTTAGGGGGTGGTGTGAGAGGGAGAGGATTAAACTTGAGAGGGTGGTGGGTGAGGAAGGGTTCAGACCGGGGTATGCCGAGAGGATTGAAGATGAGGAGGAGGCTGAGGAGGAAGAGGGTGGAGAAGAGGGTGAGGTTGATGAGGATGGGGATGAAGAGATGGGTGGGTGAAAGCAGGGGGATAGATGAGATGTTGTAATTCTAGGCATGCTGAAAGCATCGGTATCGCCAATGCAGTGCGCACTGGGCGGAGAGGAAGAGAGAGAAGACACACGCCTGAGACGTGGTCCAGTGCGATACAGAGATAGTTTGATACCCCCGGCCCGCTACGTAGCTTCACGCGGACGAAGATAGAGATGAGACGAGCAAGTCGGCAGCCGAAGAATGGCTTTCAGAAGGCGCACGACCGTCTTCAAATAAGAATACCAAAGAAATAGAACGTCTTGCATATGTGTGCATCACGGCCCTTTCGCATCATGATCGTTGTAGTTTCTTGGAACGACGTCCTTTGATGATTCTTGTTTATTCATTTCAATATTGAAGCGTTGTGTGTCGGTATCAGAAGATGTGAAGGATATTTGTCTTTTTGTATGCGTACTCACCCATGTGTATACAGATTCCATCTAGCTAAGTACACAGAGAGGAGAGAAGTATCGAAATGGAAATCACTATTCTTCTCTTGACTTACCGTAACTTAGCATTCTGCTGGTAGTCAGGAAGTAATTGGTGGTGTGATGCAGTAGTATGATAAGCTATGGGGCGAGGTGAAGATGTGATTGCTACTGGTTAGTTGTGTTAGTCTTGATAGAAGGGTAGTGTGTATAGCAAAGGTTGGTTAGTTATTGTTAGTTCTCTCTCATAAGGTCTACCAGCGATACTAGGGGGTGGGAAGAGGGAGGGAGCTTAAGAGAGGAGGGTGTTGGAGATGCTGTGGTGCTTCTATTTGGGTGTTGACGTGGGTGACAGTATGTAGCGTGGGCGGGGAAGTAGAGATCTCGCTTAAAAAGGGGGAGGTGGGGCGAGGTGTAAACAAAAAAAAAACAATGCGAGCAACATTGTCACCCTATCAAGGGAGCAAAGCGAATCTTTGGCTTGATTTTGGTCGGGGTATCGATCGTGCTCATTGGCGGTGATCCGTCCGTAAGTAAGTCAAGTTTGAAGAAGCGACGCCGACGCTGTGGTGTTTTGAGTGAGTTTGAGATATTTGGTGTCTCTGGCTCCTGTTGGTTTAGCTTGATGATTTAGAAACAGGTACTTAGGCTGGTATCGAAGAGAAACTGTCTGTTAGCATGAGCAGATGAGGTGGTGGGGTAAGGGTAGGGATGGTTGGAGAGTTAAGAGGGTACGTTTCGAGCTTGGATGGCGATGATGTTCTGAGTAAGATACCTAACCTCTATTCATGTAGTCAGCAGGTATTAAAGCATGTAGGATGACACTTCTGGATCGAACATCGGATGGCTTATAGCGACGACAGATTTTGGGTGGGCGAATGGGAAGATCAGATAGAATGTGTGGTAGGCATCGGACCTCCAGTCTGTGGCCGAGTTTGGCTCACAGTGAGCGTGGTGGAAGTGAGTCGCGGCGTGGTAGTATGCCCCGCCTGCTGGATAGATATCTTCTTGGTGGAAGTCGCGCAGATGGCCAGGGTAGCGGTCTTCCTGGCTGAGTTCTCCTTTGATCGTGCCTTTGAAGTTCGTGTTTTCCCTGACGGCACGGGCAGGTCCGCCCCCTATTCCAACTTGGATCGAGATTGGGAAGCCTTGTCAAGATATCAAGGCTCCGGTGGCTCGTAAGATGAACTCAAAGTGGTGTACTCCGCCCGCTGTCCCGGTCGTCGTCCATTCCAAACTCCCTCGATTGTATGATGAGACTCATGGAAGTAGAGCCAGGAAGACGTAGTGTTCAGATGGTCTTCAAAGTCTGCTGGGACATGCTCTGCTGAGTCCATTAGAAAGACGCGTCTTCATCGAGACTGGAAGACATGGCATTCAAGACTCCAGATATCGTAAGCGTTCTGTAGATCCATTGCTCTTGTCAAAATTGATAGTGCTGGACGTTCAAAGAGCTTCTCGAAAGGCAGCCTCTCGGTCAAAGTTGAGTGATATCAGAATGGAAACCACCAGTTGTCAATGTCGAGCTCGGGAGGCGATCCCCAGACTGACAGGATCTCTTCAGGTAGTGTGACCGGATCAAAAATGTCGCTCAAGCCGGAGAATGAGACGTCGGAGATGTCAGTGATGGTTGCAGGCAATTGCTCGAACGATGAGTTTTGATTTGTTGGTTCCTCACTCGAAAATTCCTGGCTCGAGAAGGAGTTTTGAGGTTGAGTTTGAATTTGGCAGAACTCCTCGGCTGTGTCATTTTCCGATGGCGTTGGTGATATGTTGGAAAAACATTTGCACTGCCTGACATGAGAATTTGCCAGAAAATGGGAGCGAGAGCATTTCATCATACCTCAGTCTTCTTCGCTCGATGGAAAGGACAAGCTCCTAGTTTCCTCACAGCAGCTACTTTTCGCCGCTTGGAAGCTTCGTACTTTGCTTTCTTGCGCTTCTTTTGGGAAGGTTCCCCAGTTGTGATATCCCAGGACGGAGCTGGGGTTGTTGGGTTTGCAGGAATTAGAATGGATGTGGTAGGCTCAATAACGGTCGAGAACGAGTTGCGCGTGGACTCAGACATGATCTCAGCATTTTGCTGACGACTAAGAATCGAAGCTGCTGGACTGATACTTTCTGCTTCTATGTACAGAAGTAGTGCACATCGCATCTGGTCCGATAGGCTCGCTTCAAGGGGAAAGCTCAAGCTGAGAGCATTCGCCAGTTCGATTGACCCAACTGGCGGGTCGAATTGAAGTGACAAATCTGGTCGTCGTGAGATTGTGTAGGTGGGTATTTGAGAATGAGGGGCCCTCGAAGCCATGGTGAATCGTCAGGTTCAGAATCCTGTTTATTGCGCGGAATGCAGGTTACGTTGGTAATGTTTCGCGCCGAAATCTGTCAAAGTGGGCACCATCGGTGAATAAGTATTTGCCTAATTCCTGATGCAGCACACCTATTCCGTGAGAAATGCTGTGCTGGACAAACCATATCCTCATACAGGTCAGGCTGCAGAACGCGGGGCAGGTGCAATCATGTATTCGAATCCTACTCAGCTCATGACGCGGCTCAGCCATAGCTGAAATGTACAGGCTACACCGAGCTCTTCCAATTTCTTCACCGAGGAAAAAGGAATTCTGTAAAGTAAGGCTGTGTAGGATGTCTGTCTACTCAAGAAAGGTAGTGATCTTCGAGCTCATTGCGTGTTAAGTTTACAAGGCTGTGGAAGTGCTGAACTATTGTTCACCGGCGCAGGACAGCGGATACGACCATCCATCTCTATAAGGAAGAAGGCTGTTCGTAAGGCAGAGTTCTAGTGAAGTTTGGTCGTACTGCGTTGGGGAGCTGGGCCGGTGGACGAGGTTGTCTCGACAAAAGAGGCTCAGCCAGCCATATCTTTGACCTATTACTAGTTTCAACAATACGTACTAAACAAGATCACGCATAGCAAGGTACTACCCAATGACTTGCAATTTTCAAATTAGAATCAGCCTACAGTCAAGCCTTGGCTCACAATCTGTAAAGTAGTGATTTGCGACTTACCATTTTGAATTAGACGATCATTTGGCATCGGGCCAGTCCTTGCAAAAGCCTTCTCATGAGGTAACACAGGGCAGATCATATGCTATCAGTGACTAAGTCCTCGCATTGGAAGAGTGTCCTCCAGTGGGTCTGACATCGTAGATGGTCCCAGTACACCTCAGGTAGGTGCGGACAAGGAGGACTAGCGTCGGATGCCCAACCCGATGCCGGAGCCAAGTTTATCCTTATTTTAACCTTACTTCAACTTCTTGCCTCGTTAAATATATACCGAGGTGTCTATGTACTAGGTCAAACTGCCTGTTGGAATCTCAGTTATATTCAATTCCGGCATACCTTTCTAGTGCATGCAGCTTTGTGTTGACTTCAGTGTAGTAGCATACTTTTCACGATGGACGGGATGCTGCAGAGCCAAGCGTCCCAGCCACCACCACCTGCGGTTCCCGCCCGCCTCGACTCGAAGCAGACAGCCTCATGCACACTCCGACTGAAATCCCTGGTGGCAAGTGATTGGGTAGGTTTCCTGAAGCGGCTGTCATAATTCGTGAGCTCACGAGCAATTGCTGTTTTTGGTGCGGTTTCGAGGCTATGTAAGGTTAGGCCATGCAGCCTATGCCATTCATATAGCCGTATTGTGTTTCGAGAAGCAGGCTATATCGGTACAATGATCGACAACCATGGGTTGCCACGGGTTGCCACGGGTTCTCAAGCATATCTGTGGCTTTGCTGTTGATGTCACTCGCGAAGTCGCAGTGTGAGAAAGCTCTCTTAGCTGGCTCGATGTCCTGTTCAGGCTGTTGCATGACGTGTGATGTGTTAGACTCCCATACGCAGGTACATGCGGGCTAGCCTCGAAGGCACAAATCAGCAGTTCTACACCTCCTATGACTCTCTAGGCCGTTGATTACATTTCAATTCTCATTTTAATACTGCATCTCTCTTTGGCGTATCTTTGACGATCTTGCATTAGAAATCCGATTCATGGAAAACGTCTGCTAAGATGGAAGTCGGCTTTGTCGTCCCTGGTCTGATATCTCTAGCAGATATCATCCTCGGGAAGACAATCAGATACTCGCTCGAGGTCAAGCATGCTGAAGCGAGCATTATCACATTCCTGGACGAGACCAGAAGCCTCCTAGGAATTCTGAAGCAGATCGAACACACCTCCAAGCTGTATCTCGAGCACGAACTTGTCATAGATGCCTCTGTTAGAGAACATATCGCGACCTGCTCCCAATTACTCAAGGAAATTCGAGATTCATTGCAGAAGGGTGAGCTTCGCAAAAGCCCATTCAAGAAAATGAGGAGGGATCTTCTGTGGCCTTTCAAGTCCACGAAGGCCAAAGAGCTCGTGGATCGGCTTGAACGATCCAAAAGCAACCTTGCTCTTGCATTTAGTACAGATAACTGGTAAATTGAGCTACAATCCATGCTGCCACAAAGACTGATAATATAATCAGGTTAGCAACGCATAAATCAAATCAGCAGCGAATTTCGGAACTCAAGGGCCTCCAAGATAACATTGCTTCAAAGTATATATGTTAGTATCGAGGAAGCTACCTGCTGTGAGCGTTTCATTGACAGGAATCTAGCACAGGAGCATCGGCAAATTTTCAAGTGGCTGGGCGAAATCAATCATGCGAAGCTACAGGATAATGGCATCGTCTTGCGCAGCCATCTTGAGAACCAGACTGGGCAGTGGTTCTTACAAGGTGATCAATTCTTAAAATGGATGGAGGCAAAGCGTTCTAGACTGTGGGTTCATGGCATCCGTAAGCGATCATCCCTCAACAATTGTTTCGTCACTGACGAGTTCGATTAGCTGGAGCCGGAAAGACGGTCCTTGCGTATGCTTACTCCCCAAACTGATCGTTCACGAACTGCTGCTGATATCACCAGGTCTACCATCATACAACATATCCAGAGAATGCTACAAACCCATGAACGCGAAGACAATTATGACGGTTAGTTCTTAAGCAAACACATTCTTGTTTCCACTTTTCTAATTGTTTCAGTCATGGCATATTTCTACTGCGACTTCAGGGATAATGCAACCACGAAGGCATGGAACATACTCGGTGCATTACTGAAGCAGCTCGCAGAGCAAAATCGGGAATGTCTTCATCTATTAGAAGAGTTCTATCAAGCATATCACCCATCAAGCTCCAGCCCGAAGTCATGCCAAGAAGAGGATCTCAAGCAATTGTTCTTGAAGATGGCCGAACAAATAGACGGCGACGTGCTCGTCATTATCGATGGACTGGATGAGATTGAAGATGGGCGAGTGGACACAATAGAGCTTCTTAACAGCCTGTGGGGTCAAGATAAAACTGTGCTTGATCAGTCTGACATCTTGCCAGATAATTCAGGCCGGACTTCTCCCTCGGGAATTCCCCGGGCATCTACTACTCCCGCACCACTGGAGCTTGCTGGGAATGGCTCATCTTTGATGCATGCCGATGAAGAGCCATTGCCAGGTCTGACGTTGGAGACCACTCTCGAAACCAAGTCCTCATGGAACAGTAGTGCGGAAGATGTTCCTCGCATCAAATTGTTATTCATCAGCCGAACGCAAAGGGATATCGAGTCGAGGATGCTAGAGTTCGACCAACAAACAATCGAAGCCAGAACAGATGATTTGCTTTTGTATGTAGCTTCCGAGATTGACCACAGAATTTCTAAAGGGCACTTGAGATTTCAGGACAGGTCGTTGAAAGAGGATATCATAGACGGCTTAGTGTCTCATGCGCAAGGAATGTAAGTTGATAGTATGACTAGCTTTGACGTTCGTGCTGATGCAGTCTAGGTTTCGATGGGTAGCATGTCAGATTGATTATCTCTGTAGACTTCCCAGCGACGGGAAGAAACGAAAGGCTCTGAACCAGCTTCCACGAGATCTGCCGCAAACTTATGACCGCATTCTCCGAGAGATTGATGATGACCACGTGGAACTTGTCCGCAAAACCCTTCAGTGGATTATATCAGCAGCAGAACCATTGCCCATAGAAGCTTTACTTGACGCTCTTGCAATATCAGATGGAGATGACGACTTCGACGACCAATCTAGGACAGACGTGAACACTCTACTAGAGTGCTGCAGTAGTCTGGTGAAGACAAGCCAGACTGTACAAGGAGCCTTGGAACTTGCGCATTTCAGTGTGAAGCAATACCTTCTCGCTATCGACTCCCAATCGCCGCCTCAGGTCGCGAAGTATCAAATCACAGAAGATGAGAGTACCCTGTTGCTTGCGCAAGCCTGTCTCACATATCTCAATTTTCAATGTTTTCGGGATGGGCCTGAAAAATCCGTCGAGGATTACAACAATATGGTTCTTCGGCGACCTTTCCTTCCGCATGCAAGCAAGCATTGGGACTTCTATGCCCAAGGTCACATGGGTCACCCCTCCATCATATCTCTAGCCACAAGTCTATTCAGTGCTTCGAATATCGAAAAGTTCCGACATTGGAATCAGGCTATCTTCTTCTCCACAAGTAAGGATCTTGATATGGAAAGCAAGATCTACAACGCTTGCATGGAGGCAACACAGTTACATTAGGCAGCGCTACTCGCGCTTCATGAACTGCTCGGGAACTTACTACAGAACTTCTCTCCTAACTGCGACAGCGGGATGGGGCTTCCTCTATATTGTGCACTCTGTGGACCAGGTCTCCTGCGCAAGGGTGTGTCGAACTTTAAAGTGCAAGAGAACAAGCAGACGTCAAGGCGATCGGCTTCCAGACTCCGGACCGTACAGAGCCTCCTTGCTGCCAAGGCCGATCCAAACAATACCTCGATCATATCTCCCGGATACGATAACCTTCATGTCGCCTTCCATGCAACTGATGGCCAAGCAGACTTTGTAACCCCGCTTCTTACAGCAGGAGCAAAGGTCACAGCAGAAACGCTTGCTTGTGCTGTCCATTTACAGGACGACGTCGAGTTATTGATTGGTGTTACTGCCTTGGTCCAAGGTGGAGAAGATAGCCTACAAGACCATTCAGACCGAGACGCATTCGCGAAGCTTAAGTCATATCTTCCCAGTCACAAAGCCAGTTTCGCTCAAAATGATGAACGGTCCTTCCAGACAATGATTACCACTCTGAATCGAACAGAAATTTCAAAAGCCCTGGACACCGATGTCCGCCTTGGTCTCGCATCAAGGGTTCAGGCGTGGTTGAAAGCAATCAGTAACAGTTCTCTGGTAGAGCAGTTTTCGGATCTTATCCAAGAGCAGTTCCGGTATGCGATAAGACATGAGTGGCGCGAGATGGTGGAGATATTCCTCGACAATGGCGCCAGGGTCGACCGAGAAAGCTTCTCTCTGGCAGTGCGGACTCGAGCCTCCAAGATCGTAGAGCGGCTGCTCATGCAAAATACTGCTGCTGTTGAGGCTGACGATCTATTCGTGGCTGTCGCCTCTGGCGATTTCGAGATCTTTTCGTTACTCCAATCAACAGGGATTGACATGTTTTACCGAAATTCGCGTGGGGGTCTCCTGATTCAAGAAGCACTTCAGAATGATGTCAAAACCGGGTCTCCTGGACGCCTCTCAATCATAATGACACTAAACCGACTCAAGCCACCACTGCATGAGCCTAGCTTTTACGGTGACTTGCCGATTCATTCCGCTGCTAGAGTCGGGATGAGTGACATCGTTGGCGACTTCATCAGCAGGGGATCTCCAGTTGATACTGAGGGCACTTCAGGGTATCGTCCGACTCATTGTGCCAGTATCAAAGACTCGACTGAGACAATGCAAATGTTACTGGATGCAGGTGTCGATATAAACGCCAAAAGAGGAGGTATTGGTGGTGGTCCTCTACATTACTCTGCAGCTCGAAACGCATACGGATGTACGCGATTACTCATTGAAGCTGGGGCAGATTTGGAGCAATTGAGTTCCTCTCAATACACACCGTTACTTCTTGCGTCGATGAAACAGAGCTGGAATGCCGCCGAAGCTCTTATCTGTGGTGGAGCAAATATCAACGTGTCTGATCCAGAGACGCAATGCACGCCTCTCATGCTTGCATCGAAGGCAGGCGCGCTTGAAGTGGTTGAGCTGATTGTCAAGCTTGAAAAAAACCTGGACAGTAAAAATTTGGACGGTGAGAGTGCGCTCTTCTTGGCCGCCAAGCACAATCACATCGAGATAGTGGATATTCTCTTGAAGTCAAAGGCGAAGCCTGACGCGGAACGAAAGGGCCACGATGGTACTCCGCTACACTGGGTCATTGCAGACCATTCCTACGACATTGCACGACTGCTGTTGGACTACGATGCCGAACTGGAAACCCTTAACAGCGTATTCCAGACGCCTTTACTCCTTGCCACCTGTACTGGAGCATGGGAGTTGGCGCAGTTACTTGTGTCCAAAGGCGCCAACGTCAATGTCAAGGATAATAAAGTAGGAATCACGCCACTTCATGCTGCATCCCTCTCTGGCCAGTATGAGTTGGTCAAGATTCTGCTGGACAACGGAGCCGAAGTCAACGCCAGATCAGCAGATGGCCGGACTGCCCTACTGGAAGCGACTTGGCACGGCAATTTACCAACCGTGAAATTGTTGGTTGAAAGAGGAGCAGACATTCACGTACAGGATTATACGGAAGATGGCAATTCGGCGCTTTCCGATGCCATCAGACACGCTTCTTCTGTCGAAGTGGCTAAATACCTATTGGAGCTAGGCGCAGAGGGTGATTTGCAAGCCAATGGGGATAAAAGCTGCCTAGTGATGGCAATCGAGGCAGGGCATACACTCATAGTGGAAGCACTTCTCTCGCATGGAGTGGATGTCAACGCTCAGAGAACAGCGACGAAACACACGCCCATCATGAGAGCCATACGCCGTAAGCAAGCAAACATCTGCAAGATCCTTCTAGAACATAACGCCGATCTCGGCTTGAGAGATGCTTCGGAAAGAACTGTTCCTCACCAAATCATGAAATACGGCAACGCGGAAATCCTGAAGTTATTTCTCCCGTATCAAATCGATTGGGAGCGTTCAGAAGGAACACGCTTCTTTGACTTCGAAGCGAATACCATTGACTGTGGTATCTCACCACTTCACCTAGCTGCAAAATATAACTTCCCGGATTCAATCACACTACTGTTCGATAATGGCTTGGTTAGTCAGGTCAACTGTAGATGTGGTGGAGATCTTACTCCACTTCACTTTGCGGCGAACGAAGGAAATCTAGCTGTAATGCAGGCTCTGTTGGCCAAAGATGCCGACATCGATGCAGTGACCGCAAAAGAAGGCCAATCAGCGCTGCACATTGCTGCCCGTTGCGACAATCTCAACTGTGTATCGGCGCTTCTCGAGAGAGATGCTAATCCAGACCAGCTTGACAAGCACGGTAGAACAGCGGCAGACCTTTGCTCAATCAACATTATTCGACACGTAATAAAACAAGCTTCGAAGATGCGAGGTAAGAAGCTGCTAGCTATTCGTGAGCTGTCTACTAACATCATCTTAAAGGCTCGTCAAGTCAATGTGACATACAAGTCAACGACGAGGCATATAGCAGGAACTCCGATGCAGCAGTAGATCCCAGGGCCTTTAAATTGATCACGGCTTGTGAAAAAGGGGACCTGGTGTCTTGTCGCCAGCTGGTATCTATGGGTGTTGATTGCAACACCGCTGCAGCGGAAGGGTCTTCTTCACCACTACTCATTGCGATGAGCCTGCAAGAGAACTACAATCAACAGCTGGTACACTATCTTATTGACAGCGGAGCCGACGTTAATGCCCGCGCTAGCTCAGAAGATACAAGAGCTGGGTATCAAGCAATTCATTTTGCAATATGGACAAATTCGTCGGATACTCTTCGGAAGGTCTTGGACAAAGGTGCGAACATGTCCGACTTTGGCTTGGAGCCCATTCATATTGCTGCTTATCATGGAAATCTTGAACTTCTCTCGTTGCTGCTTGAATCTGAACGCACAAGGTCTAGCAGTGGCTCAGCACAGCGTATGCTTGATGTTCAAGTTAGAGAAGATCGTAAGTATCCTAAGATGTGCATAGGACCAGGCCCAGTATATGCAACAGGTGTGCTTGCTACCGGTACAGCACTCCATATTGCTGCATATTCTGGTCACGACGACATAGCTCGGAAGTTGCTGGATTTTGGTGCCATGATTGATGCGGTTGATGACGATGGATGGACGCCATTACATCACGCTGTGTCTCTGAACCACTTGAGTACAGTCAGGCTTCTGCTGGACTCTGGGGCTAACAAAAACGCTCGTGATCAAGATGGTAGCACTCCATTCCTCCTCTCAGTGAACACAGATGCCGCCATAATGGAGGAGATGATATCTCGCTCTCCCGAGTTAATGGCCGTTGATCTCCACGGAAGAAACGCGACCTATTATGCAGCCGACCTCACGCCTGACGAAAAGAACATAGCAGTGTTTCAGAGGCTTTTGGAGCTCGAAGTACCGTTTGATCTGCGCGACATACACGGCTACAGCCTGCTGAGTTATTGCCTTCGTGATCGGCATTACCTTGAGTCCGGTTCATTTGAGTTCATCCTCGATCACTGTAATATGCTTGGCGGTTTCGATTCCGCTCACGGGAACATTGTTAATATGCTGAGAGATTATTGCTTATCTCCTGCAGCTTTCCTTAGAAAGCTCTTCGAGCATCTTTCGAAATCATTGTCGCCCGAAGAGATCCAATGCTATATGAACAACCAGTGTGAAGTCTACGGTACACCTTTGTATTGGACTAGCTACCGTGGGGATGTTGCAGTCATGGACCTGTTGGTAGAAGCGGGCGCGGATATCTCCCTAATCCGGGGGCCACTTGGCAGTGGTCTCAACGCAGCTTGTGCAATGGACCGCATCGATGCAATCAAATGGCTTTTAAAACGAGGTCTAGGGCCGGTCGACGATAAGGCTTTGGAATTGGCCTCTAAACATCAAAGTGCAACAGCGCTTTTGACTCGGTACATGAAGATGGGCGTGGCTGGTCTTGACGAGGAGCTGCATAATCCCCAAATGCTGACGACACATACACCTCTAAGTAACCAGGACAATATTTCTGAGGCCGAAGACGGAATCTCCGAGGAGCCTATATCAATCGGCGGTTTCCAGCCTTTGGCCTCTGTTGAGCTGCAGGCTTCGTCACGTCCTCCCACCTCTGAGTCGATGGCAAGCGCTCATGGTGATGTGCGAGCTCGAGGGGATGGATCTCCGGAAACAACCCCTCAGATGGAGATTCAGTCTCCTCCAATCAAGCAAGAAGCAAGCTGCGATGGAGATATCGACCAAGTTTTGGATACAGAACAAGCCGAATCAGTTCTTGAGCGATGCACGTCAATCACCACTATTGATGACGATCACGAAATAGATGAAAACCAGACATGCGCTACTACCGTGGGAGACATAACATTGGAGGCTACTCTCGAATCATTGCCACTTCCGCAAAGCCCGATTATCACGGAAACAAGATCAGAGACAACGTCTGATCATGAATTCCAGTCCGTCGATGATGTCAGTCTAGATGTCGGTAGCATCAGGTCCGACGTCAAATGGCACATCAGACACAATACGATGGCTGCAGAAGTGCCGACCTAAGATGTGCTTCGATACATCAGGGCTTCATTTCCTTTTGTCGTTTTTGTCGTTTATAAAGGAGTTGGCAAAAGGATGTTTGGGCGCAACCCGCGAAGATTTTCCTGATTAAAGCAGAACGTATTCCTGTCTCCTTCGTGTTCTATATCTACCCCACAGTCTGGAAGCTATCTCTTTGCATATGATATTTATAAGTCTGTACTACATCTTCGCGATATCTTTTGGGAGGGGGGAGGTTTCTTTGCGTAAATGATGTATTTGTTACTGTACTTTGCGAAGCTAGGGAAGTCTGGACTAGTAGTTCTAAAGAGTGTGTTATTCATAGCCCAAAAAAAGAAACAACAGTTGAATGAATGTGTTCCGACTCCTCTCACGTCTCAAAGAATATCCCCCCACCTCCCCATTTTCAACCCAAGTCCACGTCACTAAGAACTAAATATAACGAGTGTTTGAAGAAGTGGAATAAGCCGAGCGAAAGTGCAACCATTAGGCAGGCCTCCATCCCATCGAAAATCCAGCTCAATTTATACCCCACGCACCCCGCTTCGTTGCTCAACACCACACCAATCCAAACCCAATTCCCATCCCCAGATTCACCACCCCTCCCACCAATCCTCACCAAGATCGACCGTCAGAAAAGGTTCGAAGACATAATTTTCAACGTTCGCAACCTCCGTCTTGTACCGCGACTCGGAGACTTGTTTGAGGAGAAGCAGACGGAGACAGCGTGTGTTGCGAGATATTTTTACGTGCTGCATGGTGACGACTATGGGTATCATGAGTTTTCTATGCTCGTGTCAGTGAGTGATTGATTCGGTCAAAAGGAATTCGACAACTCACTGCAGTACTGCGCCCACAATCGGGGTGGTCTGTGTAGCGAGTATCAAGACCACAGGTCTCCCCCCAGAAGTGTGGCAGCACGCCTGTACTTATGCCATTCGGAAGTGGCGAAGTGCACATTCTTTCCCAAGTCCCAAGTAATAGCTGCCATACACGTAAAGCACTTCGTGTCTCGTGTATACTAGTACTCCTCCTTTGGCACGGCTGAGGTACGTACCTGGCAGAGAGAATGGAAGGTAGCACAGGGATCTGAAACGTGGCGGTGGCCGGATCGCGATAAATGCAATATACCCTCAGAGTCGAGAATAATATTTGGGAGAGAAAAGCAGGGCAGAGATCCTAGTGATGCTTTAGACGTATTTATGTGGCACGGTCTGTGTATGAGGACCAAGCCAGGCTGGTAAATTAGCCGAGCTTGATGTTTTGATGTGGTTCCATGGAAATTTGAGAAAGGCGCAATAGAGGAAACGCTAGCAATGAACAGAGTCCATTAAGACAAGGGCATACTAGAAACGAGTATAAAGACATACGAAGTAAATCCCAACACGTTGTGAGATGCCGAAATTTCTTATGTCGACCATAACCTGTTAGAGCATCTGGTATACTTGTCACCTGGTGGGCTGGTGGGCTGGTAAGACCTAGGGTTTCAACTATTCCTTCAATTTCACCTATCCAACATGATGGAATACTTGGATCTCGTGTCAGAAATTGGTATATAGGCATTAACAATACATCTAGCGAAGCATGTGAGGTGGAGCCATTGTAGGGCAGGCATGGCTTTCGTCACCACGACACGATCAGCAGGGCGACATTAAATGGAGCCTTCCTCACGAAGATACCCCTCTATGACCTTTGCTGCCTTTGCTAGCAACTTACTACCGGCGTCTGTGATGCCCATCTCCTCCGCCGCTCTCTCTGTGCCTGCTGCAGCCTGTGACTATCAGCTTTGCGGCTAAGACACACCACAGTGGATGGGTTGGGCGACACACAGCCTACGAAAGTGAATTATAGAATCGCTGTACCAAGCATAGGAAAATAACGACTCACCATAAAAGCATACGGAGCCAGCCATGGTAGCTGGGACTCGCTCTCAATATACCTAGCACTCCCATAGAACTTGATGTAATCCTCATCGAGCTCCCTCTTCAGCCTCCTCAGCAGTCCGATACTCTGCGCGTGCAACTTGAAGTAGTCGAATTCCAGCTTCCGCAACTTCTGCGGGATTGATGCTTGTAGAGCTTCTAGTAACTGAATGGAAGTCAAGCAGTCCGTCGCAGCCCACTCTCCTAGCAACTTCTTGCTTGTGGGATTAGGAGCGAGGTCCCCGTCGCGAGCTTGCTCGTTCAAAAGCTTCTCTACGCTGTGCATCGTGATTTTCATTTTGCCATTTGGCTTGCGCGAACCTCTGTTAAAAAGCTCTGTGATAGGTGACGTCTCCTTAAGGCCTCGAGACCCATTCTTGGATGCAACGGCTTTGGGGTTTCTGCGGTTCTTGGCGAATTGTGCTGGTGAGTAGCCGAGCATGAGGCAGATATGTTTGAAGCACTCATTCATGGCTGTGGGCCTGCCGCCGACGAAAATACGCTCGGCACCGTGAAGAGCAATGACTTCATCGATCATAGGCCAAGACAGCTCAAAATATCGGTCTACTTGAGACTTAGCGACCGAAGTCCTTGCTTGCAGTCCTTGGAAGCCAAGCTCCACCTTCTCACGTAAGATGTGATGGATGTCAAGGAATACGGCTGTAGCGAACACGAGCCAGATGGGTATATTCTTAGAGATGGCCATCTGACCAAGTCCACGCGTGAGCTCATCTATCGCGAACATGTGGATATCGTACTTGGAAATGAAGCAGCACTCTGGTAAGAGCTCCATCAGAACTATGAGATCTTCCTTGTTCTGCTCAACTCCGCCCATTTTGGATCGATCAGCTCTCGGATCGTACACAACGAACTGACCCCTCTTCATCATTGGCATGAATTTGGGGTCCAGGACATCGCAAAAATTGTCCAAGAGACTGTGTGTAGGGGCATAGATCCAATGTGCGAAGTCATCATCAATCTCCACCTCGCCTTCAGCTCCTGCTTCGAAAGGACTGTTCTGCATCTTCGCCCATTTGGCAATCAAAATGCTCAGAACATCCTGATAATCTGCCGAAGCTGGAAACTCTACCGAAATTTCATCTTGGGCTCTGAGCGCTAGCTGAAATGCTGTGTTTGTGGTGACGGAGGCGGTAATGAGATCAATATTTCTCTGCATGAATTGCTCCCACAGACTCAACACAAAGGAACGGAGGCGAGCCGAATCATCGAAGAGACAGAATATAGCAAAGGGCTTCTCTTCGTCTTTGTCATGTTTCTGCGGTGCTTGAAGCTTATATATGGGTTGCTCATTTCTTGGTGACGGGCCAGTCTTCGGCTCCACCGGCTCCTCCTCTACCTCGAGTGAGGAGAATCGATTTTCCATGCCATCGACTCCAATATATGATCGGACGATAGTACTTCGGCTCAATCAGTCCCAGCTGAAACTGCAAAGCATGGCTGAAGAGCAGATAGAACCCTTTCCATCAAGGAGATGAAATAGGAATGGCTGCGATTGTCCGCTGCCGTCTCTTCGTCCTCATCATCAGTTCCCTTTCTGAAAAATGCAGCACTGCGCTTCCTTGCAGATACTGCTCGAAGACCAGCTCGGATGATGTCTGATGGGACTTCGTCAGGCTTGTTGGAAGCGACGATGGCATTCGCGAGAGGAAGAAGCTCGCTGCTGTCGACGAGAAAGTTCTATGAACCGGCACTTGATGCGTCGGCAGAAAGATTTCCAGCAGAGGAACTTACTGTACCCTTCTTGGCCTCATTTCGAGCCTTGCCCTTCAATCGAGGTGTCTTGGTCTGTTCCGAAAGGCCACGATTGGCTGAGAAAGATGGCCTGGAATAAGTCACGTTAGTGTCCAACAAGGCTCAGACACTCGAAGTAAGGGAGGTGAGATGTCCTTACTTTATCACTTTGTACCCGCATTTCCTGCCATTATCCAAGAGCCACTTGACAAGGTTGATGTATCGGTCTTATACCTCCTATAATTGCTATCTAGGACACCAGAAAACATGATGAATGTGCTTCAGCCTTCGTTTGCTCCTACTTTACGCGCGTCGGAAGTGGATCATTGAAGTAAGTCAGGATCTAGTAGGAACGGAGGGAGAAGAAACAATTGGAATTTTTGAATATTGTTTGGAATATGAAATCAGATGCACGATGGAAACTGAGGGCAGTACAATGCTCCATTTGATGGTGCTGCGTTTGTGAGGGCATTCCTGGAGCCTCAAAGGTAAACTTAGAACCCCGCTACACTAAGATAAGATAAGCGAACTCCCTTCCGCCCTGCCGCCTTGAAATTCCTTCTGTGTTCCTCATCAAAACATTAAAACATCCATTCCTTACAATCACAACAATTCGACCAAAGTTCGATAGCGACTGTATCCAGATGCAGTACCATCAACTGAGTTTTGCGCAGCTTTGAGTTTCTCGGGATTCGGCGCGCAGTCGATCATCATTACCCCGCCTCCTCGGAGGATCTGCAATCGATAATGCTTCTTCCTGTTTTCCTAGGAGGTTTGCCTGCATCAGCCAATATTGAGTTCCCCATTCTCAAAGTTTATTAGATTCCTGCACTGCATCGTCGTCAACGTCACACAACAGTCTTCATCCAATAGACGATTACCTGCAGTATGCAGTCCTGAATTTTCGTACCGGACAACCGAGTCGCAGTAATTGTTGCATGAAATCGTCGATTCAAAGGATCACTTACGGGCTGATGTGAGGTCATGTTGGACCTACTGGCAGCTCACCTGATCTTATCTGCATACACGAGAAAGATCCAGTTACCAAGCAGCTCGTACCTGACTGGGCCGAGGCGAGAAGTGCTACGATCAAGGTTTTTAGGTTGCGGGTTTGACATAGTTTATGTGTCACGAAGCTTGGAAAGCCCATGACGACGTTCTTCGCAGAATTTCCAGCATCACTGTGTTTTTACGAGTCAACAGTGCATTTTCGCGAAGTTTCGCCATAGTACGTTGTTATTGACTTTGTTGCAAGTGCATATCCACTCGATGAAGATACCCCTTTTCTTGAAGCGACTTGTTTCACACCGCCAGAACGGGCAGAACGGGTGCCCAGCCCTAGGCGAGCCCAGCAAAGTCTTCGAGCTGAAAAGGAGGCGTCGAGGTGGAAATAGGATTAGCGCCTGAGAACACCCTCCCCCCCCTCTCTTTCCCTCTTTACGGAGGTAAACAATTGACAGAATCGTATTGGACGAGATTTGAATGCCCATCACAAGGAACCTCTCCAGCCACCGCTGCAGTTCCGCATTGCCGTCGTACAGGGACGACAGGGACGACAGGGTCAAGAGCACCGCACCTCAGCAGTGCGGTAGTGAGCACACACCGAGTCAACAGCAAGGACGTCTAAATATGGACATGCTAGCTGCAAACTAGGTAATTATTGCTGCAGGGCCTAAGCATCCGTACTGTCATGATCAGCACGAGGGACGGCCCCAGTACGAGAAACGGGGACGCCCTTATGCCCGGCACACAGCCAAAAGTTCGTATTAAAATGCGCCGTGGCTGAGCGAGCGAATAAGGATTCGGTATGGGGACCAGCGCCGGCCCAAACCCCCTGAAATGGGAGATTTGATCTCCACCAAAACAGAAGGGCCAACTTCCCCAAGTGGTGAGATCGGACGGTGTGGCCTGTCAGCGGTGTCTGCGGCGTCTCTTTAACGTTGCTTTGCTTTTTGCTTTAAGGCTGGCAGTGGATCTCCTGTGATTGTTGTTCCCAGCCTGCACCCAGCACCCACTCTGCCACTACCTTACTGCCACCAGTCCACCACAGCTGCACCTTCAAATACAAAGCCTGCCCCCGGCTTTTTCTGGAAGGAGCTTTTTTGAGCAGGTTTCTTGCATCTTGCATCCCTCTCACACACTCGCTCAACAGCTTCCCTTTAGCTATCCATCTATCTACCTACTTATTTAATATATAATTCCTCCTCTCGCCCATTATGCGTTCCGGTCTTCTTTTGCTGGTCGCCTCGGCGGCCTCCGTCGTCACGGGCTCGGTTCTCCAAAACAGAGATGCCCCTGCTCTGCCAGCTTCCGCCTTTCCCACTCCAGCTCTGTTGACCTTTGAAGATGCCAAGGCAGGAAAGGATTTGGAGGGCAAGAACTTGAACGTCACCCGTGTGTCGATGGCCGATTTGCTTTCCCAAGGAGCGGCGATTCCACAGAGTGCTTCAGCAGCATCATGTAGTGCCGCCCCAGGCATGAGATTCGAATGGCGCCAATACTCCCAGTCAGATCGTCTGGCTTTGGTCTCATCTATCAGATGTCTGATGAACAAGCCTCCGTCTGGAAAGTTCCCTCCAGCGGCAAACCGATACGAGGATTTCGTGCGTCTGCATCAGATGTGGACACCAAACATCCACGGTAACGCCAAGTTCCTCATCTGGCACAGATACTTCGTCTGGACCTTCGAGCAAGTATTGCGCGCTGAGTGTGGCTTCAACCGCGCATTCCCATGGTGGGACGAGTCAAAGGATGCTGGAAACTTTGCCAAGCTAGATATGTTCTCGCAGCCATACTTCGGAAACTTGCTGCCGGCGCAGAGCAACGGTCAGGGATGGTGTATCAACAGCGGTGCCTTTGGAGGAATCACCCTACACATTGGCCCGGGAACCGGCTTCCAGAACCACTGCATGACGCGCGCTGTCAACGAGCAATTGACCGCGCAGTGCAACCAAGGCTACGTTGACTTGTGCAAGTCGCGTGGCACTTTCGCCGAGTTCGCAAGTTGCTTTGAGGGAGGGTAAGCATACCACTCATGCCCAGTGCAGATTACAAAATATGAATAAGAAGCTAACGTGCAAATGCAGACCTCACGCCTATGGCCACAACGGTATTGGAGGTGTCATGTCCGATGTCTACTCCAGCCCCAGCGACCCTACCTTCTGGATGCACCACTTGTTCGTTGACCACACCTACCGCGTGTGGCAAGGCGCCGACCCCTCGCGTGTCCAAACCCTCAACGGCAACGACGCACAAGGCAACGCTCTCACTCTCGATACCATTGTCTCAGTCAACGGCATCCGTCCCGATGTCAGAGTTCGCGATATCATCAACACGCTAGGAGGAACTGTTATTGCTGGTGTTCCCTTCTGCTACAAGTACAACTACTAGGCGGTCTTTATCACCTAGGGCGGAGTTCGTACATCTTCTGTAGTAGATAGAAGGAGGAATTTGATATTTAGCGGTCGGATACCTAGATAATGCATAAAACAAACACTTCCACCGCATTTCCAATTCTTGACTTGATTCCTTTCCTGTCTGTCTCTAGTCTCGGCCCCCTTTGCATGAACCTTATCTTTTGGGTGATGCCAAATCCAAATCTGGAAATCCTCGTTCATTCAATTCGCATGTTTGACATGCACAGCCTCAACTATCAAACTCATCAATTCAAATCCTTAACTCAACCCACCCCACTCCACCAGTTCATCCCAACATCCATGCATGGCCTGATGTCCCTCCCTTCCCAATCCATCCAATCTCGTTTCCCCGGCAAATAAACACCCCTGCGTCGTATGTCTCAGCAACCCCAGAACCCACCTACTCGGCGCCGAGAAGCGCATCGACTTCGGTCTTCAAACCCGAGTTTTGTTCATCGCATCTCATCTCATCTCGAAATACGAACATCTCTCCGGCGGCCCCAAGAACCTAAGTCAAAAAGAATGGGCGTAGAGTTTAACATCTTGCCTCGCAAAAAAAAGCGAGATTTGTGCTACAAGGAACAGAGGAAGGAAGGAGGTCGTCTCTTGATTGAGATTTTATCTATTTCTGTGGAACGTAAGCTGCATAGGGTGCGGTGCGACATACAGTATTGAGCTACCGTAGCCAATTATTTAACACATCGCATTGTCCACGACGACCCCTTTTCTCGGCAGTGAAAGCTTATCTTTCTTTGCCTTTGCCCCTCCACGGGCGAGCCCTCCACCAGCGAGCGTCCTTCGTCCTCCATCCAATCCCCCTTCATTCCATCCATTCATCCACCCACCCTTTTCCTATCTCCCGCACCACACCAAACCACGCATTCATTCATTCACAACCTCTGCTCTTTTCCCGGATAGGCTATTTATTGCATTCTTGGCTGCATTGCAGGAGAGGGTGTAACAGGGTGGATTCACCTCCGTAAGTTGAAAAGTATGGTTGAAGGAAGGGAAGAGGGGGAGGTGGAGGGTGGAAGGTGAGTGGTTAAAGTTGGGCTAGAAATGAGATAAGCTTCGTGGATCAGCTTAGCTGGGTTCCGGGAGCTCGGAGAGTTTGACTGTGGCGGCACTGGCTTTTGAGGAGTTGAGAGTTTGGACGGCTAAGCCGGGAGGCGAGTGGTGTACAAAGACATAGACAGAGGAGTCGAATTCGGGTATAGACTGGTTGAATTTTCTGTTGGGTTGGGTGTGTGATGTATGCTTGTACACCGCTCGCCACGCGATTGACAGGCTGGGTAGGACGAGTAATGGGTGAGTTGGTACCAAATTCCGGTGTTGTAGGACATGACGGGGATTCAAAGCGGGCTCAACGCTCGGTGACTTTAAGCCAAATTACTGAGCTTGCTTTGTTGCTCAACTGTATGTTAGCGGTGGCGAGATAGGCTGGCAAGAAACTAATTTTTTCCAAGTCCATTCAGAGACTCACATAAGCAGAACTGAGCAGTTCCCATTCACGACAATCTATCCTCCATCACTTCTCAAACTCTCGTCTCCCCCGTCCGGAACCTACAAATGCTTGTATATCCCCTTATGATTCTTCCTCGGGAAATTCTCCCTGAAATACCCCAACTCCGACAACCCCGCTCCCATGATAGCATACGTATCAGCCGCAACAACAATAAAGCTCTTTCCCCTCCCCATCATCTCTTTCGTCTCAGGCGTGCCCATCGCAAGTCCGCTGGCAGGCATATTATGCTTCGCAAGCGTACTCTCATACAACGCCACAGCCTCCAACCATTCCGGCTCATTCCCACCAAGTCCACCGCCGCTGAACCCCATGCTGATCCTCGCGTCAAGAGAACCAAGCCAGACGGATGAGATCTGGTCACCGCATTCGGTGAGAATGGCGTCGAGGTTTTGGATGCCTTGATAGGTCTCGATCTGAATCACGATGGCGGCTTGCTTGTTGACGCTCTCGTGGAAGGTCAGCGATGGGTCAAGGGGTGTGTCTGAGATACCAGGGAGGTACCGCGCTGGTGGTGCCGAGCGGGTGCCGTTCCTGCTGGCCCCATAGCGAGCAGCGGAGACAATGTGACGGGCTTGCTCGACGGTGTCGACCTGGGGGACGACGATACTTGCTCCGGCATCGAGGGCGAAGCCGATGTTTTCGTGCCCGTGACCGGGGACGCTGAATCATGTTAGGAAACGTGATATCCACGGGCTTGGGAAACGTACCGAACAAAAGCCATGCTTTTGCCTTCGCTGAAGAATTGGACGTCGTGTACCATCTGGATGCGTGTAAGTGCTTGAATGTTCCACTTTGCCTGAGCTGTTCTGGACTCACTTGTGTCATGGTCTCAACGTTGGTGGAAGCATGTTCCCAATCGATCCAGACAATGTCGAAACCAAGCTGTGCGACAACCTTCGCGACAGGTGGACACGAGAGCCCACAGAAGAAACCGATGAGAGGTGGGATTCGTCCATCGTGGGCGTCTTGCAGCGCTTCTTGGGCTCGGTGTGGTTGAAGTAGAGATGGCGCTCTGTATGCTGCCATACCTAGCTTTGCAGCTTGCTCAGGATCGACTCTTGCGAGACTAGTGGACCCGTTGCCATTTGAGGTTCCGTTCGTAGCCATTGTGAAGAGCAAGTAAGGCTGTTGCAGCGACGAGAAAGTACTTTGGGTTTGAAATGGAAATGTTCACACACAGAAAGGTGGGAGTTTTGACCCTTTTTATATGATAGCTAGGAGTCAGCCTTACGTGCGGGTATCTGTACCAACAGATATGCGTGTGAATCGACTGTTATCATTTAGTCTGCGGGCTATCACATCGAGTAGCAGGGCGCGAGCTGGTGCTCGCTGACTTGTCCCGCTACTTTCTGCTGGGCGTCCAAACTAATAATAATACTCCAATGTTTGACGGTAATGACTTTTGTGTGGCTCAGAATCTGAAGCTTGTGTAACATCAGACCGGGTAATCACAAAGCATCAACCTGGCCATTGGTACGGCCCGTGATTGGCTCTTTTATGCAGAAGATTTTAGCACTTGCCCGAGGATACCAACTCAAACAGTCTGGCTGCATGATATTCGTTGCTTTCTGGTCCTTGTATGTTGGCTTGGCCAGTGTTCTCTGCGACATAATTTTGGGTTCGACGACTCAATTCTGCATGTAGTCCTGTCAGCCCAGATCACTGGTCGCAGACCCGAGACGCAAGTGCAAGATAAGCGCCAGCGGTAGAGATGCGCCAGCAGCACGCAGTACGTCTTTCAGGTAGAAGCGACAAGGAACGTATCATGTCATACACGCGTAAGCTGACCAGAACTACGGGCAAATGAAGATGACGAAGAAACAAGCTCCGAATCAGAAAGCTTATCCCTCCACTAGACATCCCGCAAGAGACCCGAGCATTCAGCTAGGGAAAAAGAAGAACCGGAAGTGCTCAAGCGTAGATGATCTGACTGTACAAAAAGCAGAAACCAGCTGTAATGTTAAGTAATAGCCAGTTATTAATCAATAAGAAAATGGCTTCGGCAATTCGTGTATTGACGTCGAGATAACCGAGAGTCGGTGGAGCTTTGTACTTACTCGAACGCACTAGCCCGTTGAAGCAAAAACGATCAGCTTGAATCCCAAAGGAGGGATTGAACAGCTCATGCCTTTCAGCAAAAGGAAAAGATTTTCACGATCGTCGGCTTGACGTGAAAATGGGCTCACATGAAGCGTCAGTAGCAGCGGACCTCTGCTAAACATTACCCCTATGTCTCTGTGAGTTTGAGTTTGCCGACTCGAGGCACCGTCTGTAAACAGTTCTCAGGCTGATTCAATCGATATCGATATGTCATTATTCTATATGACGGCTGATTTCGAATTACATGGACATTTACATCGACGGCTCCAACAATAAGAAATCCGAATCCAGCCACTGCAGCGTGGGCTGCGTACTCATGAAGTCCCATACAAAAGGATCAGCATTGAAATCATATTCTACATCCGCTTCAGCCATGCCATATGACATAGGCTGGGAAGTATAATTGCCCAAATTCTGCATATGTTCTGATGGATTGTCGGAGTAGGTAGAACCGTGGGAAGTCTGTAAGTATGGTACTGTGGGGTTCAATTGGGCTCCTGCTCCTTCCTGACGATGCGTATGAGGAGGCACCAAGCATTCCTTCTCATTTCGAAACGAGTTTTGCTGCACATGTCCCATGCTGTTATCTGTGCTGTCGTTTGTGTTTGTATTTGTGTTTTCATCGCTTAAATTGAGCAGCGAGGAAGCGAGAGCGCAAAATGGCAGGCAGAGATCGTGAAGTTTTTCCACCGAGATACTCTGTTTGCACAGTCAGCACGCTTCTTGCTAACTTGGAAGTCGTGAGATTTGTTGTTGTTGACCCACGGTCAGGGTACGGTGACTCACAATCTCTTTCATTTCCGCAAGGTATGCCACGAAATGGTTCATCATTTCATAATCCGTCTTATTCCGAGATTGAATTACGCTACTGAAGAGAACAAAGAATGGCGTGAAAGGGTAGTAAAGAATTACCCTGGGTCGGAAATTGTCAGAGCTGCTAGCTTTCGAGGGTGACAATGGAGAAGACAAATGTCTTGCCCGGCGAGATGACCTGACTCACCAATGTGTAAATGAGGACTTTAGATAGGTACTGTTGTACTGCGAGGTCTTGGACAGAGCCTGAGCTTTTTGAATGCGTAACAGAGTGGTGCGTGCAGCTTCCAGACGTGCCTGCTTTCGAGTGGAGTCCAGGAGTGTATCGGATCCCGAAGACTGATAAATTACTAGTACGCATCAGCATGGGCGTCGTTGGCCTACTTCCTTTTGTGCTGCTAAACCATACTGACCAGTTTGGATGGAAAAATAAGCCACTTCAACCATTGTCGCCTCCAGCGCGGTTTCATACTCTCCCTGCTTGGACTTTTTCGTGTTATGTAGCTTCATTCGATACTGCGTCAGCTTTCCCTTCACACAAGAGGTGAATTAAATACACGTACCTCTTCATACAGCTGCCAGAGATCTTGTCCATTTCATCCAGGATTCCAGTGAGAATTTCTTGGCGCTGTCGTCGAGTCCCTTTGGAACGAAGATCTGTAATGATCTTGCCTTGAATCTGTGCTAGCCGGAGATAGAGATGAAAGTTGTCAAGAACTGGTGCTATAGCACCAGGTGCGATCAGGATGTCGACTTCGATGTTGGCATCGTCGAGAAATGGGTTAGTGCTAAGGTTCATTGCAAGACCCTTGTCATTTAGGTAGGCAGTGGTGAAGCAATAGTGTGCCTCAGAAACTGTACTGGCTGATCCACTGCTGAATTGATTGATCCTCTTGTGGAGTCTCAGAGTGATACAGAGTTTACAAGCAGACCGCACAAGTGTGGATGCAGACACGAAATCCCCACGTTCCTGGGCTAGTAAAAACTGAAGTCACGAGCGTCAATATGGCTCTTTATTCAGCGGAGGGTTGCAGTATACGGGATTGGCTTACACAGTATATCAGCGCCTGTAGGCTAGAGAGTGTGACAGGCAGCCGATGCAACATGTGCGGTTCCCAAGCTCTTGCAGTTTTGAAGTAGTCATATGCTTGATCGCGGAGTCGATCTTCCATCCCGGTTTCGTCTACTCGCTCCAATAGAACAATCTCCTGCAAGAAGTATCCGCTATATGCAGCAAGACATATAGCGCTGGAAGGACTGATCCCATGACCACGACTGGCAACACATTCTCGGGCCATACGCCCAATTGTTTCTCGGGATGTGAACGGCATGAAGTCGGAGCCCGAGACGACAGCTCGACCTGATTTCTCTGCTGTAATATCAATATTAGCTAAGTGTAAGGCACCGGGAGGTAGAATATACATTGTAGCATCCATTGTATCAGCTCTACAGATGGCATAGGGAATCTTTGCAAGTCCTCCGACGTGCTGAGTAGATGAGATGGAGCAGTGGGAATTGTAGTGTTCAGCCTTTGTTTTAATGACGATAGGGCAGAGTGTAAGGCTGAACGCTGGCTCTTGTTTGAGTCTACTGTAGAGCTAAGCTCCTGTTGAATCAGATTTTGAGCTTCATATGCCGAAAAGGGTGGCGTTGAGTAAAAGTCGCTTCCGCTCTTGATGTAGGGCGGTTCACGTGCCGAGTAATCAATACCAAATGCTTCCGTGGACGATCTCTTCCTGTTTTGCTGACTGACTTGTTGCAAAGGATTGGCCAAACCTGTATGTTCAGGTGCATGGGCGGCTGTCGATGCCATCGACTGACTAACCACACTCTCCAAAGCTGTCATGCGAGACTTGATCTCATCGAGTACGGCGAAGCTGTTGCGAGTAAGCTACAAATTTATTGCCACGAAACCGTTCTTCAACTTGCATCTCGGGAGGAAGGATATCCTTGTGCTTCCGCTCTGGTCTCTGCCGCTCTCGTCGACACGAAATCTGGGAGTCCTGACAATTGCCGCATGGTGACTTCCTATCGCAGCGTATCTTCCAACAGATGAGTCCATATTCTTGAACAGTGCGAGGGTTCAAAGTCATCTGTGTTCAGAATTACCTTTCTTGAGTAGCAGGTATCGCACTAATAAGAGGTTCAGCAAGAGAGCGAAAAATGACAAGATTGCATTTCCGTGGACAGCTTCAGTGTAGCTAGTCAGGATGGCAATGGAGGAAGTCAAAGCATGTGATCAAGCAACAAGGGAGCAACATCTGGAGGGCTGAAATTCAAGATTGTGAGGGACTGACTGCAATCGCTGGTTGGCCAGCATCCTGTCTATGTCTCGGTGGAGAAGCTGACTCGGCTTCCATGTTTCCTTACTGATGCAGAGCTGAAGGACACAAATGCAGCGAGTAACACAACGGCTAGGTCGCGAAAGTAGGATGTTTGTATGGAGGCATTGAGAGCGGAGGGATGCGGGGATTGTTTACTGAATGAAAAGGAGAAGAGAGTTTTTCGGACGTTCGGGAACCGGGAGCCCGAACAAGGCCAAGAAGGCGCGATGAGGCTGATTTGAAACATCGCTTGAGAGAAGCTCCTCCAATCCTGCAACTGCATCGCTCCTGAACAGCAAATTCGCCCAATAACGGTATACTTCAGAGCAAAATTGCATGCTGTCTTTGCATCACTCAGAAATCCTGTTCATGATCGAGTTCACCATTCTGTCATGCCAAGCGAGAAGGCTATTTTAGCGAGGCAGACCAGGAGACTGACGGCGCGTCGGCCCCCGGATATTTTTAGAATACCTCAAAGACGCTCTATCAACCATGAGAATTCATGAAAATCGAGCGACGATGTCGTGCCAAGCGATAATTCCTCTTGGAGCCTCATTATGTAGTCATACTAGCGGGAAATGCATTTCGGCACCGGAAATCTCGAATTTGCGGTGCCACTGCCCTTGCCTCCTAAGTCTAGAGATATGATTATATAGGTAAGTGATGATTTCTTGTTCAAGGACTCATCAAAGAAGCCTTGCGTTGATCTGTTTCATTTGCTGTCTTTTCGCATCTTATACCTATCAATATGGACTTTACAACATCACGATTCTCTGGCTCGTCTGGGATTGCTGGTTTGAACGAGTGGCGGCAAACGCAACTGAATTGTTCGATCCCTATTTCGCCGCCTTATTCCATTTCAGACGTCTCGGCCTGTCCGACACCCGAGCCGAGTCCAGTATCCTCTCCTGTTACATCCAAATCAACGATATCGATCAAATGGCTTTCTCAACAGACCTCCATCATTCTCGAGGATAATTCAATCAAGGACTTCACCAATCGTTCCCAGCACTTCTTCAACGTGTTCGAGCTATCCGCGAGCAGGATCAAGCCTATTTCCAGTTTATGTCTTGGAGAGGTTCTCAGGTTATCGATCTGGTGGTTTCTTCTCGGCAACATGAAGTTGGAACAGCTGATCCGAGAAGGCTCATCATTTCCATTCGCTAAAGAAGACAACAACATATTGCTCCAGCAAGGCTTTGTCGAGATTGCAAAAGCACTATGGATATTGCAATCTGCCGGACCAGTAAGAGAAGTGTGTCCGAGCGCTGAAGAAAAGTTGCCGCTTGCCCTACTGTCGGCTCGTCTAACGACGTTGAGCCGGATTCGACAAGAAATATGGGCCCTCAGACGACACGGCTTCCTAGCCCATCTGGCGAGCGATCATAATTTGCTACCGAGCAGTGATATTCCCATCTGGATAGACTATCCGTCTGTAGGTCTCGACATCGACGTGCTTCTTGCAAGCTCGGCCAGCCCAACTAAGAGAGCTTACGACTGTTCTGCACTCTCAGATGCTTTCCTCCTCGGCGATACCGAAGACATATTTCACTACAGTTCCATCGCTCTTGATGTCTTTCTATTCAATGAGGGCTCGAATTCCCAGCAAATCAAGTACCCTTGCTTGATGTCGATTGTACGAGGCCTGGACGAGCGAAACATTACGATTATCGTCAGCAGCCAGAATGGACTTCTCGATTTCTCTATCACGCCTGGCAGTACGAGAAAGCCGAACTGGAAGGATGTAACTTGTAAGTTACAGATTTCAAATCTTCAAGTTTGCAATAGATCCAGCATTGGACTCCCACTAAACAATGTCTTCTCCCAGGGCTCTTCTTCATCAATTCTCTAGAAGTAAAACTCCCCACTGGCTTCAGACTACAACTACGCTTCAGCGCCTGGGACTTCCGAACTATTAAAAGAATGTACGATCACTGCTGTCTAACTCTCGATACTTTTCAGCCAGTAGAAGGCGAGGAGATCGTCTGTTTCGAAACAATTGTCAAGTCAACCGACTACCAGGACAGCCGACAGTCTCAGTCTCAACACTTTCCAATCGGTTCTACAGCTGGATGTGAATTGCGCTTGTTCGAGAAGTCGGTTGTGCAACCTGCTGCGACGGGGCCGAAGACCATTCATGCTGGTTATAGATTGGTTTTGATGACGCCGCCAACTTGTAAGAAATTGAGCATCCTGATGCACGAGACAGTACCAGAGCGGGCGATCCAATTCGAAATCCTAAAAGGAGAGGACGACGATCCAGCGCTGATGCTAAAAATTTATGACAACGACCCGAAGGCAGCTCTAGTTCTCGTGTTTTCCGAACCAGAGAATCGAAACAAGCTTCTCGCACACATCACCGGCTCATATATTAAAGATGACGAAGCCGTACTTGCTCAAGCTTGCTTGAGTAGCTTCACATGGACCACAGACCTGAGGCCATCGTCGCCAATCCCGACTCCAGATCCCCTCCATTGGCATACCGTCCTTGTCATCAGCAGAAAGCCCTCAAATCCCGACAAACTCCTCAGCTCAAAGGCGAACTCACCATACCCAGAGTCATTCCGCATCGTCCTCGACTCCTCCAAAGGTCGAATAACAGACCGTCTCAACATCGGCATAGGCGAACTCCTCATCCGCCGCAACGTCATCGCCTCCGGACACGAACTCAAAATCTGGCGACAACCACAAGAAGACCTCACAGTCTCGCTCTCTGACCTTCCATTCCCAAGCGATATCCCAGAGCAGATGAGCAAGACCCTCAAGCTCATGCAAGAACTCCCGAGTGTCCGAACATATCGCTTTCCTAATCTTACAGACCTACTTAACTTCCAAGCAGCCGTCACAGGCTTCAAGGTTCTCTTCGACGGCACACCGTCCTCATTGACGATATCTCGACGTAGAATGATGGTACCGATCAATAAAGAGTGGTCATCGCCACATACACGCATCCAGATCCTCCAACGCGGGAGACAGATCCAACTGGCAGCGTTCTTCGAAGGTTTCAGCAAGGGCGAGTGTATGAACTTCGCCTTGAAAGGCACCGATATCTTTGAGAAGTCGACCAAGCACGGGACGACTATCGTGAAGATTGTAGATGCGAAGTTTGCGCTGCCTGGAGGTGGGAAGAGGGATGATAGAGATGAAAGAGGCTTCGTGTGTTTGGATTTGTTGGAATACCCCGCGGAGCATAATGATATTTGTGTTGGGTTTGCGAGTGAGAATGGTGAGTTGGGTGAGGTGGAATGGATGTGATGTCGAAGCTGACTGGATTTCTAGATTATGAACGCTTTGCTCGAGCCCTGCCTGCGCCAGTTAAAGGGAGGTAGACAGTGGAGATTGGTAGACCAACATGCCGCATCTACGTTCTAAAGAGAATATGTACTGAGGCATTGTGCTTCAGGACTTTGCAATTCTAAATCAACGACGCCGACACGAGAAGGGAGCAACTCATCTTTACGAGCTTTACCAGCAAGACAACACTAGATTCACCAGGACAGGATCAAACACATTAGAATGGACTTCAATATGAATTATATTGCCATTTTTTGATATTGCGAGCCACTTTATGGCAATCATCTAGCAGAGTACATGCGCACCATTTGTTTCCTTAATTTTTGTGTCCAGACCGCATAAAAACCCCCAGGTCATTTTATGCCACAACGCCAGCAGTAGCCAGTACCTGCCAGTATATCGCCCTATCGTACAATCCAGCTGGATCCATTATTCCTTTTGCATACCACCTTCGATGTCGTATCCTATTCTCTCGGCTTTCAACTCGCCCATGATTTACCATGTAGTCTGCATTTTGGAATACTCCTTAGAGCTAAGACCCAGGTCCGCAAAGACTGGATCATCTCCCTTGAGATGCTCAACACGATCATGGTCTTCCTCCTCCAGCTTCTCCAGC
Organism: Cadophora luteo-olivacea; assembly: GCA_026120085.1. Lineage (NCBI taxonomy): Eukaryota > Fungi > Ascomycota > Leotiomycetes > Helotiales > Ploettnerulaceae > Cadophora > Cadophora luteo-olivacea. The sequence goes on from JALRMC010000006.1 coordinate 722,496, forward strand.
TCCTCAATAGGCTTCTCCTTGGTGTCGTCCTTTGCATCCTTCTTCATCTCCTGGACTGCATTTCCCATCTCACCCATACCCTCCCCAATGAGAAGGAACTGAGTGTTCTGGTACTTCAGTAGCTCTGGCTCTAGTGGCATCCAGCGCAGGTTCCGAAACTTCTTTTGGATTTCTTCGGGGTAGGATGCCGGGTTGTCGAGGGTTGCGTTTGCTGGGCCGGGTGCGTTGGGGTTCTTGGCTGAGACGACGAAGCTGAAATATATTAGATTAGCATTGTAATCTGTGCAGTATTTTTGTGAATAGTGAAAACATTTGGAATCCTCATCTCGGAGCGAGGTGAAGGTAAGTTGACACGTACCTGCCCTTCTCGTTTAGTCCGAGCTCTTTCTGGATCTCGCCGATTGAAGATGGAACGGTGAGGTGATATGCCAGATGCGACTCGCGACCAGTCGAAGTTATGGCATACTGTAACATGAATTAGCGCCATCCGTATTGACGTGACATCTGGGCGTCAAGGTCACTTACAATGCCTTCCGCGAAGGGAGTAGCCGATGGAGTATGGCTCGTGCTGTACACATTGATAAGCGGTTGCCCTGGTCGTCAAAAATCAGTGTCAATAGGGACATACCCAGAAGTCTTGGTTGCATATTCATTGCTCGAAAACTGCTCCCGCAAATCCTTGATGGTGGCGGTGGGATTCTCGACAAAGACGAGGAAACGATCTTGGCGGCTCTTCGGTAGCATCTTCTTTGGCAACGCCAACAATCTCGCATCACCAGAATCTTCAAGAGGGCCCTCTCCAAGCTTCGCGCCGATTGGGAGAGGTCGAAGGACGATGTAGCTGCGGGCAACATCCTCAATTCCCTGAGGATCTTCAACTCCGACACGACCTCGGAAGAAGAAGTAGACAATACCCTTCTCCTAGATTGGAAAAGGTCAGTATCATGGCGTGGGTATGAAAGCCAAAGACAGCCTTTGAAAGACGACGGAGACGTACGAGAATAGATGAAGGAATCGCGGCTTCTCGCTTATCATCCTCAACAACTGACTTGTTGTTGTTCATAATTTCTTTCGATTTCTCCTCCTGCTCCTTGTTGGCAGCCTTCTTGACATCATCTGTGTCGGCTTTGACCTCGTCAAAAGCGTTCTTCTCGGCAGTGTTTCCATTGGCCTTCGACTCTCTCTCATCCTCATTGGTACCATTGCCGTTTTGGATCTGCTTGGCAACAGCCTCGTCATCTTCGGTGTCATTGCCATTCGCATTGTTTTCAGGACTTCCACTCTTCTCCTTTGAGATATCCTGAGCTTTCTTAGGCCTGCCCCGGCCACGCTTAGCTGGTCCTGGGGAGGACGAAGCAGTGTCACGATCAATCTGTTTAGCAACCTCCGCGTCGTCTTCAATGTCATTGTCCTTCGCGGTACCTTCCATCGTCTCTTCGAGAGTTTTCTGCACTTTCTTGGGTCTTCCTCTACCACGCTTGGCTGCTGGAGGCGACGAAGAGGCATCTGCCGCGCGTTTCGTACCCTTTGGTGCCGGAGAGGCGCTCTGGGAGGATCTAGTGGATGCCATTGTGACTGTAGAAAGTGCCTGCCATGTATAAGCGTTTGTGTCTGTTCGAGGGTTTCAAAGGTGAAGTGCAATATCATGAGGATGACATGGTTGACAATGTAAGTGGAGCATGAGGATTGAGCTTCCTTGGAGCAAACAGAACTTACTGAGTTGAGGGATCAATTGACGCTCAAAATATGAATCCTGTGACTTGAGTTTACCAGTTTTCGTTGATTGACCTTTGCAACTGAGATGAGAAGGGAGTTGAAAAATTCAGGGGCAGTCAGACTGGTAGTGCCCAAGACGCGTTAAGAAGAACGCGTCAAAGACTTAGTGCGATGACGTCGTTCCGCGGGCGGTCACGTGGAAAACTAGTATATCCTCAAAGTTCACCTGCAGCACTCTATTGACATAGCAATCTCGAAGTAGCTCATGAGCTACATCTGAACGGGCTCGAATGAACGTTATGATTCCATTCTATGCAACACCCGATCATACGAGACGGTATAGCATCATATCACTCGAAACATATTTTCCCTTACGCCCCTTTTCAATCCCACAGCCTTGCCACCTTCATATTCCACCCCAGCTCCACCACCTCCCCCAGAGATGCCCTCGAGTTTTAAGCGAAGCTCTTCATCTTGCTCAAGGATTGTCTTTGTTCGTGTGGACTCTTTTGAAACTGCTTTGGCTTCACCAGCACTGGCCGTTGAATTCGTATTATCCAGGTTTCGCTGATCGGTCTGCTCATCCAGAAGTTTGGAAGTCGTATTACCAGTAGCCTTCAAGGATTATCAGCATGTGGTCATAAATTGAGAATCAACAAGTAGGATCGGTTCCTCCCTTACTTTCGCAGAATATTGCCTAGTCGTTGCATTCGCTGCTCGGGAAACCAAGCCCCTTTGCCACATCTTCATACACGTCTGAGCACTTTAAGATATGCTAAGCAGTACTTCCTTTAAGGGAAGCCAACGAGGGGTGCATATCGCCTTTGAGGAAATCAAGGACAATGCAATTCTCCCCAGGTATGTTACATCATCGAAAATTCCGTTCATGTTTGACTGCAAGGTTCTACCGACACGTGCTCGGATAACACGTGATCATATTCTAGGGTCGTCGTCCCCGAGACTGACCCCCAGCATTTGTTGCATGCTCAAAGTTTCATAATCCTCGTTGAGCCTTGAAGAATGCCCAGGAGCTCTACGGAATGAGCCTTGCTGGGCGTTCAGGAAAGTACACACCGAGACCACAACGCGTTCCTACTAGCCTCACCAACAGCTCACCGAGAACCCATGCCCGTCCTCATTCGTAGATGAGTCCCTACATTACGCCCGAATATATGTACTTCATCTCGGTGTCGGTGAGAGTGTATGGAGTTGCAGTGTGAAACTTCCATTGCAACGAGCACTGCCGCAACGCCACTCCTTGAGCACAGCCTTGGCTTCATCACAAGACCTCATTCCCGAACAGGCTTTCATACGAAAGGACTTGGAGCACATCAGAGCTTCGCGAAGTATAAAGCCAAGTTCGCCACCTTCATAAAGCAAGATCAAAAGAAACTCCCTCTCACGATCCTCAATCACGAGACTCAATCATCTACTCCCCACGATTTCTTTCATTCTTTTGAGATGGATCTCATCCCTTATAAATTCATACCCACCTTCAGAATCATCCGAGGCGACGATCTCGCCTTGAACTTCGACCCCCCTCATGGCTCAGTGGAACTCATCAACGCCCTGGCTGTCAGATATCCTTTGGAGCCAAACCTGGAGAGTCAAATGAGGAGAGCTCTTATGCAGTTCATCGCCACTGAGGGTCAGACCGAGCTAGCCTCAAGTCACTCTTCACCGCCAGCTTCTGTTGAGAACTATGCTGTACCAAGAACCACTACTCCACCTCGCAGGTACTCGAGCAGCGGAAGTCCGGAATTTAACATACCACACCAGCGGCAGGCCAAAGGGAAGTCTCGGTACACTGTCAAGAAGCGGCGGAAAGTGGCTGAAGTGCGGAAACGCGGTGCCTGTGAATATCATCGGAAGAAGAAGCTAGAAGTATAAAACCTTGAGTAACTTCACAGACTACAGCCTCACACTTCACAGTGCAACTGCATCTTCCAGAACATATACGATGCTACGGAACAACGCAACGTCGATCCCTCAGCTCATTCATCAACTCCAATCATGAACGACAGTACCCACGATGATATTTTCAGCTCTCAAGGGGAATCAACAGGTCAGCAAGATGAGATTCAAGGTAATGATGTTTTTTTGTTCTACAATTTCATCCCGGACGAGACATCAACTGGCCAAGCTTGCGACTTCCCACAGGTCTCGGACTACGCAATGGCGTATTTTCCGACCACATCTCAGGACTCGAGCCTCTTAACCTGGTAAAATCTTACTTGGCCCTAACGACAAGTCTACAGCCTCTCACTTATCGCGACTTCGCTTTCTTCTTTTGGCCACTTTATCACGAAGCGTCATTCTTTAGCTAGTGTTATTTCGTTCTAACTTTTGATTTTGGGACGGAAAGATCTGTTTCTTTGATAGGCTGCTGAGTCCGAAAACTCTGGGAAGGATGTATGTGTGTCGTGTGTGTGTTTTGTATTTCGTTTGTTATGCTTCATAACAAGCTTCTCGAGCTGGCTGATGCGCCAACCGCGCCGCCTGCTTTGGAGATGCTGGCGCTGCAACGACTTCCCCGGTCTTGGACACCTCCTGCCCTTCTATGCGCACTGCTGACCATAGATTCAATATGCTGACGACGTAGCATAGAAAGTCCGATTGTCGATGATCGTCCCCATCAAGGTCGAGTGATTTAGCTCGCGGCCTAATTCCCACGTAAACACAGCGCGGGACTATCAAGATTCGCATGTATAGGAGGTAAGTTTACCCAGCCCTAACAGGTTAAGCAGGCCATGTCCGTGATACGCTCCGCATCTACTTTGCCGTCTCAATGCGGGCAGTCAAGCTTCACAGACCGGTGGTATTTGACAAGCTGCAACTTCAATCACAGACGATTCTCTCGCCACACAACGTGGGAAAGCCACTCTCAAATGTAGGGATTCCTCCTGCTGAATGTATTCTTGGAGTGTTCGCACAAGGACGTTTAGGTGGACAGCTACACTCCCTGGTTTGCCTGTTCAGAAAGAGCGAGATCCTCGCTACACTGACCGACAGCAAATACGAACTCTCCTCATGAACACAGCGGAATTTCTTCATGCTATACCTACCGCCTTAAATATCTTGACGATTGCTCAAGCGTTCCCAGAAAACTTAAAAACTATGTAACTCAAGCTGTGCTTCGGCCTTTGGTGATCTTGGGGGATGCTCAGAAGGCTCGAACTGATCTAATTACAAGGCATACTGAACTCACCTTGTCATTTTTCGGACAGGGTTGACTTTGTTACTGATGATTCGATTCAAATTAAGTTCAAAGGCAGACAATTATGTGTACCGCGATGTGACAGGTGGAATCCTCGTAAATGTCTTGACTGTATCCTCATCGCCTTCGCTAACCTGATTCACCCAGAATCACTCATCAACAAAGCACTGCTAATAAGCCTGCTCGTCTTTACTCCCGTTACCTCCCATAAACCTTCACCACCTCATTCGCATGCACAATCGCCTCCCTCGCCCCCTCCCACCTCTTCCTCTTCCCCTCATCAAAAACCCTATACATAAACGGCGTCATCACACCCCTCATCAACAACGCCGACATCTTCATATCACTCAACCAAAACTTCCACCCCTCCCATCCATACCCCAACTTCTCATCAACACCCGTCCCAGCCGCCTCATTCAAAAACGCAAACCACGGCCCGGGCCGCACAATGCCGGTGTACACGCTGTCGTCTTTGCCGAGGTTCCGCACCCATTCGTGATGTTTGTCGATCGCGGCGTTCATGACTTCTATAGATGGGAGAGGCGAGCGACCTTTCCAGATTTGCGGGAGGGCCATGGCGACTAGGTCGGAGATTGTGATGGCGCCGTCGGCGAGGGCGATGTAGTTGATTATAGCTAGGGAGTCGGCGTATTGTGGCGGGAAGATATTCTGATAGAGACGAGCGAGAGGAGTTTCGTTTATGCCTGCTGTCTTTCCTCCTTTTTCCATATCAAGAGGGTTAAAGTCAGGCGTGATCGAGAAATCAGGCTCGTAGCCTGTACATAGGATCACGGTATCGACTTCCAGGACCGTGCCGTCTAGTAATTCGACTTTGTCTTCGCCGATGAAACGCTTGAGGCCGTGTACGGACGTTGCTTCTTTGGCCCAGAGACTGTCGACTAGAGCATCGCAAATCACGGGTTGATGATTGGCGAGTGATGGCGCGGGCGAGAGGCGCCATGCGGGGTCGAGCTTGAATGCTTGTTGCGAGTATCGCTCGATTGTCCAGTCGAAGAGGAAGCGGCTGACTGAAGGGAGGTAGCGATCTAGTGCAAATTTAATTACGTTCTTTTGGCGGGAGACAACGAGGTCGAGAGGGGCGCCGTCGACTACTCTGGGGAGCTGAATAGTTTAGTTGCTGTTTGGATTGGTCTGGTGGGATACACTTACGATTTTTACGCCTCCACGGTGGGAGAGGTAGATGTCCTTGGCGTGGCCGATGAGTTGGGTTGTTGTATCACAGCCACTGTTGCCGATCCCGACTACTAGGACTCTTTTGCCCTTGAAGTCTGATGGTCTGGTCTTGATTTAGTACTGTCCCTCGAGAGAGAAGAATGACGAAATACCGTTTGAAAGCCTGCACGTGCAGGACCTCTCCCTTGAAGCTTTCCTCGCCTCCAAATTTCGGAACGATAGCTTTCGTGGAAAGTCCACTACAGATAGCTACTTTATCAAAATTCTTTATCTCTGTCTTTCCAGAATGTGTGGTGCAAATCTGCCATTTTGTGTCATCGGCATTGCGCTTGATCCAGTTGACGGATGTGTTGAGCTGGATGTGATGGGTCAGGTCGAAATGTTTGGCGTACGATTTGATGTAGTCGCATGTTTGAGAGGCTGTAAGATGGGCTGGAAGGTCTGGATATTGATAAGAATGAGAAAAAGTTTGGATTGAAGAGACAGCATAAGTACTTGCCGTCAGGAATTGGGAAATCGGTGAAGGAGTTCTAGAAGTGTTTGATAGACGTCAGAATTCGACCTGTAAAGATAAGGCAGCACGTATGAGGTAAGACGTACTCCAAATTTGCTGACATTGGACACAGTCTCTACCAAGATTATTCAGCTAGTCACAGATAAAGTGGTCACAGAAAGGCGTCTAACCTGGTAGAGTTGACGTCGTCCAGGGGTCATCAGAATAGGCCCAAACTCCTCCGACACTATCTCGTTTCTCATATCCAGTGACACTGAATCCTTCCTCTTTCAAGTTCTTTAGAACTGCGAGTCCTGCAGGACCTATCGTTGATGTCAGCATGGCTCGATTAAGCTTACGCCAAGGACGGTCTTTATCCAGCGGTGCCTGACTTACCTGCGCCGATCACAGCTACACTGATATCCTCCATGCCAGAGGAAAGAACTTGTTGGTCAGTGGCATAGGACCTGAGAAGAATATAAAGAAGAGATGAACTTCGCATTCGTTGAGTTGAAATGAGATGAGATGAGATGACAGCCTATGCACGAGTTCGGACCTGCTGCGACCTCAACCCCTGACAACACGCTAGTCCTCGATTGGGTCTCTAAGCGAGACTTCTCTCCCAGGCTCCAACCTCTTCAATTGTTATCTCCGCAAACATACGGTTTACGGTACTCGTCCGACATTGGTCGAAGAGAATAGTCCTTGACTCAATCGCGCAGCTCATTCACACCCCTAAGCTGCTCGAACTGGCGCAAATTTAACATCGAAAATGCCCCTCCAAACCCTCACCACCATACGGCGCAAAATCGCCGCATCGCTGCGCCCTTTACGACCTGAAAGCAGGACTCCTTCCCTGCCTCCAGAGCTCATCTCCAGAATCTTGAAGTACACACTTCTCACTCCAGACCCACTGCACCTCCTCATCGCCACAGGCACAATCCCCAAAGCCCAAAAACGACTCGCCAAACCTCATCTTCACGACATGGCACTCGCGAAGGACTTTCACAGTCTCTGTTTAGTGTCAAGATTCTTTCGTGCAGAAGCGATGAGTATTTTCTTCTCGAGGAATCATTGGCAATTGTTAGTAAGACTCTACGTTCCGACACAAGGACGCCAGTATTTCTTCGACGACCTCACGCATGGTTGGAGAGAGAGATTGCTGTATGGTGTTTTCTGGGTCGTGGTTCATATTGCGTTGCTGTGCTCGCCGCCGGATGAGGAGCCGATGAGAATTGTTTCCAGGGTTGATGCGGTGGCTGTGTTAGGGGAAGAGGCGGTGGGCATGATGAGGGATGTGAAGATCGTTGTGGTTAGGTATGCGAAAATGAAGCTGTACTTGGATGTTTTGAATGAGACAGTTGATGCGTTGAGGAAAGGGGGGAGCTTGGAGAGGTTGGTGGTACAGTATGTTCCGTTTTGGGCTAGGGATAAATTGACGGGCTGTGTAAGGGGGGTGCCATATGATATGGAGGATCTGATGGAGAAGATGGGGTTAGACGAGGAGGGCTCGAGGAAGGAGTATATGGATTCTTGGGCTCTTAAGTATTGGGGATATATGGAGAGTGTGCTGGGGTATGTGGGGAAGGTTGGACCCATGAAGAAAGCGGTTGTTTGTGGGTGTGTTACTGATGAGTATTCGTTTTGGTTGGAGGGAGTTATCAGGGAGGGGTTGAAGGAGGGAGAAGAAAGGGTGTTTGATAGGGACTTGGAAGGCAGGAAGATGAGAGGGCTGATGTGAGGATTAGTTCGCCTCCATTTGCAAAATCTTTCCTTTCTTGTAAAGACAGAGTGAGATTGGTTTGGCTGGCATAATGAACGTCGTGACTCTACTCACTGCTATTTCCACCAGCACTGTGGAATTTGAGTAGTCCCATGGCTGCAGCAATTCCAGGCCCCACAAAAGCAAAGGTAATCATGGGATTTGAGCCGGTCTGGAGCAGAGAAGCTGTATTGAAAGGTCACTGAGAAGATCTTGAGTCATTCGCTGTATGTTATTGTTGGTATCACTCTGTTTTTGTGATATCACGTAGTGAGAGTGACGCAAATATTGAAATCGTAGTATCATTCGTGCGCGCAGAACCAAGGGAGATAGAAGAGCCTCGAGTTATATGCTCCCTCCCCTCTAAGCGCTAATCCCCCAGGGGAAGCGAACTCACGTGGAGCAACAGTTATAGAGGCGCAAGTAGTTTCACTTCTTGGTTTTGTTTTCATCCGTTTCACTACTGCTAAAATGCTTTACTTTCAGATCGGCTCTTCCAAAAAGCGTTCAAGCTTCTTCATCTTTCTTATCATCCCCTAGTTCATTCTGATACTTTAGATTGCTACAACAGCTCTTAAACAATGGCAACACTTGACTGTGCGTGCACCCGCCATCCTCGACCTTCGTCCAGAATGAAAGATGAATGGGAGACCTAAGACTACTATTTGCTGAACAGATCATAAGATATAATATATTCCAAGAATGAAATGACTGTGCCGACAAGCTCGGATGAGTTGTGACAAGAAATATTGATAGCGGTGTTAATGTTTACCCCTCGTCTACCCCGCTATTTTCTCACACTCATTCAAGTTCCGATTCTCCTAACGAGCAAAACTACCACCAAAGTCCGAAAACTTCTAGATTTGTATCCAATTTCACCTCATGAACTGCGCTTTTCGACTATGGGGGAGACGGGGGCCGGGGGCCAGGGGAATTAGATTATAAACCCCGTATGCGTCTACTTTTAGGCCTCGAATACGGTCCAAAAAAGTCAAAAAGAACGCTCAAATTTCTGTTCTTCAGAAATACAACGATGGCTGTTGTAGGCATCACATCAGAGCATCTGATAATTTCGCGATTTGAATATTGATTGACAACAGGTGTTAATTAGCAAGCATTCGTGTTATTGACCAGTAGCACTAAGATTGTGGTTCAGCTTTGCTGTCATGCCTCGTCTCTTTGTCAAGAAGAATTCTTTCCCTGTTGCATGCTTGACTGACATAGTGGAAGTGGTTCTTTGATACAATGCCCAAACGCGAGATCACCAACGGCTCGAATATAAATGCCAAGTATGCAAATCTTGCTCGCGAAAGGAGGCCTGAGATTCGCATCACTCTGCATGACACGCTATCTCCTATCCTCGGAACCTCAATACGTTCATTCAAAATTGAGTTTGAGATATGATTATGTTTATATGCACTACCCAATTCTCATAGTCGCCGAATTCTGCCATGTTTCTGAAATTTCAGGAATCAGAAAGCTTAAATAGAAACTTGCCTATTCACTGACCCCATTCCTCGTTTTCAAGACGTCGGAGCGTTCATCCACTCACTCAATTTCAGCTCCCTTCGCTCGCTTTGCAATCTTAATCTAGTTAGAAAGATAGACGGATGATTATAAATTTCAACGGCGCCGCTCCCTTACCATAGTAAACATAACATGGGACCGAATGAGACAGCTCACTGGTGGTGGAGAAATCCATTGTGAGCTGCGAGGGGTTAGATATGTGCCTCGGCGCCGAAGGTATGCGAAGGTGAGTGCTTTCAAGGAACAGTCAGTGAGAGTTCTGAAGGGGTAATGAAAGCGTTGCCATGTTCGTTTTTGCTGCCAAGTGTATTGTTGTAGTCATTCATAAAGCCGAAGTGTGATCAGGGGCTTGGGACAGACAAGTGGAATAGAGAGAAGAGCTGAACGCATACCTTTCTGAGCGGCACGAAAGCCGTGGGAATGGCTGGAACGTGAGTTATATCTGAGATGTTATCCTTGGGCGAGAAGACGACCTTAGGAAATGTCTTGTAGGACCGGGAGGTCACTTGCTGCCTTGGATGAAGTCGATGTGTGCGTTTTTATATGCTGCGAGTGATATTCGCAAGTCTCGTCTGTCCAATCCATGATGACATAATTACCATGTTGGAAACGGAGAAGCTCGCGTGCTAGGAGGAAAGGAAATCTACGTTTGTGTGATTGTCTGTCTGTCTGGCGTCTAGTGTAATGTACATACATACATACTCATCTCATCTCATCTCATCTCGTACTAACATACAAAATCATACAACCCTCTATCACCCCGTCGCCGACCCTCATCTCTCTCGTCTCGCTCATTTCTTCTCATCATCATTCTCGTCCTCTTCCTTCTCCTCCAACACAACCTCCGTAATCTTCTCCCCCCTCCTCTCCCCATCCCTCATCAAAAACTTATACTTCCCGCCAAGCACAAGATCCTTCGCCACAATCTCCCTCGTGCGTCCCAAACTCTCAATATCACTAATGCGCTGCAACGTCGCCTCGAGATGGTCATCGAAGCCCTCCTCTTCACAGATACTTCTGAAAGCGCGCTGCATGGGCACGGAATCGGCGCGGACGAAGGCCGAGGAGGTAATCGTGAAGAGATTGATGTGGTCGTAGTCTTTGATGAAGTCGGCGCGAGTCATGATCTGTCGGGCTTTGTGGAGTGGGATTTGCGGGATTAGGTGAGAGCCGTCCGACGGGGAGTACGGTGAGTCTTGGGATTTTTCGGCGGCGACAAGGGCTTGGGCTAGGACCATTGCTGCGGACTTGGGGGTCGAGTGTTAGTTCAATTCACCGACGTGGGAAGTCTTGAGAAAGAGAAAGAGATGAGTGTCTTACGGCGTATTTCTGTTGGTCCATGACATCGTCATCCATTTCCATGCCGAGGATCCAGCATTGATTGAGGAACCACCGTCTTTCGGTGTCGATGATTGCGTCACATGTTCCGAGCATGTCTTTGGATTTGGCGACTCGGTTGAGGAACGTTAGACGGCCGCCGACACGGTCGTAGACTTCTTCTAAAATACTCTTGTTGGGCTTCTCGCCGAAGTACTTGAGCCTGTACTTTGAAAGAGCGGAGATCGCCTGATTCTTAGGTAGGTCAGTGATAGAAGTGACTTCCATGCGAGTAGCTAGTTGTTTCAGTCGCTCGTACACCCAGTAGTCATCGCTGTTGAAGACCATAGTGACCAAATTGCTGGCTGCCCATTGCTCGGCTCGCTGTTGGAGAAGTTCGAGGAGGTCGCGACCATCTTCGTCGTCTCTGAGGAGGTGCACGGCGTTGATGATGACGATGAGTGGTCTTCCTATTGTTTTCCGGCGATTGAGCGCAACTTTCTCGAGCTTGTTGAAGGCTCGCTCGATGTCAAGCAAGGGTGTGCTCTCTCTGGGCCCACGTTCCGAAAAGTAAGACCCGATGTAATCCTCGTGAAATTCGAAGTCAAGGGCTTTACCCAGCCGTACACGGAAAATTTCCATGTCTGCATGTGCTTCGAACATGCTACACCCTTCCCCGTCAATCTTCTGCATGGCGTCCAGCAACATACTCGATTTTCCAGTACCTTTCTCTCCGATTAGGAGATGATAATGGCCCTTCTCGGTCCCGTTCACTATTGCATCGATTTTCGCTTGTTCGTCTCGTAAGATCCAGTGCTCGTCTGTCTCTTTGCTGAGAGGAGGCGAAGTGATGGAGTTGGGTATTTGTTTGCCGATTGCGGCGAGATCAAGTACTGGATCTCCCGGCTTGAACGCCCCTTCCATCTTATGAAGGACCAGCCATTTGTAGAATTTGTGGTACATGTACCCACCAATGCCGAAGCCTGCTCCGAGGACTACGATGCTGGCAAAGGCTGTGGCGGCTGCCTCTATCATTTTCCGAGAGAGTGGAGTTTCATCTTCAGGTTCTCTCGGAGGTCGAGACTGATAATTCCTTCGTCTAGAAGGGTGTTGTGAATCTCCTTGACTGCTGTTAGCGAAATGTTCTGGCAATTGTCCGCTGCAAGCTGCACGTGTTGGAGGTGCACATGATGTCCACGTGACATAAACTTTTGGCCCCCGCGTTCCAAGATTGTCTTTTTGGAGATGGGTATATTCCGCGAGACTTATAAGAGACGCATCAAGCCTTCAAGAAGAAGCAATTAGACTTCTAGATACTTTAATCCCGAACGGCGTCCAAACCTGGGGTGCATGACCTGAGACGCGGCCGAACATGTGGCCCTCGTGGCAACACGGGATGGGGGATAGCATAACATAACTTGATATCGACATCGTCGCCGACGTGCATCACAACGCATGATATGGGGATCCGATCTACTTACGCAATTCCCCGACATCTCCAGATTCCCCCGGATGGCTGGTGGCAATACCCGTCCTCCCTCGAGAGTCGAATTCGAATGGATGTGTGGCTGGTCTTGTCCAACGGCGCGTCAGAACGCGACGCAGAGCAGCATATCGATAAAGGCGTTGTGGATGCACGCCCGGTTTCTTCATCGTGGGAGGTGTGTGGTGTCAACAATTTAACGAGAGTAGGCGAGTTGCATGGGCTAAGGGAGAGTGTATTGGATGTACTGGATGGATGAAATCATTGCTGCTGCTGCGCTGCTGTTGCTTGCTTGCTTGTCCACGTTAGAGTTTCCGAAGTTGTGTGTGTTAACTGCGGGAGAGGAGAGGGGGAAAGTAAGTCGCTTGGCAGGGTCCAGAGGGTCCGTGGTGTTGATCACTTCAATATTCCTCGAACCTCTCATAACATTTGCGTCACGATGGAGATCATAGGGACATCATTATCAATACAATATTTATTAATGAAAAGTTCAGACGAACTGTGAATAGTACTATGCTCATACCCAGGCCAGGGGTGGTCGAGGTCATCACTTGGTCAGCCGGCTAATATGCCGGAATGGCAGGAACGAGCCGCCCTAATCAGGGGCTGCAAACGCAAACGCTTTGAGACTTCACTCCCCCTCCACTCCATTCACAACCTTCACTCCACAGGTTCAAAGCGATAACTACACAACAACTATCAAGAAACAGGCAGTTAATGAGCCCATGACTTATTTGCTCAGTCCACAGACCAGCCAAATAACTCAGAGCTCATCCATCTGTTGTTACAAGCCTCGGCTGTTCACAGAAGCAGATCTAGCAGAACCCCGTCATGGCAAACACAGGCCGAAACCTCCTCCCTCCTCGGATTTCCACATGGCTATCACCTTACACAGAAGCAAAGGGCTGTACCACCATGCTCATGCAGGCTGGATGAGTACTTTGTAACGTCGCACAACGTTCCGCCTGAACATCTTCCCTTTTAGAAGCTTCTCTGCATCATAATCATACTCTGGAACTGAGTGAGCCGCAACATCATTTCTGAATATCCTAGCCTACCTGACCTTCTTCGAAGCTTCATATAAATGAAATGGTCCTTGTCAAGAGAATCCAAAACAGATCTTGGGATAGACTATCCGATTCGTGACAGCAGCCAAGTCGCAGAATATGGTGGGCCATGGATCATATCAGACAGGCGGGAGGGATACCCATACCTGACAGCAAACGATCATACACGGCAAGACATACGATCAGTCTCACCAGACTACAGTCTATCAGCCGATTACGAAGTACTGGTACAGCAATATTTGATAGCAGAGGAAGGCCCACTGCAGCATACCAGTGTTCCCAGCCTTGCGGGTATCGGTTCAATTCGTCCAATGTTCGGCCTGAAACAAAGTATGAACCGCTTGTGGTTGCAACCAATTCTGGAGAACCTGGCCACATGATAGACTACTACTCGTGGCACGCACCCACACGAAAGTCTATGCCCTTCTCGCACGGACATCAGAGCAATAACAGATCCGACTGGCTTCGCTACATCCAGAAACATGTTTCCCACCAACTATATGCATTGGTGAGTTGTACGGATTCGTACTTCTGTCCGAAATGCCAGTTCTGATTTGTCAGCAAGGGAAGCTGCATCAGTTTGGCTATGAAGTTTCCCATGCCTTGCATGAACTGCCGATGGCTTTTGTCCTCAACACTCCCGTTCAGGTCAGAGAATTCCACCTTCATATCCCAATGGGGACGAGGCGAATTCCGGCTGTCGGGTGATGCGCATGATCGCTTCAGGGAGGGATCCCCGTCCGTGATACTTTCCCGTACCGACAAATGGAGATCCAGGTGAAGCTGCACACCTGCATATCATTGCATGAGGTTTATGCAGCCTCAGAGAACCTCTACCAAGTGGCCTGTCAAGAGCGATGGGAACTACCCGGACCATGGTCCATACCGGTAACAAACCTGCTAGGTGCACCTGCAATGGGCCGAGGGCAGCAGATAACAATAAGAGTGCCACCCAGCATGTGTCTCTACAGCTCAAAGCTTTTTGATACTAAAGTAGACGACACATCTTACAACAAAGTCCCTTCTGCTGGTTGGTAAACTCCTATGAGATACATGTTGGAGTGGAACTGACAAGGACTGTAGTCATTACCACAAGTACTCCATCTACTGTCAACAACGTCGTGCCAGTTATTCACCAGGAGAAGGACTGGAACTCTTGCAACATTCTAGTGGGGCAAGACGCGCCAACATAGAGACGAGGCCGTGATTGAGTTCTCGAGTCTCTGCAACATATTGATGCTGCTGTATGTGTTTGGTCGTGACTACTCGTGACTACTTGGAGATAGGAATAGACTCAGGTTCTTAGAAATCCAGAGTTGGCTGGTTGTGAGGGAGAAGTTATTGTGTCGCTGCATTCTACACAGCTAAACAGCTGGAAACCATCCACGCAAAGTGCAGTCTAGAGAAAGGCAATGCTGTTGTCGGAGTCGGCGAAACATTCACTGTTGTGGCCTGGGTCTAACCTAATTCGAAGTTCTGCCGAATTATCAGAATGTCGAATTCAGGTTCGCCTTCCACGACGCGGTCGTCTGCTCGAACGCCAACATCACCAACTTCTTCAACCTCCATAATTTCCCCCGCAACGTCAACGTCAACTGATCGAAGTGTTGACACGCTTCCATGGATTTTGCATCACGTTCTTGAACCACAAGCAACCTGCGAGCTCCCAATTAGCATCATGTTCTCCATTAATTCTGGTATGTTTGTCTCGCGGGGTACCTTGACGACGTCACCTTCGAGGAGATCGCTAACCTCGAGTTGCAGGCAAGAGCTTCCCACGCCTGAAAGATGTATACTCCTGGTGGCAGCTTGATCGAGATGGAAAGCTTGTTCTTGCTTTCCTCTCCTCCCAAGATCGCATAATCCCATCCATGGCGGACGCGACGGCTGCAGACATCAGAAATCCGCCGGGAGCTCGAGCTGAACCAGATTTTGACCCAACACATTGCCCTTATGACCGTTTCATGGACCGTGGAAATGAGACGTTATTGAACATCGGCTTCGCCCACATTGCCAACAATTCCCAGAAGAGTGCCGGGCTTGAGCTTCCTGGTGGGCCACGAGGACTTCCACCCCATTTCATTCGCAAATACTGCGTTGAGCAGGTCTTCATTAAGGATTTTGGAGAAGTCAACTTTGACCATGCGCTTACTGCTCTTGACTACATCAGAGACCTTGAATTTACTCGGCGGGATACTCTGCGCGAGACTGCTGAGAATTTTGGAATCAACGAACGCAACTGGCGAAACGTGCTTGGCGGGAATCCAAATGCATTAGCATGGGTGGAACAGACTCAAGGAAACGAATTGCGGATAGAGACATTGTACTCGAATTTGTTTATCGATCTCCGCATATGGGTACGCTTCTGCCACAGAGAACCTCAATGACAGTGCTAACATATACAGACCATGACAAGCATTATGCTCTCGAAGCATTTCTGTAAGCAAGAGGCTTTGGCTATGCTCAACACATTGTTCCCTCCTGCTATTCAAGAGTTGCCAAACAGCAAGATCAACCCAAAGATATTGTATCAACAACGTGCAATCTTCTACAGATACATCCTTGATGTGGCATCCAATGGACCTGGAATCATGGTAGAATTTGAGAAAAAGCTCAATCAGCATGATAATCGACATAACTGGTTGACAGTGAGAGGAAACATGGAGAAGTATATGGATCTTGCAGCAAAGATGATTGACCAGGCGAAGGTAGCTAATGGCATGTTACGACTCCGACGCGCTGAAACACTGGACCCTTCTGAATTAAGTACTTCAAGGAGCTTCAGTGGCACCAGCTTCGATAGCACCAGACCCAAGACACCAAAGTCGAAGGGTAGCTTGAACGATATGCGAGCAAAGTTTGGATTGAGTAAGAAGCCCAGCAAGGTGTTTGGAGAGGCGAGTTCTGTCTATTCAAAGTCCATGGTCAACGTCAGCAAACCGGATCATGAAAAGCCCAACCAGTCTATGGTAGACATTACCAATAGAAAATTCGATCCCAGCCGCAGCACGCCAGCAACGTCCCAACCAAGATTTGACAACCTTCTCTCTTTGCGTGCTCGTGGTATCTCTAAGCCTATGGGTTTCGTGCCACCTCCACTGGACGAACTGGAAGAGATCCTGGGCAGGACTCTCACTCCGAAGCCTGAGGACTACGAGGCAGAGCCAACAACAACTCCAAATTCAACACCCAGAGTCTCATTTGACTTCGACGCTGAACTTGGCTTGGGCAACACTTATCGCCGTCCGTCACTGTCGTCAGATCTTCAGGCTTCTGATCGACCCAAGAAGCCAAAGCCAACTCTCCAGATCGATACTGATGGTATCACAAGTAAACAACAAGCTGTGTCACCACCTATCAAGTCAGCTCGGCCACTATTCAAACTTCAGCAACCTCAATCAAACTCTACAGTTGTTCGGCCACAGACTGCGGGTAGCTCGAGCGGCAACCGTAATATTTTGAGGTCACCAGCATCTGCGAGCAGGTTGTTTTACGCCTCAGGACCACCGCCGTATGAGCCGCTTCCGCCCCTAGCCACTCTCCCGATCAAGCGACGACAGATTCCCGAGCCGGCTCTGATGCCTGAGCCTTTGAATATCAATCGACCTCGGAAGCCGACTCCACCAGGAACGTCAAACCTGAGTTCGTTCCCACCTCGCAACAACGTCAAAGATCGAGCTTCATCAGCACAAACTCCTACTATCAACAACACAAGCTCTGATTTCAGCTCAGAACACGTCGATCGTAATTCCCAAGACCACGACAGAGCTCTCAAGATCAGGAAAACAACTTCAAACATCTCTGCTACCGCATCACGTCCATCAACCAGCTCCGAATTGTCATCTACTCTCAGCAAGCAAACCTCTGCAGGCTCTGCTACGCAGTCACGTCTACAGTCAGACAATTACGATTTCTTGAATCGCCCCTACAGCGGAACTTCTCAAGAATACAGCTACCCATCTCAGGTCATAATGAAGAAATCCAGCTTCAACGCGCTCTTCTCGCGCAAGAAGAAATCTT
The DNA here is from genome assembly GCA_026120085.1 of Cadophora luteo-olivacea. Lineage (NCBI taxonomy): Eukaryota > Fungi > Ascomycota > Leotiomycetes > Helotiales > Ploettnerulaceae > Cadophora > Cadophora luteo-olivacea. The sequence goes on from JALRMC010000006.1 coordinate 740,292, forward strand.
CACCAGCTCTCAAGGATGATTTCCGAGCAGGCAATGCCCTTGGTATATCTACTCAACCCAACAGTCCTACCGGCGAGACTCCTCAAGCATGTGGCGAGATCAAGCCTATTTTGAAGAAGAAATCAAGCTTTGCAGCTTTCATGCATGGCGGCAACTCCGACAACACCACCCAGACATCCACCGAACTCATTCTCCCTCCAAAGACACCTCAATCAGCGAAGGCTACACGCTTCCAGGACGATCTCCACACTCCTCGCACCCACAGCTTTGAGAGCAACAACGACGACGAGACTCCGCAACCACCAAAATTGAAGCAGAAATCAAGCTTCAACTTCTCCAACCCACTCCGTTCCTCAGCATCACGTCCAAACATGCGTTCGGAGAGCAGCGAGTTCGGTGACAAGGCAGAGCCAAAGCTGAAGAAGAAGACAAGCTTCGCTTTTGATGGAGAAATGCAGGCGTCCGAGTCACATGGCAAGATCGACAGTCACGATCAACCAGAGCGTGGTCTGAAGAAAATGACCTCCTTCATTTTCGGCCCTCCCACTCTCCGCAATTCCGATTCGCAAGCCACCCTTCGTCCCGAGCCTCGTGTCCTCAAGAAGAAGAGATCTAACTACGCTGTCGCTGAACCCTTCATCGAAACCTCCCAAGCCCCTCCTCAACTCCCGGCCTTGCGCCACCAATCTTCCTTCGTCGCTATCGGTGGACCAGTCAGACCATACACCGCCAACACCGAGGTTGGTCTCTTTGCACAGTTCGAAGCCGAAGACCAAGGACTGAAGTACGGAAAGGCACCAGAGGACGGCAAGCGCTCGGAGATCCGCGGCGAGCTTCCGTGGGTCGGCGGCGGCCCTGTCAGACCCGCCACATCTGGCAGGGAGCTGGTCGGCCCCGGAGCCTACACCAGATACGCGGCGGAGGAGGAGGTGTCCGGACTCAGCACCAGCAGCAGCAGCAAGAGCCCAACGAGCCCTCTTGCTCGCGAGTTCGTCCCCTCTCCTTCCCCTCCTCCAACCAACTCCTCCGTCGTCTCTGGGTCGGCGGCCGCCATCGCTGGCGCCCCGGCACTCAAGAAGAAGAAGAGTGTCTGGGATGGCCTCGGTGGGGCTGCCAGGAAGGAGGCGTCGGCGGAGGAGGTGAGGGAGAAGGAGAGGGCGGAGAAGGAGAAGAAGGAGAGGAAGGAGAAGGCGAAGGAGGAGAAGAGGAGGGTGAAGGAGGAGAAGAGGGAGAGGGAGAAGAGGGAGTTTGAGGAGGGGGTGTTGGCGGTGGCGGAGTTCTTTGTGGGGGAGGGGGGGTTGAAGGGTTGAGTGGGGGGAGGGGTGGTGGGTGGTGGTGGGTGAGGAGAGGAGATGGTGGTTGGGGTGGGGAGAGAGAGGGGAAAGGAAGGGGAGATGATACCAAAACTGGGGTGTAGAGAAGAGTGCTGTAGATATAATTTTGTTTGAGTCACAAACTTCTTCGTGCTTCGACTTGTAATATGTGATACTTGATTTAGGTTTGTTTAATTCCGTGTCTGAGGTTGATCTGATTATATGAAGATGCCTTGATGGATGGATCACTGATGGATATATGATAGATGGGGAGATGTTAGGAGATAACGGGGCTTAATGAATCGAGACTGGGTCAGATGGTATAGAAGATGGATTATAAAGGACTGATCATTATAGGTTGAAGATGGAAGGCCATAAATGATGGGAAAGGCAGAAGAGCCAAGGAGGATGTGTGGTTGTGGCTACATTTGGTAAGTATGACGGGAGTGGAGGAAGAGGGTGGCGAGCTCTTGATTGATGGATAGTTTAGAAGGAGTTGAAGGTTTGGAGGCTTTAGAGAACGGCGTTGGCGAGGGGCGGGTTGGAGGACGGATGATGGAATTCGAGTTCAGAAAACTATCACTCGGGTATTCTCGTCAGTACCCAGAGCAAAATGCTTGCTGAGTTAGGCCGGAGTGAATGAGGTAAGAAGGCTAATATCAGTCCACATTTGCTGTGTTCTGTCTCCAGTGATCTTTTGTGAGGCGTCTTGGAATAGACTACATAGAGCTGGGCGGTAGAAGAATAGTCAGGGCCTTAATGAAGTAATGAAATCGGGAACTGTGAAGTGACTCCGTTAGATATGAGAGTCTAGCTCGTGAGATGCCAGTCAGGCTACCGAGTTCCTGTAAGGTAAGAATGATGGGTTTAATTTCATTTTGCATTGTGTGCTTGATACATTTTGTTTCGTGCCCTCACAGATGGCAGGTGAAGCTCTTTACTAACTTTATAAAGCCCCTAAATCAAAGCTCCCTGACTTCCAGCTTCTTATATTCCTCATGTTCCACGCATGCTGCTGCTAACTTACCATAGTCAAGAGGCATAATTATTTCCTGACTCTGTCAATGTTTTGGGACAATCAATTATTGTCTTCCTATTTTACGACGCCATGGACTTGAACCCATTGGGGCCCATATCAAATAATCGACTCTTCAGAACCGCAGACTTAATCAGGCCTCTGGGATGTTCCAAGAATTTGTGGCGGAGTATTGTATCTTGGTGAAGACAATCAAGCAAAGGTCTTCTATTATAAGCGAAGTCTTATTTTCAATCATCGTAGACCGGAAACAATTACTCGTGGACGGATTGGTAAATTTGCTTGTACTGACGTGCATGATCTCATACGCCTTGGAACTGATAAAGCGTTCGAGTTCGACTTCGACCCCTGGATTGAAACAAGTAGATTCTATGAGCCTATCCCAATAAAATGAATAATGCTGGACTAATCAAGAAAGGACCAATGAACTAGATGTTAGCAAACCCTTCCATCACACCTATCATCCATTCTCTTTCATGTTCATGTTTGTTGACATTCGGCAAACACCCTTTGCGCCTCGAATCCCAGGCTATCACTTCAACGAGTGGAACCCGCTAAGATCAATCCTTATCGCGCCTTCCCCTGCCCCCCTGCCACCCAGCGACGCGACCGGACGTGACTTTCCAAACTCTAAATCCACTCATCATCTCAATTGCGCCCAGAACTTCACCTTCGAGCTTTCTCTGTCTTTTTCTCCCTCGAACCTCCCCAGACAGCAATGCACCATGATCCGAATGATCAAGGGCATCTTCTCGTCCTCTATCCCGACTTCCAGTAGCGTCGTCAAGGAAGAGGAACAGGACGAGGAATTGGACGCTGGTAAGTTATTTGTTCCTTTGGTGGAGCTGTTCGCTGCGCGTGAAGGTGTGCAGCTTGAGAGGGAGGTTGGGGATGCGGGGCCAACTGTGTGAACTTTCACACTTTTTGCTGCAGAGACTTTTTTGTTTGCGCCAGCTGCGAGTTTCGTCACCTTTCGTTTTCTTTCCTTTCTGCTGCTCTATATTCTGACGCCTTGCGCTGCTTGGGAGGGAACTCGAGTCACTAACCTGATTGTGCTTTTCTCGCAGATGCGCAACGAGACATCCGAACCTTCGAGGAAGACCAAAACCAAGACGATCAAGAACAAGACGAAGGCGCACACGCAGATGTAGTTACGGATGCAATGGAGCCCGCAAGTAGTGTGGTGAACAAGACACCGAAGGTGGTCAATGGAGAGCCTGCCAGTTCGAGCGCCGTGAAGAGTCGTGGAAAGAAGAACAAGAGCAAGGATGCCAACGATGCGCGACGTATAAAGAACCAGAAGAAGAAAGAACGCAAGAAGCAGAAGAAGCGGGATGCTTCTGCGGTAGGATCCTCTGCTATGGAGTCTTCTGTTATGGGTGAGGAGATCGAGGCGCGGGGGATGGAGGGGAGAGGGGGAAACAGTGCGGTGGCTGCAGACGAAGACCAAAGCTTTATTTCTCCAGACCTCTCGAAGACTATGATGAATCTCTTTGGTGACGAGCCTGCGAAAGGAAAGCCTGCAGATGCGCCCAAACCAAAGAAAGTGAAAAAGGCCAAAGCCCCCTCGAAGAAACAATTGAACGCCCAAGCCTTAGAAGTCAATGGGCTCGCATCTCAAGTACCCGAAGCACCCGAACCTGTCGAAGAGGAGACCCAGGATCTGCAGACATTGATCAGAAAGGAGCAACAGGCAAAACGCAAGGCGGAGAAGGCACAAAAGACAGCCCCCGCAGTTGAATCGGAAAGCTCTAGATCAAATCGGCGATCACATTCGGCCGAACTGAGCCTGGTAGAGAAGATCAAGAAGGCAAAGCAAAAGGCACGATCTTCTCCTCGAAAACCATCGCAGGAAAGCATTGCTGCTCTACAAGACGAAGATGATCCTGATGCCCTCCTACATCAACCACTTACTCCTGCTCTGATTACCCACTCGAGACCGCATTCACCGAATCAGCCTACCGCGGAGGACATTGCAGAGGCAGAGGCACAAATACAGAGCAATGCATGGTCCACAGGTGAAGTAGATCCCGACCCAGAGGACAACGATGAAGAACCAGTACGACCATCTAAGAAGGCTTTGGGGAAGAGAAAGGCGTCAAATACAGCTGTTGAATCGAATGCGAAGCGCAAGAAATCAAAGGAAACGGCAGAAGCTACACCTAGACTGACTACGTACGGCTTCGTGGCAGGGACTGCTCCTTCGGAAGATGCCTCATTGCGCCACCAGTCGCCACCTCTTTCCCCAGATACCACGATGCTTGCTCAAGGGGCTGCAAGTTTGTATGCTAGTCAGATGGAAACGGAACGCACGTCTCCAGTACCGGAAGTCCCAGTATCTTCGAGTATTGCAATTGCTTCCAGCCAGCAGCGCAGACCAACGCCCGCATTTACACCCGTTAACCCGCGCAGACCTCTGGCTGCTGTTGTGATTCCCGCACCAGCAAAGGATCCTTATGAACTCCCTCCGTCCTCCCAACCACATCCCGAATCAGAGCCAGAATTACCACAGAAAGCACCTCCCTCCACAGAACGACGTAAGCGGCGTCTTCCAACTGGCGAAGCTGAATCATCCAAAGTCAATGGAAGTGGTAAAAGCACACAGGGACGTAAGAGTGTGGTGGCTAATCGTGCTGTTAAAGCCATGACTCCAAAATCCTCTGCATCAAAAGCCAAGACCCCAAAGTCTAAGACCCCAAAAGCCCCTGCAGGCTCGCAAGCTACCCCTGCGTCGAAGGGTCATAGGCTTCCAGCAAGCGATGTCGAGGAGATCGATGCTGCTGTCAAGTTATATAAGGAAGACAACGATTTGGAAGAGTTTGATTTCAATGCCATCGTCCAGGGAGATGTCGCGAATAAGGAGACCGTCAAGCAATTCTGGGCTTATATGTCCGAGCAAGTACCAGACGTGCCTAAGACAAAGCTCCAGAACCATTGTCGACGGAATTTTCACAACTTTGAAGCTCGTGGCACGTGGACTGAAGAGGCAGATCAAGATTTGAGAGATGCGTATGAGAGAAATCCAGGAAAGTGGAAGCAGATTGGTGCAGAGCTAAATCGGTTCTCGGAAGATTGCCGCGATCGATGGAGGAATTACCTTATCTGTGGAGACAAACAGAAAAAGGCTACGTGGGACAAGGAGGAGGAAGAGCAGCTGAGAGACGTTGTGGAGGAACTCCTTGCGCTCATTCGCGAGGGCGAGAATCGAGAGCCCGACGACTTCAAAGAAGATGACTACAACAAGCTGGACTGGGTAAGAGTAAGTGCCATGATGGGACACACCAGAAGTCGTCTCCAATGCAGCACGAAATGGAAGAAGATCCAGGAACGTGAAGATGCAGGTATCGAGGATCCAGTCGCTTTCCGGCCCATCTCTAAGGCGCCCTGGCGTCTCGAAGATGCCGAAAAGAATGCCCGCAAGATGAAAGCTCGGGACAAACTCGATCTTCTCTATCAAATTCGTGAGACCAAAGCTGGTAGTGAAGGCAAAATCCCTTGGTATCAAATTCAACAGGAACTTGGTCTGAAACATAGGAAGATGGCGTTGCGAGTTTGCTACAGGAACCTGAAGGAGCATGTTCCTGACAGCGATGATATGAAGCTACAGGATGTTGTGTCAACTCTTATTGATCTGTATGAAGCAGCTGCTCCAGCAGAACCTCCAGGATTCAGGAGGTTCTTCTCACCTGCCCGGTACAACAAGTCTGAAAAGCGGAAGAGTTCTTCAAGGAGTGTCTCGCAAGACAATGATGGAAACGATGAGAACGACAGTGACGATGGTCCAAGCAAGGTCAAGAAGAGGAGAACCTCGAACGCAAAGTCGGGTAGAGACAACGGTGAAGGACCCAGTACTCAGCAACCACGTCTCCATTTAGGCAAAGGACGCAAGGCTGCTATGCTTTCCGAAATGGATCACGACAATGACGGAACTCCACCAAAGAAGTCATCCAAGAAGCTCCGATCGCGCATGAAAAGATCAGGCCAGAAGGAGAGTCAAGAGACTGCTGCGAGTCAAGCTGAGTCTGCCGATGATCTTGGTGCCGCATTTGAAGCTGTCAAGAGTAGCCAGGCCAAGTCTCCTCGTGTTGCCAAGAAACCTCTGATGGCTGCCAGAACGTCCAGGAGTTCGAAGCGCCTGAGTGCTTATCGGGCCTACGAAAGTGATACTGACGAGGAGCCAGTCCCTGCCGAGGAACCGACTCCCAAGCCGGCTGCGAGAAGTAGGCGTGAGGAGCAAGCTGATGAAGATGCTCAATCAGACGAAGAAAGTCCGGAAGCCAATGAAAAACAACCCTCTCTAGACTTGCCTCGACTTCGACAAGAAGTCCCCGAGTCCGACATCAACATGGGCGATGCACCACCCCCCGTCAATGGCTATTCTGGCTCCGAATACGACGAAGAAGACGAGGACTTACCTTCCAATACCCACGACCAAGAGAGCATCGACCTGGACGCTGAACTTCACATCGAAACCAGCAACGGTCTCCCCAATGGCATGGAGAACGACAGCGCCGACGACGAGAGTGATGATTACCATCGAACCCGTGTCCGATCTGAGAGTATCGACCTTGACAACACGCCGCGCGCAGGACTCTTGAACGGCTTCAACGACGAGGACTCGGATGACGAGAGCGCTGTTGGTCTAGGCCCTTCCGGCGGAAATGGGAACCGTATCTTGCGCAGCCCGTCGGCGGAGTCAGATGGTGTCAGTTCTGACGCTTCGAGTATCCCATTTGCCATGCCAAATTCACGTCGTCGTTGAACAAACGCTTCCATCCAATTATGATTGTGGTGGATTTACTTCGCTTTCTCTACATAGCTTCACATATGGGAGTGCTGCTGTCTATTGGTGGGCAGTTTTCTGGGCTTAGCTGGGGGAGGCATGGCGTTGGCAGGCGTCCTTGAAGGGGTTTCGGTTGGCGGCGCCTGGTGGCTCGGAGGCATACATGTCTGAGGAATACCTTAATATGATGAGAATGGACAGAGAGTCCTGTGGATCTCTGTGTCGTTACGCTTTATGAACACTCAAATATGGCAGAGGCTTGGTACGCACGCATGTGAGGTCACCGATTATTTGTACATGTAGCAACGAGACAATTGGAAGCCTCATTGGCGAAAATCAGCTCAGTATGGCCCGAATAAAAAGTGACACTCGAGTTCTGATGATTAGAACTTGCTCCTTCCCAGATCAAAAGGATCTTCGCAGGCATCCCAGTAAGGAAAGGACAAGGTTCTGTCTCGCCAGACTGACTAGGCTTAGCCCCGAGTATCTAATCTCCTCTCTCTCGGGAGTTTCATCCCCCCACGTCTTCTTCCCAACTCTCACCTGGACAAGAGATGACCAACAGTGCAAACCCCAAACCAGATCCGAACATCAGCCACGCCATGCTCACAATGGAGCCAAACAGCAGAGCACCACCCTCATGTACCAAGATACGAATCCTACTCTCGCAACCAACAACGCTTCAATCTAGCCCTGCATTCGATACGCAATCCACTCATGTCTCTCAGGCAGGTTGGTCCAGTACTCCAGCTGATTGGGACCGCTGGACTGAGTGTTGAGATTTGATGATGTGAGCAATCCATTGCTGAGCGCTTGTCAGCCAACCATTGTGGTATTGTCATGGGCCCAGCTTACTGACCTGGTATCTTGGGAGCGCCCACGGGGCCTGACTTCATGAGGACCATCACTACTAACATCACTGGTAGTCTCACTGGGGCCAGATCGCTCAAAGTGATTCGATAGCCGTGCTGGTTCTGGAGGACTGTACGGCGGGGTAACGAGATCGTGGGTTGTTGAGTGAGGCATTATGTGAGGAGATATCTGAAGTTGTAAGCATTGGAATCTAAGGTGTGGCTTGAGACTTGGACTACTAACCAGTACGATTCAGATTACGAAAGGTTTCTTTTTATCCAATTCTGAATATGTCGAGTCTGAGATGTCCTTCATATCTTCAACAACGATTGAACAGTCCACTGCCTTTTATCAATGCCGGAATTCCAACTGTGCGACTTCATCGGGATCGATAGTCCAAGTCAATCCCTTGGTCGTCTTTCAAATGTGCTGTCAACTTTCACAATTACTCCACAGGACCAAAATATGTATGCCGAGAAGGTCACCTTCATTCGAATTGCGAAGCGGTCGTCATGACGTCCCAACCCGAACATGCCGATGTCCACAATGCCGGATCCGGGAAAAAAGACTGGTTGAAATATAGCTATCATCGGCAACGAACCTTGTATACGAATTCCTCGAACGCCTTCTCCGAAACCCCAGATTCACAGTACTGAAGCCCTTCGATCAGAGTGGGACGTTTTCAAGCTTTATCACCCCACTCTATTGTCTTAATCTAGACAGAATCAGACCACGAGATCCTAGTGTTTTTATTCCAGGTAGTACGGCCAGTTGCGGTGTGATGGCACCTGTACTACTGTCCCCGCATGGAATTGCTCCAGAGCACGCCCTGAGTGTACAGCAGAACACCGACTGACAAAATTGAGCCGAAATATACAAGGAAACCCCGCGTAAATAGGCAAGCTGCATGATCCAGCGTTCTGGCATCGACTTTGAAATTATTTCGAACGGCCTAGATTTGCTTGCTCGCGACAGGAGATTTACTCGCAAGCCATCACTCCGCACCAAAATCTCTGCATGACAGCCTCGCCTGAACCTGCCTGTCACCATGCTCGCTTACCGGACTTTCATCAAATCAAACATACGTTTGAGGTTATGCATGTATTTCGAGGCGGGGATGTCCATGCCCCTGGCGAGGCTGATGTTGGGCACTAAATTGATGTCGGAACCAACCTTACCACCAACTTTCCATGTGTCGCTGCCCAACCTTGAGGTATATTGGACAGAGTAATTCGTGCTTGGCTTTCTACTGGCCTGTATCCATCGATGTGGAGCTTTCTAGTCATGCGAAGCCAACAATGCACACAGTAATTGGTCGGTCACAAGACTTCTGCTCGGTACCTATCCGACAAATAACACAAGACTAGTTGGTACGCTCAAACCGGGACGATTTGAAAAGACTTTGCACAATCACTCGAAAAAAAAAGTCGAGAGTGATATCCTGATCACTGTTTCATGGTAACGCAAGAAGAATTCGGTTTGGGACTTTGAAAGTGGTATGATTGCGCCCTTCCCTAACTAAAAAACAGGTACAACGAATGTTTTCCCAAAGTCCCAGTCGCTATACAAACGAATAACACCATCGCTCATGCTAGCCATGTACCGTTTACCATGGCTATCTAGAATTTGGCTGATGTTACAAACAGGATTGAAGTACAGTTCAGACAGATTCAACGAAGCGAAAGAACCACCCTGAGAAAAGGAAAAAGATAGTTGCACATCATTAGTCGTCACAGGTCACGCTCAATCTCCTTCAGATTGCGTCTTCTTTCGTACCTTGCTGGCGTCCTCCTCGTCTCCTGTGGTGCTGCTCGTTCTGGGCTTGTTTTGTGCATCGATCTGTCGATGTGCCGGCCCGGATCTGCCAGTGGTATCCGGGGTGTACTGTTGGATAAATTGGCTGGTATTTGCAATCTTTGCTTTTGGTGCATGTGAAATCTCTTCCCTATGCTCGGTCTCTTGAATGATTCCACTTGTCATAGAGTCCAATGTCGGAATCGCTTTTCCCGAGCACTTATTCCGTTGAAGCCAGTCCTCGGTTTCGGAAAGTTTTTCTCGACCGTTGAAATGAGGATGCAGTATGCCGAGGTTTTCTTCATTGGGGTCCATCAAAGGTCCTTCCGCTCGGGATCTTTGAATCAGTAGATCTGGAGAGGTTCCGAAGATGTTCCAATCTCCATCTTGGACGCAGGATCGAGGGATGCTTTCTATCCCGCCTCGTGGTGCAGTATACGAGTAGACTGCGTACGGATCCCGAGCATCTCGCCCGTCAAAACCGCGCCTCTGTAGACTAGGCGGAGGACTGACTGACTGACCGGAGCTGGGGGAAAGTCTATCAGAAGTGTGTCTGGACTTGAACTTGGACGCACTCACCTGCTGGTATCCGACGAGAGAGAACCAACAATACAGTTGCCCGACGATGTCTCATTCGTTGTCACATACACAGAATTATCGCTATCGTCAAGTATGAAGTCATCATCTGACGAGAACATGTCTTCTTCTTGCTGTCGAGGCCCCCGACAACCAAAGTTGACCGTTGTCTCAGTACCCAGGAACCAACCGCGCTGGTCGGGTCCAGTCGAGGGCATAGCCTTGTGAAGGCCGGAGAAATCTAGGCGGCAGCTTGACACGGGCGAATGTCAGGCAAGCTTCGAGATTGACATGCCAGTTTCCTAAACTGAGAGAAAATGTAGGATGGAGAGCTGGAAGCAAGATTTCAAAGGAGCTTGAGGAAGGTATAAGTCAAGAAGTATGAGTTGGGCAGTGCTAACTTCAAGGTGCCCGATTTAGGAGAACAAGGACTCATCGAGCAGGGTTATATCATGTTGAGTATGAGGCGGGCGGTTCATTAAGGTGGTCATTTATCCATTTACTTTATACTGATGTCACGTGCGAGTCACAGGGCCACTCAATCTTTGAGGCGCACGAGCTCGGTGAACCCATCTGGCTACGATCTCCCATCATCATGGTAGCTGGGCGCAAAGCTTCCTTTACGAGCCAGGAAGCCCTGTTCGACTCCATTGGCACATACGTGGTACGCTGTGGTTGAGCTTCATGAGCCTGTACCAGCCTGGGCTCGAAGTTCCCGCTCACGACGACGCCCTCCATCAACAAGCAGTGGACAAAGATACCTGGCGCTCATCCACTCACACGCTCTCCAATTTTCAGCTATCCGGTACGTCCCAGTACATCCGAGCAAAAGGAAAGAACGCATATTCGAACAAGACTCTCCAGGTCCACAAGTGGCGAGAAATGGAGCCAAGGGGTTATCCAAATTTATCTGGGGGATGCGACTTGCATATATACCACGATCGCCTCGGTAGCCTAATCACTCCATGAGCTCGCATGACCTATCATTGCTGGGAAGGCGGTCTCGGGCTAATAAAAATGCCCTTAAAGTCTGCCTCGTCTGCCTCGTGTGCTCTCGAGGCTGACTGAGTTTCGGTGAGCTAGTTGGGAGACCCTCTAGATGGCAGCCTCATGTTATCGTTTGGTTGTTTTGTTCCAATGTGATATTGGCGATGGTCCGCATTCTTGGACGCCTCGTAGGCAGCAGAGAGCTGGATGCAAGAGGGAGATCCTGTCATTCTGCAAGCCTTGCATTTTCCTTTGAGACGATCTTTGAGCTGTGGACTGAAGAAACGCCCTGCCTGAATTGATGGTCATGGACTTGACCTCGGGACACGTCGATGGAATTGAGTTGCATGTGTTGTCTTACGGAATGCGGGATGAGTTGCCGTCTTGTACAGTAAGTGTGGGGTTCTTTCTATTTATGAGTTTTGTGGCTTGCTTGGCTGAAAGCAGGTGTCACGTTTCCAGACTTTCCATGATCTGCTTCTGAATACCTTCGATTCCAGAAATTTCAAAAATGGCTTGAGAGATCGATGTGTTTTGTAGCGCGACTTCTAATTCCATATTTGGTTTGAAGGAGAGGTGCTGGTGGTGTTGATGTCTTGGTAATGCGGGGTCTGAGATGGGGGCGGAACGGTTGATTTCGGGCTGCAGTTTTAGCGACCTAGCCGCTAAAGAGAGAAAGCAGTAAAGGACCCAAGTCAGAGATGCTGTCTTATACATATATATTATGGCCGCTATACTAATAATGTTTGTTGAAATCATAGCTATTCGGCACATAATTGTATTATGCGGTTTCTGGAGTGGGTGTCACAAGCGAGCATCGACAATTTAATCCCCGATCTCATATATGATGCCAAAAGACCAAGGTAACCTTCTAAACTTGAGCTAATGGATATCAGAACCGTCAAGAGGAGAACAATTGAATTTAATTAGAATGAGACATAGAAAACGCTAAAAGTGGAGGTTGAGTCAGTTCTTGCAAAGAGTATCGAGGGCTCTGGCTTAAACTTCTTGACTACCTGAATTTGGGCTTGGGAAGGTGCAAATGCCGTGTCAATTTATAATTCTTATTTCAGATTCAAGATCAGATTGATTATGCAGAAATAAATGTTGAGAATAGGATCTCAGGACTCTGTCATACGTACATGGAACAGGCCTCTGTGTGGCGAAGTAAATAGAGGGGTGATTTGGCTCGGTTAGGCGACAGGCCACCCCGCTCAACAGGGGCTGAGCTTGGATACCAGCCACCACTATCTATCGATGACTCGAAGCAAGGCAGCCATCGAGGCTGCTTTCAGTCTTAAATGTTGACTTTTTGAACCTTTCACCCATCTCCTAAGTATAACATTGATACCTTGCATTTCTTTAAGCGTCTGTACAATACCAAATTACCAACAAACTTCTCATCGTACAATTCGCGACCTCTCCATTTCAGCCCGGAAACGAAATCGAAAATGGGCTCCGATACAAAGGCTACGCATCCAAACACTCTCAATCCCTCACTAAAAAAGATCCCATCTTCCAAACTCCCTCCAACAGCACTAATCTGGCCACAACCAGAAAAAGACCTCACCCACTCCTCAGACACCGTCCACGTCTCCCCCGTACCCTACAATCAAAACATCCGCAGCTTCTACGTCAAAGCCGCAAAAAAGGGCGGCACGTCCCTCGTCCCTCCACCGCTCATCTCAGCTTCCGAATTCGTGCCCCCGTCTCTCATCGAGCACCTCATGAGGAAGAAGCGGGGTAGTGCCCTAGGCGAGAAATTCGTGCCTGGCGCTGAAATCACGAATATGGAGGGTCTCATGCACACATTCGTCGTGCCTGTTGTGCCGAGATGCGAGACTTCAGGCGATTACTGCTATTCGTTTGGTCATAACGTTACGCCTCCTATCGTTGCGCAGGTGGATGGGGAGAAGGTGTTGATGACGAGGTCGGTGGTTATGAGTGCTACTATTCATTTGGACTTCGAGATGGCGAGTGTGATGATGGAGTTGTGTAGATTGAAGGGGTGGGAGGTGGTGGGGAGGGACTTGTTGGGTCGAGATGGAGAGGGGGAAGGGGAGGAGGAGTGGAAGGTTCTGAGTAAGGAGGATAAGCAAGATCCGGAATTGAGGGATATCTATGATGAGGGGCTGAGAAAACATATGGTGTTTCATTTGACGAGGGAGAGAAGGCTCCCTGCTGTGGGGGACAAGAGGAATACGGTTATGAGTCTTGAGAAAGCACTAGCTTTTCTCTCCGACCTTATCGCAGATTCAGACTCAAGTTCAAGTTCAAATTCCGGTACTAGCTCTATTCAAGCGAAAGTCGTCAACCAATTCGTCAAAATCTACTCGAGAACACTATCCCTCGAAATCCTCTTCGCCTCGGCATTCCACCAGGTCCGCAACGAGTTCTCCGCGCTAGAAGCGCTTTGTCCGCAAGGATACGTCTATACCTATGATCCGGCTAGCATCTTCGCTGGAGTCGTTGGCGCGGAATTGTTGAATCGAGTTTGGATCCTTGCTTTGAAGTACCTAGCGGAGAACAATCGACTCGCCAATCTTCGGATTGTAGGCTTCAACAATTACGCCGATCGACCTGCTCTGGGACTCGTGAAAGCTGCATTGAAGAGCCAAGAGCACGTGGTTGTTGTGAGTAAGGGGGAGCTTTTCCAAGGTGAAGAGGGAAGGTTTGAGAAAGGGGTTTGGAAGGACTGGTTGAAGACTGGTGGTGATGGGGGCAAGTATGATATTGGGAGGTGGGAAGAGGTGAATGGGGCGATGCTGGTGGTGCATAATAATAGTGATGGGTTTGGGCAGAATGTGGAGACGGAGGGGATGGGTGGGAGTTTGGATGGGGCGATTGGGGCGAGTTCTAGTGCGGCAGGGAGTTTAGTCAGGACAAGGGAAGATTTATTGGATTGGGTTGTATGAGAAAATTGAAGGGAAGGGGCTGATGGGCAAACGTTTAATTGGTGGAATGGACCCGGCTTAAATGCTTCGTTTCTCTGCCTCACCGAGTGGGTAGGTTTTCGATACTTATGAAGCCCTTGAAATGAGAGGCTATGGCTCTGATATTGCCGATCAGCTTGGGGCCAATGGATGAGCTACATTCAAAAGAGTAAGAAAATCCTTCGTCCTGCAGAGACAGATTAGAGTCAATATCCTACTACCTCCCGTCCGGTGAAGTTGACATGTAGATTCCAAGCTGGTGGTAGTCATGAGAAAAGAGCTGTATGAAAGAAAATGAAACTCCTTTCTATTCTATTGTTTAGGTCTCCACCTTTCCACTATTTTTAGCCCCCCAATTCTTCTGTTGACCGAGATATTGCAGTCGATATTGATAATAAGGCCTCAAGTCAGGCGATTGGTCAGTATCGATGAGACTACTCCAGTATCAGATACTTCGACGAGAAAAACGTACCACTTATAGAACTTGGCAAAACCCACCATTTATTTTTCAAGCTCAAAAGTAGAAGCAGTATGTCGAGTCCTGTGTAAATAAACTCGAAAAGGAGGAACACACTTAGCCGAGATCTCTGCCGAGCCGTCAGAGCCCGACTCCATATGCCGTGCCGACTCATCAGACTTCAGCCGATAGCTCCCAAAGCTCTTAGAGCTCCCAACCTTCCATCTTCAACCCTCTCTTCCACCAATACAGCCTCGGGATATATACACAATGGGCGTCATTCGCACTCTCCTAAACACAGCTGTCCTGGGCGGCGCTGGCAGTGCCGGCGCATTCGCATTCGTAAGTCAATTGCTTCTAGCAACCTCGATCACTCATCGTCCCCCACCTTCAGCACAGCTCGAGCTTCACTTGTGTATTACAGCTGCCGGCCTGCCCTCCACACCTCGCCCAGTGCCAAATCTGTATGCTAATGAATCTATGTAGTGGACGCGCAATTCGAAATTCATTCCCATCACTCCCAATGATCCTATCTTTTCCTCCGCAGCATACAAGACCAATAACCCAAACCTCAACCCTGCGACGCAGGACCTGTGTGTTCGCAGAATACCCCTAAGCAAAATTAAGCCGCAGCTGTTGGAGAAGGAAGGGAAGCTTGTGGAGGCGTTCTGTGCGGGCGTTTGGGGTGGTTATGGTACGTTGTGGTTTCCCCAATGGCTTGAAGGCAGGAGGCAGGAGACAAGAGTTCCGATATTGCAGTGGGTTGGAAAAGCAATAGAAAACTTGGTCCATATGCACAAGAGCCAGAAAGAAGATGGGGGACGAAATAGAATAACTGCATTTACTGACGCAAATGCCCACAGGATACGCCTACCAGCGCCGCTTCCTCGAAAAGAAGTACCGCAACTCCACAACCACCGCCCACCAACTATGGGACACCTCATCGCTCCTCTCCTCAACATACGAGCCCGGCACAGAAATAACAGATCATTTTGTAGTGGTATCCAAAACACCCTCGGCGATTGTAGTTCGGTGCGGCGACTCGCCTTTGAAAACAGGAGTCAGAGACTCTGACGGGTTGTTTGAGATGGGGGTGGAAATCAAGAAGGACGAGGGTGTTGCGGAATTTAGACTCAAGAGTGTGTTTTATAAAGGGCTGGGGAAGGCGGATGCGGCGCCTATGCCTAGTCATATTGAGTTTGCGCATAGGTTGTATACGAAACTATGGATGGAGACGGCCGTCGGCAATGTGGTGCTGTAGAGCGTCGAAAGAATACAATGTTGCATGCGGGGACTGTACAAAGGAGGGGTGGAATCGGGGAATTATACCGACTATTTATCTCATATCAAGATACCCTGGTGTATATTGAACGAATATCCGAATGCTAATACTCGGCTCAGGGGTGTCAACAAACACTTGTACCTTTGTACTGATAAGTCACCAAAGTTCAAGCAACCACCGTGTGAGATCAAATTGGGTCATAAGTCATCAATTGATTCATCGCGATCTATCTATCGCTTTCTACGTATGTATCTAGGTATGTCGTCGGTCGGCCAAACGACTAGCTGTGGTAATCAAAACGCTGGCTTCCACAGAAGCATGATATCATCCTTCAACAAACAATTCAAAATGAATAGAACGAAAGTAGAAACGCTTAAATGAAAATTTGAACGCCCGATCCAAATCAGCGCACAGTCTGATGATGACCCTCACTGCTTAACGAGCAGCTCCGATGGCACCCGTGACATGGTGGTCTCGCCCTCGCCCTTCCCGCCTGCCGTGGTGATGATGGTGAATGTGGACTTCGCGAGGACTTTGATCATGCTCGCCGTGTACGACGGAGCTGAGTAGGTATTGTAGATCGCGGGACCAGAGGGTCGAGCCACGAGGGATGCCGTGTGGTCTGGTGTTATTATTGTTGTTGGAACTGCTGCTTGCTTCGGCTGGTTGAGGTGATGGAGAGGCGTAACGGGAGTCGTCGTTGACTATCGTTGGACTGTGTGTAGTGTTAGATGATGTCCCTTTTCTTGCATCGAGGATGTGATCATAGATGAGGTATGACTTACGCAGTACTCAACGACCTATTGATCCTGCCCTTCTCCTGCCTTCCCTCCCCATCATCGTCTGTATCATCACCCACAGCACTCTCTTCATCCTGGCTCTGCCTCCTCTCCTTCCCTCCTTCCTCCCTCTTGCCTGTCCACTTCCCCCAAACACTCTTCCAAATCGACCGAAAGACGAATCCCAATGCCGCGAACACCAACACCGGTGTTCCCAGCGCCACAGCCCAAGAAGGCGTCTCAACATCGCCTAGCACGATCCAGAATTGAACCATGACGCCGAGAATCGCGATGTTGGAGCCGACTTGAAGGACAGACCAGAAGCCCCAGTACAGCTGCATCAGGTCTTCACCGTCACAGAACTCGATGTTGAATAGTGCGAAGCATTCGAAGACTGTGGCTGCTGCTGAGAGGATGAGGCACAGCGAGGCGATGGAGAGCATTTTGACGCGGAGGCGTCGATTCTTGAGTTTGTGGCGAGTGGAATTGACGATACGGGGTGGGAGGGATTTGTCTTGCTCGGTAAGAGCGATTGATCTTGATGTGTTGTCAGTATTGAGGTGATATATGGGTGTCGAGATCATAGAATGTGAAGAATGATGTATCCTTACTTGTGATGTTGAAGTGAACTGATGCACATCATAATTAGAACCTGGGAAATGTTAATATGGTTCATCAAGAAGGTTACTTGGAAGATGAGGATGAACGTACGAAGATGAATAGAAGCCAGAAAATACCATTTGCTTCAGGTAAGGTGAGATGTTGGAAGAATCTGGCATAGTGGACACATCGTTCTGGGTCGATCTCGGAGAACTTGCCCGTCATGGTGGATAGAATGAGACCTCCGTGATGAGGTTTATGATATGAAGTTTATGAAATAGATCTTTTTGTTGTTCTGCTTTGACTCGACTTCGGTGAGTTTACTTTGTCGGTAGGGTGGAGTTATATCAAATGGTGCCAGCACGACGCTAGATAATAAAAGTCTGGGGGATGTGGGAAACATGTAGAAACTCCGACTGACTGCAGTTGCCCAGGCCTGTGATTCATGAAAATAGAGGAAAATTTAGTTACACCACATGTAACTTGGTACAGGCAGCTGTTGAAAGGAAAGTCGCTGCTTCACACTCACCTCACACGCAGCCAGGATCATCGGGACTTAGATGATGGCGCTCAGAAGTGCCGCGACGATCTCTCCCTATTGAGCTTATCCTGACGCGCAAATGGCCGGTGCACTTGCACCAGAATGCTCTTGACTCGAAAGTGTAAGGTGTCTGCTTGGGCAATTGTCTTGGAAAGTGTACATGGTGGAGCACGATCTTGAGAGGACGTTGTAGCCAAGAGGATCGACTACAGGGCCAAGTCGCCAAGGGAGGCTGAAGTTCTGTGGCCCGCCGTGTTATCGAGATTGCCCAGAAAAGGCAAATCAAGGATCAAAAGGGAAAGCCGTCTTCGGGATGTGGCATTGCTTAATTGCGTCGTAATGGCTGAACTGGGTGGGTAAAATGACGACCGTCGTGGGGTGTACGGGTGAAGTCGAAACAAAGTTGCAAGGCGGTACTTTGGAGCTATTGGCGGACTGTTGACGGACCGGTATTGCAAGATGCCGCATCGGCAGTGGCATTAGTACCGATGTACTACCAGAGATAAGAGAAGGTTCACGGGATCCGTGTCATCTGGGTATAATCCGAGCTGCATTTCGCCTGCTCTCACGATGTTGAGTCCCGCGTTGTAAACA
This sequence comes from Cadophora luteo-olivacea, assembly GCA_026120085.1. Lineage (NCBI taxonomy): Eukaryota > Fungi > Ascomycota > Leotiomycetes > Helotiales > Ploettnerulaceae > Cadophora > Cadophora luteo-olivacea. The sequence goes on from JALRMC010000006.1 coordinate 758,819, forward strand.
TGTGACGGTCTTTCCGGAGTTCCACACTTGGGCACGAAAAAGCAGAAACATCGAAGTGCGCTGTTGGCCAGTGCAGCGCTTCTCGAACATGCCCTCGACTCAACGTTTTCGTCCAAAATGAGCGTTGTCGAGCTATCATTAGGTGCCCGTGCAAGCTCCATCCTCGGAAGGTTTGTTGTCGCCAAGCGAGTAGAGACGTCTGGTTAAAGGTTGTTTTTCTCGACCTCCAACCAGCCAGCGCCAGCTTCCATAATCCATGCGTCTATCATTCTTTGGCTTCGCTTCCGGCTTCCTGCAGTCTCCGCCGCTGTCGCCTACATCCCTACCCGTACAGGTATCGTGCAGTCGTGATACGACAACGGTGACTTGCATTGCAATCACGTGCTTGAAAGTTCAGACTTTTGAAGCATGTTGCAAAGTGACGACATGAAGAATGGAGACAGTCCCACTCAGAGATAGAGATAACACCCCACGATTTGTGATCGTTCCGTACTCTAGACATGACTGACTCTGGTCTCGTCCCTTTGTTTGAGCTAGCCCCCACTGTTATCTGAAGTGCCTTGGCTTTGCAGATCGCTTCGCCAAGTTCGATGATAAGTTTCGCCAGCTAGATGAATCTATGTCAACCAAAGCACCTTTATCGGTCTACGTGTTCCAAACGCCGCCCTCAACAATTTGGTGAGCAAGTTTCTGTTCTGGAATTCCTCCCTTCGAAGCTTTGAAACCCGTCAGAAATTAACCGGCTTGAGGTTGGGGCCCCGCGCAATTTGACACTCAATTGACACTTGACGAAGCCGCGCGAGCTATCAATTGTTAAAGTGCGATGCTTCTAGTGAAACTCCGCGACCATATTCTCCGTACTCTCTAGAGCAGCTTCGCTTGCGATTATTGGCTCTTGCACCAGCATCTCGATTCGACCGGCTTTCACTCGTCCGTCGGTGCCCAATTGTCCATTTGTTGACAAGAACCCCGCTTACGGATCATCCCCCGCTGCTTCGTACGCAGTGACCCACAGATATTTAAGCTCCCTTCGAACAAACAACCTAGCGGATGCCTCGAGCATACTTGGCGAGACATACGGCGGCCTCGGTGGCTCGTCGGACAGAAGACCGCAGCTCAAGACAATCTCAAAGTGCAATCGATAATTGAAAATAGGATACAGCAGGATCGGCAAAGTCCTGGGCCCATCCAGTCGATGCAGTCTACAGCCACTGCAGTCATCAAAGTTGGTCCTTGGTGGAATAAGAAATGCCGTTTCTTGGAAGGCGACGCGCCAACGCGGGAGGAAGTCTTGAAATAAGAACCCTCAAAGACTTCTTTTGGCTGAACACAGAGACGGAGAACCCCTCTGGGCACAATGTCGATTAGACTCCTGGCCAATGAAGAATGATATATTCCATGATTTAATCAAATCATAATATGGAACGGATATTGATGATTTGCTGCCCAGATGCACGATTGACGCAACCGTGAGTCTTTGATCCCAAACCGCAGTCGGGGATTTCTGCCCAACTAGGAACTTCAGAGACATAAAGGTCTGGATGGGGAAACAAGTGGAGCCTCTCGAATGAACTGAAATCTGGGCGCAATGCCATGCAAATGACAAGATCTGTACTGGCTTCATCAAGAACAACAGATTGCGCCATTCCAGCCTTGTTAAAGGGGGCGAAGAAGAAACCAGAGTCTCTGCTACAAGGCGTCTAAAGCTTACATCATTGCTTGAAAATTATGCCGCGCTGAATATTGTAGATCTCATGATCTTCAAGGATAAAATCACAGGCAAAAAAATATTAAACTGGGTGACACGCCCAGAAGAGGGAATATTACATGTGAAACCAATGTCGCCACGCAGAACGAAGACAGGTGATGAAGATAAAACGTACCACTTTCCTCGTGACTCTGAAAGGCCCTTTTCAGTAGCATGTAATTTGCTCATGAGTTGGATGTTGGGTGTACATAACCTTCTTGGCAGTCTGGGAAGGATTTGTATTCCGTGACGCAGAAATCTTGGCAATGAGATTGTCTCCAGCGATACCTTCATACCTAGGCAACTAGAGATGGCAAGATACACAGGCCATGCCGTGGTTGCTTGGCCGTGACGAGAGGTTGAGATAGAGGTTGGTTACATGTTAGGGTCTGGAGATCTATATCAACTCTGGTGAGGTATCGAGACGAGGGGCTCTTCAACTACCCATCTCGATTCTATGAACAAATTGCTCAATCGCATCAGCCGAATACACAACCTGCTTACCGACTGTCTTCTTGGTTCTGTCATGGCGTCCGAAACATCCCAGTTCCTCCCTCTCTTACCTATTGATGATGCCTCATGCTCATGCGTACGATGCCTGCCTTCCATTTAAGCATGTCAGACTCTTTTTAGACTAATTCCTTCCTGCTCATAGGTTGTCACTGCCAAGTCTACCTCGAGCACCAACACTCCTAGCACAAATGGAATGACAGATGCAAATGGTGCGATATCGCTTCGTGATCGATGACGACGGTGTAGCATAGCTAATATGGATCAGTGGACAAGAATTTCCAAATGGAGATTGAGATCAAGCGATTACAAGAAGAGATAAAGGGGCTTAAACGAAATTTGCAGAGTCCTGCTTGAGGGTCTGAGCGGATTTAGTAACGTGTCCAAGCTACCTCTCAGGGTTGGCAGCATTGATTCGGGGCTTGGGTTTTTGGCTGGCTGATAGGGACTTTTCTTTGCATCGTTATCAAAATGCTCAGAGCGCGAGAGTAAATATCATCCTCAAGCTCTCACGGCCAACAAAGTATCCCTGCTAAGTTCTTCTGATTGTTTATTTGCTCTACCAGCGTAAGTCTGATACATGTCTCATTAAAATGCATCAGTCCTGATCCTCTGTTCATGCCACGGCGTTCAGAATCATGGCGTCGACTAAAATACCCCTGCGATGTATGAGGTGGGTTGCAAAATAGATCAAGTTAATAGGTATGATATCACTGCTGCATCGCAGTCACCAGTCGGCTCCATCACGATCAGCCTTGTTATGGCCAGCAAGCTTCTCGTGGCATTTGTTACAATATCAAAGACCTTGTTAACATGGCAACAAATCATAATTAAGCAATGGTCTTGCTACATTTATGACTGCTACATTTGATGCTGTTCATAAACGTGTTGAGATGTTGTTCATAGACGCGGCTTGTTTATTCATACTGGCCAAAAGAAGTGCAAGGTCTCTACCCGCCATTGCGAACCTCACAGGAGGGTAACTCTTTGCGAATTCTTCAAGCAGATCTGGTCTTGGCTCAAGCCCACCCAATCCCACAAAGACCTTTCGACCGTCAACACTGGCTCTTTCTGCAGCTGTTGCGATCTTTGCGACCGTAGACTTAAACAGTGATGTATCGTATTGTCCTGGAATGCCGAGCCTGAAGTCTACGTTAGCTTACAAATCTACACAGAGTTTCGTTGCGATGAATAAAGGGGGCACGGTACTCACTCCATTGATAGATCTGCGCATCCAATCAGAAGTGCGTCGATCCCAGGGACTGCTGCGATAGCTCTGCAAGCTGTGTCAGCGAGGTCCGGAAGAGAGACGTTCGCATTTGTTGTGTCTGTTAAGCGAGCCAGAAAGAGGTTGCTTACTCTACATTCTCAACACCCTCTTTTGTCTCGATCATGGGCATTATCATTACCTCATCATTCACAACCTCAGCGATAGCGCTGTATGATAGCGAGGTTGTGTATTGTGTCATGGCCGTAACCATTGTCACAGATCGGTGGCCCTGTTATCACGTCAATTGCTGCTCAGCCTATTATCTGTTCTCGCTGTCTGCACGCAGCCGTCCGAAACAACAAACATACCATAGGTGGAAACTTCGATGCATTGACACACATCTTTGCCTGCTCCACTGTGTTGACATGAGGCACAATAATTGCCTGGGCACCCGAGTCCAGGCATCGGGAAATCCATTCAGGCGCGCAAGTAGGCACTACAACCATCGGAGTGATTCTTGACTGATCATCAGCAATGCTCATCAGTTGGATTCGTTATGACAAGTACCCTACGTTCAGACAAGACACCGCGATGTCCTTCATCGTTTCGATACTCATCGCCATGTGCTCGAGGTTCATCAACACGGCAGAATACCCTGCGCGCTTGGCGACGAGGGGCATTTCTGTCGAAAACGCAACTCGAATCCCGAAGGAGTGTGCCAGCTTGTTCTCGAGCATTAAGTGCTTGACTAGATTTGGCCGGCATAGCTCGCGCGCCAGTGCGATCTGATCCGTTGTTGAGGAGAACATATTTCGAAAGAGAAGGAATGATGCAAATCTGGAATCTGAATGAACAGCTGGAAATAGCCTACGAGAAAAGATGTTATATGGGACCGCGCTGATGAGAATACTGATCAAGAGAGATGGAATGGTTGGTCACTTGGCCTGGCCACGTTTCGGGCACGTCGGCGCCGAAAAATGGGGGTCGGTCGGGTCGCCGTTATCATCGGGCTGATAATCCCACTTTGGCGACCCCTGAGTCCAAGATATCGCGATTTACATTCTCCACAGAGATAATGGCGGTACTTGCGCTGATACCAAGCAGCAATCTGTTACCAAGTGATTTCACATGCTTGGTATGTATATGTTGCTGTCTCCAGTTGCTCACTTGATTCTCTTGTCTTTACCGGCCTTTTGACCATTCTTTGCATTCCGGAAGCAAGCTGATTTCACTTTAGTTTACTGTCAAACTAAACACATACACGCAGCATGGACTTAGAAAAGAAGACTGGAGGGCTCAAGGCCGCTCCGTCGCCATCCGTGTCTGATATTGAAGTTGTCGAAGCAGCACCACAACAAGTTTCCCTAGGCAAGAAGATCCTATACCATCTTTGGGATGCGGATCAGCACTTGAAAAGTCCCGAGGTACATGTGGTCGTCGAAAAATCCATGCAGGTGACTGTTCTGACACCTACAACAGGAAAGAGCTTACGTACGAAAACTTGACTTTGGTATTTTAATATGTGCAACACTGGGATGGGTCAGTCAAAAGACATACTGCCAAAAAGAAGCACAGTTTCTGACAATAGCACAGTGGATGAAGTACATCGACCAGAGCAATCTGAGCAATGCATGTTAGTTTTCCCTTCAGGCGCAAGAAATGCTTGACTGAAACTTTACTAGATGTCAGCGGCATGAAGGAGGACTTGAACATTGAAGGAAATGAGTACACATACATGCTGAGTGAGTGAGCCAGTGTGTCCTCCATACAAAGCTTATCAATATAGTGTGCTATACAATTGCGTTCGCCATCATGCAGATTCCATCGAACATACTCGCTCTCAAGATTCGTCCACGTATCTGTATTGTCATCTGCGAACTTGGATGGACTGCTTTCACGTAGGCCATACTGCCCCTCACTTCTACATGTACAATGTTACTGATCAATCTCACCACAGTTTCGCTCAAGCAGCGGCTCAGAACTCCACACAAATGTATGCTTTTAGATTCATGATAGGGCTGTTCGAATCCGGCTTCTCTCCAATCATCATTTTCCTCCTTGGATGCTGGTACACCAAGACCGAACTTGCCAAGCGCGTCGCTATTTGGCACATCACAGGCTTCTTTGGGTCGGCCACGTCTGGCTTCTTACAAGCAGGCATCTACAAGTCCTTGGATGGTCGCCTTGGTCTAGCTGGGTGGAGATGGCTGTATATCGGTGAGTTTCCCCAATTATCTTTGATCAACGTGTTTCTGATAATGTAGTCTGTGGCTGTATGTCCCTACCAGTAGCGCTCTCGGTATGGTGGCTGCTTCCTGACTACCCGCACAACACGACGGCGTGGTATCTCACAGATGCGGACAAGAAAATGGCAATTGAGCGTGCTGCCAAACAGGGGAAAGCCGAAGTCACTGGAGTCCTAGATTTCAAGCTCGTCAAGAGGATGTTCGGAAACTGGAGATGGTGGGTCCTGGTACTGATGTATATCTTTGTAAGTTGACCCCATGATGCAGTCACCATGAGTATAACTGATGATTGCCAATCAGTACGGCAATTCGTGCCAAGCCAACAGTTACTTCGCGATCTACTTGAGTGAGATATGAGTCCTTTTATCAATATGCCTTACTGACATTAACGCCTCCTCAGAATCCGAAGGATACAGCGTGACACAGCGAAATGTGATCCCAGCATGTGCCAACTTGGTTTCCATGATTACCGACTTCGCGTGGGGGTTCATGTCAGATTTGACAGGGAATCGGCCAGCATGGATTGCAGGCCCATTGCTCTTCACTACAGTCATCGGCTCTTCCATATTGAGTGCCTGGCCCGAATCTGATGCCCCCAAAGTTGCTGCCTTCTTTCTCGTCGCGGGTGGTTATGTCACAGCAGTTACCTGGACTTGGGCGAACGAGATCAACAATGGAAATGCGCAAGAAAGAGCTCTGACCATTTCAAGTATGAACGGAATATTTTATGCGACAAGTAAGTCCACTAGTGGAACATAGAATCAGATGCATACAGGTGCTAACTTATGCTAGATTCCTTCCTTCCAATCCTCATCTTCCCCCAAACAATGGCTCCCAACTTCAGGCGAGGGTTTCCATCAATTTTGTCTTTTGCACTTATGGCCATAGTATTCGTCCGTAAGTGTCTATCAACGATATCCTATCCAAGAATACAGAAGATGACAGATAGAAAACAGTTCTGGCAGATTTTATGCACAAGCGCCAACGGAGGCAGGAAGCTCAAGCACATCTTGATCAACCACCATCCGAGAACATGGTCCTGAAGACAGACGATAAGCACCCAAATGACTTTGAGCCACAGTCAGCTAGCAATGGCCCCGAAGAAATCCAAAACTCTTGCGGCGTCAAGTAAGAATTTGACAGATTGCGAATGAAAAGGGTCATGGGGTAGTCTCAGTCAAATGGGGCAGGCAAGGAGAATCGAGTGTTTAACAAAAGAACAGATGGGCGAAACATGAATTTAATTAGAACATTGTGCACTTTTGGTTGTGGCGGCTCGGATTTTAGGTTATGTAGCGAGGCATGAATTTTGGGAACCAAATACTCCCTATTTCAGTGACAACATCATAAGCGCAGAGGCCGATTCTGTTCAAGAATATGCTTGATTCATTCCGGTTGAAGAGAATCTATTGGTGTCGTTCGCACGAGACTCGTCACCATCACATCTACCGCCCGAGCAGATGTTTGAGATCGGTGGTGGCGGTTTACTTGACATCAATCATACAGTCCGCTCCGGTCTCTTTACTCGCTTAAGAATTTGACTGGCCTTCCCTTCCGACCTGAATTTTCAATGGTTGACGGGGAAACCTCACCACTTTCTTATCTTATCTCGTATCTCTGGCGCTACAAGACTCACCGATAACATCTGTTCTAAGCGAGAACATCATAATTCCCGGTCAGCAGTACCGCCCCCCACCTTAGCCTAACATAACATAGCATTTGTCCATTTCTCCAACATCAAGAATTCCCCTCGCTCGTATCAGACTTCGCGGGATGGACGACGCCACAGATCGTTCACTTCACGATGAGTCCAATAATGAAATAGAGCCACCAGCGAAGCGGCCCAAAACTCAAGCGTGTTCAAGATGTAGGCGACGCAAGGTGCCAGACCCAGCCCACTATTGGGAGTCCTCCATCAGACTATGTATGGTATTGATCGTGGTATAGCAAAAATGCGACGGCCAAAGACCATGCAGCAACTGCTCAAGGGCTGGAGAACAATGCAACGAGCCTGCAGCGGCCCCCGCATTTCTTCCACATGCAACCTTTCCGCAACCGATGTGAGTTGACTTGACGATTTTGATACGTAGTATGTCTGTCCTCTAGCACAGGTATTCTAACAGTCCAATAGTCAGAACGCTCCGCCACAAATGCCACTTGCATGGCTTGGTAACATTGCAACGTTGGAGGAGCGACTATCTCGCCTCGAGCAATGCAGTATCCAGCCTAGTTCGCATGGGAGCGACGCTCTTTCACGAGAGCACGGTTTACAAACAATCGTAAACTGCCGCAAGGAGTTGTCTGTAGAACACAGATCGTCTCTTTCGACTCAAAATGGGCCCGAAGCTCTCTCTGGAAGTTCCCCCGCGATCGGTCTACTCGCTACTTTTGCTCGCTCGGAAGTTGAGAACCTCCACGAAAGCAGCATATCTACTTCACCTGTAAAATTGAAGGATGCAGAAGGAACTCTTGATCAGTCCGTAGAGGATTCTCTGTTCGAAACCTACCAACATAAGGTGCAATGTCGGTATCCATTTCTACATCTACCTAGTTTCCAAGATCGCTCTAAAAGGCACATTAACGTCTGGACGGGATTCTTTACGAACATGATATTTTCAATCGGCCTTCTCCTAGAGAGGAGCAATCGACTTGATCCTGCTCAATCTCATCAGGCTTTCTATAGGATTGCTGTCACGCGATACCTCTCTCACGTTTTCGCCGAACCTGATCGGCTTCTTCACATTCAGGCATACTTACTACTGGCAATGCATGCCATTTATTCTCCATCCACAGAACGTATCATATCCATAGCCTCAGCGACTATGAGATACTGTGTCATGGCTCAATTTCATCTGGTACGTTATTCTGGTAGTGTCTAATCTCCCCGAATCCAGTGTCTCGGGAGTACTTTGCTCTCAATCGTACTCCCGAGTCATGGTAGATGAACGATTGCTGACTTCCATATCATCATAGGCTGATGCAGAGCCAGAACCAACAGATGTCGCGGCCAAGGTTCAAATACAGATGCGGCGAAGGGTCTTCTGGTCAGCATACGCTCTCGACCGAGCTGTTGGTACGGCGTTGGACCTCCCCTTCTCTATTCCCGACTACCAGATCACCGTTGCATTGTTCGCGAACATCAATGACCATGAGCTTGAGAGTCTCGCCGAACATGCGGAGAGTTCTCAGGCTCGCTCTCACCTGACAAGCGTATCGTATGCGCTACATGTTGTATATTGCCGACAGATTCAGTCCGAGATCCTAAATATGACTCTGCATCGCGACTTCGCCAAACAATTCGACCGACTCTCTCACTGGCGACATGGCGTACTTGGAAAACTAGACCGCTGGAAGACTCTCTGTCATCGACATTCTGATCCACGTTCTACGACTTTCACTAGCAACGAATGGCTCAATATGATGTACAACTATAGCCTTGCCATGCTCTACCAACCTACCAGGTCGACTGTGACTGGGCCTGCTGGAGATTGGACTGTCAAGTCCTGCATTCAAGCATGCCTTATATTTCGAAAATTTCAGAGAGAAACACAAAGAATCGAATTGTGGCTCGGTCTCGTTGTTCAGTTCAAGTGCGGAGTTGCACTTCTCTATTGCTTCTTTGCTACTCCAACCCATTTGAGATCTGCAGCCTACGAGCTCCCAGAGGCTTCAGAGGCAGTTAGGGCATGTAGTATCATCCTCTCAATATTTGCGGAGAGCTGGCCACAAGCAAGATGTGCCCGAGATGCTTTTGATATTCTCGCTCGAGAAATTCCGCTCTTCGTGACTGCTTCAAGGCCGCAAGGCATCTATAGTCCAAAGAAGATGCGACAGGAGTCCTCGGAGGATTTGCTGGCCCTGTTAGTACAGCTGGAACCGATAATAGTGCATCGAAATACTCTAAAACTAGTCAAAGAGATGGCTACCGCAGAGTTCCCCCCACCTGCCTTGGACCGGGAAGATATTGTGGAAGGAGGGGCAGGTGCCGCCCAATGTCCTAGCGGAGACTCTCCCGTTCGGAACACAAGCATGAACGGGGACTTCTTCCAGCCAGTCACACCGTACTTTTTCCCGACAGACGTGTCCACACTTGATCCCGATGGTTTTGACTACATGCTTGGATTTCCAGGGGAGTTCGATCCTTCCATACCGTTCTAAAGCACACCTATCACCAGAAACAACAGCAATGCCTTGAATAGTACGAGTAATACAGATGTAGAGCTTGCACTTTGCATACTGTTATATTGCATTAACACGATATAACCTACGCCACATCGGTGATCGAGCGACCGGCAACAACATCGAAAAATGCATCCGCCAGATACCCGCCTCTAGATGTAGGCTTACCATACTTGTCTGTAGCCATACTGGCCGTAGCAGGCATGGCCACATCTCGCATATACCCAGCTATACCGTCCTTTTTGAACTTTTCAGCAAACTCTTTAGCATGCAAACTGAGTCCTTGTGTTGCCCAAATCGGCTGTACCTGCCACACGATACCATACTTTGCAATATCAGCTGGAAACGTCTCAACTTCCTCTGGAGAGTAGCCGCCTTTGGCGAAGTCGGCGGAACCCGTGTAGCCGAATGCGAACATTCGATCAGGATAGACGTTTCTCATTCCCGTGTGAAAGTCATGCATATCTTTTTTATCTGGAGCGACATATGTTAGTCCAAAAATGGCTGCGTATGATATTTATTTCCGAAGCAAACGGAGTCTTGGAACTTACTGGGCTTATCTTAGACTTATTAGCAGCTGGTATAACTGGTGGCGAGGACTGTTAACATACCTTGTCGGCTCCATGACACATCTCCTAGTGGTGCGGCCAACACACATCGATCAAGTACAGCTTTGGTACACCACTGCCAGCGATATTGGCCTAGGGGCGTTCTTGGAAGTTCCCAGTCAAACTCAACACTCTTGCCAGCAAGGCGCTTAACAATTTCTCTTCGCTCCTGCAGCGAGGTTACCTTGTCTGCTGTCTCCCTGATGTAGGCATCGTACTGGTCGCTTGTAATAGCGGCCTTCACAGCATCATCGAAGGTCATGAGTCTAGCAAGAGCTTGCCACTCTTCTTTGATGCTCATATAATCTTTCCCTGCTCTCGTCCCCTCTTGGACGGCATCAACAAATGACGGGACAGCCTTGGTTGCACCGAGCACGTACGGGTGGTCTCTGGGATCAAGTACGCTGTAGAGAAGTTTAGTCAACTTCCACAACACAAGAATTCGACAATGTAGCATACCTGGTGATAAATTCAGCATGATCGCTGTCGCACCGGACGAGTAGCATTGTATCGACACTGAAGTGTCCAGTCAGCAAACCACGCTTGCACAGCAGAACATACTGGACAAACCCCATAATATCGAAAGTCATCCTGACTGTTGTCAACCTGCTTAGATACTCGGATGTAGGGACAATCGTTCTACCCTCCCCGTTTGTGAACTTTTTCAACCCCATGGCCAGATCGTCGATATGGATCATAGCTACGCCAGCTTCGACAAAGCTCCTCGTCAATTTCATACATCCAGTCAACGTGCCGAATCCCTGATTGACAGATTAGGAATCTTCATCGTACCGAGGAAACGAACAGACCAGGAATCCTCGGGATCTTTTGAGATCTCAAGAGTTTCCTATACTTACCATGTCGGTATCAGCAATGATTGGCAGCACTATGGAGGCACTCAAGGTCAGCATGCCACTTCGAGAAGAGATGAAGGTACCGGGGTGGTTTAGAAGGCAGGGAAATTGTCTACATAATTGCAGGGGGGTAAATGCCACAATTTTCAGCCAATCTGTACAAGGACGAGAGAACTCGGAGAACACCCACTGTAGTCGATACACTCCAAAGATTCACGATCTTCCTTATTGTAACGCATCCGCAACTGTGTCTGCCGCTGGTCATGGAATAATTGGCTATTAAAGAGTCGCTTCACAACCGACGGCACCAGATCAGAAGGATAATCTGCGTGATCCTCCCCTGGCCACGATGCTTGAGACAATCCACAGAGAGCCCCGGATACGTAGACAGTTTGCACTGCACAAGTTGTCAAAATACACATTCTCTCACATATTAATATGGGTATGCTTACTGCATTTCGCCATTTCCTTGGCGATCAAGGGTTCGGTAGTGCCAAACGTCAACTCATACGTCCCATTCTGGTTATGTTCTTTCAGAAGTCGCCAAAGCTTGCGCCCCTGGGCACTGGAAGGATACTCAATCTTGAAGCCGATGTTGCGCAACGCTGCGATGGACCTGGCAGTGTATGGTCTTGACAAGTCATCAGTATCAGTATTCTAGTGCCTTCGATCAAAGAACATGCCTCCTGATGTGTGTCTGTCGGTCTGTCTTCCACCACTCCTCGATCTCTTTCACTTCTCTATCAAAAGCACTGCTTTCAGACTCGACGTCTGCCCATTTTTGAGCCATGTTGTTCGGTGGTGGCTTGACTTTGAATGAATGAATAAGGTAGTGATTTCCAAGTCGTTACAATAAGCGAAGGAAGAACCAGCGTTTCATTCCAGCTTTTCTATCACTGGGAAGGTCGAAATATCCCACTGCTGCCGTAATGGCAATCTTCCTTTCGATGTCATGATATCTCCAAATCTGAGCACTCCTGGTTCTGTAGGGCCGTCACGACTTGCCGTGTCCTGATAGCAGTATCCTATCGTCGGGCTTGTCGGGGCTTGTTCTCTTTGGATCGCCTATCGGGCCCTAGCGCCCGTTGGTATAGTACAACACTCTGTGGTAGCAAAGTGGGATTGGTTCCATCAGGTAATTGACCTCGCTTCACTTCAAGCGCATTGCAACTATGACCTGGTATCGCTTCTTTCAATTTGAATTCAAGGTTCTAATCTGGAGCTTCGACGACTGATTCGCGACGATGGGCAGTATCTCTGTAGAGCTCCCAACGAAATCGTTGATCAATCTCCAACTGGGCTGGCCCTCGCCTCGACTGTTCGCCGCCAGTGCACTGCTCGATGGTGCGAATAAAGTCCTCAAATCAGAAGCCGAGACTGCAGCGGCTCTAATCTACGGACCACATGCCGGACACCCTCCCCTTAGGAAGAGTGTTGCGAAATGGCTGTCTTCTATTTACTCGACATCGGAGGATGAAGGACGGATTTGTATCAGTAATGGAGCGTCAGCCAATCTCTCCAACATTCTCCTCAAGTTCACCGACCCTCTATACACTCGAAGGATCTTCATGATTGAGCCCACCTACTTCCTCGCGTGCCCAATCTTTGAGGACAGCGGTTTCCGGGGAAAGTTGAGAGGTGTACCTGAAAACGATAGAGAGGGGATTGACTTCGACTTCCTTCGTGAAGAGCTAGAAAAGGCCGAAATAGAGGCGATGCAAGCCGCGAAGGACAGTGGAAAGCCAGACGTCCCCATTCTCAAAAATGGGAAGAGCTATCCCAAGATATTCAAATACATCGTGTACCTTGTTCCCACTTTCTCCAATCCGAGTGCCAAAACTCTTTCGCTAGGTGCGCGGAAGAAGCTGGTGAGCCTGGCTAGGGAGTTCGATGCCCTTCTCGTCTCTGACGATGTGTACGATTTTCTGGCTTGGCCACGAGACCCAGCTGCTGCTATGGAATCTTTGGCTCAGATCCCCCCTCGACTGGTAGACATAGATCGGGAAATGCCTGGGTGCAGAGAATTTGGAAACACAGCTAGTAATGGCTCGTTCTCGAAGGTCATTGGTCCAGGGGTCAGAGTCGGTTGGACAGAGTGCACGCCTGCTTTTGCCAGAGAACTGGCTGAAGTGTAGGTCTCTCTTGATTTCGCTGTTGTTCACTCGAGATCTGACTGACTGACATTCATATTTCTAGGGGATCTTCGAGCTCAGGCGGGGCACCGTCGCACCTTACGTCTACATTTGTTGACAAGATGCTTCGTAGTGGCCAGCTACAAAAACACATTGAAAAAGTTCTAGTGCCAACATACAGAAAACGATACAATGCATTGATGGGTGCCATGGAGAGACTCCTGGTGCCTCTGGGTGTCGTTGTAGAAGTCAACAAACCTCATGATAGCATGACCGCGACCATGGGCGGATTTTTCGCCTATCTACGGCTTCCGGACGATTTACCAACGGCAAGGACTGTCGCCGCTTTTGCCTTGAGACAGCATAATCTGAGAATTGCCTTTGGACATATGTTCACAGTGATTGGAGACCAGGGCAGTACTGTAAGAGCTGAAGCAGCTGGAGGCTTCGCTAATTGTGTTCGGTTGTGCTGGGCTTGGCACGAGGATGTTGTGATAGAGGAGGGCATCGAAAGGCTTGCTGCTACTATTGTGGATATTCGAGCGATGAAAAGGAGAGGAGAGAGCGTGGAAGAGCTTGCTATAGGCATCAGATGAGGAGCTCAGTTCGAGTCAGAATGTATCAGTGCTGCTTAGATCATCACGACCGCGGAGCCAGAGCTCACTCATCGAAGATTGTGTCTGTGACGCACTGAGGCATGCCTTACAACACTAGGCAGTTTCTCTGTAACTAAGGTTGAGTTAATTTTGATACTCTCATATCTGCTACCTGGAGGTGCAACAAGGTCCGTACATCATATCTCTGAGCCCTACCCGAGGTTTGACCATGGGCATCATCAAATGCCCGTGCATGTGTTGCCTGGCTAAGTTCTTGGACTATTTGATAACCAATGCTCAGGTAGAAAGCCGACATGCATCATTAATGAGTCTCCTGTAGAGACTTTCCTCTGGCCAGTATAAGGTGAGCAACACGATTAGAACTTCCCAGAGATTGGGACAAGTTTCTGATCTTTCAGTCAAGTCTTAGTGGATAAGGAGTGCTCCAAAACACGAGAAATGCAGTCATATTGTGTCTTATCTGCTTGAAACTGTGGGAGAGCTTTCATCCTCTTCAGTAAAAATTTTATATTCTTCAATAGAAAAGGATATTGTAGAGGCAGAAGATAGATATGTACTCCTCTATGAGATTCGAAGGTCGGGCAAGGATAATGGAGGTAGATATGTCATAGAAGGACAAAGTATCCGAAGAACAGACTAGAGACAAGAACGACTTGGTGCATGGAAAGAATCCTCCATTTTGAAAGTCTCTTCGAGTGGGTATGCCCTTTCCCATGGTCAGCTCGGTATTTAATATTGCATGATTACATTAATAATATTTCGGCCGGAAAAGGTTAGGGTTATTATGTTACACTAATTCTACTTAGCCTCTTATTCGATCCTTAGGTAAAACATAGTATAAAGGAGAGATCTATTTTAGTAACAATTAGTAGGTTAGCTTAAAAAAATTCTCGAGGTTCTTATTACTTTGTAGAACTTATATGATATAAGTTATATATAATTTAATAAGACACTTAAAGAATTAAGAAAAGAATATTAGAAGCCCACACTAGCTAAAGTTTTAGCTTTAATAACAGATAAACTTAGCTTACCTACTTGTATAAAGTAGTAAAGATTCCGGTCTAGTTCTCTAGTACTAAGAAGACTCTTATATAAGTGCAGTTAAGAAAACCTTGGGTTCAGGCAGGGAGAGGAGCCAGATCTGGTCCCTGAGCTCTCGGAGAAGCTTGGAGAACAATGCGAAGACTGGGGTAGCGTGCGATGTTGTTCTGTGGTGAGCGTCTTCCTGGAGGAGTTCGGTGTTTTTGGTCAATGACCCTGTGAACTCGGACTGTAATCCATGACCTCTCCTGCCTTAAGGTAAAGTGCATGTAATAGCACGACTTGGAGATAGAAGGAGAGTCTTCAACAGTCAGTTGGTTGTATTCGGTGGTCAAGCCTAGAGGTGGAGAAGGAGTCAGAGCTTCGTAACTGAAAATGAGGGGATAACTTGTAGTGACTTTATTTTGACACTAGGTATCATAAGGAAGGGACTGAGCTCATCGCGGTTTCCCCTTCGAGGCATGGTAGACAGGCGACCTCCTAAGTACGATGCAACCTTTGACTGAATTGGACTTCCGGTTATCACAAGCATTAAAGAACATGGATGTTTCTTCCTCATTACAGTATTCTACGCGTAGAGTATACTAGTAAACTACCTTAAAGGAGAAGAGTATTACTTCCCATCGTGTGTTGCTCGCCCACCTTAACGCCCCGTCTTTCCAAGGAAGGAACTGTTTAATGATTGTCCTTACCTAGATAAATCCAATGATTGTCCCTACCTAGGTAACTCAAAGACAGTTCAAGTTAGATCTGGACGATTTAGTACTTCTGGACGATGGGCAAACATCTCGTTTCGCCTTAAGGTAGTTCAAGGTAGAATGGTCAAAGACGAGGAAGGCGATCCTAGGTCTCTTGTGAAGACCTGCCATTGAGAGGAAGGCGAGCCAGGCTAGCCTGGCCAATATACTGGTAGATAAAGTGCAAAGCTACAAGGAACACAACCTAATCATATACTTTCGGGGCCGTGGTTATTCAAGTGATATTTTCTAGTCCTGATAGGGCTGGCAGCTTGAGTAGTTCTTTTCGTTTTCAGCGCAGTAAGAATAAAGAGGACTGTGTCTTTCCAGTCACGACAGTATATCATTTGAACAAGAGCATGATATGTAGGTAGCTTCAGTTCTACATCTCAAATTACTAGCGAAACCCGACCGAAGCATGTACGCGAGGATAACCCAGCACACGGGATCACAGAGTTGATTAATGCTATAGAAATAAAGAGCCATGATGTGCAATATCCTTGGTACAGTCGCGGTTTTGAAAACCCAAAACAAAGTGAATAAGCATGAGTAGTAAGAACAACGGAAATGCATCGAAAGCACTGGCAGCTTTTGTTCATCTCGCATCCCACTACAGCCCATCCGTAGTCGTGGCCAGTTTCCTAAACGTCCGAGCGTTTAGAAATTACTCCACATCCATAACTTGAAGTAGTCTCGTCGTCGCACGCGTCTGTGGAACTCTACCTGTCGATGATTCAGCCCAAACCTTTTTCGAGGCTTGCCTCAACTCGTCCCTCCAGGCCAATGCATCAACCCAAACAGACAACAGCCATGTGTACTTGGGATGAGCGGGCCCCCCGTTTTGCGCCGAGAGGATATCATCAAGAACAAATAGACCATACACTCGGCCTGAATCTCTGGGGTGATGATCAAAATGCTGAAGCCCTCCTGGGAAATTCTCTTGCATCCAGTCCCGTTCCGGCATTATGGCGAGCACGAAAACCGCGAGAGCATTCAAATCCTTCATCCGTCGCCACTGTGCTACATCACAATCTGCTCTGTCCAGACCGGGAACAATGATGATTCCGACGGTGGATGGTGGTGTGTGCCTGATGAAGTTGCCGAGCATAAGATCGCTTCGAGTGTTCGTATTGTTATATATCTCACATTTTGAGTCAGAAAGATATCATTGACTCTCTTGAGGAGGAGATGGGCACTTCTGGCTTCCCAGTACGTATTGGCAGTCTTCCGGATAGGCGGGAGTAAGTGACCGAAGAGAGCAATAAACTCGGTCATCCAGGAAAAGTTGCGAATCCCCACCCAGAGAAGATCGCCTTTTGGGAAGTCCTTACTCGATCGCCACATTATGCACAAATGGCAAGACGAAAAGACAGTCAACATCCAGTCGTAGATCTGTATATTTGCAGTTGGGGCCACGGGTATGTTCGTGATGCTGCCACCCTCGAAGCTGGCGAACTCGTCAAATGCAATGTATCGCATTGGCGGGAATGTGGTACTTGGATCGATTGTCCGAAGTGCGTTGACTAGCTTATGTCGCGTGGCCATCGATCTTGAGATGGCTTTTTTGTATCTCCATGTCTTGGAGATCCGAATTTGTGCTAGTTCCAGGTTCCGGAATTCCTCGCTTGCTCGCGAGTGGCAAAATAACTCAACGAGAAGACGTAGCGGATGTTCGTCTTCTGGTAAAACCAGGGGTCTCGGTTTGGTGCCTAATGGCATACTCCTATATTGCAGCTTCAAGTGATGCACGCCACACCTGAGAGCATTTGCTATGATCATTGCAATAGACCTCGATTCGGGATTCTGAAAGTGGGGCACGAAGCTTGTGTCGGGCATCGCAGAGACGTATATCCCAACTCGCACTATTCGCGGGCGATCAAAGAATGAAGCAACAGGTTGCTGGGCACCACAATCTTCCCATATCGTGCAAAGGAGCGATGACCAGATTAATGCAGCGTGGTGATATGGGCCTGCATCGCCGACGAAATGTGGGAAGCCCGATTCGAGCCACGCGATGTTTGTGGTCCCGATCATGTCTAATGCATGGATAATTTAAGACTCCACGCGCAAGGCCTGCGCGATGCCTTCCAACTCAGACTCCCATGGAGAGGGTGATAGCGAGTCAAAGACTGTAAGGCGGAGCTCCTGCTGGAATGAGCTTGAGGGTCCTGCGGTATCTTCATCATGGATCGAGTCCATGTTGTCATGTATGACGTTGGATCCAAATCCAAGATCATCAAAGTTGAAAGGTGAATCCGAATCTAAATTTGACAAAAGAGGCAACGCTTGGTGACCGAGGCTCATTGACATGATGTGTATGTTCGTCCAAGTTGGTAGACACCAACGCTGCAGGCTCAGCGGTCGCTAGATTGACTGGTCTACGAACAATTAGGGTCTGATTGATCGCAGATCGGGTGCATCCTGCCTCATACGGGATCGAGGTATTGGCCCGGGCTACAGGTGATCGAGCAGCGATAGGTGGGACAGTTTGCAACGTCCCAGTGTTGTTATCGGCAATGGAAGGCGTGGGGGTAGAAGAAGAGTCCTCAAGGTTCGGAGACTGGGGACGCGATTTGTCTTGGGGAGCTTCGTGTGAAGTCAGCTCCAAAAGATCACGGCATGGACGATAAAAGACAACACTTACCACTATCGAATGTAGCAGAAGGACCGCTATTGTCCTCAGTTTGTTGGATGGAAAATGAAACTTCCCCATCTGAGACTGCAGTGAATGGCGGCGACGTTTCTTGGAGCAGACCGGAACCATTCTTAAGTTGCGGCGTGTGCGATACGCCTCCGTTGTATGTCTGACCGGAGTGATTGCGACGCATAAACATTGACGGCGTGGACAGAAATGTGGCGTGATTAATGGTTGGATGGTTGTTAGGAATACCAGTCAACATGGTACTGGATCGGCCTCGATTTCCTTCCTCAACGCTGCAGACGGTGTTAGATGGAACACGTTGATGAAATGATTCAGGCTTACATGGTGAAAGACTTATCAGATGGTGGGAGGATCAATTCATATTGTACACCACTCGGATTTCCAGTGGGGCTGAGAGGATCATGGTATGCAGGTCGAGGGTCAGTGGAGTGTAGCGTGTTCGGGACATTTCCTCTCCTGATATGCACGGAAGGTGGTCTCGGAGGCAGATTTTGTGAAGGATAGCGCTCAGTCAAACTGTTGTGTACTTGCGCAGGAGCCCTGCCAAAGCTGCCAGAAGAGCTTGCTGCAGATAGGATCTTCTGAGAAGACAGTATACCCGGTGAGTAAATCTCATCGAAGCTGCGGTCGAGAGACGGTGTTGCTGTCATGGCTTGATCATTGTGGCTAAAGGAGAGAGACTCCCGCTTTCTTTGTCTCAGTCAATGATCACATCAGTCTAGATATGGTGTCTTACTCATGTGCGCGCTGCATTGGGGTCTTTAGGTCCCTTCGAAGGGTCCTAATTTGCAATCGCATGTGGGCCCTTTCTTATGAATAACTTCTCCCGGTTCTTCAGAACCTGATTCGGACCCATCCTACCCATTTCAGCTATGGAGGAGATCGTGAGACCAATGGTGATTGGAAATGGTTTGTGGAGGAGGTAAAATGGTGACGAGTGGAATGAAGAACGTGAAACAGAAGGTTGTATTGGTGCAAAGATGAAGTTGAAGGTACCTAGAAACTTACCTAGAGGCAACTGCGCTTGGGTCTCGCTTAATCATGCTGACAGGAAGGATCGTCACTTCGACATCGCCAGAGGTGAAACATTGCAAGAGCAAAGCATCTCGAGGCAACCGCGACGGACTCGAATAATTACAAGCTTCTCGTTACCTGATTCCTCTTCTAGTGGGCGAGATAGAATTACAATCACTCCCACCAACACGCGGGATGGCACGTGGTCATGTTTCTTTAATACACACAGAAGAACACATACCCTGGAGGTGAGTCGCATCTTATTATACATCTGTAAGGTGAGGTGCTGACACATAAAATATAGACGTCACGTTCTCCAGGAGTCGGGTCTAAGGAAGGTACACCAGCAGGAAAAGATTCGGGTAGTCATGCCACGACAAGGTCTGATGTTTCAACGGTTTAGACAACTCCCAATCGAGATAAGACTCAAGGTCTGGCTTCATGTAGCCTCCATCTATTGAATTTTGCTCGTTCGGGTTGAAAGGAGGATCAGAGATGAGAAGTGGGACTACCGCCTCGTACCATTTACCTCCCCGGCTACGATACCTGTAATCCTACAAGTATGCCAGGAAACGCGACAAGGACTACGGCACTACTCATTGTTAGCGACGTGTAAAAAGGGGGGGCAGCTCACATCATTTTCATTTTAATATTCTAAGCAGCAAACTTTTCATCTCGGATAATTTAGTCAATAAATTCGCGATTGAGGAGGTCTGGTCGAACACGACAAAGTCCGGCCCGATACCTCTCGGCTAGTCTTCGAAATCAATGGCGCTGCTCTTTTATATACGCACGAAGCCCAGGTCCCAACGACTCAGGAACACCATATACTTGATGCACGTCAATCATGTGGACTTGACGAGGCATGAAGCGGTGGATATGACATCCAAAGGGCGCGATAGATTAACAATTGCCAAATTGGCATTTGTCGTCGAGAACGTAGGAAGGAATACAGAGGCAGTGAGGGATGCAGTGCAGGTGATCCAGGAGATTCACACAAGACATCTCAAGGACAGCGACCTTACACCGGCACTCTTTCGATCGAAAGCACTACTGCTGCGCGAGCAAGGGGAAGATTGAGGGGCCATGGAATAGTGCAACAACCAGTGATAAAAGAACATACCCATGTGAAGTGGTAAAGAGGCCAGTCCAGTTCTCCAGTGCCAGGGAGACTCTTGTGTGTAGATAACCCGCATGTATTTATTGTCTATTTCTTTCTAGGCTCCGCTGGAGAAGTCTAACGCCCTTATCGAAACGCCATTTTCACCACGACGCCCCCGTCAACAAAAGATCATTTACTTCACACCGAAGCTCGCGCGGACAGCTGCACCGAATCTCTCAATAGCTTCAGTCATCTTATCCTCAGCAGCAGCCGCAAACGTAGCTCTGAAGAACATCTCTGTTTGAACAAAGCCGGTGCGCTCGGCAACAAACCAACTGCCCTTGCTGACGAGAACACCTTCGTCAACAGCTGCGAGGAAGATCTCTTCTTCGATTTCGGAGAGAGTCTTTGTCTTCGCGTGTGGGTGGAGGTGCCAGTTCACCTTGAGCCAGAGCTAGGTTTGTCAATTTGGGAGTCCAAGGCTAGTGTGACGGGGAGGGGCAACATACAAACATGCCTGCAGCAGGAGGATCCCACGAGACGACTTCCTTAGGCAGATTCTTCTCACAGGCAGCAAGAATGACATCTCTTCGTTTAGTATAAACCATGCGGAGATTGATCAACCACTTGAAGTAGCCATCGTGACCCCAGTGCTCATCCAATAACTTGAACAAGACCATCTGAGAAATACCGCTAGGGTTCTGCACAGAGCACTCGTTCGCACGTGTGAATCGCTCAATGACTTGCTCGGAAGCTGTCACCCATCCGACTCTTGTACCAGGTGCGATAACCTTGGAGAAACTGTCCATTCGCATGACTCGACCATCGACGTCCATGCTAAGGTAGGTTGGGACGAGAGATTTGAGGAATTCCTCGTTGTTGGCTGGTGGAGGCACGTCTGGCGAGTCAGGACCTGTGTATGGCTGCATTTGGAGGAAGTAATAAGGCTCGTCCTCGAAGATGTAAAGATCGTGCTTCTGTGAGATTTTGTAGATCTCTCGTCGACGAGTAACTGACTGAGTGGCCCCCGTGGGATTTTGGCCGGACGGGACAATGTAGAGAACGAATGGCTTGCGGGCTCCTCTTGCTTTCTCATCCCACTTCGACAGAATATCATCAAGGCTTTCGGGGAGCAGACCCTCAGCATCCATAGCTACTCCAATAAACCCAACACCCAAGGCAGCAGCTGTCTCGACTGCTGACGCGAAAGCATAGTCCTCTGATAGGATAAAGTCCCCTCTCTCGCAGAACATCCGGATAGCAATATCCAGCGCAGACGTGCTCCCAACCGAGAGAGCGCATTGCCAGTCTGCGTATGCTGGGTTACAAACGATTTCCGTATGTTCAGTAACAAAACGGATCATCTGTGCCGACCCCGTACCTAGAGCATAATTCAACGCAATGGATAGATCATATACACCGTCATCCGTCTCGGTAACATCGTATTTCCCAGCCTTCAGTATTGTGCCATCGTGTTTTGTTTCGGCTTCGGAGAAGTGGGGGACGGTTGGGACTTTGACGCTGATCTCTTCGATGGGAAAGTTCTCTGCCACTGGAAGGCCGCCTCCAAGGGTGATCAATCCTGGTTTACTGAGATATTTGGCAGCTCCTTTTAAGCTGGAGGGTTGCCTTGCTTTAGCCTCCACGCTGAGGTAGTCTGCGAGAAGTAAGTATCCATCAAAAGCTGGTTGGACTGGGTAACGAACGATCCCATCGTTTCGCTTTGGGCTTTCCAGTATTCTAAAGACATTAGCCATTGTCTGTCATGGAGGAAGGTGAGACCGACGGGAGTCTTGAACAGGTCACTGCTTGTGGGAGCAGCAGTCTTTGCGACTAATCTGCCTGCTTTAACACGTCTTGCAGCAACGGCTTTGACGGTCAATGGGTTAGGGAGGACAATTGCCTCTGTGTCAGTGACGGCCTCAGCTTCAAATCCATTTGCGATTGCAGATGGAGGAGCCATGTTGTAAGGAGGTTATGAGTATGGGTATGGGTATGGATATGTAGGAGAGATGGAGGGGAGGTATCAAAGAAATTGAGACTTATGACGGAATGTGGAGACGCGCCTGATCAACAATGGATGTATGTCTGTCTGTCAACCAAGTGTCAAGTCCAGGGCGTATCTGTATTTGTACAATCGGAGTCCGGTATGCTGCGAGCTAAGGGCACACTGCATGAGCAGGAACAGGGCATGTGAGTGGGAACAAGCTACGAGAATGAAGTGAACCTAATCTACGGAGTAGAAGGATATCTGCTGTCACTGGATGCTTGTTTGTAGTCATAGACGGCCCTTTGTGGTAAGGGAATCCACACATTCCGAGCTCCTAAAGGCGTTCGAGGGGTTAAGCGGTGTCACGGAGTCATTTTGTCGAGACGGCCAACGCGCCATTGCTATCGCTATCGATAGGCCGAAGATAAGCGCTGCATAAGCGAACGCCGACGCTCCGATATTCGGTCACTTCAATTCCATTGTTACCATTGTGACCTTTGTTAACCCCACCTGCCTATCCCACCACTTTAACCCTCCATTATTGGCCGCTGTACCTGAGTCTAGTAGTCTGTTATTGTGCTGCAGCGAGTCAAAGGAGGGTCTCAATCTCATAGGACGAACAGCATGATGGACGATCCGATAGGGTGTAGATAGCATGCTTTTGAGGCTCTAATTGGCTTCGAGAACATCCCGCTCTTCGGTAAGGTACTGTACTGTATCATCCATAACCTCAGTGTGACCAAGCGAGTCAAGGTATTTACCCCGCTCTCTTGCCCGAAATATTATAATGCATTACAACGTTGGATTTAGCAGTTCTCTGGGCGTCGTGAGATGCGATCTGCTGTTGATCTTGGGGATTTATTGAATGTCAAAACACCGGGGAGAAACTCTTTCTTTCACAAATCGCAAAATGAAACATGGTATTCGAATTGTCCGAATCATTTACCCGACCAGTGAATGGCTTCTGGCATCTCGGGGTTTCCATTCTTCTATCGAAGAATGCGCACACTTTCATTTCCAGGACACTTGATTGCAGACCCTCTCACAGCAAACTCTTCATTATGCTGGAACCAGGCAGGCAGGAATGCGTACGGACAGGACACGTCGATTTCAAGGAAACCCATCAAACAGACTACGAGTAAAATGAAGACCATAATCAAGAGTTCGAGACCAAGCATCAATTTAAATAAAAAAACAAAGGTCTACTACCCGCGGTGATGATCAAGTCAAGATCCATGCTGAAGTCACCTGAAGATGAAGCTAGAACCCATCACAGTATCTAGTACCTATCCAAGATTCCACCCAAGATCCAGCCATCAGTTATCCAGAAAACACCTATGATCTCCCAGAAAGCTACTCAGACACCACCTAAACTTATCTGGAGCACAGCCACATAATGATCAAAGACTGATCGTCCTCATACCACTTCGAAAGAGCCCATTTCCCATCCATACACCCTCCTTAACCGACTCGCGAATATCAGCAGAACAACTCCCTCAACTCTCGACTGGTGAGGTCGATGGAGAGTGAGAGACTTCTGCACGCCTGCCCGAGCTGGAGGAAGGAACGTGTACACGGATCCAAACTTCGGGATCACAGAAAAGCCCAGGTCGGCCATGGCCGCTTCGAAAGTGGTCCAGTGTATCGATCCTCTGGCTTCTCCCCGGGCAAACAATACCGAGAAGGTATTGAAAGTGTCTTGTCTCACTCGGAACTTGGGATTGTCTTCTTCGCTGTCCGAATCGTTGGGAGGTATCGTAGGACCATGGAAGACAGAAGGCTGTGGCGGTCGTTTCTTGTTCTTCTCTCGACGCTGCTCGATCTGTGTTGCTGGCGATGTCGTCTCGATTATTGGAACGTACGGCGGCACTTCGATCTTGCCCTGAGCAGCTTTGGATTGTTGCTGTTCATGGTAGTAGTGAATATTCTCCAGACACTCTTCGATCATGTCCTGGTATAGGAGCTCGAGCTTCGTTCCTGTCCTTTCTACAACAAAAGTATCTAGCGCGTTGATAGCGCCTTCCGCGTTCTTCTTTTCGAACAGATTCGTCATTGGGGATACGAACTCTGACAGGTCCATTCCGTCCTTGACAGAGTTGAGCTCAGTAGCGAGAGCTTCCAATCTTGTCTTGTAGATCTGACCCTTCTTGCCACCCTTCGATGGGAGTGGAAACACCGACGTGATGTCGACGACAAAGCTGGCTGCTGTTGCCAGGTTACTGAATGCCTCGAACTCTGCCTGCCGCATTCCCCCTTGAGTGGCAGGACTGGTCTGGTGGATGTCGTCGATCTTCTTGACCAGGTCCATCGCTGCGGCTGCTTCGTTTTCCTGACACAGACTCAGTAGGTAGTGCGTGTGAGGGTCTCTCTTCGTATCTGGCTTGCTCTTCACTTTGGCAAGCGTAATACCATCTTCTAATCCTCCAGGCACACGCTCGAAGTGTTTCTGGCAAGAACCAAGCTGTAGACTGTGTCTGAGGTGTCTTCGTACTCGGCGGTATTCCATGTGGCAGACGTCAGCAAGCTCCTGGAGAACGATTGCTTTGAGTATGAGGTCATCAGGCTGGTCGATAATCAGCTGAAGGAGACGGCAGATGTAGTGCCAGATCGCTATACTGGCAACCTTGTCGTGGATCATGTCGAAGAATGAGAAGCTGATATACTTGTCCGTGGTAACAGACAAGCTCTGGCCCGTGTGGTCTGGCACCAGTTCTGGCCTTGCGACATGCCATGAGCTGACCATGTGGTAAAGCATAGAAGCATCCGTACGACACAGGTAGAGGATATCTTCATATGATTCCTTTTGCTGGGTTGCACTTCTAAGAATATCTTGGACGGATAATCTATCCGGGAGGTAGGCGATCCGAAGGTCTGAAAACAGTTTCATCGCCTCTTCTGCCCGTCCTGTTGGTGGTGCAATTGGTGCAGCCGTGACAGCTTTTGCTCTTCTGTAAGCAGCGTCGACGACCATGATGTTGACGAACAGAGCATTGAGGGATTGTAGCATGTGATGCTGTCGTCGCAAGACTAGGTCACCAGTTGATCTCGGTAGACAGGCTCCAGTTGTTGCAGAGCCCGAGTACAGAGCGCGTGCCTCTTCGTACTTCATTCGGTTTGGATACTGAATCCTCCTGATATACTCTTCATCGTCACTGAAGATGTTCAACCAGTACTTGAAGGCGTTTTCACTGTCGTAAGTATTGTGGAGGCCGTTGAGTCTCATGCTCTGCTCGATGAAAGAGGCATCACCAGGTTCGTCTCCTACGCCACTGTTGTATTGCTCCCATAGAGAGCTTTTGGATCGAAATCTCATGAGGTCCAAAAGCCGATCATCCTCAGAAATCTCTTGTAGGTTCATCTCTGGTATGACCTTGTGTACTTCTAGTCTTGTGTCTTGCGGACTAATCAAGACCCTCGGTGGGGTGCCACTAGCTGTGCTGAAGAAAACTCTGGCGCGTTTGTTTTTATCGAGGCATCTCCAGAGCTGTTCAAATCTTGCTCCATCTTGTCGGAAGTTTCTTGCTAAGTCTCCATGGAGAGCTCTAACTTGCTCGGGTAGTGTTGCGGTGAAAGAATTCATGTTGAGGAAGTTGATCGTGCTGGATACTAGAGCTTTGTGTGGAGGCTGTCGAGGTGTTGAATAGAGTGTGGATGCTGTCGTCGAGTAATCGAGTCTTTAAAGATGGTCCTGCATGGGATGATATTGGGTCTCTGGTAGAGTAATTCTTGTGAACTGACAGACAGATTTGGAAGTTGTAGAGAGGCAATCGAAAGTCGAGGAGCGCGCTGTTGATTTTACTAGAATCAAAGTCAAGTAAGTAGGCTCACTTTTGTATTCCTCTCGAGGCCTTAAATGAATCTTGTCCTCCCTCGAGGAGTCATACGGTGTGAGCGCTAAGGTAGAGCACTATAATAGGAATATACCGGTACCGACAGCCTTTGTATTGATTGTGTCATTTGTGTACATGAGGTGATTGAGCTCATGGGGCGCGTTCAGAGGGACCACCTGATGAGGCTTCATCATTTTATAAGTCAATTAAGTAGTAGCCTATGTATATGATCTGAAGATACGCCCTCAACAAGAATTCATATTAGATATATGGTGATTCAATGCCGTGAATGGACCCCGCGGGGCAAGGACGCTTCAGATTATATATCACCACAAATACTTCTCAGCACAAAGCCAGATGAGCAACCGAGAAGGAAAATGAGCAGATTATATGAGCATCGAGTAGCAAACATTTCTTGACAAATTTTGCAGCTCTGGCTCTCTTAAGTGACCACTGGTTTCACATGCTGCTGTAGTTATCCGGAATACCTGGGAGCAAATATCTTGCAGGCAAAAGCGGAATCTGGCAAACGTCAAACAAGCAATCAAATTACTTGAGCAGCGGCTACAGTGATAATTTCTCTACGATCAGGCTTTTGCCTAGCACCAAAACAGCAGGCAAATGAATCTCCGCAGTACAACCTGCAGCAAACGGAAACAAGGCTAACTTAGTGTTTGAGATTATGCGATTCGGGCAGACGCTTGTCAAAGCAGAAAACCCTCAGAGAAATGGTGACTTGTGGTTATCTATGCTTTGTCTATTAGCAAAAATATAATCTTCCGGGAAGGACTGGAACCAATAGAGGAAGAAATGTTTGTTTTGATTCAAGTGAAGGGAGGAAGTAGCGAGGTGATACAGGGGCTTCGCTTAATATCCCAGCTGCTAAAAGCGCCACTGACCCCACCTGTCCACCAAGCCGGAACCCGAAAAAATACATCACAACCAGAAAAAAAATCCAAACATTCAACCCCGTGGGCAATAAGCACTTCTAAGTAAACAGAGTACACATACTTGATTTACAATAGGTTTGTCGCTTGTAGTTCCTAGCAATCCCGTCTCCGGACCTGAAACCTTTAAATAAATATCTTTGCCAAAACTTGATATGGCTTCATGTTTCGAGATACAAAAGAAAAAAATGACAAAAAGAAGAAGCTTCCAATTAATGGAAACCTCGGGAATTGAGCCCGAGGTGGGGCTCGAACCCACGACCTTGAGGTTTATATATCTATGTAATAAGAGCCACACGCTCTACCGATTGAGCTACCCGGGCAGGGTAGTGGATGTCGAGCTTTCGCTTATGTCGAATTATATCTGAATGAGCACTATGGAAAAATCTGTCCGGTTAGCATGGCAGCCGGAGCCGGCAACTTTATGGGCTGGCCAATCGAGCCAGTTCATTAAGCGTGATCCCACTTTTCTACTGACTTCCTTCACATCACTAATCCCAAGCTGGATTTTACCTACAATCGAGGATCCGGGGTTCTCGCAGTATTGTGGTAACTACGTGTATCGAACTTATATGGTTGTATCACGATGAATGCTTCAAAAGTCAAATATTCAAGGTAAAACGAAAAGGAGACATTTTCTTGAAAGTTTTAATGTCCGTTCACGACAAACAACTTCTAGTCTGCTCCTAACAACCTCTGCGATCATATATTCCACGTCCTTATTCTGCATGAAATGTAAGTACTGAACCTCATATGTTTACTGCCCAGATGCTTCTGGGAAGTCCGCAGACCCCAAATAAAGGGCAGTGGCTGCAACAAACTGTACCTCAAATGGAGTATCCAAGCTCCCTTTGGTTGCTTCAACGAGTACATTTCAATAGCATTGTATCTATACGATGAATTGCAAGTACCATGATACACTGATCTCACGCTTTCTTTGGTGACGTAGCTTGTTTATTGATTTTCAGCTGCAAGAATTGGTCTAGGTGAAGCAAGCTTGTCCAGTGCAATGAGAGACGAGCAGTCCCTTGTAAGTTGAGGTGATATCAGTCCGACTTAAGTAAGTTTCCTGAAAGTGGGCAATTATGTCAAGAGAATCATAAATTTCGATTGTATTCATCGATTGTATTCCTCACACATTAAATTCTTTCTCAAATACCATTCAGCAATCACAGCATCCCCGCCATTCCCAATTATCCAGGCCACAACCGCTCCCAGTACAAATACTTCAAGGCAACTCTTCTCCCGACGAATACTCCCCCGAACCATCCGAAATCATTGTTGAGTCCACCACCAGCGGTACAACCCATTAACAGCCCCCCTCGCCAAGTACATCCACCTCGTCTACCATTCCGCATCAAGCCACCCCCGTCTCCACCCCGAGAATCTAATCTAATCTGATCCTTCTGACCCATGTAGCCATCTCTCCTCGAGCTCCACATTTGATCCCATCTGATAACTTTATTTGCAGGTTCTCCTGATGGAGGAAACCGTCTGCTGAAGGGACGGAGGGTAACCGGCCTTGGCTACAGTGCTGAGACTTCTGTTATGCTTTGACTTGCTTGGAAGGTGGTGAGGATATGGTCAGGAGGCATCCGCATCCATCGATTCGAGATGAGTTTCCGATGCGAAGGAAAGGAGGTTGGCATGGGAGTAGTCTTCAGTCCGAGATCGCTTTGCTGTTGCTGTTGTTCTTGGATAGCATGGCTTGATAGTGACCGAGGTAGAAGGAAGGTCGTGCTCTCACATAAGTATAAGAAGGCCAGGAGCATCGACGCCATTCTGTGCTCACGCCCTCGAAGTTGCCTATTCTTCATTACTCAATCCGACCGATACTCAGGAAGATATCTCATCGCCATGGTCTCTCTCCGCTCTCTACTAGCTCTAACCAGCTTCCTCGCTATCACATCCGCATCCGCCCTCCCCTCAGACACAGCAGCCGACATCTTCCACTCCAACCTCCTCGCCCGTCAAGAACCCGGGACACCACTCTACGCATGCCATCTAGCCTGTGGTGCGTCCTCCCCTTCTCTTCAACTAGCCCTCATTCCATCCTCTTCCTTCCAAAAGTCACAAGCAAACTAACTCCCCAACCCCAAAACAGGCACAGCCGTAACACTCAGCCGCGGCGCCTCGCCCTGCACGGACGTCGCGTTCTTGATCGACTACACGGACTGTCTGGCTTGCGCGGATGCCAGTATACAGAATGTGTGGAGGTATTATGGTGCGACTTTGACGGTTGCTGGGGAGAAGTGTGGGTTGAGTACTACGCCTGTCGTTGCTGTGAGTGATTGATGATCGTTTATCGCTGTTTTCCTCGCAGAGAGTTGGGCGTGAGAATGTCGAGATGGAGGACTGATTATTGCGTTGTAGTAAGCACCAAGAAAAAATTGACATGATGACGGAGCGAGTGGCTGTTTGGGATTCTTGTGCGGGCTGAGGGTGTTGATGGTTCTCTGAGGGTCTTGAGGTGATTTAGAAAGAGCTTGGTGGTGGTAGTTTGAATTAATGATTGAGAAAGAAACGATGCATGTTAGAACTACATTCTTGCATCCAGTAGCCAGTACTCTTTACTGAGTTGAATTTCATGATTGAATCCGTGATCAGATATCCGAGCCATAGAATGTCAGCTTCCCGAATCGAAACGATCCTATCCCAGTCCATCGAATCCATCATGTCACAATCTGGATCGTGAAGTCGTCCTTCTAACTCCGTTCAAGCCCGCCCTCCTAGATCTAAAGAAGATCACAGGCGACCCTTCTCACCCTCCACAAATCCAACCCTAACCCCTTGCCCCGGCTGCAGCACAATCTCGGCCTTCAAACATGGATCCCCACCGTCCACCACCCCCATGAAGTTCTCCACGCCCTCAAATCTCTGCAACAACCTCACAATCGTATAACCCATCTCCGTAAGGGCAAATTGCTGTCCAATACATATCCTCGGCCCACCATTAAAAGGAATATATGTCCACGGCTTCGGCTGCCAAGTTTGCCAGCGCTCCGGGACAAAGTCGAGGACCGTGATCGGGGGCGATGACGGCGAGGTTGGGTGTGGCATTGGGGGTGTGAGATCAGGTCGGCGTTGCATGAGGAGCGTAGAGTAGCCGATGGGTGTGTCCTTCAGGATGCCAATCGGGGAGAGGCCGTCAGGACCGCCGCCGTGAGGAAGAGTGGTGTCTTTCAAAGCGAGACGGACGTTGAAGGGAACGACGGGGTAGAGGCGGAGGGTTTCATTCATCACGTTCTAGGGTAGAAGGCGTTAGTTTTGCCTCGAGATTTCTCCAAGATATTGGCTCGGGGCAGTTGTCACTGGCTTACCTGCAAATACTTCATCCCTTTCAGATCTGCATATGTAGGTGGGCGATCTAGCCCGACTTGACTTATGATCTCGGCACGCAACTTCTTGACTATTTCGGGATGCCTTGCCAGCTCGTAAAATGTCCAGGATAGAGTCGAGGCAGTGGTATCTCTTCCAGCCAACAGCACAGCGACCAGCTGATCGCGAAGCACCTTTCTATCACGGGTAAAGGACGCCAGAGCATGGAGGAAAGTATAACCCTCCTCAGATTTCGTCTTTGTGGCTAGCTCCTCGGGTGAGAGACTAAGTGCTTGCTCGATGTATGGCGTGACGAACTCGTTGATGACTTTGATGCCTTTGTGGAAAGACGAGCGTGGAACGAGAGGGTTCAAAGGCCTGTTCCAAGTCAGTCCCGCCTAGTGTATGAGAAGTAAATGGGAAATAATACCCGGCTCGAGCAATAATATTCTGCACCCTCTGCACCTCACCGAATGCCTCCGCAAACTCCTGTTCCGGCAATTCCAAACTACCAACAGATCGTCCCAGCAAGAAATGCGTAGCCGCGTCCAATGTGTACCGGAAGAACAGATCACTGACATCGATTTCACCCCCTCTCGTGCCATCATATCGCTTCCCTCCTTCGATGATCTGCTTCACCAAGACCTGAACATGCGTTTCGAAGACATCCAGATCACTAACGCGATCCTTGACGAATTGCGGCCGGATCAACTGTCTCGAAGAATGCCATTGGTCCAGGTCAGTTGTGAAGATACTGTCTCCTAAGAAGTCACTCCATTCTCTGTGGAATGGCTCGCCCTTGCCGTAGTCGGTGAACTGGGTGGCTAGGATAGCTTTGATGTTCTCGGGATCGGCGGTAAAGATCAGACGGCGACCGACGGGCTTCGCCTCCATGGTGTAGCGTTTCTCGCCTGCGGAGGTGGTGAACCATCGATTCCAGGTTTCGAGGTTCTTATGCTTCATGGTTGCGTTGATGGCTCTCGCTATCAAATCAAGATCTGTTTGGGTTTAGATAAAGCTAATGACGTTGATCGGTGATATTGTACGAACCTAGAGGAAACTTCGTGTTGACTTTCTTTGCATGGCCACCTAGTGCCCGGATCTTGCGTTCTGTGTTGATCCATGTTGTGATTTTCAGGAGAGAATAGATAGCGACGATGGCTATGAGGAGCGTCTTGGGAGAGACGCGATTAAATATATCTTCGATCATGATGGCGGGTGTTGCCGTTTCGCGTCCTGTTGATTGACGTGAAGATTCTGCGTAGGCCCTCTTTGAGCAATGCGGGATGTCGTTCGAGACGAAGCTATCCGCACCCTTTGCCGTCCACTAGCTTGGATTTGAAGCTTTTCCTCCGATCCTCTCTGTCTGGCGACTCCTATCAGTATTGCGCCGAAGATTCGAGGAGCTCTTTCTGTGTAATCACACTGTTGAAGAGAATTCTACACACAGCTTTTATCAAAATACCCCTCCAACTTAAAGCTCGAGACAAACCTGGTACTTGTACCCATTGCGCACAGCACGAATAGGTAGGTGGGTCGGTGGAAAATCGGGCCATGCCCACTGTCAAGGGCCGACATGCGATCATAAGGGGGGCAGGAAGGTCGGATAGGTAGGGGTAGCAACGACAAGAGCAAGAGGTAGGGAGGGGTTAATGGTCTACCGGAATTCCACATGTGTTCTAGCTCGGCTGCCTCGAAACCTGAGAAAGGCCTTGTCTTCTTGCCTTTTGACTGGATGGAAATGCGATAGTCTTGGGTTGTTTGGACATTGTCTTGTCGAACCAATCATGAGGAGAGTATATCTACATCGAAAGCAGGGGAGACGCAGCCTTGCTGATTCGGATCATCAAAAACAAAGGAAGGTCCGGGATTTCACATGTTTGCTCTGAGTTCTTTGCGAGAGACATCATGAGACGAAGCGAGGTTCAAGTTCGTTCAAGGGTGGAAGATGCAGGGGAAAGAGTGTGAAAGAGGACGCACTGGGCAACATCCGGGTAGCCATGCGATTTTAGTCTTGTGGGGAGAATGAGGGGAACCTGGCTGAAGCAGGGGGCTGGGCTGCAGGTGGGCTTGCCGGTTTTGCCTCGCTGTTGGAGGGCTCGGAGGGCTGGGCTGCAGACCGGCCGGGTGAACAATGGAGTGGACCGCGTATTAGGTAAGCATTATTCGAAGCCAGCTGGTGGGCTGGGCTGGATGCTGGGAATTGTTCTGGATCCTTTTCGACACATGAAAACAAAATATGAACACATGAACCGAGCTGTCGGCGTCGGTACTTAGGATTGCGATGACTCTAGCGAAAGCTGACAGCGGAAGATCAAACTATCCGATAGAATTGATAGACAGGTAAGGTACGAGTAGTACTTACACGTGAACCCTTCATGTACCTAGGTATGTGCTTCAAGGTTTGGTCCGCATCTGATTGATCACTGCATTCTAGGCCCCCTACCCGCAAGAAAATGATCGACCATACGAGATTATAGAACGAACGACTGCTGATAGAATGTGGTCTTTCGAACAGGAGAGAGTGCACGAGAGAATGTAAGCAGGCATCTTTTGTTTCTATGCTTCGTATACCACTGTGGGTTTGCACCGGTATGTGATATCACAAAGACAGTAAAAACAAGTGCAATAGTGGTTCAATATATTTCAGATATCTAGCTAAGAGAGTGTGAGAGAGGGAGAGATTTATACCCGTAGCCGCATACCCCCTGAAACCCCTCCGGCTCTCGGCCGGCTTCTAGCCTGGGTACCCCGAACACTCGGTATGGCTCTTGCGGACCAACAACCACGATATCTATCTAGTTTGGAATGTCTACGCCAATCATGCAGAATTTTCCATGAGATCGCTATAACGCTGGCTGGCTGGATAGCAGGATAAGGAGAAAGTCATCGCTCGAAACGCCAGCCAAGTATGCAGCCATTGACGCCAATAAAACTCAATCATCTGCCCATCCATTCATTCATCGGTGCATCAAAGAGCACATTCGGTCGCATTACTCTGTGTGCAGAACACCATCTGTACCGGTCCCGCTGAGATCCCTCGACTAACCATTCGCTCTCTCATATCCGCCAGTCTAGGAGCAGCAGTAATCTGGCTTCTGTTCTGCCCACTGGCATCCTGTCGTCCGGACCAGAGTACCTCTCCTGCAGCGCTAGCTCTCGGCCATACCATATCATCAAGGTTGACAGGGTCAGTCTGCTCAGACCAGATGTGAACTTCGCCTCCCATAACAAGATGAGTCTCGTTGGCTGGAACCCCACCAAGTGGATCGTAGGAGTAGACGAGGCGCCAATTCTTGACCGGAGAACAGTAGTCGAGGAATGGGTAGTATTGTTGGAAAGAGGCTCCGTTATCGAAGTTGAGCCATTGCCCTTTGCCGCAGTCGAGATACCAGAAGTTGTAATTTCCGGCCAGAACTTTGTGTCCTTTGGCTGTAAGTGCTGCGACTGATGCCTCACTGAGCCACGATTGAACCAGGACGTCACTGCCAAGTGTGAGGTTCCATTCCAGGGCCATTTCCTCCCAGACAATCGGTGCAAGCCCGGCCTTTCTGATCTGATCATGGTTGCGATCTACCAGCTTCTGGATGAGTGGTCCGATGACAGCGGTATCGTTGGACTTGACAGTATCGTCGAGAAGGTACACCTGCTTGTTGACTTCATCCCCTCCGGTGTGGAAATAAGCGGAGTATGGAGCTACTCTTGGCAGAACATCATCAAAAAGCTTCTCAAGGAATTTTGGAACTTCTGGGGAATTCAACTTCAGAGTTCCACAAGGTGGTTCGTTGCAGTACGTATCCCATGGCTTTGCATCAGCGCCTGCGATCAGCTCTGGGTGGGTGTAGGCAATGGAAGTGGTGTGACCAGGCATATCAAACTCGACGATGACCTCGACACCACGCTCAATTGCGTAGGTCTGGATCTTCTTGAAGTCGGAAGGACTATATGACAGACCAGCTTGGAAAGCTCCCTTCTTGGAAAGGTCGGGCATGGATGGAATGTCGAGAGGCCATGATTGAGCATCAGTCATGTGAATGTGGAGACGATTGAACTTGTTCATGGACAAGGCGTCGATTGTTCTCATGATGTCGGAGACTGGAAACCAGTTTCTGGCGACGTCCATGTTAAGTCCTCGGTGGGGAAACTTGGGGGCATCGGCGATGGTAATGGGTGCCATGTTTGTATAGATGCCGCGACCAGAAGAGTGTTTATAGAACAACTATTTGACACATCAGAAACTATTTGATTGATGGTCTCGAGATTGCTCCTCGGGTTAACCAAAAGAGACCTCAACTCTCAAAACATCGAGAAAAGGGGGAATTGCCCTTGCGATCTCAGGATCATCTATCATTAGATCCTCTGATGCCGAGGATTGAGAGAAGCAAAAGTGAAATTACTAACCTGAGTGAATGTCTGAAGTCCATGGAGGACACCAGTTGAAGAGGCAGCGCTGAGTTTTGCAATCCCATCTGTTCCAATGGTGAGATTATACGACTCATCGACCTGTCCAGCCAATGGCTTGAAGGTACTAGAATTATCGTTGCCGGTCTGAGTAATGGCAAGATTGGTGATGTACTGCTTTTTTGCATGTTCATCGGGCTCGAACTTCGCCAGTTCATTGCGACCAACCAGCTTCCAAGGGACAAAGCTCTGCTTGAAAATGGTGTCCATGGTCCTGGCAATGGCACCCTGGACGATGGAGCGGCCTGAGAAGCTGGTGCTGGCATCGTCACGAGAGTATAGTGAAGACTGTGTTCCAGGAATATGTTCAGTATCATGACCTAGGAAATCGGATGGAATATGTCCTACATCGCCCCGCTCGTAAGAAACACGCACATTCTCCTCAATCCACAGGACTGAGCTGCCAGTCGTGATAGATTGAGGAGCTGGCCAGATCGCGATGACCTGGACAGAAAGGAGAAGGAGAAGGTATAGAGGTCGGAACATGATTAGGATTACGAGAATGAGAGTGTTTAGATACGAAAAGAGAGCGACGGAGTGCTGTGGCGCGAGGGTGCAGAAGGAAAGAGAGATGGTGAAGTTTATGTACAGGATGAGGTTGTTGTTTTTGAGTTCAAGATGTCATAGGTCGTGAATTACCCTCTCGCTAAGAAAAGTTGCAGGGATTTAAGAACGAGTTGAACGAAAGCGAGCAGGGCGATGCAAAGGCAAATGCGAAGTAAGGCTGCGCTCTGAGCTCAGATTTTGACTTTGGATCCACACTCAAAGTTATTGTGTTTGTGCGTGTAGTGCAGCGCCGCCTTCCTGATGGAGCAACAATCGTCACTATTTGCTGATTATCGCCGGCGCCTGCAACGTTACTGGGTTCGGCGGGGTTGGCGTCGCGGTGCACCGGGTGCGTGATTGTCAAGTACTAGAGGTATATATCGATCGTGAAAGTCGAGGACGATGTTGATGAGAATCAAGCAAGAAACAATACAGCTAGGATTCTTGGCTGGGTTAGGTCTACTGGTGTATAATGGGGGCTGGGGTCACTTGGCTGGCGGCAATCTTGGAGTCGCTCAGAAATACCACGTCTTAAATGCACACCGTGACACGGAGTCTGAAGGTCAAAATCGTACCTCCGGCCTATTAATACACAGTTTGACGATCCTTGGTCTACTGGCGAGACCTGGACGTGATTCCTGCCGGCTCCTGTCTGCCTTGGATGGGATTCAATATGATGCCGGGCGGACTCAGAGACGACTTCTTCGAAACCCACTCAGGTCAATAATTCGAGAGTGACGATATGTGACTCTTCCGTGTCTCGATTTGGCTGACAGTAGAGCTGCGTAACTTGAACTGGCTCGATATTGGTGACAGGATACAGCGACGAGTGCTGTTGGTGTGGAACAAACGATCCGAAATGTTGAGATTGATAGACTGCAAGATAAGCTGGAACAGGGCAGGGCAATTGCCCCTGGCTGGAGAAAATAGCAGTGTTGGATGACTTTGATCCTCGATTAATTAGATATTAAAGGCTGGAGGAGGATGATGCATCGAATAGAGAACGTTCGCATTCGCAGCTGTGTTAGCGAAGTAAGTGGTGAACAAGGGCCTAGAAGTGGCATAGTAACGCCGTTGACCAATCACAAGGCCTCACAAGAGGAATGATTCTCTGGATGTTCGTACCACAAGTAGAAATGCAGCGATTTCTTCATACCTAAGGACACAGAGTTCTCAGTAGTACATGGTAAAGGTGCAAACACTTGGATAGTGATAATTTTAAACCTCTAGAAGCAGGTATAAATTTGCTGGTGATCTTAAAGCCTAGGCTTATCATGTTAGTTATATCACGGCGAGGAGAAGTCTAGAAGGTTCTGCTGCCCTTATACCCCTCAACATAATGGAACAAGTGTGGAATTCAGATAGTATCTCCTTTCTCTCTGTAATTTTTCTGTTTGCTCGATTATGCGTAACTGTTCCTGTCCTTCTTCAGTATGATGAGAGTCTGACCAGCAGTCCCAAAGAAGGCTAGCTCTTTGCGTCACTGAAACACGTGACTCGATTAACAATGTGGAAACCGCTTTCTTTGAGCCGCGATTCATTTCTCCGGGCCTCCTTGACCATCGACGGAACAACGCTCTTTGACAACCCCAACGCGTCGTCCACCTCGAATCTCATAAAGAGCCACGGTCTAGGATCCGAACCAAAGAAGATACCTCTACCCGCGACTTCGATCGACCGCGAAAAGCCAGCCTTCAGGCATCAAACACTCCGTTCCTCGAACTTCCTCTACCTTTCTTTGCACCACTCCTCGGCGACGAAACCCCCCAAGCTATACCAACATGTCTGTTGAGATCGCAATCGAATCGCCTCTGGCGCAAGCTCTCAACTCTGCCATCCAACCGAAGCTGGTAGAAGTGGGATGGAGCTCAGGTGGCGGCGACGAAGGTCAGCTTGCGGAGTACATTCTCCTCATGCTTGCCAACAACAAAACCCAAGAACAAATCGCAGCGGAACTCTCGAGCGACTTACTGGGCTTAGGGCCTGACGATCCAGGAGCCAGGGACTTCTCGCAGTGGCTCTTTCAGCAGATCGACATATTGAACTCTGCGCAAAATGGCACAAATGGACCCGCGACCACCGATGAGCAGGCAAGCCTGCAGGATGCAGATATGGGAGACGTCTCAGATACTGGAGACGGGAAAGTGTATGCCATTTCATCAGTTGACCTTTCGCAGCCAGATACCAGTCTTCCTCCAAAGCCCCCTAAACTAACACGTTATCCTAGACCCACGGGTCCAAAGTCCATGCGCGATGGTACAGCCGTCTCTCGCCCCAGAGACAAGAGAATGCTTGGCCACCTCGCAAAGGCAATGGACAGAACGAACGATTCCGTCCTGCATCGAGTTCGTCCTCAAAATGGCAACGAGCGGATCAATACACACTCTCGAGCCCCTCCGACCGGACCACGACAGCAGGCGCCTGGTCGAGGCGGAGTCAGAAATTTGAACTCGAGGATGAATGGGAATGCGATGGGAGGCATGCCAATGCAACATGGAGGAGCGGCGCAAAGCATTATGAACATGACACAGGGCCAGCAAATGCAACTCTACCAGATGCTTGAGCAGCAGTCGAAACTGATGGCGGCAATGATAAGCCCACAACAGCAGCAACAAATGGGCATGGGTAGAGGTGGCTTCGGAATGAACAATAACTTCGGCCATCAGCAACCTGGTAGATCACTCTTCGATCGAGTTCAACCACATCAACGACCACAAAACAACCAAAGGTTCCCCCAGAGTGATAGATTCGGTGCACAAAACCAGCAGCCAAGAACTGGCAGCGAAGCGCCTTCATCGTCAATGGATGTGGAGATGTCGCAGGAGAAGAAGGAACTCGACCCTGAGAATACCAAGTGCAGATTCAACCTGAAGTGCACAATGCCGGATTGCAAGTTCGCACATCAGTCTCCAGCTGCACCCCCAGGAGCAACCATTGACTTCAGCGATGTCTGCTCTTTCGGCGCTGCCTGCAAGAACAAGAAGTGTGTAGGCAAGCACCCATCGCCCGCCCAGAAAATATCCTAC
The DNA here is from genome assembly GCA_026120085.1 of Cadophora luteo-olivacea. NCBI lineage: Eukaryota > Fungi > Ascomycota > Leotiomycetes > Helotiales > Ploettnerulaceae > Cadophora > Cadophora luteo-olivacea. The sequence goes on from JALRMC010000006.1 coordinate 797,596, forward strand.
CAGACAGCTCAGCAATGCAGATGGGGAGCCGACTGCACGAAGGTCGACTGCCCATTCGTTCACCCCACACCTTGCCGAAACGGTGCTGATTGCAAGGTTCCTAACTGCAAATTCGGCCACACGAAGATCGAGTGCAAGTTCAACCCATGTGAGCGTCCAACCTGCCCATACAAGCATGTTGAGGGTCAGAAGAGAGGGAAGTTTGAGGATAAGGTCTGGACGGCAGAGAAGAAGGAGCATGTCAGCGAGAGAAAGTTTGTGGAGGAAGGTGGTCCAGAGGAGTTGATCATTCCCGGCAAGACGGAGGAAGCGCCTGCTCAGACTTCTACCATCAAGGAAGAAGAAGTGATCTCCTAGGGAATCACACTCGTGGAGGGAGATCGAGACTGTATACCACGTCCTTTGCATGTTACTAGGGTTCAGGCTGGCGTTTGAGGTTGACATTGCGGATGGGATACTCGAAGCATGATATCAGCTCGAGAAACGATTATGTAGAATTCAAATTTCTGATTACTGGCACCTCAAGAGGAAAGACTCTGAGGCAAGCCCCCAAACCATTGATTTCTCCACCACAATGCCTGTGCACTTACAAACACATGAGGCAAAACATTATTATGAGAAAACCCGGCGTCATCGCGGGAGTGGATTTAACAAGGAGTTTAGCGAAAATGCACTAAGGTTTTCAGGACCTCGAATAACGGCAGACGATAATATTTACTACCATGCAGCACCTTAGTACAAGGCAATGCCTCCTCAATTGCCTGAACATGTCGTAGTGACGCTACTTCGACAATTCTACCTCACGCCCAAATGCCAAGCATCACGATTGCGCCGGCGACCACTCTCAAATAGCTGCATTAGAGCTCTCTCCACGAACCGCGCCTGCATACGGCCTCGACACCGACAAGCTGCGAGAGTCGGGAGTCAGGCGGGATACCTCTCTACACTTTCAGGAACTGGAGATGTAGCTCAATTCTCCTCCCAGACCAATTTCTCGGGGTTAAGCTCAGCAGATTCGGACGGATGTCAATCGACAGTCGCGTTTGTTGCCCAGCATGATGGCCGTGGACGAAAGGCAGAAGCGGCGCGTATAGCGGTGCTTGGTGGTGGCATAACGGGACTTGCGTCTGCGCATTACTTGGCCAGGGAGAATCCCAATGCGAGAATCACGATATATGAGAGCAGTGCTAGGTTAGGAGGGTGGTTGAAGAGCGACTATATGGACGTGGAGGGGGAGAGCGTTCTGTTTGAGTCTGGTCCCAGGACGCTGCGGCCGGGCACTCCTGCTGGGCTTGTTACTCTGGAATTGGTATGTTGATACTCGATTGCATGGAATGCATGTTCTAATATTGCAATAGATTCAGGAACTCGGCCTGCAAGACGAATTGCTCATTACTTCGAAAGCTTCCGAAGCACACCAGAACCGATTCCTGTACTATCCCGATCGTCTGGTGAAGATGCCTGGACCGGGACAAGATCCTTTTGATATGGCATGGAGGGTAATGACAGAGCCAGTGTTCAAGGGTCTTATCTGGGGCTCTCTCACAGAGCAGTACCGTCCTGCTCGACCGAATGATATGGATGACGAATCTGTAGGCTCATTTCTGGCTCGAAGAATGATGAATGAAGCACCGGGAAACAACATTGTATCCGCTGTCTTGCATGGCATCTATGCAGGCGATATCAACCAATTAAGTATCAAGAGTCTGATGCCGATGCTGTGGCATTATGAAGCATGGAAGGGCAGTATCATGAAGGCTACATACACGAAGATGGCGGAAAAGTTGGATATCGTGTCGAAAAGGGATATGGATCTCAAGCTAGAGGTACTACCCAAGATCAAAGCTGATTTGTCGGATGCTTTGAAATATGCCAGTGTTTATTCCTTCAAGGAGGGTATCGGAGCCCTGTCTAGCGCGCTGGAGAAAGCTTTGAGAGAGAACCCTAACGTTGAGTTCAAGAAAGAAACGGGGGTCACTGCCGTGGAATACGATGGCGAAAGTGATAGTGTCAAGGTAATGTGAGCAACTCATTCGGGCGTTCTCCATACTGACTTAAACGAAAGATTTTGACAAAAGGTGACGCTCCAGCCAAATACAACAAAGCTATCTCCACAATCTCCAGCCGGGTCCTCTCGACCCTCACATCCAACGCCCTCCCAACGCTCGCTGAAACTCACTCTGTGACAGTAATGGTCGTCAACCTCTACTTCAAAGATCCTCACATCCTCCCAGAACGAGGCTTCGGCTACCTCATCCCACGCTCCATTCCCTTCGCCCAGAACCCAGAGCGTGCACTCGGCGTCGTCTTCGATTCCGACGCCGTAAAAGGCCAAGACACAGCCTCTGGTACCAAAGTCACCGTCATGCTCGGCGGCCACTGGTGGGACGCCTTCGACACCTACCCCGATGAAGAAGAGGGTGTCAACATGGCTCGAGCTGTCCTCCACCGACATTTGAAGATCAGTGACAAGCCTGCCGCAACTCGGGTCTCTATTCAGCGCGACTGCATCCCGCAGTATACTGTTGGGCATGAGTCGCGAATGCAAGCCGCGCATGTCGACCTCATGCGTGAGTTCAAGGGAACGTTGGCTGTGGCTGGGAATAGTTATACGGGGGTGGGCCTTAATGATTGCGTGCGAGCCGCGAGAGATGTGGTTATGGGCATGAAGAGGGGAACTGTTAGTACGGGACTCGAAGATGCGGGAAGGAAGGATTTGTATGTTCAGGTCACGTTGCCGAGTGCAGCGGAGATTGATGCTGAGATCAGGAGGAGAGAGGGGAGGAGTTGAAGAATTCGTGCTTGCAATAACTATATGTGGCATAGATGCGGAGAAACGGTATATTGCTGGAGTACCTGAACGGACATAGACTGTAAAAGTACTTCGACAATGCAGAGGACTGGTATAGATCAGACAAGGCCGGCTCTTTTTTTATGATAGCGGTTTACTGAATTCAACCCCCTATCCATCTCGCCAAGTGGCGTTAAGTCCTTGTCCCCAGACTCAAATCGTCCACACACATGTGGTCTGACATTCGTTATCACCGATGGATACTTACCCAACCGGGGCTGATGTTTGCCATTGGCTGAGTCAGCTTCTTCGCAGCCCCGACGTGTCTGTCGAAGCAACACCATTTCCTGCATGCGGCTGAGGCTTGCAGGCCCTCACTATGTGGAGGAAGCAGTGCTTATGTGGCTTTACCTGAAGTCTTGGCTAAAGAGCGAGAAGGCATGGGCGGAAGCGTTACGATTACGTCTGTGAAAGGCTCTGTAGGTCCAATGCCAGGTTATTAGCCTGTTCACATAGCGTTGTGTTGATTTCAAATACCACTGGCGATTGCCAGCCTAGCCTAATATCTAGTGTTGGTTTTCGCCGGTGGTGAGAGATTGTTCTTTTCAATCCCATTGGAGTTAGGCTTAGCCGAGGACTGGTGTGTTTGAGTACCTTTACCCACTCATACGATAACATGCAGTCCTGGGACTTTCGAGAGATGTGGTTTAGTATCAAAAATTCCTGCGCGATGTCTCCGTTCTTGTGACTTGGCAGGATCTCAGTACTAGTACTACTTACCACAACTGAGTATGGCAACCTCTGGATTCATCAGCACTTGGCCAAACGACGACTTGTCCTCGGATGAGTTCAAACACTGTGAGTGACTTCTACCATATGTCCTCTCGTATGCCTTCTTAGTAGATGAGCTAACGATACGTAGTCGTTGAGCGCCACATCACTCCTTGGGACATCAAGAACAACCGGCCCATCCAAAACGGCCAAGTGTTGAACCCTCACACTGGGATTCTCGAAAGTCCCTCCTACGATATCGGCACTTTCACTGGCCCACCATGCGTTGATCTTATCGTGACCAATATCAATGTCGGACCCGCTCTTGATGGAACGGACAGTTTTATTTATTCTCGAGGAGCTCACATCGCATCCATGGGGGAAATCATTACTGAAATAGGTGACCAAGTGAGAGAGGACTTGTATGAGCTCGTTTCGTTGAATGCAACGAGGTTTGCTGTTATTGTAGTGATAAACACGAGGAGGTCGAGGGGTGAGATGAGTGGGAAGTTAGGGGAGATGAGGAGGAGGTTGATTGAAAGAACTTGGGAAACGAGCAAGAGATTGAGAGATGAAGCTTTGGCAGAGAGCAGAGACGGTGCTACAAGTGACAAGGAGGGGAAATAGAGGTCGAGAACCACCGTTTGAGACTTATACGTGTAAGGGCCACACATATTAGTAAGTCTCCTCCAGAACTTCGACTCGAGCATTTTCTTAGACCACAGCAGTATGATTCAGACTCAATTTTATTTTTATGGATTATTGCTATGGTCAAGATCAAGCAGAAACGGAATCCCTGGACCAAGTGTCCTTGATTAACTTCTCCACGGTCATGGCCTTTAAATCTGAAAACCTGTCATTCAGTCTGAAGCCCTTTTCGTTAGGCAATAATATATGACCCCTCACTGTCATAATTCCAAACATGATCGTGGCATCTCTCAAGAATTTTTCCTTGGCCATCAGCTCCGTCAGATTGGTCACCTCGCCCCTTTCGAGCTTCTCGATACTGTCATACGAAACCTTAAACTTTCTTCCAGTTGCACTCTCAGCCCAAGCTAACATCTGATTGAACGTTATATCCTGACCCACAAATCCACTGAGTACAGGCCAGTCAGGTTCATCTAGCATTTTGATGATGAACTGAGCAAGATCAGGCGTGTAGGTCATTGACATCTGCTCGTTGCCTGTCCCAGGAATAGCAGCCACACCATTCTCGATATCGATGGCCCAGGTGAATGGGTTCAAGGTCGTCTCAATCTTTGGCATTCCCCAGTAGTCCATAAACTGGCCAGTCGAGATTCTGGTGTACTGCAGCGTTTTCGTCTTCGCCAATGCTTCTGCATTCTCGACCCAATACTTAGCATAAGGGTCTAATGCTGCAGTATCTTCATTCGCAATAACCCCGAACTCGCTGGGTATAAAGCGTTTTGTGACTGATGATCTGTCGGCTGCTTGGATGAGGTTCAACTGGGCTTGTGAGGTTGTGCTGCTCTCCATGGTAATAGCTGAGAGGACGGTGTCAATCCTGTTGGTTTCAAGTAGGGACACGATTGAATCGATATCCGAATAATCAACTTTGAGGTATTGGACATTTGAAGAGTATGGTTGTCGTTCCTGGAGATAATCAACAACGGAACGCAGAGAGGTAATTGTTCCCGCTTACACTTCGGCTCAGTACGAAGACTTCATGTTCTGTGTTGGATAAGGCTTTGACGAATGTTCTTCCCAACCCACCAGCACCTCCAGAGACTGCAATTCGGGTCATTCTGAGAGATTGAATACGATTTGTACTTTTTGCGGTATAAATTCTCGTTTGATGAAGAAGAAGAGCTGGGAAAGAGGGACTCGTTTTTCAAACAATATATGCTTCTATTTATACCTTTAAGTGTCCAATCCTGGCGCAAATCATTTCGTACTTTCAAATGGTGAAGGAATCCACGGAATCCGACCTGAAGTATCTGCTCACGTTGTTCTACATTGTTTTTGTAAGCAGCAGAATTGTTGCTTACATATTCGAAGCATGTTGACGTCTGCCAATGGTGGGGAAATTTAGCGAATCTTTGGACATTCAGGGTGTTGGCTCGCCAAAGTCCAGGAGGTGAACAGGCAGGTGGAATCCCTGTAAAGTTTGAGAGTCAGCACTAGCTAGCGATATTATGTAAACTATTGAGCCTATCCCGCCAGCCCGCGTGACAACCGCCTCATGTCTCATGTCCTGTCTTTCTCCTCCACACCATTATCCATATCCGTCTATCAATCTCACGATCCCCTGACACCGAGTAGATCCAGATTTAGCAGCTCCCAGGTATTGGTGCTTATATTTTCGGTTCTCCAAGCTGATAGATGTCTTTGCACGCTCTCATTCGGTACCTTAAGTACCAACTTTACTCAGGGTGTAATGATGGCGTATGGCCCCCAATCGGCCCCCAATCTCAAATTGCTTGGCAGGGGGGGAAAGCAATACGACCGATGAGCAAGTATGGACTGTAGGCATTCCTTTGACTTTTGGCTGCTTATTTGTGGCGTTCTGCTGAAGAGCAGCGGGCCTGGGAAACGGTAAGCTTATCTTAATGCCTGTCATTTTCAGACACCGCTCATGCAAAAGAGTGCTGTGCTCTACGAGGTAAGAGGAATTTTGTATACATATACACTCTTAGCCTACTGTTCTTGTTTCCTCCTGAATTGTCAGATATCCTGATACGCGATTATGAGGTTTGATTTACCGACAAGCCAAATCTTCGCCATCGTTCACATTATCTACCCGCAGTGAGCATCAATCCGGGCATATCCACTATGTCTCTTTGGGACGAAGGTCTCGACAGCTTCTTGTCCGATCTACGTTCCCGCGGCATCCCAGAAACCGTCATTCAGTCTTTCCTTGCAGACAAGTCAACACCCGAGGAGACCAAAAAGTCGGCATTAGCTCTGCAGCATGACAGCGGCAAGAAGTATGGTGCCGTGGAAGTCGCCGGGAAGACAATTCCAGGAAAATGGATCGGGGCGATCATGGACAACATTGGACGTTTTATTCAAATTACTGACTATGCGATGAAAGGTGCTCCTGAGACAGTCGGGCTGGCCTGGTTTGCCATTAAGCAAGTGCTCGGAGCCGTTCAGAATAATTACAAGCTGTACGGATTCTTTGGTGGTGCGCTGAGCGACATTACGGAGATGCTCGTTATCATCCGATCTTACGAGTATGTGACAATTTAAACCCCACGATGCGTGATGAGCGTTCTGTAATTTATCTGGCATGCTAATCTGGCATAGCAAGTTGTACGATGAGCGATCCAATTCCAGTTGGAAAGCGAGTGACATGGTAGCCGAACTATTCAAGCAAATCCGCAATGTATATGCTGCCATTCTGGATTTTTCATTCTCAGTCAAGCAGCATTTATCTGCTGGAAAGCTGGGTTGGTATCTCAATCGATTATTCGTTGGAGGAATTGCTAACGCAAATAGCCAAAATTGGACATGCTTTCAAGGATGCTCTAGGAACAAGTTCTGGGGAGTTCGAGGGGAAGATGGGCTCGATTAGAAGTTTGAAGGTCAAGATTCTAGAATCGGCGCAAGCTGCGTTCCAGCAGAAGACCTTTGTCAAGTTCGATGGTACGTACTCTTCATTTATAGGAGGTAAACTTCTCACATACATAATCAGAGGTCCAGGAGACCATCAACTTAGTTATCGAGGGCCAAGAAGCCGCGGAGAAGACCCAACAGGCGATCCAACAGTCAGTCGAAGAAATTGCTCGACAGACGAAACCAAAGAGTCGAGAAGACGTAGCTAAGGAGCTCTTCGAGAAGAACAAGAAGAAACTCAATCCACTGCCAGATTCTAGTGCGACTTACAATGCTTATAGAAAGGTCAAGCACCATGGAACATGTGAATGGATCTTCAATGATCCGAAGTACGAATCATGGCGAACCTCTGAGAAGAGTAGTATTCTATGTGTCAGTGGAGAGCATGGTATTTACCCTTCAAGAGTAAACCGAAGTCAACTGACGAAGCAAAAACTCTAGGCGTCGGAAGATCTGTTCTCATGGCAGCTATCGCTAATCGTATTGAGAACGAATTGAATGAAGAGCCAAATTGGACTCTGCAATACGTGTCATGCGAGTCTCTGCAAAATAGTACCGGGCTGGATGCCAGAAATGACTCGTCACTCAGCAGTACTCGAGTCAAAAACACGCTTGTATGTAATTTATACGAACAAGCTTGTACGGACCAGATCGATACTACGCTGCTCGAAAAGTGTAACGACGTCTTCCACAACTCAAAGCGCAAAAAAGCATCCGCAGCTCTCACACAGCATAAAGTCGCAGAAGAACTTCCCGAATTTGACGAAGCACTCGAAGAGCTTTCCCAGGCCCTGAAAAAGAAAGTGATCATCATCATCGATGCCGTAGAAATGATCTCAGACGACCAAGAAGAAGATTTTGCGACTTCACTCCAAGACTTACTCAAGAGGACCGGGATGCACACGCGGGTTATCGTATCTTCCTTCTCGGGATGCAAGTTCTACGCCACCTTGGAGAAGAACAACACGCCCAATTTGAGTCTCGGTGAATATAATCGTGAAGTAAGTAGTCCAAGTCTGCGTCGAGACATATCTTCCTTCTCGATCATGGTGAAAGTCCGTGATAGGACAAACCATCCTCATTCAACAGTTTGCTAAAGTGCTAATCGTGACCATCAGGATATCGATCATGCCACAAGGTCTAAACTCCGAGGTATGCCAGGCTGGTCAGACGTCGAAAAAGAAGAGGCCCGAAAAGCAGTTATCGAAAAGGCTGGGTCCGATTTCAAGTATGCCATCAAAGTTGCACTACCTTTCCTCGAAGAGCCTTGGCAGCGACCACTCAGCAATCGTCTAAAACAGCTTCCAGGAGGTCTAGAAGAAACATACTCCCAAGCTATCATCCAGATGGCACCTAATTACCGAGCTCTTCTCAAAACTTCAGTCGCGTGGGCACTCTTTGCTAATGGTCCGGTCACCGTGACCGAAGTGATGGTTCGTAATCTCCTGCCCCAAAAGAATCTAAGGTTTGGGGCTCTGGGATCATATCCTGCGTTCCCTATACTAGGATCCTAAGGTAATGACAAGAAAAACAAACTAAGTGTTTCTTCAGGATGCTCATCTTGGTACCTATCTCACTGATTCTCCCGAAGATGAAGGCCCAATATCGACAGAAGAATCTCCACTTTACCGTGAGCAGATTCGTGCAGCCGGTGGTCCTTTCCTCGACTGCCAGAGAACAGAGTCCCATAGCTTAGTGAAGCTCAAGGATCCCGCTGCTGTGAGACGTTACTTTCTGCCCGCAGACGAGCAGACCGTTGCAGAAAAGTCTGACGACATTCACGTTTGCGACAATTGCAGGAATAAAATGGGTTCGGCTCAGCAGCTGAAGATCTGTGAGAAACATGGTCATCTTTTGATGGCTGTCACTATGGGCAAGTCTTTCGAATACGATGAAGTCTCCATTGACTAATTTTGACATAGTCAAAACCTTGAACTCTCCCGCTTTTCAAGAGCGATATCTTAGTGCACTGGTGGAAGAAGAAAAGAACGACGATACTTCCCAATCCGATGACAACGGGTCCAGGACTGAAGCTGGGGATGAGGAGGAGAAAGAGGCCACCGACACTGTTTCCTCGGTCAACCCAGACCCTCTGACTGAAGCAAAGCTTGAGGAGCATAATGCTAACAATGTTTCCGAACTTGTCACAGAGGACAAAAAGCTCGATACGTCAGATGAGGAATCGGAGACTTCTGATGATACCGACGTCAGATTCGAAGACGACGAGGTAGAAGAAGCCAGTGTCTCCCCAGTATCGGAGGAAGTTGCTGGTACACGCTACGAATTACGGCAGTGGTTTTTCCATGTCAGGAAAGCTGAGGGCTTGTGGCCCAGTAAGGTAGAGCGAGAGAACAGCAATGACTGGAAAATCCTCCTAGAAGAGCTGAAGAAGTTCTCACGCAATGAGAAAGTCTTCAATGCTTGGAGGGGGGCATGCCTCCCATCATGGCAGGAATCATACACGCCATTGCACGTAGCAGCACATTTTGGGTTGTTATCTCTGACATCTCAGCTTCTTGAGAATGAGGCAGATATCATGAGCGTTACTGAATCGGGCTATAAGTTGACTCCGCTGCACTGTGCTGCGCATGAGAAGTACCCGGGAATGTTCAGGTCAGCATATTTTTACTTCCTCATGATGAATGGCCTTTGCCAGTGTCGCGCTTTCAATTCGCAGCCTTCTCTGTCTCACTAACAATATTCACAGGCTGCTTCTTGAAAATGGGGCACAGCCCAACTTCCAGCCAGATCCCGAATCTGGAGTCACGCCGTTCCAATATTTGATGTATTGCCAGCCAACTGTTGAAGACGTGAGACTTTTCTTCCAGCATGGCGCTTCTTGCACGAAGACGCAAAGCCAAGGGTACAATGCGCTACATTGTTTCAGCTATGCAGGAACGAATGTTGAGGTCTTGGAAATGATCTTAGACCACGAAGAAGAAGACGGGACGAAGGTGAATATCAATGCCACCGACTCTACCGGAGAAACGGCATTGCATGAGTTGATGAAGAGGAAAGACATCCCGCCGAAATTGCTGGAGAAATTCGTGGAGAAAGGTGCAGATGTCAATATCGACGACAAAGATTCGCAGCGTTAGTTGTACGTCAGGGAGCCCTCTTACAGTGTTAACTTATCGTAGGACCATTATTCGAGTGTGCTTGGGAAGGAGAGGTGGAAGCTATGAAAATCATTATCGGGAATGTAAACGATATTGACGACGAGGACAGGAGAGGTCGAACAGCCCTGCACAATGCTGCTTTCGGTAGCCAGCTGGAAGCTGTCAAATTCCTGCTTGAGCATGGTGCGAACATCGCAAAGGTGGACAAATATGACGCAAATCCTCTGTTCTTTGCAACTCTCGGGTACGTTTGCCACTCCATTGCCTCGAATATGCACTTGTAAATCATGAGATATTTTATGCATGATGTAATCCAGAAAGGGGCCTTGACAAAGCGTTCGCTGACTTCCTGCTCAGGAAATCGGAAGAGGTAGCCCTCTACATCTTGAACAAGATGATCGAACAAGGTAAAAGCATCGCAGAGATCAACATGAAGACAAGAGGGCATCGAACACCACTCCGAAGAGCCGCTTGGAGAGGCTTTACTGAGGTAGTCAAGATCCTACTGAAGATGGTAGACTCCCCAGAAGTGATAGACACGGTCGACCTCATTCAGGGCCGAAGTGCTCTTCATTGCGCTTCCATCCATGGCCATGCAGCAGTCGTTGAGCAACTTCTCGAAAAAGGTGCTGATACGAAGTTGAAAGATGGTCCACTGAATCCTGAAACCAAGACACACGAAGGCAAAACTCCCCTTCAGCTCTGCCACCAGGAATGGGCTATTCGAGGCATTAAGAAGTATGAGGATACGACTGCTCTTCTCATTGACGCTGATCCAGCTGCAGCTGCCCAGGATTCGATCCTCATTGCTACTGCTGCTATCAACGGCAGTAGGAGAATCCTCGAGCAATTACACAAAGTAGACGCAGATCTGGATCAGACAGATAAGTACGGATGGACACCGTTGCTTCTCGCGAGACGATTCAGACATGTAGAAGCGGAGGAATACTTGGGCATCCAGACTAAACCGACACGGTGGGAGTTGGAAGGTGTTCAGATAACCGTCACCGAAGATGGATGTGGTCTTGAGCATTCGGGGGAGTGTAAGTTTGCCTACTAACCCGATTACAGTTCTTCAGACTGACTGTGGCATTCCATAGACCGAATTAGCTTACCCGCAAATCGACCTATCTCTTCTGGGTTGACGAAGTTCTACTACGAAATGTCATTCCTAGAAGTGGAAGGCGGCCGTCCTAATCCGTAAGTCAAATCTAGGTATGGAAGATGCTTTCGTTGACGTGCCCTAGCGAGGTGGCCATAGGGTTCTGTACGATCTCCGATAAAGCCCTTCTGGAGTTCCCTGGCTGGCCCAAGATCGGAGCCGCAGCCTCAAAGTCGTGGGCCTATCACGGTGATGATGGTAGGTTCTATTGCTACCTGGGCCACAACGCGGTGCATGTTGGAGAGCCGTATGGTCCGGGAGACGTCATCGGCTGCGGTGTTGATTTCGGCACTGGCAAGATCTGGTATACGAAAAATGGGACGCTACTTGGTTTGTGCTCGAGCTCTTGCTGGAACCAAAATATACTGACGTGGATGGTGTAGCGCATGGATTCGAGAACGTCTTTGGTAGACTGTTTCCAGTGGTGGGTTTGTCAGACAAGGTCAAGCTCGAAACAAATTTTGGAATTGATGTGGAGAACAAGCCATTTCTCTGGAAAGACGAAGCCGAGATGAAGTGATATAGAATGTATTCAAAGGATACCAGAGTCCCTGGGTTCAGCATCGAACCATTGAAATGCGAACTTTCGGGAGGCGTTTCTCATCTCGCTTACTTGAATGTCACTTTCCAAGAATGTCCGTACAAGTCTTACGAGACAAAGTGATGACCATGAGTGCTTTCCAATTGAGTATTAGAGATTGCTCACTGTTGAAATATCTGATGTCTCAATTACCATCTTACATTCGAGCATTGCATCCCATAATGTCCAGATCTCATGAATTTTAAGACCTGTGGGCACTCCCATTCACAAACGGGCTTGGGCCCCTCTCCTCACGCACTTCCCCCATGCCGAAACCCGTCATGAGGTCTCCCCCATCATGAGCACCACTTCTACCCCTTTCTACTTCTTCCAATTCCCTCATCCTCTCCCTCTCTTCCTCACTCTCCCGTTCCAACCTCGCCATGTCCCTCCTCTCCCTTGCATCCCCTCCCGCCAACCCATCGACAAACAGATACAATCTCATAGACAAGCTAGCAACCCATTTCCACACGATCTCGACTGTTCGAGCTGTCCAGGTGTTGCAGAAGCCGTTGGGAGTTGGTCGTCCGACCTCCCATTGCTCGAGAGTCTTGACGGTTCCGTCAGGGCCATGTTCTTGAGCTGGAATCCAGCGTATGGTGGTTATCAGGCCAAGAAGCATAAAAATGGAGAAACTTATCCATAGTCAGTGACCGCTTAACAATTGGGGGAGGAATGGGGAAGTAACGGACATAAGCAAGGAGTACGGAAGCCACTTTTCGATGCGGGTGTGGTCTACACCATGGCCGTAATTGATGTAGGCTAGAAAGAGCTGGGCAACGACGGATCCTAGCTTCCCGAATGCAGCTGAAATCCCATGGCAGAGACCACGATATCTTGTAGGGAAGAGCTCGGCGGGCATCTAGAGATCATGGTCAGTCATGTGCTCACGTGACTAGAAGAGGAGCTGGACGAACGATGTATGTCGTGGTGTTTGGACCTGCAGGAATCTGTTAGAATCTTGGTAGGTCAGAAAGCCGAGGGCATACAGAATAAAGGAGTACTTACCAAAGTTAAAGAAGATCTGGCATAAAATGTACAGCACAATGATAGCCGCTGACCCTCCAATCTCATAGAGGTGGTAGAATGAACCTCCTATAATAATGAACAAGATAAACAGCCAGAAAAATCCGATGATCTGAATATTCCGTCTTCCCAGCCTCTCAATAGCTACAAAAGTAATAGCACAACCGATAAGAGCTCCAAGTGACACAATGACCAGACTTTGCCATATGTCGTGTATCAGGAGTTTGTATATCTGACTTGGCGGATCGGACTTGCCGTACCAGATCGCTGATATGATGTTGGGCGAGTTCATTCCCAGGCCATAAAATGGAAGATCAAGGTAGAACCAGCAGAGGGAGGTGGCCATGAGTGTCCGTAGATTGCCATCATGCCAGAAGTATTTCTTGAAGTCTTTCCAGCTCGGTGGAGGTGGAACCACAGTTTGGCCAGTCTGTTCCAGATCTCGGCGGAATGGATCGTGGCCTTCGAAGGGAGATAAGATGTTACCATTACCTTGCTGAGGCGATGCGAGATTATTGATGGATTGTCCCTGTTCACTGGCCCCTGGCGGTGGTGGAAGAGAGAACACGCGAACAGTCTCCTGCTGGTCATTTTTAACGACTGCATCTCCTCCAGGCAATTCGACACGAGCAATGCTGCGAGGAGATGGAGAACGACTCGCTTGGCCAGACTCGTCACTCATCGCCCCTGATACAGCGCCAGAAGAGATTCGTCGTCGGGTATTGTCTGGATGTATGTTGAGCGAGGTGGAAGTCGCTCCAGCTGGTTCCGCTTGCATGAGGAGATACCGATGTAACTCTGATGCAGCCTTTTTACTATCTTGCCCAACATCTGCGGTGTATCGTGGTGACTCGATGATTGTGAGACGAAACCCTGCAATAGTTGTGAAGTCAGCAACTGAAATTATTCGTGACCCAAAGAATATGTCAAAGTGAGTTAGTTAATCTTAAATCCTGCTTGTGGCAAAAAAGGGATTGCCTAAACAACGTACATAGAGCGATGACAGCAGGAATGACCCCGACGCCAATTATCCAGCGCCAGACTGAGTCCAAAGTCTGCATACATTCTTCGTTGCAATTCTGCGGGGACGATTCTGTGTAGACAGTTGAGTCCGAGGGAATGCCATTGCGTTGTCTTACTATCGCAATAAGAGATACTAGACTGGCGGCCAGCTGGCCTAGAGGCTGGCATGCGAACACGAGTGTTAACATTCTGCCGCGGAGATGCGTTGGAGCGAATCTGGAGAGCATTTAGCCAAATATTATGGAATCATTTTCGCAAGGAAGACCTACTCTGAACAGATCACAGCGCTCAGAGGATAACTCAAGATAGTCAGTTCCTATGTTTGAGAGGGGTGATGTGGGGGTACTTGCTCAGCACCAATCCCAATTCCGAGCACGAATCTCCAAATCAGAAGCCATACAATGATGGACATAGATCCATATGCCCCATTCGATGCCATCACAACACCGAGAGTCGCACCAATCGTGATGATCAACTCCAAACCATACATTTTCCGTCTTCCCCAGATGTCGGCAGCAAGTCCGAAGCTAACTTGTCCAATAATCGAGCCCCCCAAGGTGACAACACCCACAGCTATTCCGTAATTATGAGGCATTTGCCCATCATAATATATGATGTCGATCATAGGCATGACCATATTAATAGCAAAAATCGAATAGGCATCGGTGAAGAAACCAACACCAGCGACGATTACTACCCATGACCACTCGGAGAATTCTGCGCCTTCGAGTCGACCAAGGATGTATGATCGTCGATCAGATTCCTACAAAGTTTAGTGTGATTCGAGTGAGCGAAGGGAAAGATGCAAATACACTGATATGCTCAAAGTCATCGTTGGCATATGGATTGAGAAAAAGCTTGAGCCATCTGAACCCCCACAAGACCATGACTGGGAAGGGCAAGCTCCCTTGATTGGCTCACAATGTAAATTGAGGTAGGTGTAGACAGAGAGTTTGACACAAACCGAAGCTGTGATTAGATCTCTGTTTGCGTTCAATTCAAGGTCGTTTCGATGTTTTGACTTGCTGATGCAATGTTCATGTCGACAGCAGGAGTTGGTAGATATGAGATACTGTGAGGATACACTGAGGGGCAGGGCACAAGTTCAGATGAACTAGATTCATTCCTGAGGCTCCCCTAGAAGGCTGAAAATGGGCTTGGGCGATGTGGCGTTCTGCAGGGCCCATCCGCAGCCTTCCAATGGTCTTTAAATGACAGCCGCCCGTTTCGTATCCAGAAAACGGGAATGGGCCATGGTAACATCTATGAGAGATATAATGATCTTGGCATCTATTTGTAGAACAACCTAATCAGCGTTAGCAGAAGTGTCTGCCGCTTCTGCTCCATAAACTCCCAAGAACGAGGCATTTGTGCCAACCGGTGTGCAGGTCGTCAGCCTCGTTTGAACAGTTGATACGGCACGTACCGTATCATGTCATTCATTCCAAAGAATCAGTCGAGTCAGTTAAGGATGAACTCTTGTGCAGCTGTCATGAGGAACAATTGCGGAGAGATATTCCACTCCTGGACGAAGGTTGAGATGGGGAGATTAGCCGAGCTTGTGCTTGTTCGAGGACTGTTGTCATTGGGCAGCTCGCCAACACGTGGGGATTTGAAGTCGACCCATTCGCTTGTTTCGACGACCAGTTGACGACTTTTAGAGTAACATGCTGCCTTCCCAGCTTCCCAAATTTTGACAACCCCATAATTAACCCTGCGCCCGCATGCATGCTTCAGCCTCCACATCCACTTCAGTTCCATTACCACCGGTTTTCATGGGTGAGTCGTGACCACTGACCCATGTGTTACACTTGATGCTCTGTGATTGGAGCCATGTTGGGAACGAGGCAAGGCGAGGGTCACCCCCGGAGGATGCAGATGAGATTCCCCGGTTCGTCGATATTGTGCACAGCCGCTCAGTTCCCTTGATTCCCTCTCCTTGGTTTCGTGAGGGGAATCGCTGGGAGGGAGTGTCAAGTGTCCTAGTGGTCATCAGTAGCCCTGGGATGCGGCAGCGTTTCTTCTGACAGCTCATGGCAGGGCAAGGGCTCAGCAAGCTCAGGCCAGCTACTGCATCCTTTCGGTTGCTTACCGTCCCGTTCGTCTTAATTGTTCCAGCATCTGTCTTCTAAGGATCCATCATACACGCGACACACATTTCTTTGTTGTCGGATACTTCTGTCAGAAAGATTCTCAATTATTTTTGATCTCCACCGGACATACATCTCGTCACATCAGTTCCGTGCCAGCTTTGGGCATGGTCTAGTCTGCTAAGGATTTGTCTCGCCTCAAGGAAACCCCTGGGGGGGGGTTGAAAGTTTGATACGATCTCCTTCTTCCCCACAAGTGTTCCGATATATGTTCATCTCTAAATTTCTGTCCGCTGTATTTTGATCGTTATGTCATTCGGTTGGTCGGCCGGAGACGTTATTGCTGGCCTCAAGGCCGTTTGGGACGTCTGGCAAGCTGTCTCTGATGGTCCACTCAATGCTAGATTTGAAGCTGCGCAGTTCTTCGACGAATTTATTCATGTTACGAGCCGTTTATCTGAGTGGGAAGTACGTAGGGCGTCGTGTGCGAAAGACGAGCGCCTGCATCGGTCCCATCAGGAACTACGGGACCAATGCACGGATTTTATCAAAAACCACATGGCGATTATTCAACGAGCCAATCCTAACACCAAGGCGATCCGATCACGCCGCTCGACTTGGATACAAAAGGCTACATTCACACATAGTCAAGTTATTGCTCTATATCACCAAGTCCAGTGGCCAGCTGAGCGCAAGGCGGTGACTAGACTTCGCGAAAAACTACAGTTCTTCCTGGAGATAGCTGCCCTAGATATTGGATTGGATACGAACGCTATGGTCCGTGATATGAAGTATTAAATCCAGCATCCTAATGTTAGTCAACCATCTAACAGCTTTTCAGGGCATCACAATCCTCTCATGCAGACCTACTTTCGACGAATCTTCGCCTAGTCTCTTCCCATCTTGACTTGGTGTCTCGAGTCACTCTCAACCTGAAGCTGATCACATATCCACTAGAGCAAGGTAAACAGGCGAGGGAAATTGACTACCCAATCCTTCGACAATTCGAACAAGCACTCCATCCTCCTCAGCCTATACGAGCAATTGAGAATCGCACTCATGTAGTTGAACTACCCTGGCAGCATAGACCACGCTTGGGGGAGAATGAATATGCAGCGATCTTACCAGCAACATATGTCGATCAGGGCCAAGACGCTTTCCAGGAGACAGAAGTTCGCGGTCTCATATCTCAGAGACTTGATAATCTTTCAATGCGAGTGAAACGGGTAGAGACCATGGATACAGTATCAGAGCTCGGAACTCCAGAAAACCACGATCTTTCAGTACATCAGCTTTTAAAAAGGTTGCAAGTTATGCGGGAACAAATAGCGGAGGCTGTTGGGGTCTTGAATCACTCTGGTGCTCAGAAAGATATGAATGTTGTGGTGACGGAACCACGGATCGCACTCCAAGAGGAACTTGAAGCGTGGAACAAACTGGAAGAAAGGATCGAAAGAGAGAGACTACATCCTCCTATTGGTATTGTTCATTCTCCTATACCTCCCCGGCCAATTCCTATACCATCGCCCCGGTCCTCAGATTCCCTGTCACCGATGACATCTCCATTTGATGGCTGGTCTGGACCGACTTATGGTAGCCCGGACCGGAACCGGAATTCCTTCTCCTCGTCACCTGGTCAGCCAAGACTTTTTGCCCATAGCAGAACGCATTCAACATCTTCAAGCTCTCGGCGGCAGTCCATTGGCCTGGAACATCAAATACCAGTGCAATTATCTTACTTGGAATACCCAGTCAAGGGGTTTATCCAGACAATAACGAGATTTGAAAATGGCGATGTGGAGACAATAACAACGACTAGTAAGGACGGTCTGATCAAGTTCAACCATTCAATTGATCTCAACGCGCCTGCTACGGTCGAAACGTCGATGAAGCCTTTTCTGGACAACAGCCACATTGACAAGACGCATAAATTACGGATTCAATTTCAAGGCTCGCATATGTTGAAAATCACGAAGCAAAACGAGAAGCCAGCGATTTTTCCATTTCCACCCTTCTACACATTCTTCAATAGGGAAGGTAAGTACTTGTCATCAGACATCCCGTTATTGGCCACCTTCTGACAGAGCATTTCTACAGACTATCTCGACTTCCAGGGCCTGCTACTGAACAAGAAAGTTATTTATTGCGGCGACGTCCAGTATATCAAATCAAGTGACAAAGACATCCAATGCCGCCTGGGAACCATCCGAATCCTCCTGGACGAATACTCCCAGACGAGATCTATTCTCTACTTTCGACATACGCCAGATCAGAAGCACGGCTTTGTAGAATGGCCCAGTATGCCCCCTCACTTCTTATGATCCTAAAACATATCCTTTACGGATAACCCCGCTGACTGATATTGTTTGCAGTCGGACTATTCAAGGCCCCAAAGAAACCCGCCCGAAAATCCAAGTCCGTCACTCTCGACAGCTCTGACGGCAAAGCCCTCTTCCTCGCGAAAAGTATCTCGCGGCGCAGTACCCAAGGCAGCGTCGCAACAATAGCGAGTTTCGAATCGAGTGCTGGCCCAGCATATGCTAGGATGGACCAACGGTCTGGTTCTGGGTCTGGAAAGCCAGTAAGAGGACTTGTAGTGGAGTTCTGTGAGGCTGATGGTACGTATCCTCAACCCTATGGGCTAATTATTGGAACTTCGAAGTAGAAAGAGAGAACTAACGTTCAGTGACAACAACAGATTGCATAGATTTCTGGAAAGAGTTCACAAAGCAGGAGGTCGATTTCTCGGAAGTTAGTTTGGGCCTGCCCGCTCTACCTTTAGAGTTGCCTGCGGACACCTTTCGTGTAGAATTGCCTGCTGAAGAGCTGCCGCACGAACTCCCCTCTTGAGGTCACCAAACAAGTCCATAGGAACAACGTGCATGAATCCAGAATCTGCTCACCTTGCCGATAATTGAAACATTGTCAGTTCAGACTAAGAGTCAGGCTCTTAGACGTAGCAAATCAGCGTTCTCAACGTCTACGTCTCCACCAATAATCCCCAGCCACCGAGTCCAATATCGTTCATGCCTTTCATTGGAGATGAAAACAGATGACGCTCAGAGATCGAACGGGGAAAGAGAGGTCCCCCAAGGACTCAATCCAAAGCTTCGAACCTCACTCAAAGCTTATCGCCTTGGGCAGTTCACGCGAGGCTCAGCAGCCTCAACAGCACTCGATATCGATAGATATCGTAAATCACACCCAAAATAAACAGCAAAGCGTACCGAAGGCAACATATCATCACGACATCATGGTCGAAAGCCAGCCCTCTTCCGAAAGTCAGAAATGGAGCTGAGCAAGGGCCCACGAGCCCAGGAAACAGCACCTTGACAAATAACGAGAAACCGAAAATATCATCTTACTGTACACTATGCCCCTAAAGAGCTCTAACAGTACAAGAATACATGTGATTGCGATGATTGTTAGATGCAAGGGGCTTGAGGGGCACTTGATTTGATAAGATGTAGACGGACCGAACACGGTGGAGAAAAAGATATTCCTGATCGGATTAGAGCTGAGGATCAGTGAAGCTCTGTCTGAACACGAGTATACAGAGAGCATTGCCAGTTAAGATTTGATAATTTGTAGACACATCTGAAGGCATAGACCAAAGAAGAAGTGAAGTCTCTTTGTTGTTCGGGACATTGCTGCTGAAAAGCGGATCGACTTGGAGCGCGCCACGTGATACCGAAAATAGTCAGTACCTTTCTGCTCGAGAACTCTAGCATGAAATTGACACGATAAAGAGGCAGGGAAATAAGTAGACCTAACGAATCAATTCAGAATAGCGCGTACCAAAAAAGAACTGCATAGATATACCCACGTGACAGGCCTGTAAACGCGTCTCCCCCCCCCCCTTTTCCGGGAGAGACATCATAAGGAGTTCGAGAGCTTCTCAAGGCAGAGAAAGCAGATGTAAGAGATATTAGATCTTTCTTTCATCCAAAAGTCAGGTAAGAGAACTGACTTGCATGTTTTTTATCGGAAAGATGCAGTGCTACTGCGGTTAACAACGAAATGCATCCTCGTACTATACAAAGTAATTCCAGTCCCACGCTGTAATCAAGATCCAGGTACCAGAAAAGGTGAAAATTTGGCTAAGCTTTGCCCAATATGGGCTGTATTTGAGGCTGAGGAAGCCTTCCCCCGGGGCACGTTGTCTTGGTCCACGGCATTTGACAGCTCGGTAACTAGCTGCGTAAACGGATGACAGCTTGGGTGGAAGTCCTTTGTTTTGCTGAGGATATTCTATCTAGTAGGAAAATCATTAGGCCTGAAAATGCTAGCCAGGTACTCCAGGATATTGTCTGAGTTTCCATTCGGGAAGATGTATACCAGATCAGATCAGATCTCCAAGGAATACCTTTCATATCCTTGACACGAGTCTCCGAGTTCCCTTCCAGTTCCGAAGTCTCATATCCGCATCCCCAGATTGGCTAATAGATCTCAGTTTAGTTGCTCGAGATCTTGGTAACGAATGATCGCTGTTTGATCTTTGTTCTTTGATCGATGCCATCCTGTCACCCGGCCACTGCCACGACGTGATTTGCAGGGGGATAAAGGGATTTGTGTGAGGTGCTGTTGAGAGTGTTTCAGGATGCGCGGCTGGATGCGCGTTTAGTGTGCGGTTGAGAGCAGATGAAGCCGAAGCTTTTGATTTGGAAGGCAGGCAGCTACGGAGGCAAGAGAAGGTAACGTACAAGGAAGCGTACATGAACTTGCTTCTGGATCCATGCTCCATGATGGATTGTGAGATACCACATGTTTACCGAAGAGCCGTGTGGTAGGGTGTGAACGGTGACGAATTGGGTACCGGGAAGTTGGTTCAGGGTCTTGGCGGGGTAATATGTGATAGATATGCCCTTCAACCTCGAGAATGTAATAAGGAATTAAATTGACAATAATTTATTCGAGCCTTGTGAGTCAGATCTAGTCTGCTTTTGATTTAGGGACAAAGATTTCATTCAATAATGTCTCAAGACCCGCTGAGTTGAATGAAAAAAGGTCTCAGTGCACGTCCCCAGCGGTTACTTGCAGCTACAGCTACTTGGAGACGAGACGGGAGTCGAAAATTAACACTGGGCACTTTGTCTGGGAGAAACTAGAAGTAAGAAAGAGGCTTTGAGCTTTCTGACCGTGGTACAGTAAGTAAGGAAGATCGACCTTTGATCAAGGAGTGAGAAGATATACCAGACCAGCCCAACAAAGACTCGCATATGAGACCTCGGATTCCATCTACAATCCTTTCAATCTAGAGCTTGACTATTGGGCCACTTTCTTTCGAACGATACAATAGTACAGTCAGGGAATCAAACGAAGGCCTTTGAGACAGTTGATGATGTGCATTCGCAGCTGGCTCGTCTCTTGCTCCCCTCCTGGTCTCCCCTCCACGAAGCCCATTATTCAAGCCCAAACGGTTCTCTTACCATGGAAAAGTTCCGCTGCTGTCTATGCCCAAACTCGGCCTCGTCACGGTGCCTGACCCTCTTGATCAGGCATTGTTCCATGACACAATTCACCTTCTTTTCTTTGGGATATGGATCTGTTGTGGTTTAATGTGTCGCATGTCGAGTTCTGTAGCACGGGATATTTCAAGATATTGGAGTGCATAGGTATGTATGTATGTATGTATACATGTACCCTGACCCCGCCTTCATCTTCTTCATCGTCCACACCACACGGGCGTTGCCGAGAGCTTCGCTTCCTTCCATTCTCACACTAAGAACTCGCTCGCGCATGCAATCATCCATGACATGACAGCCGACTCTAACCTCTAATTCAGACCAATTGCACCTGTCTGTCCAGTAAGCAATTGTAGTCCAATCTACTGCAGTAGTTCGGTTCAGCAGTCCAATCAACACAATTATTCATGCCAAATGCAGATACAGATACAGATGAAGCCCGGATCTATCAAACAAGCAAGCCAGGCAGTCCATGCTCATGCTAATGCCCATGCCCAAACCTCGCGCACCCTTCTCTGCCTCTGCCTTTGCCCACGGCTAACTCCACCCTCTCCCACACTAAACGTCGACTTCACTCCAGACTCTCCCACCTCACAACAATCCGTCCTCCGTCCTCTCCACCACTTGCACCTGCACCTGCACCATATCAACCACTACTACCTACCACCACCACACGTCACACGCCAATTGCGATTCCCCTACCCTACCCCTCGCAACAGCATCAGCATAATTATCCCATCCCATCCCATGGCCGTCTCCTAGTTGCGATTGCTGGTCAACCATGACCAGAAAGGAGAAGGATGTCCGCAACAGCTCTGCGACGAGCTCGAGCACGGACAGCTGGAAATCCACCGAGACCGTCAAAGGGCCCAGCTCTAGCTCGCTATTCCGGGGCCCATCGCGACGAGGCAATGCCATGACTGTCAAGACTGACGGCAGAAACAAGTGAGTAGGAGCCACAATTTATCTCACAATTTGACATTCTTTCTGCCATTCGGTCATTCCCAAATCTTCCATTTCGATTTCGATTCCTTTGTCTTGTCTCAAACAGCTGCTGGACCCTTGCGAACATGTTCATTGACTGACGGGTGCTTGCATCGCCCTCTCCCAGACCCGAGACAGATCCTCAAGTTTCGCCAACCACTGCTGCTCCACGCACCGCAATATCCCCGTCCTCGCAGTCGTCTCCCAATGTTTCCCCTCGGGACCATAGAATGAGCGATTTTGGCAACTACCGTCGCGATCTTGCAGTTCTAGAAACCGGAGGAGGACCCATACCGAAGATTCAACACAACCCCCCAACTGCGTTGGGATCGCCGAATCAAATCGCGCCTTGGATGTCCTCGAACGGGACCGTGACTTCGCCGGCGAGCGCATTTGGCACAAGTTTCTACAATGACTCCAGCGACAACCTGTCGCAAGGCTCGCAATTGTCGCCTGGCTTCAGGCCGGGGACTGGCTTGACGGGGAACACAAATGCGAGCGATTCGCCGGCCGACATATATTTTGGGGATGAACGAAGGCCCTCGGTGGCCAGTGTGACAACAGCGAGTAGTCAGGGTTCGAAATCGAGTGTGTCACGGCAGGGAATACACAAAAAGCTTCAGACTTTCTTTGGGGAGGACTTTCCAGGTCGAGATGGTTCTGATACAAGTCTGCCTTCGCATGGAAAGGACGCTCGATCGCATTCCTTTGCTCGTAGCCACCGAGAAAGAAACCACTCGTCCGCCACCGACAGGACACAAAGAGATGCATCTCCAGGCTCATCACGACCAAGAACACCGATTCCATCCAGTGACGTTGTTCCCTTTCTATACCAAGACTCTCAGGTCAGTTCATTTCCATATCGCAATTGCAGTTTTGCATATTGGACCAGGGTAGATTTTGCTGAGCAAAAACCTTATCTTCTCCCCTCCTTCCCTTTTCGGACTTACCTATGGCAATTGCAGTAGCGCTTCCTGACAGCAACTGATTCTTAATCAAGGACATTCCCAAATACGGAGAAGCACCTGTGCGAGAAAAACTCTCCGGCCCAGACAAAGGGCGATATACCGGCGAAGGTCCACAGGTCCCGCCCAAGACCTCCTCTACTTCACGATCAGGCCATGTACATCTGCCAGGCCATAGTCACAGACACAACAAGAGCAACGAAGACGCTAGAGCTCTGCGGCCCTCAGTCAGTAGGGAGGACTCGGGAATCAGTTCTAGGCAAGGAGGGCGTGCGCCGACTTCGATGGGTACGGCGCTGGGCAACTCTTCGAGTTCGAGTCTCCCGAAACGATCAAACAGCCCGACACCAAGCGGCATGAGCCAGTGGAGTGGGAAGACAGCAAAACCGCCTCAAAATGATGGATCAACTTCACCGACCGGGGGTACAAAGCGAAGGATTCTTGGGCGATTTCGAAAACACAAGGAAAAGGACGATCCACAGGCTCGACTGAAGGATTTGCCTGGTTCAGTTCGTTCTTTCCAAACGCCGCCTTCTAATGGCAAAAACTATGGATCTCCCGAATTTGGTCAATGGAGCCGGGAGGGAAGTGTTGCTGGATCAGAAATTAATTTACCACGGATTGACAATGGCCAATTCGGTGGGAACAGCAGTAGGCCCAATGGTTCCCGCCAAGGAACGTTCAACAAGCTGCCCTTCCGAAAAGGGAAATCGAGGGCCACAGATGATATGGAGCAATCGATTGATCCGAATGAGAGAGCTGCTGCGCCAGGATCGATATTCAGCCTGGATACGAATCTATCGAACATGGAAGGTATCCTAGCGAAACCCCCGCCACTTACACCTTTGGACAATAACATTTTTGTTGGCAATGTGGAGGATGAAGCCAAGATAGAAGCTGAGAGTGCCGGGGGCATGAAGTGGGATGCTCCTGACAGTTGGGCCGTCAAGAAGGTTAACGATGACAACATGTCCCGTCTTGATGAGATAGACGAAGCTGGAATTCCACCAAAGGCCGACGAGAAGGCTGCGCCCTATTGTATCCGAATTTTCAGGATCGATGGTACCTTCGTCACCTTATCAACGCCTCTGAACTCAACAGTCACCGAAATCATGAGCCAGGTTGGAAAGAAGACGTACATGACGGACAGCTTGGAGAACTATCAGATTGTGATGAAGAAGCACGACCTGCAACGGATTCTTGGAGCCGGGGAAAGGCCTGTGGTGATCCAGAAAAGACTTTTGGAACAGGCTGGTTACGAGGAGAATGACAAGATCGAAGATGTTGGGAGAGAAGACAACAGCTACTTGTGCCGATTCTCATTCGTACCGGCAAGAGAAAGTGGCTATGCGTCGGTGACCAACGATCCAGGGGTCAGCCGGGTACAGAAGTACAGCCATGTCGACTTATCTGGTCGTAATTTGATCACCATTCCTATCTCCCTCTACTCGAAAGCCTCGGAAATTATCTCTCTGAACCTCTCACGGAACCTCTCCCTGGATCTACCAAAGGACTTCATCCAGTCATGTCAGAATTTGCGTGACATCAAGTTCATCAATAACGAAGCATGGAAGTTGCCTCCTAGTCTTAGTCGAGCAAGCCGACTTACGATTCTCGATGTCTCCAACAACAGACTCGAACAGCTCGAACATGCTGAATTATCGAGACTCCAGGGTTTGATCAGTCTCAAACTGGCAAACAATCGACTGAGGAGTCTTCCGGCCTACTTTGGCGCATTCAAATCGATGAGAACGCTAAACATATCCTCGAATTTTTTGGATTCGTTCCCAAGGTTTCTCTGCGATCTAGAAGGTCTTGTTGATATCGATATGAGCTTCAATGCTATCGCAAGTCTGCCGGATGAGATTGGTAAATTGAGGAATCTGGAACGATTTGTCATTACGAATAACCGGTTGAACGGATCTTTGCCGGCTACCTTTGGGGAGCTGGTTAACATGAAAGAAGTGGACGTCCGCTATAATGCCCTTTCTAGCATTGACGTTATTGCCCGACTGCCAAAGGTTGAACAGATTTCCGCTGATCACAATTCTGTCTCTGTTTGCGAATCAGAGTTCACGAAAATCCGGGTGCTTCGTCTCAACTCGAATCCTGTCACCAAATTTGAAATTCTAAATGCCGTTCCGACATTGACAACACTCATATTGTCAAATGCTAAATTGGCACATATCCCAGACGCCGCCTTCGACAAAATGCCAAATCTTGTCAAACTTGTACTGGACAAGAATCATTTTGTGTCTCTGCCTAGCCACATCGGTAAGCTCCGAAAACTTGAGCATTTTAGCATTGCTCGAAATTCCCTGAGCAGTCTACCCGCTGAGATTGGGTGCCTCACGGAGCTGCGCTTCCTTGACGTCCGAGAGAACAATCTGAAGAAATTGCCGATGGAACTTTGGTGGGCCAACAAGCTCGAAACGCTCAACATCTCCTCGAACGTACTGGACAATTTTCCGAAACCAGCGTCTCGAGCACCTCAGGTGCCAGGCGACGCTACTGCTGCCAACCAAGGTGCTCTCAATGGGAGCCCTGGACAGACTTCGAACAATTCTAGCTTTGAGGAGCTGGGTCCTTTGGAGGCCTTCGGACAGAGACGGCCTAGTCAGGCATCGAGCGGATTGCTCAGCGTGGGTGGTTCGCCTGTACCAGGTGGACCAGATCGAAAGAGTTCTCTTGTATCGGTATACGGCAAGGGAGGCCGAAAGACTTCAGTCGTGTCGAGGAGCGCCTCCCAAGACACGATACAAACTCAGCCCACAGTGCTCCGCAAAGACTCGGGATTATCAGCGAGACTTGTCAACACCTTTGCTGGTTCCCTGAAGAATCTCTACTTAGCCGACAATCAGCTTGATGATGATGTATTCGATGAGCTTATCATGCTGGGAGAACTTCGCGTCCTCAATTTGTCGTACAACGACCTCAATGACATGCCACAAAGAACTCTCAAAAGTTGGCCTCAGCTAGTTGAGCTTTACCTATCCGGTAACGAGCTGACTTCGCTTCCGTCAGATGATTTCGAAGAGTTCAGTCTTCTACAGATTCTGCACATCAACGGCAACAAGTTCCAGACCCTGCCTGCTGAATTGGGCAAAGCACATCGACTAGTGATACTCGACTGTGGTAGCAATTCGCTCAAGTACAATGTCTCCAATTGGCCATACGATTGGAACTGGAATTGGAACACAAACCTGAAATACTTGAATCTTTCTGGCAACAAACGTCTCGAAATTAAGCCATCTCTGCCAGGTGGAGCCGGCAGTCGCGATGGACGTGATCTGACAGACTTCAGCGCTTTGCAGCATCTGCGAATTCTCGGCTTGATGGATGTCACATTGACTATTCCCACGACCCCAGATGAGACCGAAGACCGAAGAGTGCGTACCTCAGGCTCCCTGGCCGGACAACTGGCATACGGTATGGCAGATACCTTGGGAAGAAACGAGCACTTGTCCATAATCGACATGGTCGTTCCCAGGTTCAACTCTACCGAGACAGAGACTCTTTTGGGGATGTTCGATGGACAAGCGTTGTCCAGTGGTGGTTCGAAGATCGCAAAGTATCTGCATGAGAATTTCCAACACATCTTCAGCGAAGAATTGAAGAAGGTCAATTCGACCCCCGATGAGACCCCAGCCGACGCCCTTAGGCGTGCATTCTTGTCACTCAACAAAGATCTGGCCACTGCAGCAACCCAGCACACCGAAGAACGATCATTGTTATCGCACCGAGGCTCAGCAGCGCCCGCAGTGCTCAGCCAGGCGGATCTCCACTCCGGAGGTGTTGCAACAGTCATGTTCTTACAGCAGTCTGAGCTATATGTTGCCAACGTTGGAGACGCACAAGCAATGCTCATTCACTCGGAGGGTGGCCACCGCATCTTGACAAGAAAGCACGACCCTGCTGAGCCCAACGAGAGGCAACGTATCCGCGATGCTGGTGGGTGGGTCTCGAGACAGGGAAAGCTCAACGATATCCTGGAGGTCTCGAGAGCGTTTGGTTATGTCCAGCTCATGCCTGCTGTTCAAGCAGCACCCCATATCACGCAAGTCACTGTCAAGGAACAAGATGAGATGATACTGGTCGCGTCGAGAGAATTATGGGAGTACCTGTCACCTGAAATAGTTGTTGACATTGCGAGATTGGAGCGTGGCGACCTGATGAGAGCGGCTCAAAGATTGCGAGATTACGCTATTGCCTTCGGAGCCACGAATAAGCTGATGGTCATGATGATCGGCGTCAGTGATCTGAAGAAGCGAGCACAGATAAGACCTCATCGTGTTCAAAGTCTATCCTTTAATCCAGCTGCCATAATCGACGAAGGCTACGCCCCTGCACGAAGGCCGAAGAAGAAGGAGACTGTTGAAGACTCGGGACTGCGTCGTCTGCAGGCCGAGGTCCAAGCACCTGTGGGCGATCTAAGCATTGTCTTTACGGATATTAAGAGCTCAACTCTTCTTTGGGAAACATATCCAAGCGCGATGCGTTCTGCGATCAAACTCCACAACGAGGTTATGCGTCGACAGCTGCGGATCATTGGGGGTTACGAAGTCAAGACCGAAGGAGATGCTTTCATGGTCTCTTTCCCCACGGCCACCTCGGCACTTCTTTGGTGTTTCGCAGTGCAGCAGCAGTTGCTTGAAGTACAGTGGCCGTCCGAAGTTCTCTCGAGTTTCCTTGGCCAGGAGGTCTACGACAACGACCATCAGTTGATCTTCAAGGGTTTGAGTGTAAGAATGGGCATTCATTGGGGTGCACCAGTTTGTGAGCATGATCCAGTCACGAGACGTATGGATTACTTTGGACCTATGGTCAACAGAACTTCCCGAATTTCCTCTGTCGCGGATGGTGGTCAGATCACAGTGTCGGCGGACTTCATCTCCGAGATTCAGCGGTGCTTGGAGACTTACAGCGAAAGTGACAGATCTGGTTCCACTGGATCTGAGGATGCCTTCGATAACGACATGCTCAGCCAGTCTATACGTCGTGAGCTCCGGTCCCTTAGCAGTCAAGGTTTCGAGGTTAAAGACATGGGCGAACGAAAACTTAAGGGTCTCGAAAATCCGGAATATATCTACCTCATGTATCCACACGCTCTTTCTGGTCGCATTCATTACCAGCAGCGTATCGCGGAGACCGACAAGCTTACACAAGTCGAAGAACCTGCTACGCTATCTCAGCAGACCCAATTGAGCATTGACACCGACTGTGTCTGGGCTCTTTGGAGCGTGAGCCTGCGATTGGAGATGCTGTGTTCCAGTCTAGAGGTAGACAGGGGACACAACGTTGCCCTACAGCCTCCCGAAACGGCAATGCTGGAGAAGATGAAGCATAGGGGTGGTGAGGTCACGGACAGATTCTTGGTGAACTTCCTGACCCACCAAGTTTCTCGTATTGAGGTACGCAAGCAGAATCACCATCTCATGTGGCGCAATAGATACTAACATCATACAGACATGCATCTCAACACTCGCAACTCGCCATCTAGCAACCGGAAAAGCTCCACTGACAGATTTAAGTCAACTCCGAGCCCCGATGGACGAAGTCCTCGGGTCGCTTCAAGACCAACTCAAGGAGCTCGCCAGATACAAAGCCCGCTTTGGTGATCTACCACCAGAAAGTAGGAGCAGGAGCAGCACGAGAAAGACGAAACGCTTGACGAATGCTTGAGCGTTCCGATCATGAACAAGCGAAAGACAGCGAGCAAGCAACACGTCGACGTACCGTACAGTACGATAACTAGCGCATCTATATATTATAACCAATCCGTCAATATTTGGGCACTTCAGCATGGCGTTCAACGTTCACTTTCTTTCCTGGGACCGGCCGGGTGTATTGATGATTCCAACGGACGATACTTGTATAGCATGGATACAATTTCTTTTCTTTATACTTTCTCTTTCTGACCGTCGTTCGGGCTTGCGATGCACACGAACCAAAATGGGTATACGGGATAAGCTGGAGGGAACGGGTATGGGCTATCATTCTTTGGGTTTGGTCTCCGGTCGAATTTTGGTATATTCACGTCTGCGGGAGTTTTTGCGGGATGGGAATGGGGGGCTTTTTCTAGGGTTTGCATGCATGCATGATGTGCGAGCGCAAGAACTGGGAGTGGATGTCTGATGCACTGACTGGTGAGGGGCCGATGGATGGATGTCTTATGATGGCTTGCCTATATATATTCCCTAAGAGCACGAAAGGGGCCGAGGATGGTGATGGTAACGAGGGGGTGAGATATATATATTTAATAGGGGTGGTTCTGATGACGGTTGCTTGGTGGCTAGTGTGGCGCTTCAGACAGCAAGGTGTCGATTGGGAAAGAGGAGGAGATTTGTGCATATATGTGAAGTAGTTGATCTCGTCCTAAATAGGAATCAGAGTCGGTGTTGTCGTACAAGACGATCAGGCAATGCAATGATGTGAAGCAGCTTCGTGAATTGTAATTGTGAAGTGCTGTGATAGGACGGTAGCAGGTATGTTCTGTCTAGAAGACCCCAACGCCACCACTTCAAGGACCTCGGAATTGCTCGCGTATCAAAAACATGTTTCGACGACCGTAGCTCTCGGCATATCGTTGGTTCGAGTTGCAGCCATCATCGGGTTGTTTGTTGACTTCGCTTGCTTTGCTTGCTTCGCTAACCCATTGAATAAAGAGGTCTCGGAATGACGTGAGTTGGCGAATGTTCTGTCGAGCATCAACGGTCTGGTACGAACGGTCCATTAATTCGACGACTTGACTTTTACAAGTACTGAAGTCTTATATAACCGTTCAGACCGCAGAAGTGATGACAATCTCGTGTGATTAGTAAGTGCCCCACACGAGATCCAAGCAAGCATTCGCGTTTCTTTTTGTTCAATACTGTTAAAAAAAAACCGCGGGATGCAAATTTACTGCGGTCATTTGGAAAAGATCTTTTACTTATATCGTAGCGTCGTGCCGTCTTCTAAGTCAAAGAAGCAAAATAATGGCGGAGCAACAGACAGAGTATAATGATTTCTATGCATGAACGCCCATCCTCACTAACCTTAAAAGTCTAACTAATCAAGAAATTACACAATCTTCGACACGAACCCTCCCTCCTTCTCGAAGACCTGCCCGATAGCCTTCCCCGCATACAAGACGTGCAAGTCGTGATACCTAGCACCGACCAGCGTCAAGCCGATAGGAAGGCCGTTCTCGCCTGCGAAACCGGGGATGTTGAGGGCGGGGACGTGGAGGAGTGTCCACATGGAGCAGAAGGACTGTTTATTATATTGTCAGTACACTACGCTAAGTTTGATAGCTGATGTGGGAAGAAATATGACGGGGAGGAGTGAGAGGGAGAGAAGATAGGACAAGGCTTACAGCGTCGCCAGTAGACCCAATCCCCAGAGGCGCCTCGTCGGGTACGCTAGGTGTCAGGACTGCATCGTAGCGAGATGCGATGTCGTCCCATACGGGACGGAGCTTTGCGCAGCCGTCGTAGGCTTCGAGCTGGGCTTTGCGGGTTAGGTTGGTGGAGTTTTCGACTTGGTTTTGGATCAGGGGGTCGAGTTTCGCTTTGGCGAGGAGGTAATCTGTTTACATCAATCAGCATCATGAGCTCTCAAGCGGCATGTCCCCCAAGCGAGAGAGTATTTATTATGATTGGAAGTCTGCATCAGAGTGGAGTACTTACTCCCAAGAAAGCTGCTTCTTCCCTCCCCTTTGCAAACCCTGTCATGCCACTCGGTAATCATTCCAAACTCCTCTGGCATCTCTAGCTCTTCCACCACAGCGCCTTTACTCTCTAACAACGCCTTCGCTTTCTCCCACGTAGCTTTCAGTCCCGGTCCAGCTTTAGGCCAGACATGTGTTTTAGTAAAAGCGATCTTTGCGCCTTTGAGTTGGAAAGGCGAAGATGGGATGGGGGTGTCATCTGAGAGGCGGAAGATGCTGGACAGGAGTTGGAGGTCGGTGATGGAGCGGGCGTAGAGGCCGAGTGTGTCGAGTGTTAGGGAGTAGACTGCTAGACCTTCGCGAGAGATGGCGTTCCATGTTGGCTGGGTGAATGTTAGTGGATACTTTCGCAGAGCTGCGAGGAGCAGGAAGAAGTACCTTGAAGCCGTAGATTCCATTGTAAGATCCAGGGCGGATGGTGCTACCACCAGTTTGGGTACCGAGAGCAATTGGGACCTTGAGATCATCAGAACGAAGAAGAACTGAATTAGAGCGAGGAAGACTTACCTGGAAATCTCCCACAGCAGCTCCAGAACCTGACGAAGAACCTCCAGGCGTTCGGCTCTCGTCGTGTGGGTTAGTCGATGGCCCGCCAACAGTCGTGGTAGCGAACTCAGTCGTAGTTGTCTTCCCGAAGATAAGAGCACCAGAGGCACGCAGAGTTATGATACATGCGGCGTCTAGGACCTGCTTCGGTCCGCCTCTGTATATATCAGAATTGAACACAGTAGGCATATCTGATCTATCATGTTAACTGCCAATTTTCTCTTCTATTTGAGGTATACAGATGAGGAATATGTAAGGGGATACCTTTGGTAAAGATCACATCTTTAACACCGACAGGAATACCATGTAATGGACCTCGTTTCTCAGCTGGGATTTGATCTAGCTTTTTGGCTTGCTCGAGGACGAATTCTGGATCGAGAAATGCCCATGCCTTTACCACGTGATCACGCTGCTTGATTCGATGGAGGAGCGATCTGGCGTAAGCCTCGACTGTGAGTTCGCCTGATTTGAGCAATGGCAGAGCTTCGCTTGCTGTGAGACGGTATGGTTCTATCATTGCAATGGAGGTTGAAGATCAAGCAATGTTTGACAATACGTGAGAATGAGACCTGCTTCGAAGTATGACGTGCGGAAGCTCAATTTGCTAAATTATGATGAATGTAAAGCATGAAAAAAATCAACGAGGGCTTGAATATGATTTATACCAAAAGAATATGAGGATACGTATTCTTTAGAAACATCGGAATTGCAATACATGGGTTGACACATAGAATGCGAGTTCACGTAAGGCTCAAGAGTGGGTGCTCCGACGGTCTACCGATGAGATCGGAGGAGCGACAGAGATATGATGGAACTTAAAGCGATAACGCAAATGTCCGTGGGACTTTTAATTAGACATCCCGAAATGTATCGACGGCATCGCGCACTACAACTTGCTGTTTCTTCACAGAAATGGAGGAAGCTCAACGCCGCACTAATCACGTGAGCCTTGCTATTGACAGCATCAAGTTCCCGACCTCGGGCCTACAGAAGAAGCTAGGATACTTGTAGCGTGTATCTCAATCGTAAGAAACCGGTAAAGCCTCACTGTTTATGCCTCGTGGAAGCCCTAGGACAACACGGCAGCATTTAGCTCGATGCGATCATCTTATTAACTCAGTCGTCTATTTCGCCTCCGAAGTCGATCAATCGAAGCTTCCGAGCATCCCTAGGATGAAATTGGGCAACCTTGGACCTGACAAGAAATCTGGCAGCAGCAGACTCTCTCTGGAGATCAACATACGCACCAGGTCCATGTCCCTCAGCATCAACTAGACTATTGAGAAGCTCCTCTGTCAAGTCTCGCATCTCTGCAGCTGCTGCACGTTTTTCGTCCCATGGCTCCTTCGTGTCATCGTCCTCGACAGGTCTTGGTCCCCAGATCTGATCGATACGACGTTGTCGCTTGTCTTCAGTCGGTTTCGCCTTCTTCGGCTTTCCTTGTGTACTGAATCCACCTTCCAGCATCTCCTCATCAACTTCGGGTATTTCTCCAACAATAGGGCCCCCCAGTTCCTCAACAGCAAGCATGGCCGCAAGATGATCGTCAATGAAAGCATTGAAAGCTTTCACCAATTTGCCCGTCTCCGTATCGTAATATTGTTTCCTTTTCTTCGTTGCCCGAATCATTTCTTTAGCAATCTGATTTGGTGACTGCTGTGTTCGCTGATTGATTTGTTCTTCGAGGGTTGAGATCCTTCCTTCCATCTCAGCCTGCATCAATTTGGCATCGTTGAGATCTCCTTGTTGCTGGTCTAGCCGCTGCTGGGTTGCCTTGAGCTGAGCTGTCTTCTTGGCTATAGCTTCCTCGCTGCCATTAGCAATCCGGTCGGTATCCCGCAAAGCTAGCAGGCCCGGAACGAGAGATTCGCGTGGGGGAAGCCATGGTTGCGATGGAGTAAGAGACTCGTAGGCAGACTTGAGAGCCTTCAAATGCCGTAAATGACTCTTAGGATCGGCTGAAGGTTCAGTCTGGGGAATGGACGTAGAAGCAGAGGCTCGAAGCTACTTGAACATTAGTTGGCGCATTTCCCAAATAAGCCATATGTTATTCACCTCGTCTAGAAGAGCCTCTTGCTCCTTCACTCTGGCTTGAAGTGCATTAAGGGTCCTGTCAAGACGCGTTGCATAGGAGCTTGCATTGCGCTGCAGCTGTGGATCCTCCATGACTCTTGGACCGTGTCAATAAGAGAATTGGCAAAGAGGGATAGCTATTGGAATCGCCAAATATAGAACAATGCAGAGATCAAAGAGTATTGGATTGCTGGGATCTTGAGGCGGCTCTCAGTCAACAAGTTTGATCTCCTGTCGCTCTTTGCTCCTTCCTGTGTTACGCGACTACTATTAGCGCGTTTTGGGGAAGGGTGTATCGATCACATGACTGGACTTCTTCCTTGGCTTCCATTCCAAGTTGGCTCAAAATCCCATTTCGCTTGGTCGCAAGTGCCGTCCGTCGCCTCGCTCGACCTCCAACGCCAACCTGACGCCAACAGGCCAACATAGCTACCTACCTCGTCCATCCCTTGTTCCCTCTTTTCCATCAACAACATCTCGACCTTGTTTGTTCTTCATACACCACCACATAATTCCAACGACTCGTGCTGGGTTTGATAGTTTGTTGCGCCCATCACATCAACTTCTTTCCTATTCGCGGATCAGCAAAAGAAGCTTCGTCCACGACACACACCCTTCAACTGCCCCCTCCCGAAACGAAACAGAAACACACCAATTAAGCAATCGACCCCCGCCGGTAAGCACAGCGGAAATACACCTGACGAGGCCACACGAGACGAGACGATAAGACGAGACGATCAGGAGCGAGCAAGAAAGGAACAAAGAGCAGACAGCAGCAGCACCCCAGTTGGTTGTTCGCTGAAGGACCAAAAGGTTTGAGGATAGGTCTCTACTCTACCGTATTGCTTTTCTGTCCCAGACACGGATTCAAATTCCCATCAGCTACTTGCATCGTCATTCCTCACAATACCCATCTACCTGCCTGCCTACCTACCTACAATCATATCATCACCTTCATCGCACGCCTCAACACAACCTCCTCCTTCCTCTTCAAGGGCCGGCAGATCTTCAAGACCTGTCTCCTTGAGTTCACCATCCTTCCCGCTCCCTTCCTACACGACCACCACTCAATCCAATCTTCTATTCTCAGCAGTTCCCGTCAAATCAAAGCACGCGCTCTCCCTCTATCCGATTCACCAACACCAGCACGTTTTCTTTCGAAGAACCCCTGGTGTACATAACGAACAATCAATCCAATCCAATCCAAACCTGTTCTCGACTCCTTCCCGACCAATTTCCCTCTTAAGTGAAGAGATTAACCCATAGCTACGAATCAAGATGTCTGCCTCACCTACAGCAGCTCCTACTCAATCGACTAAGCGTCCTCTTGAAGATCCTTCCTCTCCATCCGCCCCAAACGACCAGCCTGAAGCAAAGCGTCCTGCCCTCGACAAGATAGTCAAGGGCGAGGATGAGGAACAGAAAGCTGTAGCCGACATCCCTGAGCCACCAGTTGTCAGCTCTAACGGAGAGACCAAGACTGAGTCAACAAACGGTACGAAAGTTGAGGCAAAGGATGGTCAAGGAGATACCGTTATTCCAGATGCTACTGCACACTCAATTGAGAGCACCGCTACATCTTCTAGAGATTTGCCAGCAGGCGGATCGCACCTTCAGCATGACGAGAGCGGATGGATCCATATTCGAGCTGTCATTACCAGCGCTGAGGCAGCCACAGTCATTGGCAAGGGCGGAGAGAATGTATCGCTGATCAGAAAGATGTCTGGTGCCAAGTGTACCGTCAGTGATTACCAGAAAGGTGCAGTTGAGCGAATCCTCACAGTCAGTGGTGTGGTTGATGCAGCAGCAAAGGTAAATATATCTCCACCAATGTCCTAACTTAGCTAATTTTTTCAGGCATTTGGTCTCATCATTCGCACGCTCAACAACGAGCCTCTTGAAGATCCATCTGGAACGCAATCCAAGACCTACCCTCTTCGTCTCCTCATTCCACACATCTTGATCGGTTCCATCATCGGCAAGGGCGGTGTTAGAATCCGCGAAATCCAAGAGGCTTCAGGTGCCCGTCTCAATGCTTCCGACTCGTGCCTCCCACTTTCTACCGAGCGTTCTCTGGTCGTTCTTGGTGTTGCGGATGCCGTCCACATTGCTACATACTATGTCGGTAGCACGCTCTTCGAACAGCTCTCTGAGCGATTTGGTGGCCCTGCAGCTTCCGCTTACGCTTCACGAAGTGGAGGTCCCGCTGGCGTTGTTCCTGGTGGTATGCAAGTTGTGCCGTATGTTCCCCAGCCTGCAGGAGGAAATTATGGACATCCCGACCACCGCCGCCACGATCGTGGTGCTCATCCTACTCCTAGCCACGGCTACAGCCAGCCATATGCTGCCCATGGTCAAACCCCACAATCCCAGCCAGCTGTACCAATGCACTATGGTGGATCGCCCGCAGTTGGAGGTTATGGAGGCGTTGGACCTCAGCAGCCTCAGCAACCACACCATGGTGGTTTCGCTCAACCTCAACCAGGCCCCGGTGGCCCAGCCGCGCCTGTTGTTCCTGGCCAACCACTGACCCAGCAGATCTTCATTCCAAATGATATGGTTGGAGCTATCATTGGCAAGGGAGGCGCCAAGATCAATGAGATCAGACAGCTTAGCGGCAGTGTCATCAAGATCAACGAGCCCCAGGATAACAGCAACGAGCGCTTGGTTACTATCACCGGAACCGCAGAGTGCAATCAAATGGCGCTCTATATGCTCTATTCGCGACTTGGTACGTCCGATCCTTCATTGTTGCAGAGAAAATTCTAATCAAATCCCTTACAGAGAGCGAAAAGCACCGCATCTAAACGAAATCTTAACATTGATGACGATGACAATCTGACGGGTTTCCTTTTTGATGGCGGTAATATTTGGCGCAAGTTACGGCACGGCACGGTATCCATTAGGTACGGCGGGGTTTGTGATTCCCAAAAAGTTGGAGGGATATGGGGATCTCGATCGGGCTTTGGCTTTTCTATCAATCACATACTTGTAGTTGAGCTAGCTCGTGGAGACCTTGAGCCTCTTTTGATGCACGTTTCCTTTCTCTACATATTTGCTGCTTGTGGAGGGAAAATGAAATAAAATTTATGAATGAACCTGGGCCTCAAAGACTTGGAATGAGATCAGTTGAGATGAGATTGCAAACTGATATCTGGTAGCGCTAAATTGATGATCCATCCATGATTGCATCTTTGGATTTTGAAGAGCTTTTGCTATGGCCTCAGCGGGGATTCGTATCGCACTGTTAATTTTCTCGGTCGCTTTCACATTGATGTATTGCAGGTAAAACTCAACTACAATGTTCTGTTTTTTCAATCGGGCTTCTCTTCATAGAAGTGATCCAGTTTCCTGGGACACAGTTACCAGTACTTGTTCTTCTCTCTACCTGAAAAAGTCTTTCTAGCTTTCCAATCAACCGAACATTGCAGCATTGACTTGGTGTTTCTGACAGCACCGCATGGTATGTATATTGGCAATGACCGTCCGAAGCAAGAAGCTGGTACCCTGGTAGGCGGACTAGATTTCTAAGAGAAGCGTCCCTTGATCCACTGTCACTTATCAGGCTCCTACTTCTTCTTCTCCAACGCCGCAACACGTAAAGTTCTTGCCAACCATGGACGAATTCCAGCTTCTCCCATTGATTCATAGAGGGTATCTCAACAAGATAATCCATGAACCCGTACCACAAGATGGAAATACGCTTGAAATCACCAACGAGAATCCTTCCCAAAGGATGTGTCCACAATGCAAGACTCTGCTCGAATTGTATCCTGAGTCCAAATCCGGGCATTGGGGTGGTAGTTAACAATTCATCTTTGCTACCAAAGGCCTTCTCGAAGACACCGCGATCAGTGGTGATTTCTCTGCCAACTTCTCTTGGACAGCATAGTGGCGCGAGACCTTCTCTGCCTCCGGGAAAACGAATCTTTCTGTGTAAACAGCATCTTAGAACGACTGATCACTTCCCAGGAAATGGTGTGAAGTTTAGGTATCTGATAGAAGGCAAAAAAATGGCATATGGTCTTGTGCCCTGCCTGCTAGGTCTTTGGAGTTTATAAGCATATGGGCTTGTACTCACATTGTAATTTGATAGCGGTTCCCATGGCTTGGAAGTGTCGTGAAGAAAGGGGAAGGAGATCGGATGGCCTGCCAAAGTAGTCGATAAAGGGATGGTCAGATACACGATTACTATCATATGAGAATTTGCCTCTGGATCTAAGAACTTCTGTGCACGTCGAACGACAACGACCTGGTAATGGCTAAGTCGGCCGGAAAAGATTTGTATTCGCTCCGATTAACATACCTAAAAGGGCTAGTGATGTTGAATTTGTCGGACATTTGTTGGCTCCAAGTCTTATGTGACGTCATTATTTACTAGTGCAACAGTGCCATAAGACTTACAATTGCCTGATGGGGACATAAATTTTGTCATACTTACTCAAATCATAAACATCAACGCAGCACATCTAGTTCGCTCAACGCCGAGCCGAATCAGTACCCCGCCTGCCCTCTGACCCCACTTAAACACCATATATCTTGAGGTCACTCCCTGCATCGCATTAGAGACCGAGCAGCAGCAGCTCATAATAATTCCGTTCTGAACATCATTCGAGATCGAAACTTTTCAAATCAAGCAAGGAAGACACAATGGCCACTCCAGTGACTGAAATCGCTTACATTACTCTCAAGCCCAATACCGACATCTCAGGCTCATCCGATGCAGCAAAAGCGTGGAAGGAAGGCCTCTCAGTCATCGCCAAGCAGGAAGGTTATCAAGGCTCCTCATATGGCCGAGCAATTGAAAGTCCAGATCTATTGATGTGGTTCATCGGTATTATGCCAATTCTATCACCTTTCTTTGCCCCCCCATCCTCGGCCAAAGCCATTGTACAAGACCTACCTCGCTGACACATATATTATCTAATAGATTGGGATTCCAAAGAATCACACATTAAATTCGCGCAATCACCAGCGTATGAACCCTTCAAGGAGAACCTCGGCGCTCTTATGAGCGCAGTCCATTTCCACCACGTCGCATTCTCGCCTTTCCCGCCCAAGATCGTGACACGTGCCCCCGTCATCGAGTTCGCTACTTTTCTAGACACCAAACCACACTTCTTAGCCAATGTTGAGAAGTTCATGAAGGGGATTGGGACGCCGGTTGAATGTTATGGGAGTGCGTGGGGTGATAGTGTAGAGACGGATGTGGGGAAGCATTTAGACGGGAGTGCAAAGGGGAAGGCGACGGTTCTGCTGATTGGGTGGGAGAGTAAGGAGGCGCATATGAGGTTTAGGGAGACGGAGGCTTTTGAGAAGAATATTGGATTGTTGAGAGAGGGGATGGGGGGTGTTGAGATGGTGAGTCTTTGTTCTTTCTTTGGGGTTTGGGAGATGCTGACTGAATGGGTAGTTCCATGTGCCTTTCACAGCTGCATGAATAGGGTGTTATTCAAGTGTACGATAAGAAAAATACCATACATTCTTCAACTCCAGGCAGAAGTATCTTGGTGCTTCGATAATCTATTTGACAGGTCGTCGAGAGAATATTCACACTGTAAAACCATTCCAAACACTGTCCAAAGGGCTGAAGACGCCGTTGAGATTCATGGTCAGGTATTTCTCAGACTCACGCCATTCGTGCCACTCAGTCTAAGACCGTGGGAGCTAATCCCCGCAACTCCTCACAAATATCCTCACCGAGCTTCAGATCAAGCAACCCGGCATACTGTTGACTAGCATGAACATCCGTCTCCATATACGCTCCAGAAGAAACAAACTTCCCATCCCGCATCCTGGGGATCGTCGCCTTGAATGCCATCGCTTGGTCGAAGAAGCCGCACCAGATGATGGCAGATTCGTCTAAGTGGTAAAGTCTTGCAATTGTTGCTCTGGTGAGAAGGTCGGACTTCTTGAGGATGTTGTAGACTGGGAGGGAGGAGAAGACGACATCAAGTGTGATGTCGTACGGACCCGAGTTCTTGGATCGTATCACGGGTGCAATCTCGGCGAGAGTAGTGGAGGCTGTGAGCTGTAACTTAGGGAGTGGAGACTTGGTGGTTTGGGAAAGGGTTTTGGGTACTGTTACGATTGTCTTGACGGTGACTTGGTCAGGCCTGACTGGAACATGTCCGTTCGAGATCTCAGGTAATCCCTTACCGATATGCTTCGTTCGCCATGAAAACAGTGGCCCGCTCTCACCACTGATAGAGTCGTCAGGGCTTCCGGAGATCTCGCATGCTCCCTCGGTACCTGCGACGAGATCCATGAGATGATACACGCAGAATTCGGCGCAAGGTCCCATCTCAATCTCCATCTTCCCACCAATCCCCATAGCGAGATTACCACCAGTACCTCTCTGTCCGGGATATGATCCATGTACAAGGCCGACTCTCGCAGATGAAGCAATGGTATTGGCAGCTGTCTGTGTCGGGGCAAGGACTTCACCGACGATGAAGACCTCTCTTGGAAGGTACTCCAAATCACCCGGTTCCAGACTTCCCATGATACCATTGCCGCCATAGACATGGAATCCAATATCCCACTCTCCTTGGATGTTTTTGTTCTGTTTTTTCACATGCTCTTTAATTCTCTCAAGTGCGTCGTCGATCTGCTTGATCATGATAGGGTCTCGAACTCCGCCCATGAAAATTGTCCTGAAGCCCTTGACTTTTGCTGCTTCAAGCTTGACCGTGTACGGAGCACCATCATCAAGGAGCCAGCTGAAGGTAGCCCCTTCGACATGTACCGAGACGCCATCAGGAATTTGCTCATATCTCGTTCCTCTCAGGTCAAGACTACCCCCTGGGCCAGCAAGTACATCAGGTCTGCTCTTCTCATAGAGCGTGTGAGAAGCAACACTCGCAGGCGTACACCGACTTCCAACATCCAATGGCTTGATATCGAAAGATCCGTCAACATAGACAGTCGCCATGGAGGACTTGGTCTTAGGGGTAGCGCAGAGTGCACCACATTCCATGATCTTGCCCATGTGTGTGAAGCCACCAATCTGAGCGTCCGTGAGAGCATTCTTCTTGCAAGTCTGACGTGCGTGGAAGACGCTGAATGCGACGTAGGGAGCGGGATCGTATGCGCGTCCGCCGATGACAATGTTGAAGTCTGGGTGTGTGCTCATGGCATCGAGGAATGGTTCTGGTCCCATTTGTGCGACAATCGTTACTGCATCGTCGATATCGGGTTGTGTCAATGCTGGGACTGAGGATCCGCAGCCCATGATGCGGCCTGCTTGGAGCGACTTCGAGACTGTGGATTTGGAGACATCGCTGTAGATAGCTAGGGTCTTGAAGTTGTACGTCCTGTAGAACAGTCAATGTTTGTTAAAATCATATATGGTTCGAAACTTACCCATTTCCCATGAGATCGCACTGCTCCTGGATGATATCCAAAAATTCATCGACATGTTTATCCGTGCCGTCCCCACCAGCAGAAGAAATCAGAATTGGCACGTCGAATTCATGGGCCAGACTCATCAATTGCCCTATATCACACTCATAGGCAGATCGTGGACATGTCATTCCTCCCAGAGCGAGCTTTGCTGGCCCAGAATCGGTGGAGCCTGAGTCGAGAATAAGTGCTGTTGGGGTGGTTGGGGATTTGGTCTTGAGATCAGCGAGAGTTGCCTGAATTAATGAAGCATCGAATCCATAGCCTAGCATGCCGACTGGGGTGATTATGTGGCATAGAGCCATTGAAGACCTGTCAGAGGCCGTTTCACATTCTGCGTCTGAAGTAAGGTATGGAGCCATGATGAGATTTTGGAAGGAGAATGAGCGCAGTACCTTGGTGAAGCTTTGTAACAAAAGCGCAAGGAAGAAGACTTATATCGCAGACCGAGCTTTGCTTACAAGACATTGGTATCTCAAATGCACGCGGGCCTCATCCTTGAAGCGATGAGGAATCTCCACGCTCCTTTGAGCTGTCCACGTATTCGAGCAGCTCGTTAGCTAGTAGTCGTCCGTGGCCGCCGATATACATGCAAGTAAGCCAATCGCATGCCGGCGCTCCGAGCAGCGTATTCTGCTGATCGTCTTGAACATCTTTCTTGGAAATGCGGTCTGTTGTCAACATGGTGATCGATGTCAAACGGACCAATCGGCGGACTGCGCTGTCCGGAGCGAGAAAATGCCTCGCGTAAAATGCGTGCGCGGGGTGGAAGTCAACAACGAAGGTCAAACGGAGCTTGACAGTCCGACCACCGCCATGGTACGTATGTTCAATGCTTGAACCGTTGAAGTCAAGTCTACTAGGCATGGACCTACCCCATACCCCGCACTTTGGCCGTGCCGACATTGGACTCGTATGCTGGCATTTTCGGCATGTCTTTACGTGCTTGGCAAGAGCTGATGGATTTGAATGTGATCATCGGAGTTACCTACCAATGTTGTATGAAGAATGCAGACTCTTCTGTATGTCACCATTTCGATAGGAACATTTCTCTCTAGCAACATCCACCAAATAGAAACACAAAGAACCAGAACCTTACATCTTCAACATGGCTTCGCACAACGAAGAAGACCAAAAGGTGGTGTCGATACCACTTGAGCATATCGAGAACAGCAATGAAAGAGTTGCAAGCGAAGACGCAGCTGAACACACTTCGCGAGCTTCGAAAAGAGAGAAACGTCTCGTACTCAAGATCGATCTGTTTATTCTTCCGTTGATTGCCATGGTCTACTTCTTCGCATCGATGGTACTACCTCATACCCAGAAGTGTGCTGCGTCTGCTAATTATGAGCAACAGGGCCGCTCTGATCTTGCCAATGCTTCGGTAGCAGGTATGACTGAAGAGCTTGAGCTGTCACCCCAAGACTACTCGAATGCGGCGAACATGTTTCTCGTGGGGTATATATTCTGGCAACTTCCGGGCACACTGTTGGTGCGCAAGATTGGGCCTCCAAGGCAATTTGCAGCTGCCATGGTAGCTTGGGGTACCATCACAGCAGTCACTGTCAAGGTTAACTCCAGCGGACAGTTACTCGCAATGAGGTTCTTGGTAGGCACAGCTGAAGCGTTCATTCAAGGCGCCGTGTTCTGTGAGTCCTCTCCTTTAGCATAATGTCGCTGGAAAACAACTGACCCTTTGTAATAGATCTCTCTTTCTTCTACACATATCGGGAACTTGCAACTCGCGGTGGGATCTTCTACTCAATGGCCACACTTGCCGGAGCATTCAACGGAATGATTGCTTATGCCATCACCAAAGATCTCAACGGCCAAGGCAAATGGCTCGCGTGGAGGTGGATCTTTCTGATCGAAGGCATCTTAC
Source organism: Cadophora luteo-olivacea (assembly GCA_026120085.1). NCBI lineage: Eukaryota > Fungi > Ascomycota > Leotiomycetes > Helotiales > Ploettnerulaceae > Cadophora > Cadophora luteo-olivacea. Next base: position 840,767 of record JALRMC010000006.1, read on the forward strand.
CTATCGGTGCGAGTATCTTTGTCTGGCTTCTCCTCCCCGTCAGTCCCAGCGAAGCGCGTTTTGGTTTCTCCGAAGAGGAGAAGCGACTTTCTGTTGCTCGGAGCCAATCGGCACACAACAATCTGGAAGAGAAGCTTGATCTGAAGAAGATTCACAAACCTCTCTTGAGTCTGAGCTTTTGGGGGTTCATGTTGATTTCCTGCTGCGCACACTTTGCCACGGGATCATTTTCTAATTTTCTGCCGTTGCTTGTGAAGGTGGGTACCTATCTCCACCAGTTCCAAACAGTCATGGCTGACGGACACCATAGGGTTTCGGGTACTCCAGGCTCGATACACAACTCTTCACCATAATTGTATATGCCTGTGCTTTCGTTGGCATGATATCCTTCTGTGTCATCGCTGACAAGACCAACAAACGTGGGCTAACGCTAGCTGCTGCCAATGCATTTACCATTCTCGGCTACACTCTCCTCGTTTGCCTCACAAGTAAGGAAGGTCAATTTGCGGCTACATGCATCACAGCATTTGGTGCCTTTCCCGCCATCATATTGCAGCTTTCTTGGATGACAATGAATGTTGTTGGGTATACAAATCGGTAAGTCTGATCTCGGACTAGCTTGTTCATGAGACTGATGTTGGTCAGCGGGGCATCTTTGGCATTCTCGAATATCTTCTCCCAAATATTTGCCATCTGTGGGAATCAAGCCTACACTAATCGTAAGTCCCCTCGTGTACCCGATTCGGCGAGAGAGTAAGGATTGACGGGGTACGATAGATCGGAAGGGAAATTCCGCCGCCTTAGGGCTATCTGTTCTCTCCTTTGTTACTGCTCTGGCCTTGCGCTGGTATCTGAACTTTCGGAATACACAGAAACGAGCCAATCAGACGATGGCCACAGACCCAGATGCAGTGAAGCTGAACGCAATCATCGAGCAAGGTGCTAAACATCCAGGTTAGTCAGATCCTCTTGGTCTCTACGTTGAAATGCTGACAGAGCCACGGATTTCTTCTATACCATCTGATGTCTGACATGAGACTCCGCCAGTTGGGCTTTGGAATGAAAGAAAAGAGAACGAAGACGCAAGGAAAACGAGCCAAGGTCTTCTGTCGTTATCTTAAGAGCTACTATTTCGTTCATAAGAACATGTTAGCGTCCATGTTGATACCAAAGTCCTGAGACCAAGCAGGATCCCATCCCCAAGGCAAGTTCCAGTCCGTGAAAGCATCTTGCACCCGCGGCTCCCACGGACTCGCGTCAACATAATCCGTCCCATCAGGATATCTCGGCCGATCTCCATGAGTCTCATCCGCAGTCACCGGGACCTCTTCTCTCTCATTCTGTCCGAAGTCTCTGACATGAACGGCTTGGCGCTGAAGCATTCCCTCGTCCTCATCCTCGCCTCGAAGGGCCCTATGAGTGACAATTGCATCTCGTAACACCGTGATGCCAGACCCCAAGGCGTTGCGGGCTTCCTTCATTTTCAACTGATGTTTCTTTTGTGCCTGAGCAAGCGCTTCAATCAATCGCGCAGCACGGTAGAAGTCATCCCCTTCTCTGACGGACCACGAGTCCAAGTTCTGGTAAGCCTGTGCAATCAAATTTTGCACCAAGACTTCCATCGGACCAATCACCGCTGGATAGACAACACTCAACTTCAAAATAAGGGTTGAAGCTAGAAGAAGTAATTGGAAATAATGCTTTGGAACGTGTCGCTGTATTTGCGATTCTGGGGATGTGAAGCTTGTGATGAGACGTGACGCAATTCCAAAGACAATGTTTGCGAGGATATCAGCCGAGCTGTCGTTCTCGCTGATCAGAACTTTCCTCTGAGCTGATCCGTCACGCTGAGATGTCCGTTCAAGGTGTTGCGTGTAGATACATAGCTGGGCACCGAGCAATATGATATCTGTTTCGGGGTTCCATGTTTCCTTGTTAGTTTCTCGAAGGCTGTCTAGATCCTTGCAGAGGTATTGCAGGAACGCGACGTCGACATTTTCATTGAGATTTCCAAGGACTGTCGTTGTTTTGGCATATAGCCTCAAGACAGAGTTCTTGGCGAGGAACTCTTTTTCCATCTTCGAATGCGGGGTTTGGATAGTGGTAAGCATATTGGGGACCTCAGGTAAGAGACAAACCCCGGTCTGCCACATGTGACTACTCTCGTCAGCTCAAAACATGTGGTGTTGGATATTGGCAGGATGTACCTGTAGTTGAGGAAACAGCATGCCATCCATGTCTTCGATTGAGCTCTGATCTCGGTCGGACTGATGTTATCTCTCCGATGACCTCTTGAACGATGCAACCCCATTCTGATAGCGGCATTTGTTACGAGCCCGCAATAGTTCCAGCTTGGGTCGTATATCTGCTTCCGAACATTGAGTGGCCAGACGCAAAGTAGTACACCTCCTTGAATTGGTTCGAGGGCATTCAATGGTGCCATCATTGTCTTTTCCAGCAGACTTCGATATGGTTCAGTCAAGACATCGTAGAGGAAGCCAAGTGTGGGGTGATGACGCGATGAAATGATGATAATGGTCCAGAACAAGAAGGGACTGCGGCTATAGAGCGCTGCTACAGTGTGTCGTGTGTTCAACATCGGGCAGTGTCGGTAGTAATTCTGGTGGAAGCTTTGAATCAATCAGTAATGCGGCGCGTGAGATAAGCCGAGGGAGACTCACTGCTCCAATAATGCAACGACTTGATCTGGTTTCAGCTCAATGTCGCCCAGATATGGAGTAGGATGAGGAAGATCTTGCAAGGAGGACATGAAGTAGAAGCCATCATCCAACAAAGCCTCTTCATTCCCATCCTGATGTGCCAAGCCTCCAGCTAGTACAGCTGCAGCTTGTTGGCTATCTTCGTTTGACTTTTCAGCAAGCTTCTTTTGAAGTGCGGTCAACTCCTGTGTAACTTCACTGAGGCGACTAGAATTCCAGATTAGCTCCGTTAGCGAAAGTTCCTCGTTCGTTGACGTACTGTTTGGTGCGGATACGCCGAAAGTTCGGATCAACTTGACACTGCAGATTGTTCTTCCTGCATCTCGTGCACGCGGCGGGGAATGTCTGAGCATTATCGCAACGAAGCTATCCGAATTCAGATCATGTCCCAACGTTTTGCGAAGTGTACATGACTACGAACCTTGACCTGCCGGCATGAAGTACAAGCTTGATGCCGTTTCAATGACTGAGGATGGAGAGGTGGTTGAGGATTGGATTGCAATTGAGACATTATATATGAGGGCGTGAAGTCAGGACATGGCAAGAAGCGAAGTTTCGAATCATCACATGCATACACTGATTGGGCGGACTGGATGTCTAAAGTGATATTCAATGATGATGGTAAAAAGCATCCCTGGTTGTCTGATGCGGGGATGGGGATCAAATTTCAGCGAAGCGAAAGCGGCAGGAGCCGAGGCGTGCTCCCTTTCTAGCGTCACGTGCAATTAATCATCAGGAATCATCACACTCAGTGACGATCAAATGAATGTCTTAAAGACACTACGAATTCAAGGATAACAGAATGAACATATAGCTGATTTCTACTTCATGAAGTGACAGTAAGTGTAAAAAGTGAAGAACAAACTTCACGTGAGAAATGGCGTGGACTACCACACCTCAATGGGGCTTTTCTTGCTAAGGGTTGGCTGAGAAAGTAGCAGATGAATGTGATTTCCTTCGGTAGTCTCATCACAATCAGACAAGTTCTTTCGGCAGCAGGAGTACACAAAGTCGCGAATTCGCCAATGGGGCTTCGCTTAGCTTGCTGACCAAAACATGGCACCGAGTTTTAGACCACTCGTTATGATTGAAATCCTACCAATGCCCTGAAACATAGACAAACAGATTTCATACGTATCTGCTGAGAATCTGGTACCGGATGACTTGGAAGAGTCCCCAGTAATGCGCCGCCTATAAAACCCAAGGAAGCTACCAACTAAAATTGCCGTGAAATATTTATACAAGAAATAGACTTGAGGACCACTAATACTCAATACACAAACCAGAAACGCCTCATCGCCCAAATCATAGAGTCTGTGTTGTGGAGTCCAAGTTTCATTCTTCCAAGACGATGTCACGAAAGAGATCGCGCATTCGAACAAATCTTGAATGAGCCCTCCAGCAGTCAAGGTAGGGTGTAGCCATGATGGAAGTGAACACAGCTCCCGGATTTTCAGAGCCAACCTGCTACACTACCAAGTCATTTCGACCTATGCCCAAGACGGCCACCTTCTTTTCTCGACCCATGTCTGTCCTTGCTATGATCTCTCCTCCGCCCCGCTCTCTCCGACTCCCTAGGTGCTTCGGACTCTTTCCTTCTCCTCGAAGGCCTATGTCGCTCTCCTTCCTCGTAATCATTTTTTCCGAGGTCTGAAGGAGTGGGCGTCCTGTTCCTCTTATCAGGAACTCTGACGGTCGATGAAAAGACATCGATGATTTTCTCTTGCGCCTCGCGCCAGTATCGGTCGGTCACCCGACCCAGGATTAAGAATTCAACACCCGTGGACTCGACATTCCATATCTCTTTCAAGTTGATGTACACGTCTTCCTTGGGTTTGAGCTTACGGCCAGCAGCCTCCAGCGTGACATGAAGCTCGAAGTATTCAGACTCAAAGCCGGGGCTCATAAATAATGATGAAGGTGTCGGCTCCCTCTTGGCATCCGCTCCACTGATGAGTTTCGCGTGATCCTCGGAATGGTCCTCGTGAACGATATCGGCTGCTTCGTGTATGCAAAACGAAAGACACGTCAACGAGGTTCGATTCGGGGGGCGGATGACGAGCATGATACGATCGTGGATGCGAGAAGTCGAGTCTTTGTCCTTGATATGGATAATCTGAGGGGATGATAATCCGTGCAAAGTGGCGGCCGACTTGTGTTTGAGTTGAACCGTGTTAGGAACTTGTCCCTCTGATGGGTCTGGGCTGGCGAATAGACTGAGTTCAGCAAACTTGCCAGCTCGTGATGTGGTACTGTCACGACGTTGGATGGGACTCTCTTGGCGTAGCTCGACGCTCTCGACTGCCTCCATGACCGTGTCCGCGGGTTCTCCATTACTCTTCCCGAACCATACTGGTGGCCAGTCCATCGTCGCAAATTTCGGCTCCTTCGTTTAACGACACGTCGTAGTGATATTGTTGTCCCGACGAGACAGTCGGGCTCTGGCCAAGAAACACAGAAGCAAGCTGCCCAATAACCACTCACGAGGCTAGTACTGAAAATCCACTTCAAAGGCTCCAAAAGAGGCCATCAGTAGCCACATCTATACAGCAAAGCATCTCGACCTCTGAGCTCCAGCACATGCTAACATCAAATGCACTGATGTCATAAGAGGTATGCTCATATTAGTCGGCGCACTTTGGTCGGGCAACAATCCCACGATTCCAGAACACAGCAGGGAACAAATACTTGATGGTTGTCACAATGGTCCATTAGAAAATCATCCTGCCCCCTCTGCCTAAGGTCTGTCGCCCGGTCTAGCTGCAAGTATTTCATGTCTGACTGACGAGGCTTTGCGGCTCCTTGTCGTTGTCAGCGAAGCCTCGGTGCGACAACTAGGAATCTTCACTCATAGCTGAACGACTTTGAGACTCCAGCCCTTGGAATTTTAGGCAGCAATCTGGAACATAATGTAATCACTACATGAGGGTGTGGTCAAGACTGGCAGAGCAGTTGATTCGTAGCTGAATGCCGCCCCAAGCATGGACAAGCGACAACCTTGGCGACTCCGGCTATTGGAGTTCCCCCCAATACTCAAGCTCGCAACGTGAAAGTAGCTACAACAGTATGCAGCGATGCATGTTGTACTTCTCCCCTTTTCCAAATCAATAAGACACATAGTAGTGTAAGAACAAAGCGGGAAGGAACGCGTTCAGCAGCACAACAGGCAAAGGCGAAGCTGTAAGCAGTGTTGTTTGAAGTCGCAAATTAATATTTAAGTCAAGCATGCGCGCATCTAGCTGAGCGAGCATGCCACCAAGTAAGTGAGTAAACCAGGTATCATAAGTTTCGGCCGTTAAACCAAACCAAGCCACTCAAACACATCTCTCCTTCCCACCCAGCCAACCCAAACAGACCCTACCGCCCTAGAGTGTGTAAACCAAGAAGCGAACGAAGTAATCAAGTGCGCATATTATACACCAAGCATTGGTCAAAACCACCCCATTGCCAATATCAACAAAAGAAAAAGTGTCATCCGGAGTTAACCAGAAAACAAATGTATCGCAATGTAAATAGAAGAGGCGGATAGAAGCCAGACAGCAGGGGCCGACTAATAAATCGGCCTCGACTCTTCCCACTTATTCTGCACCATCTGCGGGCCGCCATCGTTCCCACTAACAGGACTGCTTCCATCGTCGTAAACACCCCAACTGACTCTGCCGCTCTTTCGTCTCCGCTCGCCGCCACTTTCGAGACCAGGTACTGCACCGATCCACTCCCATACTCTCGAGATAACGCCATTGCGACCTTCTCGTTGCGAAGCTCTCACATTGGCATTCATTTCGACAACAGCGCGGACTTTGGTCCAGAGCGCTTCACGTTTGCGGATGCTATGTTCGTCACGGAGGACATCGTCGCGGAGCTGGCCAATTGAGATCCAGCTGTCCGGGAAACTTTCTTTGTCCTGGGCGTGGAAAGCCGCTTGGTTGGCGAGGCGATCAAGAGTGAGGGAGACGAGGTGAGGAATCTGGGCATTGGCTGCGTAGCGAGAGAGGATGGCGGAGCGGGCATAGAGGAATGCGATGATCAGACCTAGAAGTCCAACAAGCGTGAGGCGATATCTTGCCAGTGTGAGTCGGAGGCTTCGTCGGAGGCTGCAGGAGAGGGGGACGCGGGCGAGAGATGTGCTGCTGATGAGGACGCGGTGTCTGTAGGGGTGATGAGGAACCTGGTTAGTGGGTGTTTGTCAGATGTATGTATGGTAGAAATGTGTTAGGGAAGGACATGAAATACAGCGGGAAGGCGTTCGAGACTCGAGAAAAGATTCTTGACTTACCCATCAGCAACACTGGTAACTTCATCCATTGCCTGAACATCTCCGATTGCAGCCGCCCAGATTTCCTCGAAATCTGCCTCGCTTACTCCCTTCTTTCGCTTCGTCATCATGTCCTTTTTCAGATCCTGGGCATCAATTTCAACCGTAGGCTCTGGAAGCCCAGCTTCATTCGTCAGATCTCCACATTCCCACTTCGCTCTTCTTTCTCTCAACTCTTCCACGACCTTACCCGCCACAAGCTTGACCTTGCGTGCCTTCTCTCCGTCTGGTTCGCAGGTTGGTGCGAGAGGAACTATGCCCCCGAGAGACAATGGGTGTTGCTTCAATACAAAGTCGGCTTCGCAGTGAGTCTCCATATTCTCAGAGCAATACGCGTGCTGGGGGCAAAGCTCGCATTCTGGCTCCGCGAGAATTCTGACCCATTCAGGAACCTGGACGCCGGCTGGGATGACGGGAGTAGCTTCTCTGCCAACTCCACAATAGCCCACGGCCACCTTCTCTTGTCTATACCAAGCAGAATAGCCGCCAAACAGTGTGAGCGCAGCGACCCAGAAAGGCCCCTTCAAGCTGAATCCACGGCGTTGCTGACGCTTCGGTCTCAGAGGTCCGACAGCACTTAGTCCATTGACTGCTCGATCCCGTGCCATTTCCAGCTGCTCTTCAGGCGTAAATTCTTCGCTGGCCTCGACTCCATTCTCATCGACGTCCTTCAGTCCATTCAGAGTGCTGACAGGAATCTCGAAAGTTGAAGACGTCGGTGGGTGTATTCCTTCGTCGGCAGCGGCTTGAGGTCCATCAGTCCGCCTTCTTGTCCCTGATGTGCTCTTCCGAGGTGTCTTGGTTGAAGTAGGACCTAAGCTCTTGCGTTTCTTCTCACCGCTGCTCAACCCTGATGGAGGAGAGCTACCACTCTGGAACGGATTATCGTATGTAAATGCGCTCTCCCTTCTAGACGTGCTTGGTCTCTCATCAAACTCTTCGATTTTCATCTTCGGCGCAGGCGCAGGCACAGGCACAGGTGTGGGGGCTTCACTCTTTCGTATTCTCCGTACTGATTTCCTCGCACCATCAGCATCTGTAGTCTCCGATTCCGAAGCTCTGGCATGTTTGCTGCTGCTTGCTCTTGGCGTCCTCTTCGTCGGGCTTCGTGTGACTGGAGCATCCGACTCGCTCTCCTCGCTCTTGTATCTCGACGATGTTTTCCTACTCGAACGAGCTCGCGGAGTTGGTGGCGGAGGCATCAGATCCTCATCTGCGCCAATCGTGCTATCCTGTGAATCCGCATCTGTAATCCCTCTGCTTGTCCGGCGCGCGCGCGCTCGAGCCGATAAGATCTTTTTTGACTGGGGGAGCACCTCGTTGTTGAAGATCTCGATGAGCTGTGGTTTCTTCGCGCCTGAAGGATATGCGATGTCGTGAGAGACGAGAATTGATCGTAATCGAGGGACGGTCAACGTCGAGGGCTCGAAGCCTGTTTGCAGGTAGTCCAAGCTATCTGTATCTGACATCTCTGCGGTTGTGTTTGCAGAAGAAGCGCGAAGCTAGGAAATGCCCTCCTGGAAAGTGGTAATGCCAAAACTGCGCAGAGCCAAAGGTGTGCTTTTTCTTTGAGGCTCTGAAAGACTGGAAAGCTGTTACGGAAGCTGCAAAGGAACGCAATGACGTAGAATCTGACGATCAATCGTAAACACGCGACCTTTGTTCGAGGGCAAGAGCGGTCACTGCAAGAGGGACGCGCGACTCAAAAGCTTTCGTAGAGGAGATGTAGACAGAGAAGAGGCGAGCCTAGAGAAGGAGATTAAAAAGTTATCGTGTTCTCTTGATGAAAATAAGATGGTGGAGTGTTTGGTTGAGCAGGCAACTGCTGATAGCCGACTGACGCTAGGCAAGCCACATGTGGCGGAAGCTTTGACGCCACAGTTGGACGGGAGCCGAGGTGGGTGAAAAGCTACAGGTGGCGATATCTGCGAGTACCGGGCTTTTCAAGTGACGGCCACTGGAAATGTACACATCTCGAAGAAACGAAAGTTTGATCTAAGACAAATGAACCATTCTTGTTGGAGATGAAGTCAAAAAAACGAAAAGTAGAGCTATTTTCAAAGGCTTACTTTACTTTCTCGATCTTTCCTGGATATTGAGGCTTTTCGATTGTCAAGAACTCGTCGGCTTGATGTAACATTATCTTCATCACATTATCACATGTCTCACGTCTGGTTCAAGTAAGACGCAGGAGTATTATAATTGCCAGATGGCATATTTTTGTTGTTTTCTGTAGCTCAAAGGCCTTATCTACCAAATGTTATGAAATGCCAAAGAATCAAACTCAACATTCAAATCCCAATCTATGTCCTAACTCCTATCCCAAAATCCCAACCATCCACCAATTAGTTGATGTCAACCCTCTTGACCTCCGTCCACTCCTTCTCAACTTTAGGAACAGTGACGACTAGAACACCATCCTGAAGCTTGGCAGTGATACCATCTCCGTTAACCTCCTCCTTCTCCTCGTTCGCAGGTGGGAGCTTGATAGTGCGCTCAAACACACCTACCTTTCTCTCAATCTGGGAGAGAGACTTCAAGAAATCTTCGTCACCTTGTCTGTATACCACACCAGCAACATTCAGCTCTCCCTTGTCAGAATCGTAGTTGACTCCAACATCTTCTTTCTTGGCCCCTGGCAAAGCGATGTGAAGGACATATGCAGTCTCAGTCGAGAAGACGTCGATAGGAGGGGTGAAGGTGTTGTCGGAGTCGTCAGGTACAACAGTCTCGGCCGAGCGTTGAGCGTCTCCTGCAAAACCTGCCTGTTGAGCGTATTGTCGGAGCATCTGTGCCCATGGTTGTTGGCCAATAGGGTGGCTATTGAGAGCATCGAACAGACCGCTCAAGTCGAACCCACCAATTCCTCCTGGACCACCAAATGGAGGAGGTCCCCTGCGTCCGTGATGTCCCCATCCACCTCTGTGTCCTCCTCTTCCTCGTCCTCCAAAGCCTCGACCACCTCGAGGTCCTTCATGCCCGTGACCCTCCTCACCTTCGGAATGTTCATGCCTTCCTCGTCTGCCGTGGCCGCGTGGTCCACGACGACCACCTGGTGGCCCTGGTGGCCCTTCTGGCCCCTCACCTTCATGTTCCTCGCCACTGGGCGATGCAGTGCGAGATCTAGATCTGTCGCCTGAGTGATCACGACGGCAGTGTCGTCCTCGACCTCCGCCACGACCATGGAAGCCTGGGCCACCAAATGCGTGATGGCCAAACCCACCTGGAAAGCCAAAAGGGCCGTGAGGACCTCCCCATGGAAATGCTCCTGGTGGTGGAGGTGGTGGTGGATGAGAGCCGCTTGGGTGGCCTGGCTGTGGTCCTTCGAATGATTGACCTGGTTGAGCATGGTCAACGCCAGCTCCATTCTGATCGAATGCTCGTACAAAGTCCCAAAAGGGAACTTGTTGATAATTGTTGTATGCCATGATGTATATTTGTGAAGTTTTTGAAGTGCTGTTTGAAAACTTAACCGTCTTTGGAAAGATGAAATGCGATGATAGAGAAAGCAGGGGAGAGAGGGTGGGCAAGACTCGTTATTATATAGAAGACAGCCTGAACTACAGATGGACAAGGCAAACAAGGGCAACGCGTAAAACTAGTTCGCAGAGCATGTCAATCAGACAACAGCTTCAATACGCATGCAAATGGAACAGAGGGGAAATCGTCGGAAAGCCAGAAAAGCTCGCAATGGATGCTCAGTGGTTGGTTTGGGGGGTCCTCGAACAGCCGCGCGTACGAGTGCCGTCCCACATGTCAGTTGATTCCGCCACACCTGGAGTAAATAGGTAGATGTGGCTGATCCATGCAAGTTGTCGTCGCAATTGCCTTGGTCTCCTTCCTCTTGGTGACTCAGAAGTGAGTAAGTTCATGCTTCTTTCGGGACCGAAGCTGCTGAGCTGTTCATTCGAGACGTTGTTGCCACCAAATGTGACTGCTGCGGATTGCTGGAGTATCCGAAGAGAGACGTTCCGGGCACGACGACAACCCGAAGGCAGAGGCAAAAAGCAAATGGACTACGGAGTTCGCTAAATGAATTCCGCCAAAATCGCCGTCTGCTGACAAAGCCGCCAAGGACTCGAGCTCCGTCCGTTTCAACCAACGAGTCAACTCCATGCATTAGCATCCCACGATGCATCATCCACTGGCATCTCCATGGCAGTTAACAGTTGATGGTCGAGACTGCTCTCCCTCCAGACTAGATGGCTGGGCATGAGTACGATATGCAACAAAGTTTACAAGGCGCTCTCATTTATGTTCCTTCTCGGCTCTGGTGGCATGCATGTCTGCTTGTCTTGCAATTCAGCGATTGCGAGCGGTCGGAGACAAGTCCAAGCATATGTCGATTGATCCCTGGGTAAACACCACGTTTGCCATGTACTTTGTGCCGCATTTAGGCATATCCCATTTCAGCTGCCCATTTTACGACCTGCAACAAAAGATGATTGCAAGACTGAGGGGTTGATGCAACCTTGAGGCGTGACCTTCACGTGACAACAACTTGTGAAGCGTTCCTTCCTTTCTTCTCCATTTCGTTGTTGTCAAGCTCTCAGTTTTAGTATTCCTTGGTTTAGGACTTTCTTATCTTCACATCACTCGATTCTCATCATTATATTTTGCATTCACTACACGCAAGTCTCTTGCTTGTCAACTTCCAAACGCTCCAGCAATTGAGCAGTATCTGTCGAACCACCAAAATATTCAAGCCAGACGATCTCGACTAATAGATCACACAGGACCAAAAATATAAGACACAATTGTTACCGGATCAGCCTTGCAATACGTGATATCTCGAGCGGGAACACTCTGTCAACCCCGGTACGTATAGAGTGAGCTCGGAACTTCGTTTACCGATGTCTCGAGCTTCTCCGAGACATTAGCCAATCTCGTCTCCCTTGATGTGTGGCAATTGCTGATTCCTGGATTCAGATGGACACTCAAGCCAAGCATGCAGTCCCTGGCATCGAGACGACCCTCCCGTGGCGTTCAAAAACCCTCGAACAGCAGACTCTTGTCAAGACCGACCCTAAAAGTCGATTCTTTGGACCTCCAAAGCCTACCGAGGAGCCCTCGAAGCCGCCTAGAAGCCAAGAGGGAAACAGGTTGGACAAGTTGAAAGAGATTCCCTTTGCAAGTGGAAAGGTCGGAAAGCTCCCTCCATTGCATGACGACGAGTTCGGCCAAATTCTGCCAGATGAAGCTGACGAAGATGTCAAAAATGACGAACAGAGGCAAGTTGAACTAAAAAAGGATAGGCTTCCGCGATGGAAAGCATATTTGGCATACGTTGCTGATCGGATTGGAGAAATGAACGAAGAAAGATTGAAGGAGGGCATTCTGGCAAGCACAAGTTCTCGTCCTCGAGATACGAGACTTTCACTGAACTTCATAGACTCCAGATTCCTATAAGCAATACCAGAGGGACTGGTGCCAGGTTAGCCGCCTTCGAATACCTTCTGACAGCCCACTGATGTTATAGATTGCTAAAACTGGTCTGGCCCCCAAATACACAAGCCCGACGAGCAAGGAAGGCAAGTCCACGGGCAAGGATGGGAACTCCACGGGCAAGGAGGAAAATACCATGAGCAAAGACGAAAACTTTACTAGCAAACCCGCACACGACTATAAAGCAACCTTGCAAGACGTCGTAGAGCTCTTTGAACAATTCGAAATGGTCACAATAGACTATCCCTTGCATGAAGCCAACTATCACTTCCCCACTGAGGCTGGAGGCTTGCCATTTGCGATCTCAAACATCAGGGCTGTTGCAGATGAGTGTAGAAGGCGCTATCAGCGTGACCGAACTGCTCTAATCAAGGCTTTCAAGCATTTGTTGGAAGCTGAAAGTCTCATTAGGCAACCACTAGGCAAGCGTACTTGGGAGGATCTGGACATCACCGATGCCGCGCTTACTGATGAATGGAAGAGGAAGTGTGTAGGACACATCGACGAGACCATGGGCGTATTGGAGGCGGTCGAGAAAGAAGCGCACGGCTGTCTTTAGAGGGTAATTGGGAGCAAGGTTGGACTTATGAAGGTTGCTTTCCAAGAGGCAAAAACCGCAGAGAGATCGGAAGGCGAAAGCGGTACTCGAACGACACGAGTGATGAGGACATCCAACAAAGTCCAAGGTCCGAAAAGAAGAGGAAACTCGGACCCGGAAAGACCTCGGGCCGTACGACTGACGATGGCTGCGAAGACTGTACAAAGTAAAATTTAGAGCAAAACCTCGGAACGCCAGATGGACTTTCTAAACCCAACGTTGATGAGGGCTATGCGAGTTGAAAGCACTGGTCGCTACGGGTTCGAGCCACGTAGCCAATATCTGTAAGAAGAGAAGCATTATATCTTAGTGCGTAGCATATGTATCCCGTTAACCAGACTGTATGCTGTTTTGGATAGAAGTGTAGAGTAAGCCATTATGATTACTTGTGGTATTATTCCATCCTCCACCAACACTGGAGATTTACTTTCGCGTAACCTTAACAGTCCTTGCCACGCTCGGTACTCCCGCTCCCGACACAACAAACAAATGATAATGCCCGGGAATCAACACACCACTGTCACCCGGCAAAGCGGCTGTGTACACATCCCCAACAACCTTCACATCCGTCAACGGCACCCGTCTCTGATCACTGTTAGTTGAATGGGTCACACTCCCCATCCTCACCAGCACCAGCTTTGCTCCCTTTCCAGCACCCTTCGCATCCACAGTCAACGTCCCACCAACCTTTATACTTGTCGCCGAAAGCTTCTCAATCACTGGTCTGACAGCAAAACCACCGTTCGCATTGAACAAGTACGGTGGCGAGAAGATCTGCCCATCGGCATGATCTACGGCCTTGTTACATTTGTCCGTCTTGCTTCCCACTCCACCTCCAACATAGCATAATCCTCCTCCACCACTGAATACCGTGCCATCAGCCAACAAGATCGCAATCGAGTGGTAGTTCCTCGGGACTGCTTCAGGAGCTAGTGTCGTCCATTTCTTGGCAGCGGGATTGAAAAGTTCAGGATACAGGATGCCATCGGTGTCAGTGAAGACAATCGACTTTCTCTGCCCACCAGTAACAAGGACAGTTCCATCTGGGAGCACAACACCATTGGCGAAGCCACGCGGGTACGTCATATCGGGTACACGCTCGATAGTCGATGGCGCGTTGGGTTCCGTGATGGTGGTGATGTGCGAAAGAGCAACGGCCGGGCTGTTGGTGTAGGATTGACTACCGCCTGCAGAGAGGATCTTGCCGGGTTCGTACATCACATTGATTCCGCACATGGCATCGCCTCCAGAGCGCGTGCCAGCTGGTGTTGAGGAGCCGGTGCCTTTCGTGTCGAACCAGTTTTGGGCTTTGGAGGGGCCAGCTTGGAAGACAGTTCCGTTTTTCCAGGCATAGAGCCAGGCGTGCTGGGCCATATCAGTAAATACTTCTGGGCCTGTGATCGAGATGAGAGAAAGACTTACATTATCAGTCCTCCAAATACCCTCCCCATCAACCGTCAACATATGATCCGTCTTCGCGCCCGGAAGCAACGTCCACTCATTGGTTTCCGGATCATAAATTTCACCATTCTTTCCGCCTCGCTTTCCACTGTACGAGCCCCCCAACTCAAATACCTTCCCCTCACTCGTAGTGACACTCGTCTGATAACCCCTGGGAATCTTCATCTCCGGCCCCTTCGCAAACGTGTTCGTCTTTGGATCATACAGACTAACAGCTGCAGCGTCCGATCCACCACTAATCAGCATCCTTCCATCTTCCAACGAACTCATCCCCGGACAGAACATATCATGTTTGGTATTGGCCACCGTACGCTGCGATACAGCTCCAGTATCGAAGTTATAATCCGCAAATTGCGTCAATCCCGACGCTCCTCCAAAAGCATCAGGTCCCCAAGATGAAAAGACAAGCATGCGCGACGAAGTCGGGAATTCAGGAACCACATATCCCGCGACGGGAATAACAGGCAGACGTATCAAGTCTCCCCATTTGCCCTTGACAGCCGGATTCGAGACCATATCAAGATTGATAACATCGAAGCGTTTATCGACGACCCAAATCAACGTATTCGTCTCCTCAGGCGCCTTGACATGACACACGAAACCCTCACTATCCCAAACGGCTTTCACGCACGTCGGGATCGCAGAGCAGATCTTCAAGCAGGCATCTGCGCTCTTGATCCCCTTGGTGATCTTTGCGCTGGCGCCTCGTAAGTCCGTCCCAGGACAGATGGAGAATCTCTTGCGGCCTCCATCGATGACGGACGCTGTTGGAGTGACTGGACAGTGGGAGATATTCTCGCCCTCTGCTACCTTCTCCTCTTCTTTCACTTCCTCTTCAAGTAATGGATCAACCTTCCGCACAACGTCATACTTAGCGTTCTCTACCCAGGTTAATTCTTCCACGGCGCCCTTGATGTGGCAGACTCTTCCTGAACGGTTGTATACTGCGTTCGTGCATGTTGGTGAGGTGTTGCATTGTCGGACGCAGGCGGATAGGGTGGGGATGTTGCGGAGGATGAGGATGGAGGGGCCGGTGAGGTCGGTGGAGGGGCAGATGGCGAAGCGAGTGCCAGTTGGATAGGTGGTGCTGCTCTCAGTAGATGGGCAGGACGTGAGACCTTTGAGTGGTGTCGTTGGGGCGGTGGAGGCGAGGTTGACGAGGAGGGGGACTGTCGAGAGAAGTTTGGTGAACTGCATTATTTTGATTTATCGCTTGATACTGCAGTATTTGCGAATGTAAATGAATGGATAAAAAGGAAAAGTAAAGAGTGAGCTTATTCAAATGAAAGTGAAATGCTTGTGTACTGAATGTATGGGTATTACGATGCTGAACTGACACAAAACAAAAGTAGCGAATGTACAGGGCTGAATAGCCCAAAAGAATGGAAAGAAAGGAAAGCCCTTGAAGCAAGCCAGAAAGCAAGCAGTAGGAAAGTAAAGTCTGAAGGTAGAGGCCGTGATATATACCTGCCTGGCTTACCTCTCTGCCTCTCCACCACGCTCTCCACCCATGAAAGATCTCAAGATACACAGACTCTATAAATGGACCCTACGATTGGCAAACCAGGACCTACCTACCCTTCTCGTCCTCAGCCACAGTTTCACCAAGACCAAAGCCTTCAAAACACAGAAACAAACATCGGCTCAACACCGGCCCGCACTCTATCATGGCGATCAGACGTTAAGGGTGGACACGGCCACTTTGACGTTTCCACAATATCTTTTACTTTTGAGCTTTCAATTTGGACAAGGTGACTGCATACAGCGGTTCAAGCCGAAGTGTTTCCTGTTTGGGATTGAGAGATGGATACGAGAAGAGGGTTGCCAAGAACGCTTTGATGCGTTTGTCAGATTCCGCCGAGGCTTGAGAACCCTGTCTGTCAATGAACAACGAGGTGACGTATCTCAGACGAGTACAACGAGACGATACGCAGTCTTTGCATACTCAAGAGCTGAGATAGCACGTTGGGAGGCAATAAAAGCAGTTATTCGCTCACCAAAATAGGGGGGGATCTTGAGTTGGATGAACCAAAACCCATGATCTAAGCGAATCGCGATCCCTGTTGAATGTCAAAATGTTTCAAGTTTCATGGCCCTGATCGGAAATTAAAGATGAGATTGTTTTCGATTGCCGAGGAACTATCGAATGAGATGCTTGAAGAGATCCGCTTGTGTACCGGGGACTTGGACGTGGGCTACCGAGACAACCCAGAATGGGCGTGTTGACCGGCCGGACATTCGGTTGCTTGACTGTCCGGAGAAGTGGTTCTTGGATATTGGATGCCAGTACGATTGCGGGATTACTTATTGTTTTGCTGCTATCGGTTTCCTTGTTGTCGTTCTCAGCGATACTGTCATCATGGGAGAAGGGACCGAGGAAAACGTATTTTGCAGAATTTGGTCTTCGCAAGCTTTGGTGAAGAGCCTGCACTTTGAAATTCGGAGTGTAATTCCTGACAAGTAAAGTTGTAATGCTAGGAAGGTTTAGATGTCGGGAGCTGCTTTGCTTGAAAAGATTCTGGAGATCTGGAGAGTGGGACTTGCTTTCAACCTTCACCTGATGCTTCCCATTTTGAGTCAATTCACAACTGCTCCTTTCAGGTTGGCTGTCAATTTTACCATCACGTGATGCATAAAAGCACACGGTAAATATGGACGAGTGAATCAAGATATGAATTCTTCCAGATTCCTCTATAACCCATATGGTATTCGTGTTCTGTACTCTACGCCACGCAAGATATGGTTCTCATCTTCAACATTTATGCCGGGAATACCTCTCCTTGATCCCACTGCAAGACTGTTAGCGGGTATATGCAGAATAGACGACAAAAGCTTACATGCTCAACAATACATCCTCCCTCCCACCTGAATCGATCGACAATCGTTCCGAAAGCACTTTGATAATTCAGCCATCCTTGAGGCGAAATGAATTTCGTTCCTAGCACAGTGATCGTTTGGTTTCCCCAGATCGGGCTGAGGAGATTCCATGCCGAGTCTGATCCATTCTGAGCGAGTGGATTGTGGTTCTGTCCATCTCTCGTCAGAAGAATTCTTGATGGGTAGTATTGAGTTTCAGCTTACGATGTAATCCTCCACAATATATGTGAAAGCTTCGGTGATATCCAGCTTCACGATGAATGCATCTGCAAACTTCTCGAATCGCTCCTCGGTGTCTGCTTCATTCTCGCAAGAGCGCACGCATGGAGGAGGCTTCACTAGTTGCCTAGGAGTGATTGAAGCTGAGTTCTTCGAAGCAGGTGATGCGAAAATGGCGAATGGGCTAGCCAATGCAGCTAGGAAGAGAGTAGTACGCATATTGAATAGATTTGGGGGTAAAAACGCGACTGAAGCTGGCTAGTTGAAAGCAACGATCATGGAGATGATGATCTCAGAACGGAACAGGGCGAGAACATGGCATCTTATATTTCCCAATCAAGTCACCCGCATCGCATCCCACTCGGTTCATCCCATAGATGTTGTGCAGGAAGCTTTACTTAGATCGGATTCTACTGTCCAGAAACATCTGCCGGAACCTTAAACGAACTTTGTTTAAAGTGGTGGTATGCAAGATCCCCGACCTCAGGTGCCATTTCCACGTGGCTTCTGGGCGCCTCGTCCTTGGAGCGATCGCGATAGACTTCATTAGCAAGTGTATCTACAGATGCACACTGCTCTTATCCTCGATAGACTTCAACGATCTTCAATTGCTGACCTCTCACGCGTTCATGGAACGTCAGATTGATACTCGCATCACGGATTGGACTGATGGAAGCCCAGAAGAAGCACGACTGACATCAGATTAAAGTTTGACTTGAAACGAAGCCAACCATCTAGGTGCTAGTTGGCTCCGCCGACCTGTCAAAAGTACAATAGATTAGTGAATCAGCGCCTGGAGAATTCGGCAGTTCTGATCAGCTCATCGCTGCGCCCACCTGCCGTTGGATTTATAATACGACTTGTGGGTTCCGGACGATGGTTACGAAAAGTTCTTGTTTACCTTGATAAATTTCGGACTCCCCCTTCTGAAATTCGGGCGCTGCTTTGCCGACTGAGCCCTGAAGCTCGCTAATCTGGTACCTCAATTCCAGGCATTTTAGTTGCCCTCGGAAAAGTCTCTCTGCCTGCTTTGGTCTTTCGCGAGCATCGATCTCTGAACCCAAAAACTTTACCCAGCTGCCGCGTGAATCTTTTTCCTCGGCGCAGCTATTGATGTGAACTAGAGCGAGTGGAAGATTACGTATGGGCTATCTCTGTACACCTTCACACACCTGAAAGATGCAGTCGAAGCGCGCCCTTCCCCGCCCCTTGTGCTGCCGAAAATGTCAAGCGAGTCTAGATAGGGGTGTTGTTGCTGACATACAGCATCCCACTTCTAGCAATTGGCTGCCACAACAAACATTTCTCATCCATGAAGCTATCTGAAGCTTGGCATCGCTAAGCTATCAGAGGCAACAGAATCATGTTTTCATGCCATACACAGTCCTTGCAGATTTACCGTCGAGGAATACCTCATTCATATTTCGCGGGCGAGCTGTGTCTCCCACATCTATCACTGTTGTCCAGATAATCAAGATAGTCCTTTGATAACTTGCAATTCCCACAACAATGATATCCATCGCCGATGTCATGCCTCGAAATGATAAATTAGAAGTTCACTACATAGCACCAACCCAATTTGTCCCCAATTCCAAACTTCCCATTCTCATTTATCGCAATGTCATACCCGATCCAGATGATCACGACGGTACAGCTGCCATCCTTGAAGGTAACGGATATCGAGTCGATGGATTTTACGGCTGCTACGACACACCACACTACCACTCCAATACGGTCGAAGCATATGCTTTCGTTCAAGGATACACGACGATGAAGCTCGGGAAAGGACCTCGTGATGAGGACGTAGGGAATGAATTCTACCTGAGTAAAGGAGATTTGTTCGTTCAACCAGTGCGTCCGGATTTTGAGAGAAGTTCCAGGCGCAGGCTGACGCGAAGCTAGGCTGGGATGGTTCATAGCATGATCAAGTCCTCGCCAGATTGTAAATACGCAGGCGCATATCCAGAGGTATAATGCTCCTCTCCGAGTCTGACTAGTTGCTGTGCTCCTGCGAAGCGTCTTCTTTCTATGCGGTCAGTCGTGCTTATTTGTTGACAGGGTAGCCCGCATTGGGACGTACGACTTGGAAATGAAGATCCCGAGCTGGTAAAGACACTGAAAGAAGGGGCTGCAGCTGTACCGATACCTGCATCAGATCCAATGTTTGGACCTCAGGGGCCTTTAATTCGAATCTGGAAAGCTGTGAGCAAGGGAGAGAATCTGCCGGATCGTACCAATTGTCACCAGAAAGGGTATCAAGTTCCATGTTGCGAATCACAAAAGTAGACATTCAATGGCTCGGTGCCAGTGCTGAATGCCTTGGTGCTTTTCTTACCCTCAGTGATTCAGAGGTGAATAGTTTCAGGTCTGGTAGCGGTGATTTACTTCGAAGATCAACCGCGCGCGAAGTACTTGAATAATTGTTGTTGGCTCGTGAATCATTCGGGGTGACCTTTCAAGACTTACCACGAAGCAGGCATACAAGAATTTATTCCCACTGATGTCGTACCAAAGCAGGCTTAAAATCCACGAGCTCCAGGACGACGTGCTTATCGTCCGCAAAATTGATAATGAAAATGGCAGCAGATTCATTTCTGCCAACGGTTCGAGCCGCTATGCTCGCCCCGCCCCCTGCCCCGATTGGAAACAAGGACTTCGTACACCATGCCACTCCAGCCGTTGCGATCAAATGCAGCTTGCATTACATATTATCCGAAAGCTCTGATCCATCAACGGCAGATCTGTCTCTACGAAAAGTCAGCCAAAGTTTGAGCAACCAGCCGACGACTGCGACTCAGTTCAATGAACAACCCGTACCAAGCGACCAAGCACTTATCAACAAATCAACCATCAATTCAGTAAGCAAATCAGGTGAAGAGCCTGCCTTTCCAGCCCCAGACATGATCTTCACGCATGGTCGTGGCTCGAAGTTGAGTAATGAAGCCATCGTAGCATTCACCGAGGGCTGGGCTCGAACACAAACCATTCTCAGCTTCGAAGAATTAGGCGATCTGAACACACGAGCTGGAATCTTTCGTGCTCTTATGCTGGCCTACCCATCTGCCACTTCACTGGGCGGGCGAAGCATGGGTGCTCGTGCCGCGGTGAGAGGCTCAATGTACTCCCCAGCTCGCAAGCTGGACTTGTTTACGTATCCATTGATACGCGGTTTGGAAGAACGGTTCGAGGAACTCCTTGAGCTGAAGTCCGATGTGGATGTTCTGTTTGTGCTCGGTGACTCTGACGCGCTCTGTCATGAAATGCATCTCAAGACCGTCCGTCATCTAATGCGTGCTCGTACTTGGTGGATTAGGATGGTCAACGGGGACCATGCTCTCTGGTATGATCCAGATGAGAAGAGAAATGCGCTGTGTAACATTGCAGGACAGATATCTGCTCGGTGGAATGTATCCAGAGACCCGGAATTGACCGAATTGACTCTCGACTGGGATGACGATGCAAATCAACCGACCTGGACAAACTGGATGGCTCCTTCAGCTGAGGCGGCGACCCAGCAAACCACGGTTAACATCAATATTTCAAACCAGCTTCTATCTGCAGCGGGAGGAACTTTTATCTTCAATCTTTAAGGAAAGGTTGACAGCCAGAGAGTGGCTCAAGACAGTGGCAGACTGCCTGGATCGACCCCTCCCCAGATCAAAGAGCAAAGTCGCGCAAGTCATTCTCACAGTTCCACAGAGAACGAGAAAGACTTCAAGCATGTAAGATGTTCATGGATAACACTGTCAATACAAAGCCTCAGTTTGACTTTACTGGCTAAGGAAGCTCGGTATTGTTCAAAGATACTTGCTGAAATACGAGGCGACCTGATTGTACCTGGATTTGCTCGTTAGCTTGATTCGAGCGAAATGAAAGCAAAATCGTCCTACCCTCTTGTGTATTCACTGGCTTCTGCCGAGTTGCTCAAGTTGGCCCTTGCCCCCACTACGACTGATTAGTATGACCGGTGAGATCCAACGCTTTATTCGAGCGGGGACCAGGAGACTCACTCCATCCGTGATTCATTTCAGGATAAGTCTCCACAATGCCAGACCCAGTATTTCCCTCCAGTACCTCTTTGCACTTGGCCACCTCTTCCGCATCTTCGTCCTTCGAGGCCAAGATCATATGAGGGATCTTAATCTTCTTGATGTCCTCAACATACAGTCGCCCAGGGTGGACTTGGGCGGAGACTTGGAATGCAGTTCCGTCTCCTGAAGTCAGGGCAACAACCTTTCCTGTGTCAGTGCAATCCAAATATTCATCCTACCAACGAGGCCATCATTACCTTTCCGCCCCAACAAAGACCAAGTGCACTCCATTTCTCAACAGTCCATTTCGTCTTCACATCTTCAACGAACTTGGTCACCAGTTTGGTCCTCGGCTCGAATGCCATTGCACGACCGAACAGCTCTCCTTTGAGCTTTTCGTTTTCTGGTGTGGGGTTTGCAAACCACTGCCAAAGTATCAGCACTATTCATCTCCAGGAAATGCCAATTGGTTTATAATGAGGGGGGTCGAAGGGATGCCCAATAACGTACCTCGCCTTTGGCATAATCACCTTCCAAAAAGTCCGGTACGAAGACCAGGACTCCCAACGCAGCAGATAGAGCATCAGCTCCCTGGATGATCTGAGGTGCAAAGCCAAAGATATCGTAGATATCAATGATAGCTTTCTTCGCATCAGATGGACCTGTGATGTCTGTGAGACCAGTCAGCGCTGAGGTTACTCAAGTGAGGAACTATGTATCGATCAACTCACACGTCTTCAAGCCCCCGATATCTTCCCATCTGCCCTTTTCAACATAACCCTCTGCCACAACTGGCGGGATGGTCTTGCAAGCTTCGCAAACCATCTTTCTTCTCGGTATCGGATTTGAGCGACCTATGATTCAACGAGAGCGCAAAAGATATTCTGGAGGTAGTGAGTGAATATAGACCTCTACCTGGACGCTGGTTGAGGAAAGATGTACGGAGAGGTCTCAATTGACGACCCCCAACCGCCTTTATATGACCTTTGGGGACCCGTGGGATAGAGTGTGAATAAAGACTCAATCGGTCTCAACTTCCATCTTGCAATCTTCTGATTGGCACAGTTTCATGGAGACGAAGTTAGATGGGATTGCATCTGCGTGTTCGCATCGAATCGTCACGCTGGCGTCACGGCTTTGCTCGGTGATAGGTCTTCCTAAATCCGTTCCCGGATGCCGAAGTCGATAGTACAAGTTTCTGTATGCTAGGACTTTGCGGCAAGGCGGCAGATAAGGTATTGATGGCAGCTCTTGGTTTTCTTTGAACGGGATTATCTGGAAGCAGTTGCATTTTGAGGAAAAGGAAGAGCAGCCACGACTCATGGCGTCACGTGTTAATCCTTGGAATACCTCTCTCTTCTTTTTGGAACCACAACATGATAAGGGAGGACCGAGGAATGTTAACACAGATCGTCTGACAATATTAGACGATCAGATTATCTTCCAAAATCGGTGAGGTTGAGCTCACATTCAATTGACTGGCTTGGCCCCTCCAGAACACTGTTGCTAGGATCGCATCACCAGACCAGCCAAAATCATAGTCGCCTCTTGAAGTCAATAGACAGCTGTCTCCCAATTGCAGGGTCAACATCCACGCTCCCAACATTCTTGAGAAACCTTCTCGATATAGCTTCCTAGTCCTACCTTCCCAACCTTGTCTGACGGCAATCGCCACAAGACTCTGACAGCGCCTCTTCCTAACTTGTTGGGGAGTCTCCCGTTCCACTTGATTCCTTGAAGCGAGCTTGCATTCATGTAGCTGTATTCATGGAGCTGTTTGAGCATGTCGATGTGGTTCCCGAAGCCGAGAAACAAGGCCAGCCCATGATAGGGAGAAACTATTGGACTGAAGTAGAGGCGCGAGGTTGTTTACGTTGTGAAGAGAAATCGAGATGACTGAAGAGAATATTAATACAATCTATTAAGTCTGCTCTCGCCTTGGAGAATTCGGCCGTATGTTGTGTACAGTCAAGATCTATACTTGCTTCAAGTTATTGAAGTTTTACTTCACTGGATATCTGTGGACGATTTTTATGTTGGTAAGCGAAGCGGACTTTTGTCCGCAGCATTCCCGCAAATCTCCGCCTCAGACCAAAGAGTCCGACCTGAGAATGTCGATTTCTTCGTATCACAAGGATTCTGGCGAGCCAAGATTTTCACTACCCAGATAGACTCATAGCCGTGAAAGACCCGAGGATCTGATGCTGACCTGCCGACTTCACTCCTTCGGAGTTTACTCTCGTTGTTCGGACCTGTGACCGAAGAGTTGGGCCAACTTTCACACTTTATTACCAAGCAAGGCTATAATAGACTTTACTCGCGCAGATTCACTTCAAGCTTAATTTTAGCGAAATGATATTTCTCTTTCTGACAAATGTACATTTCAGATCCTATGTGACCAGTGCCAGGCGCAAATAGCCGATGGGACATATAAGATTGAGCTGCAAAATCATGTTAATCTGGACACACATCCTCAATCCATCTCTCTGTCACATTTCTTCGACTGGTCCAAATTCATCATTGACCATCACCATCGGCCCAAATGCTTTTACCGTTACTTGCAGTCCTTGGCCTCGCCGCTCTACTGCCAACGGACGTGCTGGCGCTGGATCTTCCGAGCTACGTGGGACTGAAAACCTCTCAGCATAATGGCATTCTGAAAATCACTTTGCACAATCCCACATCGAGCGTCAATGCTTGGAACGAGGATATGCATGTTGGGATGAAAGACATTGTACGACGGCTACAGGAAGACAATGAGACAAAGGTGGTTATATTCAACAGTGATGTCCCGAGATTTTTCTGCAATCATTTCGATTCAGCAGTCTTCGCTATTGGTCTGTGACTTCCGTCCATGTTCTTAAAGTCTCGTCACTGATGCTCCACTAGAGAACTTCACGGAAGACTATGCGATGCTCATGTTCAACATTACAAACTTACCTCAGGTCACCATCGGCGCAGTAGAGGGAAGGGCTCGCAACGCAGGACACGAGCTCTTGATGGCTTTGGACATGCGTTTCGCAGTCAAGCACGATGTGCTACTCGGAGAGAGTGAGACCGGCTTCGGCAACCTTCCGGTAGCTGGGACGTGCCAGCAGCTACCACGACTGATCGGCCGAGGGCTGGCAATGGAATATATCCTTAGCTCTCAAGATATCACTGCAGAGGAAGCAGCGAGGATTGGTTGGATCAACAAGGCCTTCGATACTCCGAGGAAGATGTACGCACACATCGATAGACTCACCTCGCGTCTTTCAAAATTTCCACGATCGGGTTTAGTCGCATCGAAGAAGGCGATCAACCTCCGCGCCAGTCCCTCTCGCGAGGACTTCGTACACGACATCAACCTATTCAAGGGGCTTTTCAACCCAGACTTCTCCAAGATCTTTGCCCGATTCGCGACGTTGACTAACAATTTCACTATTGGGGAGGTGGAATTGAATACAGGGAGAGATCTCATGCTCGCTTATGACTGATTGGCGATGTGAGAAATCAGCTCGTGCAGCACCAGTGCAGTCATACGTCTTTTCTAATAGTCGTTCGGAGGGTCAGTGCAGGTTTGAACATTGTAGCAATCAGTAGTACTATTGAAAATATTGTTACGAATCAGGCCCCTCTTCAACGAATATATGCGCGCCGTTGAACGCACAGGCGTTCCAGTGCACTGTGGTGGGCAAGCTTCCCATTCACAGCTGTGCCACATCAATTGATCCTACAGATCCCAATTAAGACATCTGTGATGTCAGTGGCAGTGAAGATCACCTCGCTTCCTGAATTAGGAACTCCAGAAAGAGTAAGTTGTATTTATCCGAATGGAGACCACCTGTCAGCAAGTCGCTTGGCGACTTGGCGTGGGATTTGCCCTGTTTACGAAGCTGTGAAGTTGCATGATCAGCGACTTGATATAAGAGCTCTACCCTCAAGAGTCCATTCATCAGGAAGATCGAAGTTCAATATTCGGCTGGACCCAAATATCCGCCCAGATTTCAACATCAATGAACAGCTTGACACCGCCTGACCTACAATCAACAAATCCAATATTTGCGAACCATTCCACCCTTGAGCACTACCTTCGAGATGAACTCCCTCTCCAACTTCACCACCCTATACAACCACAGCGAGCCCATTCTCTCCCTCCCCGACTCCGGAACTTGTAGTCTCCTCACCGGGATCGAGAAAGGGAATCTCACTGCCGACGTTTTCCAGCCATGTTGCAGCGAAGCAGCTCCAGTGGGCTTTGAGCGGTCGACGTACGTCTCCTTCATTACCACCCTGACCCATACCGCACTTTCTTTCAAAGGGATGATTTGATTCTGACTCCATTGTAGTTGTAAAATCGAGGATGGATGGGAGACTTGTTTCGCGCAGCATCGAGAGGAGTTTAAGCTTGTGGCTGCGGTATGTAGCTCTGATGGTGGGAGGAGAAGAGGGATAGGGAAAATGGAGTTCGGTTTAGGTGTTGTGATGTTGTTTGGGATTATTCTTGTTCAATGTGGCTTCTAAGCAGAAGAGAATGTGTTTCTTCCGGAAACCTCAAGGAGATGTTGATATTGGCTTTGTCTCGTGCTTCATGCGACAACGCATGTCCGACCCCGCTTGTCAATTCAGTCGTTTTGATAGACTTCCGTCCGAAGCTCCTAACTGCATTAACAATAATCATGGTTTCAAGGAAAAAATATGTCACCTCTAGAAGTCTATTCAGGCGGTCTCTACGTGCCCAGATGTGTCAAAAGCGTCACATTGTTCCCTGACCCCACTCCCAATGTAGCATCCACAATCCTCCCAGCTTGCGGGATGCCATTCACCTTATCTCCATTTCGATCCCTCGCCACATAAAGCACTTGAAAATGTTCCTCTTTCACATCCGAAGTAGCAGCGATGAGTCCAGGATGCTCAATAGCATCAAGCAGGATCTCCATGTCGGAATCTTGCATATCGAGGCTGGAATCTGCCGACAAAGCGACGTATGAAGGACCCCGACGGCCCGAGTCCGATGGTCTTGTACAAATTAGATTTGAGTGGCCGAAGAACCGCCTTGGCTTACGGCGATGAGGTTGACAGCTCTCTTGCCAACAGGGTTGGTCGATGATGATTTGTCGCTAAAGGTCAGGGGAAGCTTTGCCATGTCAGCATATAGAAACAATCTCTCGGAAATTTCCAACAGACTTGGAACCCACTTAGGAGTTGTATCTATCCATTTGACAGTCGAAAGCTGGATGCCATGATCCATGAAGAACACGAATACTTGTGTTTCCTATCGGACGCAGCGCTTCGTGTGTTGCGTGCGACTATTCCACCAATTACTCTGGCAATGGGTGCGACTACTAGGATGATGGCAGCGATAAGGATACCTTGACCATGGTTCTTCAAGCAGGGGACTTGTTCGTCTACTTCTCGGAACGGATCTGGTGGTGGGAGAGTGGTGAGTGTTATGTCAGATCTTGAATAGCCTGGCAGACCTGCGACTGATGACTGTCTAAGACGAAATTGATGCTCTGCAGGTACGTCTGGAGGCCCGCTAGGTACACCGAGTGGATGAGAGCGAAGCTCATCATCATATGCTGGAGGATGATCGCTTATTGACTGTGGTTGGTTAGCTTCGATCTTGTCAAATGAAATGGCTTTGAGGAATACTCGCGACTTCCCCTCGGCACTGGACATTCGGAGCCGTAATGACTGCTCGTCAGAATACAGAACTCCATTCCCTATAGTTATCTTGTGTAAGAAGACCTTTTCTCGGGCAAGGATGTCTACCCTGGGATGCTATATCTCAGCCTGAATCACCAAGAAATTGGCCGGACTTGCAACTCTACGTAGCTTCGCACTAATGGAGTGCAGCGTATTCGAGATAAAGATAAGGCCAAGACTGCATATTGCCTGGATGCTGCGCCTCGAGGTTGGACCTCCTCGATCCACCTCAGCCACGTGACGATAGGCATGTCACGTTTCTCGAACTTTTCTATCTCGCCTTCCTTCAGGATCGAGGTCTCGCTTATTAGGAACTTCTGATGTTGATTTGAATGCGGAATTGTAGACGTGCGAGACTTCGACGCAGAAAGATTGTCCATGGTGTCGTCATTGGCTTGAATGAAAGCTGTCGATGCAGACCGACGCCCTTCCGGCTGCAAGATCAGGGAGCAATGACAGCTTAGTTAAAATAATCTGTGAAGTCTTTGATAATCGGCGTGCAGATGAGGCTCTCAACGCTTACAATGGTGGACTGAGTAGGTAAGCAATTCGCGTGCGGTGATGCTGTCATCAAGCGGGACGAACAGAGATGGAGTGGAGAAGGTTGCCTAACTCGCTAGTAAGCTTCCGAGGCTACTGTGACTTCACCCCGTCAACAACCTACCTTAAGATATAAGATCAAGCTCCGCCGCCTCATCCTAAGATATTAAATTTCTGCAATTACATACTCTCCGAAAGTTCAGATTGGTTTGAAATTTTACTCTCAATATTGCCAAATACACAAAGTCAACAATGGCAACCCCGCTCTACTCGACCCTCCCCGCATCTGTGCAGAAGAAACCAACACCCTTCACAATTTCTGTTCCAGACGATGAAATTGCCGAGTTCAAGCAGCTTCTGAAACTATCGAGACTTCCGAAGAAGACATATGAGAATCAGCAGGAGGATCGAAGATATGGTGTAAGCCTGTCTTGGCTGACTGAAGCGAAGAGGGCTTGGTTAGAGGAGTTTGATTGGTGAGTTTGAACTTTTGGTGAAGCTCATCTCCTTACAAATCCTTTCTTGGATGTATTCACATCTTGAATCAAAATCTCTGTGTTTCACTGAGCGGTTCATGTTTCCCCACATTTCCTAACAACCACATTTCCTAACAACCACATTTCCTAACAATATGCAGGAAGAAGTGCGAAGCCCACATCAACAGCTTTCCCCACTTCACGACCACCGTCACCACACCCAACACTCCCATCCCCACACCTTCTTCTCCTAATAAGCCAGCTACCGTCTCTACAACTCAGACAGTCCACTTTGTGGCACTCTTTTCCACCAATCCATCAGCAATTCCCGTTGGACTCTTTCACGGCTGGCCAGGGAACTTTCTCGAATTTCTACCCATCTTGACGCTTCTGAAAGAGAAGTATCCTGATCCGAAAGATCTGCCGTATCACGTTATTGTACCGAGCTTGCCAGGGTATGCGTTCTCGAGCCCACCACCCTTGGATATGGATTTTGATGTTGGGAGTGTCGCGGCTGTGATGAATCAGTTGATGCTGGATTTGGGTTTTGGGGGAGGTTATGTTGCGCAGGTAGGTTCTCCGTTTCTTCGGTATTCTTACGCGTGCAGACCTCCGAAAGACTTGACTCAGCAGCGATTACTTTGAAGCGACTGCAATATTTTGCTACTTATTCCAAGCCACTCTAACTCGATGCTGACGTCTCGAACAGGGTGGGGATATCGGAAGCCGAGTTGTTAAAGTCCTGGGCGAATCCAACTACCCAAGTTGCAAAGGTAGGCTTGCCTGCTAACCTTATTCCCTTTTTACCCTCTCTGTCCTCAATTAATTTAGTCCTTGGTCTGACCTCTTCCAGCTGTGCATGTCAACTTCAACTACATCGGCTCTCCTCCCGCTGGAACCGAACCAGAAGCTCTCAATGAGAAAGAGAAGACAATGGTTGAGCGTGGCCAGGAATTCATGCGTACTGGTTCTGGCTGTAAGTTTGTCCATTTCTCTCAACTTGTCAATCACTAACACATTCTCTTGTAGATGCCAATATGCACGGCACACGACCTAGCACGATCGGAGCTGTCCTCGCCTCAAGCCCCCTGGCTCTCCTCGCCTGGATCGGCGAGAAATTCCTGTCCTGGACAGATGACGATCCGAGTCTGTTCACGATCTTAGAGAGTGTGTCGTTGTATTGGTTTACGAGGACTTTTGAGAGCAGTATCTATACTTATCGAAGGGTGAGCTCCACATTCCCTTGCCCTGGCCGATCCACTTTTTGTTTTTGAACAGTAGATGCTAACAGTCTTTTATAGCGTTTCCTCCCACCATCCCAACAACCAACAGAACCCAAAGTTCGCGTACCTTTCGGTTTCTCGAATTTCCCGAAGGAACTGATTCCTGTGCCGAAGAGCTGGGCTGAGACGGAGGGGAATCTGGTATTTTATCGTGAGCATGAGAAGGTATGTTCATCGATTCATCTCCCCTAGGTTCCATTCCCTTTCAACTTTTGAGGATATAGGGAGGTGGATGAAGTGGGGAGCAATCAGGACCGAGAGATGCTGACGGTCTCGCTTCATACAGGGCGGACATTTCGCAGCTCTGGAACAGCCAAAGGTGCTGCTTGGCGATATTGAGGAGTTTATTAATCAGGTGTGGACGGCATGACTCAGAGATGCCGAGGACGTTAAAATGTAGGCTATGCCACACGATGGGGCTTATGGGAAGGTAGATAGGGATTGTTTCCACTGGCAGGAAAAGGAAGCGGGAGTGAGGGGCCGAATGTCAATAACACTGCCTCTGGAGCTGAAACTCACAATGCCATGCAAGGAAACACGTTAGCGAGAGTATCATTCAATTTTCCTTTCGTTTACATTTAAACACTACTATCAAATTCGTCTTATCGACAACAAATCTGCTGCCTATGCCAAGGTCCCACTTAACGGCAAGTCCCTTGAACTAGCACCGACATACACTGTCTTTGGGTAACTGCTAACAACCCAGTTCTGGCTTGCGGTATCCCAGTTACTCAGGTCCCGTCTCGTGAGCTTGACCTCAAAGGTTGCACTCTCGTTTGGATCGAGGATAAGGTCGTCGAAGCCGCGGAGGACGATCTTAGGGTCGGTTGGAGCGCCGAGGGAAAGGTACTAGAAATATATCAGTTTCGTGTTCAAAGGAGGAAATGTAAACAAGACTTACCAATTGCGGGATCTCCACTCCCTTCACACCTCCAGTATTCTTGACCGTCGCAGTAACCACATACATCACATCATACAGCTGTCTATTCCCGCCGGCACTTCCACCAGCAGGTAACTTCGGCTGTGGCGTTCCCTCCAAACTTCCCTCCGGCCAATTCTGCACCTGATCCCTGGGAACATCATCGCTCAAGTACGGATAGATATACTTATTCATCGCATGAAACCCCGGCGGAAACTCCGCATTCGACTCATTAAAATCAATGGTCCCAAACGTCGGCGCCGCCTTAGTCATTCCCTTGGTAGGCTCATACGGGCCCGGGCTCATTTTCTGGATCTTCAAATCCGAATACGCAAACGTGGTATACGAAAGTCCAAATCCAAATTCATAAGAGGGTTCGATACTATTGGCATCGAAATACCTATAGTCGATGAAATTGCCCTCTTTGAAATTCAATTGCGGCGGATCGGCAGTAGGCGTGTAGACGACATCGACGCCCCAATCTTCGCGCTTCTTGCCCCACGTGAAGACGCTCTTGGCAGATGGGTTGCGTTTTCCATACAGGATGTCTGTGATTGCGTTTCCGGATTCTTGGCCTGGGAGCCCTGCCCATAGCAGGGCGGTGATGTTAGGGTGATTCTTGAATTCCTCGACGATGACGGCGCCGACGGTGTGCAGGACGACGATGGTATTGGGGTGTTGCGATGCGACGTGTGCGATGAGAGCGTCGCCGTTGCCCCAGAGTGTGAGATTGTTACGATCACCCGTGTTGCCGTCGACGGAGATGTAGGCTTCGCCGGAGTCGGCGTTGGCGAACACGATGGCTGCATCGGTGCCTTGGATCGCGGCCGTGACGGCGGAGAAGTCGTAGTTGTCGCTCACGTTGGTGTATTTGGTACCGTCGCGGGCGGCTTGTTCTTTCAAGGCTGTGTTGGGGGCGATGAGGTAGGGGAAGTTGGCGGTTCCGGAACCCCAGCCCATGGCGAGTGTGCCGCGGTTGCACTGAGGAGGTCAGCGATGTCAACAAATACTCCAAAAGCGAGAAAACAGAACATACCCCTCTATCACCACACGAGTTTGGTCCTCCTGGGTTATCATGCGCATCTTCGCCAATCACAGCAATACTTGTCGGCTTCTTAAGCGGAAGGGCGTTGTTGACATTCTTAAGGAGGACAGTCGATGCGCCTGCAATCTCACGGCAGAGACGAGCGTGGTCAGCTTGTACGTTGACGTGGTAGTTGATCTGTTGGTAGCCCTCATTGGCTTGCGGATGAATGTAGCCAAATGTTTCAGATGACCAAGAGTTGAAATTGGTGGGTACACGTGCGGTGTCTCGTCCGACCTGAAGCGGATGTTAGTTGTGGCCTAGTGGTGAAGGAAGAGGCAGGCAGGACAAACCTTGAAATAAGCAGACATGATTCTCGTCGCCATATCATCCAGACGCCATTGAGGCATCGTACCGTTCAGAACAGCAGCTGTTAGGTTAGAGCCCCACCATGTGTTTCCTGAAGCGAGGTTCTGGTCACCAGCCATTGTCATGTCGAGACCAGCGAGGGCGGAAGCAACTCCAGTGTGCTGGGCCCACCAATCGCTGACAACTGCAAAATATTAGCTTTGCTTTGAATGGGAGGATGGCAATTCTTACCGAAGCCTTGGAAATCGAGTTCGTTCTTGAGCAGGTAGTTCAACGTATAGGAGTTTTGAGAGCCGTAGCTG
This sequence comes from Cadophora luteo-olivacea, assembly GCA_026120085.1. Taxonomy (NCBI): domain Eukaryota; kingdom Fungi; phylum Ascomycota; class Leotiomycetes; order Helotiales; family Ploettnerulaceae; genus Cadophora; species Cadophora luteo-olivacea. Next base: position 873,034 of record JALRMC010000006.1, read on the forward strand.
TTGTTGATCTGCCCTCAATGTCAGAAGCGAGTTTTGACTATAAAGTAAGGAGAATGACCTGATTGTAAGAGCACATGATGGATCCGACACCAGCGCGAACGGAGTCCGCGAATGGCCATAGGTACAACTCATGCATGGTCTTGTCGTCCAGATTCGCCGAGTACGCAAACTTGACTGTCCCGTTTGGTTCTCGGTTATGTTCCTGCTCATTCATGATGTAATGCTTCGCGCAAGCGACAACACCAGCGTCTTGTATGCCCTTGATCGTTTCGGCCATGGCGACTCCGGTGAGAACTGGATCGGGACTGAAACCTGATGTTTGTTAGATATTTCTGGCATATCCTGGCTTTCGTGGACTGGAAATTGGATGAGTACATACCCTCCCAGTTCCGTCCTCCAGCAGGGACGCGTCCTAAAGGTCCGGCTACAGGCCCCAGTTGTACATCGATTCCTTTTCCACGATGTTCCATACCCATTGCATTACCACGAGATTTAAAGAGGCGAGTAGTCCAAGTTGCTGCGGCGTTCATACCGGATGGGAAAGCTGAATTGAGATCCGCTTGAAGTCTTGTTAGCGATCAACAAATGATGGCGTCGATGAGAAGGGACCCACCAAACCTGATACCTAATGGCGAATCCTGCAAACAGATACCCGCAAAGTTGAGTCTGGGTATCGACCCGGTATTGCCCACGCATGCCTCACCTTCCCATCCCACACCCGTGGTCAAGTTAATCTTCTCAAGCAATGTTAATCCGCCCACGAACTCCTGCGCTTTGGCATAGGCGTCTTGCCAGCCATTACCGCCTCGCATCCATGGTGAGGGGTAACTTGGGGGAGAGAAATCGCCATCGTTCTGCGCGGTTGCGAGGCTCGCGAAGGAGCCCGCAAGCAGAGCAAGCGATGTTGATGGGGAGAACAACATCTTGAAGCTTCGATTGATGCCGGTACTCAGAGTACGAAGAACAACTCGAAGTATGGAACGAAGAACAAGAGATTGACAGCGGCGAAGAAAAGAGGAAGAATAAAAAGAAATAGGGATCGTCGGAGCTATATACTTTTTGGCGTGAAGTTAATTGAAATTGGATCTTTACGATACTGCGCGTAGCTTGCCCAGCATACTCTTAACACACCCCATGCAACTTAACTCAAGCTCTCTACCTGGATCAACCCATGCTTTCCTGTCCTGAGCTGTATCTTCCTGTCGTGCAAGCAAGCTAGCTGCATTCAAAGTGGATGCGACATCTCGACTTTCTCCCAGAAAAGGAAGCTCGTAACTACGGATGTCGGGTAGCTTGAGCTGGCTGCTTTCCCGAGGCCAGAAAATCTTCACATCAGATGGAAAAGTTCCAAGTCTGATGTCACCGGCGCCCGCACGGGGACGGGACGTCTGGGGTAGCCTGGGATAAACAGGGGTTGATCAGGGGGAGGGGTACAGGGAGTTGCTCACTAACACGCTCTGGAAAGGATAAGCAGCCGTCAAAATCTCTAATATGGCCGATCCCTCAGCCAAGCGCCGTGATAATCGGTCCGACGAGGGACAAGATGGATGAAGACGGGGATGTGCTTTCGAGTCTTTGACGTGTTTGCTTGGTAAAGGAAAGTGGACATGCCTTTTTTCGTGCAGCACGAACTGTCAGTTGACGGCCCGGACATGGAAGCTAGTCCCCAAGAGCTGGTAGTTCGTCTGTTCCACTGCATGAAATCAGCTTCCCCTCACTTGCACGGCCGACCAGAGGCGGGGTTGATGGTAAATGATGGTTGAAACCCCTTGCCAAAGAGACTTACTTTTATGCATAAGCTGGGGTGTCTTGGATGGCTTTTAGACGCTGGACCCTGTAACCTCGGTGCATTTTCAGCACGCAGACAACCACAACCTAAAATCACCAGATGTTCCCTCGAATCCGGTTGGTTGATCCGAGCACGATGTGCTTCAACTCACGCTGAAGAACATAAGTACTCAAGTACCTCTCTCATCTGGCGTGGTAACGTGGTATCCGTGGCTTGAAATGAGGCCTTTGAAGAGAGGTTCAAAGAAGAAACGGAGAAGAAAGCCGAGAGATGTGGTCCAAGGAAGCCGCCGAAAAAGGCGCCGCTGTGGCTTTGGTGGCTTCGGCACATGCAAGCCTTCTACGCTACACGTGATGGAGATGCGGGGAAGACATCTTCCGAAATGAGCTCTTCTTGTCTTCTTGCATGCCCATCTTCCAAGAGCAAAAAAGAAGTTGGTAATTTGGAGCGATGATGCCTTGGCTGAGGGTCCCCTCCAGCCGAATTGATGCGGAAGATTGGTAGGATAGGAGCACTGAAGCGAAGCCGAGAATTGCAGCTACAGTATGTGCATCTTCATTTCAAGATTCAAATCACAACATATGCCTCTTCAGTCTTTAGGTACTCTGTGCTACTGCAAGAAAGAACAGAAAAGAGAAAACAAACCCCACTCGGGCTTTGATGAGCTGACATCAATATCGAATGTCTAGATCTGGTCACACCAGTCAAGCTGCATGAAGCCGCTGTATGAGACTGAGATAATGAAAGGACTATATTCCGTACCACTAGGCAAGTGTATCAACTGGTACTTCGCAAGTACTTTTCTACACTTTTGTGATGTCAAATTTCCATTGCTCTATCTTGTTTGCGTTTTGGTGCGTGACCGTCCACGAAAGCATGTCAGATGCCAGGTGCCGGTATGATGATCGTACCAGGGAGCAGAGAGATGCAAATGTCGTTCAATTCATGAGAAGTAATGTTTAATTTCCGAGCACGATTCAGAATTAAAATCAAAGATCAGGCAGAGCCGGCCTTTAGAAAGCATCTATTTTCTCTCGGCGATATGTCGACTCCCTTGTCTTCTCCACTGATTCCCGCAAAGTGTCTGATCGACGAGCCGCCTGGAGTGTTTGGGTTCGAAATAAGCTCGAGAAACGATAGCCGATCTGCAGTGAACAGTTTCGAAGTTGTTGAGGTATTCGTTCTCCGTCAATAGTGCCTCACAGTCACTTAGCCCGACTTCTGAGATATCCCTCCATTTCAGTATTTGGTTCGGGTTGCAGGCTACTTGGTGACATAATCTGCCGAAGGAATGGTCGGTATTTCTCGGAAAGCGTGTCTTCTGAGTACCACTCGTCGCCATACACGTAGAGAATGAGATGAAAAGCGCGCCTGACTGGTATCTTCTTCGTGGCAGACAGTCCAGATGCTCGACCTCCGTCCTCGATGATAGCCGTCAGCTTGTCCTCTTCGAGCGAGACGACAACCCTGAGAGTGTCAAGTTCTAATTTACTTGCGATATCGTTGCACCAAGAGGGTAAAGCCTCACTTGTGTATGTGAGGTCGGGGCAGTCGATACTCAACTCGACGCTTTTGATACCACGATGAATGGCTGGCCTGTCTGCTAAAAGCTCTGTGAAGTTTCGCCGGTCGAGGATATCCAGCAAACGAACAGAAGTCCTGGCCCAGAAGATTTCTCCCATCTCTTGTCTAAAGTTGCAACTAGTGTTTGCAGCGTTTCGCACCCAGTCCAGGTAGAGCCAGTCTTTGTCTGGCCAAGAAGGGCCTCTCGCCAACTTTCGAGGATCGACGCTGACTTTGTATGTGCCTCGGCGATGCGGATGTACCAGCGAATTCTGTGCCATCCATATCTTAACATAATAGAACGTCTGCCGCTCCTGTTCGTATTCCGCGGGACAAGAAATGACAGGTTTTGGGGAGAAGTCGTCGACGATCCACCAGAAATCGTCTGTCATGTCAGTCCCAAAGCTTTCTGAATACATGTTTTCTAGCCTCAAATGTCGCAGGTCGATGTGATTGCTGTCTTTGCCAACCGTGACTTGGATGACCATTGCCTTCGCCTCGTGGTCATACTCGTAGAATGGCTCCAGCAAAAGGCAGAAGATCATTCTCCGAATCTCTTTCGGCAGCTTGAAAAATGGAAAAGATCCCTTCCTGTACTCCCGTTAGAGCCAGCCAGAACCCGATTTTTAGACACACCGCTTACCTCTCATAACCATCGATCTCAACTACAATGACACCATTGCTACCCTCAGCCAAAGTCGGATCGAAATCGCTGCGAGACGGGGGCCTGCCGTGGTGTCGATCGATGAGTCTTCCAAAGCAGAAATCACCCCATCCGTTATTCAAGGGAATTCGAGGCTCCTGTGTCGAAGCCGAGGAAGAAAGCTGGCTGTGTGTCTTGTTGCTGATACAACTATTCTGCTTGATGCCTTCACCTTGCTGGAGTGTCACAGTGGCAGCGGGCGCTGCTACTCTCGAGCTCCAGATTCCCATTTCTGCTGCTGGAAATGGTTAGCGTTGTGGAAGGTTGACGAGCCGACGTTGTTGAAAAGTAAGAATTCTCTGGTAGTCCCCTCTGCGCTGTAGATTGTAAGGTAAAGTACACGCGGAGGAGAGTCAATCGGCGAGGGGAAATAGCTGAGTGGCGCTGTCGCGTGGAAGTCTCAAATCTTAAGAAAATTGATTCCCAATCACTGAGGCAACGGCGACTTTAAAGAAGGTGAACATGAACCTCGATGGCAGATGCGTGAGGTTCTGATCTTTGTCGGGGAAAGGTGAAGAAGAGGCTTGGAGAGCTTGAAATTAGCATCCCCGCGCCAGTCGCTCGAGGTCGTTAGCAGGTAGTAAACACCACGTGACTCCCCAATAAGTTCACTTCACAAAGACAGAGTATTGCAGCGGCCTCGACAGCATGAAGCCAAAAAGAAATCACAAGGTTTTCAGACAAGGCTATGATTTTCAAATTCAAGTGCAGATGGCGATGATGATGATCTGGAAGTCAAAATTGTCGGATTTAATTCACTCGCTAGTACAAAAGCAGGCAGGTTTGCCTAAGGTTCCTAGTGTGAGGATCAAGCGCTGGGTATTCATACTACAACAGCGAGGGGCTGTGATATTGTCCAGAGCAGTGATCATACAGACTTTTAGATTGCGGTGTGTTGTCTGAACTGAGGATGTCCTGAGAGTTCTTCGTCGTGTGCCGGCCTTACAGCAATGTCATTAACTAGTGTCAAACTTCGTCAAGCGAGCCTCATTAAATTCGTCGAAACACCTAAATCTGTGCCGCGCCTTCGAATATTATAACTCCACTATATGTCTAGGTATAATCTTGTTTACATGAAAAGAATCAGTACGTAGCAAAGTATTTTTTTCCTCTAAAGGATTTCGCTACACGTATTTTGTTAAAAAGTTAAAAAAAAGGGCTGAAAAGTCGAGGCTGCGGCTTTACCGCTACTCTGCAAGCTTAAAGTTTTAGTGTAAAATACTATATTAAAGATTTTATCGAGAATTTAACGTTACACAAAAAATTAAAATATTAATAATACTTTTCACGTAGTAATAGTTATAGTTCTAACGTCTTATGTACCTAAAGTATAAACTACGTGCGCAAAAAAGGGTCGTCGATTCGAGATTTAGGTGGTTTTGACGAATTTTGATGAGGCTCGCTTATCTAGGGTTTGACACTAGTTAATGACATTGCTGTAATCCCCGTTAAGATATCATCTGTCTTCTTTCAAGGCATCACATTTGAAGAACAGCTACCGCTTTGCAGCCACATCTGCAAATCTTTCACATTTCAGTGAAGTCTCAGATCCAGAAAAGTATCAAGTCTTTTGAAAAGTACTTTCCAGCTGGCGTCGCAATGAGATGGCTTTGCATGTGACTATCGAAGACTAGGTAGTCGAGCCACATGACGTTTTGCTGTAAGCTTGCGTGATCAAGGATCGAGAATTTAGAAGAGGCAAATGCTGCCCTCAAGCCTTCTGGGCTTCATTGTTTTGCCGAGTAGGGCGTGTGTACTGCGAGCAGATCTACCCCTCCATTGTCATTGGTGGCTCTTTGACAGGGTCCGGAATCATGAGCATGGCTGCGTATTTTCCCATCATTGTCTGTTATGAATCTTGATCCATTTCTTCCATGCCCTCAACACTTAGGGACAACGAGAACGACTCCGAGACTCTCAGTCTCTTACACGCAGTGAGCTGGGAGAACGCGACTTCCGTACGGAGAAGATATTGAACCCATTCTTCTTCTATTATGACGACGAGTGCCCTGGGTTCGCTAACTCGACTGATTGCGAAACCGGATTACACCAATCCTCAAGTTTTGGATTGTCTTCAATAGATAGGTGATATATAGAGAAGGAGATATAAACGGTTTTAATGAGGAGCTGTGGAAGGGAAGTATTTGCAAGGCTTGTTTATACGGGCGAGTCGGTCTCGCTTACTGGAAAGAACCCCGCCTTTGCCAAGAAGTAAATAGAGGGGTAAAATCTGAGTGCAGCGCCAAATTCATTTCCAAAACTCACGATACGACAAAGCAATTGATTGAAGCTGTGTATGAGTAGAACAGAAATCGTTATTGCAAAAATCCATGAACTAGAACTTTTAAGACACATGAGTTCTTCTATCATGAAGTCCTCCAATCAATTCCACCTTGGCCCAGCTTCAGCCCATAGGACTGTACATGAGTAGGTTGGCACATGGTCAAGCATGTTTTTTTTTAACGAGCCCAGCCCGTCAATCAGTCTCATTTCTAAGAAGTCCAGCATCGCTCTCTTCCCGAGGATGCTCCATGCTAACTCGACGGATCAGATCAGCATGTTCTGGACTTCTCGCCGCAACCGAAAATTGGAAGTCCTTTGGGTAGCTCAAGATCCCAGCTTTTGGCGTGACATCGATGTCAATTTTCTTTCCATCTGGATCGATTGCTTTCTCAAATTTCAATGTTGCTAAAGATTGTGCGATATTCAGGAAAAGACTCGAATCCGCAAAGAATCGACCTGGGCATATTCTCCGACCATAACCAAAGAAGCCTTCCATATTTGGATCTTGCTCGTTACGAGGACTCAAGAAGCGCTCAGGATCGAACAAATTTGGATTTGGGTATATTTCGGGGTCATTCAAGAACCACCATACAGCTGGTAGGATTATGGCTCCTTTCGGGATGTGGTGACCTTCGTAGTCAACATCGGCATCTGCTGCGTGCGGAAATCCCATCGGGGTCACTGGCCACCACCTCAGAGTTTCCTTGACGATGGCGTTGATGTAGGGTAAGCGTTCTCTGTCTTGAAAATTTGGCAAACGATTTTGGCCAACCACACGATCGACTTCTTCATGGGCTTTGCGCTGTACGTCAGGGAACAGGATCATCGCCATGGTAAACGCCGTCAATGAGATCACTAGAGTATCTGCTGCAGCACCATAGAGACTCGCAGCTGTCCAAATAATGGCATCCTCGTCTTGACGAGTAAGCGTTTCAGTCTCGTGTTCAGGCTTGAGCTGCTGTACGAGCTTGGAAACGTATGAGGACCGATAGTTTTGAGCAGCCATCTGACGCTGGACGAATCTGTACGGCGTGTATCCTGATGCTCGAACGTCACTTCGCCACTTGCGTGCTATCTTCTGGAAAGTGAAGCCAGGGAAGTTCTCTGGAATATATCGTAGAGCTGGAATCAAGTCGACTGGCCACGCCATGGGCACAGCAGCGAGCGAGAACTGGCTCAATACTCTCTCGATTAAAACCACCAGAGTATCAGGCTTGTTTTGCTCGATGTTGTAGTTGTAAGTCATCTTGAGGATGGTTGCCGCTGTCGTGCTATGTATAGAGTCAACACCTGGTCGCTTCCTGTGCCACTGCCTCCACAATCTTGCCCAGTCCCAAAACCGCTCAACCGCCCAGAACTCGGGAAATGAGAATTTACCTACGTCTTCAGGTGCTCTAGCCATTTTCCAGGCTCATTCAGAGTCCTAACCAGCTGCCGATTGACCTCAATTTCCTGCACATCACGAAACTGTGCTGCTGAGACTTTGGTCCCAAGCTCTCGATGCAGCAGCTTTCGACAGTCTCGAAAAGTGTCATTGTACCCCTGGCAAAGTACAATGTTCTCATAACCACACAGCTCGTTGGCGAAAATATTCGTGGGTCGTCCTGAGGTTTTGTTTGCATTGATGTCAAGAAGATCATGCACTGCGTTCTTGTCATGGACGATGACGAGGATCGTGCCCATCACAGTCACAGAACTGATCGGCCCGTATAGATCTTTGTGCTTAAGCCAGTGTTGGAACTCTGGAATATTTGCGGGTGGGAAATCATTTATGTTTCCTAGGAGTGGAAACCCTTTTGGACCAGGCGGAAGTTTTCCTCGATTTCTTGAGCCGCTGAAGTAGCGAAAGATGACATAGCCCAGGTAGCCTGCCACGACAGCCAGTGCCCAACCCTGTAATATCGTCGAAATCATTGTGCCCTTACAATCTGGATCATCAGTAAAGGTTCAAATGATGTGTTCCTGTTGCTGCGTAGGACATAGTTGAAATGGAATGTCAAAATGCAGGTGCCTGATTTAGCTACAGGCGTTTGCAGTAGTTGAAGGGTCGTTTGGACCTGCCGCCCTATCAACAAGCATAATTCGTATGTACCCAATTGGTTGGAAGGGTAAGGTATTGCAGATTTGCGCACCATACATCCGTATTCGTCCATGGTGACAGCTGTAGCCCCGCACTTGTGCATCTCAACCCCAAATCCCACCATGAACCTCCACATGACTCCTCTTTCATCCTCCTTCCAACCGTCATGGGCAGAACTCTGAAGCGCCTCCACTTGTTTTGATAATCATTTCCTTACCTCGCCTTCGGAGGATTCTTCATCTTGCCATGTCTCTTCTTCGTCCTCTGACTTGTCGATCGGTAAAGTAGGTTGCAGCGAGACTCGAGATGCAGACTTTCATCCGTGGGCGTTTCTCGCGGAGAATCTGGTAACAACTTTATCAGAAGCGAGGGTTGTTATTTGCTTTTAAACTTTTCCCATGTGGTGACCTGGCTAGTGGATATGACATTGCGCTTCTTTTGAATCCGACTTGCTCGAGGATGAAGGAGTTGACCCAGTTAGTAAGACTCCGCAGATACCAGAAATACGAATGCTAATGCTTTTGTTGTTTACTAAAGAAATTTCCAGGAAGCGAAAATCAGCGGCAAACAGTCACAATCTTCACAGCTTGACGAATAAGAAGAGCGAGTTTCAATTTCAGAAGTTTCATTGTTGTCGGTCGAGATTACGAAATGCTTCCCTCCAACTTGGTGAGTGAAAGCCAATACTTGCAAGGAGAGTCCATCTTCCGGTACTCGAATCTTCATAGCATTCAATGAATCGTCCAATGGTTCCCATCATCCTTCGTCTCGTAGGAAGGTCTGCATTGCCTGTCACTCAAGAACCACTCGTTCCCAGCATGCACGATTGGAGGACGCAAGAGTCCGCCTGGTATGAAGTAGCGAACCTTCATATAACGACGCATTGTTGTTGAGCTGGAGCTGGCGGAGCCTCAAGCTGTAGAGGAAGTGATTTAGGGCGCGAATCCAGGTACATGCTCTCTTCGGTTGGTTGTTTGCGAAGTGTATCAGGCAGCATGAGTTGTCGGATCATCGGAGTGTACTTCTCCTTTAGCTTTTCCCTTCTATCATCTCGCTCCTCTTCGTCTTCTGTATTGCTCCGGTACGATAAGAAGACACATAGAGAGATTTGAAAATCAACAGCGACAGGGATTTGTCGGCAGGCTTTCAGGCAAGCATATTGATCTTCTCCCTCGGCAACCCGATCCAGCTGGTCTTCTTCAACGGTGATGAAGAATTCGAGGACTTCCAAATGTAGATTTGCTGAGATGTAAGCACACCACGCGGTGAAACTACCGCCATACTCGCCGAAACCGTCAGAATAGGAAGGATTCATGTCAGAATCGTCCATCGTATCGACTGAAAGCTTCAAGTCAAGTGATTTGATACCTTTGGAGACTGCAGGTCTGTCAGCCAAAAAAGCCGGAATTCTCAACATGTCGGTATCGTAATGACTGGATCTGAGGGAAACTCTTGTCCAAAAGACTCCTCCAAGTTCTTGCGGAAACTGTGGACTGACATTAGACGCACTTCGAATCCATTCGAGGAAGAGGTAATCAGTATTGTCATGGCCCCAATTGAATGCAGATGGGTGCTTGGTAGTGATTGAGCTTATTTTATAAGAAGGATGGCGGTGTGGGTGGAGCTTTTTGCAGTGATTGTTGATCTCTCTCCCCCGATAGAATTCGATTCTCTGTGCTTCGTATTTTCCGGGACTCATGGGAACGACCTCATCCCACTCGACCCACGACCAGCGTTTCATTTGCTCCAGATGCGCATCGAACTCGTCTCGCACGTTTTCAACCAGCTCAGACGCGTCTGGCTTGAAGACACTGCTTAGGTAGACGACAATATAATTGTGGTCTGGATCGAGACAACATTAGTAGAATGGATCGATCATGAGCTTGAAAATTTCGCGACGGACATCATGAGGCAAATTGAAGAACGGGAACGCGCCGAGTCTGTTAAAATGTTTAGCAACGATCTGTTGCGATAGAGAAGCCACAATAGGATCCGGAATGCCTAATGCATCACGAGCGTTCACATACCTTTTAAATCCATCTAATTCCTCAACAATGTTCCCATGACTTCCCTGGCTCATCCCCTGCATACTGTATTCTCCCTCCTCAAGATCAGAGATACGTCGTCTGTCAATCAGTCGTCCAAAAGCGAAGTCTCCATGGCCTGTGTTGTACGGGATTCGTGATGCCATCGTTGCTTTCTTATCGACGCGAACGTCCGTAGTAGCATTGTCACGCTCGACCTCCTCTGACCGGCCTTCTTTCGAGGTTTCAGTTGTGACCTCAAGTGAACTTTTAGCCAGGGCTGTGACAACTCGAACTGGGCTAGGCTTGTTTTCCATGATGTCGCTCGCTTTGCTTATTTCTGAGCATGGGATAGAGGTGGGCGTCGTCATTAAGGTGGTTTGGATGGTGGTGTTCTCTGCAACGGCAGTGCTTTAGTCTTGACGGTCGTGTTCTAAGTTCGCTGCAAGTCTGTCAGTAGATAGATCGATATCTTGTAATGTTACATCTGCAGAAGTAGTCCCGAGGAGAGCGGAAGGAGACCCACAGGTCGTGGAGTGAACCTCCTGAGGAGAATTATTGTGACGTTGAGATGCCATTGCTGGGCGTTGGTAGTTGGTTGTGGCAGAACAAAGTCGGAGCGGGAGACTATGGTAGCATATTTATGTACTGCGGAGAAAAGAGAAGTATTGATTGAGTCTTTCTACATGGCTTCGCTTCTAGTGACTTTCAAGCTTCACCAAAAGACCGCATCTCGTCTTCGTCTCGTGCATTGGACCATTAGACCATTCAGTAGGGATCATTATCTTCAAAGATGAACGGTAAGCATTGGCCACGTTGATTCAGACCATCGTGGAGCCACAGAGTAAGAATTCTAGTATCAAAGATGTGGCCAGTCCAGGATAAGCTGAGTGTGATAGACTGTCAATTGAGAGGATTGGGCTTGTGGGGGTGACATTCAAAGGCTTAATTTCTGATGACCGGCCATTTCGGCACGATGGTCGTTTCTAATCCAGCTCTCTTGATTACAGCTTTACCCGCTGCAATGCCCTCCTTCATGACTTGATCCTCGTCCATTGTTTGCAAAATACCATGCTCAACGACGACTCTGCCATCTATCACCACAAGACTCACATCTCCAGCATTTGTCGCATAGACAACAGTTGCGACTGGGTCGTAATTAGGAACCTGGTGAGCGCGCTTCAGCGGTATTCCAACGAAATCAGCCTTCTTGCCGATCTCCAAGCTTCCAATTCCCCCTTTCCCATCCAGTCCAAGAGCTTTTGCTCCATTTATCGTTGCCATCTCCAATGCTTCTTCTGCAGACACAACTTTCGGGTCTCGAGTATGTCCTTTGTGAATCATGGCTGCTAGTCTCATCTCTTGGAATAGGTCAAGCATGTTATTACAAGGAGCCCCGTCACAGCCAATGCCAACATTGACACCTTCCGTGAGAAGCTGTGGTACAGGACAGAAGCCAGATCCCAGCTTCATGTTCGAGGCAGGACAATGAGCGATGTGGGTGCCAGTCCTGCTCAGCCTCCTAATGTCCTCACCCTCGACCCAGCACATATGAATCAAGACTGTCCGATCTGAAAGCAAGCCAATTGAGTCACAGTACTCCATGGGTGATTTTTTGAATTGTGCAAAAACTTCACGATCCATTTCTTCTTCAAGACAATGCATCGTGATATGGATGTTTCTTGCTTTTGCCTCTGCACACATCTTGGTAAGAAACGGGGTGCTCACTCCACCTGGAGTCCGCGCACCGAACCAGACATGAACACGCCCATCAGCGGCTCCGTCAAATTGCTCCCACATCTTGATGGCATTCTCCAAGGACTCACTGCCTTCCACCAAGCCCTTGTGCATCCGATTTCTGAATGCTGGTTGGTCAGGATTGACATCCATCACGACCTTCCCAAGGCATCCACGAATACCCGACTCCTCGACCGCCTTGACGAGCTGATCAAAGCCATAGCGCTCCGCCCAAAGACTTTCTAGGAATGTTGTCGTCCCTCCAAGAAGCATCTCGGCTACGGATAGGCGAGCACCTGCATATGCCTCTTCGGGCAAAACGTTTCCTTGCATTACCCATATTCTGTCACACATCCACTGATTATACAGTGAGCATAGTTCATGTTTCAAGGATATAAAGTCACTTACAGTGATGAGATCACAGTCGTCTGCTGTACCTCGAAACAGTGATTGGACCATATGCATATGTGTGGATATCAATCCAGGGATCACGATATGATTTGTCAAATCATGAATCTTTGCATTTGGATATTTAAGAAGCAGGTCTTTTGATGATCCTATGTCTTCGATCATGTTTCCCACCACGAGAATGCCGCCATCCTCATAGATTTCTCGTTTGGTGTTGACGGTTATGATCGTGGCATGAACATAAAGCGTCGAGGAGCTCATCTTGACAACAGGACAGGACTACGTCTCTAGAGTGAGACACAATCGTGGAAACTAGAAAGTTACAACTTCAGTCGTTCTGGTGTTGCACAAATTCTCCGATAATGAATGGGATGCTGGATGCGGTGGAGAGGAGCAGGAATCTGAAACGGGACAAGAACACAGAACACCACGCTCAGCTTGTTCCTTCTGTTCTTGAAGTGCCCCAAACCCCCATTTCCTAACTTTCGGGAGCTTCCAGTGGTAAGCGACTGTTCAGAGCATCTCGAATCTCGAGTGATTTGCCAGATCCTCGAAAGTGGGATGTTTTGGTTGAGATCTGATGTGGGGCAAACTGGGAACGAGCCATGCACCCCGCCATCAAAGCTCGGTCGGCAAGGACGGCCACCGGCCGAGTTGATAAGACTGAAGCGTATCACGTCTCTCGGCGACTCGATGATTGGCCGGGTTGTTAATCATGTTCATCATGCTGGACCCCTTATCTTTGACGTGGATCTAGGATTTTAAGCTGTGTGGCGCTAGCCCCCATTTTGGGGAGCTTTGTCAGGGGTTACCAGAGCTTTGGGAATCATGTCAACAGATAGTTGCCCTGGAGTGAAGATAAGCGACAAGCTTCGAGGCAAGATGCCTATCTTTGTACATCACGATTAAACAGTATATCTAGTCTCGATCTGACTTGTCACGAAGTCTCGCTTGAAATCAACGGAGGAAATCGTTGGACACAGTCTAGGTCTTTAACTCTGTCGTAAGTTGAGCGACCTGTTCACAGTCATAAATTTTACTGATCACGGTAAATAGATCTTCTATACCAATAACGACAAGTTATTCGGACTGCCCAGGATATCAGGGCACTTCTGCATCGCCAGGATGGATTCCAAGAATGCAGCCACGACTGCTTACCCCTCTGGTATCGATATAGAGTCTTCTCCAGCGGTCGATGTTAGTCGCGATTACAACATGAGTGCGGAGAAGCAAGTTCGATATGCCGAGATCTCGGAAGAAGCACAGCAAAAGTACGGGAAGACGGTTCGTGGACTCACCAACCGCCACGTCCAATTGATCACTATTGGAAGTTCGATTGGAACCGGAATGTTCGTCGGAATTGGTTCGGCTCTTGCAAGATCTGGTCCTCTGAGCGTCTTCTTAGGCTTCACCTTTTTCGCCGTGTTCATTTTATGGCCTCTGTTCATGGCGGCAGCAGAGATGTGCTCTTGGCTTCCAGTTCGAGGATCAATCTTTCAATTCGCGGAGCGATATGTTGATCCAGCTCTGGGTTTTGCAGGTGGATATGTGTACTGGTATGGGGCGCTGATGTTGGTCATCTCCGACTTCACAGGCTGCGTCTCGGTCATTGCCTTCTGGGACGACAAAACAAATCCTGGATACTACATCCTGCTCACTCTTGGCTTGTCGCTTCTACTGAATCTTGTTGCTGTCAAGTACTACGGAGAAGTCGAATTTGTTACGGCATCTTTCAAGATCATCCTCATGTTGAGTCTCCTTGCTGCGACATTTGTCACTATGCTTGGAGGGAATCCCAACCACGATCGATATGGCTTCCGCTACTGGGAGAAACCCATGAAAGAATATCTCGAATCTGGGTCACTTGGTCGCTTCCTTGGATTTTGGAGAGTCTTCATCTATGCTGCATTTGCCTGTGGTGGTCCAGACGTTGTCATGATGACCAGTGCCGAAGTACAGAACCCTCGCGTTGTCATCCCGCGAGCAACCAAGAAGATCTACTTTCGACTTGGTCTCTTTTATATTGTTGGCACGTTGGCGCTTGGTATCATCTGCCCAGCCGATGACCCGACTCTCCTGAGATCTTTGGAAGACGGATCCACTGGATCGGCCACTTCGCCCTGGGTCATTGGACTTCAGCGACATGGCGTGAATGGAGTCGCGAACTTGGTCAATGCTGTTGTTCTGAGTTCGGCCTGGAGTTGTGGTAATGCCTACGTCTACTCCTCTTCAAGAACACTCTACGCATTGGCTATCAATGGTAAAGCTCCAGCGATCTTTAAGAAGTGCTTGAGCAATGGCGTGCCGATCTATGCTCTCGCAGCCGTTGCGGCAGTCTCTTGCCTTAGTTTTCTGAATGCGACCACTTCGACAAATACTGTACTCGGATGGTTCATCAATCTCTCCAGTGTCTCGTTTATGATCACATATATGATCATACTTGTCACATACATCAAGTTCCGGAAGGCAGTCCAGCACCAGGTTGGGCTTGAGTCTCTGTATTTCCGAACACCGTTCGGGATCCAACCCTATGCATCGTACTTTTCGCTCGGCTTTGCATCCATCATCGTGTTTTTCAACGGCTTCTACATATTCTGGCCAGGAGCTTTCGATGCTTCGGGGTTCATTTCTTGCTACTTCGGAGTTTTCTTCTTCGCCATCATGTTTGTGTTCTGGAAAGTGTACAAGAAGACAAAGTTCGTCAAGTCGTCGGAAGCAGATATCTTCAGTGGGAAGCAGGCGATTGACGATGAGGAAGAGGAGTTTGTGAGAAGCAAGGCCGAGATCCCAGTGCCTACATACCAGAGAATGCTGGATCGGTTCCTCTTCTAGGAAGGGACGAGTATCAGTTCGTCGGTGGATGGTAGAAACGGCCGGTTTCATTGTAAACTGTAACCAAACTTGAATGCAAATATAATCTATTAAAGAAGAAAGTGCAACCTTTCGTGCTTCGTGAATGGCCCGGATGCGTGAATGGCGTGGTAATTCAGCATGACTGGAATGTCGTTCAGGGAGTGTCCCCTGAACCTTAGCGATTTTCAGGGTTGATATTGCCTGGCTGACCCCGGAAACTACCCAGGGCAGCGCCTTCAGGCTGTCCGCCAGAAGCGAGGCCCTGATCAGCGACACACAACAAGACTTTAGTTTACTGGCCAAGCTGATCCAGCGTGAGGTTCTGTTGTAGCATTTTTTTTCGCTTCTCCAGTGGCTGTTGAGAAACATCTTTGCGTCTCTTCCACAACGGCTATGGGCTGGAGGACGAAACGTAGCCAAGGGGATGGTTCAGTGACCCGCTGTATCAATCATTCGGACCTAATTGAAACAAGAGGCTGGGCACAATAGATCAAACAGTAATTCAGTCCTATTCAGGTACTTCTTCTTACAGTCTCGACTTTATTTCTGGGTCTGATATACAGGTCTTGAGCATACTCAACACTTCCTCAGCAACACCCCAAGACATTTCAACACCACGACCTCCTGCTCCATACGCATGAACAACATGCCGCCCTAACCCAATATTTTCTAATTCCAGTCTCATACCAGCTGTTCTTGATGGTCTCCTCCCTACAATGTCTCGGATAACACGAAACTTGCCATCCTTGTCGAGCAGTTCCGGGAAAGATTTCGCAGCCGCATCAAGGAGTTTCTGCCGTGTCTCGAGACGAGGTGAGACTTCGTAGTCACGCTCTTCTTTTGTCCCTCCAATGATAGTACCGCCGTATGCAGGACGTGGAATAACGAAGGTCCAAGTCCCGTCGGCGTTCTGCCTAGTCACTGTATGCGAAGCTTTGTTCGCAACCAGACAAGTCTGGCCTGTTTGAGTGTCAGTAAGGACTATCACAGTCAATAAGGCACTGAACATACCTCTAGTGATAAAGGATGCTGGGTCATCAAAGCCAACTCCGGAGCAATTTACGACTGTGCGAACATTCTCATGGATGGTGAACGCCTCGCTTAATGACTCTAATTGTTGCTGCACCATGCGGCCACCGTTCAAGAGGAATCTCCGCATGAGATGGCTCAAATATACAGGAGTGTTGATACACCAGGTTTTGTACGAAGCGCCCCATTTGACGCCTGGCGGTAATTGCTCAGGATTCAATACCCGAAATTCGTCGATGTCTTGGTAACGGGTTCTGGCTGTGAGGTACTCTTCGCCTGGACTTTCCAGCCAGTCCATGCCGTTAATGAACGAGATAGATGCATCTGGATTGTCCGCTGCGTATGTTTTGAAGTGTTCATATGTACGTCTTGCTAGCGATGCTTCGCGAATCCCTTGAGGTGTGACGTCTGGAATCGGACGATAGTGGGCTCCCGACCATGGACTGGCATAGTCAATGGACTCAGTTCCGGGCAGATCTCTGGCGACAATGATCACTTTTGTCTTTGGAAAGTGCTGTTGACATATCAGAGCAGATGATAATCCCAACACCCCAGCGCTATAGATAGGTGAGCTTGAGCGCAACGATTGACAGGTGAAGCGAGAACTCACCCGACGACAACAATTGTCTCGTCTCTCATCATGTGATATCCTGTGATTACTGCTTATATTTCTGAGGAGCAGAGAATTTGAGATCTGCTGGGTTAAGGCTATTGATTCATCAGTAAGCTCCGTGGTGGCGTCGGGACATTGGAAAATAATCCACTGGAGGACTTTGACCGGGCGCGTACATGAACAGTGGCGGGGTTGTGTCTGCCCCTCCAGCCGACCCCGGAACGATCAGATTATCCCGAGAAATTGAAACAAGACACAGAAGTCGAAGCCCTCAACAGATGTAAAGAGAAATTGAAAAGTCCGAATAATGGATATTGAATCATAATCTGGACAGGAATCGCTGTAGCCTACTTCTTCTTTCTCTGTGTCTCATTCATCATGGCAAAAGTCCCAATTAATTTGAAGATCTCGAAAGGTGCTGGGGTACTCCATAATCAGGCAATCGTGGCCAATGGAATGGTCTATTGCTCTGGTCAGCTCCCAGCGGACTTGGAGTCGGGAGAGCTTGTGTCAGGGGACATCAAACAGAACACGGTACGAATTTTTAAAGGGGACTACAAGTCAAGGCACATAAATTTTGACAAGTAAATTCCAGGCACGCTGCATCGAGAATTTGAAGGTGGTTCTAGAGGCTGCTGGATCCAGTCTCGAGAATGCCGTCAAAGTCAACATCTTCCTGGCAGATATAAGTGACGTTCCGAAAGTCAATGAGGTGTATGTAAAATACTGGGGATCAGTAAAGCCAGTCAGAACGTAAGTCCAATAATCAATTCCGACAATGAGTTTGTTAACGCCGGGCTCCCTGGACTAACTGAACACCAGCTGTCTGGCTGTGAAGAACCTCCCGCGAGGTGCGGATATTGAGATAGAGTGTACAGCATTATTGAGTGCAAAGTCTAAGCTGTAATCAAGTCGATCGATTGTATTCAATTATCTTGGCTTAGGCATAGTTTCTTGTTTAATCTTGACTGTTGATTTGAATAAGTGTTGGTGCTGAGCCCGCTTGGTCAAGCCACTGGAGCGTGGTTGAAACAGTGTGCGAGGACCTGTAAAATCAGCGGTCATAGCCTCAAATACAGGGTTCCCGGGGGCCACCAAATAATCGGCACAGTGCCAACAGATTCGAAGCTCCAACCACAACTTGACTCCTTCGTCGGTCATCGGTGTTAATTTTTCCTGCGATTTAATGCCGAAGTAACTTGATGACTATCTTATCTATGGTGTATGTTTTGATAGGCTGTTCAGTCCTGTCTCCCACATTCTCCCACTCTCGGCAGATCGTGGATCTCGGCATCCTCATCACTTCGCCAGATCATCATGGTTACCCCGTATTTGGAAGAGAAAGCTTTTTCTTAATGAACGATAATGTTTCTGACCTGGGCGTAATCGGTTTCCCTCGGCTGATGATAGCATTTGCAGATAAATTTTTGTTCGCGACGACCAAAACGGAAATGCATATGGGGCTATTTTATTGTTCCACAGGAATCAACATCGCAGCTTTCTTTCTTTGAAATGGAAACTTCAGATATCAAGCCAAAGAAAGAAGCCGGTTCCTCTTCTGCGCCTAGAGAGACCGGGCGGGACAGACTTGCTGTCGTTCTAAAGTCATCCGCTGGAAGGCAACGGTATCTATTTCGAAATAGTGCTTTCCTGTTGGTCTTGCTTGGACTACTGGGAGCATTCATTTCTTCGTTCTTCAAAATTTCCTTGACTGTTAGGAAATTGGACCCTTTGGCGTATGAAGAGAGGGTGAATGAGATTCTGTCCTCTACCCCACTAATAGATGGACATAATGATCTGCCGTATTTGTTGAGGATTGAGCTGCAGAACAAGATTTACGATTCATCTGAATTTCAATTTTGGAATGGTAACTTCATTTTGATTTCTTTCCAGGCTTCAACCGGCTGACATATTAATCAGGATTGGCAAGTCATACAGACTTGAAACGGCTGCAAGAAGGACGCGTGGGCGGACAATTTTGGTCGGTTTTTGTCGAGGTAAAATCCTCCAGCAAATGCGACTTGAAGTCTCACGAAGCTAAATACCATCAGTGTCCAAGTAGCGAGCATCTTGACGATCCGGACGTAAGTACTCTTGTCGATGGTCATATTCTCGTCTAATATTCAGACAGCACGCAGTTCGTGACACGATCGAGCAGATCGACGTCGCAAAACGTCTGTTTGAACATCACTCCACAAACCTGACGTACTGCACCACATCGTCCTGTGCTCTCAGCGCTTTCAAGTCCGGACGTATCGGGTCGATGTTGGGCGCAGAAGGGCTTCACCAGACAGGCTCTGCTATCGCCTCAATTCGACAATTCTTCCTGCTTGGTGTCAGGTACATCACATTAACTCATAACTGCGATAATGCATATGCTACCGCAGCTTCGAAAGTCACAGCTGGAGGTGAGGACATTGGTCTCAAAGATTTTGGCTATGCTGCAGTCAAAGAGATGAATCGTCTCGGCATGATGGTTGACTTGAGCCATGTTAGCCACAATACTATGAGAGACGTCCTTCGTGTGACGAGAAGTCCCGTTATGTTTAGCCATTCTTCATGCTACACGCTCGCGAAGAACTACCGGAATGTCCCTGACGATGTACTACGTAGCCTGAAAACGAATGGTGGGGTAGTCATGGTTATGTTTGTCAAGAGGTTCTTGGATGCAGAGAATCCGCAAAGTGCCAACATGGAGACGGCTGTGGATCATATATTCCACGTGGCCAATATCGCAGGGTGGAATCATGTTGGGATAGGTAGAAAGCTACCCGATCATGATGGAATATTAAGCTGACGATAAATTAGGCGCTGACTTCGACGGAACAGTGACACTCGCCGATGGTATTGACGATGTGACAGCGTACCCTCGTTTGATTGAGGCAGTGATGCGACGAGGGGCTAGCGATGAGCAGATTCGAGGGTTGGTCGGAAAGAACATCATGCGAGTCTGGCGAGCGAATGAGATCAACGCAGAATCGTTCGCTGCTGCAGGCGAACTTCCAGTAGAAGATGTCTGGAGCGGTAGAAAATGGTCGAGGTGGGACAATCCTCTACCGATTATGTTGCCTGGGAACAAGAAGAGAGTGAAGGCTGAGAACTTTGCTTGAGAGTATGGGCAGAGGATGAATCCGATGTGGTCTTCAAGGGTGCCATTAGGAATGAGTTGCTCGGTTTTCTTGAGGGGTTGTGTGGTCATTACTTAAGGTGTGTTGCGATACGTTGAGCGTCACTGGGACTGCTTTTAAATACTTAATGTTGGGAAATCCTGCTTCCGCTGGCCAAGAGACCAGATCCTGGCCACTTCGTGGTAATCTGTTGGCCACGCTCAATCATCTGAGTCCATCTCGTTCCCTCGCTTAAATATGGGGTCGTGTAACAGAATGTAAACAAAAACCACGTGCAAGGAAGCTTCGATTGACCAACATTTCTGGGATACATCTCAACGCTGCGCTGTAAGGCTTCGACTGTATGCTCTTCTTTAGTTTCGTCTCGTCACACTCCGTTTTCAATTCAAAGAGAGTTTCTCGACCCCATCTTTGACAGTCCCAGCCCACAGTGGGGCTACGGGCAGATTAGGCAATGCGTCGCCCCGTAAGCAGTGAAGCAACCCTGCTAGTGTCATGCTCGATAACGCCAACGCGCTCTGATAAGAATGTCTGATAGAGTGGGATCTCGGACGCGACTCCTGACTTTCAACTTTTGGTACTTACTGAACAAATTAACTATCATCAGCAGTGTGCGTTGAATTCAAAATGTCCCAGTCTACATCTCCCTGCGCAACAAGAGGCGAGCCAAGTCGAACAGACGCTCAGGACGAGTCAGCCCTCCAAAGCAAGAGGCTTGTTCGAAGTTACATTGCATGCCGCAGATGCCATACACAGAAGGTCAAATGCAGTGGTGAGACTCCATGTAGAAACTGTAAAGGCTCCAAGACGCCAGTAGATTGTATCTATCCGGTACGAGACAGGAAGGTGGCTGTTTCCGAAAGGTATGTACGAATATCAGCTGTTGGGATGAGCTGCACGGCTTCGAGGGTCTCAGTAGACTCATTGTTCACAGGTATTTGAAGAAATTGGAAGGTGAGAATCAGAATCTGAAGCGGAAGTCACCATGGCCAGAGCAGACGACTGCTTCCGAGCCATCAACGGGCAAAACAGAACCCAACCATTCTCAGAAACGAGCTATGACCGCAAAGTCCCCAAGCAGACCAGAACCCGAGATACAGAGCCCGCAGGCACAGAGCATAATCAGCGAAGACAATACTGAAACATCGATGGATGAGACGAGCATTCAGCCATATGTTGGAGAGGCAGCCTGTACAACTTTTGGCTCTAAATTGCGCCAGTTTCTTTTAGGCGAAGATGCTCCTCCTCCACCGACTCGACCGCGATATTACAAAAATCAAAAGATGTTGCGAGCTTCCTGTACCGACTGTCAATTACCCAATCGTAGCGACGCGCAATTGCTGGTCCGGGTTGTGCTTCGTTTCATTGGCCCGGACTACCATCTATTACGCAGGACTTCTTTTCTGGCGAGACTGGAGGAAACATACAAGCTTGAGGTTCTGAACGACCCTATTTGGTTATGCAGACTGTTTACTGTGTTTGCTCTTGGCGAAATCTATACAGTGCGGTCCACGAAACCGCGAGGCAATGGCGTTCCTGGTATTTCGTTCTTTTTGAAAGCTTTGGACTTCTTTCAGGACCTTTACGAAGAACCGACGGTCGAATATATAGAGACGCTTCTACTGCTGGTGAGCTGTGCTCCACTCCCGAGGCAGAACGCTGTCATTTTCATGCTAATGCACCATAGTCATTCTACTCTACTACTCTCAATCGCAGAAACACAGCATACACTTACATTGGACTTGCAATGAGACTCTCGATGATGCTTGGTTTACACCGCAAGATCCCAGCCAATTCCTCCTTGACAGCACCGGAACGGGAACATCGAATTCGAGTTTGGTGGACCGTTTACTGCCTGGATCGGATGATGAGCTCTAAAATAGGGCATCCTGCCATGATTCAAGATACAGACATTGATGTTCAGCTGCCGTCATTCGACGGATTGTCGCAACAGGATACAGCGGACTTCTACGACCCTGCATATCTGCTGGCGCAGATTTCTCTGGCGCGCATTGTTGGAAATGTCATGGGTAGTATTTACCAAATTCCACAGCCTGGCAGGACAAACACTTTTGTGCAAGGAGTCCAGACAATATTGACGAGCCTGAGAAGCTTTCAGAGCTCACTTCCCGCAATGCTACGTCTTGACCCCAACAATTCTCCGGCAAATCGGTCGGTGGCTTCTTTGCATCTTCATTTTAATCAAGTATGCTCTGTCTTCTGGCTTGGATGACTCGAAACTAAATGCTTCACAGTGCGTAATTCTTACTACGAGACCAATTTTGTTCTATGTTTTCCGGCAGAAGTTCACCCAGCAAACACAAAACCCTGGACAACCCCGCACTTTACCACATATGATCACCGTCTTGTCAGATGCTTGTGTGCACACAGCTCGAACATCAAATCAGATTCTGTCCCAGCTCTGGGTAGATGGGTGCCTTGCGATGTACGGATTTTATGACGCGCTGTCAATCTTCTCATCGACTTTGGTTCTGATGATCTCATCTGCGATGGACGATTCAGGCACAAGCAAAAGTGTGGACGAGGATGCGATTGGACTAGCGTGGAGCCTATTAAGGTCAATGAAGGACGATGGGAATGTGCCAGCGAGCGATTACTATGACCAGCTCGTACAATTGAAAGATGCCTTGTCGGAAGCATGCGCCAGAAAGCCCGAAACTTCGCAGATCCATCCTCCGACTCCTAAAAACAATCACGGGCCTCAGACCATTCTACCAGCGGAAAATGTGGCCGGACAGAGTCAAATGTCCCAGGATGTCGTTCTTGCTTCTAGCTCACGACCACCGCCTCAATTACCTGCTACGAGTCAAATTTCTGCGGGCACTAATAATACCCCTAACGACCAATTCCTAGATAGCATATGGTCGCAGCCGCACACACAACCTCAGGCGCAGACTACATGGGCGCCAGCTGCGTTGGAATCTATGTTCAATACCAGTGCGAACGATCAGTTGTTGTGGAATTTTGACTGTAAGTATTCCCAACGGCGACAATTTTAAGCTTGAATTATTTTTTGAACTCTTATGTTCTCTTCCTGGGAAGATCCAGACCTGACAATTGCTAATTGCGCCATCACAGGGGAGAGTGTTGGGATACTTTGATGCTTCGCGAAGGGAACGGGGAGCGCTAAGCGAGGGAAATAGGGGTTTGGTCAACATAATGTATATTCCCCTCCCCGGTTCAATTGTCTAGCGGCTTTTGAGGACATTGCTGTCCTTGTGTTTCGAGCCCTGTCCTTCTATATCAAGCATCTAATTGAATCTCTGGATCTCTAAGAGCGTAGCTTTCAATTGGTCAATTTCTTATGAGCTTTGAAGATCTGTAAAGGCAGCAATTGTAGCACCGACAACGCTTGATAATCAAACCGGGAGGGGAGCCATAGAGGAACATCCATCTTTTCAATTGGCCCATTTGTACAGACCAAGACATCACCCATCTGTAAATTGTGATTTTCAAAGTCAATCTCGCCCGGCATGTAAGCTCGTGTGGGAGTCCATGCACTTGCTCTGACCAACCTGATAATCACAGCCGGACACGAACTTTCAGCCATCACGCTGAACAACCGATCGTATCCAAGGCCCATTCGAACAACAAACAAGCATCGCTTTGTCAATATGGTTCCATAACATGGCTCCATCTGCTTATCGTGCTTCGCAAGGTAGTGTTCCGGAACCAATTAGCCTAGCCTGAAGAGCCGGAAGTGGGATTGATTACGTTGCCGGATTTGTTGACCACCGAAGTGGCGGATACCGGTCTCATCAATTTCGAGCCGAGTCAGCACAACACAAGTGGTTTGTAACTTCTTTGGATATCAGCTATCGTCGGGGAGCGGCATTGGGACTATGCTGGCCGTTCGAACCAAGATGGAAGTGCTGGAGATACGCTTGACCAGGAACCTCGGATGGCGCGATCAACGGGTGGGTTTGACAGCCTGGTCAAGGGTGGGGAGATCTGTGCTTGCTTCTTGAAGTAAACAATTCGACGCTGTATTATTGAGGTGCATCCCATGTACACTCTCTATTTCACTCAGCATTGAATTCACACAACAGTCTTTCCTTATATCTCAAAATGCCTTCGGCTATGCCTCAAGGGATTCGCATTGCGATTGACAGGGGTGGAACATTTACTGATTTGTAAGGACGATTTCCAAGTCAAAGTAATTTATCTTGTCTGACATATGTGTAGTTGGGCGAGCATTCCGGGGCGCAAGGATGATGTTGTTTTCAAACTTTTGTCTGTTTGTCCAGATCTTTACCAGGATGCGCCAACGGAAGGTGTAAGAAAGATTCTGGAGCAGGCTTCAAATTCAACAATACCGAAAGGAGAGCCTCTTGACCTGAGTTCCGTCGAATCGATCCGTATGGGGACGACTGTTGCAACAAAGTAAGCCACCTCCAAAATCATGTGACTTTCAATACTAATGTCAACAAGCGCTTTATTGGAACGGAGGGGCGAGCCAGTGGCACTTCTCATTACAAAGGGCTTTATTGACCTCTTGGTCATTGGAAATCAAGCTCGCCCAAACATTTTCGACCTTTCGGTCAAGAAACTGGACAGATTGTATGAGACTGTCATCGAGATCGACGAACGGATCACGGTCGAAGGATTCTCAGAAGATCTCGAGCCTCAACCCATTGATGCTGCCAGCGACGATGGTCTTGTTGTTGGACTATCTGGGGAAGTGCTCAGGATACTAAAGAGACCAGACTATGTTGCGGTTCGGAAAGACCTCCAGGCGCTCTGGGACAGCGGAATTCGAAGTCTCGCGATCGCCTTGATGCATTCGTACTCATATCCAGAGCACGAAGTCAAGATCGCTAAAATTGCCCAGGAGATGGGTTTCAAGATCTCCGTTTCCTCACAACTTCAACCGATGATCAAAATTGTACCACGTGCCCAGTCTGCTACTGCTGATGCGTATCTGTCTCCTGTAACTCAAAATTACCTCAAGGGATTTGCCAAGGGGTTCCTTGGTGAGTTCAAAGATGAGAAGAGTTCGAGGAAACTCCTTCTCTCACAATCAGATGGAAGCTTGACCACATTCAACACGTTTACCGGACTTCGAGCCGTTTTATCGGGGCCAGCTGGAGGGGTAGTTGGGATGGCGAAAACTTGTTACGACGAGAAGGCACAAATACCTGTCTTGGGATTCGACATGGGCGGGACGTCCACTGATGTGTCCAGATTCGGAGGAACCTACGAGCATGTCTTTGAGAGCACTATCGCAGAAGTCACGATACAAAGTCCTCAACTGGACATCAACACCGTAGCAGCTGGAGGTGGATCGATGCTGTTTTGGAGAAACGGACTTTTCGTTGTTGGTCCGGAGTCAGCAGGCGCGTACCCTGGTCCGTCTTGTTATGGCAAAGGAGGCCCATTGACAATCACTGATGCGAATCTCATGCTTGGACGGCTCCTACCAGATTTCTTCCCTACCAAACTTGACTTTGAAGCCACAAAACAGAAATTTCTAAAATTGACTGCAATCATCAATGCAGATAAGGGCGGCGACTCCCAACTCACATACGAGGAGGTCGCTCATGGATTCGTTACAGTCGCAAACGCCGCGATGACGCGACCCATTCGCAACATCAGCGAAGGCCGCGGTTTTGAGACATCGGCGCATAATCTCGCATGCTTTGGTGGTGCTGGAGGCCAACACGCGACTGCCATTGCTCGAGACCTGGGTATCAAGCGGGTCATAGTGCATCGTTTGTCCAGTATTTTGTCTGCCTACGGAATGGCTTTGGCAGATATCGAGGTCGACTTCCAGGAACCCGAGTCGGTCATCTTCAGCGAAGAGACGAAGCCCAGACTTGAACGCAGAATCGAGTCCCTGCAATCCAAGGCTTTAGGAAAGCTAGCCTCTCAAGGATTCAAGGCTAGCCAAGTCGTTCACAGCTGTATGCTCAACATGCGGTACGTCGGAAGCGACACGGCGTTGATGGTTCAGAAGCCCACTGATGGTGGCGACTTCGGGACAGCTTTTACAAAACGGCACATGCGCGAGTTTGGCTTCGTACAGCCACGAGAAATTCTGGTAGACGATGTCCGCGTTCGTAGTGTTGGCAAAAGCATTGGGATTGAGACCTCGAACCCGTTCCAGGAGCTCGAAGACCTTGAGAGTCCCGCATACCTCGGCGAGACTGAAGCTGCAAGTACTCGCAAGGTTTACTTTGAGAAGAGCGGTTGGACGGACACTTTGATCTTCCATCTGGACAATCTGCCCGTCGGTCGAAAGATTCCTGGGCCAGCGATTGTTATCGATTCGACTCAGACGATTGTCATTGACCCAGCAAGCGAGGCTACCATCTTGCAACAACATGTCATCGTCGACCTGCTGGATACAGTGCGCAAGGAGATCAGTGCCCAAGTCGTGGATCCCATTCATTTATCGATCTTCGGACATCGTTTCATGAGCATTGCTGAGCAAATGGGAACCACATTCCAGAAAACTTCCATTTCCACCAATATCAAAGAACGACTTGACTTTTCTTGCGCTGTCTTCTCTCACGATGGCGGCTTGGTTGCAAATGCTCCACATATTCCTGGCCATTTAGGTTCCATGGCATATGCGATTGCATATCAAGCAAAGCTCTATCCAAAGGGAGATCTCAAGCCTGGAGATGTCCTGCTGTCCAACCACCCCATCTCAGGAGGCACTCATCTTCCGGATCTGACTGTTACAACACCTGTGTTCGATGACGACGAGAACCCACAGGAGATTTTGTTCTTCGTCGCAAATCGCGGACACCATGCAGACATTGGAGGAATTGCGGCAGGGTCCATGCCACCTAACTCCACAGAGCTGTGGCAGGAGGGTGCTGCTGTCGAGACTTTCAAGATGGTCAAAGAAGGTGTTTTTGACGAAGCAGGTGTCGTGAAGATTCTTTACGACGATCCCGGTCAGTATCCGGGGTGCAGTGGCACTCGTACCTTGAAGGACAACATCGCGGATTTGAAGGCTGCTATTGCAGCAAACAAACGAGGAATATCTCTTCTGTCCGCAATGATCAAAGAATATACGTGGCCTGTCGTAAAGCTGTACATGTCTGGTATCCAAGACAATGCAGAAGCGAGTGTCCGAGAGCTGCTGAAGAAGTTCAGGGTTCGCTTCGAAGGCCAACCACTCGAAGCTGTCGACTATCTTGATGATGGAACTCCATTGGCAGTCAAAATCACGATTGATGGTGAAACCGGGTCAGCCAAGTTTGATTTCACAGGAACTGGGCCGGAAACATTCAACAATCTGAACGCGCCACCTGCTGTGATGTACAGTGGCATCATGTACTGCTTGAGATCTATGATATCTTCCGATATTCCGCTAAACCAAGGCTGTCTTGCACCAATTGAAGTATTTTGCCCACCTAATACCATTCTGTCACCTTCGCCTAAAGCCGCGACAGTCGGATCCAATGTGGAGACTTCTCAAAGGATCATCGATCTTATCTTCAAAGCTTTCCAGGCCGCAGCTGCCAGCCAAGGATCGATGAACAACTTGACCTTCGGGTATGGCGGTACAGACAAAGAAGGAAATATTTCTAAAGGGTTTGGATACTATGAAACAATTGCTGGTGGAGCTGGAGCAGGGGATGACTGGCAGGGTCAAGATGGTGTCCACACGAACGCTACGAACACGAGAATGACGGATCCGGAGGTGTTTGAGAAGCGATACCCAGTCATCTTGCGTGAGTTCTCCATTCGGAAAGGGAGTGGTGGGAAAGGTAGGAATAGAGGAGGGGACGGCTGCATCCGCGACATCGAGATCCGTCGGCCGATGCAAGTCAGTATTTTGAGCGAGAGGCGAGTAATTGCACCCTATGGTATGGCTGGCGGTGAAGAAGGAAAGAGAGGGGTTAATATTTGGAAACGTATCGATCCTTTGGATGGATCATCGAGGACAATTAGTCTGGGAGGGAAAGCATCGGTTATGATGAATGCTGGTGATCGGATTATTGTGCAAACACCAGGAGGTGGTGGATATGGCCTCCCTGACGGCCAAAATAGTGAGATAGGAGCGCCTGTCATCGCCTCCTCGATGAAGACTGTCTCAAAGCACGCTGTGGTGGAAGATGTGCTTGAAATTGCTGCATAGCTTGTGTTATTTGATCTTTGCCTGCAGCTTAGAATAGTGGCTTATTAGATTAATACATATCGTTCGAAGGATTATTTTCGATATGAAGGGAATCATCAGTCTTCAAAATTTCAGATTCGGTAAAGGTGAGATCCTGGATCTGTATCAGAATGCTCTGTGAACGTTACTTTCTTGAGATTTGAAATCTCGATCGGCTTGATTCGGCTGGTTTCTGGCTTCAGCTTGGGACCGAATGAATATTTGAGACTGTGACGTGAACAGCACAGTACATGTCACCCAGCCTTCAGCACAGTACGTGGCATCCAGCCTTCAGCACAGTACATGGCATCCAGCCTTCAAGCAGTGCGCCAGACGATTCCGGCTTGACTCAGTCGACCCTTCGGCCTATCATATTCAAGGCTCCTGTGGTTTGAAGTATCGACTGAGGTACTGAGAAGCCTTGACATAAGCAGTATCAGATGAAAAGTATTTTTGTTGCGGTCAGAAGTGCTTTGGGACGAAAGTTTGCGTTGCGTCCACCTTATCTCCTCACGGATGCTCGGCAGTACCTGGATGTTTGAGGGATGCCGAGCAATTCTCTTTCGGCATTAAAATTCAATTGGAGTATGCACTCGTATAATAAATATGTTCTTGGAGTATCTTCCCCCAGAATATTTGCTTTCTGGAGTCTGAAAAGCTTATTAAAACTCTGCTCGTCATGATGCTTGCAGCTTCATGCAAATCCTCCGACACTTCGGCCGAAGGCGAAGGTTTGTTCCAAAAGCCATACATTTTTTGGGTCAGGTTCAGGCCCATACTTGCGGACTACTCTTTCCTTACTCGTATTTGTGTTCGAACGTGAAGTTAATTGCCCTTGCGATTGGCAGAGCCTCCCAGATCGAAGAGCTTCAACCGAAGCACGTGACATTGAGCATCTTGGAAAAAGCTATGATACATTACATTCATCTTCTCGCCTGGCTGAAAGAGGAGCTTCTAGTAAGCCAAAGTCTAAACCTAGCTGTGCTTCTATCGGACGATTTGTAACAGTGACCTGCTCCACTTGAATGAGATGAATTCGAGGAGCTAGCTTCATCTATTTGCGTTCCCGAGTTCCGCTCTCTCCACAGCCTCGAATTCTCTTTTGAGAAGCAGTTTGGACCAAGTACTGTAATCAACTTCGGTCCAATGTTGAATAGATCATAACATGTCGGCGGTACTTTCGACGGTGGGTCAGACGACCTCTTCCTAATGTAAGCCATCAAAATCGACGAGTCGCGTCAACAAGTTGTGTATATATACCTCAGATATCCTTGGATGGATGGAGGCTAACACCACATTCACATCCTCCGATCATTCTAAGAACACTCAATCTCTACTCTTCCGCGGTCAACAACTTCTCATAAAGCTCATTCCACACCATCGTCAAAATGCGCTTCCAAATCGCCACCCTGTTCGCTCTCGCCGTGAGCATCACTGCCGTTGCAGTCCCGGTCTCCGAGACAGAAAGCCTCGATAAACGAGTCAGTCGCTGAAAGCAGAGAATAACTCTTCCGCGCCGTTGCTAATCATATGACAGCAAAATACATGCAACGCCAACCTCCAAGCAGCCTGCCGCGATATTTGTGGTGGGCCTTTCAGTTGTTGCAACGCCTCTTTTGGCCAGTGCGGTTGCCAGTGCTGATAATATCTGGGCATCTCCGAATGTTTGATGATTTGGGATGGAGATTGGAGGGCTGAATGGAGTGGAAGTTGTACAGATTTCTTGTTTACTGTCACTACAAAGACGTCAAGGTAAACCGAGATATGGAAACCTAGAGAATTAGAACAAGACCTTGGCACTAGCCTTTGC
This sequence comes from Cadophora luteo-olivacea, assembly GCA_026120085.1. Classification (NCBI taxonomy): domain Eukaryota; kingdom Fungi; phylum Ascomycota; class Leotiomycetes; order Helotiales; family Ploettnerulaceae; genus Cadophora; species Cadophora luteo-olivacea. The sequence continues at coordinate 903,188 of JALRMC010000006.1, forward strand.
CTGTCCAAGAATTCACCTGTGTATGTGTGACTTTCTGTTCGTTCATAGGATAGATACCGGTATTTCTAATTGTTCGCGGGCTCGGCTCGAAATCATGGGGCCTAGCTATGGAGGCAATGCAGCGCAATCCTCTTGTATGCTCCAATGCTTTCCACCAGGTCCGAAATTCTCACGTGCTCATTCTCCCCATGCGCGTCCAATATACTTCCAGGGCCGTAAAGATATTTTCTATGTCTCCCTTGAAGTCTGGGTACATCCGTCCCAAACGCAGCTGCATACTGTCCGAAACCTGTTGAAGTGTTAAGCGAAGAGCCATGTTCGGGGCATTTGATTTGCTTACCATCAACATCATGATCCAAAAGCGTCTCGGGGTATTCAAAATTGAACTTCAGCTCAACATTTGGGTGCTTTCCTACAATATTCGAGATCTGCGATTTGATCTCCTGAAGATTGCTGGCGACACGAACAGCGCAAAGTGCTTCACTTGATGCCGCAAGGACATTATATGCAACGCCACCCTCCATCTTACCGACATGGAAAGTTGAAGGTCCAAGCAGCTCAGAAGAGGGCCACTTTGCCGAGAGCAATTCACCCAAGACTGCAATCAATGCAGTATTTGCACTCGATCCACGTTCAGGATACCCCGAATGACTGGCAACACCCGAAGCGAACAGTTGAAACACCAAGTGGCCTTTGTGTCCAACTCCCAACTTGCCTTCTGTTGGCTCGCCAAAGATTACAGCTTCCCATGATAGTCCCATATCGTTCGCAGCAATCATACCAGGTCCACCTTTCTCTTCGCCGACAACGAAAAGGAAGCTGACGTCGCCACCACTCTCATTTATAAGTTTCTCACGACGTAGTTCTTCCGCAGCCTCTATTTGAGCTGCGAGGGGTCCTTTGTCGTCACATGCTCCACGACCCCAGATTATGTCGCCATCTTTGGACACGGAGAGAGGGATGTGTGGTGGAACTGTATCAATATGGGACGTGAAGCAGATGCGGGTTTGCCTTACGGATGCTGGGCCAAGATATGCGTAGATGTTATGTCTTGTTGATCCTGGTGATATGGGTATGCGTTCAACAGTGTAGCCGAGCTTCTGTAAGTGCTGTTCCAGGAAGATGCCGACGGCTAGCTCGTTGTCACTTGTGCTGGGGATTTCGATGAGTTGCTTGAGTAAGCTAATGACTGGAAGATCTGTAGATACCATGGCGATTAATTGTCTCCATGTGATGGGACATCTACTCTTGCCTACGATCCGAGTATCTCAAGATCGAGTCGACATTCGGGCCCATCACCTGATCCAATGACCAAGCTAGCTTGCGAATCGCTTCCCTCGGTGATTATGCTTAGATACTTGCCTGTTGCAATCTATCTTTAGCTCATACCAGCGTCCAAGATACATGCCGCGCTCTGTCTTGCGGTTGATGCTCCCGATCCAAGTTCTCGGGCTGAAGGTCGAGGCAACCGATCACCCCACTGATGAAGTCGTCTCATCGGTCGGTTCCCGAATAATGCCATGGTCCACTTTAGGAACGCATGTTCGAGCTCAGATAATCCCCGATAATGATAGCATTACTTTGACAGAATTATCTGCCGCGTGCTCGAATTGTGACCTGACATCGCCATCAATCAACATGGCTACCGAACTAATCTCTCAAGCCGCCAAGCCCAAACCGAACATCCTGCTTGTCACCTCCAACACGCGAGCCATCCACGAAGAACAGTGGGCCCGCGTCCAGCAGAAATTTAACATCATTACATACGATTGTAAGGATGTGGAAGAATTCTGCCAAGATCTCTCACCAGGCGGTCGATTCTCCAACATTGACGCCATCGTCCGTACCGGCTGGCTAAAAGCCGAACCCTACAGCACGCACCGTCTCTTCACATCTCAAGTCGCAAAGTTCTTCCCTCCATCCCTGAAACTCATAGTCTGCTCAGGTCATGGCTACGATGCAGCTGATATCAACACATTGACCAAGATGGGGATCTGGTATTGCAACACGCCGGATACGTGTACAGAGGCTGTGGCGAATACAGCGTTGTACTTGATCTTGTCTGCGTATCGACACTTCACGTTTGCGGAGCACTGCGCGAGAAATGAGTGGGCGGGCAGTAGGGCGCTGGGTATGAAAGCGAGTGATCCTTTGGGGACAATGCTCGGTGTTGTAGGGATGGGCGATATTGGAGTGAGGATTGCGAGGAAAGCTGCGATGGGGCTGGGGATGGAGGTTTGTTATTATAACAGGAAAAGAGACCTGAAGAGAGAGGAGCAGGTGGGCGGTGAGGTTAGGTATTGTGAGTCTCTAGATGAACTGTTGAGGATTTCGGATTGTGTTGTTCTGGCTTGTCCTTACACACCGGCCACACATCACATGCTTTCGACGAAGCAGTTCGCGATTGCTAAGGAGGGTGGGATGAGGGTTGTAAATATTGCGAGAGGTCAATTGATTGATGAAGCTGCTTTGCTGCAGGCTATGAAGGATGGGAGTGTTGTTGGTGTGGGCTTAGATGTTCATGAGAATGAGCCGGGCATCAATGAAGGGTGGAAGGATAATTACATGGCTACGGTTCTGCCACATATTGGTGTTTGCTCGAGGACGAGTTGGGAGGGGTTTGAAAAGGTGTGCTGGGATAATGCAGAGGCTTTCTTTGACACGGGGAAGCCATTGACACCTGTCAATTCGATACCTTAACTATATACTTCCTGTCAAACTGGACCTTGTGATGAATTTTACATGTTGTCCCAGTTGATAATGGTTGATCCAGGTCACCTCTCTCTACCCAATGCAATACCCGATGTTCGCCCTGAGTGCATTCATCCTGATCAGATCCTCTCACGCCTGCAGTCATATTTTTACGTCGTGTATCTGAAGTACACATCCATGTCACCCTTCTCTGGCTCGTGTGGTAGCGGGGTACCAGCTGCAAGAGCGGCTTGAATTCTGGCTTCTCGTCTCGTGTTTGCCATGTTCATACCAATGACCAATCCAATGACCTGCGAGATATTAGCGAAGTGTTTATTATATACTTGGTTCTGAGCTCACCATTAGTCCTGCCAGGACAGACAGTCCTAAGGCAATGGAAAGACCTTTGATGTATCTTGGTCCTGACTCAGTAGTGAAGATCTGACCAACAGCAACACCAGCAGTGTTTGCGCAAGTGAGTGTAGCTCCGACCATCGTCGCTCTCTTGAAGTGTTGGGCTACGTTGTCGTTCAGCCACATGAGTGACATTCCGGTGGTGGGGTAAATTCCCATCACGACGATGAAGCACGCGAAGTAGCGGGCTCCAACATTGTCTGTGCCAATCAAGATGGCGTACCCAATGACGAGACAAACGAGAGGACCTCCGATCCAGTAACCTGCGTTGCGTTGTTAGTCACGCGGAGCTTGAGTCGTTCAACGCGAGCGCAGGACTCCTCACCTCGATTTTGGCGGTCAGACATCCAAGCTACGAACAGAAACCAAAGGAGACCCCAGACATAGATCGGAACAGTGAGCAAGTTGGCATGGACGGAGGTATAGCCCATACCCTTGAGGATTGCTGGAAGGAAAGTCGTGAAACCATACAGGGAGACATCGACCGAGAATTGGAAAACGACTCTGTTCCACGTTAGATGTTGTATGTGCTGGGATATCGTGCAGACTTACAAAGCGTACCACTTTGGGTCGACGAAAATGGAGAGACAAGAAGCCCATTTGAACTCTTCATCAATTCCCCAATGAGGATCCTTGGCATATCGTGCCCGAATCAAGATCTTCTCCTCTGGAGTCAGGAACCATGCATCGCGAGGCTCTTGAGGAAAGAGGAAGAAGAACACTGGGACAGTCAAAATGGTCAGAAGAGCTTCAACGATGAAAAGCCATCGCCATCCTTCGAAATCTCCTGGACCATTGATCTGAGTGAGTCCGTATGCCAGAATTCCTCCAAATGCACTCGCCAAAGCACTGAAAGCAAAAATTATGGCTGATCGCTGGCCACGCTCTTCTCGCTTGTAGACAAGGCCAATGTAAACATCGATACAGGGAATGAGGCCTGCTTCGAAGAATCCAAGGAGAAGTCGACAGGCGTAAAGTGCTTTCCAATTTTGCATGAATCCCATGCCAAGTGTGACCATTCCCCAGGCAAACGCGATGAAGGAAAGCAGGTATCGAGGTCCTATGATCTTGAGTAGGATTGCGACGGGCGTTTCGATTGTAACGTAAGTCACGAAGAGAAGGGTGACAGCTGTGCCGAATTGATTGCCTTTCAGTCCAATGTCCTCTGGCATTCCAGCCACATTTGCGTTTCCAAGATTGCTCCTGAGATCATGTCAGATTAAACTCAGACCATCTGGGACTTCCTGACGTACCTATCCAGGTTTGCCATCAAGTAGAAGACTCCCATCATGCCAATACAGTAGAACTTCGATAAATTAGCAAGCTGATCGAGCATCTGAGGGACAGCTCAGCTGACATCAAACTTTCGCATCATCTTTCTTTCCTTGACTGGATCAATATAAAATTCCGCATCGCCATCGGAACTCGATGTTTGAGCACCATCTGTGGCGATGGGCTCATTCTTTTCTGCTTCAATTTGAGTCATGATGTCCTCGTCGACGATTGAAAGAATGACAGTCTATTTTGACGATGAAATTAAAGTTCATCGAAGACACCATCAATAGTTATAACTTGCATGTAACGGCTTATTTCGCGAGCGTTCCCCAGACCATTGCTTGGTTGGTCCATATCCAGCTGCATGCAGGAACATCATCATATCGCAAAAGTGGGTTGAATTGGCATGGGCTGATCCACCTATATTGATAGTCAGAGATAAGGTCTGACATGACTGGATATCTGATTACCTGCGAATGGAAAAGAGCTGTCTAGTTGCTCAGACAGTTGCCTGAGCACATCTCATTCTGCTCACTCGGAAACATTGTCAAACACCCGGTGCTGGCTAGCTGGCAGCTTCTTGGTACTGCCGGCACAGCATGCTGTAGGATCTCAAAACAGATAAGAACTGCTATTATTGGCAGATATCAATGCAGGATTGGTTGCCCGAAGCTGCCCGTTGCAAGGGCACCAAAGTGATCGGCACATGCAAGGGGAGTCCGGTCACGGGATCTGGTAACACGTGCTTGTCATAAGAGTGGATCAATTATTCCCCGACCCATAACAGCAAAAGAGGTGTCTTAAGAGGACTGCCAAACAAGAACATTGACGAAGCAAATAACAGCCGCGGTGGCGGGTATTGAGATTGCTGGTCATGCAACGATCACGTGCCATGCTCGACAACCATCACCTGTCATCAAGCCTTGACCATTAGATTGACAGCTCCTGTGACGGTCAAATGAGCATGAAACAGGGTTTTAAAGTAATTCAAAAAAGCAAGCCGGACATTTGAGGTTAACAAACACAACCGCTGGGCTATGGAAAATGTTCAGGCAATGGAATTTCTTTCTGACAGATTTTAATGTTTGGGAAATTATTGGAACAATTGTAATGTACCTTGCAAACTCAACGGACGGGAGCTACCTAGGTAATTACCTACCTAGGTAGGTATACAGAAGGAGTGCAAGTCTCGTGATATGGATCCCCACAACGTTCCTTCTATTCTGGGAGAAAAGTCAACACTAGCCAGAATTAAGCGAGACGCGCTTTCCCCAGGCATTTGGTTCTCTTCTCCTCGCCACCTTCACTTCTCGAGAAGTGCCCGACCAAGCGCTGCATCTACCAGATCATACAACGAGTTAGCTACAGTAATCAAAGATTCGTCTTAGGAGGAAGCAAGTTGTAAGTCTTCCATCGAACCCGAGAATGCGCGTCCTGCTGCCTGTTACCACCCGTTCGGCCGCCCTCAGGTGCTGCTGCAGGACCGAAGCATCACATGTTACCAATTCGGATGAGAGTATCAGCTAACATTAGGTGCCTTTGGTCCAGTAAAGCTCTCTAAGTTCCCGCCATGGACAAACTGTCTTCCAGAATGCCCCCAGGTTTCGAGGATGCCAGCTCGCCACCCCACATCAAAGATGGTAATGCCTCTCTGGCGGCCGCTGAATCGAAATCTATAGTCCGCCCAAGCTTTTTCGAAGTTTTCAACTCGGTTTCTGTATTCGTTGGGTCTCCTGATAACCATGAACAACTGACCTACAACACCGGCTACGGTGATATGTGCTTGTATGCCCTACGAGGATGACTGCTGGTATTGAAGTGTCCGACCTTGCTGACTATTCAATTTCAGTGGCAGAGCCATCGAACGTGAGGCAGTTCGGCACCTCGCTGATCGGCACATTGCTTGGAAATCTGCTTACAATGAGCTGAGTAACAATACTCCTCTCGTCGAGCTCGATAATTTTGCAAGGTACCCAAGCTAGTTCAGGCTATCTAGACTTCGCTGACATTGTCTAGATCCGGTCAATTCCCATTCATGAAGCTTCCTGTCGAGCTCAGGCTCGAGATTTTCCTTCTGCTACTTGGTCCCTTCTTCCGGAAAGATATCGACTTGAATGCGATGTGTATTGAGATCGCAGTCCGACACCATAGCTTCAGACTCTGGGATGAAAAGTACTACCAGGACGATTACCAAGCTTATCTCGACGTGTGCGATCGACAAACCTTCTTTTTGGAACAACCTCCATCCACATGGCGACAGCGCGAACCCTATACCCAAGACAATGGAAGATAGGTTCGGAAGTGAGGCGGAGTTCGAGAGGAAGAGATGGATCCACAAGCAGCTCAAAAAGCCACATCCACTGCGCAGATGCTATTATACAGCGGACGCGACCCCCACGATAAATGATTCTGGCATTAAAAAGGACTGGGGAATGATGAAGCTGGTTCAAAATATTTCCAATGTCAGCCGTCGGGTCAGAAACGAGCTTTCCACTGTGTTCTGGACGCGCGTCAACATCATCTGCCCAGAATATACCGACTTTCTTGCACTTCAATTATTCTTGGATGACAGGCCATTGGCAAGCAAGGGCATCAAGTCGCTCTGCCTTGACGTCGATCTAGACCACAGCAAAGAAAGTGACCTTCTGTCTGCTTTTCAAAGACTTTCCGAATCCCTGGACTTGGAAGCTTGCAATCCCTGTATCTGGACGAGACAGACCTAGAGGGCTTTTCTTCTGGCAAGGGTAGGATCTTGTGGCTGACCAACATCTGGAACATGAAAGTATCATCCCACTTTGATCTCAAGCTATTACATGTTTCACCCGCAACGCCAATTGCGACTCTTGGCGACGTAGAGGAGTATCAAGAAGCCCAGGTCAACAAGTACGAGTTTGTGCTTGAAGAGTATTTGAAACCAAGAACGCTCATTGGCAAACCTGCTCCCTCTACTATCAACAGGCAACTTCGTGAAATCGATCATCTTATGAGGGGTGTTGACGGGGAGACATCAGATTCAGAGTCGGAATCGGAGTCAGACTCAGAGTTGTCCAATGTTTCAGAAGAGGAGGATACGGAGTTCGTTTTGAATTAACTTCGTCAGCGCTGGGTCTTACTCACTTAGGGATGCTGAACATAATACCGGAAATAGAAATGGCCATGAACCGCCGCGATACTTTCCCTATTGATCGCAAGGTACTATCACTATGGCTCAAACTTGACAGAACGTGTTTATTTCATGGAACGCTTGTATGGTACATCATGGCTTAGTAATTACACGTGCTTCACGTTCAACATTCACCTTTAATGCTCTATTTCGTCAGCTGTAAATGAGCCCTTAAGAGCTTGACCAGTGGCCGATGAAACAAATCAACGAGTACAAGTGTATGTGCTCCCTGGTGCAAAGGCTCGACCAGATTCTGTTGCTTTTCATAGAAAATCCCTGATCTCAATTTGAAGCAGCAATTGGCAAGCCAAAATCGGTGCTTTGAGGGATATGACGAGACGTTGCGTTACTATTAACATATATAGACGCAAGGCAGATATCCTAACCCACACTGAGTCATTCACCGTGCAAAGACGCGACGCTATCGATCTCAAGAGCTGTGGCGCTAGCTCGAATAAGTGCGGCTAACAACAAAGATAAACGACGCTCGAGCCCACAAAAATCGCAGACGCGTCTGTTTCTGTCCTCGAACAATAACACCATCTCGAGATCGTGTCCAAAAGAACCAAGAAGAAAGAAGACTGAAAGACTGTCACAATGTTTACCCCTCAAGAAATACCTTCCAACGAGGAACACATCGCGGAAGGTATGTAATTGAGTCTGATGATCACGACCACCTCCTCTCCTTTTACTGTTTGTTTAGTCACAGGTAATAATATTGGAAAGACTAATAAGAGGACAGACCAAGCCAACGGATCGTCAAGTACACCCATTCCAGAAGATCATACAACACCATTGCTGATTTCCGCCTCCTATTCGACTGAAAGAAATCTCGATGTCACACCAAGCACTCGGTTTGAAACATCCTCGGCGCAGTCTCTCGACAACAGCACTCGTGCGAAACATCAAGACGGAGGCAACGGACACAAGGGAAATAACGCTGTCAGCCTGGGATGGACAGATTCAGCGGCTGAAGGCGGTTCCCCTCTTAAGGTAGAGGATCAGCCTGAGAGTAATGGCAACGCAGCTACCTCTAAAATACCGTATGAGAACGGGTATGGTGATCTTGCTCGTAAGGACTCTTGTGATCTCCTTGGATATGATACGTTCCTACTTGCTGACTCCTTGGATGTCTAGTCGTTAGACTGTGCGACCACCAGATCCAGATCATCCCGCCATCTTACCCCCGCGATACACCTAGCGATGATCTCCAGATCTTGGCTATGGGAAGGGGATCAGGTTTGTTAAAGGAGCCATATGGCTTTGTTAGGTAAGAATTCCGAATTACAACTACAAGGTGCATCAGCTAAGACTATTGTATGCACAGATCTGGAACTTTCCCATACTTCAAACTGCCAATCGAGCTTCAGTCCAAGGTTGTGAACTGTCTTCTTGAGCCATTTCATTCTCCTGGGCTGTTCGGTGGGCTGTTCGGTGGCCCATCTACCATTCATATAGATATTGAACCTAGGTACAGTCCTACATCGCACAAAGAGCAGGGCTCTCTGAAAGCCGCTTGGCAGGCTATTGAGAAGGAACTCCCTCCACATGCAAGGGTTGGTTACTGCGACATCGAAAATCAACGGCAGACCTTCTACCAAAATAAATTGGATGAGGCACTAACTCACCATCACTCACGTCGCCGAGCTTCCTACTGGTTCATTTGCTCGGTTGCCAACAAGACATCAGGATATGCGGCGGACCCTATGTACTCACCAGAGACCAGAAAGTGCATCAATAACCTCTACTGCGAATGGATTCGACTTGCCTCCAACGTCAGCACCGAGTTCCGCGAACAATTGTGTTCTGCATTCTGGTCGCACGTAACAATCGCTGCGGAATGGGGAGAAGATGAGTACGCTCGGTGCATGCTGGCCTTTCTCCGCGATCGACCATCCATCTGTAGAGGAATCAAGTATATTTATTTGCATTTCGACATGTACGCGGAATCGGACACTGATGGTGCGCGCGGTTTAGGAGAAGAATTTGCAACCTGGTGCAAGGCCCTATCCAAAGATCTGAAGCTCGATGTAATGCTACTGGCTTTTCACCTCAACAACGGCGACATGCAGAAAGTCAGTACGGGCACGGGGACATACGCGCCTCTTCTTGCCTGCCGAAATCTTTGCATTACACAGGATCTGGAAGTTCACTTTACCTCTTATCTCGACGAAACAGTACCTGACTTCAACCCCATCGATCATCAAGTTTTCCATGATAAGTACGAGAAGTATCGGGAAATTGAGGAGAGAAAATTCGAGGCTTTGGCTCGAGAACTACTTATGCCTGATTCTCTGCGTCCCAGCCCTCATCTGCAAACGGACATGAGCAGTCACTTGAACTCTCGCCCGAAAGCTCCTATTGAAGATGACGAGTCTTCAGAAGATGAATCGTCGTAAGACTAGCACACCATTTTTTAGCACGACCTCAGACTCTCGTGGCCTTGCAACACCTGGACAGACTGCTGCGGGCGTATTCCAACATCTGGTTGGTACTGCGGACTTGGGAAGATCACTCTTGAGGATTACAAGGGGCGAACATCTGGCCAGGGTGGGGGGCATTGATTTCAAATTTGTGGTCTCCTCTTTTCGTGGCTTGTCGCCTTTTCGCCGGAGCAGCTATGGGAAATTCATCGTTTTTTTTTCCACTTGAGATTGGGATGGCCTGGTCATACGAAACCCGGCATCGAAATCGATTCCGAGTTGGTGAATCAGATGTAGATTAGATCAAGTACAACCAATGAGCCTTGTGAATGAAATAGATACTTACATACACTGGCTCTTGAAGTTCTGGAAAGTGAATCCTTCTACTCATCTTCTGAAGGAAGGCCATGCCGCGCACTATATGCTCGAGATCTTGAGCTAGCAATCTCGTCAAGTAGGTATATATGCCTCGCGGTTCCATGGTGAATCTCTAATCGTTGTTCTCTCCTTTTCAGGTGTCCCAATGCGACCCTTATTTGTCATTCTGGAGCTTTTGGTGTGCTGAAGCAATGGCTGCGTTGACGGACGCTTGGAACTGATTCATGTTGTCGACCTCGATTCCCACATTGGGACATCTGTATTGTTTCTCAGCTGTACATGCAAGTTGATGGCTCATTTGACGGCCTTGTAGCTTGGTGCCCAATTCTAGGGACTCGTCTACAAAACGTCCCAACAGCAAAAATCTAATATGAACCGTTCCTTGATGGGTACCCAGGGTAACCAGCAACATTTATTTTGGAAACATCTGCTTCAAGAGACAAAATGCAGAACTTCGACTTCCAATTGAGGTCAAAATCAGTGATATCGAACCCACTTATGGATAATAGGAGGCCACAATCCTTCATTGGAGAGTTAAGATAGATTCAGGACCAATTCATTGACAAATTGTTGGCAAGATGATCTGGGAATTCACGATTTTCAGCTCAACTCCTTAAATACGTCTGCATACGGTAATCCTGTGACTACCAAGGACTTAATATATAGTTATATATTCAATCCCTTCCATCTGCGCCGAACTAGTCACCAGTCGAAGACGTCACCTTGTCGCACAAGGAGTTGCCACCCTGGTTCAAGGAGCTGAAGCTACCACAAAGGCTTCTGTAAGCGAGACTTGAAGTTACAAAACAAAGCACGCGTCGAGGTCTGCCAGTCTGAACAGCACCCACTATCTCGATCTCGAACAAAATTTTCGACAAGACATACACTACACATCTAAGAATAAGATCATTCATGATGTCAGCTGCTCAGGAGACACATTCGTCTACAGTATTGTCCACTTTCGATTCAAAGATGCAGAACAGCACTACACCAGCACGAGCTGGTTATAACAGTGGATATGGAGACCTGTCTTGTATGTTTGTTCGACTACCATTGTCTTCACTGGAGGCTTGCAGGTGTTACCGTGCTGACTTGTGATCACTTAGTACGGCGATTGGTGGAAAGAAAGAGTACTGTGGGGTTCGAAGCTTACAATCGGAGGCTGTATGATCCCGATGAGATTCAGGATCTGCAGGCTTTGATGGTCGGAAGCAGAGGAGTCGTTTTCAACGAACTGGATGATTTTATGAGGTGGGTATTATACAACTCCACACCCGCCACCGTCAGGTTCCTTCCGCTCGACCTCTGTCTTCTTTCAGGACGTCGCCCTTGGCTGAGTAAAAGTAAGAAGTATAGGAGCTGATGAATTGTAACAGATCTGGCCCCTTTCTTTTCTTCAAGCTCCCGTTTGAGATCCGGTTCAAGATTTTTCGTCTCCTTCTTCAGCCTCTCTACTCGGCCCACCCGATACGTGGTGATAGTATGATACAGATCACGCTCAACCCAATGCACAAAGCCGGTCCGACAGATGTGGAGCAGGACTTCGAGGACGCTTGGCAGAGCCATAGACGCTGTTCCTTGGCTTCTTACCTGGATCATATCAGCCCCGAAGAGCTCGCGAAAGAAAAGACATCGTTTCTTCAGAGCAGACGAATTGTACAACATCTAGAGCTTCAGCACCCTAGTCGCAAAGGCTATAATATTGATTGCAAAACGTATAGAGAACTACGTCAAGAATCCATGGACAAGGATGATAAAGACATAGATTACATCTATCTGGAATGGCTCCGCAACGCATCGAACGTCAGCACAATTTTCCGCAAAGAATTAAGTTCTGTCTTCTGGTCACGAGTCGGGCTCTCTCGATTTTCATCCCATTGTCTCTACGGAAAGCAGGAGCCGTTACTTTCGGAACTTCTCGAAGACCGGCCCGCGATCCACAAAGGCATCAAATACCTCCTCTTGTTCTGGGACGAAGAGCAGGAGTGCGACATGATCAAAGAATTCGCTTCTAGGTGCAAGTCCGTGTCCAAGCACCTAAATCTTGAGGTTTTAAAACTCATGCTACAAGTTCGTCAAGGGCAGCTGGAGGATATGTCTTCAGGCAAGGGAAGATTCAGCGAACTCGCTGCTATCCGGCAGTTCCGAGTTTCGCAAGATTTGAAGATTCATCTGTGCATGACTGAAGACGATACAACCCCTGAATTCGACGAAGATGAAGACGAAGAACGATACGACTACAGACGTGAGGTGGTTGCGAAGTACGAACCTCTGATTCGCGAGCAGCTCCTCCCGGATACCCTTCGAAAGCAACCTGCAACAGATGAGAAAGGCCGATACCTGGAAGCGCGCACCATGTTACTGAGAGAGGGTAAGGATTCTGTGTCTTTCCCGGAATGATCTGAAGGACAAGGCGCGGTTAGTGGTGGTTCACGTTGGTACTTGGAGTATTGGATGGTTCCGAGCTGTTCATGATAGCCGCCTTGGGCATGTCATTAGATGGGGACAGTTACGACGGATGCGGCAGATACTGCACTGATTGGCTGGCTTGAGGCCATTTTATTCTATTTCTCTGCTCGTACTAACAGCAATTACTCAGCATATTGCTGTTTGGTAGAACGTTGGCCAAGTTTTGAGATGAAGGCATCTTACCGCACTTGCCAAGGAGCGTCAGGGGGGGGGTAGGAACAGGCTACCATAGCACAGAGAATTAAATGCATGAAATTTCGAGAAATGATACCATACGGACTGAAACAATTAGGAGGCCACTTAGTGAGAACAGCTAAGCACCAAAGGCCGGATCCTCCCGCGAACCGTTGGGTCAACATGATCGGCTAGCAGCCGCGTCAAACTCTATGCAAACAACATCCCGTCATTAATCGTTCTAGATACACAAAATCTAAAATCCTCAGCTGAACAACAAAGCGAAGAACTATCTCAGATAAGCAGCGCTGTCTGTGAGACCCAGCTTAGCTCTAAAATCAAGCTTTTCCTGAAATGGAGGCAGAATCAGCTTCACGAACGAGAATGGAGTTATATATATGACATCACGCGATATCTCAATTAAATTTGAATTTTACAAAACCAAAGAAGGGTATCATTAATGTCAGCAAAATTGTTATACAGAGACCACGTCCCTAGGCCCTTCCCGCCCACCTCCTATTGTCAATCATCATTCCACCTTGAGATCGTGGATGTGAATCTTTATTGTCCAAAGTCTTCTTGAGATAATCTAAATTGTCAGCGACCTACAAAAGTCATCAGCAAATGCAGATGAACCACCATTGAAACAACTTACTTCGACGACCACGAGAAGATCCTTTGGATGAATTGTTTAGGCGTCTGGCTGGGAAACCAGGGAGGCCATAGAGACCGTCGAAAATGCGGCCTCGGCCGCCTGGGTAAAGACGCTCATCACCCCTACTGATTTCCTCAGGGGTAGCAAGGAAACGAAGAAACTTGCTGTTTCCCCTAGTTGTGGCTTTGCTGTAATAATACATCAGAGCATTGTCGATGGGAATTGTGTTGTCCAGACGCCCATTGTTTTTGGCCCAATCAGCATACCGTTGAAGGAAAAGCTCGAAGAATTGTCGAACTTCTCTGGCATCGTCATCTGGAATTGTGACATTCCAGTCGCACCAGGTAAGCGAAAAATCAAATTGTTCACCATCCATTCCCATTGACCAGAACCTAGGTGTAATATGATTCAAGACTTTAGGACCCAGAATTACCAGCATTCCTTGCCAGACATTGTTGTTCAGACCACTCATTGCTGTGTGGCGATTCTTGCTCTTGTTGACAACGGCACCAAGAGGCATTCCAGTGTTGTTGTCCCAAATTGTTGTGTTGTAGCCAGGCGGGACCACAAAGGTTGGTCTATCTCTGAATTGTTGAGGAAGAGTTGTCTTGATCTTGTGGGCTTCACCATTGTTCACTGTCTCGGGTTGTCCTGTCTAATTCGAGAATCAGATTGTGCATAAGAAGAGGGCATACAGCAAAACGACTGCTAGCAGATGTTTCAACTTACCCGAAGCACAATTTGAGTATCATTTTGTGGCTGCATGGCAGCGTTGGCAACACGAGCCCTGTAAAGCTCCATTGGACTTGGTGACTTGTACTGGGCCGCAAGGATCCGGAGGTCTGTTGAATTGTTTGCCGGAGGTGTTGGCTCTGGCTTGGATTGCCTAAAGGTGAATTGTTGAGCATTGAAACTGTTGGCAGGATGATTTTGACCGGAAGGGGGTGCCGAAGGTGCCTGAATTGTTTCGGGGTTGGGTTGGGCTCGCTGAACCCCAGGGCTTTGTGGAGGAGCCTGAGGGCGGCGAGCCTGTTGTTGTGGAGGAGGCTGGGGAGGTGCCTGTTGTAATTGTTGTCGAGGCTGATGAGGTGCCTGTTGTAATTGTTGAGGAGTTAATTGTGGCCGGCGCCTTACCAGGACACTGGGGAAGGCCATGGGTTGTCCATTGTTGTCTGAGGGCCCTGATGATAAGTTAGCAACGATGAAATGATGAGGAGATGGAATGATGAGGAGATGTGATGATGTGATGATAAACTTACCATACCAGAGCCAGACCGAGCACTCAGCCCAAGCCCGGTGCTGTTTGTCGGAGTAGAACTGTGGATTTTCAACTCTGGATTGTTGGAGGTAGTATTGGAGGTGACTCTCCAGAGTTGTAATCGGCGTGCCAGCGCGGCCGCGGTGGCTGGGTGTTGAATGGTTGACCAAGTCATGAATGGCTTGGAGTTGTGAGTTGTATTGTGGAATGGGCCGAGCCACTCCAGGAGGATGCGGATTGTCCATTTTGAATGAACAATTGTTTGTAAAAGAAGTTGTTTTTTGGGACTAACAACAGAAAACAGGATGGTGTTGCGGGGGAGGGGAGGAGATTGGGGAATTTTGTGCTGTTGAAGAGCAGAGAAAGGATTGGAGATGGAAAGAAGATATACCTTGAGCCACCACTAGCGCATAATTAGCGAGACAGGAGACAAGTGCTGCCTGGCGATATCGCAGTTTTCGATCAAACAGTTGGGATACACTGGCTAATTCAGAAGTGAGCAGCTCACGACTGTACCGGCCAATTGAGTCCAAATGACTTTTAGATATCTCAATTCCAAGCCATATTACAGACTCAAGCAAATGATTAGCTATTTCTTTATTACTTGCTGTATCTGATTCTGACAAGATTTTCTTGCTGATACCTGTTTTCGAATCTGGTGGTACTTTGTATAGACGCTTTCGAAGTGGAAGGAGCGAATTCACCCCCTCGGAGCCGAATCGGACATGATACATACCACTGCTAATAGTTTGAGTAATGAAAAACGTCAAAATCAATCAGGCAACAAACATAACTTATTCTAAAAGGAGGAGACTGCGCTCGTAACCAATTTTCATCTGGTTCGGATTGAAGAACTTGCAAGGCGGGTATGCGTCTACCAGCCAATGATAGCTTCTACAACCCCTTTCGGCCTCCCAGTACGTCCGTGACTGTCCAAAGAACACCTGAAATCCAATTGGTTATTATGCAAGACTTTGTGTCATGTTTAGGCTTCCAGTTAGTGTTGAAGATGGAGAACCTACACCGGTTCCGCTAGGACCAATGCGAATTGGCAATTGACAGTCTTCCATGGCGAATGAGATACGCGCGAGCATTGTCAGCAAAATCACACAATGAACGCTTTCTAATGTTATATGATAGATTACTGACAATGCAAGTATCTCAATGGTTTCACAGAATCTCACTTGGTATCTGCAAGCCCTCTTGGTTCTGATTTTTCCAGTCTAAACTGGCTTGTGACGCAGGCTCCCTGGTAGCCTGTCCGGTCGGATCACAGCAAACCCTGGAAGTTGTTCACAGAATAACACAATTGCCTTCTGGCAATGTCATATAAAAGTTTAAGGACATTTCGCTGCGTGGACACTGCGTTAATTGAATGGTGCAAGGTCATCTTTTCAGCGAACCAGGAGTAAGCTTCCTTTCGAGCCCGGGCAACACTTCGCGGAAGCTGATCAAGTCAATCATGCCTCGAATTACCGAATCCAATTAATGAAGACCTCATTTCCATTTCGTATCTCCGAAGGCTCGGATTATTTCCTCACCTATGACCAGTCAATAATCCAGGGCCAAGGGGCTCGCCGATTTTTCCCGGGTCCATCAAAGTGTTAGATTTTTGTCCACAACTAATGTGTAAGATACATGTCCAAATCTTAGTTTGGTACACCTGTCTGGTGTATCCGAGAGTTGGATTCTTCTAAATCGATGAAGAACCCCCTCTCATCTATCTCTGCCCTTCAGACTCCACTTCTTCGGGACTCTGACAAGCCAATAAATGAAGAAGGCAAAGAAGATATTGAAAAGGATGAATGCCCACAAGATGCCAAAATTGCGCCAGCTCTCACTATAGTGCATATCGAGGAGAGCAAGGTATTGGTTGGTGTTGCTGAGAGGGCAGAACTCGCAATGAGAAGACCCTTCCGTACCAGGCTGCAGAGACCCTCCCAAGATGGTGATGTATGTAGAGAGGTAAGTGGAGCAGTTCTGCCCTGGCAGAGCGTCGAAGCGAAGAAGCTCGTTCGTTGCACACACAAGATCCGTGTTTGCGACTGCGGTCGTGAGCATACCAGAAACCAGGTAGGTCAATGGCGAAATTCGATACATGAAGACCCAGAACCCTGGCAGCTGGTCTTTCGTGGCCAAGACACCACAAAATACAAGTGCGAGCGAGAAGAAGACATTCGTCAATGCGCCTCCCACTTCAGCCGAGCCGACGCCGGCAATCGTAGCGCCTGCGAAGGTAGATGCATAGATCATGAATGTGGAGTACGAATAGGAACATTTGGAGCCCGCGGACGGTGATTGAATTTGTTGCCTCAGCGTTGCGCCAGAGTCCAATTGGGTAGTACCAGCAGAAGAAGATGATGACCGCCATAGGTAGCTGCCATACAAGCTCGACAAGGATATTTGCAAGCATGAACGACTTCCAAGAATAAGACTTTGAAGGCCGTTCTCGAGCCTCGTATAGATCGCGTTGTGTGACGAAGCGAGGATGCATCTGTTCTACGAGATTGGGCAGAATGCTACCGACTTCAAGCAAGTTAGCGGGGTCAACGACCTTGGAGAGAAAAACTTACGCATGAAAATGCCAAACATCTGGTTTTGAAGCCCAGTCTGGCTGTTCGGCACCTTGTAGAATGAGAAGCCGATGAATAAGGAAGCAAACAAGCACAGAGCGAGCTTGCTGTAAATATAAACAGGATCTCTCCAGGTCTGTTGAAAGACTCGCTTCGTGACTTCCCAAGTCTGCACAGCAAGTGGCTGCGCAAACTCCTGAAATGCTTCTTTGCCGTCGGTACACAGCTCTGATGTCGAGTCATCACTAGATTTCTGATTTTGCAACGCCTCGAGCTCTCGTTTAACCTCTCGATATTCTTCACTTGCACGCCATACCTGTGGCCAGTTGACAGAGGTCGAAGAGCCTGGAGCAGCGCCGATCACTTCTAACATCCATTCTGCTGGATTCTGTATTGAACGACAAGGCGCTGCACCATAACGCTCGAAATACTCAGTGAGAGTCGAGGCATGCTCGCCAATCGGACCAAAATACACTGGGTTTCCACCTTTGGCCAGGAACAGCAGTCGGTCGAAACGTTCGAACAGGATAGCAGAGGGTTGATGGATAGTACACAAGATTGCCTGGCCATTCTTCGTCAACTTATCCAACAAGTCACAGATCGACCAAGAGGTCTGAGAATCTAACCCAGACGTTGGCTCATCGAGAAAGAGTAACAGTTGCGGCCTTGCAGCAAGCTCTACGCCGATCGTGAGACGTTTCCGCTGTTCGACATTGAGACCCTCTCCCGGGATACCGACGACAGCATCTGCAAATGGCTGTATGTCAAGAAGTTTCAATTACCTCATCCACATATGCCAGTCGATCGGCTCTCTTGATGTGCGCAGGCTGTCGCAGTAAAGCAGAGAAACTAAGTGCTTCACGCACAGTCGACGTTTGCAGGTGTAGATCTTGCTGCTGGACATACCCAGTCTTGCGTTGAAAGCTTGCATCTTTGGCGCGATCGTCAACAAGCATGTCGCCTCCAATGACACCAACAGTTTTTCGCGAGGCAAGCACGTCAAGTAGGGTCGTCTTGCCAGCGCCGGACTCGCCCATCAAGGCTGTCAATGTGCCGGGTTTGACCCAACCATCTACCATGTTCAATAGTCTGCGAGAACCTTTCTTGACTTTGATGTCGTAAGTTATGTCTGACCAATGGAACGTCGCAGTCTGTTTCTGAAGAAGCATCTGCTCTTTGAGGGTAGATTGATTTGCAACCTCGGGCATTGGAAACCATTTACCATCAACAATTCGCTGCGGACTTCTCATGCCGCGTGTGAACTTGCTGCCTTGGTCCTTGATGACTTCCATCGGAATGTTAGATTCTCCTCTCTCAGTATCATCCGGCTTTTGTGTGCTGATATCCCGTTCGAACTTTCGGCGTTGGAACAAAAGGACTTCTCCTTGACTTTTCTTAGCTCGCACTGTTTCTGCCGCCCAAAGGTAGGCGATGAGGAAGAATGCGAGAAAAGCAAACATGATGCCGACGTTGCGCCACTTGTGGGAGTTGTAGTAGCCAAAAGCGCTGGCTAGATACACGTCTCCGTTGACTGTGTTCTGTCCGAGGACGGATCCGATGGCGACGCAGGCTTTATTGACTGTGGGCACTGTGTTGTAGAAGCTACCGAAGGGGACGAAAGTGCTGCAGGTGAAGTTGCGATTGTGGAACTCGTTGACCATGATTGCTTCGAAGCCGTAGGCTACGGGGTTGATATAGTTAATCCAGCGTGCCCAGCCAACCATGTATGTGGTGGGAATTGCGAAGCCAGTGTACTACCGATCCTCAATGTTAATAGCGGTTGGGTATGGGCGAGTAAATAATGTGGACGAGCCAGAATGACGGGGCAGGGCCCAAAAAGTATGTTTCGAGCCCAATGAAAAGAGGTTGAAGCATTGGAGATCACTTACGATAACGAGAGCAGTAATAATAATTGCCGTCGGCGCTAGAGCTTCCTCCAAAGAACGGGTCACAGAAGCGATCGTCCTGAACATCATCGACATGACAAACGTGACGACCAACGAGACAAACAAGAAGAAGAAGAATGGACCTGGTTCTCGCCTAAGGTTTGCCATGAAGTAAAGAACGAGGTTGAAGCAGATTGAATTGATGAGCTTGTAGGGAATGTCTGTGATCATGCTTGCGAAGGCTTCTGCTGATGGATGGTAAAGCGCATATCTGGCGTGCTTCTCAACGATGGGTCGCTGGGCGTATAGAATAATGATCTAGTGAGAACTGTCAGTGAAGGACCTCTCGCTTAGCTTCCGGGGTAACCCACCTCAAGTGCTGAAGCAAAAGCGTTGAGGAGAACGGCAAAAAATAGGAGAGCTCCGCGCTGGAAAAAGCTTCCGGTAGTTGGCTGGAGATTGTAAAAGACGGAAGACACAACCAAGGCCATCAGAATGTTGAAGAAAGCCGCCACGAGCGTGACGGAAGGATCCGCTCTCAGCCTAGTGAGACCACGCCACAGGCACAAGCGAATCTGCTCGAAGTAGGACAGGGTGAAGGGAGATTTCTGTCGCTGACTTCTCGCTTTTTGAGCACTACGCGCTGCAATGAAGTCATCCAGATTCTTGCCACCAATAGGGTATGTTTTCTCGTACGCGACAAGATCATGCTTGAGCCGGGCATAAATTGGACTCTGATACCATAGATCGGCAAAATCATATGAGGTCTGCGGGACGATATTTTCGTATCCTGGACGTACCAGACGCTCTTGCGGGTTGGTCATGGATGTCAAAAAGTCGGCATCGGTCTGACGAGGAGGACAGTCAAAGCCAAGATCTAGAAAGTACTGCTTCGCCTCGGTGGTCTTGCCGAAGAATATCTGATATCCTTCGTACAGTAGTAGAACTTTGTCGAAGAGGTCGTAGATACTTTGAGAAGCTTGGTACATAGAAACGCAAGCTGTTGAGCCTGTCGATTCAGTGCTTTTCCTGATTGTCCTGGCGAATTCAAGAGCGTTCGCCGAGTCTAGGCCACGTGTTGAATTGTCCCTAAGGAAAGACCCGTTAGCTATGTGGTAGACAACAATACGGACAGGATCGTGAGCACTGTAGCTCGAAGCTCTGAGGTAAAGTTGCGGCAGAGGGAGCCCAGGTTGGGAGACAAGATTGTGGGAAGAAACAAACTTGGATGCAAGCCTGATGGCGCTTACCAGCACTGCAACGGTGACTGCGACAGCATGGCTTCTGCAATGGTGACACGCTTCCGTTCACCACCAGAAACGCCTCGGATGAAATCATTGCCCACGTTAGTGTCCATGGTATGTAAGATTCCACAGGTCGTCATGACGGCCTCACACATCTGCTGAGCGTATCTATCTTTTGATATGCCACCTGGAGCTTCGCGACGAGAACGCGCTCTAGCAGCAAAGTAGAGCGTCTGTCCGACTGTAAGCATTGGGAAGTGAACATCATTCTCTGCCGTATAAATGGCCTCGCCTCTGAAATCATTCTGCATCTGCTTCGCACTGATGCCTGTCGAATTCGCAAATTAGCTGACTTCACGATCGAAATGCCGAATATACAGACCTTGATAATTCAAGTATGATCTCTCATCAATATTGAAGCCATGAGTTTCGCCAGAAACGGTTTTGAGGAAGGTTGTGCAGCCTGAACCTGGAGGCCCCAAAACGACCAGCATTTCCCCAGCTTCGACAATGCCATCGAGACTTCTCAGTATTTCAATCCTCCTTCTCCCAGATCCAATGTGTTTTCGTGCAAAGCCTAGTACACCTAGCCAAACATTCCCTACAGTCTGTTGATAGTCTGTAGAAACTCCAAAGCCGTAGGCATTGAGATCACGGAACGCGATACTTACGGAAGCAGGCCATTTTGCATCCTTGGATCGAAGTGTAGAGCCTGCTTTGGACCAGGCCTTAGCCACCGGATCCGGACCGTTTCGATTGGATGCGGTTTGATGTGGTGCTTGATAAGGGCTGTTATCTTCTTCGATAGAATCGTCATAAAAGGTCAACCTCCCAGTGCTGTAGATTGAGCTGCGAGCGCTGGCGGTACGCTGTACTGCATCACCAAATCCTGATACACCCAAAGAGACCATCTTAACAACAACTCCGCAGGTATTCCTCAGAAGAAAGCATCGATAGAGATCCCAAGTGCTTGGAATCTGTGTCTGACTGTGTGCGAAGCAGCGAAGACCTGAAAGATGCACGGACCTAGTCAACAGAGTCCATTCGGCTCAAGCGAGTTTCACATGTCTTCAACCCGCCATCGTACATGTGAACAAATGTGCCGAGTTGCAGTCAGTGCTAGCTGGGGAAAGATGGAGCGATATTAGACTTAGATACAAGTCATCTGAACTAGGCTAGGATGTGTAGCACAGTTGCGGGAGCGGGGTAGCCTGCGCCCGGCCCTGACGATCTCACCAGGGAAGTTTTGAGACGAAGCGAAGCTAAACAAAGGGGATCCCAATTTAACTTTACCTAGGTACTTCAGCAGAAAACGTCTCTTGTTGCCGACTAATTTTGCTATAATTCTCGTGAAGTGATAAGGCTGATGCCGAGAACGGTAAATATAAGTTCGCAAGAGTTGTGATCAGCGGACTGCTTGGCGTTGCACATCCCCAGCCCGGGCCTTGTGAGGTCGAAACCACGTAGGAGCACCTTCACGTCCGATAGGAGTAGAACTGTCTTGATATCCATACCCTGGCATTCTCGATGAAGCGATCGTCCTGGCTATGCCGAGCCAAGACTTCTGACGGAAAAGTACTCGGAACCTATTAGGAGATATGAATAAATATGGTGACATTTCCTCGACCTACATTGCCCACCTACCTGATCTTTCATGAAACCTTTGCTTTGATATCCTCTTCTTTTTCTTCTGCCCACGACGGCTACTCATCTGTCAAAATGCTACCAGTTCCACAGCCACGAATGCACATTTCAGGTGTGACTTTCGTCAGGCCTGCGGAGCCTGTCAAGCCAATCCAGTTCAGCTGCTCTGCTGTTGAGAATTTATGCGCGCGAGTTCATCACTCTTTCGCTCAGTTCTTCCCGACCCGCAGCAGTGCAGATGTTGAACAAATCTTCCTCGACCTAAAGCAAGGCTTGAGCCTAGTGATGAACGAGCTTCCAATCATCACTGGTGTTCTTCGTCAGAACGAGCGCGGAGACTTCAGTGTAGAAATACCACAAGCGCCTCATGCTGGAGCCGCCTTTCACTTCAGCGATACGAGCAGCGACCCGAGATTTCCTTCCTTCCGCGAGCTGCAGGAGTGTGGATTTCCATACGTGGATGGAGACCTTGACGGTCTCAAGGAATTCCGTCCAGACCCGTTTCCTACAAGCGAAGATGGTCAACCTGTCTTTGTGGGGAAAATCTGCCATGTGCGTGGCGGCATCGTCTGGACGGCTTCGCTGTCCCATCTCGTGACGGACCTGGCTCAAGGCACAGCAATTCTCATTAGCTGGGCCAAATACACCAAACAAGTGGCCGACGCAGGCGGTAAATCGGTACCGATTCCTAGACAATTTCCCTGGCCCGATCGAAAACGTCTTTTGCCTGAGGTCGAAGGGCCACTTGCGTTAGAAGAAATTGCGGCTGTGAACAAGACCTTGGACAGATTCTCCCTTCTCGACCCTACGGACCCTGAAAAACTGGTGGAAGACATTGGTAATCTTTTCCTCAAAGCAGACGTTTCGGAGGCCAGCCCTGACCAAGGTGATTGCCCCTCTATCTTGTCGTTTGTCCAAATCTAGACGTGCTGACTGAACGATTCGTAGTCGACTACTTCCTGGAGCCCTCATCAGGCATCTGGCGCTTTACGCCTTCTAAGCTCCGCGCTTTGACAGATGCCGTCAGAAAAGCCGGACCCAATACGAAGCTTTCAACTTTCGATATCGTAACGGCATTCATCTGGCAGAGGTTCTGTATGGCAAAAAGAGGGAATCGGCGTGGCAACGAGCCACAGACAGGCCAGATCGTTACCGCCATGGACGTCCGCCGCAAGCTGAACCCGCCTCTGCCTCAAACATTCCTCGGTGCTTGTGTGGACTTAGTCAGAGTTTGTGTGGATCGCAATATTCTCGAACCTCAGAAGGACCAGTGGAAAGGCATTTCGGATATCGCGAAGCGTGTTCGCCAGTTCGGCACTGCCTGGAATGAAAAGGAATACATGGATATGCTGAAGCTGTCTCTTCGCACACCTATGTCACCCGGCTTGATTCCTAAAGGTCCTATCGATATGCTGGTGACTGATCATGCCATGGTCTCTCTCGGCCTGCGGGCTGATTGGGGAGGAGAACTTGGATGCAGCGTCGCGCTGCGCGAACCCTATATCGCCCGCGAAACCCCGCGGGGCGAGCTTATCATCCTCCCAAGACAGCCCAATGGAGATCTCGAGGTGATGATAAGTGCTGAGGAGATAGTTCTCGAGCGTCTGCTGGCAGACGATGCCATGTCCACAGTGTGTGAGAATGTTTGCGTACGACACAATGTGCTGGAGTCTTTTGTGACAATGACGACGAAGATGAAGAAAGCAAAGCTTTGACCATGTGCACGACGCGTCTCTCTATTGCTGGGAGAAAACGAAGGCGTGGATCTCATCGCCAGCGCTCAAGGAGCAAAGGTGCTTGGACTCATTCAAGTCCCAAAGCATGGTAGTTCCGTTCTTGCCATCTGAAGCGCAGAGAACTCCGTTGGGGGAATGGTAACGATGTTAATGTAGCCGGTGTGTCCGATGTGGTTTTGGATTCGCCGAGTTGCGTTCTCCAGCGTATGGCGATCCTTGTGGTTTCTTGCGGGCGTCAATAGCAATTAAGTGTATCTAACTATCAGTAGCAGTAAATGCAGCCTACCGTCACATAAATGTTCATTCCATAATAATGTGGGCAGAGGTGCACAGTCAAACGTGAGGCCTGGACCACTGTCTCAGCACGGCTCTGTCGCCAACCATTACTGTTGACAATAAGCACGATTCATGTCACTTATGCTCTGCGTTTCTGCACGTTGGAACATGGAAAAAGCATTTTGACCTCCAAAACTTTCGTTACCAAATGATTGTCGGGTTGAGGAGGTGGCAAGCATAGTCAAATTATGCATGCCATTTCTCGGGTTCACTCAGGCACCGTAAAATCGCACTCAGAATTAGTTTTGAACACAGTCAATCAAACTATTTGTTTTTCGTCGTGTATTCTTTGGGTATCCAAATGAGAGCATCTAGCTCTTGAGCGAAGTATTTCGCTATGGAAACAAGAGCTCGCATTGACCAGCTGACGCCACTGGTGACGCTTCCATTCCGACATGAAAAGGGGCTCGCTTCGGCAAGCGATGGCCTTGTTTGTGAAAATGGAAAACTAGGTCTTCATGACCTCCTCTCAAACCAACGGGTAAAACCTCTGTCTACGTCCAGCCTATTAAGCGTGCTCCTCTCGTACTGTAGCATGACCTCCAGTCCCTGTCCATCTCCTTTCCTAGGCGGGAACATGATGCATCTTCCATCAGGTTTTCCTTCGATGTCTCCAATCTGCACACGAAACGCCTCGCAGCATCCGCCAACGTCAGTCCCCCAATCCAACGCAGTAAACGGCATCGACTGTAGGCATACAATGAGCATATCCGGGCCGGGCCAGCGATTGACGTTCCAAGTAATCGATGTGGTTTTCGGAAGCTTCACCAAGACACCGGCAAGCCGTTGCACGGCTGAAGCGTTCACGTTCTGAATAGCGGAGCGCACCTGCTTTGTCGCGGAAGTGAAAAATTCCTTGGAAGAGAAAGCAGCTGTGGGCATGCGTGCTACAGCATTTGGCTCACACATGTTGCCCCAGAAATATCTGGGAACCATTGGATTGGACATGCGAGCGCGAGCATTGACCGTAAGTGACAGTTTTGCCTCGGGATATTGGCTCGGGTCAATGTTGCGAGCACGAACAACATGTCGCCACAAGAGTGCACATATGGCTTCGCTGGCGGAGGGTCTCTGGCATGATGCTGCGATGACATCTTTGAGCTCCTTGATGCGTTCCTCGGAGATGAAGTAGATTGCGCATTGTAGGCCAGACAGAGATGCGGGATCGTAGTGAGTTGGATTCAAGAACTCCTCGCCAGGGGTGACGAGTTTCCAATCCGGCAGGTCTTTCAGTGAAGCGTGTATATCAGGTGTGATGATAGTTTGCCGATCGCCAAACTCAATTGGAAGGGTGCTGGAGTCGAGTTCAAGATTGTTACGGCAATGCTTTGCCAAGATCGCATTGCAAAGATAAGATCCCAGACCGTCGCACACAGTATGCTGGAACAAGAGACACTCGATTAGAAACTGTATTGAAATTCAAAGACTTTCTACGTACATGTAAAGCGCTTACAAGCAGTAAGCCTCCCGGAATCAGATTGGCCTGCACCTTCAACGCCATCGTATGCTTGTCTTTCTCATCTGGGTTGATCCCGCCTATGAGCGTTCTTCTTTTCAATTTATGATATGGAAAATGATCCTTTGCGAGGTCATTGAAACTTCCATACGTCCATTCGTGCTTCAAGTGCTCGGAAGTGTAGTCCTTGAATGTGAGACAAGCTCCTGAATCCTCCAAATACCGGAGCTCGAGCTCTTCACGACTGTTGTTCCGAAATACAATTGTCGTCAAAAGTTGTGGAATTTCTTGAACAGCGCAGAGCACCATTCTTTGGACCCGCTTGATTATACTGGCATTTGTAATACCGGGGGCCAGACGTAGACAGAAGAAGGTTGTCATGTAGCATCGTGGGGCGATTTGGTCTATTGGTCCCAAGTCCACGACTTGGCCAATTAATGGAGATGCGGGTTTGTAGACGGTTTTGATGGCTTCCATATTGGTCTACAGAACGCACGAAGGGTTGAAAGTTGCTTTGTTACGATAGGTATGATCATCCTGTATGCCTCAGTGATTACCTGGCAGGCAAATATCTGGACATCGCGTCTCGCGTACCATGTGGGGTACCATCAGCTATGCATCTCGTTCAGAGTTTGACCGAGGCGATAATCACATGGCCTGGAACTCGTTCTTCAGATTCTCAACCTCTTATTCAGGCGTCATACGAGACTGTCGACGAGCACAAGTTAATGTCACAGCAGCCCTACCGGACATCTGCAAGGAAAGTGGAGGCATCTCCGAGTTAGGCAAAGATAAGCAAGGCAGCATGCACGTTGCGAGACAAAGCTTCTCTAAATCCCCGTCCGATAGTCAGGGGCCATAGCGGACCGAGGCGTGGCTTTGTTTAGGTTTTGAAGAAACTTGGTCGAAATGTGCCTAGGTAATTCCCATATCAGACGGATTGCGGGGGATTTTTGTGCTGTCGTTAGAAGCGCGTGCTATAAATTGTGAATGCCGAGGCTCGAGCGTGCTTTTTCCACGTGGGAACTAGCTTAACGTTGAGATGAAACTCTGAAGATCACTTGTAAGCATGCTAAAGGAACATTAAAGTTTAGCCTTCATGATTTTCGTGCCGTTCCTACGGTGGCCAGGGCTTGTATTGCTTGGATTGGGGAAGAAGAGGGGCATTAGTGAAGACGCTAAGTGAAGTTCTCCATTCACCGATGAGGTGGATCCAAGTTATGGTCCTCGTTTTACGATGTTCGCTGGTGCTAAACAAAATTGAAAGTACCGAGGCTTCTCTTCAACACGCTTCATAGATTCGAGATTTGAGATTTGTAGGCATTTGCTACTGTAGAAGCAGCAAATTTGAGAGTATTTGAAAACGAGTGCCAACGTGTCGTGCATTTTGTATTGGTGTTGATTTCCAATCGTGGTATTGTCTCAATCTGCTATTTTAGTGCCTCGCTTCAGCATGGCAGCACCACCAACCAAGAACCTCAACAACCTCGATGGTGTATGGACTCTGGTATGCTTGATACTATACCAAGATTTCGGCAATTGCTCACCTGTCATAGAACAAGCATTTATCAGAGCCCTTTGACGAGGTTCTGGCTCTTCAAGGCATTGGCTGGCTCCTCCGCAAAACCATAACATTGGCGTCTACCACCGAGCGAATTCGCCAAAGTAGAGACGAGCATGGAGTCGAACATATAATCATCAATACAACTATCACAGGCGGCATCAAGACAACTCCTGAGCATCGGATTCACAACGACAAGTGGGGAGAGGAGTACAGTGACCCCATCTTCGGCAAATCAAGAAGTCGTCATCGGCGTGTAAGAATATCTGCTCTGAAGGAGGACGACTTGGTGGAGGGAATGCTGAAGAAAGGGTGGACAGATGATGTTATTGAAGCAGATGAGCTGATTGATGGCATTGTTGAATCTCTAAATTATGGCTGGGTTCTTCGATTGACGTGCGGCTTCGAGAACATCAAGGGCGAACGAAGATTTGTTCGTCGTATGATAGTAAGTAAAGATGGCCAAGTACGAAGTTCGAGGATGGTATTCGACTTTACAGGTCAAATACCTGACTAGCAACAGCTACGCTGGTATTCAATCTATCGAGTTGAATGTTCATATCGACACATATCCTGACTTAGTGCTTCCGAATCGGGACTAGCTTCGCTCAATCAACAGCTCATTTGAGGCCATCTCCTGCTTTTCCAATAAGGTCATCGTTCTTTCTATGTACCATTTCAATGCCGTTATAATATGTAGTCTTAATTTCCATCGTGTGATAATTTCCATGAGTTGGGTGGAAATTCATCTTGCATGGACGAGGTCTAGACGAAAGACACTTTAGAGACAGACTAAAAGTACAAGAACTCGTCAACATAAGCGCCATATGATCAGCTCTGACATGAGGATGTGAGTGTTTGATGGCAAGTTTTCGTCCACAAAGAGAACCGCATTGCGCATTTGCCCGGTCTATTTCTCAATTGGCTCTTTGGCTTCGCATCCTCCCGCCCAAG
This sequence comes from Cadophora luteo-olivacea, assembly GCA_026120085.1. Lineage (NCBI taxonomy): Eukaryota > Fungi > Ascomycota > Leotiomycetes > Helotiales > Ploettnerulaceae > Cadophora > Cadophora luteo-olivacea. The sequence continues at coordinate 931,478 of JALRMC010000006.1, forward strand.
TATGCCCGAAGATCCTAAAAACAAACTTTCCCATGCCAATTTTCCGAGACAAAAACGAACTGGACGAAATTAAAACCCAACAGCTTGCCCGATCTCTCCGAAAACTCATCGAAGCAACCATATATCAAACCGTGCAAGAACAGAACCGCCCAGTCTCCATAGGAACCTTTTGAACATTTCAACCGTCTTCAAATGTCGTGAGGAGGAATGAGATCTTTCGTTCTGACACTAGATGAGTGAAGGACGAAACTATCCACTCTGTCTTGTAGCGCTCGTTCCACCGCCTCTGAAATGAATATTGCCCGTCGATTGGTTCGGAGAGGTTGGATTAACCCATGTCGCCTTTCATTGTCTATGGAGGCTGGCGAAGCTGGCGTTCCCACCAATTTTCGCGCCGTAAATGCGTAGAGTCCACCTTCCAGGGGCGTGGAAGGTACATTGGCTTAAGAATCCTACATAGCTTTGATCCCCTGAGTCCAAAAGAGCTCCCAGTAGGGGCCGGCGAGATATGGTCCAATAGTCTTATTGGAACCTTGTGGTATGGTATGCCTTCATGTGAGACCGGATACATCCCCAACAATCTCTGAAACTTTCAGATTGAGGTGGGAATTGGAATGGAATGAAGCACATGAAGGTAAACAACAAAACGAAAGTCCCTGTCCTGGAAATTTGGAACTCCAATCATGGGCATGGGTAGAATGCTGGCCGAATTCTCGACGCTTGGAATATGGTTGTGCTGTCTTCCGGCAACCTTTGATATATGAGGTGGCATGAAGTATCTGGATCTGAAGCATCTAATGGATTCTCCCAGGTGGGAGCGAACACGGAACCTCAGCAAGTCCATTTCCACGGCTTGTCCGGCAGTGTGGTGTTTCTGGGTAATTCTTACTGTGTATTTCTTCGCGGGCGCGAGTAATTATCATGCTGAAAATGTGGGAGTCCTGTTTGATCCTCCAGCCATCTTCGTCTGGTTTCTGTCGATAATGATGTCCATGTGTTGGGCATAAGACAAACGTATTGGACATCCAACAAGAAAAGTGTGAAGGATGTCGCGATGCCTGGCAGTAGGCAAACTTGTCGAAACGGTGTGTGATTCATTGCAAAGTAGACCCAGGATAAGAGGTTGCGGCGACGAGAGCAGTAGCTGGATCCTGTCAAAACAGCGATGGTTCTGTGAAGTCTTCGAGAATTGTGCTGGTCTGGCTGGAACCAGACTGGAGCCCCATCTCAAGATCACTAGGACTGAGCATCTCGTAATACGGTGGTGTTGCGGTTGTGTTATACTCTTCCGCGTGATCGAGGTGGTTGAATGCCATGGGGTTTGGTCCGGATGCAATTAGACTCCAAATCCATAAGGAGAGTCCACTGGAACGGGTTGAATTTGACCCCACGGAGGCTGCATCTGATCCTGAAGGCTGGGTCCTGTGGTCGGCTCTGACCATTTCTCCAAGTCTATAATCCTGTGGAATATTCCGATCGCGGAAAAATTTCCTCATCATGGGGATGGCGTAGATAATGATCATAATGGAAATGGCTCCCGACACTGGTACATACGCGGCGAAGTCTCTCGGTGCGGGACGTATGACCAATAAGGCGGTTAGAGCAAATGGCAGGCACGCCAGGAGTCCGTGAGCGATATTACTGCGTATTGTGTTAATCTGCTTTCTATCTTCAAAAGATATCGCATGGGATTATACTCTTTGATCTCGCGTCGGTGTATCAAGCCGAATGAGACAGCTGAGGAAAGGAAAAGTCCGAGTGTACTGTTCTCAATTAGCTATCCGACCCTCCTCGACCAAGATGTAGGCTTAATACAATTCATAGAGCCCTTTTAACCCAAGGGCCGAGGACGAAAACGAAGGCAAGGCAACGGCAGATGCGAACATGACAGCACAAGCTACTGCCACAAGATGGGTATCAGTAAAACTTTGAAATCGGCCCAGCCCAGTGGTAACAGGCACCAGCATGGCAATGGCTCCGCCTCGGAAACTGTCCATCATTTTGGCAATGGGATTGGGCCTTTTGATGGAATGCTGTTGGAGATGTACGTAATTGGAAGCGAAATTGTCTGAATTCTTTTTTTGACTTCCAGGTACTTGAAAGTCTGTGATCCGATCCAGGTCTTCAAGGTTCGAAAGTTGTAAGAGATCAAAGGGACCAAAATTGGGGCCTGGGTCACCGTGACAACCTATATAATCATTGCGTGATTTGCTTGACTGCTGGATCTAGAGCGAGAAGTGTCCTCAACAAATGCATCTCGTCAGGTTTATCTCGTGGCTTTCAAGTTAGGCCTCAACACATCATGCACTTCATGGCCTAACATCTTTCCAAGACCATACAATATCAAAGATCCAGATGTAATTCTACGCATGTACTGGCCAACGCATTGCGAGGTTGCTTTTTCGCAAGAGCTGCATGAAAGGGCATTCTCAACAAATCTATTTCCATGTTTTCGAATCCGAGACATCCGGGACTCGGCGCGTCTTTGTCCATTGATTGCACGTTAAATGACGATGTGGTTTGGATATGGTTCGGTGATGTTCAGCCTCGTTGTTTGCCTTCGCTTGTGGTGCCAATCCCACGCTCTGATTTCGGTGAGAGAACGCCAATTGGTGCCCAACATGCAATGGTGCAGCCTTGCGAATTATCTACAGTGCCCGACTGTCTGCCTTGGGCTGTCAAGATGCAAGAATCAGCTCATTGATAACTTTCGATCGGGAGCGTCTTCAGCTCTTTCGGTGATATCGGGCGTCTATCGAAACAATGTCGCAAGATTTGCATGTGACATTGCCAAAAGCTTGACACTTCACAGATTGGGCTTTTCACGCCCGGGTGCATAGTGCTTGACTTGAAGCGAGGCCCGATCATCCGTCATCGGTGCCCTGTATTGGCTTCATTTCGTTTGCTCGGTGAGGTATAAGGGACGAAGTCCTATCCAGCCTCACAGCCTTGAGTTCCGCCGCTAACCATCAGCTGCGATCAACTTTTATCATTATAAAGACGTAAACAGACTTGTGTGTTGCAGGTCATCAGAATCATCATGAAAAGCATCTTTTACATTGAGATCGAACAACCAAGTCGTCCTACCAGAGAATCTCGCCATCCATTATGCGTTTTCATGCGACCACTTGTGCGATCAGGACCTCCTTCTGAAATTACTCAAAGACCATGTCCAGCAAGAACACTTGCAACCTGCTGGGAAGTGCTTTTTGCGACTTTCGGATCTTTGCTGTGTTCAGCATATGCCGTTCGCCATGAGGCTGTCCGTACTCCTCCTAACACTTCGACTCAAGTCTAACTTCGCGAGCCAGAATTCCACTGAAATTGGATCTTCGATGACAGCAGAAGCCCTTGATCATAGCTACTTTGCAATCATCTTGAATCCATCGCCTGCTCTTATGCTTTTCGCGTGTCTCCTTATCGGTGGCTCCATTTCATCGTTCGCCTACCGACGGCAGCGAGAGGACGTCTACCAATCCTTGATCTTCGTCCTGGCAATCACGATCTCTACTATATTTGGATTATCGCTTGGAATAAATGCCAATCTCATCATGCTGGGTCTTATTCCCTGGGCGCTCTGTTTTGCGATGATGTGTAGTGTAGCCATTCATTGGGCCGTCAGGCGCTGTACTTGTCGATTATACGCTCGCATCCAATGCTGCGAAATCGGCGAGAAATTGGATCCTCCATTTCAAGCCACTGAAAAAAAGTGAGGATTCAGATCTGGGGGTGATCTGCTAGTCCAAACTTGAGCCATCTCTGTGTTTATGGGTATAACTTGCACCTGTGAAACCCATTTTGAAGCGTAGAGGTTAATCAGCAAACAGATACTGGAGTACCGAACGAGGAACGTCTTTCAAGGAACACTTCAAAAGTCTCGAATAGTCTTCACACGGCGGCATAGTCCCCGATCTAGCCCGCACCTCACTGTCACAAGTGGGCGAGGGATGGATCCCATACGTTGGCGGTCGACGTCATTTTCCACGGTCCAGCCGTAACTGGCCAGGCTAAACGTTATCTGACAAAGCTTCCCGGCACTTAGTTGCTCTTTTCGGGTTATGGAAAGCGTCCGCAGCAGTCTCCCTGTCATCAGACTCTTGGACGACCTCAGTGGGTTCCCATACCAAAGAGAGGGCAAGTAGGCCGGGGTCTCTGTTAGAAACCAAAAGTTAGCTCTCTAGCTGTTTATTTCATGCTGTTTGGAAATTGAACTGTTAGCACTCGGGACTGTTTTAAGGCGTCTCAGGGACGTAATCTCATATTACAAGAGTTATTAATGACTTGTTTACTTCGCTCGCTTCGGCTGTTTTTGATAAAGTGCTCCATTTAAAGCTGCACCACTAAGCGACTTCAATGAGCTACATTAACCTCATCCATGCATGAATTCTACTTATGGACATGTTCTTGACCAACCGAAGATGAGTAGACGATGAAATTGACTACGACTGGGTTCTCTCAGTATTGCGAGTGTTATTTCCGAGTCACTTTGAGCGGTATTCGAAGCAATGCGGTAGATCGACCATCAAGCTTTTCAACTACGCAACTCGACTTCGAGACTTACGTCTTCTGGCCCATAAGCATATAATCAAGCCTGGCCATGCGTTGAATTCAAGTCTTGGTAACTGCATACCACAGCATGCCCATGACACCACCAAGTAAGATTGCCAACGGCGCACTCAACCCAAACCACGCCCCACCCACAAAACTCGTTGCCGTGACTGCGACCCACCAAGGATCTCTCCCCAGCGGACTCCCACTCTGATTTTCTGTATCAACGTACCCAATCTGCCACAACTTATACACAGCCGTAAACACCAGACCCACCGCTCCAGCATTCACGCCTCTCAATATTGATAACAACCATCTCCTGCTCCTCAACACCTTCCACAATCCCATCACACCCGTCACAATCACAATACCAGGCGTAAAAATACCGATAAACGCAATCAGTGCTCCAGCGAACGATGGCAATGGCGTACCCGCGGTAGCCAGCGCGCCAAGATAGACCGCGAAGTTGAAGTTAGGGCCTGGGAATGACTGGATGAGCGCCAGTCCGAGAAGGAAATCACGGGGCGAGACCCATCCTTCTACAACGATATATTCTCGCAGTAGAGGGATGACGACGGGTCCGCCGCCGAAGATAATTGTGCCTGCCAGGTAGAGATTTGCGAAGAGGGAGACGCCACGGGGAGGCGTTGTCAGGAGAGCGCGTAGGACCATGATACCGATGAAGGAGAGAAGGAAGGCAACTAGGATGTAAATTCCGGTCTTCCACGATATCAGCCTCAGTTCGACCGGTGCGGGGACGATGCGTTCCGTGTCTGTGTCCGTTCCTCGAGAGGCTGTAAATGTAGGTAAGGAGACAGCCGGTTGATCTCCACCTTGTCCGCGACGAGAGCGGACACCTTCTTCGGCTACTGGATGGCTTGCAGATGAGCTCGCAACATCTTGCTCGGAGACCCTCTCGTCTTCGACGGTTTCTCTCGCGTTTCTTCTAGGCCAAACCCATCGCGCGAAAGATTGCGGCCATCGATAATCCCACACCAGGGTAGCCACACCAGCACCAGCCATCAAAACAGGAAAGTACCATAGTCGTGTGTAGAGCATGCCTGCAACGCCACCTAGGAATACCAGCACGCGAGTCAGCTTGTCAGTGATAGCTTTATCAGCTAGCTGAACGGCCGCAAGAGCGATGATGCCCACAGTTGCGGCGTTGAGGCCGGAGAGCAGAGCGTATACTGGCAAGGGAAGAGTGTCTCCTATGCGGCTGACACCAAGACTGAGGCCATACATTCCTATTGCTCCAGGAAGACTACACTATCATTTAGTAGGCCGGACGTAAAAATATGGTGGCTTACTTACCACCAAAGGAAGAATGCGAGGATCGCTCCAAGAAAGCCTCCATGTATGTAGTTCACGGTATACAGCATCTTCGTGCTGGCTGGACCAGGGAGGGCCTGACTGAGAGCGAAGATCTCTTGATACTAAAGCATTTCATCAACATCATGTCCTCAAAAATACGAGGAATATGGTACCAGTTGCTCATCAATCCAGTGGTTCTTCTCGACAAACTTCTTATGTATCTATTAGAACCGTTAGCTGCATTTCCGGAACGCATGGAATCCAGGTCAAAATTTGCCATCTCAGAATAGAAAATGTGTAACATACGATCTGGAAATGGACCGGTGGTCCTCCAAAGGCAGTGAAGCCCAAATGCCAATTCTTGGCAAAGACGTCCTTGATCTGCATCCAGGTCTCCGGCGCATGGCGCTGGATGGAATTGAGAAATTGCCATGGTGTCTGAAAAGGGATTCGTGTCATGACAAGCGATGGATGTTACACGCACGAAAAGGCCATGCGAAGAAGTTTGAGAACCTTCAGAAGAGAAATGGAATTGAGGTCCATTGGCTTGAGGCTTGGGATTGTCGAGTGGGCCAATGAGAGCAGTGCTTGGAACTTGCGTCTTTACACGTGACACGTGACGCGATTTGCTCAACCTTCAATCATATCTGGATCCTTAACTTGATGTAAATTTGGACATAAACCATTAGTCAATCGAAGTTGGAATGTGCAGCTACGTTCTGAATTAAAGCATTACTGGAATTGTGGCAGAAATGGTAAGTAGCGTTACCAAACTCTCGAGACCTGGGGACCATCGGAACCATCTCGTCGCTTCTTGCTCTTCAGAATTGGCACAAAAATCACAATGCCGCCTGTCGGTGATGATACTGGCAACCTGCGGCTACTATTTGTAGCCGGAAAACAAGCACTGCTTGAGTAGGTCTGACGGAATAAGCATCAGGAAGCAAGAGATCTGCCCGAGATACCTGTACAGCATGGGAGCAACATATTGCAACAACAGAAGAAGTAGAATCTCAGCTGTCAGGACGTTCTTGGGTATTTTTTTCTTCTACTCTATCATTCAGTAACCTTTAGCTTCTGCAAAGTCTCTTCTGTACTTGGACCAACAGTAACTTGTTCCGCACCTGGGCCCTCGACATGTCCATCTGGCTGAGCAACAACACCTTTCTTCGCAGCTGCCGCGGCCGCAGCAGCAGCTCGCTTGGCTGGATCACCCTTGTCCTTGACTTTCTTGACTTTGACGGCTGCTTTCTCAGGTGGGTAGGCCTTGAGGGCGATTTCCTGCCAGTCTTCGGAGGCTTGGTATTCGGCGACAATGGGTTTGAGGATCTCGTTGAGGTGAGATGTGAGGGCGGCTTTGAGGAGTTGTGGGGTGAGCTGGTTGAGTTAGTCGACTCCAAAGAAAAGATATGGGAAATACATACGATGTCAGCGGTGTAGTCTTCCTTCAACTTCTCAACTGATGTGTAGAGGAGTGGCTCCGCATCCCTCCGCTCTACCTTAAATGTGGGATTGGGGTTCTTCAACGCAAGTGCCCGGAAAATGACATGCTCGACGAATGCAATGACTCCGTTACCCTCGACCTCTTTTGGTACACACTTCGCTTTCTTCAGCTTCTTCTCAACAGCTGCTGGATCATCCAGGACATCAATCTTGGAATCTGGATCACTCGCGCTCATCTTCGCAGCCTCTCCCAGGCCCGGTACCATCGAGTTCATCAAATGTGCTCTGACATTGTAACCAATCTTTGGCAAGTTCTCCATGGCAAATGTGAAGATCTTCCGCTGATCAACACCACCGAATTGTGCGTCCACATCCAAGTACTGCTCGTCCAAGGCCTGCATGAGAGGATAGATCAGACCTCCCAGTGTTGGATCGTCCGTCTGCTTCACAACCTCCGCACCCGCCTTCTGCGCAACATTGATCCTTGTGATTCCCTCCAACTTGAACCGATCCATAGTGTATTCCTTATTTAACTGGTAAGAGCTTCCCAACACGAATTCCAAGCGCGCCAGATCGACACCAACAGCCTTCAGCAGCGACTTGATAACCTTCTCGTAGTACTTTGCGCGGAATTCGACGAGCTCGATCGGGGCCTTCATGTTGTCTAGATAGCCGTGAATATCTGCCAGGAGAATCTTGACGTGACAACCTGCAGCGAGAAGCTCTGCCACCTTCATCATGGGCACAAAGTAGCCGCAATGGGGTCGTCCTGTTGTGGCAGTTCCCCAGTAGACCTTGAGAGGGCGTTTCTCCTTGAGAATGACATTATCAATGATTTCGGGATTCAAGACTTCGGCAAGATTGGCCTTGATCAAGGCTATCGAGTCCTCGGGACTCATTGTAGAGGCCATGTTGTGGTGTTGTTTTGGACAGGTTCTGGTGATGTTGACTCATGGGAATTTGGTCGCGAATTTGTGGGGGATCTTTGGAGGGGTACATGGCACGTGACCAAGATCCAGACAAAGAGGTCGGAAGCTACCTCGTTTCCTTTTCTGCTATCCATGTCCGCAAAAGACATCAAAAATAAAAGCTTCTTCGAGCTGTTACTTGATCCCACTCTGTTTTGGAGAACAGAGTAGTCCTCTCGTTCGTTATGATTGTATTACGGGAGTATGGGCTCTACATTGGGCGGAATTCGGTCAGGCTTAGCCTGGCGGATTTGAGCAAGTCACTCTTCTTATTCTCTGCATGCCCCTGATCTCTCGATTTTGCGTTTCTCTAAATGTTCTGGATCATCGTTATCGTTGTCGTTGTCTGTTATCTGTGCTTCTCTTCTACGATGTCATTCGGATTTCTGCCACCAATTTCGTCTTGCTCGTCCAGCTCGCTCACAGGACTTTCTGCAACTGCCAGATGGCTGGAGAAGAATACGTCGAGAGAGCCAGCGAAGTGCAGTGTTTGCGCAGTGTGCTCAAAACTCTTCGAAGCGAAGCCCAGAACCCCGAATCTAAGATCTTCACGCAAGATCCAGCGTCTGCGAAGCAATTGCTTGCAACTGCAGATGGCTGCAAGAATGTGCTTGGCGGTCTTGATTGTGTGCTAGAAAAGTACGACGGACTGAATCTCGGTGTGGAAACCAGTGGAGGAAAGAGATTTTGTCAGCGTTTTAGATTCGGGTCCAAGGCGGAGGAGCTGGGTGTCAATCATGGCAAGCTGGTCAGACATACCTCGACAATGTCCATCCTTATCGACACTCTGCAGATCACGGCATCGGATCGTGTCGAAGGCAAGATTGACGATGGCTCCGCAAAAAGGACTGGCGGATCTGAAAGGATTCGAAAGGAAATAGTGAATATTGCATTTCAGAAAAGGGCAGAAGAGAGGAAAGGCGCGACAGTCTCATCCGTGTCTTTGTCAACCTATGCTGGGCATGAGAAGGAAGTGTGGAAAGACTTCCGCCGAGAGCTTGTCAGGAAAGGCTTCCGAAGTCAGAGCCTGGACAAACACAAACTAGTGCTACAAGCTTATATACTTCAATTGGACCAAAGCCATCTTCTCGACGAATACAAAGCCTCTGGATTGCACTCCGCCATTCATGTAACCGAAAGTTGGACAAGTCTACATTCATTTTTACCTGGCTTCGATTTTGAACCTTGGTCTATCATCCTTCTTTGATACTGTTCAGATCCCTCCTGTTGATGTCTGAAACGGGGCCAGAGAGTAAGACTAAAGTGTCACAGCTAAAAGACTGGCTTCGGCGAACTGAAGACCATCACTGCCTAGTCGAGCCTATAGGATGGATATTTTCTGGCAATACAGTACAATGTTCACACACCAACATCTTCTATTTACAACTTACTCCCTTTCCCCTCCAAACGGTCCCTCCTCCTTCTCTCCGCACCCCAACTACCAACCAGCTGCATGGCCTTTTCCCCACCATTCTCAACCCTCTCGTCTCTCAACACACCTGCGAGACATTTCCACGGGTCTCTCGCTCCACCCCATTTCAACACCTCATCCTTGAACCTCTCCCCATTGCCCCTAGCCAGTCCGCCACCTTCTCGCCCGCCGTTGAATACTTGCTGCCAGATTCTCTCTGCCAAGACCCTGTCGAATAGGTAACTGTAGTATGAGCCACCATAGCCGAACAAGTGCCCGAAGAAACCCTCCCCGCATGTCTCGGCCGGATCAGGAGGCATGACGCCGTGCTGGCGTTGTAGGGAGTGGAAGATTTCGGTGGTGTTGAATGAAGGATCGAGGGCGAGCGGAGAGTGGCATGCTTGATCAAGGAGAGAAAGGATGAGCTGGTGCTCTGTATCTACACTTTCGAATTTCTTGTCTAGAGCCAACTTCTCGGCAATCATTTCGACAGGGAGCGGTTGATCTGTTTCGTAGTGGCGAGCGAAGAGCGAGAGTACTGAAGGGTCAGCCGCGAAGTGTTCCATGATGATAGATGGCAATTCCGCGAAATCGGTAGCACAACGAGTGCCAGACACTTCTTGGAAACTGGTGCGGCCGAGGATGGAGTGGATCGCGTGGCCCATCTCGTGGAAAAGGGTGGTAACTTCGTTGAAGCTAAGGAGAGAAGGAGTCTTGGAGCCGGGATTGGTAGCAAAGTTGCAAATAAGTGCTATTATGGGCAGCTGCATGACCCCGTTAGGAGTTCTGGAGAATGCCATACCATCATTGGCAGCTTGTTCTGCAGATTCGAAGAGTGGATCGGCGATTGCTGCTGCTTCTTGTATTTCTCCGTCCCGGATACGGCGAGAACAGCGAATTGTAAAATGTGCTGGGTTTGGCGACTTGCCAGGTCTGGCAAAGAGATCGCAGTACAACACTGCCACATGTCCATCAGTCTCTGAAATGATATCAAGCGTTCGAACATCCGAGTTCCATGTCTCCCCGGGCATGTTTTCCCGAGGCACAAATCTGATTCCATAGAGGCGAGTGAAGAGCCTCGAGAGTCCTTGCATCACTCTTCCTAGAGAAAAGTAGGAGGACAAGAAGTCTGCATTTCGCAAACGCGATGGCACCGAAGAGAGCACTTGTGACATGTAGAGCTCTTTGTCCCAAGGCTGCAGAACAGAATCTGGCTTCTTGGTGTATGCCCTTTTTGCTGCTACTATATCGGCCAAGCAAGATTCAACACGGGGTCGATTATCTTTTGATAGCTCCTGCAGGAAACCATTAACGGCTTCAGGAGTCTTTGCCATTTTGTCCTCAAGGGACATATGTGCATAGCTTTGGAACCTGGAAAGTTTGGCTAGCTCGGCTCTCTTACTCAACATGGAATGAAGCCTCCTAAGAGAACTTTTGGAAGCGGTCCGGCCAGCAGAGAAGATTTGCTTCCTGACTTGCTCATCATATACAGTATGCAGTGCAGCATGAGAAGCTTCACCTATAGCTGGAATTGTGACTTGTCCCCATCGTGTGAATTCTTTCACCAGCATGGGGTCCATGCCGTACAAGCTGCTGCTCTTGAATTGGATGAAAGGCTGTGCCGATTCCATGTTCTCTACAAATTCAGAGCCAACTTCACTGATATCCTGTGACAACTGAATGAACTTCTCTTTGTCAGCTTGGGGAAGGTCGACAGCTGATTTAGCAAAATCCCTCTTCAGAATTCCGGCAACCAGCCGCTCCTCTTCGCCCCAGGCAGATCCGGCCGTCTTGATAGCAATATCCAGTTGCCGCGCCAAACCCGTAGTTGTATTCAGAACATTCATGTACTCGTACATCTTAGCATAAGCCCTCGTCGCAGCATGATTTATCCTCGGGTCGGGATGTGTAGCCCTGACAAAGTCCGACAGATCAATAATCCGACATAACAAGTCACTGAGTCTCTCCAGATGCTTGACCACATGTTGGTAATCCTCCGTTGTTGAGGCTGCCAGTATCTTGGCTACCACTCTCTTTGCCCTCTCCAGACTTGTATTGGCAAATTGCTCGAAGCCTTGAGGGCTGGTAAGGTATCGATTCTGGAACAATCCGGCATGTTTCCCGGATTTAGAAGATTGGGAGTACTCCCTCCAGAATCCTGGCGAGTCAAATATTTGGCCCAATGTCTTATCATCATGCTGCGACCCAGGAGCCGTCGTGTCTATTGCTCCCTGCCCTCGCGAGGCTCGAAATCCCACTGCAACGGCATCGTCGACGGGCGTTGGAGGCAAGGCTTGGGCATGGCTACGACGAATTCGAGAAGGGAGTTGCCGTCGAATACATTTCGAACATATCCATGGTCGAGTAATGGCTGATTTGAACATTCCTCCCAAAGCGAGAACATGTACAAAGACTCGAAGATAGGCGTTGAACAGGTAAGGTTGTGAATGTTGACAGCCTTGCGAGTTGATGCCGAGGGAATAGAAATTATTTATGCAGGCGTGCTTATGCAAATCTGCACAAAACCACCCGATCTCAACATCCAAGCTTGAACAAGATCCGCTTCGACAACCTCACTCCACTCCGCAATTGAACGCTCACATCGTCGCCAATTGAGTTATGGCTTCGAGAATATTGCTACGGCAGGTGTGTAGATTATGGTCTTCCAATTGAGTGTCTGCTGACAAGGCCAGCGCGTTGCGCCTGTAGCTACCGGCGCCGTCATTGCTGGCATAGCTCTTTTCCCCAAGACTGCCCTGCACGCAGAGGCCCCAGGGGAATCTACTGTATATCGCACTACTTCCATACTACTTTCCAGATCATCTAATGTTATTCGTAGGCCAGAAAGCCCATATACGACGACTACGAGCTCCCAGCTGCGCCGACAAAATCCCTCCCCTCATCCGAACCAACCTCAGAACCCACGAAAGCCGGATCTCCAACACCCACCGACCGCCTTGCAGTACAGATTAGAAAGACGAGACTCTTTCTTTACGACCATGTCGCAGCTGCAGAGAACAAAGTCAACGAGCTGATGGATTCCGCATTACATCTCGAAGATAGCTTCACCAGCACGGTCGCTTCTCTTGCGCCTTCTCCACAATCCGGCGAGAAGCTCATGCCAGGCACACTGTATGTACTGGTTGCAGCTATGACCGGCAGCATTGTATCGCGTAACCGCAATGTTGTCCTCAGAGGAGCTATTCCGTTAGCCGTTGGAATTGGCGCTGGTTGGGTGGTTCTTCCGGTTACGATGCGCAATGTCTCGGATCTGCTGTGGAAGTACGAGCAGAGGTTTCCCGCAGTTGCCGATGGCCATATCAGGACGAGAGAGGGCATTGAGAAGGCGTGGAGGATGGCAAGGATCCATACTCAGCAGGCAGTCAACATCGTTGATGATAAGGTCAGTGGGGGAAGAGCGGTAGTGGAGGACTGGGTTAAGAAGGGGAAATGAGTGAGAAGTATGGACATGTAGATGTGTCTCTGTATAAAAAATAGATTGTTCTTTTTGTGTTATCATGAAGGCAGAATGCTGTAGGATCACGCCCTGGTATCTGGAAGTGATGGCTTGGCAAGATGCCTTGATGAGGTTGCGTCTGCATGTTGATGACCAAATACTGCAGATCTTTCGAGAGAAACAAGTATGGATGTCGGCCAGATCTCAACAAGCTACCAAATGGCATTGAGTGCTTATTCCATACTTCCATCAACTTTTACCCAGTCATCATCACTTTCATTGCCAGTCTTCCTCTTCTTGTTCTGTTCCCCACCAATCTCTTCACCCTCTTCATCTGCCATACTCCTGTCGCTATTCTTCTCACTGTTCTCGTCATCGCTGTCATCATTCTCAATCAACTTTCCGTCAATTCCATAGTGCTTAACCTTCTCATTCCTTTCCACCATCCCTTCCACTTCCTCCACGAGGCTCGCCACCCAGTCCCAGATAGTGTCCCAATGATTAGCAGTAGCGGACCAGTTCGTGGTATTCCAGTACTGATACTCACCCTCTTTGACTTCTGTATCTTTCACGATATCCTTCCACATCTTGTGTGGAATAATATAATGTCGATAACCATCGGCATCTTCATAGCAGCTCAGTTGCAACATTTGGTGCGGAGTCTCTTTGTACACATCGATTTCATGGGGATAGAAATCTCCATCGTAATGTTCAAGATCTGTCTCTCCGTCGTCCAAGAACATAGAATTGATTCCGAATATGCCGCCTGCAAGAAAGTGGTAGCCACCTTTGAATCTGCTCTCGTTCATCAGCACGTGGAACTTTTCTTCCAAGATACTTCCCTCCACAAGAGACTTACCCATTTGCAACCCTACACATGGCTTTGAAGTCCGCTGGCAGCTCACCGAACTCCTTCTCGGCCTCTTCGATATCGTCTCTGCTAGCAGGCTCTTCCAAAATCTGCTTCCAGGAACGAACACCCATCTGCTTGTACTCCATCTTGTTAGCCTTCCATGCTCCTCTCGCCAACCTCTCCAGCAACTCTTTCCAGCCGAGCTTATGTGGTGCCAAACTCCACTGTCTACCCTCTTTTGCGCGCACCTCTAGTGCGCCGACCACACCCTTTACCAGAGTATCCGCATCTTGCTCTGAAATATAATAACGATTGGACTTCTTCCCCTCCGCATTCAGCAACGGCAGAATGTCCCACACACCTGGAACCATCAAGAACCCCTCCAATGTGCCTCCATCACAAAATCCATCTTGGCACAATCCCTGACTCAAAATCTCCTTCGCAATATCCATCTCTCCAAGTCTAATCGCCAACTCCATAGGTAATCGCCTATACAACAACGCACTATGCCTACTGTACCTCGCTTCCCTACTCCCATCCAATTTCTTCCTCTCCTCAGGCAAAGCATACAACTTCCTCGCCGCCTCCAGCGCCTCCCTCATCCTAGCCAAACTCACATACTCGCCTCTCGTCTTAGTCTTAGCAAGCAAGCGACAACACATAGCCAGCATCTTCGGATCTTCACTCTCCCGCCAACAATGCACATCCCTCGGCTCGCGCAAATCGCAATGCTCTTTCATCCATCCCGTCAACGTACATTCTCTGAACTTGCCCCATTGCTCTCTCTTGATTCTCTCCTCTGGGATTTCCTTCCCCGACGAGAATGCCGGTGTAGCTGATGGACGGGGATGGCTGTCTTTGTGAGATAGCCAGAAATGCTCTAGTGCGAGGGAACTGTAGACTGTTGATTCTTCATAGCGAGATGGAGGGATGATGGAGGGTCCGTGGGTGAAGAGTGATGTTAGGAGGGTGTTGGCTGCTGAGAGGTGGTTGGAGAGGAGGAGAAGGCGGGAGAGGTGGAGGGATTCTCGGATGGCTTCGGAGGGAGAAATGGGTTCCAGAATGCTGGATATGAGCCTTGAGAGAGGATGGGATGCCCAAGGACTTGGATCGTTGAGATATTCGGAGGTTGTGTAGTATACTTCTGCTTTTGTCTGGGTGGCCATGTTGAAGGAGGTGGAGTCGAGGTGGAATAGAGCAGAGTATATCAGAACGTTGTTATTGATATCAATCAGAGTTTTGATAGATAGTATAGTTTAACCTTTAACCGGCTTTCACGTCTCAATTCCATGAGCTCTCGAGGAAACTATTTGAAAGTTTATTACATATTTATTGTCGCGGTCTTAGGTTGACGTGAAGCTTTAAAAGGGGCACAGCTTTAGCGAGCTGATGCCTGGACTTGCCTAAAGTCTTGACGAAAGCTAGGGCAACATGACAACGAAGAGCAACATCATTGCTTCGGAAACAATGAGAAGCCGAGGAAGATATCTTTGGTCAAGATTCAGCAACTGTTTAGATATCAAAAGCGTTGAACTTTGGACTTGTTGAGAATTGGATACTGGACAAGTATGCCTTGGATCAACTAGCCGTAGCCACTTCTAATCCTCAACCGACGAACGCTGCAGCAGCGAAACAAGGATTGCACCAGATTTGGTGACGAATAAAGATGATGACAATTCAGTTCTCTTAATTATTTTAGATGATGACAATTCAGTTCTCTTAATTATTTTAGATGAAGACCGACAATGAATTCAAGGAAATTTGTTAATTGTATTGTTTACATCGCTGTCACTTATCACGGGTTGATTGACCCTTGTGACACTGCAATACCACGATTCATAATGCTCAAAGTCCAATACCGTGCCTACTCCTTGATAATAAGCAAGAATTGAAGATAAGAACAGTTTCTTCTTTGAATTGCACAATTTTCGACGCTTTGGAAGATATCGAAGCTGTTCTTTCCTTCGGAATGCGGTCCTCATAGCGGGCAGTGGATTCCCACTGGACTTTAGCGAGCAACGCTAAATTTGGCCATGACTTCCGCGACTTCTCCTGAATTCTTCTGTCCTTCTCTCCTCATATATTAAACTTTCCAAGGTCAGGTCAGTCCGGTTCTCAGTGTGGTATAAAGGTGGCAAAGTTGATGATGAAAGGATTGGCGTTCATGTGATCCGACCAAGTAAATATCCACACACTCTCTCCGATGCTGAAAATTCAACCATCATCCTCAGCTGCAGCGTACCCATCACGTTCGAGTCAATATCGGTGTTCACTCCGCGTACGAATTTATCACTTGATTCTGGTGATCTCAAGCTTGTTCCTTGGTCTGAGAGGCCTCTGCATGTCTTTGGCCATCGCGCCATCATCCCCGAGCCTTGTTTGGAATATGGCTTGGAGCAGCATCCTGCACACACCTGCCAAGCTCTTCTGTCATCTCTTGATTTCAGTCTGGCAGATAAATTGGGAGGCCTCCAATTGGAATGGCTGTTCCTTGCTTCGTTCTGTATGCAAAATGCTGTCTTCACACCTCAGTCGGGCGTATCCAAGAAGTGGCTGAGTGTGCAAGGCTGCTTCGTTCTATTGATGCCTCTCATTGGAAGGCCTCTGGCAAGGCGACCAAGCCCACCCACACTTGCAACCCAGAACGCAGCTGATCCAGCCTATGAATGATTGGAAGGCCTCTCGGAATATTTGTGGGTCCTTGCTCCCGAACCTGCGATTCTGGGGTATAAGTAAATGCTTCGCTTCCCCATCAGTTCACGCCTCTCGTCAACAACATACATTTTTCCCTTCGCTGGTAACCACTTTCTCGCCGCATTTGCGGCTTCGACGCGCCCAGATAGGCGCCTCTCAATCAAGTCGCGGGTGTTACCGCTGCCTTCAGCGGTGTGCACCTGCGCATCCTCTGCCCAATCCTCAACAAGCGCTGTGGTTTCTGTTACTCACTTTCAGAAGACCAGCCAACCGTGGATCCTAGATCCACCCTCCTCCAACCACCACCAAATGTATTAAAAACACCCTCTCTGATCGACGTTTCCGAGTGTTCAGTCACTCGGGGAGAAGCTGCCGTGGAACGTCACGATGACAGCCCCGAATCGGTTCACCGCGATCGCACCGAATCGGTCTCCGAAAGTCAAATCGTCACAGGCGGAGGTGTAGTGCGAGACCTTTTCCTTTCCGACTCTTTCCCAAATTCTCCCGTGGTATCCAGAGTCTCTAGTCCTTCATTGGATGATGAGAGCGGATATCACACGACCATATCACCAAGTTCGCCCGGGACAATGGCCGTCGATGACGGAAACTTGCCAGACCTATTGCCGACTCCAAATTCGAATGCTGCATTGGGTATGCAAGGTCCTGGCCCTATAACAATGTCAGATGGCAACTTTATGTGCCCACAATGTCCAAGAACATTCAAGGGTTTCGTCAAAGCGAGGTACGTATCAAATCGGATATCATAATTCCGCAGTTCAGTCACTGACCGAGACAGCCAACATGTCCAAGAGTATCGTCACACATACGTCTGTCCAGTTAGCGGATGCAGATGGAGCTTCAGGCTACCTAAAGATCTCCGGCGTCACTCCCTTCAACACTCGGCTCGACCACAACGCTTCCAATGCCCTTTGGTCGGTTGTAGCCACAAGCGCGCAGGTTCAAATAACACTTTCAGTCGACTAGACTTGCTGAAGAGGCACATGGTGAACTTTCATGAAGCCCACTCGAGCACATAAGCAGCAATTCGACTTTTCAAGCCAGAATAAAAAAAATTAACGATTTTCGTGGGTTTCCTTCCAATCCCTTTCTCTTCCTCGCTTCGAATATCAACTAAGTCGAGTAGTACGTATGTCAATGCCGGAAACAACTTTAAGACAAGGGTAGCGCCTTGTCTACTCCCCGCGATCGCCAGTTTCCTTGGTTCCGCTCAAGCTTTTAGCTTGTTCTGAGACAGGAATTGGGCGGAAAGAGTTGGAGACTGGCACATAGTCGCTCACGCGATCTGGGGGCATACTGCTATATGCCCCCCAAAATCAATACGTTGTCCCATTTATTTGGGGCTTTACTATGTTACTGGAGGGTTGGGTGTATCATCAGTCTCCTTCAGAACAAAGGGGTATCATTACTGCCACTTCTTGAATCAACTATTATGATGATGACGAATATTTCCTTTTTCAAAGACTTGATTGAGTAGCATGTCTCATTTCCTCTTCGCTCAATAATGTCTCCCTGCTGCCATGCTGTTGAAAGCTACATCGTGATAATGAAAGTTTTTGTTTATGTTTGCTTTAAAAGTACGCAGAGCTGGACCGTGTGAGATCATTGACGTCAACTTGGCTCAAGTTGAGCAGCGCTACAGGTGAACAGATCATTGTTGTCAGAAAGGCCATCAGACATTGCTAGATGGTCGCATTGCAAGTAGTGACATAGCCTGCACACGTTGAGAACAGTTGCCAAAATCTTGCCAATCACTTTCCCAACGATTGATTTGCTCGAATAGTGTGAAAACTCAAGGTTGGATCAGCCATGAGGTGTATTATATTTCTTTGCACTGTGTTTGGCTTCATTTGGAAGAAAGCAACCGGATTTCTCTCAAGGTCACGAGAATAGGACTGTACCTCTTCACGGCTCCCCAGGACAGGCAGAGACGAAAGTCACGAGAAACCGACTGGACTGGATACATACACTAATTCTCTGCCCGCTCGCACGTAATTGTGAACAAAAATCTCCATTGTTCTTAGTAAAATAGGAATTGAGAGAGGCCAAACAGCGAGATCTGAATTCGACCAAGCTTCCTTGGCCAAACAAGCTTAGGAAAAGCCAAGTCGGCCAAGCTGGGAGCCGTGAAGCTTGACTGCCTGGGCAACCATAACCTCAACAACACCACAAAAATTCGCACGCGATTTGATTTCGTTTCGAAAGCGCATACCAGCATGATTGCCCGAATGCTCTCAAGTCTCGCGCCACAGATAAGTCGAACCTGACACAATCTATCACCATCAGCATAGACTTGTCTCCCAAGCTGACCGCGGCCGAGCTGATTACCTGGTCACCCCAGCATGCCGGGTTGCATTGGATCTAGACTCCACTCGCGAGCACGCGATTCCGCCGCCATATGAGCAAGTCACAAACTCTGACAAAAAGTTACCAAATGCTTCAACTACAAATCATCAAGGTGAAAAGCTCACTCTCGGCCAGATTTCCACCATGAAATGTTTTTCTCCGAGCCGTCCGGACTGGTTTCCCTCTTCTCAAGCCTCAGATAGCCAATGTTCGCTTCTCAGCTATCGCAATCCAACTTCTCGATGCGGCAAACATCTCTAATTCAAATCACAGCCAGCTCTCAATTGGCTGGTACCCCAGCTCCGAACAGCTTACAAGGATCATGTTATCTCAACCCCCACCGCTCCCGCCTCCATGATCTTGCCCAAGTCTCTCCTCATCGTCGGTCTTCCCGGCGCCACGGATAGGGTGCATGTACCTAGCCAATGAATCAACGATTGATTAAGCACTCCGAGGGCGCGGACTTCTGTTTCTAGCAAATCAGATGAACTGGAAATTGTCCAGCTAATGAGGACTGTTCGAAATGGGCGTTCTGGAAGGGCCTAGTTTTAGATGGGGAATGTTCTCCCTGCCCTGTCTTGTTCGCGAGAGGCATGGTCAGCTTGCCCCCTGCTCGCTTATGTTTCTGTATCAATACTAGGGTGGAAGGCGTGATAACAGCTTAACGTTTGGATGGAAGGGATCTTTTGCTTAAGCTGGCTGGGTGGGTGAGTACCGTGCTAGGACGTACATAAGGGCTGTAGATCTCCCCTTCTTTGACAGCTTCTCGGGCTCCAGTTTGACCTATATTGTTGATTACTTGTATTCGGTACCAAGTGTTTGGATTGACAGCTCTTTTGGTCAAGGATACATTCTGGAAGCACTTCACTATGTCGACTCCACCTGCTTATCCTAGTGAGGATAAGAAGGCTCCTATGTTCGTTGATGGAGGTGTTCTTGAATCCGGGAACGAGTCTGATTCTATTGATACCATCAAAGCCTTGGTTATCGAAGGTACGAACGCAATTATTGTCCAAAACATTGTGGCCAAGCTAACATGGCGATACAGATCATCAACATGAGATCAAGCTCAGAACTATGTCGTGGCAGCGAGCTGCATGGCTTCTCGCTGGAGATCAGGTGTGTTTGGCTATCATGGCTCAAACGTGGTCTCTCTCGTAAGTTCAACTTCATCCAAGTCTTCAGTTCAAATCGGAACTAACATCTCGGCTCAGTGTTCTTGGTTGGGTCCCTGGCTTGATCACTATGGTTGTCGCCGGTATCCTTTTCTGGATCACATCCATAACCATGCACAAATTCATCATGAAGCACCCGCAAATCAAAGATATCTGTAAGTCTCTCCATCCTCTCCCCAAAGTATCGACGAGACTCACACACCTTACCAGGCGATTTCGGCTACTACGCCTTCGGCAAATCACGCATCGCCTACGAATTCACAGCCTTCATGCTCCTCGCCAACAACATAATCCTGATTGGATTCCACGTCTTGACAGGAGCCAAAGTCCTCAACACCCTCTCCGACCACTCCCTCTGCACCGTAATCTTCTCCGTCATCACCACCCTAATCGGCATTATAATGTCACTACCCCGAACCCTAAACCACGTCTCCTTCATGTCAATGTTCTCCGCCTTCTGTATGGGCATCGCCATCCTGCTCTTCCTCATCTTCGCCGGCATCGAAGACGCTCCGCTCTACGGCTACGGCGGCGACTACCCTTCCCTAGGAGAAGTCAAGACGTATGCGTTTCCGCAGAAAGGGACGGATTGGGTGGCGTGTATGAATGCCGTGCTGAACATCACGTTCTTGTGGGTGCCGCAGATCTTGTTCCCGACGTTCATTTCGGAGATGGAGAAACCGCAGGATTTCCCTAAGGCGCTGGCTGTTCTGGCCGCGATAAGTACGTTCCTGTTCATCGTGCCGCCTTCTATTGGGTTCAGATACTTGGGACAGTATTCGACTGCACCGGCGTTTGGAAGTCTGGGTGTTACGGCGTATAAGAAGGGATCGTTTGCTTTTGTGATTGTGCCGACGTTGGTAATTGGTGTTATTTATGCCAATGTGACGGCAAAGTTCATCTACTTCCGCATCCTGGGTACCTCGCACCACGCACATTCCAACACAAGCATCGGCTGGGGTCTCTGGGGCGCAGTCATGGTGTTTATCTGGGCTGTCGCATTCATTTTCGCAGAGGTTGTTCCGTCGATGGGTGACTTCTTGTCTCTTCTTGGCGCAGCATTCGGTTCCTTTTTTGGATTCATCTTCTTTGCTGTGGCGTATTGGCAGTTGTACAGGGGCAAGTTGTTTTCTGGTGTGGGCAGGAGTGTGATGACTGTTGTGCATGTGTTTGTCATGTTCTGCGGACTGTTTTTGCTGGGCCCGGGACTGTATGCGGCTGTCAAGGCGATCATTGCGGATTATTCGGGTGGAACTAAACCTGCTTTTAGTTGTGCGAATGTTGCCATCTAATCTGAGAGGGAGTGAAGAGACTTGGGTGCAGGCGGGAAGTACACATACCTAGTTTGGGGGACAGATATTTTGGAATATATGAGTTATCGCATAATTCAAAACCCAGATGAACACTCCTCGCTCGGGCGACTAGCATGCTTCAGTGGGATAACGAAAGCACAGACAGTTCTCTAGGTATCACATCTTTTTTTGTTTGTTCATATGCTACAAAAGGTACAGAGGTACAGTAAAGTGTATCGCTTGAAAAAGCCATCATTTCTCTCATCACTTTCATCATTCTCCCATCCATTTCATGCGTCACATTGCATTGATCAACCAATCACCTTGCATGTGTGTACGAGGACGAGAACCCCATTCCTGCCCCATCTCATGGCGCATCCCAAGTCCAGTCCTGCCAGGCCGAGGTGCGAAACCAGGAGCCCCAAAAAGATTAAGTAAAAAGAAGTGTGTATGTCTGTCCTTCCGAGAAGTATCCACATAGAATGTAATCGCTAAGACTCTGACTCTCTGCTCTCATGCGGTTCGTGGTGCGTGGGCAGCTGAGTCCTCAGAGCCGTTCATGAATCCACCTTTGGCACCGTCTGGGACCAAGGCTCCCGATTTTGACACTCCAGAGACTCCGCTATCGCCTTCCTGTGGATCCCGATCATAAATGATGCCCTGGATATTCAAGCCGTTCTTGTCACTGGCAGGTGTCTTCATAGCCTCCTCGTCCACGTGCTCGTCAAGGTTCATAAGCGCAGGTGGTCGATGTCGCATTGCTCGAGCCTTCGCAAGAGAAATTGTAGTTTGCTGGTACGTAGTTGTGACGGGCGTGGAATCATCTCGATCAATGGTAGCCTTCATAAGTGCTGCCATCCAAAGTCGTCCTTGCTTGATATTGGGAACGGCGAAGTAATGTGTGGTGGGCTTCGTGAAGGTCACGGCTCTAGCCGCACCAGCACGAGGTGGGACGAGTTTGAAGATGAAGATGGAATCGCCAGTGCTCTTGCTCAGGGTTGATTCTGGCTCCGAAGCAGCCGCCGTCTCTGCCATGGTAACGGTCTGCGAACCAGATGGACTCGTAGGACTGTTTGTGGCACCAGTAATTGCTGCGGACAAGCCAGTCAGGCGATCGCCGTCGGCAGGAAGGACACGATGGAAAGAGATATCAATCAGACCCTTCTCCTGGTCGTCATCCTCGGAGTAGTAGTATGACAGGCGGCGGCCCTTCAAAACAAATAGACGTGGTTTCCAAGAGGACATGATGTTACTACCTCTCTTTCTCATCCATCCACTGTAGTCGGCACCAATCATCTGTTCCTTGGGAGACTTCTTCTCTAAGCCGCGCGTGTATGCACTGGTCTCCTTCTTCGACTTCTTTCTGTTGGCTTTGGGAGCTGCTGTCATCGGTGTTGCGAGCCCGCTCTTCGAATCAGTAGATTCGAGATCGAAACTCTGACCGCCGGATGGAGTGCTCGATCCTGTCCTTGAAGGCGACTGGATTGGAGAATCCTTTACTGGCGATGTCAAAGGATCCGCTGATGCCAGCCGAGATTTCTCGGTGCCGGTGACAGCATCTGAGATGGCCCTCAGACCAAACGCTTTTGATGAGATCGGTTTTACTGGCAACAACCAATCCGAGCCTCGACCCTGGCGACCTTCTGGCGATTTGGGTAAAGCGCTATTCTCAATAGAGTTGCCTTCAAGCTTGGTGACAGTTGGAGAATGTACGTCTTTCGGTGGCGGCATTGGCCGAGGTGGAACGTTAATAGAGCTTTCTGAAGGAGTCCGACGACGACCATTTGTGGCCAATCCGTAATACTTCTGAGCGGCTGAAGGAGGGGCAGAGTCGCGAACAGAATCAACACTGCCAAATCTCGAATGCCTTGTATGTGCTGTAGCACTTCTCATCCTTTGCTCGTCGGTGTAACTTGAGTTGCGAGAGTGCGCAGTGGCTGTACTGCCCTTCTTTCGTAAAACATTCCTTTGACGGCCTTCGACTTCACCGCCAGAAAAGTAACCTCGATCAAGTGTGTCAAAGGCTGTGGAAGGAGTGGCTGTCTGAGCTAACAGATCAGATGAGGCCAGACTTTTGATACCTCCGGAAGATAAGGGACGAAGGGGCATAGAAGGTGAAGCCGCATTTCCCATGGTCCAATTTCGATCAAAAGAAGGCTGCTTCTTATGCGTCCCATCTTGAACAGTGGGTGAAGGAGCTCCTCCTGCACCAATAGGGGCCATGGCCATGATAGATGGTGTACTGTATTCATTCACCGAACTTTGGCGTGAATGGTGCATATCTCGAATGGAAGCAGCTGATGGTCTTCTCTTGTCACCGATGGGTCGTGTAGTATCCTGTGTCATGGGTGAGATGGGGGACGTTATTGGGGAGATGGTAGATTCTGTTCGTGGAATATGTTGCTGAGAAAGGCGCGAGTTTTGGCGGGATTCTGTTCTCTCGTTCATACTTGGTATCCGGGGAAGCATGGTACCGGTAGGAGAAGTGATACTACGACTACGGTGTTTGCCCGTATCGTCTGAACCCACATCGCTGCCATAAGTACTTCCGTATGTTGCGGTGTTCCGTCTTGTCGAATTTTCACCGTTAACTTCGTCTTGAAGGACCTTGATCTTCTGCCATGTCTTCAATCTTCGTCCAACACTGCCCAGATCGAACTCCTTCAAGAATACCGAAGTTTGGTCCATTCCCAATAGCACATCTCCAGTAATCTCCTGGTCTCGGAAGACTTCGCAATGCTTGGTCTCAACTCCTGACGTGAAAAGATATTCTGCAACCTGGTCTGGCGTCCAAGTTTCGACTTCCTGGCGTGAGTGAACCTGATCTTCCTCCTCATCCGTCTCTTCGCCGTTGATATATGACATGCGTTGGTCAAGGTGGCTGCTGTATTCGCTGCCAGAATCGTTCGCGCCGTGCGCGGTTCTTCGATCTTGCGCCGCTATGCTATGGTGTGGAGAGTTCATGTCCGTAATGTGCTCGTCAATAACACTGAGTGTTTCGTTCATGACTGGGCTGTCTTGTCCGCTATTTGAACCGCTATGCGATTGTCCCATTGCGACTGTTAGGACAGTCTTTGGTGGACCTATCTTTGATGGAGCCGTCCCCATTGTAGGAATAGGAGGTTGCACGATCTTCTCGGGTTCTTGGGGAGCCTCTAAAGGTGAAGTTATACTCGACTTGTCCAGCACTTCCGAGGCGCTAACGTGACGGCCTAATTGTGATGATGATTCTACGCCGATTGTCGGGGAAGCCATTTTGGGCTCTGTTGGAGTCGGATCATCTTCAGGGACAGGAGTTACCGGTTGTTGGGCAATTGGAGGTATTACGGGCTCAGCTGCAGGTACAGGAGGTCGGGGGACTGTGTTTATCGGTGGGTATGAAGGGGGACCTCGAGGCGCGATTCGTGTATAAACTGCCCATTATCAGTCTACCGGCGTAGTGAAAGTAGCACATGTACTGACCTTCAGGAAACAATCCACTATTCCCATTCATCAGATGTCGCCCCAAATACCATCCGTCGCCAAAATCATCATCACGTTCGATTAGCTCAACTCGATCGCCTTTCGTTAAACTCAACTCGTCTGAGCTTCGAGCTGAGAAGTCATCTGCATTTAATGAGTGTCAGCCAATTTTCTCCTTTACTTGCAGTTCATTGAAACGTTCCAGCCATATGGCATGTTCCCAAACGGATCGCATTCAGCCCAGGGATTATTTATCCACGTACGAATTACAATCAAAATCTGCCCTGGCTCTGGCCTGCCCTGGGGCTCGATCGACAGTCGGGATGCCATCTTTCCTCAATGCTAACTTCTGACGTTCCGCCAGGGGCCGATAGAGTTCACAACAGCAACATCTGATGGGATGATAATATATTTCGAGGTATCGAGGTAGGCACTACTGGAGTCTGCGGCGTTTGCAGCGTATTGTGCTGGCCTTTTGTGAGTATGTATAAGCGCTCCGGACTGGTTTTCGAAGATCGGGAGACAAGATGGGTGTCGTTGCATGAAGCCAGCGGATGTCTTGTTGTCGCGATTCACTACAGTACATGGGTCTGCTCAACACCACCACTCAGCTGTGAGCACTCGAGTGCAGATGGGACCCTTGCTGCTGAAGCCGCCGTGGTCAAGAGGAGAAAGAGAGTGTGGCACTTTGTTGTGTTGTGCTGTGCTGTGCTGCGCTGCGCTTATCGCAGATTGTCACAGTACAGCGCAATACCGCAACTGTTGGTAAGATGGAGAAGTACTCGTAATAAGAGAGGAGAACTGGAAGGTTTGGATCTGTTCCAAGCTGGGCTTGGTTGGGCCTGGGTCTGTGTCTGGGTCTGGTTGGGGACTGAACTTGGTTGATGCAATCCCGAGTTAGTGAGTGTTTAGTTCGAGCCTGCCCCCCCAGCACAAGGACCAGGACCAGGACCTCCCTCGCTGCCCACTGGGCAGGTGTCTTTGCCCTTCCTATCCAATGTGAATCCGGCGACCGTGCATGGACAAAAGCGGCAGGAGCTTTTGCTGCACCGCTATTGGCCTGGCCTCAACAGTGACCTCAACTTCACGATTCTTTAGACAGACAGACATTCTCGAGTATGCTGCGGAAAAGCATTCAGTTCATAGTTCATGGATTGTTGTAGAGCCAGAAGTATAATGCACATGATTACAAAGGAACATGAAAATGATCTAGCACATCCACAGAATAAACTGCAGAGTACCAATGTTCCGAGGTTGGCTGGCTCTGTCTGCATGGCATGCTGCTTTTGATGACTTTATCCTAGTCCCACGAGGCTCCCAATTGATTAGCGCTCGAGGCCGCAAACATCACCACCTGCACCTGCACCTCATCAGAGCAAACGCTCTCCCCCAGCCTCGACCTGACCCCAACGCTGACCTCTGTTTATTCCGTTTCCGTGGAAGACAGATAAAGCAGGCTATACTTCAGAATTGGCCAGATCCAACTTCGGTAGCCAGGTTATACTGATCCTTTCTTCAACTCTCAGCAGTAGATCCTGTTGCGCCTCAACTTTCTATCGTCAATAATACATACCTGATCCTTTGCGCCCTGTTTATTCTTACGCTCTCTCGTCGCCACTTTCTGCCCCCTTAATAGGTTTCGCCGCCATCAAAGTCCTCACCCTATATCGTCCGCATCAATTACTTGCGATACTCAACTTATCATTCTCGACATCTATCACCGCCGTCAAAGCCAGGGCCTTTCTGCCTGTACGCCTTGTCTCACTCTTCGCAGACATTGGTACAATTATATGAACTCATACTATATATGTGTATCGCACACCGTTGAGTCATCACCGCTGGGGAAATCGAGGCTGGTGAAAAACATATTCAAGGATATGAAGACTATGCCAAAGTCAGTTCGACAATCGGCATGAGATATGCGCCGGCCGCCAGATAAAGAGGGACAGTCAGCTCTGTCAGAGAGGGACGTGGAGTCCTCGAATGCTACGCTCAACACACTGTTTGGAGGGTCCCGGCAGAAGTCATGGATGGTGGGAGCAGGAACTCCAGTTCGCCCAACTCCTCGTACTAGTATATCGAAAGCCTCGGCTCTGCCAGCAAATTTGGCTCAGAAGTAAGGCCTTCACGATACGTCAAGCATGTAGCAGGGGCACTAACAAGACTTTCAGATCAGTAGCCAGTGTGTTGCCTTCTCCAGCACCCAGTGACGAAGCAAGCCCTGTACTCCCGCACAGCACTATCAACAGACCACGAAACGATACTCTCCAGGAATCACGGAACAGCGATACCATACCTCCTCCTGCCACCGCGTTACCTTCTAATCAACAACACCAGCAGCAGACAAGCGAGCCCGTCACTGATAGGACTCGAGAGACTCATCCTTCTGAGTCTTTATCGCGGCCTGGCTCATCTTCAGGCCCGTCACCGGATCATTCACGGAGACAGTCTACGAACCCTCCACCATTCACCAACACCCCCGAGATGACCATGGACAATCCTCCGCTACCTTCCTCAGTTCTTCTCCCGTCAGAGAGGCAAGACAGCAGGCATACATCCCAGGATTTGTATTCTCCAAGACCAGACTCGACAGCATCTCCCGTTCAAATTGGCACTCCTACTTCTCAACACCGTGCGCTTCCATCGCCTCGAATATCATCACTCTCGGGTCTTGGTATTTCAACTCGCCCGGCAAGTACGCAGCAGCGAACGAGCAGCCTTGACAGCGCTCAGCAGGGACCACAAGCGTCTGTTGACAAATTTCGATTTGTGAACTCGGGGCAGGTCAACACATCTTCGGCTGCTCGCGTTGGAGACGCTCGATCACCGATACCAGCACAGCCAAGTATGGCATATCCTAGCCCAACTACGTCAACAATTTCAAATCCAAGCAAGCGCCAGCGAACCCACATTCCTGCCATGCCGCCACTCAAGGGCAAGGTACACATTATTGACAAACACATAGCTTCGGTTGGCGGCTTGATCAACCTGAACACTGGCCTAGAGCGGCCGCGATTTCAGCTGCTGACCGATGCTTGCCGCAACGAGGATCCATTCTACGTGGCTCTACATCAAGTGTTCTGTGTGTGGGATATCAATCGACAGGACGTTATAAACATACCAGGATACCCGAATAGCAATATTTTACAGGCCGCATTTAAGATCCTTGGAAATTTGATCCGAGATAATGACCAGCTCGCCCCGGCACACAAAATTTGGTTCGCCCAATTTCCTAGCCCGCTGAGCCATCTGCTTATGACCTCAGAGCCATATCGCCAAAGCATCGCGGACGTGGGTGTGTTCCTTGAACGGCTGACAATGGAGTGGTCTTCTCTATCTACAGAGTGGACGCAACGAGGTTACCCACCATTGGTAGATGAGCTCGTAAGCAGGTGGGGGTTACTGTCTCCGACTCTACAATCAGTCGTCTTCACAGCCACGCGCCGTAATCTGGGTATCCGAGACGAAGATGTTGGTACCAGGATGGAAGATCTCTTCCGGCGAGACCAACAAGAGCACCAAGAATTGTCCGCTCGAGTCAACACTGCACGACCGCCGGCAGCAAAGGAGGTTCAAGAGCGGAACACTGCCCTAGTCAATGAGTATCTAAGCCTGCACAACCAAATAATACAACGTCGATCTTCTACGGCTATGTCAGGTAGCCCGTTGTTGCGAGGGCCAACTCCGGTACTTCCAAGTAATGCGCCTCGTCCACAGCCAAATAATGTTCCTCAAACAACATCATGGCAACAGAATATGCCAAGCCCTGACTCTACGAGCAATTGGCAGTCTGGAGCTCAGCATCAACATGGCGTTCCGAGAACATCTAATACCTCCCCGAACCCGTCTATTATCGCCGGTCGTCCTCCTAGCGTCGGTTCACATCGAGTGCATCCCGAAACTCCTAGTCCGACACTACTTCAAGGACTTTCAATGGATTCGCCGGTTCAGCAAGGATTTCAATCTACCGGTCCTGGTAGGAATGGTATTCCCACGCAGTCAAATTCATATTACCCTCACGGCTATCCTGGATACAATGCGAATGGTGGGTTTCACCAGCCTCGAGTTTCCAGTATCGATCCAAACGTCTATAACCGGAATATAAATGCAGTGCAACACCAACAACACCTTCCCCCGATTCAACAGCAGCAGCTCGCGCCGAATCAAGCACACCAGTATCAGCCACAGCATTACCAGCCTGCACAAGGCGTGTGGCCGCAACAATCTGTGCAATTAAACCAGCACCAAGCCATGCTACGGCAACAGCAAATACAACAAGAACAGCAACATTCAGTACAGATGAGTCAGCATCAGGCTGCGATGCGACAGCAGCACCTTCAACAGCAAGCTCTGGCAATGGACCGCGCAGCTCAATTGAGGAATGATGGCATCGATCCGCAGCGGCCTCATCTCAGAAATAATAGCGTCAGCAGCAATGGGCGACGCACCCCGACTAGCAGACCCTCACCGAGAATAGGCGGGCCACCTGCGCCAGTTGCTGGACGACCCATGATTAACGAACATGCCCTGCATGCGTATATTAACAAGCCACCGCTTCAAAGGTCAATCGTTCCACCCTTTGGATTCACTCATACTGCGTTTCCAGCCCTTCCCGATCAAGTCGCTCTTCACCAAGCTCATCTGCGCAGCCCACGACTAGTTGCTGCCGATTCACCGCTTCCCAATGTTCCGACTGACAGCTCCTCCCTAAGACATTATCAAGCCATTCGAGGCTTTGCCCTGCCACCGACGAGAATATCGATAACTACATCACTTTCGAAATTCGATTTCCGACCTTCCGAGGTCGAACTTGCAATGGTCCCCGAAGACGTTTTTCATAGCAATGGGCAAATACCGGATCGCCACTATCGACGTGGTACACTTCAGTATCGAGTGCGATGTGTCCAGGCGAAGCAGGATGCTACCAAATGCCCAATAGTCGACTGGGTTCTGAAAGATACAGTTTGGCCCGAAGGTGCGGCTCTTACGATCAACAGGAAGCATCTCGAATTAAGACGGAAGAATCATCATGCAAAGGATCTTCCAATAGATATCACTTCTTACGTCCGTCTTTCTGGGCCAAATACGAGCAGTCAAATATGCTTGTCAATCCTCAGAGGAAGGACCAAGATGAAGGACCACAGCTATTTCATTGGTGTAGAGGTAATTGAAATTCTTCAACATGACCAAGTACTGGATATGGTCCGGAAGAATCGAATATCCGCGACCTCAAGCCTAGAGAAGATCAAGAGAAGCCTTGCAGGGCCAGCAGATGAAGACGATGACGATATCGCCATGGTGGTCAGTGATCTGTCTATCGATCTAGCAGATCCATTCACCGCCCGTATATTCGAAACGCCGGTTCGTGGCATCAGTTGCTTACATCGAGAATGTTTTGATCTTGAGACCTTTCTTTTGACACGGAACAGCAAGCCGAAAAGAGCAGGGCAGCCATGTATGATTGATGTCTGGAAATGCCCGTTATGTGGGAAAGATGCCCGCCCATATAGCCTTCAAATCGATGATTTCTTGGTGTCGGTGAGACAGACACTCGAAGCACAGGGAAACTTGGACGCGAAGGCCATCTGGGTTGGGGCTGATGGACATTGGCGACCGAAGATTGAAAAACGCAAGGCGCCACCCGACCCAAACGATAGTGATGACAGTGACGAGGGTCCGAGGAATCCTTCCATGTCATTGCACCAGACGGGAGAAGCCAGGCCAAATCGAGCAGTTGAGATCATCAGTCTGGTAAGTTGATCATCAACCTTTTGGCGAAAATCACAAGCAGCTACTGACTGTTCGATGTTAGGACGACGATTGATTGATGGGAAAACATCAATATCTTGTCTTGTTTCGCTATTTCTCGTTCCCACACTTAGCATCATTTTTGCAGCATTCCATTTGTTTCAGTTGCATGGACGGGCGCGGGGCTGGCTCTTTGCATAAACCACGGGCCCCATGGGGATTGGCGTATATCGGCGTATATTGGCGTACTCTCGCTATTTGCTAAGAAGGAGGAGTGACCTATATACCTGGGTAGGTGGCTAGGAAGCATGGAGTTCAGGGCCACGGTGTGGCAAAGCACAGCACAGCAGCATCTGGAGTTTGTTTTTCTTGCTTTAGGAGGGATGTATTTTTGCTCGCGATTGGTATGGAGCAGAGCACAGGAGGATGGATGGATTGCTGGATGGATAGCTAAATACCCCGGAGGAAGCAAATTTTGGTAGGAGTGGGCGTATTTTGTTGTATTCTTACTCCCTAAGTCTATCTAGCTGGTACCCGCGATGCAGCACAATAGAGCTATGTCTGCTTTCGAGCATCACATCATCTTGTTCCTAGTATCCAGCACAGGCAAAATATTCATCCACTTCCACGCACGGTAATGTTCGCACCCTGCCACGACTGTTGCACGTCGCATTTCCAAGGCATTGCAACGTACATTGCGCCTCAGTCGCAGGTGTAGCTTAGTGAGTTGTGCTGTTGCACGTCGCTCTTTCATGCCATAGCATTTTATATTGTTATGTTTTGTTGGTGTGTTTTACCGTCTGGCTTTTCTTGCTTCATATTTGCACAAAGGTCCGCCGGGCTTTACTTTCCTTTGTTTGATGTTTGATCCTTCGTGAGCCGTGGTTTTGGGTGTTGATTTTCCGAGATTGGCGGGGTAGCGGGTGGAGGGGATGGGCCTGGGATTAGGCGAGGCTGGGGATGGACAGGACTCGGTATTTCGCATAGAATGAAAGGAGTGAAAGAATGGAGGGAATTTTCCGCCAGGATGTCATGGTCAATTGAATAGAGAAAGGTCTGGTATCTGTTAAGTTACAATTGGCAAGCATGTCTTATGCCTTTTTGAACATCTTAACCTCCAAGTGACGTCATTCATTCGAGACTCGATCACCTGAGGACGCGATGGGTGACGCGGGACCTGCTCAACCTTTCAGCCTCATCACCAATGTAACAGCACAAAACACCGGAACACATCGAAAAGATGTGCGGACGCTACGCATTAGCACTGGTAGGTCTCTTGCCTCTCAGTTGCTTTCTTTCTCTTCAACTTTGTAAGCTAACGAAGTCCTAAAGCGACCTCAACAGGTCCGCGCCTATCTCGAGGATGCGGACATGCCAGTTTACGATGCGCCAGCCGACGACGGTGACCACGCCCCTAGACAGAGCTACAATTTTGCCCCTGGCTACTATGGTCTTGTCTATCGAGCCGACGTTCCAGATCATGGAGCGGGACCGCGACAGCACAAGAGGGGCGAAGGAGAGACCGAATCAACAGAGGAAGAGACGACTTCGAATGTAGTGTCAACTCAAGACGAAGCGCCCTCCTCCTCAGCTGCGCAGAAAGAAGTCCGGTATAAACTTCAATCAATGAAATGGGGCTTGATCCCGTTCTGGACGAAACGCAATCCCGACTACGGATCTATGATGAAGACGATTAATTGCCGAGATGACTCGTTGATTGATAACAAGGGGATGTGGACGAGTATGAAGCAGAAGAAGAGGTGTGTGGTTGTTTTCCAGGGGTTTTATGAGTGGTTGAAGAAGGGGAAGGAGAAGGTACCGCATTTTGTGAAGAGGAAGGATGGGCAGTTGATGTGTGTGGCGGGGTTATGGGATTGTGTGCAGTATGAGGGTATGCTGATGATCCAGGCTCGCGATCTTGTGCGTGTATCCGACTAAAGTGTTATAGGCTCCGATGAGAAACACTACACATACACGATTATCACCACCGACTCCAACAAGCAGCTCAAGTTCCTGCATGATCGTATGCCTGTCATTCTGGAGAACGGATCAGAGGAGATACGGACTTGGCTTGATCCAGGCAGACATACTTGGTCAAAAGAACTACAGAGCTTGTTGAAACCATACGATGGTGAACTTGAAGTCTATGCCGTCAGCAAGGAAGTGGGCAAAGTAGGGAACAACTCTCCTACTTTCATCATCCCAGTGGCAAGTAGCGAGAACAAGTCGAACATAGCAAACTTCTTCGCCAAAGGAGCCACCAAAAGCGAGTCTAAGCCTACAAAGTCTGAATCGACGGAGGAGAAATCTGCCGTCAAGAAGGAGGAGCAAGATGTGAAGAATGACATTCCATCAACGCCAATCAAACACGAAGACGGCGAAGATCGCAAGACAATCGACCACAACGGCACAGAAGACAACGCACCTCTCCCCATCCCAAAAGAAGAATCCAGACAAGGTATCAAGCGTGAACTAGATGATGTACCAGGAATCGAGGAACCACCAACAAAGATCTCGAGGACATCGGCTAGTCCAAGTAAGACCGCTAGCTCGGCTAAGTCGACGAGGAAGACGAGGAGTGCTACGAGTAATAATACGGCGAGTCCATCGAAAGCTGGTGGCAAGGAGAAGGGAAGTCAGAAGATTACGAGTTTCTTTGGGAAGTGATGGGCTTCGGTCGGGTGGTGGAAAATTAGGAAGGGCCGTATACGATGGGAAAAGGAGGTGTCTGGAGTTTTGTGCGATTTAATGGCATGTTTCCCTTTCCTCTACGATAAATTCAGCTTGAGCTACTTTTCGCTGCCAGAGTCAAGGACTTAAAGAAGTAGCATCATGCCAGAGTACAAGTTTTTATTCGCTTAGCTTCAAATCTTCCGAGCCTACAGTGGGCCAAGCCTGGCTTTGTACTTTGTACAGAAAAATGAATGTTATATACAATTTGTTTCCTCGAATTTGTCTTTTGGTCTGTGTTCAAAAAGTAAAGCATCTGCTCATCCATCTATCTTGCAAGGCAAGATTTCACGAGCAGAGTATCCTGCCAGTTTGATCCGCTGCCGTTCGGTGTTTCAGTCAGGACTATATCAATTTATCAGTACACACTATCGTCAAGAGCAGAGAGGGCTTACCATAAGTTGAGTCGAATGACCCAGCACTCCACCCAACATATCCGAGATACACATCACTATTTGCACTACTCATTTATCAGTATCAGCTCCATTTCCACATTCCAGTCAAATCTCAACCTCAGCATCGCAAAACTCACTTCAAGAAGGCCACCTGACTACACATATATTGCACACAAGATGCCACATTCCCACCTCCCGTCTCCGTCAGCATCGCTTGTCGTCCATTCGCTCTCAACCAAGTCGCCAGCGGCTGGAAAGCTCCAGCCACATTATCAGTCACGCATTCCGCATGCGTGCCGGAGTTGTCGCTGTCGAGGTACTTATGCACATCAAAGATCAAACCCGTGATGCTACCATCTGGATTCTTGACTTTGAGGAGAGCTGCGCCTGAGCCATTGGAGATGAAAGCCCCAGCAGAGGTCCAGTCGTTTCCTGGGAGGAGGACTATCTCACGTTAGACACTGCTAACAAGGAATCCTCAAGGGAGAATATTGACTGTCAAAAGTCAGGAAGGGCCAATATCACTCACGTAACTGCGCCGTTGCGCCTGCATTCCTAATCGCCGTCACAACAGCCTGCACCGTCACAGCCCACCTCGCAATATCAACATCATGCGGCTCATTCATGAGCCCGAAAACCACTCTCTCACTCCCCTTATACTTAGCCGCAAGCTGCGTCCACAAACTGACAAACTGCTCGTCGGTGGGTCCGCCTTGTCCGATCACGCCGCCGTTCCACCGCGCGTAGTTGTGGATGTCGACGATGCACAGCGTGGTGGCGCTGCTGGATAGACAGCCTTGGACTAGTTGGTCGTATTTGGCGAGGTTAGTGGCGTCGAGGGTGCCGCCGAGATTGTTGTTAACGAGGTATTGCCAGCCGACGGGGAGGCGAAATACGTTCATGTGGTCGTCGCGGATGAAATGTGCGATTTGACCGATGCCGTCGGGACCGCCGAGGGAGGAGAGGGGAGGTCGGACGGAGGAGAGGGTTTGGCTGCCGTCTGTGAGACAGCCGAAGTCGAAGCCGGCGATGTTTACTCCAGCTATAAATCGGGTCGGTTCGTTAAATGGTCTCCTTCTTGAGGATGAGGTGTACGTACCGTATTTGACTTTTCCCGTAGCCGATGCGCTTGGTGCTGACGTTGCTGGTGAAGTCGATGTTCTTGTCGAAGACGATATCACTGTCGATAGTGTTGATGCAGCCTTTGAAGTCGTGGTTGCTGCTTTCTCCGGTGGTCAGTACAACGCTTTTTATGCTCTCGTAACCCAAGGAGGAGCAGTTCACAACGCACCAGGAGGACTGTCACCAGGTAAACACTGAGAATAGTACTCATTCCCATATTTGCAGGTCCATCCGGATGTACAAGTCGTGGCTCCACTCCAGCCGATACCACCACCTACTCTGATCAGCCAGGTATTTCATAGTATTTTCTACATATAGCTAATTAGGAGGGTGGTAAGATGTCGTACATTGTCCATAAGGAGTCTGCTGGGCAGAAACGATGCTAGCAAGTGTGATACTTGAAAGTGATGAGAACTTCATGGTCGTTATGGAGGTAGGTCTTGCAATTTTGAGCTTCACTTCGCTTCGAATGGGGACTTTGATACAAGTAAAATCTCGGCAACTTGAGCTTGTTCATACAAGCTTTAAGGCACATTGTTCAGATATCTTCGAGTAGGCCCTACTCAAATACTTACTGGCCTCTTTCAGCGCAGAGGATCTTGGCGGACCGGTGGACCGCTGTACACCCTCAGAACGAGGCTTCGTGAACACCTCGCCAATACGATATGTACGACTCTTCACGCTATTAGAACGAGCCAGGTTCGGTGGGGAATAACTTCTCCGCCGGCAGAAGTTCATCACTCTGCCCACTCGTCACGAGTGCTCCTACATATCGCGCTATCTAGGAGATTCGAGGATCATGACAATCGAATGAGGCGCTTTCGACTCGGATGTCGATCCGAACGAGGCATCAAAAGGGCCTTTTCGCCCCATGACCTCAATCAAAGGTATTTCCCAAAACAGCGAATCAGGGATCTCTCCATACTTCCCCAGAAAAGCATCGTATGCGGGGTACAAATCCAGGGCTCAGGGGTTCGCCAATCCACTTCGCTTAAGGTCGCCAACCCCTTCAGCTCCCCAATGCCACACTCTCACTGAGCACATTCCTCCGTGCCACTCGACCTGCAGCCTGCAGGACAGGGCCAGATTTTCCGGACGCAACTCCTCCGGCAATACCCCAACCTCACTTATACTTTCCTTGTTTATGCCAGAGCGAAGCCACAAATGAAAAGTCAGCCGTCCGTCGCTCCGGCTCTTTACATGCCGCAAAATCGGCAGCAGGATGTCCGGGGTAGAAAGCCTGCCCCTGAAAGGAAAGTCTGGCCCCCTGCGGAGCGTCGTGATTGGATGGTCTGATTCGATCATGCTGCAGGTGTTTATGCTTAAGAGGCACTTGTTCGGTTTACATTTATTGCAGTGGTCAGCTGTTTGCTTGAGATTGGCCTCGGTCTGGAGAGTACGAGGAGTCTAGTGGCGAAAATAGATGAAGAGATGGAGGGACATTCCGCGTGCCTAATATCGAGGTTCAAGCAGGTACCTTGGTGGTATCTGTCCTGGCATGTCCCAGATTCCCGCTCATCCGTCAAGTTAAGTGGAGGTGGTGATGTGCTTGACTGCCTACAGCACCTATGCTGGCCCTGCAACGGACGTAGTCAAGGTCCCGCTCTCGATATAGACCCCGCTGTAATACCAATCTTCAGCACCGCCATCACTTACGCCAGACTTGGGAAGTCGTAGGACACCCAGATGCCAATCTGCTCCGTTCTGTAGGAGAAGTCAGCAATGATCTGGGAACGGGAGCAGGTAACTTACAGATGATGTGCTTGTAGAGACTGGGCCGGCGGTCTGCACAAGGGGATCTGCACCGGTTGAGTGATAGAATGTAACGCTGCCAGCACCGAAGTCGATGCCGAAGGCAATGTTGTGCCAGACTTGTACGATGTCAGAAAGCTTCCACACCACTTGAATGTTGGGAAAACGAACCATCTGCGGTGAAGTTTGTGTTCCACCTCGATTGGCTGCCAGCGTACCATCGAAGCATTGGGTCTGGAGCATTCGATGCTTGTCCATCTTTTTCATGTTATCATTTGGCTCTGATACCTTTCCGTAGAAGTTTCTACTTACTGATCCATCCGAACTTCATTTCAGTGAAGTGGGATTCGCTTTCATTTGATCAGCAAGAACAGAAGAGCTTACTTTCATACAGTGAAACTCACAAAAAGCAAACTTGATGCTCAAAAGCAGGATTCGGTGCGTTCGTTGCTTTATGCATGACACTGAAATGATAGAACACCTTGCCCTTATTTATCGCAGCCGTCGTTTGTGGAATTAACTCCGTTCTCCACATATCAGAATTCCATTTCGCGGTACTATCGATCGTGAGTTTCAAGCCCAGTGCGTCGTTCGAAGCTGGATTCTTGTAGGATGCGGAAGTAGAGATGTATTTCGATGTCGCTCCGTTCCCGTGGATGTACCATTGGTAAGGACCTTTTTGGTTTGACCAGCTCCAGCTGCTGATTGCTGGGATCGTGTCGGCGGTAAATCGTCCATCCCAGAGGATGGCAGCTTTTTGTGTTAGTCGGTCGTGATTATAGTTATGAATTTGACGTACCGAGTACCACATTCAACAAAGCAACCAAAGTAAACAAAGACAACAGCATCTTCGGGACGCGAAACTCCTAATTCTGGTATGGGAACAGCAATACCGTTGAAACAACTGTTGATCAAGCGAAGCAGAGGTATAAGGCCTCCACAACCTCGATCATAAGCAAGGCTGAGCAGTATATCAAGCCCGGTAGTTGAGCATAAATATGTGATCCATATCACAGCAGCATTCTGGCAGAATCGAAAGTATCCCCAGGTACCGCTCGTCGAGGCTGAATCCCCACACTCTAAAACACCTAGCTCACTGTGGGGAATCCTGGCTGCCGAACAACTCTAGCGACAAGATTCAGCCAGTCTGCATCCAGAATACCGATACGCTAATATCCAGATATTGCTCTGAGTATCTTGGGTATCTTCGATGCCCTCAGTGGTCGTGTTGCTGAGCCTTCGATTTGCGAAAACATGGCAATTGAGACTATTCGCTGGCCTAGCGTACTTGATTAGAGTAAGACCTTGCTGGGAGGAACATCAACAGCCCAGATTGCCGATATTTGGTATGCAATCTATTTCGGCTGCTTCCAGAAATGAAATCGCAGTGGTGTTGAGGCTCAGAGGTAGGCGAACCGTCAAAAGTATATTCGAACGACACTTGAGCGCACAGAATCGATGCTTACTAGCATGAGAAGCTTTTCATGATAGGAAGGCATCTAGATTGAAACACTGAAAGGCCCAAACGGATGTTCAAAGAATGTTCTGCATGAGTAAAGTGGATCGATGACCATGCGGGCTGGTGGATGTACCATCATGCCTTGTCCGACAGTCGTCACACTTCTGCCGACCATCGATCAGTACTTCAAAGCTTTGTCAAACACTCACATTTGTAGTTTTCTTGGGAATGGATGCTCACGCGAGTCATTAAAATGATTGAGATAAGCAATGTTAGGGCAAATGTTGTGATGTAATATATACTAGAAGAGAATGTATGTACAAAGTTTTTGTAGACCGTCAAAGGTCCGTTCCATTTTCCATCGCACTCTGCATATGAGATATCAACTCATCAGATCATCAAATATGTCAAGCCTCTAGAAAGCAGGGTTGGCGTTGGTCAAGAGCTGCTCAAAGTAAGCCTCAAACCAAGTTCCAGCTTCTGGAGCAGGCTGGAGAGCTGCCGCTCTGCCACAGGTAGCATCGTATCGGACTGCGGTGGTGTTGGAAGTTCCCTACATCAAATTAGGTTCATGCTTATCTTGAGTTGAAAATTTTGGACTTACATCGCACTCTCCACCTGGCTTGATCCAGACAAAGGCGTCCTGGACGGCAGTTCCAGTGTCTGTCGTTGGGCGGATACCGAAACCGGTTCCCTTGATGTTGCACCAGTCTCCCCATGCTTGCTGGCCGGTAGGTTGCTTTCCATTGCGTCCTGTACCAGATTAGAAAATGTTTGCATCTATCAATGTCTCACAAAACTCACCAGTGTCGGTGATGAAATGGGCTGGGAAGCCTGCAGCAGTGAGAAGAGGAGCGAACTTGGTGACGTATCGAAGCTCGTCGCAGTCTGCTTGGCCTTGAGTGTATGATGGGCATGTAGCGATGCTCCAGGCGTTGTAGTTTGCAACATTGGTGGCCAGACCTCGGACTTGCGAGGGGCTGCCAGCTGCCTTGTACAAATCTCCAAACATGGTTGCAGCAGGGCCAATATTGGCGGGCCATCCAAGCCATCCAGCGTGACCAGCATCGAGGTACATGGCAACGTTAGGAAGGTTGAGTTGCTGAATAGCGTAGGTTGTGCATTCCTTGTACGCAGCAGCTGCATTGGCGCACTTGGCGACATTCAAGTTGGTGACAAGGTTAGCAAGGGAATCGGGTTCTGAATGAAGTCAGCTCTCTGTCGTGTCAGATCGAGTGGGGCCTACGTACCGATGACAAGAATGACCTTCACGTCCGAGTAGGTCACAAGAAGAGCCTTGATGGCATCGATGTACTTCTTGTAGTTGGCGACACCTCCATTGGCAATGGCGTATTCTCCATTTGAGGCAAGGGCAGCGCAATCACGGTCTGGCAGATCGTAGACAACGAATGTGCCGGCAACCTTTGGGCTTGCACCTGCAGTGTTCAAGGCTCGGATGTTGGCGAGGAACGTACCCATAAGAGGAACTTTAGACATAGTATCGAGCCAGACGAAGGTAGGAACTTTAGCGACTGCTGCAGCTTTGGTAGCCATAGCTCCAGTGAGCGATGGGATGGCATATGCGCTAATTTCGGAGGCGTAATATGGGTTTGCGTACAAGGCTACGCCTGAAAATGGATTGCCAGAGGCGGCAGCAGTCGTTCCTCCTGGTGCGATGCTAGTTGTCGGGGTTCCTCCCGTGCCAGACGTAGTAGCAGGCTTCGAGGTTGTGGTCCCGCCAACACTAGTGGTAGGTCGGCTTGTTGCTGCTGTTGAAGTTGGCGCAGCTGTCGAAGTTGTTCCAGCTGGAGGCGATCCAGGAAGACATTGAGAGTACCACTGGTTGTTGAAGCTGCAATAATATCCAGAGACACAGGTCGTAGCTCCTTGCCAATCTTGACCACCACCTGAAACCTGTTAGCACCAGCTAATATTACAGTTGGACAGTTGAACCTACACTGCCCATAGGCTCCAGACTGAGCACTGACAGCGGATACCAGCGCCGCAGCGGCAAAGAGAGCGTTCTTGATCGTCATATTTAGAGACTTGTATGGAGGTTGGAAAGCTGTGACTGATCAAAAGAAGAAGACAACAAAACTACGAGCCTTATATATAGCTGGCAGTCAGTGGCTTCGTCGGGTTGCCCTATTAGGGGTAGGCTCGACAAGTGAGCATCACGGCCGACTTGGAGGAAGTTCCGAACAGCCTGAGAAGTTACAAGAACTAGTAATTGATTCCTGAGGGAAATGTGACGATCAAGGGTCCACTTCACAGGCACACCTGAGCTCCAAGTGGCTACACATTGAACTAGGTTTGCAAATATGGGACGAGGGGAAAAGTAACGCTAAATTCGCAGGGGACAAAGTGGAGAAATAGACGGAACAGCATGCGAGTAGTCCTAGCTGTTCTTGACAGACCTATAGTAAAGACTGAACTGAGCAGCGAGCCGCACTTGCCAACGAATTATCATGTTGTGGCTTGAAGCCACCCTGCACCCCACCACAATGTCCAAGATAGGTCTTCTCCCTATCTGACAACGGAGTCTAGGAAGATATGATCCGTTGAAAAGCTCAGAAGATATCTTGTGATAAGACTGGGTTCGCCGGCGCTTGATTGGCTAGAAACCGCCCGAAGGTCGCCCATGAAGCAGCAACCCAAGCATTTAGCTTCACAGTCACTGGCCCAATCTCAAGTATAAGAGCGATGAAACAACATGACAATAAGTTGCTTGAAACAAACTCAAAGTAAAAAAGAGGGAACAACGATGATCCGCTCGCTCCGGAACTCTCCTGACCAAGAAAAGGCATCGTCCATGCAGATATGACCGCAGATGTATGGCCCACCATCTCGGAAGCGTAGATTGGCTACAGAACAGGCAGAGACATCCGATAATGGCACCCTGCGGATTCCTACCCTGCAAGACTAGTCGAGGAAAACGCGGAGAAGAGATGGGGGAGGGGTAACAGTTGAGTTGTGGAAGTTTAGATCGCAAAAAAGAAGAAGGGATGTTGTGGTAAGAATTCTATTAGCCGGCGCGGCGGCCGAGAGCCGAAATTATTCAGGGGTAACAGCTCGCTTAGATGATCTTCAATGCCATTCTCGATGTCTCTCTTCGTTACCTCTTGCCACCTGCCGTTGTTCGTCCCCCTGTGCAAGCTTAAATGCGTACCAAGCTAGATCGCATCCAAGATGTCTACGATAGATGAGGGGACGGCCCGTAGGCCCCGCGCTGTGTTACTACGCCCACGTGAGTCTGTATTTACCCGCTCGCTTATGATTTTACAGGAGCTGTGGGGCATTTGAAATCATCAAGTATCACCAGATCTTGTGCATGCTGCATACTGCAAGCTAGCGAGTGGCTGATGGTCCAGTATGTTCGTAAGATTAAGAGATACTTCGGGATCCTGGACCCATTAGTCTGATTCATAAGGAGGGTGCCAGCTCCTTGCTTGAGGGGTCGCTGATGACCACAGAC
Organism: Cadophora luteo-olivacea; assembly: GCA_026120085.1. NCBI lineage: Eukaryota > Fungi > Ascomycota > Leotiomycetes > Helotiales > Ploettnerulaceae > Cadophora > Cadophora luteo-olivacea. Next base: position 973,140 of record JALRMC010000006.1, read on the forward strand.
GCCCTTCACAAGTTACGCCATAAGTCTGAGGCACCGCTTCTATATATCTGCAGGAATGTCTTCTGGTAGAATGGCCAACTTTCCGTCTCTAGTATTATCAACATCTGCTGCTTTGTATTCATATGCGAGACGTTTATCTTCGCTCATTCCTCCAGCTTTTGTTAGCTTTGAACCCGTAACATGCCCAAGTCAATAAAAGCGCGATATAGTTCGTGAAGGCCCGGCAAATAACCGATACTTGTTACAGAGCCATAACCATCAAACACATCAGCTAAACAAGAATCTATGTTCATGTTGATCCTTCAAGTTTTGTTCAAGTGAACAAGTGTCGCGCACAGCCTCTACACTTATTCGAAACAAGTTCATTACGGCTGCGATACTTATTTGGAATGTTGTGCAATAACGACTTGTAAAGACTTGATGATGCTGACGACGAATGACATCAATGGTCTTGCTGTTATCAAGTATAAGAGAGCTCGATGATGTGTACCTTTCTCATTTCCCAAATCAAATTCAACATATCCTCTACAGCGCTACATTCTTGACACAATACCTCAGTTCTTCTAGACTTTGACACTTCTCCCTGATCTCATCATGAAAGGCTTCGCCACTTGTGCCGCTGTTCTGGCTCTGGCTAGCCAGCAAGCTTCTGCGCACTGTAAGATTCCTTACGTGCCCTCTTTGAAGCCGAGGAACTACAATTTGAAATAATTTGAAATGAGTCTAACTTTGCTCCAGACATCTTCCAATCCGTTGCTGTTGGTGGTACCAAGAATGCACCATACACATATGTCCGTAAGAACACAAATGGGAACTCACCAGTGACAGGTAAGAACCAGTTCCACTTGACGCAAACGCAGTACTTTGCACTGACTCCATCAGATCTCAGCAGCCCAGACCTTACCTGCAATGCTGGCGCTGAGACTGGTTCCAACACATCCACGGTCTCGCTCGCAGCCGGTTCCACTCTAGCTTTCAGCAGTGACACTGCCGTCTACCACAATGGACCAGTCTCTGTGTACATGGCTAAAGCACCGACAACCGCTGCGGCATTCGATGGCTCCGGAAATGTGTGGTTCAAGATTCTAGACATTGGCCCAAAGTTCCCCGGTGGAACGTGGGACTTGAAGCGTATGTACTACCACCTCCATGATTACTATCGAAGCACATCTAATAACGATTATTAGAAACTTATGACATTTCCATCCCTGCTTGCATTCCAGCTGGAGAATACCTCGTCCGAATCCAGAGCATGGCAATCCACAACCCTTACCCCGCACTCCCACAATTCTACGTATCATGCGCACAAGTTGCCATAACAGGAGGCGGGTCCAAGGATCTAGGTCCCAAGGTGGCTATTCCTGGAGCTTTCAAGGCTACTGATCCGGGATACACTGCCAATATTTATACCAACGTAAGTCTGCTTTTTGAGAGGATGCTGGAATGTACTGACTCGTCTAAAGTTCACTAATTACACTATTCCTGGCCCAGAGGTAGCATCTTGTTGATTGAGAGCTTCAAGGAAACTAGCCTTGCTTGATCATACTGTAGCTGAAAGTTATGGATGAAGCTAAGAATAGGCGAATTGTGCTTGGGGTTTGATAGAGATCCAGAAGGTTACGGTACCACACCTGTCGTCTCTGCATGTTTGCGCAAAGTTTTTCGGATTGTAATAATCCAGTCTATCTATAACGAAAGAAATATTGGTCAAAACAAGAAGATACAGTACCCACGGCTCCGCTCATTCTGATAATATTCCTCTGCATAATTGCCTTGATGTCCTCGTGAGGTGTGGTGTCGTTTCCTGCCGAAGAAATGAGAAGATCAGAATCTTCACTCGAGCCATTAGATGACCACAAGCAAAAGACGTCCATCCTAAAAATCTCAGAATGAATGCTCGTATAGATGCACTGAGCGTAGCTGTGGACCCTAGCCCTGATTATCGTCTGACAAAGACACCACCCAAGCGACATTCAGTGTAAACATCACGTGTATTCATTCACGTGTTCTAACATGCATGCATCATCGTAGGACTCTTAGGTACACCTTGATAGAAGCTCAAAAGCCTCGGTGAGAACCAAAGTTTATCCTGCAGAGTCACATTCTCAATGCCAAAGCTACAAGGTTCAGATATCTGTGCATCTCATTTGACAGGTTCGGTAAGCTGCAGCACACACCCGCCTCAACGATACACATCACCTTCGGTTTCTCCACTTCAATCTCACTCCACTAAACTTCCTTCAGTTCATTCAAGCACTTGCATCATCCATTCTGCTCCCGTGCTGCATCCCATCTACCTCTTTCGGCTGGTCTTCACATCCAGTTCTCACCCGAGACCTAGCATTTAAACACAGCGGGACCTACACAGCCGAATCAGCCATCCTCGTTCGCTTTCTCGAATCCTCAATAGAGTAGTGCGATTGCTAAATCAACACATACCTGGTATAACATAACTCTTCAAATTCCCATAAATGCTAACCAAGATTCCAGGATCATTCGCCTTGTACGCGCCAGGCAGGCTGACCGTAGCGGGGGTCTTCGCACCCGTGCCGCCTGTGACGTTGATCTGTGCGCATTCCATCTGTAAATGTGGTCAGCAGACATTTCTCTTAAACCGATCAAGGGGGCTTCCTACGTAGAATTGAGCTCCACCAGAGGATCCAGCTGGGTTTTGTCAATACCTAAAGACTTGGATCACAGGGAATTGATGCTAATTTACCTCCGTGAAGGGCGATCATTTCGGCGCGGAGGAGATATTGCCCAGGTGCGATACAAGATGGAATGGTAATGGATTGTTCGCCTTTGGCAGCAATCTGAAATTAGATGATCAGTCCTTGCCCTCGAGCATCTTTCCATTTTCAGAATGCAGTCGCTTACCAGATCGTCCACAGCCCATTTTCCGGCTTTATTTGCTGTTAGTATCACGAATGTGCTCAGATCCGATTATGACCTACAAGAAGAAAGGCCAGCCTCCGAGATCTTGAACCATCCAGCTCCATATCCCGGGTCCGTGGCAGCGTTCGACACTTTCTTCATGTATGCCATGACTGGTCCCTGCAAAACCCCTCAGCAGCGTCCAGATGTCATGAAGATTTTCACCAGCCGTACCTTATGGCTAGCGTCAACGACGTCAGACCCGGAACTTGTAAGTGTATGTCTCCATAGCGCCTTGACCGTTGACCCTGCCGCAACATCGAGGATCTTCGAGGTGGCCTTGGTAGGATTTGGCCCTCCATTGCACTTTTGATATTTGTGGTCAGTCCTGGATCAGTTAGGAAGGAGATGGAGTACATACGGCGATATCGTTCGATGCAACATTTGTGATTGGCTTTAATGGTCATAAGTCTCTGTGTGAAATGTTGTCAAGGGACTTGCTTACGCCATCATAAGTCGGCACCCGGACTCCAACACCCACACCTGCGACTCGTCAGTTCAAATGAACAGCAATTTGATTACCAGCAAGTTCTTACCATTCGTCGTTCCCCCAGTGACCAAGGAAGTGAAAATGGTATGGGAAGATCCTGTACCGAGCAAGGCAACCCACGAAACGGTGGTTTGAAGCTTCATGCTGTGCTTTCAATGGCGAATGCGTGCAAACAGAACTTGGACAAAGTCTCGCGCAGAAATCCAAAGAAGAGAAGAACGATTGAGCGAGAGAATTTGATATCAACATGGGACTTATAAGTAAGTATTCCTAAATGTCTACCCAGCCGATAAGCATCATGGCCGTCACGATCCAACACTCGAAATTAAACATGTCCGCCACCACCACAGAAGTATAGTACTCCAAGACCGCACCGATAGGCAACGATTCTACCAATAACCTGATTCGACACATTCTCTCTTTAAATCTTCAAACAGCCCAAGAACTGGAGCATTCAAGTGAAAACACATGCCCGAAACGGTAATGACGGAAGGTAGATCTCCGAAATGTCATCGCGTATGCTCAGCAGGTGTTCTTAATGACCGCTCGGGCTGGTAGGATGTTGTGTTGATAAGTTGTGATTGTTTTATCCATATTGGGATGAGTGGCGCATGTTGATTTGTGTGGGGTATGGTGTTCGGCAATTGAGATCCTGGGGAAAGGGGTCTGGGGTTGTTTTGATTTGAGCCGGGGATATGAAGCGAAGCGAGGCGAGACGTTTGAGAGCGAGGTTTTAAAGCTCCGAGGCGTTTGTTCGGTGCAGCTCACGTTCCTGTTTCGGCGGATGATGTGGTTCTCTACTCAAAAATCTTGAAAAGTCTTGTCATAATTCGGAAATGATCTAGGAACATTGGTCTAATGGGGAATAAACTGAAATGGTTGCACTCGACAACGCCCCTCTCGAGCTCCAACCATGTGCACCAAGCTGTACACTTCTAAACTTCAAAGTCTCGCTTTCCGGTGGTCTCCACAGCCCCTTCTTTGAACACCGTCTTCCCACCATCGGTCTCACCATACTCACTACCAGCATCATAAGCAAAGCTCATATCCTCAACCTGATCCCCGACCTCCATCCACACATCACTGGTTGCTGGAATTGGGAAGAACTTGCAGAGAAAGTAGTAGACACTTCCGGCGACGATGAAGCCGCAGAAGAAATTCAGGTTGTAGATGTACTGGGCTCCCTTAGGGACCTCTTTTCCGATAGCGCCGACGAATCCGACGATATTGATAAGGATGCCTGCGATGTAGGCAGCGTATCCTCGCCAGTGGACTCCATATGTGAAGAAATACGGACCGGTCTTCTTGGCGGAGTAGAGATCCTTGACTTGGAGGTATCCCTTGCGGACAAAGTAGTAATCGATGACGATTACTCCGGCGATCGAGGAGAGAAAGACAGAGTAGGCAGAAAGATAGGTGGTGAACTTGTTGGCGTCCTTGAGCAAATTCCATGGACACATCACGAGGCCAACAATGGCACAGATGTACCCTCCTCTGCGGATGTTGAGGTACCGGGGAAGTAGAGCGGTCATGTCTGTGCCTGCCGAAACCGAGTTTGCTGCAATGTTGGTCCCAAGTTGAGCGAGGGCGAATGCAGTGGCGATGAAGAAGACACCTGCACGGTTTCCGGAAGAACCTTCTTCGAGGAATGATTGCAGAAGGTCAAGAGGATTCCAGATTGGGTCGCCTTTGAAGATGACGGTGGATGAAGAGGAGACGATGATGCCGATGAAGGAAGTCAAACCAAAACCGCAAGGGATGGTGAGAAGCTGAGACCAGAACGCATCCTTAGGCTTACGAGCAAAACGTGCGAAATCCGGATCGTTCTGCGAAAGTCAGCCAGCTACGGTGTTTTGAGAATGGAAGACACATACCACAATGAGAGTTGCGAAGTTCGAAATGGCAGACATGATACCAGTGACCATACCCCAAGCTAGCTTCGAACCATGGGAAGTATTTGGCTGCTTGACAATAGGTCCAATGCCCTTTGCTCGCACGATAGCCCAGATAAAGAACGCGATTCCGGCAGTCGGAACCACGTAAGCCTTGACTGTAAATAGATGTCTGATCTTGTGAACAGGAAACCAGATCGCAGGCAAAGATAGAAGCCAGAAGAGGAGGAAAGAGACAAAATCGCGGGTATTGGTGCCTGACCCTGGAATGCTGTTGTGAATATTCTCGAACGATGGCCAGATTGATGAGATCATGAGTCGGATGCAATTCCCTCCTATCCATGCTTGAACACCATACCAGATGCATGCCATAGCCGCTCTATTGAATACTGGCCAGAGTGCGCCCCAAATTCCAAAGGATGATCGAGATATCACCGGGAACGAAATGTGGTATGTTGCTCCGATTCGACCAGTCATGCAGACGAAGCAGGCTGCAAATGTGTAGCCAAGCCAGACACAGATCCATGATTGCCACCAAGAAAGACCAGAAGCGCTGATCATCGAGGAAGAAATCATCCAAGTGTTCTGATAACCCGTTAGTCCTTATCCATCAACTTCTATCGAACCGTGCAAGATCAAACTCACAATATTGAACGAATCTGCAACCCAGAAGCCAACGAAATTCCATGGGCCCCATTGTCGACGTTCCGCCTCGACTACGAATGGTCAGTAATGCTGTCGATATCTCACAGGATAATTACACACCAGGCTTCAAGTCATGGTTATGCAGCATCAACTGCGCATTCGTCAAGCCGGGCTCGCTCTCAACCGCAACCCTGTCCGCCCAATATGCGACTTTCGTTCCTCTGACCTTCTCCATGATCAAATCGAAGAAGTTGGATTCGTCGGAAGAGTGATGTATAATAACGTGTTCCGAATTGACACTTGCTCCGCTGAAAGCAGAATCTAGCGTGCGGGTACTATGACGTCTGGCTTTTCGAGGAAACGATGGACCGGATAGTAAAGGTTCGTACTCGTCTTCGTTCGTGGAACCGTTCTTTGATATTTGCTGGAAGTAAGTATTGAATCTGGGGTTGTCTCTTGAAGAGCTCTTGGAATCTGGTTCCTCATCTCGAGAACTGGGCGCCATTTGTACAGACTATATACTCCGTGTTCGTCCCAAGGAGAAAATATCGATCTTCATAGATTTTTCACAGGTATGGTAACAAGCTGCAGCTTTGTGCATGGCAAGTAGAAACTTCTTGCAAAATCTCAAGGAAGAGAGAGCATAGTCGCATGTCATGGCCCATCGGCTCCCTAGGTCCGCTTAACTTCCTGACCGTTATCAGCTGGCCAAGACAGCCGGAAATGTATCATGAGGCGGAATCTGGTGGAGAAGCACCTGTCCCAAGATCTCTCCAAGAGCTTAAAGAGAGCTTACACCAGTCAAAGACAGAGCTGCTGCAAGAAGTTGTATGCATGTGGCCGCGGTGGCCCTTACCCCACGCCAGCCTGACGTTGAAAATGTCGTGGTTGCACGGCGATGAAGACGGCGCCCGCGGCCTGTCACCAATGAATCCCTATCAAAACCCCCTGGCATGCAAAATAAATACGGCTGCCGCTGTCGGCGCAGGAAGCGAGTGTTTGTGATAGGTTGCTTGTTATCGATATGCAGGTTTTGAGATCGCTGGGACGGGGGATGCGATAAGGTTTGCTCCGTAACTGTTACTCGATCTCATCGAGTCAACCCGGATCAGGTGGATTTACAAGGAAGAACATTGACATTTTGATTCACAACTTCTATATGATGTTGACCTGACCGGACAGATGGTCATGAGAAGGACACGTAAGTCAGAAAGCTTTGAAAATACCCCTGGACTGGTGCACCTTGCCATCAACATGAAGAGGTCTTTAGTCATGAATATGATAAAACAGGTTCACGTGATTGACCTTGTATTACTGCCGAACGGATTGTTCATCTTTCGGTCAAGGGTAGTTGGTTAAGGCTAAATCTTAAGCAGTTCTCTCACCCTCTCTCGATTCTTCAAGCCTTCGCAAGTATTGCCATGTCTGGGAATTTTCGTCCAGAGCCACGGACCACCTGGTATTGGGCGGACCACCAAAGTATAACGATTTCGAGCCATTCCCCTTGGAATCAGAAGCTGCAAAAAGTGTCGATTTCTGATTTGCTTGAGCAAATTGACTTTCGCATTCTTTAAGGCTGTCCGAAAACCAATGATGTTGCAAGATCATGAGCGCTGGGAGTCGTTGATCAGGGTCATAGGTAAGCAGTTGCTTCAAAAGACAGTAGAATTCGGCAGCACCAGGAGGTAGCTGTGTGGGAGATCTTGCAGGAGCACATCGCGACAAAGGATGGCAAAAGCTCTGTGGTCCAGTAGTGGGAAGGCTGGCATCTGGAGTGGAGCTTTTTACCATTATTCTGTGAGGGGTACCGCCAGACTGGAGATGGTGTGACTGATTACCGATATTTGTTGTGACTGACAGACTGCCAGGAAAGTCGGGCTCGATTCGAGTCACTATATTATGATTTCTGGTCATATCTGTGACGACAGAGACAGGAATTTGAGGTGGAGTGGGCCAATGATCAGGGTACCATGGCATGAAGTGGGCTGTGAATCTTGATTTCTTCTTGTCGTACACACTTATTCCTCTCCAGCACCTGTTCACCATATCTGCGAGGTCATTTACGTCGTCCGGGACCAAATAGCTGGTTTTTTTCCGGCGCAGCTTTCCTGATTCATCGAAGAGCTTTTTCCTCTCTTTGAATTCGCTCCAGTATGCTTGAGGAAGCTTCCCTAGGATTATAGTCCACTCTTCCGATATGCCATCTCGAGACCAACCATGGAAGAGAGATTGCCCGTACCACCATTCGAATAGCAGACACCCAATAGCCCAAAGGTCATTTGCTGGGGAAGCGACTTTTGCATAAAGGTCCTCTGGCGAGGCGTATGGTACCGGTGTACCTATACCACGAAGAGGAGGATGGTCTATCAAGAATGCTTCACCAAAGTCTATCACTAAGATCTTGCCAGTTCGAGGAAGCTCCGACAGATCAGCAGAGCTGACAAGGTGTAGTGTACCCGGTTCATGAATGTTCTTTTGACGAATCCCTCTGGTCCTCTCAGGCTCGCCTATCTCTTTGTAAAGCTCGTCAAGAGAAGCGTAGTCACGCTTTGCGACTTGTGTAAGAACATTGGTTTGTGAAAGATCTACAGTCTCGGGTAAGCACAATATGTCTCGATCAGGAGAATGGGGACTTACCTCCATGTGCAATGCCAACAGAATGCAAAACTGCCACAGCATGAGCTAGTTGACGTCCATAGTTACGGACCTGTTCAATTTGTTGATCCTTGGTATAAGGAAAAGACCTGTCGATTTCCTGTGTGACACAGTCTCCTGCCAAAGGGAAGACAAGACAAATATGGGATCCATTAGGACCTTGGTGTAAGAAATTATCGTAGAGTGGGCAAATAAAGTTTTCTTCAAGATCGATATCCAGTCGGGCAAGATATTGATGAACCTGTACCTCTTTGGATAGTTCCAATTGATCGGCTCGCATAATTTTCAGAGAAACGTAACGGTGGTCCACTTGATCCCAAACCAACCAGACAGTCGCAAGTCCACCACTCCCTAGCTTGTGTACTACAGTATATCTTTGGTTGAAGGTGTCACCCAAGACAACAGGATGAAGCCCCCCAGGTCCGTAGGAGAATATGTCTTCTACATCTTCGTCGGTCTGAAAGCTATTGTTCGTCCAAGATGGATGTGGGAAAGTGGGTGGTTTCGACATGGTAGCTAGCTATCACGATTTGAGCTAGACTAGATTACCCGATGCTCCTGGGTGCAAGTGGATCGATGAGTCTGTCAAGGTTTCTCAACTTGATGTTGAGATTCTGATGTTGACAGATCCTATGTTGTAAATAAAAAAGATGGGTTGAGCGATGATTTTGTCTGTTCCTCTGTGGGCATGAGTTGTTATTTTAAGTTCATGAGATTTGATCTAGAACTTTTGGGGCTCTTTATGGTTCCCGAGAATGCGGAGACTGGCCCAATGCGCTTTGTGCCAACTTGGATGTTGTGATGAAAACGGTTACTCGAGAGGAATGAAGCAGCTAGAAGGTCTGAGAGGTCTTTATCCGAATACATTGTCCAGTTACGTTGCCTTCTATAAAGGTATCCAATATCCGGATGGAGATTTACATGGAATGTGAATTTTGGCTCCACTGAAAACAGTCTTTCCACTACTGGAACGGGAGTATACAAAGAGTTTTGGCGCCAGATTCCAAATCAAGTCTATACAAAGGCTTGTGTCCCAAAAATACATGGATGGTAAATCTCCCGCCCTCCACGCAGTAGTACAGTAAACAAATCTTCCTCAGGTGCTTTCCACTTCTAGCTAAACCCGCTAAATTAGATACTGTGTCAGCATTGACATGATGCTTGTTGCGACATGTCGATTGTCGAAATCAATTGACACACCAAGTGTTGATCCTTTCTGACTGCGACTAGCACCCCTGGCTTCCATAAATCTGACCTCATGAACACGTAGATTAGACGGCCTCTTCATCACGCCCTCAAAAGTAAGAACGAAAAGTGCATTGTAGGCTGATCTTGTCAGAGTTCCGTGAGCCCACCATAGAAGTGATTTTACAATTTATTTTGCAGAAGAAAGTAATATTGAGTGGAGCTTTCAAATGTTACAGCTGTTGTACTAGAGACATTCCGTCTTCATTATTCTTCTCTCTCTTCCTCCTTTCCCTTGTTGATCAGTGAAGTCAGCTCTGGGTCCCTTTCAAACTCAATGAAGCCGAGAGAATTCCTTTCCCATATTCTTCTAAGTAGAACCCGTTCTAGTTTCGCACCTTTAATGATTGAATTTGATAAATCCTTCTTCTTCTTCTTCTTCTTCTTCTTGATACGTCCCTTGTCTGAAGACAAGCAATTCTTACAGGCTTGTTCTGGATAACACTGGACACCTTTGAGGCAACTTTGGATTATTTGGCCCAAATATGTATCACAAACAGTCGATCTTCTTTTCCATCAAACACAGCACCTTCAGCCATCGAATTCAACATCTGAAAAAGCGAACCGTACACATTCAACCGATTTTCAGCCTTGAACACCGAACGATGCCATGGATTTCACGAAGATTGGATAGCTTTCACATACGCCGAAGTATGACCCGGGTGAGGACGGTGGAATGCGTGTGGAATGACAAGAAGGTCAAGCGTGGCGTCGGACAAGGGACAGCGGACATCTTGCAAAAGTTGTTCTCCAAGAAAAATACCGTCTCGGGAGATGACACAGTCTTCGTCATCCCAGATACTCAGAAGAAAGTGTTTGTTATTGTCCGGTCAGTTGATCCAGCGCGCTTCTACTCCTTGCCACAGGGAATTGTTCTTCTTCTTCTTCTTCGTTCTACTGACTGAACCTCACCATAGCTCGTCCGTGGCACCTTCTGAACAAAGAATTGGCAAACCAGGCAAGACATGGCTCCGACCAAAATCTTCTAAAGGTCTCTGCCGGATCACACTGTTCGCTTACAGCACCGCTGGTAAGTCTAGAGTAACATCCTTTGCAATGGACGATGCAAACCGCGGTAATTTGAGCAGACAATGAGTGGGGCGGACAAATCGAGAGCAGATTCAGTGGTCACGTCTGGGTAAAGACATCCGAAGCGAAAAGGAAGGCAAACTGGCTAGAAATGTGGCAGTATCGAAGGGAGTGCCGCGAGGCGGCGCGCTTACAAAATCACGCAGGCGAAGACGATGGGCCACCTCTCAAAGCCGCGGAATTCCAAGTCGAAGACTACGGCAGAAGGTTCTCGGCTCAGTACCACAAGCTTATGAGCGAAGGGTTGCGAAATCCTGAGTTTCCATGTTTCACGTCACCGCCTTGACTTCGAGATGCGGCGGACATCCATGGTATTATCGCTCTGTCAGTGAGGCAGCTGTACGGCTTGGCTTAGGACGGTAGAACTGCACAAGCTTCTTTTCGATTTGTACACGCACGCAGCAAAGGGACCAGCCCTTGAGCAATAGAAACCCAACAGAAATACGGGAGTAAGGTCTCTACAACATTACCTGTGGGAACCCATGAAGCTAGGGGACGTACTCGGACTCTGGCAAATATCCCACTAGCTGCGCGGTATCAAGACATATATTATAAATGAGATCTTGGGCTCCTGAGTGGCAACAAGATCAGACTGGCTACTTTGAGAGATGTTGATAGGAAACATGGAATTACACTGAGAAGCATTTGACTCTCCTAGCCCTAAATTCTTGGTTTTGCGTGATAGCCCATGGACCAGAACTTGCTTCTTTCGTTCCCAGGGCGATTTGCTTGCCCAAAAAAACAGTCTGTTCAAGTCATGGTAAGTGGCAGGGTGGTCATCACTTGAAGACCATGAACAGTTTGTTGCAAGAACCATAAACCGAGCCATAGATATTTGAAAAATGCAGGGCTTCATATTCTTAGCCCGGCTGACGACTCGGCACGAATGCTACAAAATCTGGGAGTCGTAATACTCTGTAAGATGTGAGAGAACTCCCAACCTGCCACTCATCACAGATCGTCAGGGGACAGTGATGGGCTGACATGTCGGCCGTTCTGGGATTCTGATAGCGGGGTAATGTCAGCACAGCAGCATGATTCTAGTAATCGTTGCATGCTGACGACCAAGATGCTCGATTTGAACCATTCGAACAAACGACAATTTCGAAAAGGGGCTGTATAAGCCAAGATCCGGCAGTGGCGAGATGCTCGACACAGCCATACGCTTCCGGCGTCCGGCAGTCATTCTTATGACAAAGAGTATGCCATTTCGTACTGACTTGAAAGGCGAGAATGTGAGACACGTTCAGTCAACGGTCAAAAGCAAGGCGAATTGTTCGTTCGAAAATTGCGAGGCCAAACTGTTGGGCTTCGTGATCTCGTACTATTGGAGGTATTTTTGGACATTTCTGACTCATGAAGGCACTTGTACACGAGTAGGAACGCCAAGCATTCCCGGCAAATCGACACCGGAACACAGACTGTCAAATGATCCCGAAGTAAGCAGTACAGCGCGGAGGTCCACGTACATCGGTACATCGGGCATGAAGCCGACGATGTTGGACAAGACAAGAGCACAAGAGTGGGAGGACAAAAGAACAACGGAGAAATTGAAAGTAGAAGACAGTCAGTGCACCAGGTGGAAATTGATCACGTTTCGGCGACCCAAAGCCCTGGATCTTCTCCAGAACCGATTGAAGATCGATATCCTAACCTATCATTGGCCATTTCCAAGTCGGGCGGGTTTTACAGGACGTCGTTACTCATATGGCCAATGACAACACAAGGAATGCTGATGTCGGCCCCTGCATTTCCCTTATCTCCAAGCCACGGTCTCGGCGCAGCAGGAGGCCCAGCCAGGGCAGAACTTTACCCCGCCAGCCCGCCGACTGGTGGAACGGCTCCACGACGTCGTGAGCTTCTCTTCCATTGTCCCGTAAGAACATTTCCATTTGTAAGAGTTGGACATGACATCGGCTTGACCGTGAAATGTCGGGGAACAAGTCTCAACAAAGAGGTCGGGGAGGAAGGAGGAATTCGTAGAGGGAGCGGAGCGTGGGAGGCAGAGCATAATGCTCGTCGTAAGGTTATCGTTTCTGTGGCGGAGGAAATTTGCAGAAGTGACGAAAAGAAAAGTGTTGCTGCTGGCATGAGGCACCGCATGCTATGGTGGGGGAAGCACACCAAGAGGAGCAGGAGACGCTGCGGTGAATGGCTACCCTGCGGCACTACCCTGGCCTTGTCTGACGCAGTGCGACTGTGAGGTTGGTATTCTTGCATATTGAGGATGTCTCAAGCGCCTCGGGATGGGTGGATGAAAGGTTGTGTATCTGGGCTGAGAGGGCTAGAATGGGCTGATATAGGAAATGATAGCTGGTGAAGATAGGTACTTGGGCGGCGACGACATCATGGCACCGTAGCTTGGATAAGAAGATGATGTTGAGTAGTTCATGATATCGGTTGTGTTGAAGATCTCCCTATGCCATAAGGTAGCTGGGCTTCGAGATCGATCGTGCCCCCGCCAAAGTAGCCCTCGGTGCGGTAATAACCTTGACGTCGTTGCAGAACTGTAGGCATGCCAACCTAGCTGGCAATTGCCAATATGGTGCTTAAAGAATATTCTCGCATGCAGTAACCCATGGTCGACTATTGATTGTTGACTTTTATTTTGGCAGCATAAGGTATGGGAGAAAACATAAGTAAGCAGGAACAGAACTCTAAGTATCTCTCTCTGTCTTCCTCGCTGCTGCATTGCATCGCATCCAGACCCGGTTGAAGTGCACAATGGGGGAGAGAGACAAATCGGGAAGCAGTGGCTGGTGCGTCTCTGCAAGTAGCTGCATGCTTCAAAGTGCAAAGGTGCAAATTTACATGAAGTCCTCTCGGCCAACACTGAGAGTTGTGATAATTGCCGCAAATCTGGTCATGGAACACTGTCGTGTGCTCGAAGAAATTTTGCAAATGAGGGATATCATGCCAGTAAAAACCTTAGTAGTGTATAACAAAGAAGCAAAGGAGAAGCTTGCAGTGAGATTATGTACCTCACCTCAACTCTTCCTGACATTATTATTGCTTCTTCTATTTACCTGGTCAACACAACTAAGATTATTGGACGGACATCCCTCGTCCCTCATCCCTCCCTGCCTCCCTGGTCCTGACATCCCATCCCATCCTTTCCCCAAGCCGTCCACCCACGAACACAGCGCGCCGCCGCCGCCAACCAACCCGCGCTACGATTATTTAGCCGAACCTAGGACCCCCCATCCTTATCGGAGCGCTTTCTTTCATTCATAAAGTCAACCAGTTCCCGATTCTCGCTCTCGCACTTCCCTCCTTTTTCTCAACACAACTAGACTCACTGTCTGTTGACCTCCCCTCCCCTTCTTCATTTACCAACACTTGCTCAATTTCTCCCATTTTTAACCCCTCCGAACCGCAAAGATGGCAGGCTCTACTACCATCTCGTACACTGCCAATGTGAGCCAATTCCCGATCTCCGAAATCACCCCGCCACGAACAGACCAGACCAGGCTGACGATCGTGTAGCTCATGAAATACATGGCCCTCGACCAGAAGGGAAATGCTATGGCAGAGTGAGTATCTTGGATTTGATTTACAAGACCTTTGAACTAATTCACGGAAGGTACATCTGGATTGATGCAAATGGTGGTGTTCGCACCAAGTCAAAGGTGAGAGATCCCGCTCCTTGCGCCACTGCGAGTCATTTTTAGAACACATCTGACAATTTGCGCCATCAGACCCTCACCAAGGTCCCAGAAAGCGGTACCTTCAAGGTTGAAGATCTCCCCGAATGGAATTTTGACGGTTCTTCGACTGGCCAAGCTCCTGGCGACAACTCTGACGTCTACCTCCGACCCGTCGCTATCTACCCCGATCCTTTCCGCGGCGCACCAAACATCTTGGTTATCACTGAGTGCTGGGACCCCGATGGAACCCCAAACAAGTACAACTATCGTCATGAGTGTGCTAAGCTCATGGAGGCGCACAAGGAGCACAAGCCATGGTTCGGTCTTGAGCAGGAGTACACTCTTCTGGATCAATTAGACAGACCATACGGCTGGCCACAGGGAGGTTTCCCCGGTCCACAAGGACCATACTACTGCGGTGTCGGAACTGGCAAGGTCTACTGCAGAGATATCGTCGAGGCTCACTACAAGGCTTGCTTGTTCGCTGGTGTCAAGATCTCCGGTACCAACGCCGAGGTTATGCCAGCCCAATGGGAGTTCCAGGTTGGCCCTTGTGAGGGTATCGAGCGTGAGTAGCATGCACCTCTTCTCCTTGAAATCTTGCTAATTTCTAAATAGTTGGTGACCAACTCTGGCTCGCCCGTTTCCTCCTCCACCGTATTGCTGAGGAGTTTGGTGCCAAGATCTCTTTCCACCCCAAGCCAATTCCAGGTGACTGGAACGGAGCTGGTCTTCACAGCAACTTCTCCAGTGAGGAGATGCGCAAACCTGGTGGCATGAAGCACATCGAGGCTGCTATCAAGAAGCTTGAGGGCCGCCACAAGGAGCACATCGCAGTTTACGGAGAGGACAACACTCTGCGTCTTACTGGCAGACATGAGACTGGTAGCATCGACTCTTTCACTTATGGTGTTGCCAACCGTGGCTGCTCCATCCGTATCCCAAGAGAATGTGGCCACAAGGGTTACGGTTACTTCGAGGATAGACGACCAGCTTCTAATGCCGACCCTTACCAGATTACTGGTATTATGATGGAGACTGTAAGTTCAATCGTCATATAAGGATGTGCACCAGCTAATTGTCTATCAGATCTATGGTTCGGTTGAGTAGATTTAGAGACGTGCAAACTGGTTTGGATGGGTTGGGGCGTGTACAGATTGGCGCAGTGATTTCTAAGCCCTTGGGATTGCACTTTTCTGCAAGCGATGTTTTTACTGCTTGGTCTCTAGGTTACAGAGTTGCCATGTAAATTGCGCAGACAATTCGATACCAAATTTACAACCTCACTGCTGTTTCGTCACGTGCATCATATATCCATCATTCCTCATTATTCTTCCACATGCAGTAGAGTATCTAATAGATGCAACCATCCAAAGAACAGAAAGTGACGGATTTGATATCTTGGGGGCTTCAATTGAGGGGTTACAGCCTTCTTCAAAGCGTTGTCAGCCTCGTGCCTGCCCTGCATTGATGACGTGCAGCATGTCCAAGCTCCCAAAAGTCCCAAAATAATCCCGAAGCTTCAGAGTTTCTGAAAGCACGAAACTATCATTGACAATTGCATATCCCACAATGCTTTTCACAACACTACCTAGAGTAGCATTGCGCTGCTCAATTAAAACACCAGTTCGATCAATCTCAACTCTTCAGTCTAATCCTCATATTGTGAGTATCTTTTACGGTCTTGCATCAATGCTTAAACAACATCTCTCCTCCCGTTACTCTCCATGATCCTCACAACCACAGCACTCCATACGTCTACTAACAACGTAGCAGTACGTCTTCCCCTCACCCACCACACCATCCTCCCACATCCTCACTCTCCTCCCAACCCAACCGCCCACCCCCTCCCTCGCAATCGGCACCACAACAGCCCTCCCCCCAACACCCACCTCCGTAACAGAAAACCCACACTTCATGCGCATCCTTTACGACGTGCTGCGCTTACACGCGCCTTCTGATCCCTACATCCAAGGCCAAGCTGCTGCTTTCGCCTCTAGTTCTGGCTCTGCGCTGGGATCAGGTGGTATGTTTTTCCCTCAGCAGAATCAGAACAAGCGAGGACGTGGAGGAAGTGGTGGAAGTGGGAGTGGGAATGATGCTGCGAAAAGGGGACAAGCAGGCGATGGAGCTGGAGGCGCGAGTTCGCAGGGTGGAGCTGGGGGTGGAGGGAAGGGCGGGTGGGTACATGTTAGTGATTTGAGGGCGCCGCCAGATTATGGGAGGATTGCGTGGCCGGAGGACATCTTTGGGAGCTTGGAGGTTGATGGGAGGGGGGAATTTGTGGAGGGGGACGGGGGAAACGGGAGGGGAAATTGGCAGGAGAGTGGGAGTTATAGGGTTATTACGAGGGAGGGGATGTGAGTTCTTCTTTCTCTATACTATTTTTGGCGGAGAGGGAGAGGGGGCGTGGTTGTCCAATGCTCTCTTGAGAGGAAGGCCTTCGATTAGACTGGGTGGATATATCTGTGGAAGTGAAATACTGACTATGAGTAGATTGGGACTAAGTGATTTCTTGAGGGGAAAGTTAGTCGAACGCTTGATGGAGGAAGAGAAGAAAGCTCTCGGATAGTGATCGTATCGAGCAACGAGTAGGTAGACGATGGCTAGGAAGCGGCTGTAACATTTGTCAGATCTGGACGATACCCATACCTAAGCAGTAATACAACGAGATTTGTACGATATCAGAAAGGGCGGTCGGAAATTATGGATACTATGGAGATTGAGGGTTTCCGGACGATCAAAACCAATACCACTCCACACTGCAGAACCATTGTGTGATGATCGACGGTTACGGCCGGAGACCTTGGAGTGGACTTCTTGCTATTGGACGATTGTTCCGGTCGTAATATATTTCAACAAGGGAGGAATCACGATGGAGTGTTACACCGATGATCGATCGGATCTTGTCATACTTGGATGCACGGGTTTGGGAATGTCCGTATCACCTCAATCTGTTCTATTGGTGTAGAAAGAGCAGGAGGACAATTTAGGAATGGAGATATAGGATGGTCAGAAGTAATCTCACATGCTTTGGTTCCGGTGTTGGGCTATATCTTAAGACATTCTGATGATATCAGAGGTAGTCTTCACCCAAAAAGTATTCACGGCTGTTCTCTGGAATCGATTGACTCTAAATATTTCTATTCCAAGCTTCAAAAAATAACGAGCAGATTCAAAGCTCAAATAGCAACATTCGTGGAAATGGGGTTTCCATGTGCCTACAATTTTCTTTCTAGGGTGTCATCGAGGCATTTGAGAACATCTTCGGAGGTATTCAAGATCTGTTGGTACAGTTCATCCATGAAACAACAAATACGCCCGTATCAGATGATGTCCCTTATATCTCGATTCTCATTCTTATCATTTGCCACAATTGACTCATGACATGTGAATTGTAGCAGTCTTTGAACAGAGTGAATAATCTAAGTTGCACTGATTATCCGCTACCCCACAAAGTCAACATTTAGATCGGGTCGCTTAAAATCGTCAGCGATTGATTGACAGCCGGAGCTCGCTCGCTCGCAGCCCTTTGTGAGACCTACGACTACTGAACCTTCCAAAAGTCGCAACAACAAGTAGTGACATCACGGGTTCCCAAAGCGCACTCCTCTCATCCTGTGGATCTCCTAGCAGCAGCATGCCTACAATCAGCTCTTGAGGACGTCTTAAATCATCATCATCCGACCTCACCTCCCAAAGTGTTGAAGGCGTGAAGCTTAGGCCTGTGAAGTGGTGGGGCAGTTCCATCGACGTTACCACCCCTCAAATTCCTCCACTCCCCCCAGAAGCAACAACACACCCCGCAATGATGCCTCACGGGGCCTACGAAGATGGCGAGCTCGAGATCTCTCTTGCTCCCTCCGCAAATCGTCGCGCAAACAACAAACCTCCCGATGCCAGCTCTCGCCGTCCAAATGGCAACAGCCATCGTTCCGTTGAGCCAGCGCCTCAGAAGAAGGCAGAGCAGCGCATCGGTGCCTACCAGATCATCCGTACGCTGGGCGAGGGCTCCTTTGGCAAGGTCAAGCTGGCTGTACATCGTGTCACCAATCAGCAGGTCGCTTTGAAGATCATTGCGAGGAAGAAGTTGATCAGTCGAGATATGGCTGGCCGGGTGGAGCGGGAGATTGAATATCTGCAATTGCTCAGACACCCTCATATCATCAAGCTGTACGTTTAGTTATTCCATGTGCAGGAGAAAATATCAATACTGACTGTGATCTGGCAGATACACGGTCATCAAGACGCAACTCGAAATTATTATGGTCCTCGAATATGCTGGTGGGGAACTCTTCGACTACATCGTTCAGAATGGAAAGATGAAGGAGGACGAAGCTAGGAGATTCTTCCAGCAGATCATTTGCGCCGTCGAATACTGCCACAGACATAAGATCGTGCATCGAGATCTCAAACCCGAGAACCTCCTCCTAGACGAGAATCTGAATGTCAAGATTGCGGATTTCGGATTGAGCAATATCATGACGGACGGCAACTTTCTGAAGACAAGTTGCGGCAGTCCGAACTACGCAGCCCCCGAAGTCATCAACGGCAAATTGTATGCAGGTCCTGAAGTCGACGTGTGGAGTTGTGGGGTAATCCTATACGTCCTGTTGGTAGGAAGGTTGCCTTTCGACGACGAACATATCCCATCTCTCTTTGCGAAGATTGCCAAGGGTCATTATGTGGTTCCCAACTACATGAGTTCTGGGGCGTCTGCGTTGATCAAGAAGATGCTGGCTGTGAATCCAGTTCACCGAGCTACCATTGAGGAAATTCGGATGGATCCCTGGTTCATGAAGAACCTGCCTGCTTACCTCCAACCTCCTGTTGAGGAGTTCCTCGATACCGGTGTCGACCCCAGCAAGGCCATTACTCCGAAGCTTATTGCTCCTCATGCTAGTCCGGCTGTTCAGGAGAAGCTCCACGATCAAGTTACTGAGAAGATCAGTAAGACTATGGGTTATGGTATCAAGGATGTGCAAGAAGCTCTGGCAGCCGAGGAGCCATCTGCTATTAAAGATGCCTATTTGATCGTGCGAGAGAACAAGCTTATGCAAGCAAATCGTGAGTTTCCCCAGCTTGACAGTGGTACAGCCACGTCTTTGCATTGTGGTTCACTGAGTACTGACTTTCGATAGCAAACTTATCGGACGACAAAGGTCAACTACTATTCCAGGTACCTTCGCCACCAGCATGGAATGATGGTATCAAGTTAGGAGGTATGGGTTCTGAACCTGCCTCACCTATCGTCAAGGAACCACAAGGCCCTCAAGGCAGCCCAGCAGTGCTTCCGGTTCGCCCAAGTCCACTAATGGACGCCATGTCACCTCGTTCTTCTAGCTCGATCGGAACCGACAGATCGGTTCGACCATATGTGAGCAAGATCGGTATCCTTCCAAGCAGTTTACCCGCATATCATAGAGATTATATGGAGGCTCGACGTACAGGTAGAAATGTTGGAAACGTACTGTCAACAGCTCACTCGGAAGTCGAAGAGCCTCATGCTCAAACTGATGCCGAAAAGGCCGAAACAGCTCGGCGCCTGAATCCTCACTCTCGTAGTCAGCTCAAGCTAGATGAAGCTAGTAAGAGACCTGCTGGAATGACTCCAGTCCCTCAAAAGAAGACCAAGCCCACAAAATGGCAGTTTGGTATTCGTTCACGAAATCAACCTCTCGAGGCAATCGGATGCATTTACAGAGCACTTCAAAAGCTCGGTGCAGAGTGGGTGGTTGATGTTGAATGGGCCCCTCGACGAGAATTCGGCGATGACGATAGGTACGTAGGAGAGATTGTCTAAAGATCTTGCTAATCATACTAGAACCAATAACAACAGCTTCATATCCAATGGCAGCGGTGCTTCTTTACACCACACCGAGTCCATGAGCCAAGGCGATAATTCCACTGCCAACTTGCGTTTCAGTAGCGTGGATCCAAGTGCAACATATAAACTCCCCGCAGACCCCTGGGTAATCCGCGTCCGGTGGAAGAAAGATGGCATGTATCCTCCTGGAATTATTCCTCCTGGATCCACTCACTCATCCTCTATAGACCTACGGCGACAATCCATAGCTTCTCTCAGCAGTGCTGGTGGCTCCCTACCTTCCCAGGACTATTCGTCCCCGCCCAAGTTCTCCAATATGGAACCAGTCGATAATGTTGTCATGCACCTTGATATTCAACTCTATGAAATGGAAGCTGGTGTCTACCTAGTTGACTTCAAGTGTGCCGGATACGAAACCGCCGAAGGACAGTTGCTCGAGGAGAAGGATATCACGTCCCCGTTCCCATTCCTGGATCTGGCATCCAAGTTGATCATCCAGCTCGCTGAAGCAGACTGAGCAAATCAGATCTTCATCATGAATATGGTACAGCCAAAGCTGTTCTGGTCTACGTCGGGATGAGGCAACGAATGGGGGGGACAATATCGCGAAAATTGGGAAGGATTATTGATTGGCATTTATCGACAGGCACAGGACGGCATCAGCGAAACAAACATGAAGACATGAACGGTACTACTGGTGAGTGGAATGGAGTGGAGTACTTCATCCCGAGCGATCGATTGAGCAACGGCGTTATTCATTTTCCGCGATTGAGATTTTCTTTCAGGATGGTTGGTTGAAATACCCGGGAGAGGAAGGAAGCAAGCAAGCACGCGAGACCAATTGATTCGTATCTGTCTTCGACTTTTATTTTGGTATCTCATTCGATGGATTTCGTCGCCTGATGTTTACATCACTGCTCGCCTGTGGTAACTGATTCTTGGTTTCCAACCACCGAGCAGAAAAAGTCGAGTGCCGTACTACGTCTCTTCTCCTTGGCCACGTCTCTCAGCCCTCAGACGATTGTATTCCATCGGCTACTGGACCTCTGTCATAGGCTGGGCTAACATGGGAAAGTCGGCAAGGCGAAAAGTGGATTGTGAGATATGCAAATATGCAGACAGGGCAGATAGGCAGGATACAAGAAGACATCGATGGATTAATGGTCGATGGATGAATCGATTGATTATGGAATCTCCTCTCTTTTTGTGTGCGATAATAGGGCATTGTGTCACATAGATCGGGCATAAAAATTGAATTGAAGAAAGGCATTTTCGTGATAGTGGTCATAGTGTCTGTAAGGGTGTCGATACGCTTTAATGTGACGGTGTCGTTGAGATTACTTGCGGGCCCTGTGAGCTGATAAGTAGCTATCGAAGTGATACATACGAAGGGGAAGAGATGGTGGTAATTGTAACCTCAAAAGCTCTGGGGTTAAAAGGCGTAATTCACATATCATATAATTACTTCGAGCATCAGGCAAAAAGCCATGTTTCCATTCTGAGATTTGCTTTTTCCCATTTTGATCTTCTCGTCCTGAGGTATTTGCAATGCTGGAAAAGGAACAGACTCATCTGTTTGAGCAGCTCCATAAAAGTACATTTTCGACCCCATCGAACGCCGCTTATGAGTCCCCAAAACGCCATGCACAATCCCACGGTCCTCTCAGCTGGCGTCGTCCTCGTCTTTGTCCTCTCAGTACGAAGTAATGCTTGTGTTGGACTCATCTCTGCTCCCTCTCCAGAGTCCTCGAATCTCTCATACAGCCCTCATCGTCCATTCTCGCAACCTATCTTCTCTCACCACCAGGAGGTCCTCCACCTGGTGGTCCACCCGGCGGACCATTCATGCCCTGCGGCGGAGGAGGGAATTGGAAATTCGGAGGCAGACCGCCAGGAGGTGGGAACTGGAAGTTAGGAGGTAGACCGCCTGGTGGAGGGAATGGGAGGCCGCCGGGGAAAGGTGGCATGGGAGGCATTCCGCGGCCGCCTGGAGGGGGGATCATGCCGTTTGGTGGGGGCATACCGGGCATGCCTGGCATTGGGGGCATACCGGGGAGACCGGGCATACCGAAGGGTGGTGGGGGGACGCCTGGAATATATGTCAGTATGGTTATATCTACAGAAGATGGTGTGAAGAGGACAAGGGAAGGGAAGACGTACCTCCTGGGAATGGGAATGGTGGAGGAGGAGCATGAACGCCTGGGTTTTGTCCAAGCATAGGATTCGACGAGGATTGGCCTTCAGCTGCATACGAAGAGGTGATGGAGTCGATAACAGACTGAGCTTTCTCGTGGCCGATTTCTGGAGCTGGGAGTTAGCTGGCTGCTTGATAGATAGGTAGGTCTAGGGGAGGGGTCTCCATACGTTGGTAGTAGTCGACAACGTTTCGCAGATGGTTACGACCGCTGTTGTGCGCCTTGCGGACACTCATGGAGTCGTGTGTGAGGTACACATCGCAGTAGTCGCCTGGTCGAAGGTCAGTATTGAGCTTGGAGCTGTTGGATGTTCGGACAGAAGTATTGGGTCTTTGCGCCAGAGGACAACTTACAGAAGACTATTGGCAGAGATTAGCAAATTATATTGGATTGATCGCGATACTATAACTTACATTTCGGCATCTTGAAATAATGATTACTTGATGTCGTGGAGTGAAGGTGGTCGTTTGGTTGCGAATTGTTCTGCCTTTTGCTGAAGTTCGAGATTCAACTTCGCGATCAATTCGCCTTATGTAAGCCGAACTCGCGACTCAGAACCCCTGCAAAGCAGCATCCCTGCACCAAAAAGAGCCACGTTCTAAAAACCCCCTACTTCACTCTACGCGACAGGTTGGCAGTGAGAGTAGAGCGAGGAGCTGCTTCTTCTTTCTCGACATTCTCACACGACACCCGCTCATTCAATCAAGCAGCATGGCATTTTCACAACCCATTCTGCGCACGCTGTGCAGCGTGCTTTTCTTCCTGTCGTGTGTGCAGGCGCTCAAATTCGATATCGAGGCTTTCAGTAAAGGGGACTCGAGGGGGACGAGATGTATCCGGAATTTCGTGGCGAAGGATACTCTGGTTGTAGTTACGGCTACTGTGGATGGGACGAAGGGCGATGGCATGATTCTTAATATGCATGTGAGTAGCTTTGGCAATTGGTTCAGGACAATGTAAAGGCATGGAACTGATGGCAATTGCAGATTAAAGATGCGGTTGGAAACGAATATGGAAGGCCGAAGGATGTAGTGGGCGAGAAGAGAATGGCTTTTACTTCTCATGCTGATGCATCGTTTGATGTCTGCTTTGAGAACCACTTCTCTGGGAGTGAGTAATGCCCATAGGCATCCCTTCGTTCGAAAGCTTCACAAGCTAACACTTCCGTACAGCCACCGGAGTATCGAACCCATACCGTCACATCGAACTCGACATCGACATTGGCGCAGACGCAAAAGATTGGTCTGCCGTCCAAGCGACTGAGAAGCTGAAGCCAGTTGAGACCGAGCTGAGGCGCATGGAGGAGATGGTTGCTGAGATTGTTGCCGAGATGGACTACCTACGATCCCGCGAGCAGAAGCTCAGAGACACAAATGAGAGCACGAATAACAGAGTGAAGTGGTTTGCTTTTGGTACTATGGGCATGCTGGTTGCATTGGGAGCGTGGCAGGTCATTTATTTGCGGGCGTACTTCAGGTATGATGACCCATGTGTCAAGATGACCAAAGGCAGTTTACTAACAATCATACTACAGATCCAAGCATCTTATTTAGGTGTATGCAGGCAACAGGTGGGCATCTTCTACGGCAAGGTCCGATGTGTTATTAGCGGCTGTAGAATTAGAAGGTATATTGCGCAACTAGGACGACTAGGAGGTCCATGTTTAGCAGTAATATGGTATGGGAACATCAACGACTCTACGAAGCTATTCGAGATTCCGGATGGGCTACTAGATGAGAGATGGAGATCGAACAAAAGTACACGATCAACACAATATTGTTTCCAGAGCATTTGACCATGCAACTTCACCTGGGAAGAGCCTTAGCGAGACTGTGTCTACTGTTCCAACGTGAAGGTCAGAAACGCCAACAATAGGCGCAAGATATGGACTCCGAATTACAATATGTAATTGGAAACCCAGGACGACGACTGAAGCATTTTCGTCTTCATCCAATCAATACCGCACCGACATTGTCACAATGTCTTTTCATTACTTCAAAAGCACTTCATTGTCATTCCATTTTGTAATTTAATTTACAACATAGGTCATCATATGTTGCCAGCACCCTCGAATCCTTCCAATCTCCTACGATGGTGGCATCGTGTCAAAAGTCTGAGCAACTTCAGGAACCCATGGGAAACGAGCCTTGCCATAAATCTCCGCGCCAGGCTTGAGTGACTTTCCACCCTCCAACAGACCAGTACGGACGACAATATCGTTGCCCATTACCTCCTGGTGGTGGTAGGCGTGGCTGGTGCAGTTTGGGCAGTAGAAGCAGCTGACTGACTTGCCTGTAATTCGGGTGTTAGTAGTAATTCGCGATAGTAAACTTGGTGTGGATGTACCAGAATCGCCCTTGTACTTGTAGACCTTAAGCTCCCCCTTTGTGACCTTCAAATTCTCCTTCGGGACAATTTGATTGAGAGAGTATGCTCCTCCGCCGAGTTGTTTGCAGGTATCGCAATGGCACTTCGGGGGTTAGTAAAGCTTGAATGTAAATGCTTGGGAAGCATACCAAGACGTGAGCTCGCTCGTTGAGCTTGACGTCCCATTCAGTTTGGCCGCAATGGCATCTTCCGTGATCTGTAGACATGATGCAGTAGTATGAAGATAGTAATTCTCTGCTGGAAAGATAGTTGAAGCGTGGGTTCAAATTGAGCACTTGCTCTTTATGTACCGCTTTCTGACCTCTACGAAGGAGGGGTACAAACCTACGTCAGCCACGGTGACGTCTGAATAGAACTTCCATTCGCTCTCAGGACTTCCGAGGGCTTTGGTCGGAGAACTCAATCAGTTCTTCCAGACTGCTGCCAATGGCTGTACGCACACTTAAGGTTCCAGTCTTTCAAGGGAAACCTTTCAGATGGCCCAATTGAAGGCTGACTTTCGAGAATCGATGTCAAATTACATCAATTCGCTCCTAGAGGCTTTCCAGAGCGTCCGCCAGCCTCTAAAGAGCTCTGAAAGGCGCACTTGTGGAGTAGATCTAAGGCCCCGCATATACCAATGCAGCGAGTGAAGTCCTGCAGGATGGTATAACATCATACGATGAGCTCAGAGCTTAGCTTCGAGTTCCCTGGCGACGATGAGATCCCGAGAAGTGTCCGGGCATCGCGTCTTTCTGCTCCTGTCGTTCCGCAAGAGCGGAAGAGCTATGACAAATAATCGATCTCGATCGTGAGAATGAGGATGAGGATGAGGATGGGAACGCGGAGAAACCAGGTAGAGGGGTAAGAGCCTCTCTGAGAGGAGTGTGAGAGCCAGCGCTCACCCCAACAGGCTGACTTTTGATGAACCAGTAATGTAGGTACCAATTGAGATTTGCAGTCATGAGCCCTCTTTTTGCTTCCGAAGATACGAACCAGATGCTGCAGAGAAGAACGATAACTAGACAGTCAACCAAGCGAAGATGGAAATCTTGTCTGAGAAGGATGGCGGCCTGTCATTAAATACCTCTGAGGGTGCCAACAAGGTGCTCGTTCTTAGGTACAGAACTAATCATCTCTCGACAACCATTAAGCACTGATCTTCGACGTAAGAAACCTCTGTTATAGCACACAGTCAGTAATTCCATATCTCTGGATAGGGAAATTGATGCGATGTCAATATAAACTTCATGCAAGTTGTTGAGTAATCTTTCGTGACATGGAGGCCTGAGTCTCTCTGAAAGTGATGCCAGTCCATTCGCTGGTATCTTATCGCGCGATAAGGTTAGCGCATCTCGGCTAGTTTATCGCCGCGAAATTTATTCTCCCAAGTCGAAAGTTTTTTGGCGGTGCAGCAGCTGGACGAATTGCGAGAACTCAATTCAATATACAACATAACACAATGGATTCCGCCGAATTACACAGCAAGAAGCGCAAGAGGAAGCACAGCAGCTTGAAGCCGGAAAAGGAGGAAGCTGTTGTTGCGACGAATGGCTCCAGCCCTGCTCCGGAAGAAGTCGAGGTGGTTGTGAAGAAGAAGCGGTCCAAGGAGGAGAAGGCTTTGAAGAAGGCCAAGAAGGCTCACAAGGCTGTGGAGGAGGAAGAGATTATCGAGGATGAGGTAGCTCTTGAGAAGCCCGACGAAGATGCCGAGGATGCTGTTCCAGAAGCTGATGAAGCTGCTGACGCTCAATGGGAAGACGAAGATGCAGAGGACCTGGGAGATGGATCCGCAGACCTGGCCGAAGGAGCATTGGCAGATGCAAAGAACCTCTCGTTACCAGATACCGGTGTGCAGGCGAAGAAGTTCAGCGAGCTGAATCTGTCGGAGAAGACTATGAAAGCTATCGAGGAAATGAAGTTCGAGACCATGACAGAGATCCAACAACGAGGAATACCACCTTTGCTGGCTGGAAGGGATGTGCTGGGCGCTGCGAAGACTGGTTCGGGAAAGACGTTGGCCTTCTTGATTCCTGCTATTGAGATGCTCAATGCGCTGCGGTTCAAGCCTAGAAATGGAACTGGTGTTATTATCGTGTCTCCAACGAGAGAATTGGCTCTTCAGATCTTCGGTGTTGCTAGGGTATGTGTAGTCTCTAAGACTTCAAATGGCGCATTCCCCTGAACAGGATACTAATTGCACCCCAGGAACTCATGTCACACCATTCGCAGACCTACGGTATCGTAATCGGAGGCGCCAACCGGAGAGCAGAAGCCGAGAAGCTGGCAAAGGGTGTCAATCTGATTGTCGCAACACCTGGACGACTTCTCGATCATTTACAAAACACCCAAGGATTCGTTTTCAAAAACTTGAAGGCTTTAATCATTGACGAAGCTGATCGAATTCTGGAAATTGGGTTTGAGGATGAGATGAGACAGATTGTTAAGATCCTTCCAAAGGATGATAGACAGTATGTATTCTGTTCATTTGGAACTACAGTAAAGCTAACAAGCGATGATAGAACTATGTTATTCTCAGCAACACAAACCACCAAAGTCGAGGACTTGGCCAGAGTCTCCCTCCGAGCCGGACCTCTCTACATTAACGTTGACAACCAAAAGGAACACAGCACAGTCGAAGGTCTCGAGCAAGGCTACGTTGTCTGCGACGAAGACAAGCGATTCCTCCTCCTCTTCTCCTTCCTCAAACGCAACCTAAAGAAGAAAGTCATCGTCTTCCTCTCGAGTTGCGCCTGTGTTAAGTACTATGCCGAGCTCCTCAACTACATCGACCTACCAGTTCTCGATCTACACGGCAAGCAGAAACAACAGAAGCGTACCAACACCTTCTTTGAATTTATCAATGCCAAGCAGGGAACTCTCATCTGCACAGATGTTGCCGCGAGAGGTTTAGATGTGTGTTATCAATTTCACTCTGCCATAAGAAGCACTTACTGACAATTTCTCAGATCCCAGCCGTAGACTGGATCGTACAATTCGACCCTCCCGACGACCCCCGCGACTATATTCACCGCGTCGGTCGAACAGCCCGCGGTTCCAACGGCAAAGGCCGCTCCCTAATGTTCCTGCAACCCTCCGAAGTAGGCTTCCTCGCACACCTCAAGACCGCACGCGTCCCCGTCGTCGAGTTCGACTTCCCCGCCAAGAAGATCGTGAACGTGCAATCGCAGCTCGAGAAGCTGATCAGCCAGAACTACTACCTGAACAAGAGCGCCAAGGACGGGTACAGGAGCTACTTGCAGGCGTACTCGAGTCATAGCTTGAGAACGATTTTTGATGTGCATAAGTTGGATTTGGTCAAGGTGGCCAAGAGCTTTGGGTTCAGTGCGCCGCCGAGGGTGGATTTGACGTTGGGGGCGAGTATGAGTAGGGATAAGAAGACGCAGGGGAGGAGGGCGTATGGGAGTCAGCCGAAGCAGGGCGGGAGCTTTAAGAAAAGGGGGACCTACTAAGCGAGGTGATGTTTGGATGGTGATGAGGGGTGTGAATTGATACCTTGCATCGTTGCAGGCGTTGTGTATTAGCATCATTTGCTAATGGCGTGGAGTCCGCGGCAATAAAAAGACAACTGATTCTCAATTTCCTGTGTCTTGTATACAGCTGTGCAAGGTTGTCAATTCTAGTGATCATGCTGATTAGACACGAGGAATGCGAGACCGACATAACGTAGTGCTTTCATGAATTTGTTGATTTATTAAGTTTCTACATACATTTACACCCTTTTCTGGGTTCATCATCGTCGCTTTGTATACCGCTGCAGAAAGAACTCCTGCTGTACGCTGGTCCATAGGACTTCTAGTGTACAAACAAGCTGGTATGCGACCCCGTTCTGTTCCTCGCCTTTATGATACAAGCCCAAAAAGGCATTTGAAAACGAGCAAGCGCACAAGCAAGTGTGATGCAACTCCATAACCGTACGACCAGTAAACTCCGCCGACCGATATCCCATATACATTGACAATACTCGCAAGACGTGTATCACATTATGCGAATCAGCTCGACTAGTGAAGTCTCACTCCAGGGGGTCTTCCTCTAGGTCGGCCACGTCCTCTGACAGCCATAGTTCCTCGAACGGCCTTGGGTGCGATCACAGCAGGGATCTCGTCATCGTCGGAAGAAGAATCATCTGATCCTGAGGACTTGGAAGGTGGTCGTGCATCCTCCTCTGATTCTGAATCTGGACTCATCAAGCGGACAACAGTGGGACCCTTGCGTTGAGGAAGGCTGGGTGGGAGAACTCGGAGAGCTGTCGAGACAGAAGTTGACTTACTACTGGACAGGTTTGCAGAAGTCGTGACTGGGGAGTTTTCCGAGCTGGACAGTGTGGGTGCAGGTCTGCTGCTTGCTGCCTCGGACGCCATTGGAATGACAATAGATGGCTGCTTCAGAATCGACTTTGGTATCGTAGCAGACCTAGGCGCGGTCGATGGAGTACTTCTTGCACTGGAGGGTCCGGAACCATTTTCAATGCTCTTTGCGGGCTTTGAAACGATCTTGACGGATTTTCCCTTCAGAGCAAGTTTCTCTTTCAAGGATAGCATCTTGGGAGCGGCAGGCTTCTCGACCGGAGAAGGAGACCGAAGAACGACCTGAGAAATGGCTTTCTTTGGCGGTCTGCCCCGACGCTTAGGAGTGGGCTTATCTTGGACGTCTTCGGATTCCGAATTTGGATCTGCCTCTGGTTGTACTTGTCGGGCCGGTCTACCTCGTCGCTTGGTTGTTGGTTTCGGTGGCAGCGCGAAGTCCGATTTATCACCAGACTCTACAACATTGGTCTTCGACTGCGGCTCAGGAGAAGTGTCCTCGTCACTGCTCAAGCGGACCACCTGCAGTTTCTTAGCAGCCTTCGTATCTCGAACGACTGGATCTCCGAAGAGGCTGTCCTTGTCACTATCAATATCGCTTGAGACGGCTGCAGCATCGCCAACATCGCTTGCAGAAGCAGAGCCGGAAGGAACATCGATTGCTTCCGAGTTAGATCTCGAGCCACCACTTGCACCAGCACTCCGTCTTTGCCTGAATCTCTTGGCAGGTTGCTCACCAGAGCCATCTGCTCCCGCTTCGTCGGCCTCCTTACGCGTCAGCCAAGCGGACTTGCGAGGTGTCTTGATCGTATTTGATGCACGTTCCCTGGGAGCTCGTGGGCCCTTTGGCCGGCCTCTCTTGGCATTAGGTTTGGTGAAGTTACTCAAGGCCTTAGCAGCGAGCTCAAGATCATCTTCTGGGTGATCTGTCTTGCGTTTGCGACTATAAGGACCAGTGTTGTAATTTGGAATGAGATTTTCTTCATCTTCCTCAATTGGCACTGCGTCTTCACCGAGATCGGTATAGATTCCTGGCTGACCAGCACTACGACGAGGTAGGCGCTTCTCTGGTCTTGGGGCGTCGGCCGCTTCATCTGCATTACCTGCGTCTGCGATGTGCTTCTTGTACTTGGCTTCTTTCTTTTGTTTCTTCGAAGTGAAGAACTCTTCTTCCTCGTCGTCCTCGCCATGTCGCTTACGCTTCTTGACTTCTGGCTGTAGCAAAGCAGGGTCCAAGAGGTCAGAGAGAGCCAAGTTCGGGTTCTGAGCAAGGGTCTGTTGAGATGGCTCTTCGACTGAATCATTCATGCTAGGCGGGTCGTAGACAATTCTATCAATGCCGTCACCTTGCTGATAATATCCGATGCCCATCATACGGTTCTGCCCAACGTGAGACGGATCTGGGTATGATGGCTCGGGCGGCTCGGGAGGTGCCATAGGAGCTGGCGTGGCGACACGGGCGGGAGTCGGTGTCGAAGACATCATGGGAGCAACAGGCGCCAACAGGCGAGATGGATAGCTTGCTGGTTGCGGATTGGTTGACTCGTAGTCATCGAACTCATAGTGTCCATCTATTCCCATCCACGCATTCTGTATATCGTCGCCCATGTTGCCATTAAGCGCGTAGTCATCGTGTCCGTTGGGGTTCGGCGTGAACACTGGAGGGTCATAGGGTTTTCGATACTCCCCATTGCCGTTGGATGTAGGGTCGCCAGGAACTGGGCCGCGTAGTGATGGATCGATATCCTGCATCTCTCTTGCATGGTCTTCCAGAGCTGCGTTCGCAGCCGCATCTACCGCCATGTCTGCATTTGCAGTTGCAAATGGATCGCCATCGGCAACAAGATAGCTATCGTCAATCGGATCAACGCGGGCCTTTTCGGCTTCTGCCTTCTCCTTGAGTTTCTTCATCCGTCCAGTGTCCTGCGGATTCTCGGCATTGGTATCTCTAAGCCACTGCAGGTTGGTCTTCGAGAAGTCAACAAGACTTTCTACGCTCCGATAGTCTGCAACCTTCCGGGTGTCGTGTCCAAGAAGTGTTCCTTTGGGTTGATAGGGCTTTTGAACGTTACCCTTTCGGCATTTTGAGCAAGAGCAGATCTTTAGACACTTCGGACATTGCCAGTCTTTATCTTCCATAACTGTCTGAGGCATGAGGTCAAAAGCACGCCACAGGACTCCATAACAATATGCAGCATTGCAGGTTGTGCAGAAAGCAAGCTTCCAATTCCACTCCTGATGGAAGCAGATGTGGCATGAATGAGTTTTTCCTTTTTGTGGTGCTATTCTGTTTCGTCGTGTGGCAGCTCCCTTCTTCCCCTTTCTTGTTTTGATGCGACCCTCATCGTCAACTTCTGGCTCAACATCCGACATGTCAGGAGTGAGCTCCTTTGGCTTCGTGATATCGGTCCAAGGTCTCCGTCTTAACTGTTCTTGGCAGACCTCTGCAATCGGCTTCTTGCCATACCGCTTCCGCGCAACATCGAGGACTTGAGGTGATCTCATGGTATCGAAATAACCGTCAAACTGTACGACTACGCCACGCCATATTTCGTAGTTGTCAACGAGCACATTCCAATCCCACTGCTCAACCCAGCTCAGTGCAGAAATACAAGCGCATGAGCGTCCCATGGCATAGCAGTCCATACAGATGTCATAGGTGTCCTCCTCGCCCTTGTCTCCGTAAAGAATGCAAGATTTGCAAGTGAGAAATCGATTGAAGATGTTTAGACGACAATAGGAGCAAGTGACATTCGAATCGAATGGAACCATCTCAACATCTGTTTCCTCGGGTAACTTTGGCGAGAACATTTCACTGACCAAGATCTCCTGATAGAGCATGAAGAGTCGCTTGAAATCCTCCAGAAGTTGTTTGATTCGGCCATATTTCCACATCTTCGGTTCGATCGTGTCCCGCTGGAGTAAGCCGTAGTATTTTACAAGCGTGTAATAAACTATGGCTTTGCACTTGTACTGCTCGTCTCTGCATACCATCCGGCCGCGAGGAAGCGCTTCATGTAGGGCTAATTCCAGAGTGTCGACAGTTGTACGATTCCAGGCAGCTTTCATGGTACGTGTCCCTCGGTTCCAAACCTGATGAGGAGCAAGAGGTGGAATGAGAATTAAATCACCCTTTCTCTGTTCAACAACCCAAACGTTGAATGGTGCCTTCTTCCACGCATTGACTTGAGCAAAGTGCTTCTCAACCTCGACATCATGACCCAACATCGATAGGAAGTACTCGGAAACAACCTCGCGCTCCTTCGTCTCAGTCATGAACCAAATTGAGCTGCCTTCCTTCTCGCCCCTGCTATTCTCTGATGCTTCTACTATAATGTTGTGGCCAAGCGTAGCGCACATCTCGCGATGCGTAGGCGTGTAGGTGCCTTCATGTCCGATATAACACATCATGTTGAGCGCTCTCATCTCCGGAGGCAGGCTGCTCATCAAATCACCTGCTGGGGCAACTCCTTTTCCGTATCGCATCTGGTTGTATTCGTTGGGTTCAAGTATCGCTCCATCCCCTCCGGTTCGGGACTCGATGCAGTCATTGAGATAGTAAACGCATTCGGGAATGGTATTCTTCAAATGGTTGGCCCATGCTTCGGGGCAATCAATATCCTTCATATAGAGTCTCTGGCGTTTTGGGTCCCGGAAGTTGTCTTTGGTAAACTGGTTCGTAAGCTGGGACATGGATCTCAGGTAGTGACCCATAGTCATAGGAATGTTGATCTCATTGGGGATGTCCCTAACTTGCTCCGCTGGAGGGCATGAAGTAAGCAACAGTCTCTTTCCAGGGAAGAACGACTTACGCTTGGTTCCCAGGTTGGACTCCAGCCAGTCTTTACTGAATAGCAAAGAAGGTAGACTGTCGGCCCAGTCTTCAATAACAAGAGGCTTCCCACTCTGTATAACAACTGCCAAAATCAGAGCTTCGAAGCTTTGAATGGAGTGCTCCTTGAGCTTCTCTGTGGAAAGTCTGGTAACATAGTCGAAGTTATCGGTGCTCTCCACCAGCGCAGCCAAATCAAATTCCGGAGATATGGGCACAAATTGTGCTTGTGGGTGCGATTGCGAGGGCATCTTGCTGGATTCGAGTCTCAGACGCCCCCGTCAAATCTATCTCTCAATCACCGTCCACTGTCGCAGCGCATAGTATCGTCGACGTTTGGGGACAATAAGTCCTTAGGGGCGCATAGAGGCCTGTGATCGCAGTCTTGGTGGGAATGATCCGTTTGGTCTTTCGTTGTGAGGGAAAGTTTGCCGACGCAGCTTTTCGAAAGGTGAGGTTTGTAATAATTACTCTGGGAAGTCGCGTCGCCGATGCGCCGCAAGAACCCCACTTCTCACAACGCCTTTTCAAAGGAAGATGTGAGGATGAAGGGTCGCGTCATACAAAAGAGCTGTGGAGGCTCCAAGCACAAGCGCGAGGATGGCACGGCGGGGTTGTGTTTTGTTGTACTGGCAGCTGGCGCGTGAGGAGGAGAACTGCTTTTGACTTGCCAAGCTAGCGTGTTGAAGCTGGAGGCGGCTGATTCTAAAGAAGTCTAGTTCAAGCACGGACCACCCAGTTTTGACAGCCTCAAGCCTCGTTGGATCGAGTACACCCTTTTTCATTCCACTTCTTTCGTTTGACTTGACCGCATGTCCGATGTCCTTGGTAGGCAGTGGACTATGGTACTCCAACGCTAAACACAAATCTCTTCATTCATACCGTGAGTTAGGTTCTTTATGTCTCAGTGTGATAAACACAACTCCAGAGCCTCCTTGATCAATTTTGCAAAATGATTGGCTACCCCTATGGACAATCATGTACAAGCTAAGCAGTTTTGGATATAAGCACTCGTTCAATAGCAACGTTCCCCAGCTGACTATTCAAAGGGTTCAAAGCATGAGTCTCATCAGCTTCTCGTCGAGAAATGTCATTTTTCGATTACCAAGTGGTTGCAGAAGCTCTGTAATCAGGACTGCATTCCGATATCAAAGGAGCTCTGAAAGCTATGCTGCAGTCTGCAACAAATTTCATACAAAACAAGTTCTCGTATCAAGGCAGCAGGCAGCGCTCTCAGTGTTCAACACGAGGAAGTTCCATCAATCACTTAGAGGACCCTCAGCAGCTGCACCCCAACCACCCACCTCTCTTTTTCCAGAGCCACAGGTTCAATCACCAGTGGCATATGAAGCTCCAAAGACTGGTCTCCTCTCAATTCTGCCTTCGTCATGGGTTCCCTACGCCGAGCTCATCAGACTTGATAAGCCAACGGGAACTTACTACCTCTTCTTTCCATGTCTATTCTCAACTCTCCTCGCCGCTCCGCTAGCAAACCCAATGGCAACTCCTCTCTCAGTCCTCGGCACATCTCTCCTCTTCTTCAGCGGTGCCCTCATCATGCGTGGAGCAGGCTGCACTATCAACGACCTCTGGGACCGTAATCTTGATCCACATGTGCGGCGAACTCGACTTCGACCTATCGCCCGGGGGGCAGTCACACCTTTCAACGCTCTAGCATTCACAGGTTTTCAACTCTTCACTGGTCTTGGGATCCTCCTCCAGTTCCCAATGCAATGTTTATTCTATGGTATCCCAAGCTTGCTACTCGTTGCCTCGTACCCGCTGGCGAAACGAGTCACGCACTACCCGCAGTTCGTCCTGGGATTGACCTTCTCATGGGGCGCCATCATGGGATTCCCAGCTCTCGGAGTGGACTTACTGCACAACAGTGCTGCGTTGGCTGCTGCTGGGTTCCTTTATACTTCGAATATTGCGTGGACGGTGTTGTACGACATGATCTATGCTCACATGGACATTAAGGACGACGCCAAAGCTGGGATCAAGAGCATTGCTTTGAGGCATGATGCGCAAACGAAGCAGATCCTGAGTGGGCTGGCTGTCACTCAGATTGGGTTGCTGGCTGCTGCTGGAGTCGCTGCTGAGGCAGGTCCGGTGTTCTTTATTGGCAGCTGTGGAGGTGCGGCTGTAACGTTGGCGATCATGATCAGAAAGGTCAATCTCAAGAGTGTGAAAGACTGCTGGTGGTGGTTTGTGAACGGCTGCTGGTTGACTGGTGGTGTGATATCTACTGGCTTGGGTGCGGAATATCTCATACAGTACTCACAGAGGTCTGATGCGGAAGAAACGGTGGCCAAGGATGTATGATGTTGATTATGTTGTATCTGGGGAGTACATGCTGTATGATTTTTCAATGAATGGTTTGTGTATGAATAATATGTAATATCAACACCTTCATGCTGAGGAGTTTCGGTGGGCTTCGTCAAGTACTCGATACATTCATCAGAAACTGTAGAATGAATTCGTCCCAGGACGGATCCTCCTCCGATGAGGCTGAATTTTCTCCGGCTCCATCATGGACTGAGTGAGAGTCGGAGCGACGCAGCAATTCAGTATCTGTGGGCGAGTCTTTTCAATACATTTCCTCTTGTATTTATCTCCTTCACATGCTAATCTGTGGAGGTTGACCCAGCGCAGCCGGGGACGTATTGAGCTTAGATTCTAACAATGTTAACGCCGACAAGGACTGACGGATTGTAACGTGAGCTGGTAAGTGCTTGAAACACATTCAACCTTCCTCCCACCGCAACATGAATATATTCCCAAAGTCTTCAAGAATGACGTTCAAAATACCAAGCTTCTCATGGATTTTGAACATGTCAGGTACCCGGCAGAATTCTGAACGGCTCCGGCATTCAGTTGGTTGGAGTCGGCAGTAGCACAGTGCATCGCCACAGCTTGAACCCCTAGGACAACAGCCTATCAAACGATCAACACGTCATGCGACCAACAATCAGCATCATCAAACCCAACCAGCAAGGATATTTCCCAAGCTACCAAACCCTCTCAAGACACTTCCAGCACAGCGTCGTGCGCGCAATTTTAAAACTCGACCGATCGGCCATACTAGAGCATTTAGTCAGAAGCCCAATCCGAGGTTATTTGTCTGCTTTCGGTCATGTTCTGTTGCTGAGAGCTCTCTCAGCCGCCTACGTCAGGATCTCCTTCTCCGGATTTTCCAGGAGCTTGGACGATTTATGCGTGTTTCCTTGCCTGAGACCTGTGGATTCCCTGGGACGAGTCTCGGCTCTGGGCGACAAGCAAACAAGGGAGGAATACAATTCACACCGGATGGGAAATACCGAGTCCAAGATGGACGTTTGCGCCATTGGTTGAAATGTACCGAATTGAGATGGCATTTAGGCATTTGCAAGGTATGCGCTCGCACCGTAAGCAGCGTTATGTTTTGTTTCAGCAAGCACTTTGCGCTCGGAGTGCTGGGGTGTTGCTGTGGCATCTGGAGATCCTCGCCTTACCACTCACATGTGTTGACTGGGAGAGGTGATCCGACTTTTTAAGAAGACGCAACACGCACTCTCATGAAACAGGAATTGCGAAGTCAAGGAAAAACTCTTCTCTTACCAAATTTCTACAAGTTCTACCCGAGAGAATAAAGCTCTACTACGATCCAGAGCTATTGGCCAAGATCAGCGCATCATTGAGAATTGACTCGAGTTTTCAAAACCGCCTATCGATTTCGGGATAAGCGTATGAGATCATCCTCCTCATCCGTTCCCTCCGTCACCCTCCACTACCGTCCCAAGGGCGCATTAAAGGTCAACACCACCTCCTCGAGCTCTTCTCCTCCTGAATAAACATCAAAGCTCCTTTACCTACAGCTATACACTTGCTCCAGCTTCATAGTCTTCGCAACCAACACACTACCTCAAAATGCAGATTCCTCAACTCGGCCTCAGGGCCGTCCAGTTCGTCTTCATCTTCCTCACTCTGGCTCTAGTTGGCAACGTCATTGCGGAAGCTTTCGCAGGCAACTCGAGCAAAATTAACTATGCGATCTTCGTGTCCGTCTTCGACATGGTTGTTATTCTTTGGGGCATCGGCGCTTGCTTCAAGGAAGGTCTTACGTTCGGAATTGTTCTTCCCATCGCTGATGTGGTCGCCACTCTTCTCACCGTTATTGCCGGCATTGTTCTGGCTGCCGGTCTTGGTGTCCACAGCTGCGGAAACAGAGTGTGTATTTCCCAACTGCAATCCGTTTTTCGAGTATCGCTAACAGAATAATAGTCCTACCTTGTTTCCAACGCCTTGACGAACGGATCTAACAATCCCTCCAAGCGATGCCACGAACTTCAAGCAAGCACCGCATTCTACTGGTTCGCATTCGCTGCATTCCTCGGATCTGCTATTCTCGGATTCATGAGCGGTGGTTCATCGTTCAGCAGACCCCGTGGTGGCATCCGCAAAGGTGGGCCAACAATGTCCCAGGTCTAAAGCAGAAATGGTGAGCAGTCCGTCCTGTGCATTTGCATCTTGCGATCTGACTGCCCATTCTTGCTCTGCATCCTTTCTTCCGGTCCGCGACTGACAAATTCAATAGGAGGTCTTGGAGTCTGATGCAGGCATCTCGACAACTTGATGGAAGGTGCAGGTCCACATCCTGCCTTTAAGGTCTTGGGATTGGGATTGGAAATATACACAATGAGTCGGACTCTTGTTGGATGGGAGGGTGGACGGTTGGGTGGCACATCTGCAGGGTGGCAGGGCGTTTATGTGATTGACTGTAACATGACTGTTTGGGATAGCAATCAGCGACTCGCTTGATTTGTTTACGACTTACTTAATAATGTATATATAGGTGTTGGATGAAGTGTATGAGTTTCGGAAATAAAAATAATGAGGAGGTTCGAATCAATTTTCGCAATGTAACTGCAATGATACTGGTCGATTCGGTGTGACTCTACAGATGAGTTTATGCTTGAATGGCAAATCTGAAGTCCATACACATTGGCTGGAGTGTGGAGCTTCCCTTACATCTGGGCAGACTGTTGCGAAGGATGTTGACCTCAAACCTCATTGTTGAAGCTCTCAATCTCTTGAAAGCGACGGATCACAACTTAGTCGTTCCATTCCGCTTCTGTCTCACTCGAACATAGAGTCCAGAGCGACACAACACCATGTCGCCCTACCTCGTGGACATGCAGCTTTCAGACGATATCGTCAAATCCATTGTTTCTTGCAGACTTGCATCGTTGCCTTATATACTTCGCCCACAGAGCGTCTTCTATACACATATTTGCTCATACACCATGAACGCCATCCCAATGCCATATCTGATCATGTCCCCTGTATTCTGGTATCTATCCTCTAATCACTCCGATCACTTCCAACACCTATGTTCTCATATCGATGCAGCCGCCTCAACAGCTCCTGCGGCCTTGAATGTTTTGGAGCTTGTGATTCTTACTTCGACTGGGTACATCCATTCCATGTACTTTCCCCAACCTAAAAGCCCAAAATATCAGTAATCAAAACTGCCGATGGCTGTATTGGGAACTCACTCCAGTACGCAAACTTCCTCCCAAAGTATTTCCCGGCATATGGTACAATCACCATCGTCAAGACCAATTCCAACTGCTGCAGACTCGCCTCCCATTCCTTCTGTGCATCGGAATCTCCGTCCTCGGAGTCCAGATCACTGCTGTCTATTGACGAGGGTAAAGAGTCAACCTCATCTTGCTCATTTGAGGATTCTGGGAAGGCGTCTTGGATGATGTATGAATCGGAAGTCGACATTTTGGCGTCCTATGTGTATTTTTGATGGTTGGAGAAGCACAGAAAGCGCTACCGCCTGCAGCGCCGATACATTGAGTGGCTGGAGAGGATATTGGGAGGTGGATGATGTGCGAAGGGTTGAGCAATTGTTGAAATCCGATATTGACTTGGAGATCGAGAGGGATGGCCCGCTTGAAGCTCCCGATCCGGAGCAGGGCTAGCCTTGTCACGTGTGTTCAGAACGTGACGTGCGTGAGTCAAAAGGTGATCTTGGGTTTCTTAGGTGCGATTGATTTATCACGGTCTCAAATCCTCTGAACAAACGCCACAAATAATCCTATCCTCCTAAACACGAACTTCAAATTTCCCACTATTCCACTTGGTAATAGAATCGTCTCCACAAACCGCAATCATGGCGGATGTTGTAAGGGTTCCTTGCATTTCCCACACCCCACCAAGAATTTCGTCTCTAACACCACGCTCACAGGAACCCGTAAACCACGAACGCAAGCCTCGCAAATCCGTAGCATTCAGCGAAGGAACAACCATCGTAGACGAGAACGGTGAAGTCACAATGGCGGACGGTCACGACGATACAAAGGACACGGCGCAGTCGCACTCACCAAGTACGCCGCCTCTATCACAGGCTCTAGGGGCATTTGCTGACCCTGTCCAAGGTGCTGATGGTGGCGCGAACGAGCCTACGAATGACGACGATGTCGCAAACATGCTGAAGGGAATGAAGAAGAAGAAGAGCAAGAAGCCCAAGGCCGAGGACGGAGATGCTGAAGGTGGCGAGGCTGCTGCTGAAGATGGCGGACTGGATCTCTCGTCAATGAAGAAAAAGAAGAAGAGCAAGAAGCCAAAGGAAGGAGACGACGATTTCGCCGCCAAGATCGCAGCGCTCACCGTTGAAGGCGAGGAGGAAGGCGAGGCTCCAGCTGCTGCCGCCGCAGAGAAGAAGGCTGTCGATGATGGTGATATGGAGAAGGGAACCGGAATCTGGCAACACGACTCGGAGGTCAAGATCCCATACGAACAGCTCCTCTCCCGATTCTTCACCCTCCTCGCACAGAAGAACCCCGATCACGCCTCCAGCGGCTCCAGAAGCTACAAGATCCCACCTCCTCAGTGTCTGCGTGAAGGAAATAAGAAGACTATCTTCGCGAACATTGCTGAGATCTGCAAGCGTATGAAGAGAACTGATGAGCATGTTACCTCTTACCTGTTTGCTGAATTGGGTACGAGCGGTTCCGTCGATGGTAGCAGACGTCTGGTTATCAAGGGTCGTTTCCAGCAGAAGCAGATTGAGAACGTTCTGAGAAGATATATCAGTAAGTGGTACCGCCCAACGTATGCAGGTTTGATACTGACCATGAAATAGTGGAATATGTCACTTGCAAAACCTGCAGATCCCCAGACACCGAGCTCAACAAGGGAGAGAACAGATTGTACTTCATTACCTGCAACTCCTGCGGTTCCCGTCGCAGTGTTACTGCTATCAAGACCGGTTTCTCTGCCCAAGTTGGTAAGAGACGCAGACAGCAAGGCTAAAGGATTGTTGATTGGCTATAATGTGTTCATGCACTGGGTTCATGGTTTAATGATTCGACGAATCTCATGGCAGGGCATGGACGCATCTATGATGAGCATTTGGGCTTGGACAAAATGGACTTGAGAGTTGCATTTGGCGCATCTCTGAAAAGTACATAGATGAACTGTTAGAGTATGCAGGACAGAATGGGCAGATATGAATGAAGCATGGTTGCACTGCATGTATTCGAGCCGCACCTGCTGGTCCTCTTAGTGGTCCTATAGAATGATATTGCGCTCCCAGAATAACCTGAAACGAAGTTTCTCTTTCATTGATATTGAGGCAGTCCAGTGGAATGGTTTTGGGCGAGATACGCCAAACTTGAGCTGTTGTGTCACAATCACGCCTTGCTTTTTATACAAATATCAAAGTATGTCCTCAAGGAGGTCAACGAGATATCTGGTGCCTGTCGTAATTAGCACTACTTCTCATGCACTTCATCAATAAAACCACCATTCCCAAAGTGTCTTCCAGCGCGCCAAGTCATATCCCCTCAACTAATGCCCTGACTTCTAAGCGCCCGGCTCAACCACACTCGCCTACAAACCCTCAAAATCCGTACACACAACCCCAGAACAAGCCGGTTCCATTGGACAGGACATTGGCATAACAAGTGCTGGCCAATAACCTTCTCGGACGCACATATCCGGAAGCTGGGAATGGATATCTGCAAATAGACACAGCCCCCACCATGGGAGGACTGGCCGCGCTAATGGGTTGCTTGCAGCTTCTCCCCCGCCTGCCTGTGAGATTTAGGTAGCTGAGGTGGCTGAGAGCTCTTCTGTTCTTTCATTTCCTTTGCTTCCTCGAGTCTTTCGAACTTCCTTTCTGCTTTTGCATTCCAGCTTCATTGTTTGTGTACTTTCTGGCACTTTGATATAGGTGATCGGGAATAGTGTTCTACGAGTCCTTCAAAGACCCTTGTAAGTACCGTCTTTGTTGCGCAACCGGACTCTGCGGGGTCAGCGAGGCTGAGAGGATGCAGCTGACGAGAATCCAAGAGAAAGCCAACAGACAGTTGTTCTTCCGTCCAACGAAGCTTTGAATAGCTTCATCTCTCTGAGTTTCATCAATTAGAGCTACCTCAAAGCTTCAATCGCCAGCACAATGTCAGGATACTATCCTCGTGAGTCTCTCAGCCTTGCCCAAGTCGCGACTTGTCTTGCTAACATCTGCCAAGCTCCTCCCGGAGGAAACGGAGGTACACACTGAATTGTTCTCTTGTTGATATGATTTGACTAATTCGCTCTCAAGCTCAGCAGCAATATGCTCCTCCTCCCTCCTCGCCGCCTCCAACGCAGACGAGCCATGCTTACAGCTATCCCCCACCACCACAACAAGGAACGCCTCCTCAGCAAGGAGGATCCTACCCTCCGCCTCCACCACAACCAACTCCGCCTCAAGTTCAACATCATTATCAATCTCCTCCTCCACAACAGATCCCAGCCCAAGTGCAGCAGCACTATCAGAGCCCACCCAATTTCTCTCACAGAACTTCGTACCAGCAGCCTCCGGCTCAGGCTCAGTCTCCTCCATATGAGCAACCTCAACAACAGCAGACATATGCTCATCATTCCGCACATCAGTCAATGGAATATCCACCGGAGAAACCAGCTTTGGATACCAGCGCTACCCAGAATCTTGACCATGGAGCTCCAGCTGCTGAACACTTCGTAGGAGTTAGCACTACTCAAGATGATGTGGGAACTTTTAATGGAGGGAGTTACAGAATCAGCCACAGAGACACGAACACTATTCTCACCTGCCAGTTGGCTATGGGATGTCCATTGACCGTGCGACCTGGTAAGAATTCGCATCTTGATATTCAGAGATTTATAAAGCTAATAGGGAATAGGTGCCATGATTGCCATGACCCCAACGATAACGCTCAAAGGACAAGTCAAATTCTCCATGAAGAAGCTGCTCATGTCAGGTGAAATGACACACTCAACATTCACCGGTCCAGGAGAACTACTCTTAGCTCCTCCCTCGCTAGGTGATATCACAAACATTCGCTTGTCGGGTAACGAGCAGTGGTCCGTCGGCCGTGACGCCTTCTTAGCTTCTACGCAGGGAGTGATCAAGGAGTATAAGAGACAGGGCATTGGAAAGGCAATGTTCTCAGGTGAGGGCATGTTTGTTTATAAGATGAGCGGAAACGGTCTGCTTTGGATCACGAGTTTGGGTGCTATCATTCGGAAAGATGTGAGTTTAAATACTTTAAGCGAGGAGAGGATGTGCTAACGATATGATTGTAGCTTGCGGATGGCGAACGCTATATCGTTGATAATGGCCACTTGGTAGCGTGGAACACAAAGTACATTCTTGAGCGAGTGGCATCTGGAGGTATCATCTCGGGCTTGTCATCTGGTGAGGGATTGGTGTGCAAGTTCACAGGTCCTGGTACTGTATTTATGCAGACGAGGAACCCGGTAAGCATATTCAATGTCGCGCGATTCACTGCTGCTTTTACTGATACATTTATAGGCTGCATTTGCTCAGTGGTTGGGTACTCATGCTGCTGCAGCATAGAGAAGATTGGCCGATCTGTTTTTCTTCTTGTGATTCATTTCGCGGTGTCTGGATAAAAATCATTGTGGAGTATGAGTTTGGAGTAACGTTTGCAGCGTATCTAGTTCAAATTGTCGAATACCAAAGTCTCGTTTCTCTACCCAAGTCCTACTGCGCGGTCACCTCTAATTGTTTGAGTCGCTCTTTCTTGCTGTTCCACTATTGGCTCCTTCCCATTTCATGTCTTGCTCGTCGGCACTTAGCCAGTCCAGACCTGGCTCCAAGAGGACCTTGACTGTCCTCCTCCACTTCCCACTGTTTCATCTTCAAGCACATCATTGCTACTTGCTCCCATTCTTCTCTTCGCAGAAGATCAACTTTAGCGTCTTGGATAGATACCAGCATACAGTACACCATTTCCAAATAGCCTCGCTTCATGCTATATTCCGACTGTCAAGCGCAGGGACACGAGCAGACCTTCTGGCGTGCCCCGGATTTCGTCCAGATCCTCAAGGACTCATCTTGTACATCCGGTCAGGGCAAGGATAAGCAGTACTTTATTGCATGTCTGTACAGTACCTGAAATTCATCGCAGGCTCATGAGCAAAGTCGATCAACTGCTAACGAGCAATTGGTAGACCATAATACTAGACTTCCATCCCGTAGACCGTCTACACCTCCCGAGAAGTTATCTTGGTGGGATCCCTTCCGGCGAGCATTCTTGAAGCATCTTCTTGGGATCAGGAAAGAGTCGATTGACTAGCCTGTGACACTTGGCAACATTATTCAGTCAACATGGATCAAGATGAAGAGCATCGGGACAAGAGTAGAGGAAGAAGTCATAGAAAGTCAGGAAACAAGGAGAACAGAAACGAGAAAACTACGCCGAAGGGTCAGCCAGCTCGTGTCGTTCTGAAGTCCAACAACTCATCTGCGACCAAGAGTATTCCTCGAATTACACTTCGGACATCGAAGACTACGCCAAAAGGCTCTTCGACCATGCGAGAGACTCCGCCATCAAGAAAAGAAGCATCTCCAGGCACGAGGCAGACGTTTTCGTCTCTGCGAACGACGCCCGGTAGTCGTACGAAGGACTCTTCCCCAACAGCAAGATCGAAAGTCGCCATTCGAGAGAACGCCATACGATCAGTCAGAGATCACAAGGATGGGCAACCCCAACAGCTTTCCATAAGAACACCTCCATCTGTCAAAATAAATCAGGCATGCTCGAAGAAAGAGTCGTTCGTTGCAGACAGTAAGCTGTCTGGCTATTCCGAGGAGGGTTCGGACTGGACCCTGACACCAATTCCACAAGCATCAATAGATGAGGACGCTTTTACCACACTTGACAGCCCTGATGTATCTTCTGGCGATGAGCTGGGGATCTGCGCCCAGGTCGGAGACTCGCCTTTT
This sequence comes from Cadophora luteo-olivacea, assembly GCA_026120085.1. Taxonomy (NCBI): domain Eukaryota; kingdom Fungi; phylum Ascomycota; class Leotiomycetes; order Helotiales; family Ploettnerulaceae; genus Cadophora; species Cadophora luteo-olivacea. The sequence goes on from JALRMC010000006.1 coordinate 1,017,552, forward strand.
CATGCTGACGGCGAATTGAGCGGAGATGATCTCGAATCTAGGATGAGATCCTTCCTGAGAAAACGAGAGCGAAGCCGTGTATCTCGCAGATCAGAGATAAAGTCCGTCAAATGGGATCCCGCAATCGTGGCTTGTGGTCCGCTAACTCCTATAACCAACAAATCGAAGCCGAGCGAGCATCACGCCTCCAAAGTTTTGCAAGAAAGACCACCAGAAGGGCCCACCAGGGACCTGGAAAGTAGTCTCGACAACCTGAATCAGATCGCTGCAGATTTGAAGAAAGCGGACCGGCGAATCTTGCAACAACTCTTGGAGGCTCTGAAAAATGTCGATAGTATTGATGACACTATCATAATCAGGCCCAAAAAGGCAAGAAACACAGTGGGTGAACAGAATATGAAAGACAATCATCCAAAATCGACGTCTACTTCACCAGACCGTACCTGCACCTCGTCGAATGTGAAGGCATTGAACCCCGAGGCACCAGTCTATCGCAACTTCGCCCCCGTCAAGGCTCGACTCCATGCTCAAAAGGAGAATAGGGAAAATAAGGAGAACATTCCCCAGGGAAGCAAGTGGCCATTGAATGTTCAACGCAAGCGACCACATTCAAACGAAGATGGAAAGGATATCAGGCTCAGTGTCCATGACCCTGCCAAACCCAACAAATATATTCCACCTGCACTACGGACACGTAAAGCTCCATCATCGGCCGAAAAGGAAAACATCGAACCAATCTGGATCAAGACTTCGCCAGCTTATTCGATCCTGCCGAGCCCAGAACATAATGACCAGTCGGCTGGGTTCCCAAACTCGGATGAATCACTACTTGATACTCCTTTGGACCAAATGTATGGTCTCCAAACACCGCTCCTGGCTCAGCCACCCAGAGGACCTCTGGATAACCAGTCGATATTCCCCCCTTCGTGGATGACAGGGTTCCAAAACATATATCCACAGCAACTAAGCCAGCCCTTGGTCCCAATGGGATTCTACTCACCGTATGGTGGGCTTGGTCTCCAACCAAGTGTCATTCCCACTCCTATGTTATCTCCAGACTGGTATCCTGCGCCCATGGTCTCGGTTCCTACACTGCCAGCTTTGCATGAGCAGATTCCCAAACCTTCTAACCAACCTGGGAAAGATTTCAAGAGTCGTACAAAGCGACTGCCGGTCAACATGATCCCAAGTGAGGCAGAACCTGGTCGGATCGCGGTAACTCTTGAACGTGCCTGGGCCACTCAGGTCCTGGAAAAGTTCATGGCGAAGTACCCAAAGACGGGAACGAAGAAGCCTCTTCCCAAGCCCACAAAGGAGAAAAAGGTCGCAACCAAGATACAGCAACGTTTGGAGGTCTTGCTGTTGTACCAGAAAGAAAAGAAAGCCATGGAAGAGAAATTTGGTCATTCTGCTGGTCTGAGCCTCCCTCGGACAGGATCCTGTGAATCGTCTGATGTCTTCACGACTGATTCTCTTGACGTATCGGTTGAGATGTCTTGAGAAGTGCGGTCTTGATACGGTTTGCAAGTAAAGTGGTTGAGCCCTATCGAAAGGATGTATTCAAAGTTGGGATTCGGACTGGGTGAAAGATATGATGAGGCTTGGTACATGGCAATTGTTGTTGTGGCGTTATGGGAGTATCACGCAGTCATGATTATGAACGGGCACGAGACGGTTGTGATGAAGGACATTAAGGGTTGACAACTGTATCATTATTGGTTTCTGTAACCTACTTTTGTTAGCAATTCGTTCAGTACTTTGTAGCGCACCAGAAGTGGTGGTTGTCCATCGCATTTGGCAAAACTCTTGCTACGTTGAAAGTCGAGTGAAGATTAGGAATTTTCTTAAGCTCTGCAAGGACTTGTAAACTGGTAAAACTGAGTGTTGAATACAAACAGATCAAGCGAGCTACAGTACTGCTCAGATAAAGAAGAAACTGGGTATGGTTATATAGTGGATGTTGATACTCCGCTCAGGTTACAGTAGTAAACAAATATTGAGAGGAAGTGGATTTTAGCGTCGACAAGCGGCCGCATCTCGTGTGTACCTGCAGCTTCCAGCCTTGTCCTTCCTCGAGCTTCAGAACTGGCAACACAACAACGGGCATACTCCTTCCCGTGTGTCAACCACCATTGAGTTTAACTTGCTCCAGCATTGCTCCTACAATGGCAACGCCAACAGCAAGCAAACCTGGCGCCGGCCAAGCCGTTGCAACACCACCAGTCTCAACGCCCTTCTCAGCCTCGAATCACCCCAGCCATCCAGCATTCTCACCTCACGGCCCACGCTCCGTCGTACTTTCTCCCCAGCAAGTCAAGAAATCTCCCGCGAACTCCAATACTATGTACGGTTACCCAGGCGGCGGTAGTCACCCTACCAATTCCTCGTTTGGAGTTGGCTATGATAGTCCCTCTGCGGCGATGGCGCTGGGTGTGCCTGGCCTGGAATTGGGATTGGAGGGTCTGCCTGGGGGTATTGGGACGCCTGGGGGAGGGGTGAGCTTGGGGGGCTTGGGCGGTGCGAGGGCAGATGAGGATGAGAGGAGGAGGAGGTTGGGGCAGGTTATGGATATTTTGAAGGTACGGAGTTGCCTGAACACGACTCCTCAGGTTTCAGACACAAGGCAGATGCTGACGATAGTTCTATTAGGTCAGTAAAGGTCGTCTCAGCGGAGAAGGCGTGGAACGATTGGGCTTGCGACTTGGCTTCGAGTGTATGTGGGATTCGACACCGCCTGGAGCTCCAAGATTGTTGATCATAGCTGGGAAGGCGCTGGCTCTCGACATTACATTCGATCGCAACGTTGTGCAAAAGGTTGCGCTGTCGTTCCCTGAATCGCCGGAGATTGTGACTAGGCATTCGAACAAGGCCGAGGATATATTATTGCGGGATGTGCAGTTTCAGGCGCATGAGAGTCCATTGACGAAGAAGCTGGATAGGTTTGCGGCGAACCTGGAGATTCTGGCGACGTTGGATAAGCTGAGCGTTATTCCTGGTCTGAATTGCCATGAGGCGATTGCGGGGATCTATGAGAGTGTGGAGAGATTGCATTTGTGGGAGGTGGAGAGGTTGAAGGAGACGCAGGAGATGGCTGAGAAGGACGATGCATACGTGATCAAGACTGCGATGTGCACTAAAAGTGGGAAGCCCATCATGCATACGAGGGATAGGCTAGGTATGAGCCTGGATTATTGGCAAGAGAAGCGGAAGCTGTCGAGCAAGAAAGAGGAAAAAACTTGGTCGCTACTTGTCGACTGCGCAGCATTGCCTGGCTTGGACTTTCCCCCGATACGGGTTTCCGAACATTGGATATCGGCAGATATACAGAAGGCGAATGCAACAGTTGAGGACATACTCTTGGAGCCGGATAACGGACCTGTTCTGGACTGGCTGGACCCTGAGAATACCATGTTACCATCTGCGGATCCTCCAAAACCAGATGCGATGGATGGTGTGGAGGGAACCACAGATCAGAAATTTCCTGAGGTCATGTTCGTCGCCAAGTTCGATCCTCCGCTCATTGTGCCATACATGCTGGCAACTCAGATATACGATTCGACGAGTGCACCGATCGATCACTATGTGACGACTACTTTTGACGAGCTTATGTTCCCTCGAAAGCCCGAGGATGAGGTGCATAGCGACGGTCGCCGGATCACGAGAGAGTCGAAAGTCACAGTCTACTCCAAAGATGGCGAAAAGAGCACGGTCGTTCATCGCAGCGATTTATGGATTGACAAAATCGATTATGGCCGCACCTTGACCGAGCTTCCCTTCTCCCACCCTAGACAACTCGTACAAATGCTACCAGCTCTTCGCCAATACGCCTTCCTCTCTACCCTCCTCAGCAAAAGCTTCGGCTCCAATTCTCAGCCACCATCAAAACCACCGCAGAAGACAGAAACCCACAGCAAACGAGCTCAATTCGCAGATTTCATGTCTGGCATCTCTACCAACGTCAAGACTATGGACGTGAGTCTCACCACACAACCACATCTACGTCTGAGAACCAATTTTCCGTTCAAGAAGGTAACGGTAGAAGTTACTTTTGAGATTAATTTGAATGGGGTGGTTGAGGTGGTGTATGAGAGTCTGCTCAAGGAGGCTGGGGACAAGGGGAAGGGGATGACGAAGGAGGATTTGGCGAGAATGTTGGAAGTGGCGGAGGATCTGGGGGTATGGTTGGAGTTTGTGAAGAGGCGTTTGGGGTAAATAGAATGGTGGATTTTGAAGGCATGATACCCGGACTTGTCGCATTTCAGACAGGCAGTACTTGAAATATGAGACCATGTATGTGAACATCAGATTGAATCACTGGGATAATGTGACAAAACAAAATCATTATTAGGACGACCTGACTACGGTTGCTTTTTCCCAGAGTTACTTAACGTGATAATAATACAAGTAAACAAAACCGATGCCTTTTCACTCGGCAAAATCAAGGCACAAGAAGCTAACCGAAAATCCGGCACACAAAAGAAAAGCAGACTCATCAAATGCTCTGCCACACGTGAACTTATATTCTCGGCCCTCAAAAATGCAAAAAGAGAGTGACAAGCATGATGGAATTAAACCATCTTAACTTTCAATCCAGACAATTCTTTGAAAGACGTATCTGGCGGTGCTGGGAATCGAACCCAGATTGAAACGGGTCAGCATGAAATTCCTACGAGAGGAATACCACAACGTCACGTGCTACCATTACTGGAGACCATGTTAGTTGGATGTGATTCGTGATTTGTTGGGGGATGAAGAGGTAGAACGTACCACCACACCACCTGTGAGATCACTGATCGGATGTTGGCGAAGTGGTTATTTGAGTACTTGTTAGAATTAGTGCTTTGCCGATAGGAGCCGAGGATGGTGGGGTGAATGTGAAGGCACCAGAGGTGGGGGATTTTGTTAGTCAGCTGAGGTTAACCTAGGGCTTAGATTAGGTTTGAACTTCATCCTGGATATCAACTTCTCAACTTTTAAGAGGCTGGACTTATTTACTATGTTCGCGAATTTCCGGATGCTACCTCCAGAGGGTATGCTACCCTCCATGGTAGAATGGGAGTTCTTTTGGGGGGCAGCTGTGGTAGTCCTCCAGGATGCAAGTGCCTTCGATGCAAAATCAGCCTCCGCTTCATGACACCGTCGCAACGCCAGATCAGCGGCACCACGATTTCTTCTATCAGTGTGCAGCCGCGCTGGATGCAGAGAAGCCGTTGCATGGTTCTTGATGGCATTGTTCAAGGAGATGCTGTTCCATGGCCTTGCGCCTTTGACATGGGTCGTACAAAGTGCCAATTGCATTGATGCCGGGGCCTTGCATATAACATCAGGTAGATGCCCTAGCCTCTCATATGCGCATGCCATAAACTTCTCCTTCCACTTTGCTCTATTCATAGACCATTGGGTGTTGACCGAATATGTTTCTACTTTCTCAAGATATAAAGTGGCCGTTAGACGGTATCACGGCTTTGGCAGAGAAAGCCCCCGAAGCACCAACATATCGTAATTGGCTCTCTCTTGGAGCGATCCTCTAGTCATCGTCAATGTACTATCTTATTTTCGAGTCTCAAAGAGAGTTTATGTCATTTTCTGGGGAACAATTCGCAAATCTAGGTTTATCTTAAACAGGGTATCACTTGCCTCCGGAAAGGCTCAATGTCGTCGGTCCATTTCAGGACTTCGTAACCGAATCCTTCACCTTCCTCCCCATTTCGTCTCTGTCCCTCCTAGCATCTCTTCACAGCGCCTCAGCCCCCGCATACCTTTCTACTTGTATACCTTCCTCCCCGCATTGCCAACCTCAATGAGCATTTCTTCCCTACCACCCGTGCGATGAATTGGACCGGCGGGCGCCTTCAACGGCACTCATCTACCGACCGCAAGAGCACAGCACAACATCTTCAGAAAGCACATTTCGCAAGAGTCCAGCAAAACCTGCGCAACGGAAGTCTGGCAAACAAGCAATCTCCTGCCAAGTTCTCAGTCTTTGGCATCGATATACGAAACCGCGATCGCCTCGAGCAATACCTTTCTCCAGCAATTCAATGCTCCACCTTCAATGGTGACAATGGATCCCAGCGACGTCAAACAAGTCTCAATCCAGCCCAAGTCCCTCCTCGGTCAGCTTCTGATAGACATGCATCCCAATCTCAAGACAGTGGAGTTCGGAGACCACAGCGTCCCGTTTCTGTTAAGAGAGACCCAAGTCTAGCCCTGGAGGAGGAGGATTTGTACAGTGCAACTCCGCCCCCACGACCAGTGAAGCGGAAGCATGGTAATGCAGAAACGGAATCAGATATGGCGAGTGTATCACCGAAGCTACGGCAGCAGAAGGAGACGATGTCGGATATCAAAAGAAGATTACTCCGAAAAAGGGACTGGGTTGGTGTTACCATACAGAAACCGCTGGAGCTTTTCTATGGGCCAGTCAAGGACAGGGAAGATATTGGCAGGAGGAGGAAGGTGAAGCATAACCAGCGAGCAAAGTATCGTTCTGCGCATTCCTATATCGAGTCACCGTTCCCAGCAAGGAATCGGCCGCATGCGTACAATGACCGGAGGATGGAACATATCGAAAGGAGCCAGCCCATCGCACCGGATGTTAGGATCTCCATCGGTGGTAGAACGGTCCCGCCTGGTGTCAGCTCGAGTACTGGAAAGCGTCGAGGTCCCTCAACGGGTGGCAGGGGAAGCTCTCGAGCTGTTTCATCAGAGGTACTGCTGTTGGACAGTGGAAGTTCTCGGGGTGTTTTCGACAACAGGTATACCAGGAAACGATACGCCGAGACTGGAAAATCTGAAAGTCTTCTTCTAGGGTCTTCGAGAGCGACTTCACGGCGCCGCCCTGATGAGTCGAGCCAGCGCTCCCACTCGCTACTCGCCCTGTCAAGCCATGACGATCTCTTTGGTTCAGAAGAAGACCTTGAATGGGACCAAGGCTGGGCTGGAGTGACCGCAGACTCCCTGGCAAAGCTACAACAAAACTTTCAAGGCCATTCAGACGTCGCTAAGAGTTTATCGGGTGGCTTGCGCGAGACAGTTCAGGATGTGGATCTCCGTCGCAGTCTTCGTCCAGGACAAGAAGTATTCTCGTCCTCATCCGCCCCCATGCACCATCCCAGGCCACGAACATCCAAGAGATCGGTGCTTCTTCAAGAAGATTCATCACAGCGGACTGAGAGCAACTTAGCTCAGCTCGGAAAGCCACAGACAAGAATATCTAGCTCACAGCAAATTCAAGATGAAATCTGGCGGAGTTGGGTTGCGCCAGATAACGAGGGTGAGAAGGAAGATGACCAGTCATATGAAGAGGTTCCAGGGAAGGGGTGGATCAGCCCTGGACCGAGCATGGCTCCTCCTGATAGACCATCAACCAGATTCATTCCTGGCGAAGATGCATACTCTTCTGAGTTGGAGGCACCAGATGATCCTGATCAATTTCAAGACATGGTATCAGATGATGGCGTTGAGAGATCGACCCACGAGGACACGTCAAGTCAGGAGGAAGAGGTTGGACCAGGCGGTTATGAGAAAAACACGAAGGAACCATTAAATGCTGAAACGAGCTCCCAGAATCTCGAAGTGAGCGCTGGCTATGGCACATTAAGCAACGGGGAAGGTGGTTCTGCAGACCTGGAAGATCCCCACATGCCTACAGCTGGTGGAAATAATTCTGCACCTCACGACACTCTACCTTCCGAAGAGGATCCTGATAATATCTGGAGAAAGTTTGTGTTCGGCAGCAGCAATGAGGCAGAGTCGATAGATCGCGTCGCAGCAGGATGCACCACCGATCTTGGGATAGAGCCTGGCCACTCTTCGATGATTGCACATCAGTCCTCGAGCCATATAGAAAATGAGAACTTTTACTCTCGGTCTCCTCCTCAGTCTTCGACATCTCAGCCATCGCAATTTACTGGTAATAGCCGAGTAGCTTCTATGGATTGTTCCAAACCAGGAAGAACCAGTGTGTATGCATCCAACGGATCCGTCCCATCGTCAAGCTTTGGAACTGCGACAACCTCGGGAGCTGTTCGTGCCAGATCTACATCATCTATATCACACAGTGACTATGGCTTTGCGCAGAAACGACAGCAGAAAGTTGTGTTCACCAAACCGAGACCATTTATCGGAAGAAATTCAAGATTGGATGTTGCACGGGACGAAGAGCCGCTTCACATCGGAAGAGGCTTCAGAGATGCCAGCGGTGAAGAGTATACTCCTGGGCCCAAGAAGAAGAGAAATAAGCATTTGTCACATCTTGCAGAGTCTGATGAGCAAGATGAGCTTGAATCTATTGAGGATGATTGAGAGATGTGGCATAAAGATGTGGCTTTGACTGTAAGGAAATTATTGGGCTATTTGCGTAGATCAGCGTACTAGCATTTTGGCAGAATGTGCGTAATACATGCTAGTTGATCTTCACATTTTATCATTCAGGCCCTTCTAGTGATTTCACTCAATGCATCTATATTCGCCTCGGCTAAGACATACTTACATTCATGTGTTCCACCTTTGCAGTACTCCATGCTAGAGTAGGTTATTTTATCGGGCAAGTTTTTGTAATCAATAATTCTGAAGCTTCATACATGGAGGCGACTTACTCCCAAGCCATCTTCCTCGTATCCAGTCTCTTTCCGTCCCCTTTCTTAACATCCGCAACCTTCTTTCCAGTATCCCACCTCAGCATGGTGAACGAATGCTTCCCGAACTTGTACTTGCCCGTTCCATCCCACTTACTTTCCACAATTCCAACTTCCTGTTTCTCTCCCTCATTTACAACGTTGACATCCTTACCAGTCACAGTATAAACTTCCACATCCTTACCAACGCCACTCAACTCCGTCTCAAAGTCCTCGGTCTCGCTGACATTAACCACCGCCAGACTAAGAATACCTTCTTCGTTCACAGACGCGCTGACATCCAACCAGCTTGCTCCCTGGTCCAGAACATTCTGCAACCACTTCGGTTCAGTGACACCATCGTATGCTCCACCGCTAACGTGTACGCCGACTGTCCAGCCACGCATGTACTTGCTGAAGAGCAGGAGTGGCCACCAAGTTGTCTGCTTAGAGATGCCGTCCTTGGTAGTCATCAACGGACTGATAACATTGACACTCTGTGCGATGTTCGCCATTCCCACCCACTTGCTCTGCCTGACGAAAACGTTCAACCAGACTGCTACTCCCAAGGCATCAGAAAGAGTGTAAAGCTCCTCAGCTCCTTCCTCGCCAGGAGCACGAATAGGATCCCAGACATTCCACTCGTCGAAGCAGATTGTCGTCCTGGGCACACTAGGCGGGATCTTCTTCTCAATACGTGCGATATCGATGAGCGCCGCAGCAGTCTCGATAGCTCTTTCAGCTGAGAGAGGAGCGATTGCGTTAGGGATATGCTCTTTCGAGGCAGTGTATGCGTGAATACTGTGCATGTCTACGAACTGGATACATTCCTTCAGGACCTCGTGATCCCAGGATGCTACGCCTGTCTCACCACAAAGGATGAGGCAGAGAGACGGGTCGAGAAGCTTGAGGGCTTTGCCCCATTGAGCGGCTTGTTTGGCGTAGTCTGCTGAAGTCATTTGCCCGACTTGCCAGGGTCCCCACATCTGTTCCATTGCCCCCATTAGCAATTGCATCAAAGCTACGTCTTTTTGCTCGAAGCAAAATTATATAGTTCTTACCTCATTTCCGAGAGCCCAGTACTTGATATTGTAGGGTTCCTCGTGGCCATTCTTTCTTCTCAAGTTGGCATAATACGTGTTCTTGGTACCATTACAGTATTCAACCCAAGCCAGCGCCTCATCCAGAGTGCCAGTTCCAAAGTTCAGAGCAAAGTACGGCTCAACTCTCTTCTCTCTCCCCTCACTCAGTACGCCGAGCCAGTGCATGAACTCATCAGTTCCTGAAATCTCATCAACAATCTGTTTTCACAGGTCACGAATTCTAACCAAGACTTACCGAACTCATTCGTCTCTGTTCCCAACCACGCCAGCTCTGGACGAGATGGTCTGTTCTCTTTCGGTCCAACACCGTCAAGCCAGTGATAGGTGGCTACAAAGTTGCCTCCTGGATACCGGATCACGGGAATATCGAGTTCGCGGAGAGCTGTTAGGACGTCCTTTCGGTAGCCGTGTTCGTCTGAGAGGGGGTTTCCCGGGTCGTAAATGCCGCCGTAGATACAACGGCCCATATGCCTTTGGAGAGTTAGTAGTTGAAAATAATATCATTGATCAGAAGATTATGGCGCTGATGATATTGTAATCATGATTTGTTCTTGCCATCGTCTGGCCCGCAGGTTACACGAAACAATTTTAAAACATTGAGTAGGTCAAATTGCTTCATCATCCATCACTTGATGGTCTGCTACTTCCAGAATGGGGAGGATGATGGAGCTTCCTTCTATTTTGTCGAACCCGGACTCAGGGAAGATGTTTAGGGTCAGACGAAAAGCATCATACTCCATGAAACCGCCATAGATATTTGGATCTGTTCAGAGCATCAGTATGATTATCCCACTTTCAGGACCAGTGGCTATTTACCGATCTTTGAAAGCCTCCTGTTCACATCTACGCTAATGGAAGGCGTCTCGCCCTCAGCTATTCTCGTGAAAGTCGTCATATTGTTTCGGTGCTCTTATTTTGGTGTTCGTTGTTCAACAAGAAAACGTCCAGCTCAGCTCATTTACAACTTTTCTCCTCCCACCGGGACAAGAACACATGACAATAACTTTGCGGCTGACTTAAAACACTTCACGATAGTTTAGGTTGAATTATGGATATCAGCTCCACAGACCAGCCTTTCACTGTGTAACCAACATCAAGGTTGATTGGAGCGCATATATCTCGAAGAAAGATAGCGTCTTGGAAAATGCTGCCTCCTCAGTGACGGGAATTCTATTCACCGCCGCTTAGCGAGAAAACTCCACCTCCTCTTTTCCCCACACGCAAACAGACCAACCACAGCCATTCTCGGTATCATCCCACAACCAACATCCCTCGCAATCTGGCACATCATCGTCTTTCTCTCGCCGAGGTCTGCAGCTAGGATGGGCCGTGACTTGATTCCGGCATGAGTTAGCCAACAGCCACGTTCGAGATGCCATATGCGTTCCAATGAGAGTTGATCGTTCTATTGTTCAAGCTAAGCTTGTAACTTGTAATAAGCTTGAAGTATTGACAGGCCAATGGATAATGCTTGACAGCTGTATCTTCGTGGAGCTACCCGCATCCAGGGAGCTACCCCAGTCTTTCCCCCGCATGGGACGATTGTCCAGGTCCATTGATTCATGATCGATGATTGCTAGGAAGAGGCGTTCCATGGGATTGCATATAAGATGCACAGAATTTCCCGGCGAAATAACTTTTTGCCAAACCCAATTCTTTGGAGAATTGAACTTTACCGCAGGTTTATCTCGTACCAGTCGCAATCATGGTTCTCAAGCCCAAGGTCTACCAGGTATGTATCCAGAGATCGTCCGGATGGGATAGCTGTTGACTTGTATAGTTCCTTGTGGGCGTTTTCGCCTCCATGGGATCGATCCTCTTCGGATACGATCTCGGTGTTATTGCTTCAGTGTAGGTAGATTCTGTTCAACAGCTTGATATTCCTGTCGCTAACTCGCTTAATAGTATCGCGGCATCAAATTTCAAGGAATACTTCAACAACCCATCCACAACTCAAACGTAGGACATCCCCAAAAGTAAGGAGATAATCTTCTGACATATGGTAGTGGAATAGTGGTATCCTTCTTTACGGGCGGCGCCTTCTGTGGTGCAGGACTTGCTGGTCCCAGTGGTGATAGACTTGGTCGGAGATGGACAATCACAATTGGGTCTATCATTTACCTTCTAGGCGGAGCTCTCCAGACAGGAGCTACAACCTTCCACATGATGTGGGCTGGAAGATGGCTCGCAGGTGTCGGTGTCGGATTTCTGGTCATGATCATTCCATTGTACCAGTCTGAGATTGCTCATCCTTCCATCCGGTAAGGAAACCCAGGTTCCAGACGTTGCATTCACTAACCAGGAATAGTGGTACAATTACGAGTTTGCAACAATTCATGCTGGGTCTCGGAGCTTTCATTGCCGGATGGATCTCGTACGGAACATTCGTCGGTCTCTCAAACCAAGCTCAATGGCGTCTGCCACTTGCGATTCAGATGATCCCGGCCATCGTTCTCGGAGCACTGATCTTCCTGTTCCCAGAGTCGCCTCGTGTAAGTACTCGCAATCTTGATCTTCTGTGCCAGGCTAATTGTTGACCAGTGGCTTATCGACCACGGCCGTCCAGACGAAGGTCTCAAGACACTCGCTCGCCTACACTCGAATGGAAACGAGTCCGATCCCTGGGTACGTGCCGAGTTCGACCAAATCCAAGACAGTATTACCCACGAGCATGAACATGAAGCCAAGTCATACATGGAACTCCTCACCAACAGATCCTCGTTCAGACGTCTTCTCATCGCTTGTGCTCTGCAAGCTTCGATCCAGATGACTGGAGTGTCGGCTATTCAGTACTACAGTGTCGATATCTATGGCTCTATTGGAATTAGTGGATCGAACGCCTTGAAATACCAGGCTATCAACAATATTATTGCGCTAGTTGGAGAGGCATGCTGTGTTCTGTTCGTCGATAAACTCGGTCGTCGAAGACCTTTGATTGGTGGTAATCTCTTGAATATGGTAAGCTTCCCTCATCTGGATCCTCCTACCACATATGCTGACACACCAAAAGGTCTGTTTCCTCATCGCCTGTATCCTGATTGCCAAGTTCCCAGTCGGGTCAAGCAACAACAAGTCCGCCTCATGGGGTTTCATCATGATGTAAGCACCTCCCCTTCTCCTCGCTTAACCTTCTACCAAAACAAACACTAATCCAACCCAGGACTTGGCTCTACAACTTCTCCTTCTCGGCGACCTGCGGGCCCCTCTCATGGGTTATCCCCGCCGAAATCTTCGACACCCGTACCCGCTCAAAGGGAGTATCCATCGCCACCATGGTCTCCTTCGCCTTCAACACGCTCATCGGCCAAGTCACCGGCACGGCCATGGAGAACATCGGGTACAAGTACTACTACGTCTTCATCATCTGCAACTTCACGAACGCGCTGTTCTTCTACCTGTTCTTGCCTGAGACCAAGAACTTGCCGCTCGAGGAGATGAATTATCTGTTCACCAATGCGCCGTTCTTGGTTGCATTCCACGATAAGAAGCTTTATCAAGCAAACTATGCGGGTGATCTGGAGAGGAGGGCGATGGAGATCCAGGAGAAGAATGCGGTTGTTGGGCACCATGATGAGCATATTGATGAAAAGTAGGGTGCAGCGATGAGGGTGCCAGAGGATACTGGTAGAATGTGAAATCTTAAGTCGTTGGACTGGAATGAATGCGCTGTGAAAGTTCTATTACTTGCACGTATCCTACGTTCTCACAGTGTAATGAGGTCAAGTGAAAGCCAAGTACCAATTCATGTTACTTCCTTGCTGCAGCTTAAGTGATCTTGTTCACGACATCAAAGTCCCTCTCACATTCGGTTCGCGACAAAGCCACGGTACTGAATTGAACTTTAATCTTTCTTATAATGACTTCAATTGAGTCAGATGAGTAAAACATCAAATTGAAATAAGATCGGTATACACTTATGAAAAGATATTACATAATTAAACACAAGTAAGGTAGTATGATATGACATCTGTCAGTAATTAATATAGATTTGTCTAGACCTGCTTATCCTTATTGTTAAACATCATTCTTAGATTGAAAATTCTTAGTCACCAAAGCAGTTCACCTTTGAGTTCAAACTCTTATTCGCATTATGTTCACTACAATATAATCTTTTAACATTTGATCATCACGCCCAGCAAGTCTAAATGAGACATGCTAGGCCAGCGGATGTCTCCATCTGATGATGGCCGTTACGAGGCAAAGAATCCAGTCCAGTCGGCGGACCACCTCCTAATCGACGCCAGCATTCGTGCTATTCGTTGCCCTCATCGCTATGGTCGCGTATGTCGTCGCCATTCTATGCAAGGCTACCGCAGAACAGATATGTTGGTTGCAGAAGTTGGTCGAGAAAGTTCGTCAGAGTTGATGCAGTTTCTTTGCATGCCGAGATGTCCAGGATTGCCCGGCGCGCTTGTGTCAACACCTTCAACAACAAGGAAATAAGATCAAAGTCTTGATTCCGACTTTATCGTCGGCGGGGTCAGGCTCAATCTTGAGAGAAGATGTTGGCTCGCCGTGTTTTGGATCCGCCCAATGGCTGCTTCAATTGAGGCGCAAGCATACTCCAGAATCTGCAGAATTACCTCGACAAAAGAACAATCGGTTATTAAGTTGATGTTGAAAGGATCGAGGTATGACGAAAGAATGTCGAGGCTGAGAGAGAAACTTGTTACAGACGTTTATTCCAAACCGCTGAGACTACCAACATTCGATGAGACCTGACGGAAGAAAGGCAGGTGAGGCTAGACTCGTCGAGACTGAAGAAGGCGCTTTGTCAGCTGTTTGGAGGATTTATTGGAGAGGGAAATTGCTACTGTGCTTTAGCATCTAATTAGTGTTCTTTATGAAGGGTTTCATGCTTCTACGCTTCAGTGCCACTGCCATGATCGCTGTGAGGGATGACTATAGAAAGCGTGGTAGTCTGGTAGACCATTACAAGACACGCACACATCTCAGTATGCTTCTGCTAAGCAACAAGAATCCAAGAGGGCGTGTATTAAGACAAAGACGAAGACGACATCAAGTCGATTATCAAGCTCGGCCTTGGAGCTGATGAAATAGAGAGGAAGGACATCGGATATTGGAAAGCCTGTGAGGACCGCTACGGTAAAGGAAGCTGTACTTGAGGAGCTTGATGTCGAAAAGTCACAAAGGAAGGGCGCGACTGTAAAGAAGGAAGGAAGGAAAGGAATAGCGGATGAAGAAGGCGCAGAAAAAGGCTGAGAGGGAAAAGGCAGGAGAATGCTGAAGCTCGAAGTCTCTGATTCGAGCATAGAGAGGATGATGGTCTGGATCAAGAGCGAATCGAATCTGGTTCAGCTAATCGTTAGCTATGGTCAACGAAACCAAGTATAAAATTGCGGCGAACAAGATGCGACCGGGCATCTGAGGGTTAGGTAGATACAGGCACTTCTAAGTAACACCACAACTACATGCCGACTCACAGTATTTGTCGGCGAGCAAGATTTGGCTGGGCGTCTGAGGGCTGAGTAGAATGCACATTTAGCCACGGGTACTTCCAAATAACACCACAATCATACGCTGACCTGAATTATTTCGCGGCGAACAAGATTTGACTGGGCGTCTGACTTTTGAATTCCTCGGTACTTCTCCCACCTAGACTGGCGAATGCCTCTTGAGTGTCTTGCGTAAATTCCTACAAGCCTTTTCTAAAATGATTTTATCTAGAAGTTTAGATAGTAAATTTTACAAACATTTCTCTTGCTACTTACGCTCTGTAGCATCTTGTTCATACTACAAAAGCCTGCGGCCAACATCTTGCGTTTGGGAAACCCACGTAGCTAATGGGGCCATAAAATATACAACGTACTCGCCAGCCTACTCTCAAGTGAACCTACTGATCAGTCTGAAATACTGGAGGCATGAACGCCATTCCTATTTGAAAGTTAGAATTCCACTCCCAAGATTTGACAAAGACTCCCACATACCTTTCCCACCAGTCCCTTTAACGCTCTGCGCCAACCCATCACCCTTAACCCCCGCATCACCCTCATGAATGCCCCCCGCCGACCTCGAAATAACATGTCTCCTCAACATGGCCAGAATCTCACTATTCTTCCACCTCGCCGGCACAGGTCTATACGCCGGCTTAAACGTCCCCACCGTCTGCGCCCACTCGCCACTCTTCGGCGCCACAGGAGACTTCGTCTCTTTCTCTTGACCAGCAGCATTGAGCGTTGCGCCTTGCGGACCAGCTCCAGCTCCCTCGGCGGTTTCTTGGGATGTGGGTGTTGGCTCCTGTGTAGCCCAGTAGTAAATATCCCAGTCGTTCTCGTCGAGGAAGATGTCGAGTTGGGCCATTTGCGCGGGTGTCATTTCCCTGAGATGTGCTTCGGCGAATGTGGACATGAGGAGATCACTCTCGAGGGTTCCTCGTTTCCGGCATTGATCTATCTCCCAAAACGTAATCTGTCAGAACTGTTCCAGTGCTTTGGTTCATGGTATGGTGGGAAAGGAACGTGAGAGAGAAAGGAACGTACATAGTAACCTCGCACGCATGGTATTAGCATCCTCCCCCGTCCTCCTCAACGGCTCAACCTTAAACTTCGCACCCTCCATCTCCCCCACTCCCATCTCAGCATTCGGACCACCCTCGGGCTCGCCACTCTGCGTGCCTCCCGTCATCCTCTCCGTATTTTCTGGCACCGAGTCCTTTGGCACGAAATCAGGCGCAATCGAGGAGATCAGCTCGGGAGGGGCTTTCTGCGCTCCGACGGAGGGCATCTCGTTTGCGATTGTGGAGTTGGTGTTGGTCATGTGTGGGTTGAGTGGTTTTTCAGACTGGATCTTGCGGTGCTCTTCTGTTCCTTCGTGTGTTTGGGCGTTTCCTGGGCCGGCGAGGCGGCGGGCAGAGGTGGACATTGGACGGGCGAATGCCATTGAAGGCCTCGCGCGGCGAATGGCTAGTCTGAGGGACGACATTGTTGTTGTATCAATTTCCAATTGTGGTGTTGAGGTTGTTGAAGATTATCGTCCGAGGTTGGAGCTTTGTTCTCGTCGAAATCTGGGGAAGCCGAGGATCGCCTGCGTCATCACTTGTGCACGTGACTGTAATACAGATCCCTATCGTTCTTTTCTATCTGTGCTGTTTTCATAGACTCTTGCTCGGAGGATATCTGTTAAGACTAGGCTGTAGACTGGAGGTTTGTTGCAAGCATTTCTTGGGCAGTGGTAGGAGCTTCCAGGCTCGCCTGGGTTTGGCGAAGCTATAGAGACGCATATCAATATCTTACCTAGCTACCATAAGTCAAAATTGAGATGATACTCAATTGGTGGATATAGCTGGTCGGCGGAAGTAACTGAGGTAAAGGAAGATGTCGGGTATCACGCAGGACTACCCTACCAGCGTTTTAATGCTTTATAGTATTTCTAATGATGAATAGTATAGGAAGAAGTCAGCTATGCTTAAGCAGCAGAAGGCGATACCTTAGCAAATTCAAGAAACGGTACAGTAGGAATCCAATTTGTATTTTACTCCATAACATGTCTAGACACCACAAAAAGACGCCAAAGCTATGTACCCACCCATTTTATGGTATCGAGGTAGGTTGCGCGCGAGCCCAACCCTATCCAACGCCCGCTATAGTACAAGAGAGCCATTTGTGCAATCGTCATTCCTTCTCTGCTTTAACATAGAGGCTTGTTCCTGGTCTTCGCCTGTGGCTTCTCCAACTTCAGATGCCACTCGTATCGCGGATCGACTTTCGCATTTACATTACCAGTCACAGCCTATACAGGCCGTTGGTACGTTGTGCTTTGGCGGGTGTAATAGCCCGCGGTCGTCCTGCTTGTCCCGTATGGGCCTGGTGACTGGGTACTGCCGATGGTGTGGTGCATTTCCAAATGCGTATTCTATAACAAACAAAAACTTTAACAGCTCAATCGGATATTGCTCATCGTCGGAAGTTGATCACAGCCAACTGCATATTGTTAGTCTCTACGACTCTTCAACACCAAGCGCGCAGACTTACCCGACTATTTACTCCGTACGCGAGCTTCTGACCATCGGCATCCCAGCATAGAGAAAATTGATCCTCTTGCTGTTCGTCCGATCCCGAATCGTGCGATTGCGGTGTCCTCCAGCCCAATTCATCTCCTCGAGTCCACGTTGCGCGTGGAAGATTTACATCGTCTGCCTTCCAGATGAGTATTCGCTCGTTGGTACCACCGGCAATAAATGCGCCATCGGGAGTGAAAGCGAGAGCCACAACCGCCGACCCCATAGTCATTGATGACTTTGACTTTGTGTCTGAGGAACGGACGTTCCAGATGCTTATTGCGCCATCCTCTCCTGCTGATGCGAGGTATCGCTCTGTCTCGTCCGCTGGTCCTAGAGGAGTCTGAAGCGGTTGCCATGTGAGAGAAGTAATCAGGCCTTGGTGTGCATTGAATGATCTGCATTGTCCAGATTGATCCCAGATCTGCGTAAAGTCAGTCCTGAAAGTGCGGAAAGTCAAATAAATGAAGAACCTACCGAAATTGTTCCCGAATCACTCGCCGTAGCAAGGAGGTGTGATCGCGGATCATATGTAATCTTGGAAAGTGATTCGCCTGGTGCAGTTTCAAACTTTCTTCCTGGGGTAATAACATTCTCCACACAAAGGAATTCTTGAAGAATGTTACCGCCGCAAACAAAAAACTCGGCATCTCCTGTCCATGTAGCTTCGAGTGGTTGGTCATGGAGATTGTGGTTTGGAATATGATATTTGACCATGTTCTCAAGACCAGGTTGCATGACGGCTATGACAGTACTCTTGGTATCTTCTTTGACGTCTTCCTGAGGAGAAAGCGCTAGACAAGAAGTATTTGAAGGGTTCCATCGGAGGCAGATAACCGGTGAATCGAATCCATTGAATGTCGCCAATGGCATGCCATCGGAATGCCAGAATTCAATTCTTGCAGTGCCATCTTCAATTGGCTCACTCGATACTGCAATAATTGCTCCATTGGATGACCAAGCAAGGCCAGTAACAGTGGTATTTGGAGATACACCGTCGTCAAGAAGGTTTTGATGAGGCGCATACGTAGCCTTGCCGGGGCTCTCGGAACCGGAAGATGAGTCGGTGCTGATACGCGAGAGGCTCCACATGCGGGCTAGTGCATCGGTACCGGCAGCTGCCAAGATCGAAGGATCTCGTGGATTAAACTCGCATTGAAGGAGAACCACGTTTTTGGACGAAGGGTCCTCTGAGAGCTCGAGAAAGATCGTTTCCGTGGAAAGTTCGTTGACCTTCTCGACCTGAGTGCCCTGCTCCGGTCCGATCGTGGCCACGACAGGTGAAGGGAGCTGCTCGGGCGACGGATAAGCGTTTTCGTCACCGTTCTGATCATCGTCGACGTCCATAGGAGTAGGCTCAAATGCGTTTCCATTGCCGTTACCATTTTCGTAGCCATTGCTGAGCCGTGGTCGCTTTCCTGGTGGTCCTGGTGGCTGTTGAGGTTGATCATTGTCAAGCTGCCTTTTTCTCTGATTTTCATGATCTTCTTCAGCTTCGGCTGGCGGCGATGCTGGCATTAAAGGCCCGAAAAATCCAGATGCAGGGGCAGGAACATCGCGAGGTGGCTCTGAAAGCTGTTGACGTCGTCAGTTGGACCACCAAAGGCCATGATTAGTACTCCACGGCCAGCTGTAACATACTTGTGTGAGGTCGCGCTCCTGAACATTGTACAGCAGTCCTCTGTTCAAAACCGCCACTAGTGCATGATTCGTGACATGGGGCGCGAATGAAAGCTGTTGCGGATCTTGGATGTTCCACTCCTGCTGGAGTCGAACAGCAGTCTCTTTGTAATCTAGAAGGGGATAATTAGATCTCTCATAGAGGACAGAATAGCTTCTGAGCCGGTGTACGAACCTGATTCTACAAGATACCTGTGAAGCAGAGCAGATTCTGACGTTAGCGAATGCACTCCCGTACCTGAAAACCCAACCCGATCGAGTGGATCACGAGGAAACACGTACCGCCAGATGAGATAGTTGATCCTGTCGGAATCCAGGACCTCCTTTGCCATTGTTGCGCACAGCAGAGTACGCGCTGCAGTACGGGTGAGGTATGCGGTGCTGGTGATGCTGTTGAGGTGTGTTCTGGTTGAGGTTGCGGCGGTGATGATGTTGGTGTTGAATTTGGAGGGTTCGAGATGAGGAATGGAACGCCAGGCAGGTCGAAGTCGAAGTCGACCAGACGAAAGTAGAAGTGGTGCGGGATGTGTGATTGTGGAGAACAAGGTGCTAGCTAGCTAGCTAGCTTACTAGCCTAGTGTGTCGGTCTGTCCTGTCCTGTCCTGTAAATGTAGGGAAGCTTGGCTGAGCTAGGCTAGAATGACCGGACCAGGGGTGGCAGACGCTGGGCTGTCGAGGCTGTTGGCGATTTCCTGGTGCGTTAGGAACTGGAAACCCTTGGGAGAAGGTGGGTGGATGGCCCTGTGCATTTCTTGATCTGGGTGGGGTGGGTGTGGAAGCGGATACAATCGAAAGGCAGGGCAGGGGAGCAGGAGAGCAGGGGGAGGGCTTCTGGGCAGCCAGTGACAGGGAGCAAATACAGGGGCTTTAGCAGGGATTGAGGGTGCGCCGGTGATGGGTGTCCGCTATAAAGATCCAATTACAGAGAGATCGACGCCTGTGGCCCCCTGGGCAGGGCTTGCAAATGCCACCAAATGCCAGCCTGCTGCGCTTGAATTACGAAACGGGGGTCCTCCAGGGCTGGGGATGCTTGATGTGCAGGATGATTGAAGCCTGCATGCGTGTGCTGTGCTTCGTTGTCTGCTTCTCGAGTCGAGGACGTTGAAATCTCTCCCAGTAGAACTTCAGATTCGACAGCGTGGGTTGGCGTGGGTGAATAGTCCTGTACCTACCTACTGGATGTACTGCGTTGTGGTTGATATGACATCTACTCAGATCTCTACGGTACAAGTGAGTCCAGCAGATGTCTGGGTACGTACCATAGGTAGATTCTGCTAGGGCCGGTACGAACGGCGCTGGGGTGACAGAGCGATATGCTGTGCGTACTGTGGGGTTCTCCTGGTTCTGGTTCTGGTTCCTTGGTGGTGATGTCGGTCTGTGTTTCTGGTGTCAATCCTGTGTGCCGCTGATCTGATGTTACATCAGGTCAAGGTCAGTACCGCCGCTCTGCTCTGGTTCGGTTGTGATCCTAAATTACTGCTAAACTTCTAGGTCGCGGCGCTCACTATTCGATATGAGTGCGTCGCTAGGCGGATGGATGATGTTGCGGGAACGGCTGTTGAATTTTCTTTATTGGGAAGGGAGGGGAGGGGATGGGATGGGATGGGATGGGATGGATAGATGCATTGTATTGGATTTGCAGGGTCGCGTGGCTTGTAGCACATCACATCACAGGCATCAATCAATCTGATCCTGAGGCGAACCTCACTCACCTCGAAATCTGGTAGCGTGGAAATCGAATAGCGGAGCCGGAGAAGTGGAGTGGATCAATTTCACGGAGTATGTCGTGGTGCGGAAGAATTTGACGGCTCACACCGACTGACTGCAGCTCTTTTTTGCCTCACGACGCATGAAATGAAACATAGGGCATGGCATGGCAAGGCAGGGCAGGGCAGAGCAGGCAGGTAAAGATGGTGTATGTCAGCTTTGAGCTGGGCGGAACGAGGCGACGGCTGCTGGTTGTGTCTTGTAGAACAAGAACAGTACAAGTGCAATTGTCAGATAAGGAGATGGCGGCTTACCTACCTAACATGCCAATAATTTGTACGGTATGGCTTCATCTCCCATGTTCCAGGACAAGGGTGGTGAAGGGTCAAGAGTCAAAGTCAAAGTCAAAGTCCAAGTCATCATTGTTGAAAGGAAGAAGGGAGGCGTTCCGTTGGCTGCCGTGCATAAGGATAGAAGGATAGGCCGAACCTTCTTCCCTGGCCTGGTCTGGGCCCGCTCGGGAACGATTTGATAAAAATTTAGGTTGACTCGCTTTCTTCCGCTTTGAGCTTAATTTATTTGGTCATCACGTGTAATGGACCGTGCACTGTTCAGATCTTGGGGATATCTCGGAGGGGAGAAAAGAGGGTATTGGAGTGTCGCATTTTGAAATGGAACAACGGGAGAATGTGAAAACAGATGTCCATCTCTGACAGATATCTCGCTCAAGGAACTTGATTCACTTACTCTCTTTGATCAGGTCAGGGCACTCGATCCACGATAGCCACAAGCTTCCGCCTCAAAGATCCTCTGTCAAGAATCTAGATGTCCTAATCGCTCAACTGAAGAAGCAACGTTAGTATGATTCTTGCCTCACATCAGTCCCATTATTAAGAGCAAATGCGGAAATCAAAGATGGCTGTTCAGTCAGAAGAGCGTCTTCCTCCATCGAGCATTTAGCTGTCCCGAGCAGACAGTTGGGTCACGTCCAGTCCTTGTCTCCCCGCCAAGTGCAGTGCAAGTAGAGCCGATTCGATGCAGCAAATCGTTCTGGCCAAAGTAATGGAAAAGGCCTTCCAAAGACTTCTGCTGTTGTGGTGTGAACCAAGACATATCTTACCTAGCAGGGATACCGAAGCCACTGACTTACCGATGTGCTGGCTCATCAATCTGACCTTTTCTTACCATATTTTGAGTTCGGAGCGGCTATCAAGGAATGTATCCCCATATTCTCGGGCTTGATATGAGGGAATCCTAAATCCCACTTTCCTTCAGGCTTCCAGCTCCTCAATGCAGAAGAGAAATCAGCAATATCACGTGACAAAGCACCAAACTATGGATCTCCCAGGGGTTCCACTATATCACACCAGCGTGGAAACAAGTTTCATCTCATCCCATTCCCTCGACCTCTTGTCCACCAAAACTGACGATTTAGAGTTGGAGATATTCGAAACTTCAGATCTCCGGTCTCATGTCATGATTCGTGGCGTTGTTCGGTACGATGCTTGGCAAAGGGAGGTCGTGCGTGGCTCAGCAAAACCCACTCTCTCCTGAGAGTTAGGCGTAGCTGGTGGCACCAGTGGCTTTCCCATGGAATTGGAAGACAAGACCTCGAAATTCCGGTTGCGGACTTTGTGGCTTCTATGCCACATTCCTTTTGTCCTGGGCATGACATCTGGATCCGTGTGAGGAGATTATTACGAACTGGACGACTTGATGGAGCTTACTTCGTAATCTGATTGAGATGTGAGTGTGGTGGGTCTTCCCTCGGGAAAGGTGTCAAGAAGGGAGAAAAGGCTTGACTGGAACTGGAACTAAGATGCCAAGATGCCCGCCTCCTCAGATCGGCTCTTCGAGCACGTATCGTGAGGCTTTGGGCTCTTTGCAGGAGAGGTGGTGGGCGAGGGCAGCGGTAAGGTCTGGCGGAGTACATCCTCGGCTAGTTGCATGTGCGAGCTGCCGATCTGACACCCTGACCTAGTCTTAAAGCGTAAACTTACTTCGTGGGGCAAAGACTGGTTGTTGGTTCTTGTGTGGCTGGATGATTCATCAGATCTATCACAATGGAATAGCAAAGACGAGGGGAAGGACATTCGTTATCAGATGTCTTGTAGATGCAAGACATCCATTCCTAAGGAACTTAGAATGCAAATACCATGCAGCTGGGATTAATCAGTGGCGTCTCGGCCACAGTCACGAAGTGCTGTGTCCTCGCATCATTACATGATGACTTTTCCTGGTCGCCTGGCGGCTGTTGGCTCTGGTGCGCTTTCGATCCCGTGGGGCATGCCTCGAAAGCCGTATATTTCTGCAGCGCTGATTCGAAGCTTGTTGGGTGAATTTAGATGATCTGTTTGCTTTTTGGATGGGGTTGGCTCTTTAGTGGCGCTAAGTTCCCAGCTTCGAACTCCTTGTCGACCTGACACGTGATATTGGCGACCATTTCGACCTCAACGAAATGGCAATGAAGCGATAAAGGGAATCAGGCAAAAGCGCAATCTCAGGCCGAGCGTCGCTGGATTTCGAGACTCCATATGCAAATAGTTTCGTCCTCTTGACGGTAATTACCCAGAAACTCTGATATCACGAGCAACCCCTTGTCACACAGACGATGTCCTCGAATCGTACGACAAGCTGACTCGGCTAAATAAGTTTCAGTGCGCGCCCAGCCCGCCACGCCTTCATCAGCCACCCAGGGCACCTTCTGGTCGATTGGAAGGGTGTTGAAGGCTTGCTTGTGCGTGGGAGAGATAGGGCGCAAAAGCGAGGAGGGGATATCTGGCCATAGGAGAGGGAGGCATATCGGCATAATAGAATGTGAATGTGACTCCGATCCAGCCTTGCAGAGTTGATATACAGTCACCTTCTGGAAAATGTTCCGGAACCCTTTTGGTGTTCTCATGTATGGTGTCTATCCAGATGCAGAAGCTCTGCAGTGACGAGGGGTCGCATGGGGAGGGGTGACTGCGAGGATGGGGTAAGAGCTCGGTGCTACGAGGCTATTTCCAGAGTGCAATTTGGCGCCTTCCAGGCTTCCAGGAAAAATTGTCGAGTAGCAGCTTTGTTGTTGCCTCTTGTTGAGTCTTAAACTTTTGTTTTTCCGACCGGATGGTAGATCGGTTTCAACTTAAGACGTATGACGGGCCGCTCACGCTCAGATTTTGGGTGGGTGCGGGGAAAGGGGGGCCCTGGTAAGATGATCAAAAGTCGAATAAATAGTGCTGAAATCCTTTTCGAAGGCGAGAGGATATATCTCTATTGAGAACTAATAGCAATGGCCTCTTGGGCTACGTGTGCTTGCGGCGGTAATAGAAGAGAAGGGGGTTCGACAGTCTGATCTTGATGAGTCGCCCAGACCAGGATGTTACCCTCTGTGCTTGGAAAAAGAAGCCGAAGCTTGACTGACCAACCAATGCAAGTCGGCGGATTCGACAGGGCTCGCCTTGAAGAAACGGTCTGGGTTCTGGTGTACGAGCCTGCAGAAGGAGAGTTGACGAACTTGATGCTGTGTGACAGGAGGAAGGCATTATCAATCCCTCCACACGGATCTCTCTTGTGCACCTCTTGGCTTCGTGGATCTGTAAGAAACGAGCGAGGTGCAACTTTGCTCCCGAAGGACCAAAAGATACCTTAGATATCGTCTGGTGTTGGCCAACAATGCTTTGAACCAGTTTAAAAGAATCCTCATTGTAAAACGTGCCTCTCACTAGCTTGATATGCAGCACCAAAACATCCATCAGAAAACAGATCAACACCGCGTTTGGCGAGAAGCCGACCATGGAAGCACAACTGATACTGGAAGGCGGAGATACTAATGCGAGTGATAAACTGTTTCCTGGCCGGTGAAGCAGGACAGCTAGTTGAGAGAGCGATCTTCCTCAGGTCAACCACAACATTTTCACGTACCAGAACTGTAGCTGACATACGCACAGGAGATTTAGGTCGCATGACAAAGAAACTCTCTATCGGTCTTCGAGTAGGCTGTCGTCTTGAATCTTGAGTATCTTCCATCGAGTTTCCTGATGTTCGAGATCTCGGAAGTTTCAAACCCAAGCGCACGCACGAGGATCTGTGCCACTTCTCGATAAAGGTGTGTTGGTGTCCAAAAGAAAAGCTAGGCTAAGCTAATCAGCAGCGATCAGCCACACTCCGTGCTTATCCCTGACGACCCAGTTTGCCCGACTGGGAACCTAACCCCCACAAAGGTTAGCTGGCGCCGCGCCGTTTTAATGAAGCTGGAGGATGGCTGGATGGCTGGATAGATTTCATCACCCAAGGCCCTCCAGCACCGGGTGACATGAAGCTAGGCAAAGCCCAAAGACTGGTGAGATCTAGGGCGGCTCACGGCTTATTACTCGTGACAGGAGGCGTTGGCCCGGACTGATGCCATGATGGATGTGGGTGGTGGGTAGCGGGAGACTGGCTGCTGGGAGGGTCCTTCGGCAATGTCATGTAATGTAATGTAGTGTAGGTAGTGTAATATATTCTCATGTAATGTCCTGAGACTGAGCTACGACTTGAGTGGATGATTAAGATGGTTCGGTAGAGCTTAGAGCTGAGTAGAGGAGTTGCCATGATCTGTCGGATTGCCAGAACAGAGAGGGCAGAAGACAGGCAGGAGGCAGGCAGGAGTGAGTGAGTTGAAGGGAGAAGCGGTCATTATTGGATGAGACCAATTGCAATTGCATTCCGTGTCGTCCGACGGTGCCCAGACAAAAGCTCGGCGCCAACCCGCTCCTGCCCCCCCGGCTGTCGGTCAAAAAGTAGTTTAACCTTCGCTCGCGTGTGTTTTTGTGGAAGCTGCGGGGGCTTGCAAAAGTGCGGCGCGGACTAGGAGTCTAGGATGCACAGCTGTCAGGATCTTATCAAATCATATACTCTATGTAGACTAGCCGCAGCTGCCAAGACCAGCCACAATACACAATATCCAAATATTCCCCTCCTCTCTGGCGCAATCCAGCGGCAGGGATGCATCTCCCTACTGTACGCTTCCTTGCAACAAGGGTGGTGGACCCGCATGGAATATCCAGAGGTTAGTGGAGGTTCGGTAACTTTTCTGTCTGAGTTCATCACGAAGGCAGTCCCGTTTTCTTTGCCCTGTCCTGACCTGTCCTGTCCTGTCCTTCCCTTCTCCTCTCTACTCTCCTCTATTCTGTGTCTAGGCCAACTGCCAAATCTCACCATACTTCGCACCTTTCCGCGACAGTTCTGGACCTCATCGGCGCTTCAATACTTCTCTTCACTTGAAGTTGAACTCATCCTCTAAGCAAAGACAAAGCTCACGCATTTGCGCAATCTACATCATAGATACGTTGGAGCGTGTTGACAGGTCCCGTTGCCACGGCACACCTCCGCGCCTCAATATCCAGCATTCTGGGGAGCTCAACCTTCGTCTACCCAGCACTTCCCACCGTCGCATCTTCATATCCAATTCTTCAGTACTTCAGAATACAATAATTGGAAAGCCTTTTGAGCAAGGAGCTTCCCGATAAGGTAGCTCAAATACATTTGGGGGTGCAGCGCACAAACTGAATCAAAACCGCTTCTCCCCATCAAGCTTTGATCTCAACAATGGCAACACATCATCCCTCTCCACCTGGAGGTATGCAAATGCATCACGGCCAAGCAGGTGGCCCACCTCCGCCGGGAATGGCTCAACATCAGCAGCACTTCACACCCGCCATGCAACAAATCGCCGGCATCAATGAAGCGGTTTGGATGCAGATTGGTATAGCCACTCTACCCCATCTGCTAGTGAGCGCAGTAACTAACAATACTTTAGGGAGCTTCGCGGAACTTCTCAACAATCTTGACGAGGCTATCACTGCCTACGAACATGCGCTCCGTGCCAATCCCAGATCTATTCCAGCAATGAACGCTATAAGCTGCATTCTTCGAACACAAGAGCAATTCCACAAGGCGGTTGAATACCTTCAAAGTATATTGAAGCTCGAAGTGAATAATGGAGAAGTCTGGGGAAGTCTTGGTAAGTTCTGTGCGCACTTTTACATATCTCATGCGCTAACTTACAAGGTCACTGCTATCTGATGATGGACGATTTGCAGCAAGCATATTCAGCATACCAACAAGCGCTGTATCATTTGAGAGATCCCAAGGTTTGTCAGATTAATATAATAAAATGCTCCCAATGTTAACATAGGGCAGGAACCGAAATTATGGTACGGAATCGGAATTCTATATGATCGCTATGGATCTCTTGAGCATGCAGAGGAGGCTTTCTCGCAGGTGATGCGCATGCAGCCAGACTTCGAAAAAGCCAACGAAATATACTTCCGGCTCGGCATAATCTACAAACAACAGCAGAAGTATCAACAGAGTCTCGAGGTACGAAAAATGAAGCGAAAGCTGGTGTTTCACAAACAGCTGACCTCTGTAGTGTTTCCGGTATATCGTCTCAGTACCACCAACTCCTTTGACTGAAGAGGATATCTGGTTCCAGATTGGCCATGTTCATGAGCAGCAGAAAGATGTTAGTTAATCTTCCATCCCTCAAGATACTTAAATTGACACCCGTTCTAGTACGACAATGCGAAACTGGCATACAGGCGTGTGCTCGACCGTGATCCAAATCATGCAAAGGTCCTACAGCAACTTGGCTGGCTGCATCACCAACAGAGCAACAGTTTCAGCAGTCAAGAGCAAGCAATTGAGTACCTGGAGAAGTCGGTTGGCTCAGGTAAGACTCGTCATCTCAATTAGTCTGACATTTCACACACTAACACGTGGCAGATCAAAATGATGCGCAAAGCTGGTATCTGCTTGGACGATGCTACATGTCACAGCAGAAGTACCCAAAGGCGTACGAGGCATATCAGCAAGCGGTCTACCGCGACGGACGGAACCCAACATTCTGGTGCTCGATTGGCGTCTTGTATTACCAGATCAATCAGTACCGAGATGCACTTGATGCATATTCCCGCGCGATACGCTTGAACCCGTACATTTCCGAGGTCTGGTACGACTTGGGAACTCTGGTAAGTTTGCTCGTCTTCGGCCGAATTCGTTTGCACAACAGCTAATCGTTGGTATAGTACGAATCTTGCAACAATCAGATCAACGATGCGCTCGATGCCTACCAGCGTGCAGCTGAACTTGATCCTTCAAATGTGCACATCAAGGCACGGCTCCAACTGCTTCGTAGTGGACAGACCAACGGGCTTCCAGTCCAGACCAGCGCTCCTTTGCCCCAAGATGTCCATCCTCAAGCCTACCAAGCAACTGGTGCTGTCGGTCCCCCAGGGCCACAATGGGGTAACTCTGCTCCTCAGCCTCCTCCACCTGGTCCTCCACTGGGTCCACCTGCCAACGGCTGGGGCCGATTAGCTGAAATTAATCCACCACCACATCCCGGAAACCCGTACGACCAAAGAGACCAAGCTCGAGGTCCTGGCCCGATCCCACCGCCTCCTCCACGTGCTCAAAGCCCAAGGCAGCCTGAGCAGATGAGACCATTTGAATCAAGGCTACCTCCAGGACCATCTCCAGGAGGACCAAGTGGCCCAAGTGGCCGTCGCACACCTCCTCGTGATCATCATGCAGCAATGGGTCCTTATCCCGGGCCAGGTCTTTCACAACCTCCTGGACCACCGCCTCCCCCTCCTCAGCGAGTCTCGAATCCTAATTACGCTGGTCCGGGCGCTTCTGTCTTACCTCCAGCCCAAACTAACATGAACGGCTCAGGACCTGGAGCTCTCCCACCTTTTGGCCGTGGTGCAAGTCCTCGACCGGAAGTGCGACCCATCTTGGATAATCGCATGCCATCGCCAAAGTCCGGATACCCGCACCAACAGCAACAGCAATACCCTCACCATCCAGATATCTCTAACCCCGGTGGTATTGAGGGCGGTGCTCCTGCCCCAGCTTCTGCTTTGGCTGCTGCTGAAGCCGCTGCTGCAGAGCGGAATGGAGATAGGCCTGGATCAGTGGGACCAAAAAGGATGCGTGAGTGGGAGGAGGATACGTCCATGAAGAAGCCTGCTTCAGATGAGAATCGTGCTCGATTGGATGATATGCACCATCGCCGTCCTTCGACCCCTCCTCGTGAAAGCTTCCGCCGTAGCTCTTCTGAGGCTCGCCGTGCCGAAGATCAGAGACGCATGGACGATCAACGCCGTGAGGATCAGCGACGTGCTGAGGATCAACGCCGTGTCGAGGAACAGCGTAGAGCCAACGAGAACTATCACCCGTCTGAAGCCGCGCACCACCCTCCGACCCACGCGCTGCCCCAGAATCATCTACCACCAATGCAGCAGGGTCCCCCATCTGTTCATACTCCGGTGCACGAGCTACCCCCACCACCTCCACCACCTGCGCCCAAAGACTACTCGAGCGAAGAGAGAGAGCAGCGTGAAAGAGAACAACGAGACAGGGAACAGCGAGAGCGAGAGCAGCGGGAAAGAGAACGGACTGAGATTCCGCCGCCTCCCCCACCACCATCTGGTGAGCCAGAACGTGCCGCACGAAAAATGGACGTTGATGAGGACTACGATGATGAGGCCGACGAGGACAAGAAGGGTGGTATTGCGTCGGCTACAGCATCTGGACCTGGTTCGGCTTCTGGAGAAGCTAAAACTGCATCACCATCGGGTCCGAACGGGCATGTCAATGGCGTTACAAACGGCCAACCAAAGGTGGAGGTCTAGGCTTACAATAAGATTTCCTTTTGTAGTGATGACTGTTGATGAATTCTGTAGAAGTGCTTTATTGCTCTTCAAATAAGCTCTAGTGTATAGATTGAGTATCCAACCCGAATTTCGAGTACACTGTCTTGGCTCTGTGAGATATTCGTAGATTCGCAAAACCTACATAGTGAATTCATGAGCTATCTGTGGTTGCAGTGTCTAAGAGAGCCATGAAGAATGGACAAGAGGGAGCTTGAGGATGATCCGGAATGGGAAGTTTCCAGCAACGCGCTACTATCAAAAATATTCAAGGAGATCTAGGACATTTGTGATATCACAACTATGTTCTTCAACTATGAGTTCACATCTAGAGACCGCACATGAACTCAAATGTGTGAATTAGTTTTGGCAATTGTGCCGCGCAAGTTGGGTGTTCGGTTGAAAGACAAAGTGCCAAGCCCTTTCCACGACTTGACCTTGATGAGATAGCGGAGCTCGATTGCGAGGCGAGAAGGCAAGAGATCAGTGGACTTTTGGACTGCGCTAACTTTTCTACCTGCACAATGCATTACAACACAATACAAGACCACGAGGAATACAGAACCCATATTGTTATGCCATTGATTTAAATTTGAAGCTATGTCATGAAAAGTATCAGTGACAACGAATTGTGATCGTGGACACGCTGTTTGAGTCAAATTCTAGGACTTGGATTTACGCACTTCATTATATCTACAATGTATCATACCGCACTGAGAACATTTAAATGCAGTGTAGCATACTTGCAGTCTGGACGGGTAGCATAATGGGATATTGCAAAGAAAAATGGCGAAAGATTGAGGACTAAAGTTACCACCAAATTTGTTAACATTCAGGTGAGGCAAGCTCGCATGTTCGCCCCAGACACTGGAGTGGTCACTCTGACTCGAGACTGATTTTGAGTCTAGGCTGGTATAAATGTGTGAGGAAAATCGAGGACCTGTGAATAGACCTTGGCTTGTTTATGAACTATTGGTTTATTCATATCCAGGGAATCAATTATCCAATGATTACAGTGTCGTGTAAAAGTCCGAGGAGTTTTGAGATGATGGAGAGGGCGGGAGGCTTACTTGTCGTAATGAAATCTCGATACGGATATGCGGTTTCCTCGATGGCTGGGCTGGAACAACTCAGCCCATCAAAGTGAATGTCGCAACTCTAACTCACGACTTGGCCTTTATACGAGGTAGACAGCTGTTTCGCAAGATATACATTATCCTTGCGGTGATGGATTCGAACGCGGCATTCGGCTTGCGATGTTTGGACTGCCCTGGACGCAAGCCCAGTACACGAGCACTAAGGATCCGGATCAATGGTTACATAGCTCCTTTAAAGCATTTGAGACTCTCGGACAACTTCCAGGACGTTCAGCAGCATACAGCATTTCCGTCGGTGCTGCGGTCTATAATGTCACGTGGGAAAAAGTTCAGGATTCGCTTAGACTTTTAGGGTCGATCTAGCGCCCGCACCAATTGACCATATCTTTTTTCGCTTTTGGAAGAAACCTCAATCAACATTCAGTCGACAAACCATCGCCAACATGTCTCATCGTAAGTTCGAGGCACCCAGACACGGCTCTCTCGCCTTCTTGCCTCGCAAGAGAGCTGCCCGTCATAGAGGAAAGGTCAAGTCGTGAGTTTGCAATTCCAGTTTCTCCAATCTATCGATTTCATAATAGGTTCCCGCCTCGTCGTGAAGCTCAATTTTGCGCTTCAGATTTCGCGCATCGATCGCTGACCTCACAACTCCAACCAGATTCCCCAAGGATGACCCAAAGAAGCCTGTCCACCTTACTGCCACTATGGGCTACAAGGCTGGTATGACAACCATCGTCCGCGATCTCGACCGTCCTGGCGCGAAGTCACACAAGAAGGAGGTTGTGGAGGCAGTCACTGTCATTGAGACACCACCGGTACGAACAACGCAGCCCGCTTGGCTTATGCCTATGGCTAACATCTTTTTAGGTGATCGTTGTTGGTCTAGTTGGTTACATCGAAACTCCTCGAGGTCTCCGATCCCTTACTACCGTCTGGGCTGAGCACTTGAGTGATGAGGTAAAGCGCCGATTCTACAAGAACTGGTACAGAAGCAAGAAGAAGGCTTTCACCAAGTACGCCAAGAAGCACTCCGAGAGCTCTGGATCTTCCATCACCCGTGAACTTGAGCGCATCAAGAAGTACTGCACCGTCGTCCGTGTCCTCGCCCACACCCAAATCCGCAAGACCCCTCTCAAGCAAAAGAAGGCCCACTTGATGGAGATCCAAGTCAACGGTGGAAGCATCGCCGACAAGGTTGAGTTCGGTAACGGTCTCTTCGAGAAGCCAGTCGAGATCAGCTCCATCTTCGAGCAGGATGAGATGATTGATGTTATCGCTGTCACCAAGGGTCACGGATTCTCCGGTGTCACCAGCAGATGGGGAACCAAGAAGCTTCCGAGAAAGACACACAAGGGTCTCCGAAAGGTTGCTTGTATTGGTGCCTGGCATCCTTCCCACGTCCAATGGACTGTTGCCCGTGCCGGTCAAGACGGATACCACCACCGTACGTCGACCAACC
This sequence comes from Cadophora luteo-olivacea, assembly GCA_026120085.1. Taxonomy (NCBI): domain Eukaryota; kingdom Fungi; phylum Ascomycota; class Leotiomycetes; order Helotiales; family Ploettnerulaceae; genus Cadophora; species Cadophora luteo-olivacea. The sequence goes on from JALRMC010000006.1 coordinate 1,049,914, forward strand.
ACAAGGTCTACCGTATCGGAAAGGGTGATGATGAGGGTAACGCCGCTACCGAGTTTGATGTCTCCAAGAAGCAAATCACTCCGTGAGTAATCTACTTATATTGTACCTGAGCCCAAGCTAATTCTTCATAGTATGGGTGGCTTTGTCAGATATGGTGAGGTCAAGAACGACTTCGTCATCCTCAAGGGTTCCGTTCCTGGTGTCAAGAAGCGTGTCATGACTCTCCGCAAGTCCATGTTTGTCCACACCTCAAGAAAGGCATTGGAGAAGGTCGACCTCAAATGGATCGATACCTCCTCGAAGTTCGGTCACGGTGCCTACCAAACTCCTGCAGAGAAGCACGCTTTCTTGGGTACGCTCAAGAAGGATATTCAACCAGCTGCTTAAGGGATTTGGGTTTGCTTTTTCTTTCGGGCTTTTCAATTTGGTGTAGGGGGGTTACATAGCATCTTCTGCTCTTTGATGATCACCCAAGAAGGCATGAAATAGAACAAAAATTCTATGGAGACATGTCAAAAGTAATCACTTGAATTACGTGTACCACCAAGCTACCTCTACCTAAACAGTGACTTGTGACACTAGCTGATCTTATCGACCCTAACTTTGCTTTTCTTCATCCCGTACCTTGAATTTTGTCCCCCGCACCACATCACCAACTTCGTCATCACGCACGTCCCATCCCACCTGTAGCTTTGTACTGCCCTGCCCAGCTTCAAGGAACACAAACGCTCTCCCTTAACACAACACCAACACAGCAAACCCAACAAGAATGCTATGGGAATTCTCATCTCCTGCCTAAGTATCGCGAAGTCTCAATACAAAACCTCGCATCCCTCCCAATCAACCAAGTCCTCTGCTCCAGCAGCTACCAAAGCTCAAGCTCCAGTCCCAGCTCCAACGACTAGCAGTCCAGGTCCGCAAGACCACCACGCGCAACCATTAGATCCCACGCCAGCGCCAGTGCGAGAAGGGCTTACAGTCGAACATCTAGCCACCTCGCCGCCTCCAATACCCGCACTCTCTGCTCCTACGCAGAAGGTCGAAGAGAAGAAGGAGAAGGGAAGTGGAAACAGCGTCGTGACGCCTGTTCTGGGTACTGCGTGAGCAGCTCTCGATTTCTATACCTTCCAACTGCTTTCCCTTCAAGGGAACGGGGACTGGGCTTGGACTTGAGCTTGATTTCGAGCTTGCACAGAACAAGAGCTGAACGGCATTTCTTTAGCACGACAGTATCTACATCCGCAAAGACACCGGCAAAGATGGCTACAGACGAGGACTACATGTCGTTTCTCGACAAGGCGAATAAGGACCCTAGTGAGGGTACTGCCAAGACGCAGGGGAATGGGAAGATGGAGTTCAAGGCCACGGAGAAGGGCGTGAAGGTCCCGGAGGTTATTGAAAAGGTGTTGGGGAAAGGGGAGGCGTTTTATACGAGTGATGCTGATGAGCCGTTTGTGGGTGTGGCGTTGAAGTTGGAGGGGAAGGGCTTGCCTGATGAGGGTATGTTACTTTCTTCTCTTACTTTTATCTCTGGAGTTGTATTATTGCTTGTAGCTTGGTTGTGTATAGAGCTATGCTGATACTTTGCTCTGCAGCTACATTCGCCAAACTTATCGATCACCCAAAGCCAAAGGAGGCAGATGTCCAGATTATGGATGTCGGCGAGTGGGATACGCAGGGACAGTATAAGGATTTGGTGGAGGCTACGAGGAAGGCTGTCAAGGGGAGCGATGTGAGAGTCTACAGGGTCGCGAAGGATGGGTCAAGGGCTGAGTATTGGCTTGTTGGCGTTGAAGGTGGTAATTTGGTGGGTGTTAAGGCTTTGGCCGTTGAGAGTTAGATAGCGGAGACAGGGCAATACAATGGTCATGACTGATGAAGCGACGAGGGCTTTGGAGAAGACGCGGAAGATAGACTTGACAATGGCACCTTGCCAGATATGCTACTGATGAGTCTTTAGGGGAGTTCCTGCGAGCAAGAGATATGTATTTGAGCCTTCTGGATCGGGATCACTTTCAACTAAGCTTTGCATATCTTATATTCATTCGAACTTTGTAATGTGCAAAGTCTTGACCTCTGTCAGTTCAAGCATTGCCCAGTGCTTGGGTCAACTGTGGAGTTTTGTTCTGGATCCTAGCTCAAGATTCGCTCAGACGTCCAGGTATTCTGATATCTTTGTCCACAGCTTCGTTTTAATTCATGCACACTTCCAATACGAGTAGCTTCAAGAGTTCGAGTCCTCAACTGCGATTATTCTTCTATCAATGATCACTTCATTGTCTCTCGCGTCCTCGAATCAGCGGCAACTCTACGGTTCATTACAATCAACACGGACTCTACCCAGGACCCATCAACGCTTCTGAACCACGAATTCAGAAATCACTCCCGAGCACCAACCCCCAGTGATCATATTCTATCCACCCTCGGTACCGAAAATCGGAGAGACCGCAGCGACCAGCGAGAATTTCGGAATTTTATATCCTCAAAACAGTCCAAGCCAACATCAGCCTCCTTCATTCCAACACCCGACGAGCTTCGGCAGAGAGGAAACACTCAGCCACTTTACGACCTGTCAAGTCGTGACAAGAATAAACCGACTCCACTATCCTTGACATTCCGATCTTCAAGTGCGATGCAAACGGTTATGATCCACTTGATCTCCAACAGCTAGTGTTTGAAGATTTTGCAGATTGTCACGTGGAGCTGGAATGCTTCATTTTGAGTTTTCCTGCTTGCGAGGAATGGTTTTCGATCGGATGAGCATCTCTTGTCATCGGTCGTGAGTCTTCTTTTAACCATCATTAGATTTTCGGAAGGAAAGCTTTTACGGATTTGGCTTGTTCTTGTAGCGATTTGGATTTATCTTCAATTTCATGTCTTCTAAGCACATGCATCTTTTCTTGAGATTCCAAGCATTCCAGACCACTTCTTTATGCGAGCGATTGTCGTCATCTCCGAGGGACTGCCGGGGGACTAGATTGGTTCGATTTGTTCCCGCCCGCGCCGATAGAATGCGATAAGGGGCAAAGGAGAGACTAGGGGCTAGGGGCCAGGGGCCAGGAGCCAGGGTCCAGGGATGGCATGGAAAAGGAGGCGAGAGGCCAAGAATAGCAGCACTGGAGAGAGGAGAGGAGAGAGGAGAGAGGAGAGGCAGGACATGAAGAAACTCAATAGGCTCAATTGAAGTGGCGGCCAATGGGATCAAGCAACACGCAAGACTGTTGATCAATTCTTGAAGACCAACAAACTAAAAACAGGCGGAGGATCGTATTGTTGATGGGAGGATGGATATGGAGGGGGGATGTTGGTAAGACAGTGTGTGTTCGTGAATACTGTATGTACCAGAAGTGTAGTATTAGATCGATTCATTTGACAGTATCTATTCTATTCAATTCAAGCACTTTGTGTATCTCCTTTATTTGACATTTCACTTTTCGAATTTCAATAATAGAGTGGGCTGGATATCGGCTTTTGCTTTCCCCTGAACTAGCGACCAGCAGACTTTGAGCGAGACCCCCAATTGCCCTGACCTGCAGCGAGCGTACCTGACCACCGCCTGCGCCTTCCAAGCCGATCTGCTAAGAGTCTAAGACGGACAAACTCCAGCTCGACCTCTTGTTTTCCGTTAACATCAACAACAACAACAACAACTGCGACAAACCACAGACCACAACTTGGAAGAAAATTGCAAAAGGAGTGCAGCTTCTAATCTTTAGAAGAGAATCACAGGGCGCCTCACCGTCACGCCAATTACCCATCTGCAGCAACGTCTGGGAGGCCTGGTTCTCCATCCACTGCACGCACGGCGTCTGCCCCTGTTCATCCCCTCGAATCCCAGCAACCAACGTTCGCTTGGCTGCTAAGAAACAGGACAGGACAGGCCTGCCTGACCCAGATCAAACCTTGAATTGGGGCTTTGCCAGCGCTCACAATCTGCCGCTCAATCACACTCTCTCGCCTTTGCTCTCGCAGTTCGAGTCCTTCCTTCAACACCTGCCTCACTACGGATCGATTTCCTCTCGCTACTGCAATCTCCCTCCGGTCTCGAAATCATCATCGATTCGACTCCTCGACACTCGTTTTGCTTGCTGGATACCTGGACTGGTTCATCCTTCCTTTCAACGCTGTCCTCTTTCCTCGAAACCTCCTTCCCATCGCTTTCCTGCTCCACCATTGCAATACTCGATTACCTTCGCAGAATCAAGAATACTAAAGTGAAGGAAACTCAACAATACAGCGAAGAAATTGTCCGTTTCCCGTTTGCGACCTTTGATCGCTACCTTTCAGGAGAACACCAACTATCTTTGGATACTCGGCACCAACAAACTCTATGCTAGGTGCTTATCGAAAAGCATAGTTTTTGCTTCTTTCTTTATATTGCTATGGCTTCAGACGGATTACAACCAAAGAGGCCACTTCATATAACGGTGAACTCTGGCAGTGGAGGAGATCTGTTAGAAAGGATGCGGTCAGAAAGTCCCGGGTCGGCTGTGACGCCAGGAACGCCTGGATTATCGAGAAATCTGCTACCACAGGCACGACCAGGAACAAGCCAGACATCGAGACTGCCAGCAGCGGCTCCAAATGCGATATACGGAACAGGAGGACTCGAGTCAACCGACTCACTATTACTGCCACCTTCCTCACGAGCAAGACCAAGATATCAAGATTCTCCAGGTCCCTCCAGATCAGGATCAGCCATGTCCTCGCGGCGGACGAGCTGGGGTTCGGAAGCTCCCAGTCATCGAGACAGTCGGCATGCGCCTTTTGGATCTCCTTTCGCTTCTCCTTTCGACGACTCGAGAGCTCCTTCACGAGCTGGCAGCGACGATGATAACGTCAATACGCAGACAGTGTCGGAGAAATACAATATCATGCCCTCGGCAGGTCTACTGCTCTTTCCAGAAGATGTAGAGAAGGACGACTGGCTGCATAATCCCGGCCCAGACGACAACAAGCGGGATAAATGTGATATATGGACGAAGAGAGGAATTACAAACGTTGGAGGTTTACTGATTGTGACAGTGGGGCTTTTGGTGTTGTTTATTGGATATCCAGTTTTGTATGGACTTTCGGTTTCAGTATGTTGAGTTGTTACTGATTTGCTGCAGGACATTTGCTCGCCAAGTTGTGGGCGTTCCTACAGATACTTGCAAATCGGATCCGGACTGTCTATCAGACAAATTTCCTCTACTTTCTAACCAGAGAGTTGGACTTATCGACCCAGATACGCCAGATTCGGCAAAGACAATAACTTCAAACGACGGAAAGAAGCTGAAGCTTACGGTATGTTCAATATGCTTGCGTTTTTGGTACTTAACCTAATTTTCACAGTTTTCGGACGAATTTAACACCGATGGGCGAACATTCTACGACGGAGATGATCCATACTTTCAAGGTGTGGATATCTGGTATGGCGTCACTCAGGATCTCGAATGGTACGATCCAGATGCTGTGAGCACGGCGAATGGAACTCTGAATTTGAAATTCGACGCTTTCCAAAACCACAATCTCAATTACCGGTCTGGAATGGTTCAATCGTGGAATAAGCTTTGTTTCAAAGGAGGCCGACTAGAAGCGAGTATTTCTCTGCCTGGTCGAGGAGATATTCAAGGTTTCTGGCCTGGTTTCTGGGCTATGGGCAATCTTGGGAGACCTGGATATCCCGCGACAACGGATGGCATGTGGCCATACAGTTACGAGGACAAGTGTGACGCTGGGATTACCGCGAATCAGAGTTCTCCTGATGGAATCAGTTTATTGCCTGGAATGCGGTTGCCAGCATGCACTTGCAAAGGCCAGGACCATCCAAACCCCGGTGTCTCTCGCTCTTCACCCGAAATCGATGCAATCGAAGCTAGTTCTGGATTCATGGGCCCTGGGCAGTATGATGGGGCTACTGGTACAGCATCGCAGTCTCTTCAAATTGCTCCCTTTGATATCTTTTACCAGCCGGATTATGACTACATGGAGATCTACGACCATTCCGTTACTGGCATGAACGTCTATCGTGGTGGTCCCTATCAGGAAGCTTTATCTGCTGTGACTTGGCTGAACAACGAATGGTATGATGGCAACGCGTATCAGACCTATGGTTTCGAATACACTCCTGGAGCGAAAGGCGATGTATCCTGGTTCGTGGGCAATGACTACACCTACAAAGTCGATCATCGCTCCCTCAGGCCAAACGGTAACATTGGACAAAGGACGGTCCCGGAAGAGCCTATGTCTATCATCATGAATTTCGGCATGTCAAACAGTTTCGCTACAGTCTTCTTGCCGAATCTGGCCAAATTGATGCCAGCAACCATGAGGATCGATTACATTCGCATCTACCAGGAAGAAGGGTCAGAGTCTGTCACTTGCGATCCAGAAGGTTATGAGACGACTGAGTATATCAGACAACATCCTGAACCTTGTGAGTGTCCTTTGCGACCTGCTAATTAGAGTCCGACGCTAACCAGACGTCCAGATGCAAACCAAAACCTTACACTTTGGAAAGACACAGACTACAAGTGGCCCACCAACACTCTTGTCGACGGTTGCACAGCTTGAGGACCTATCCTGAGACAGTACATACCACAACCACCAGTACACAAATCGAACTGTACAAATTGCACTTTTTACTACAGCATAATACCCCGGACTCCAAAACCGATTCCGACACGAACGACACGCGCAAAAAGAAACATAGAAGGCGGCAGGACACGGCGCCAACACTGTTCATATTTCTTCAATTCCCAAAACAATACATACATCCGTGCGCGCGTGCATAGTCTAGTCCTTTTCAAAGCATTGCGAAAACGGAGTTGGCGTCTTTTTACACTTTACTTTTCTTGCTTGAATGCATTGGATTGCATCTTCTATTCGGCACTGGCTGGCGGGCATCTGGGAGGTGTCACTTGAATTTTCGCTCGCTCTTGGTTCTCTGTTCTTCCATCAACCGGTCGAGATGCGCTTATTGTACATTACTTGGGCTCGAAGACGATAGCTTGTTACTGCTTTAGGTGGTTTTCTGCTTGAGCGGCTTGCTCGGGCTGGAGCGAAGGTCACTCACTCGTCTGAAGTGGATATGGGATGAATACAGCTCTTTTCGCGTTAGATCGATACTCTAGATGAGTTTGAATTATTTTTGCATGGTGTGGGATGGGTCGACCAAGAAAGATGGAAATGGAACGGCTGGGATGGATGATTGGCCGATCTGATGATATGATAGATGAGGATGGAGGTGGGACAGAGACCGGATGAGATGAGATGAGAGGATCGGCCTTTTGGAGAAGGGGAGTTGGATGCTTGTGCGAGTTGTTGGCTACCGGTGTTGGGTACTGGTTGGACTTGTATAATTGCCTCTCTCTCGTCGAGGGAAGGAACATGGATAGACGAGTACATATGGAAGGGGGAGAGGAATAGAATACAGGAAGAGAAAGAAATATAATGCAAAAACAATTCAAAACACAGCTTGTCATGTCTCACTATTCGAAGTGACTTGAAAATAGGATGAGAATGTTGAAGGAAGCAAAGATCTAACTTTTTGGTTTCATATTTTGCTTCATCCCTCTGAGCTATGAACTTATAAGTCTACAGGCATATATTCGCACTTAAAGTGGGACGAGCTCGTGGTCTACCACATGCTGTGCTACGACAACCAACCCGTTAGCCAAGCTTTTCCTTCCCTCTGTGACATCAAGGCTCGAGATTGACCTTCATTGTCCGCTCTCCTATAGAAACCGGGCAACTTCAAAACATAGCAATGAGGTCCATTAATGCACTTATCTGTTAGCAATTAGTCCAGAGAATGATTATTTGAGTCAAAGGTGTCGGACTTTATATTGCTTCGAAGTATAGCCACCTGAATTTAACTTGTTACTGATGATGGGTTGGTAAGACTACGAGTGAATGGAGAAAGTGACTGCACAGATATAGCGTTTCGCCAATATACAACAGCTTATTGAACTCAAACATAGAGGACCGATTTGTTCAGCAATAGACAGAGGAAATAGTCATCTGATCATAGCTGGGAAGTGGTCGAGAATAAAATCCCCACCCAAACATGGAGATTTCGGTGCCCGATGGTGGGATAGTGACAACAGCAAGATATTTCTCACTCAAGTATCATATTCCACAATGCCGCACATCTAAACACAGAATTTGTATCCTGAAATTCTGCGACGTGCCCCTTTAGTTCAGGGAGTCGAGGCATAGAGCTCACTCGCTTCTGAAGGGAAATTGCCAAATCCTAAAGTCATGGATAATGACTTTTGATTCCTTAAATGATTATCAATCCGAAGGGATGTTCGCATACTACTTCTTGTTCTTCGACATCATGATATTTCATTACTATTACCATCAATAGCATTCCGCGTTAAGCCGTTGGGACCACCACTCTCAGTCTAATCTGAGGCCCCAACTATGTGCAATCAATCGAAACGCATTCATAAACATGGTCATGCAGAAGCATCCTCAACGAATGGCTGCAACGGAGAATCCATCCTTACAACAGGCCCTTCAACAGCTCTAAACTTATTCCTGCTCTCACGACCTCTGACAATTGAGGCCGCTACCCTAGATCCCACCTCGTCCTCCATCTTCAGCAATTTTGGCTCTGCGGAAGAACTGCTGTCTCCTCCCCAGATACCACCAAATTCCACGGCTGTAAGTTTCATGTGCTTCTTCATCCGCCTGAATATCCTGTTCCAGCCTAATGCACTGCCTGCTAGCCACATGTTGTGCCACTTGATAACTTTCAGTGTTTTGGAATGTCGTTTGAGGAAATCGCTGATACCGGCTTCGCTAGTGGTTGCGACTGTGAGTTCTAGTGTATGTAGACATGGCCAGGTCATGCCTTCTGCTATGCGCTCCCAGACTACAGGGACGTTCATCTGGCGTTGCAGAAGCACAGCCTTTGGAACAGTGTCGGCATCATCGAATGCCAATCGGAGAGTCTCCAATCCTTTGGCGGATCTCAATGCTTTCCCCAACTCCATGTGCCTTGCCTTGACTGCGTCCTGTTCTGACCAGTCATCATAATCAGGCTCTAGGACCAAGTCAACGTGCCGTAGGTATGTGAAGGCTCCAAAGTGAAGATCGACAGGTGAAGGATTAAAAAACGACCAATGTATTCGATGCGCACTCAGGTTTTCGAGGGGCGTTGACATATTTGCTGCTGCAAGAAGCAATGACCCCAGACTTCTCGTTCCTGTTTCCTCATCATCGCTGATCTCTCCTCCATCCATCATCAAGCCTGGTATGGCCATCGTAGTCTCGAACGCCTTGGTCATCGTTTCGGAAGGGCATCCATATTCCGAGCTCATCTCGATTTTCTTCAAGATTGGAAACCTAGGTAATGCCTGTGCTAAAACCGCAAAGTCGTAGTTCGTCCTCTTCATGTGCATCTGAGTGTCCAGCGCAGGCTTATATGCTTTCCAAGCATTCGCGATAGCCTCTTGGTCACCCTCCGTCAAGCGGCCTCCTGGCTCTTCAATCTCCAATACATTGGACTTGAACTCTGAGAATTCGACTTCCTCCAGGAAGCGCACTTCGTAGAAGATGCTGGTGACGTATCGGCTTAGTGAGACATGGTGAGAGATGTTGAGGAGGTTCTGGAAGGATTTGTAGCTGAACATTACATGTAGAGACTCCACAAGAGGTTTCTCTCCTATCGCTCCAGCGGTGCGGCATGTTCTGCGGAAGTTGCCCAGGCTGGGAAGAGGCAGAACATCGCAGATAAGTTGGAGAATCTCCACCGGAAGAACCTGCATCATGGGCTTCCCGTCGCGATTGGTCGTCGCCATGGCTGGCTTAGACAGGAAATTGGTAGAGGTAAAGAGCGGGAGGCGTCCAAATGTCGTTGTGCCCTTTCAGCACTTAGGAGTAGTGGAAGAGACAAACACGAAAGTACCTCGCGCCAGCACTACCAACCGATGAACAGAAAACCTTCTTTGCCGATTCACCCAAGGCCAAGGATGCTTATGGCATTTGCATCGATATCCCTTGTAAAGCGATGCGAAGAGAGATCAGACGATTAATGTCCATGTGTAGTTTCAAGAGGCTCGCAGGATCTTGCTTCCGCTCGGAGACGCGTCCACATGCGCGATGGGATGGGATGGGATGCAGGGTCCTGATAAAGTGGAGATCAGATTGCGTCAGGATGCCTGGCTTGTCCTATTCCTTTCCTGAAGGTGATGGTAATGCACCGAGAAGGAATGAATTGAATATGAAGAGAAGAGCGCGAGGAGAAAGAGGAGACGAAGGATTAGAAAACGAAGGATTAGAGAACGAAGGAGACGTAGTGAGAATGAGAAGTGATGCAGTTACTCAGCAATCTGATACTGAGCATGGGAAACCACGATGGGCTAGCACTAGCTTCATGCAGCCCTACGCAGTCACTCACTCACTCACTCACTTGAGAATGAGTGGGAGGGCTAGATACCGCCACTATATGGCAACAATCATGTGCAATTGCATATCATTATTGCTACTGCTTTCATCGATACAACAGCAAAGAGCGTGAGCACGACATTTTGTCAGAGAACAATTGAAGAAAGTCAAAATTGGTAAGAAGAAATGGAGTTTGGAAGAACGACAGGATGACCGGGCTGATCAAATCCTGCCGAAGGTCGAGGAAATCTGGTCTGAACGAACAGGAACCACGATGCACCATGCACATGAACTTCACGAGGGCACAAGGTGTTGTTGAGACGAAAGAAGAAAGGGTCGGGACTTGACTTCAGGATGATTAGGCTCAATTGGTTTTAACTTGTTGAAGAGACGGGATGACAGTCCAAACAACACGGCAGGCTCAAGCGAGGCGGCATATGGAGGCTCTCAGGTCATGTAAAGATTCAATTTGAGTACATTTGGGAGTATGCTCTTAGGCATCATAACAAGCAAAGCAAATTCGAGATCAGTTCCAACTGTGATCAACTTGATATCCTTTCGTGTATTGAGCATTTTCCTTACTCCCAAGTCCAAGCAGATGCCCTTCACATCTTAGACGCCAACCAGCCTTCGATGCTCCCCCACAGTCAGTATGTACAAAAATGTGCTGTCGCCCAACTCGAAACAAAGATGCATGCTTATCCAACATTTACACTTCGCCGCCCTCGCCCTTGAAAAATCCGTGGTGTCCAGAGGCGCCTCTACCCTCGTTTATCATGCTCTCGGCGTCACCAACTTGCTTGCGTTCGCTGACTTCTCTGGTATGACGCAGTTTGAGATTCATCTGCTTTTGCCATAACATCCTCGTCAATCCTTGGGACGGTGCTGAGTTCGATGGAAAACCCACACCGCCCCTCATGACTGCTGATTGTTATTGGAGGGGTTCCGAGGAACTGGACAGACGGTTGAGATGAAGATACACATCTGTCCCGTAGCTACAGATTGATTAGCTTGGTACAAATATCGTCGAAACTCGAAACTTACCCTTCCATACTGATCAACTTCAGATCTCCTCCAAAATAGCGCGCGTATAATCTTGATATAGGTAGCCCGTACCCGAATCCAGCCATAGGCGCCTTGAAATCGCTCTTGTCAAAATCCGGGTCCAAACTAGGCGTTGTATCGACAGTGGTGTACATATAAGTCCAGACGAGAGGGATGGCACTCCGAGGTATTCCACCACCTTCGTCCGAAATCTTGATGGTGATATCTTCCTTTCCTTCTGCTACCACGACTTTGGTTACTGGGAACTCGTCCTTGTCCTGTCCATGCGTTTCGACAACTGCTCTGAGGGAGTTCTTCAAGGTCTCGAAGAGCATGTGCGACAAATGTCCTGGAACGTACATGAAGTTAAGATTTGGAGGGCAGACAAGTTGGACTTTGGGCGCATCGAACAATCCGTAGTGATCCTCGCAGACGAATCTAGCATTCTCAATAGCCTCTTGTGCCAGATCTCGAACATTGGTCTTCGTGCAGATTATTCCTACATATGTTGGATCTTTGTTATGGCTCTGGTCCGTTAACGCGATATGCTGTCCGATCAACATTCGTATGCCTATTCGTGACATGTAAAATCGATCCAAAAATGACTGAATGTTGTTGTCGATTTGCATCCGTTGCCGTTTGCGTTTGTATTCCAATATGCCCTGTGCAACAGTTGTTACCACACCGTCATGCCGCCTTTTGATTGTGTTTAGAGTATCCGCGAATCGTTGATTGTAGTCGTGCAGCTCGGGAGGCCAGTCGGTGCTGTCCTCCACAGTTGCAAAGTACCGCCTTGCTGATGCGGATCCCTTCTTTGACTCTCCATTGCCGTTTCCATTCCCATTTTGTTGCCAAGGCGAGGACGTGTACTGTCCTTTCTCGACGCTAGGATTCTGTGTGGCTTCTGTAAGGATTTTGGAGGATCTGCCATGGTGTTTTGAAGGTTTCATGAGTCGGTCTCGAATATCCTTCGAAAGTTGCGGTCGCGGGAGCGTTGTTATCTCCTGTATCACATGTCAGCCACGATGTCGAAATTTTCGGATGTGGGAAAGGAGCATTACCTCGAAAGACTGTGCATACCAGTCTTGGACTCTCTTGATCGATGGCATCTCGTTCAATCCATCTGGCAGATCTCCAAGCTCTTGTACCCTGTGGGCGAGTCGTATAGGAAGCTCTTCTGACAAGAATTGGGACGCACGGAAAAGGGTTCCTGATCAAACGGCAGAGTCAGTACAAGCTGCAGCATATATAGTTTAGATATATATGATATAATACTGACCTGTTGACGGCCTCTCGCCGAATTGGACCATTTGCCTCAAGCTCACGCCTGTTGCAGGGAAGCCAGAGTAGTGCTTGATGGTGTCCATCAACCTCTCAGACTTCTTCCACGACATCTTGTAGACTGTTTTTGGCCCTCAGGCCTATGAAAGGTATGCAAAGCTCCGTCGACACTTATATTGTCTCCTCTGCCATGAGCTGAGCGCCGCTTGATGTCCCCCGCGTCTCCGAGGTAATGAAGCTAGGATTGGAGAAGTTGAATGCCGAGGTAGGTTGGAGTTTCAATTACTGCTGGTATGTAACGAGGTCAATGAATTGGAAATGCAGATTGACGTTGAATTGTACAATTGAACAAACATGCGAGAAAGGTGAAAGCGAAGAATAAGAAGACGAGTTGGAAAGGCTTTGTCGACACACGACAGTCGATGAATCACATCTTTAGCACGATGCTAAGCGGGCGAGGGGGACTTGGATTTCTCCCCGCACGCACTACCGCAGCTGGGCGTGTGTTTACAGGGGAGGGGGAAGGGAACCTGTGTCTGGACGCGCGATTACACCCAGATACTTTCAATCGAATTGTTTAATAAGCTTTGATTTCATGGGCAGAACCTATATCGATACAGGTCTCCTTGGGTTGTGATCTCTCGATATCTCACTACAGTCAATTTGCTCTATCGACAGTTTCTCAATGCTTTGAACGCTCGATTTTGTTTTCTTCACCGTCCCCAAAAGTCGCAGTCGCAGTCGCAGTCGCTTGAGCTCTCAGCTGATATCATACCTGCATACCTTACTAGCTCATGCTAATTCAACCCCCCATGTGAACCTCGGGCATGGAATTTCTCGGCTTTCTCGTCCGAATTGCGGAGCATTCCGGGACTTCGCTTCTACCGACCTCGCTTCATAACGTGCCGAACAACAGGAATATTTTTATTGCATCTTTCAGGAAAGCTTCGACGCTCATGTATTTGTCTCTGGCGGCTAAGAATCCCATTCTAACCCCTGATCATCGCTTCTGCTCTTGCGTCTTGCTGGCTTTTGGCTGTGAGAATGACCTCAGCGCATGTCGACGTTTTGAGGACCAGAAGCATGTTTACCTTGTTTAGAGGGTAAGTTGGAGGAAAACCCTCCAATATGCGAATGAAATACCGAGATGATTAAAGAGCCGCCTCGATCTGGCCCTCGGTATGCTACCAATCTGATGTTACTTGCACGAGACAATACTTTGCAACAGCAAATCAAAAAGTATGCAACTGAGAGGCGTAACTGCCTGCGTAAGCGAGTTGAACGTACAGATTCGTTCAAGGAATGAGTAAGACGCCATGTTGCGTCACGCCTTACAATACACGACTTCCTGGAAATCGATTTTACATAACGTACGATGAACTCAGTTCCTCGAAATTTTTCCAGAATATCTCCGAAGGCAGGTGCAGGACTTTTGACTTTTCAGATAAGGTAGGCACTACCAAGTTGATCCAAAAAGGCAATTGCAAAACTTCCAAGACTTCATCTCTCTCATTCCTCGGACGACCGACACCCAAATCCAGGACCCTAAAGAAAAGCACACGATAGTCAAGTATGGGTCTCGCACCAAGACTTGCGACCTCATGGGCCTCCATGAAACTCGACACCCGTAACCTACCCTCATCTCGAGCTTCAATCCTACGCCTACTTTTCTCCCTGTTCTTCTTCTGCTCTGGCGCCTATCTGTTCTTCTTAACAATCTTGTATCTCATCCATGCTACTTCTGGAGATCACACAATGCCCGCGATTCTTGAGCCTGGAGAAGAGTGAGTTTGCTCCTCCTTCGTTCGGCGATCCAAGATCTCACATGTGGTTGGCAGTGCCATCAAGCATTTTGCTGGAAGTCGAGAATGCGGAATTCTGCAAGAAGATCTATACACTGCACCATGGCCATTGAGTCCCAAGATCAGCCCATTTTGTAGCAAGAGAGCTGCTCTTCTGGAGGCGATGAGTGGTGGCGGGAGGTATGGGTTTGATGAGCCGTATGTTGGGAAGGGTATGTCATGCATCTTCCCATGAACTGAAACCCACAGCTGAAAATGATGTCCAGGCTGTACTTACAGATGGTTCTCAACCCCGGAGATATGTATGATTCTTAGTCGCTTCAATGCGATTACCTTCGTTGGAGATGGCCTTGCACAGTCTATCTACGCCGCTCTCAACACTCTCTTACATGAAGATCTTGCTCTTGGTGGTCTTCAGCAGTGGATCATGAGTGACGAGGACAAGGCAAAGTGCAGATGCCACGGCCAATTCTTGAACATTGAATGTCAGAGATTCGCCATCAAGAGTAGCGAGGATGTGAAGAAGAACGAAGGCGGAGGCCGGAAAGGAAGCCCATGCTTTTGTAATGGTAAGTCCACAACTATTTCCATGAGATGAAATGAGAGACTAACGAAACAAGATGTCCCTCATGCCTACATATCAGTAAATAGCGTGCCCTCATCTCCAGTATCTCAAGCCAGTTTCAAAGAGCTCACCTACGGAAAATCGAATCCATGGCAGCCTTCGCCCATGATCTTCTCCTTCGGCCACGGTTCAGCTTTCGACACAGGTATAGCCACTCGGTCGATGGATGAATGGGTTACACTCGCCACGGGCGCTGAAAGAAATATCCCCATGCTCTTTCTGAGTCCACCAGCATTCGGACTCAATAAGGAACCGAACTCAGCTCCCAAGGAAGGAAATTTAGCGGTTTGGAATTTCCATTCGGAGATGGCGCCTGTAGCAAGAGAAAAGCACTTTGATATTTTGAGTATGTATAACTTGACTTTGCAGGCATCTTCGGTGGACGGAGAGAGGTTTGGTGAGGAGGTGGCGTTGGTGCAGGCTATGATGGTTGTCAATTGGTTGAGTAGGCTGGAGACTTCTTGAAATGTAGAGGTCTTCATGAGAATTGAATGCTCTGAAGGATGAATACGACGAACGGCATGCACCATGTGGGTAAAAATTCAGCAATGAAGTATACATGAGGTATGCCAAGGGGAGGAGCATTGGAGCAACATGTTTGTAAAAGTCATAAACTAGAGAGATACACGAATTGAAACATAATTCTCAGCCGAAACTCCGCTCTTCAATATGCCAACAAATGCTAATCTAAACGCCACATATCCACCATGTACACAAGAACCGCTAAGCTTTGTACAAAGTATCCAAGAACCCACTGGCAAGCTCAACCACCACGCTCTTGTTTGGCAAGCTTCCAGCAACACCATAAAGAGCAGCGCTGTCACCCAGGCTCTTCCCCTTGGCACCCTTGCCCTCCACTATCCTAACCCGCTCTTTCTCCTTCTCGCCCTCGACAACAGCTTCCAAGTCGGAAACGAGCTTCTCCCACACCTTGACGATAGGCAGAGTGACAGCGACGTGGATAGCAGGTGGGCTCTGCAGAGAATTCAAGTGCCAACCTCTGGCAGACATCGCATCTGCGATATCGTACACATCCAGCGTTTTGGAGTTGAATGCGACAACAGATACCAAAGGGTGACCTAGGACTTCCAAATCGCTGTTCAGAGCAGGGTTATGCTCAATAGCATCGACGATCTTCTTCGCCGCGCCAACAATCTCCGAACAAGACTTGATATATCCCAACTCACCCACGCTCATCAAACTAGCCCAGCATCCAGCAATCAAAGCACCAGGTCTGGAGCCTGCAATCGAAGGAGAGGCGTACACTCCACCAGACCAGTCAGGCGAGATGAAATACTGATAACTTCTCAGCTTCTCGCTTCGGTACAAGCATGTTGAGTTTCCTTTGGGTGCGAATCCGTATTTGTGCGTATCGCAACTGATACTCGTCACGCCCTTGAGTCTGAAATCGAAGAGCTCTGTCTCGAAGCCAGCTTTCTCGAGGAAAGGGACGAGGAAGGATCCCAGACAGCAGTCGACGTGGAGCGGGATCTTGCGCTTGACAGCGAGCTTGGAGAGGGACGTGATATCGTCGATAATGCCGTGGGGGAAGTTGGGCGCTGAGCCGACAAGGAGAACAGTATTGCTGTTGATGAGGCGGGCGACGGATGGGATGTGGACTTGGTAGGAGGGTGCTGGGCAGGCGACTAGGTGGATCTTGATGCCGAAGTACTCGCCAGCTTTGCGGAAGGCTGTGTGGCCTGTCTCGGGAAGGATCCTAATAAAGGATTAGTAAACAGACCGGACTGTTGTCAAATAATGACTTACATCTCTGGCTCTGTGACACCTCTCTCCGCATACGCCTTATTCCTGGCGCTCAGGCAGGCCATCAGGATGGACTCTGTTCCTCCACTGGTAGTCACACCTGCTGATCCACCAGGAGCATTGAACATAGTCAAGACCATCGACACAATCTCCGCCTCCATCTTCCTCACACCAGGGAAAACATCAGGATGAATGGGGTTCGCCACAGTGAACTTTCCAAACGCCTCAGTCTGCAATTTGATCAGGGAATCTCCTCCATGATACACTGCTCCGGAAACAAATCCATCCTCCCATCTCGTATGATCCATATTGGCCAGCGTTTCCAACTCCTTCAGCACTGTCTCCTCAGACCATCCCTCCTTTGGCAGAGTAAGATATCGTACAATGCCCGGCCCCGACGGCACAAGCTTTCCTTGTAACTTCGTGACTGCTTCGGAGACCTGCTTCTGAACTTGCGATCGTACGCCTGGTGCGCGGAGGAAAAGTCCGTATGCGTATCGTCTGATGGCAATATATGTATCTGCGAATGTGCCGAACAATCCACGTCCTTTAAGCTTCAATAAACCCTTCCTCGTCCATCTTAGCAGGAACAGGAAGAATATGAGGTTTCGAAATCTGTGAATGTACTGCCATCAGCTTTGTCCTTCTAGCGTTGAACAAGTTATCAATAACGTACAAATCGATGTTGAGAGACAGCAATTGGCCGCTCGATCCAGCTTTCTTGATCGCAAAGCTGTTGCGCAAGCTCGCGGATAAACTCGAAGTGCCCGGCATTCTGAATTCGTCTCGTCTCCTTGGTATACAGACGGGAGAGATTGGGAAAGCGAAGGCTGAAAGAAGCTTAATATGTGCCTCTGCCTTCACCCGGTCCGTTTGGAAATGGAAAGGTTGTGACTTTTGCTTGGTTACAAAGGTTGCTATCGCACTCGCGTCAGATTATGCGCTTTGCCGAGGTGAAAATGCACATGTCATTGAGGCGGTTGCTACTTAATAGGCAGCTCAGAACCTTTTCGCAATCCACTTTTGCTCTGCTGTTCGGAGCAGTTTACCGGTTTCAATTCGCTTTTGGTATAACGGATCTGGAATTGGGCCGTTGGAGTGGCGGATACGGCGTTGCGCAGGTTCCAAAACGAGACACCTCGTTGAATCTCAGCCTTGTGGTTGGCTACCCATGGAGCCGGCAGAATGAGGCACGGAGGGGCAATTGTACAACCTCAAATGATGACAAGGACCGGCATTCAAAAGAAGCAAACTGCCCAGTCCAGTAGCTAGACTTTTGATGTAACAGCTGCTCAACGTCTTGATTGTGACGCCCGCATGACAATTCTTTAAGCCGGTTCTTATCGCTTCTGTGGAGGTCTTTTGCTCAATTGGATAAGGCTTCGTTAAAGAAAACAACGGACATCTTGAGGCGGATGGAGTCTACTATAATTTATCCTCTTCTAGCATCTCTACTGTTCTTTCCTTGCACGTTGAGTCAATGAAATCAGTGTCAGTGTTTCGCTTTGTGACGTAGCTGAGTAAGTTTATCAATTTCAACATTCAAGGTACTTGCTTGCTTCAGATCTGCAGTAACTCCGGCTCAATCATCCTCTTGAGTTTCCTTTCCAATTCAAACAACAGTGCCATTGACTGTGAGGGTATGTGAACGCAATGTATAATACAAGAGAAGCAAGAAATTTGCACTCTCACAGATTCCATCGCTGCAAACGCCTGTTCTAGGAGGGCACCCGTACCCAATGCAGATGCTCATGCAAAGATTATACACATATGCGAGACATATACTTCATGTCTTCTTCCCCCCAAACGCCGGAACGCCATCCTCGAATCTTCCTCTGCCGATGTGCCGTTTGGGTTGCTTCGTAGATCGTAGATCATTAGGTTCCCCAACCATCCTTTCTAGTTGTGTGAATATCGGACAAGAATTGAAACGTGGTTATCGTTGGCGGAATGCTGTCCGCCATTGCTTTGAAAATGGTTCTGCCTCTCCCTCACAGCTTCGACCGACCCCATCACATCCTGTAAATCGAATAACGAAATCACCGTCTTTGTATGTTCCTTCTGGTGATGCAAGCTCCCTCTTGCTGTATGCGTTCAACGACCTTTGCGGTACAAGGGCCAGTTTCGAAAGAATCGTTGGATGCCATTGCACAATGTGTTCCTATAGCTAGTTAGTATACGCATAGAAGACATGGGAATGACCCAGGCAACCTACCAAAGCGTGTGTGTCTGCTTTCTGGAAGTTGTAAGATCTATAAAGTGGATCAAACCACGTATCCAGAAAGAACTTGCTCCAATCCCCTTTTCGAATCACGAAACTGCCCTGCGATAATCCATCCTTATCTTGTGTAAGAACGAAATCAATGTTGGCCCCTTTCAGATGTGTGAATGTCTTGATGACACTGTCAGGGGGTACAACTGGCTGATCCCTGATCATCAGGCTCTCCAACTTCTTTGGATTCATGACCTCTCCTTCCAAAGTCATATCTGGATTCATGATCAGAGAATTCTGGTCTAGATACCAAATGTAGGTTGTGTGCGGAAATTTAGTCAAAGCGTGTCGAACCGCAGGAACTTTCGACCAAGTCGAAGGAGAACCGCCCAAATCGTAGTCGGTAACTGTTGGGAAGAAAGTCGTGTAGCCTATATCCAGTCAGCTGGTATGCCTGGTATGCGTCGTTCCAAACATGCATACCGTGTTTCTTCGCATATTCTATCCTGTTATCCTTGATATTGTTCAAGTACTCCTTGGTGTACAGCTCCGGGTTCAGAACCGTCACGATAACTACCGGCGGTGTCCCAGACGGTATCCTTTCTGAACCTCCGAATATCTGGGAGAGTATAAATATGACTGCGCCAACCGCACAAGCGCACAATGCGATGGCTTGTACTCTACTCCTCCGCACCATTGGGAAACGTGTCGATCGAGTCGCATACGGTGGAGGATTTGAGGATTTCCTCAACGGCAGCGCCATGTGCATTTCGAGATGACGAGGGCCTTTGGCACCTCAGAGGTCGCTATCCAGAGATGTAGAAAAGGAGATTACAGATATCGATACTGGTGAGAATGGGTTCGAGATCGCAGGCTGGCGAACGGCCTCTTCTTCCCTTCCCGTTTCCCTCCTTCGTATATGCAGCTCAGCAATTCGCAGACGAATTGGTCAGCGGCCAAGTCAGCGATTGAAAGGACTGTCAGTCAAATTGTCGAATGGACTCAGGGTGGTCGACTTCCTGCGACTGAGAAAATAATGTCCTTGGTGGAGACGCTGTGGTACGAAACGAAATGAACGACTTCAAATTATTGTACAGTTTGGCGTTTTCTGATTAGCTGGGCCTAGCGTTCTGGGTGCGTGCTCGGTGGTCTTGGTCCCTTTAAGAATCTGGCCAATCAAGGCGCTTGTTTCAGCTCGGCTGTCATGATAAGGATAAAGGGGGAGCGGCCAAATCTCAACATTTGTTGCGCTTATTCCAATGGAGAACAGTTGTCTACTTCAGCATAATCTAGTAGAGTTCACAGGAGCATAAGAATCGAAATTCATAGCCGTTAGGTAGGTTTCCAAGTGCTGTTAGGAGTTTATCACGTCAAACACTTTTGACAGCTGAGATCTTCTTGCTCATCTACTAGTGGGCGGGACTTTGGTAGCGTACAGTAGTTCAGCTAGACCACACCAAACCACCACTGGGAAAAAGCTCCGTAGGCATGTCCGGCAGCTATCGTCATTATTAAGTCCAACGTCATGAAAGTGGTGAAGGGTCACATATAAAAGTCGACGTCTCGGTAGGTGGTCTTGTTTACATTTTCTCATCTGTATTTTCATTAGAACATCTCAAAGTGTTCCACTCGTCATGACGTCTTCAATCATCCAATTAGAGTGCCAGTGCAACAACTATCCTTGGGGCAAGAAGGGAAAGAGTTCTCTTGCTGCTCGATATGCTGCTGCAACTCCCGGAGGAAGCTTCAAATTGGATGAGTCTAAGGAATATGCCGAGGTGGGTTTTTCCCAGCTCAAGGTCCCTCGCTTCAACTTTGGTCTCACTTGAATAATGTCCTTGCATGATCTGGGCCAGTGACCTAAGCGATCACTCACTTCACATCCTCGATCACAACACAACCCATTACGGGATATGTTCTGACAACATATGGACAGCAATGGATGGGAACATACCCCACAACTCCATCCCTCGTCCTCTCCACCGGAAAAGACCTCCAAGAACACTTGAATGCCAATAAAGAAGCACTAATCGGCAAACCAATTCTTTCAAAATTCGGAGCTGATCTCCCCTATCTACCCAAGGTACACCTCCCTGCCCGAAATACACATAAGTTCCTCCTCTGATGCCTACCAGATCCTCTCCATAGCCAAAGCTCTTCCGCTCCAGATCCATCCCGACAAAGACCTCGCCCAAAAGCTCCACGAAAAGGACCCTTCCAAGTTCGGCGACTCAAACCACAAACCCGAGATCGCTGTCGCTCTCTCCAAGTTTGAAGTCTTCGTCGGCTGGAAGCCCCTTCCTCGAGTGCAGGCACTCTTCACAGACGTGCCAGTGCTTCGCTCAAGTTTCGTTCCCAATGACGCACGTGCTAACTTCACCGTCGACAACCTGAAAGGGATTGTTAGTAAAATCTTATCAGCCAGCGATGAGGATGTCAAGGATGTGTATGAGAATTTGAGGGAAATGAAGGCTGCTGATTTCGGAGAGGGAGAGGAGTACATTGCTGAGATGTTGCCGAGACTGGCTGAGCAATACGACAAAACGGATCCCGGAACGCTTGTCGCGCTGTTGACGATGAACTACATGGTACTGGAGAAGGGGGACGCGATTTATGTGCCCGCTGAGTGAGTTATTTTACTTGCCCTGGCAAAAGTAACCGAGAACTGATGAGTGCTAGTGGAATCCACGCCTACCTGAGCGGAGACATTGTCGAATGCATGGCTCGCAGTGACAATGTCCTCAATACAGGATTCTGTCCCCGCGCAGACAGAGATTCCATCGAGCTGTTCACAGCAGCGCTGACTTTCAGCCCGAGATCTGCAGACGAAGCTCTCCTCAAGCCCAAGCCTTCCCCCAAAGGGAGGAACGGCCATACGCAAGTGCTAGCTCCTCCCATGAGCGAATTCGACATGCTAGTCACGGTGCTGAAATCTGGGGAGAAAGAGGCTATCGAAGCATTGAAGGGACCAGCAATTTTGATCGTGACAGGAGGAAAGGGAGTTTTGAAGGCGGAAGGCAAGGAGACTGAAGTTAAGGAGGGATATGTTTTCTTCGTTGGCTATAACACCGAGATCGAGCTTGTGTCTGAGAGCGGATTGGAAACACATATCGCATTTGCAGAAGCGTAATTAGCTTCTTGCTCAAGAGCAATCTTACAAGACCACTCTCATCTTGAGCTTTACATGTTTGGTTGGACTACCTTCCCGTCTTTCCATAAATGATTGATTATTATTCAAGCTACACTTCGATACGAAGTCTTAGGTAGATGCGGCTTTCGATTTCACAATTGCTTATGGACGCAGGGGCGGTCGACCGAGGAGGTCGATGAATGCAGGATGTCTCGTTTGCTTGGGTTTTCGAAATCAAGCAAGTTTCCCCAGTTCAAGGAAAGTTGCCCAGCTCAGAAGTTTTCTTCTATCCGCGCAAGGCACCCAGCAGCAATCTACCACACCTCTGCATTTTGAGGCTTGACACTAGAACCTTTTTTTGACTTGAGCAATTCTGGGCCTTAGGTTTTTACTTCTGGCCTGTAAACGACACCTAGATTTAACCAGAACGCACAAGCTTATATGTTTATATAAGTATATACGTACAGGTGAAATTCCACACTCAGGTACTTGACATTTCGGGAACTCACGCCAGCCATTCCTTCCGTCAAACGAGACCCTGCTCAGGGAACCATGGCATCAGCAGGAGGCTATACCCAAGCCCATGCATGTTTTCCTTCAGCCTGTCAACTCGTAATTCACGGACTTCGCTCATCAACACCAGTCCGCTCAGCATTTCCTCATCCGACAGTTTCCTCCGTTCAGGAAGGAAAGATATGAGCTGTCCCTATTAGTTGCTGGAGTACGAAGTTGTGAGCAAAGTGACATGAAAGGACGACGCGAAAAAGCAAGCTTGAAGTCTAATGATAAGTACAAGTCAGCGGGCACGTCATTTTTGTACCAGATCCGGATGACATCATAACTTTACATTACAAAATTCGAAGTCATGAAAGACCCCATACTTCATTTTTGTTCAGCCTCTCAAGGTGCTCCGGGCTTGATTGAATGAGAAGTGGCTACTTATGGTAGCTTACCTACCTAGAAGGATCGAGAAGGAGGGTCCGAGGAAGCTTCAAAAAAGAATTCTTTGAATAAGTGTCGTTGAACAGGTCGGGCTTTGATTGACTGACGAAGGTGGATGAAAGCTGGAGTGGATGAAAGTTGGAAACTTTTCTCAAATATGAAGCAAGGGCGGGCATCAGCTTCGTGATTTCTTGCAGGATCCTTGTTGCCATGATGCTCCGCACGCAACGCACTCACTTGGGAGTCAGAATAATCTAATCTCATAATTAAGACAAGAGTGTATCTGAATGTCCCACACCACCCAGAACACACGAGCCGATTTTGGTATTGGATAAATTTAGATATTTGCAGCCAATCGAACAGCCAAAGATGCAAAAAGCAAAAAACATACAACAGTGGGTATTCGCTGGTGGTCACCCACCCAACTACTAATCCACCGATCTGAGGCTTATGTATGGCAGAGCGGACGGGATGCCCAGTTTTCCTCAGTCTGTGGTCGTATGTGGAAGATTTGATCTTTTCTCGTTACATATACCAATTGAAATTTGCTCTCTCCTTGCTTTAGCTTGCAGACCCTTGCCGCCTTGTCTTGGCGAGATAGATCAAAATCCTGAGGCATCCACGGTAGACTAGCTCTCGGGGGCGGATGAAAGTTGCTGATTTTAGCACGTGCACTTAAAACACTAAAATGCAAAAATCATATTAATTCCTAACTAATACCTCGTTATTTGCCTATTAACACGCTTTGCTTTATATAACTTCTTAGTATATTAAGTGTATATATTATTGATTTTATTTTGACTTAATTCCCGATTCTAAATCCGATTAAATCGATTTAAAGTAGTTTTTTAAGAGGTAGTTCTTTTAGCGTGGAAGAGGTTCTTAACTAGCTATACTAGTAACTCTATAATCGAGAAATCAAGCGATTTTCTAAGTAGAGTAAGAAGATTAATACTTTTTTCTTTTGCTTATCGATTAATTGCTTTACTATCGTGTGCTGAATTTTTATCTTAATAAAGTGTGATTCTATCAAGGTCTGATTTGAGTCTTTTAAGTAAACTGATATAGACTTTCGATGTTATTTTGCTGTTTAGTGAGCTAGTATTATAAGGAAAGAACTTTCGATAGTTGAAACTAATAATAACGAAGATATTTAAAAGAGGAAGATAATCTGGTTCTCGAGCCTTTACTTTCGTATCTTTTGCTGTTATCTTCTTTTAATAAATATTATATTTCTAATACCTCTACTGCTTTCTGATTAGTCTCTTAACTCGTCTTGTAACTTAAGGACTAATTCTAAAGTGAAATTTATCGTAGAAATATATGTTCTTTTAATGCCTCGAACGAGGACGATCTTTCCTTATATCGATACTTTAATTAATACGACTATCGGCTTGAGTCTTTGATAGTTTAGTCTCTTCTTCCGTAACAGCGTTAATAAGACTTTTCTTTTTTCGTAAGATACGTTAAATACTTTTCTCGTTGATATTTTAAAACCTAGCTAGCTTAAAGTAACGTGTTTAAAGTAATAAAATTCCAGAATCCTTTACGATATCTTGCTAGGGCTTACTTTTGTTTCGAAAGGCTGTCGAAGGATTAGTTAAGTAATTGTAAATAGTAGAAGTATTAGTCTTTGTAAAAGCTAGTTTAGCTCTATGAGAATTAGGACTAGAGTCTTCTATATTATATGTTCGACGAATATAGCTAGTAGAGATAATATAAGATTGTGTTCGAGCGCTGAGTTTCGTTACTTTCTCGATAATAGCAATAGGTATAGCGATTCCTATCTCTTAACTGAAGACCTTAGCTTAAAATACGCTTGTATAGCGCGGAGTAAATATATAGCCTATTTCTTTAGGGTAAAGATTAGAAGGAGGTATAAAGTATTATGCATAACGTTTCCGGGTACAAATTAGAGGTATTAGATAATATTAAGTGTATTAGAAAGTAGCTTGTTTACATGTAAATAGAGGGGATTTTAATACAGGATGCACGTGCTAAAATCGGCAACTTTCATCCGCCCCTGAGAGACTAGGTACCTAGGTATTCAATGCAACGCTCGTGTACACAAGTAATAAATGCAGCGGATTCGATCTGACTTGAACCTTAGATTTTTTCTCTTCTACCTAATCTGTCGCCTGAGTTACTGTAAGGTCACACATCTTTTAGCTACGGTGCTCCTTTACCAACATCCGCTTTCGCAAAACGCAGAAGTCGCTCACGCGGATTTCCATCTTCCTCTCCCCACTCAAACGATACAACCAACGGGAACCCAACATTATCTATTATTCAATCATTTAAAGAGAAGCAGATTTCGTTACTTTCCTGCACATGCAATTTCACCTCGAGATTTGTTGAACACGACAAACCAGAGAACACGCAGGGTAAACAGTACAGGACGGACTGGTATATACCTCCAGGTCACCAAACTATCAGCGACATCACCTCTCAGCTTCTCTTTCACGTAACAACAACCTCGAGTGAAGCTGTTCAAATAATCTTGCGTTATCTTTGGTTATCACAATTAACTGATAGCTGTGTAAGATTCACAATGAGGTCAAGTGAGAGAATCCAGCGTGAGATCACGAAGATGATGAAGAGAAGAGCAGATAGAACAGCCTACAACCCACCGTATCCTGTTAATTTCTGAGATGCACGAGTTGAAGACACCGAACTTAAGCTTGTCGTGGTCGACTTCGTAGTAGGCAATCCGGATGCCAAGTCGAACGAAGGTTCCAGTTGAGGCGAAAGCGGTTCAAGCGAATATGACAATTAGCAAGAAAATTCATAGCCAGCGAGACATCGACAACTCATGAAAAGATAGCAAACCGGTCACTCGAAGCACTCAGTGACAGGAACCTACACAATGACTATGACAACTGAGCATCGATGAGCGGTAGTTGCTCAATTGCCCACAGGTTACAGAGCGATCGATGAAGTAACAGAAGCCAAATGTGACATTTCCGTCGATGTACGATTCAAGATGTGGAGTTTCTCGTCAGTCGCTCGATGCTAGAAAGCTGAGCTGCCGCAAGATCATGCATTCACTGATCTCATCTTTACATTATGGAGGCTTATGCGACAAGTTCAGGAATTGAAGACACAGAACGCAAGAAGCCTTCAACAGTGATTGGTGGGTTTTCAACTGATATTTTGTTTGATTGCTCAAAGAAAGCAACGTTTCTGGCATTCAGCGATGCGAGTATTTAAGAAAAGGCTTGTATCAAGATCAGAAATGTATCAACTCATCAGCCTCTGTAATCTTTGGAAGCAAGTCGCCCGAAGCAGAAAATGACAGCACCAACAATCCCATATAATGAAAAGTGGCAACTCAGCAGAGTGTTGACTAAGCTCGCGGCCGCCGGTAGTGAAACGAGAACAAGACGCTCAAGTTTCGAGGCTCCAGCAGAGCGGTCAATATATGCACACAGACTAGCTGACACCCTACTTGGAGAGGAACTCGTGGCAGCTTAAGTTGTGTGCAATGTGATGAAGATCGTGTCACTGAGGATCGATCAAGGCGTAGAAACCATTCGCTACGGAGGTGAAGCTGGTATGTACACAATTATCCTAACACGCTGCGCTGAAGCCAAGGTCAAAAAAGTCTGTGTTATTGAGTCTTTCGGGTCTCGGATTCTGTGGTCCCCGATGCTGTGGCTGTCTCTTCAGCAGCTCTAGCTTCAGCCGCCGTCGCTGCTTCCGCAGGAGTAGGCTCATCGAGCTCTTCCGGTTCATCGTCCCCTTGAACATCAGCGACTCGGTCACCCGCGGCGTCAAGAGTTCTTGCAGTCCAGGCTCGCACCCATGTCCACACTGCCTACAAATTGTCAGCATCTGCTCACCTTTGGACATAATCGTACTTACTGCTAGAAAGGTAATAACTCCAATAATCACGACAGTCCACGAAATGTCAGCAAGCCTGTCTCGTCCATTTGCCCCTCCCGCTCTTCTTCGACCACCTCCCCCAACTAGCCCAGTCTGCCTGAGGTTCCACCAATGCCACGGAGACATAGCAAAGAACACTTTGACGAAGCCCAGCAGCCCAAGCGATGCTAAGCCTTTCAAAAAGTGTTCGAGCCATGAGGCATCCTCATCTTCGAGTAGCAACGCAGTTCCCCCAGTTGGTAATGATGTGATCGTATCGTATGGGTCGAGATACAGGGAAATGATAGGATCCGCCACGAAGCCAAACACGAAGACGGTGGTGAGCATAATCAAGAAAGTGATCGCGATTTGCGTCAGGGTACTTGTGATCAGTCGGCTCCACCGCATTCTTTCCAACCGGTACTGGTATTTGCATGTAGGACATTCCCAGAAGTTTCGTCGACCGTAAGAAGGATCCGAATGCCTCCACTCTTGTAAACAGCCTTCGTGCACATACTTCTGAGAGCCTCGACATTTGCATGGCCTGATCAACCGTCCAGAGCTAGGATCTGCAGATATGTATGACACTCTGGGCGCTGGGTGAAGGATCGAAGGGATACCTCCAGTGAGATCTTCAAGTGTTGGAGGTACCTCCTCTAGACATATCCTGCATGTTCGAGTGGCATAGTGTTTTTGAGGTGGTGGGGTTGGAGGTGGGGTGTGTTGTTCAAAGTCTTCAGAAGAAGTTTCCACATCGCCCTCTGGAACTTCCTCTGCGAAAGCAGCTGGCGCAGCTGTAGAATCATGCTCGTCTTTGACGTTATCTTCCGTAGAGTTAGGCCAAGACCAGTTGGCTCGAGTTTCGTAAGGAACAGACATTATGATAGCTTACAGCTGGGTGGTCGAACAGCTATGTAGGCATTGAAGAAGCTTCGCAAACAGCTCTGGAGCTCCTAGAATCGATCAGTGTGGAGGCATTAGTGAAGTAGAAGATGGCTCCTTGTCGCCGAGGTATTAGGAGCTGGATGGATGGTGAGATGTGGCTTCTGTGAGTTCCAGAAAGACAAAGAAGAGGGATGCTCCGCCGCCATTCGGTGGTTGAAATCAATGTTGTACCGCTTTGCCGAACATGACTTGCACGACACCATTGAGCGTGTGCCTCAGGCTGAAATATTTAGCCTTGCCCAGCACGGTCGCCAGGCACTCGCGTCCTGAGATGCCTTCCCTAGCTTGAGCTTCATCTACAGTCCAACAGCAGCTCAATTATTTTCCTCCCCAAAGTCCACGCAACTCCACACCGATCTGCCTTCGTCCTCCATTTTTTGCTACCACTTCGGAAGAAATCGCCAAGAAAAACAGGCACCATGGCGGACAGATATTCCTTCTCGTTGACAACGTTCAGTCCAAGGTAAAGCTCCATCTTTAAGCTTCCAATTCGCACATAATGGCGAGCTCTTGCAGAGATAATGTTCAATACTAACCTACAATAGTGGGAAGCTGGTGCAAATAGGTTCGTTTCTATCAAGCCACAAATTACAGATCGCGCTGGCTCTCACCGTCCGCTCGCCATAAATCTATGAAGCTAACTTCCTGGACTTAGAGTATGCATTGAATGCTGTCAATCAAGGTGTTACTGCGCTGGGAATCAAGGGTAAGCTTGAACAAGGATGGCAGAAGCTCGAAGAAGCTATACTAATCGCACCTGCAGCTACAAACGGCATTGTTCTGGCTACCGAAAAGAAGTCATCTTCTCCTCTCATCGATCCCCCGTCCCTCTCGAAAGTTAGCCTCATCACCCCAAACATCGGTATGGTCTACTCCGGAATGGGACCAGATTACAGAGTGTTGGTCGATAAGGCGCGCAAAGTCTCGCACACCGGCTACAAGAGAATTTACAACGAGTATCCACCGACGAGAATATTAGTGCAGGACGTAGCAAGAGTCATGCAGGAGGCTACGCAGTCAGGAGGTGTACGGCCATATGGTGTCAGTCTGTTGATTGCTGGTTGGGACGAGGGTATTGAGCCGGAGTCGGAGGAGGCTGCCACTGCTGACACGCATCCGGATGAGAAGAAGGTGTCAGGCAAGACTGGTGGCACTCTGAAGGGCGGACCTATGCTGTACCAGGTTGATCCAAGTGGTAGTTACTTCCCATGGAAGGCGACTGCTATCGGCAAGAGCGCTACTTCTGCCAAGACGTTCTTGGAGAAGAGATACACTGAGGGCTTGGAGTTGGAGGATGCAGTTCACATCGCTCTATTGACATTAAAGGAGACAATCGAGGGCGAGATGAATGGAGAGACGGTGGAGATTGGTAAGCTTATATTCCGTGAAAACAAGCCGTGTTACTAACATTTATAGGTATCGTTGGACCACCAGCCCACCACTTGCTTGGCGTTGAAGGAGTTGAGGGAGCACAAGGGCCAAGGTTCAGAAAGTTGACACCGCAAGAGATCGAGGATTACCTTACGAATCTATGATCTTTTTCTTTTGCGATGCTGGGTCATTTCGTCGCGCATTCAGAGCATCGGTGTATTATAGAATGGCATGAGAAGACAAAATGAAGGACACGAGATACCAACATGAGCTATGTTCCTATTCAAGTGACATTTTGTACCAGGACGAACGAGTTTTTATATCCAGCATAGACACTCATGATCTTCTGCCCTTCCTTTAAAGGTAGCTTTACCTTCTTCCATTCGTTCAACTCCTTCGCTTCGAGACCCAGCTGGCCATTTCCACCGTCCCCTACCACAAAAAGCTTTCGGTCCATGGTGACCGCAAGGATATGATTCATCCCGACAGAAACATCCCAAACATCTTCACCATCTAAATCAACCGGCGTGGGACTTCCCTCTAGACCTTCCAGAATCGCCTTCTGACCTGCTCTACCGCCCCAACTATACAGATCATTGTCGTCTGTCAAAGCAGCTGTGACATAACCACCGGACGATATCTTCCTGATGCCTCCTCCAGGAAGCTCGGCTAAGTCCTCGACTATGCTTGGGACTTGTGCTGGGCTAGAAAATTTAGCTAGAGAGCTCAAGAGTGGACTCGAGGATATCTACCTTTCGTTTGAGATTTCTCGACCTAAGCAATTGGGGTATCGTCCATCGCCCCAAGTGTAGACTCTTCCCCCCTCGTTCGAAAGAGCAGTGAATGTCGTTTGATTTGCTACAATCTGCTGTAGTTCCTCGGATATTCCAAGCCTTTTGCCATTCTTGATCTGGAAGTCTTCGAGGGATGGGTAGTTCTTCAAGTGTGTAGGTTTGAATTCTGCAATATATCAGTTGGATTTTCTGCATACTGGTTGAGGAAAAGGACATTCGATGCCGACTTACCTATCAACTGATCGTTTCCTGCTATTGCTAGGTTTGGAAAACTATCTTGCTTCTCTAGACAGAGAGATATCAAGCCGTCTGGTTTACCAGCAGAAATAAGTCCGTCTGAGGTTCGTACTGTGTGTCTTAGCTCAATGCTCCTTACACGGAGTGCCAACTTTCGATAGGGCTTGTGGAAATTCGGAGACATGTCATAAGATCAGAGGCATAGCAGATTCAAACATGGGAAGACAGGTTACAGAAGAGTTGAAGGGGGCAAAGAGTTGAAGAGAGCAGAGACAGGGTCACGTGCCAAGTGAATCTCTTCTTAATGCCAGAGTTCGAGGTTGACGATTGAAGCATTCCAAGAGGAATTTAAGATATCAGACGACCCATTCTACTTACTCAAAGTGGCCGAAAGGCTTGTCCGTAATACCTCAATATGCTTGTCTTCGAAGACGCGCTTGAAAGACTTAAAGTCCTTGGAGTCCAGCCCACTTCCTCCGGAGAATTCGAGCTGACCCCAGGCGTTGAATCCAGAGGTCCAAAGCTCCATCCTTGCTGGGAAACTTGAAACGGAGTCTATACGAGGTTGGTTGGCTAAAGTTGTATGCAGTTCGTAAAGAATTGGTGTTTGTTTTGTACCGTGCCGAGCACAGCCACCCAGCAGCCTCGCCTAAGCCCCCACTACTCGGCCTGGGGAGTGAATTAGCTTCGTTGGCCTAAATCCGTCCTCTGTCAGCTTCTTTGGACAGACAACGACCGACCAAATTTTGACAAACAAATGTCCAGATATTTTTGTTCCGTCCAGCGAGGATATACCTCAAGATTCTCTCAGACCTTCCTGCCCTCAATATCCTTTAATCGTCGCAACCTTACAGCTGGCTGACGACTCGCTGTGCCGTAATATTGACGCCAAGGATCCCAAGTCGCAGCAGCCCCGAGTCCTGGAAAGGCTGCCTACCATCAGGCTACGACATTTTGTTACTGCAGGGACCGATATCAGCTAGAACGGTTCGACCAGCCATCTCCTTCCCTTCTCCAGGACAAGGTCTTTGTTTATCTGCTCTTGTGTCCCTTTCGCGTCCTATCTTCTGTATATCAATTGAGCTCTGGTTTTACGTATTTGACGGGGTTTTTCTGCTCTTCTATATACCTACGCAAGTCGCTACTTTTTGTACAATTGAAAGCTACTACAATCTCTCCAATCTGTCAGGAATTCCGTCCTTGGCCCTTGAGTTCTTGCCAGCGACAAGGAGCTGTAATCGCTAGGTGCGGTGGTGTTGATGGGCAATTGAGCGGACCAAGGATCTAGCGACTCAATTGACTTTCAATTCCCTGAAACTGGAGTAGATTGGGTATCACAGCCTATGGCTACGATCCTGAATGCTGGTTTCGGACGTCCTCAGCAATCATGAATCTCAGTCTTCCTCTCCGGCCTGCCAATAGGCGAAACGATGAGAGCAGAAACCATTTCACGAATTACACCCCCACTTCGTCGACCGAAGCCATTGCTGGACCTGTCCGTGAGCCTGCTCCTCTGAACGATCGACTAATTGTTGGATTGGACTTCGGTACTACTTACTCTGGGTAAGTTATTTCTGTTGGTCGATGGCGTTTGAACAGATTTGTCAAGGCGCATTTGCATTAGCACATTTAAGACAGCCCGATATTCTTTGGTCATGAATATACGACTACGTGGTCGCTTCGAATCTGTCCCTGTGGTAGAGCCATGTTCGGGAGCGAATGTTCTCGTATTTGCACAGTACATAGGATGTGATTATGTGGTGCCGAACTCTTACAAGGCAATGGACTAATACTTGAATAGTGTTGCTGCTGTCTACACTTCGACACCAGAAGATGTTGAAATCATCAAAACCTGGCCTGGTGGAAACGGGATCACGTCAGACAAAGTTCCCACAGAAATAGCATACGACTATCCTCCTGGCTCACCAGATGGCACCGAACCGACGATAAAATGGGGGTTCCAATTCAGACCCGAAGAATCCAGACTTCGGTGTATCAAACTTTTCCTCGACCGGTCACAGAAGCTACCTTTCTACGTCAGTCCATTGGAGACTGCGGCACAATTGAAGAAGTTCAACAAGAATGTTGTGGATGCCGTCAGTGACTACCTCACCCAGGTCTACAACCATACTATGGAGACACTTACCAGGCGGTATGGAGAGTCCTTTATGGCTTCGACAAAAGTCGAGTTCGTACTTACATGTCCTGCTGTGTGGTCAGATGCAGCAAAGAACACGACTCTGCTTGCTGCAGAGAAGGCAGGGATGGGATCCAAGTCCGACATTCAGATGATCAGTGAGCCGGAAGCAGCAGCAGTCTACACACTCAAAGCCATACAGCCAAATCATCTGAGTGCTGGAGACAATTTCGTTGTCTGTGATGCCGGTGGTGGAACTGTGGACTTGATTGCCTACAAGATCATATCACTCAAGCCATTACGAGTCGAGGAGTCTGCCGTTGGAACAGGGGGGTTGTGCGGAAGCGCATTCCTGAACTATCGTTTCGAAGAGCATGTCCGAAACCGGATTGGCCATGCTAGGTTTGACGAGATGAAGGTGAAGAAGGGGAAGTGCTGGCAGATGGGACTGAGATACTGGGAAGAGTTTGTCAAGCGGAACTTTAACGAAGAAGAACATGCTGAGGTCAATGTTCCCTTCCCGGGTCTACCTGACGACGAAGAAGCTGGTTTAGATTGCGGCTTCCTGGTTATGACTGCCCCGCAGATCAAGGAGATCTTCGAGCCTGTGGTCAAGGAGGTATGCGAACTTGTCCAAGGACAGGTCGATGGGATCAGACAGAAGGGAGGTATCGTCTCCGGTATTGTCTTAGTAGGTGGATTTGGACAAAGTAATTATCTGTACACGCGATTAAAATCGCACTTCAATACCGCAGCACCGCCTCCTTACAGCGAGAGACCAACACATGCGCAAGCCACGGCGCTCATCACGAATGGATCAGTCGAGGTCATGCAGCCGGTCAACGCATGGACGGCAGTGGTCCGAGGAGCTGTGCTGAGAGGTCTCGAGGGAAGTATGGTCGTTTCTCGGAAAGCGAGAATGCACTATGGTACTTCATACGCTACAGTATATGATGAGGATAAACATCAAGTAAGCGAGAGGTACTGGAGTCCTCTGTGGGAACGCTGGATGGTCAGCGACAGGATGCAATGGCATATCACGAGTAAGAAGTCTTGCCTATTGCGATATTATCATTCTGACCAATTGCCAGAGGGAGAAACATTGAGTGCAGCTACTCCCATCAGTTTCCACTATACTCGCAACTTTCGGTAAGTGCCTCGTAATCTCTCTTCTTGCAAAATCAACACAACTAACATCCAATAGACCAGGCCAATCTCTTGTCGTATCAGATGACTTGATCGCCTCGGATGCCGACGGAGAACCTCCGAGTGCCTACTCCCGAGATCTCGTGAATGTCTGCACGCTCACGACTGATCTCGGTGCCGTACCCAAGAGTCTCTTCACGAGGCTGACGACAACGAGGGGAGTGGAGTTTGACAATCTGGACTTCACGCTTGAGATGGTTGTTCACAGCGCAGGCCTCGCGTTCGAGTTGAAGGTTGATGGCTTCCGTTATGGTAGAGTAGAGGCGGAATTTCATTGAGCGTGGTGGATGTCGTGGGTACGTCTTGACTTTTGTTGTTGAGGTCGGGGGAGGCACTAAGGAGCATAATCGCTTCCTCGATGGGCACTGAGCTTAGAAAATGCAATCATCTCGCATTGAATACACATACAGGAGTAGCGAAACAGCCGCTGGAGTGATTATGGGATTGGGAAATTTCGCCTACAGTCTCTTCAAAGTTCTTGTTCGTTGTCGCGACTAGAAGTAGGAACATCTAAATCCTCGAAAACGAAGCACGGCACTCTCCACAAGACCATTCATGCAGCATGTGAAGATGCGATTCAAAGAGATAGGGGAGACGCTTTTTATCCAACAATTATTCTGTTTCTGTCGACGTTGCGACATCGGTCATGTCATGGTATGGTGGAATATTCGATCTTCTTCACCGCCGCGACGCCGGCTTCACACCGACAGCACGCATGTATGATCCCGTCTTGACCGCTCCGCACATTATCTCAATTTTTCCACATGTGAATTACTACTCTTCTTTTGGTAGTCTTCTCCTTTCCAGACCGATCTCGCAGTAAGTAGACGGGCGTAAACAGTGGCATGAAATAAAGACTTGGTGGATAATCGAACATGGGAGTGCTGTCGAGATTGAGAAGTCCATGATATGAAGCTCGACTGGAGTAAAGTCCTCGAACCAAAATACAACATGTACATAAACAGGATACAGAAGTAAGTGTGTATCCGTTGAAACCATGAGCATCTCGTGCTTTTGAAACATTTGGGGATGTGTATGTAATATGAGGTCCGGATGTTGATCAAGAAAGTGTCCGCCTTGGGCAATTGCTTTTTGACTGTCACAGCTCGCTTGCTAATACGTGGCATGCATGATATATGCGAATGATTCATTAACGATCAGCTCTTCACATGGCCAAAGTTCTTAGCAGAGAGTACACCCAATCATGGGCAAAACTTCTTCCGGTTCTCGGAGTATAATCGAGCATCTGGTGAAGCTTTAAGTCAAGATATTGTTGATACTACAGTCACATACTGTATATGGTCGTTGGCATCCAATCGCATCAAATATGAGGCAGATTCGATGAGCAAGTGATTGGTGAGCAGTGTGCCTGATCCTACGGCACAGTCAGAGTTGTGAGATACTAGAGTATTATTTGTTGGAGATGGTCTTGTCTGATGGTTATGACTTCGATGATACTATTGAAGTGTTTTGTATCTCGTGTTTCGAACGCCACAGCAAGAAGTCCTTTTGCATTTATCTACTGGGTCGCCCCTTGACCCTGTTGTAGGCTGTGCAAGCATGTAGCGAGAGCAGAGTCATATCAGTAGTGACTCCACCCTCATGCTCTCGAATCATTCAATAGAAGAAATTACTCGAACTTCCACTCAGGTGAATGGAAGAGATTTGGGCATTCAGCTTTCTGGTTGGCTCACCTGAGCTGGAATCTTATGTAGGCAGTCATACGGACGGCAGAGGATGTTCAGGTTAAGTCGCCGAGACACTTGGATTAAACTCCTTACAAAAATCAATAAATGTCTCCGACCGAGACTTAAGTTTTGAGTGTGAACAATTGTTTGGGAAGCAGGGTCGGCAGGTGAGGGCGTTCTTGCCGTCGGGTCGCCGCACTTGCCAGTTGTTAATCCTGCCCGATCGGGCAGACATGGTGTGTGTTGTATCCTCCTCCATTAAATCTTCATCTTCGGGAGATCTGTCGGTATTGGTGATCGTCAAAAACCTTTGGGCACACACGAATATTCTGGAAGGTCTGATACAGCGAATCGGAAGGGGTTTGTACTCTTCCGTTAGGTAGGGCAGGGTCAAGCACCAGGATCCATCAGTCATGGTCATTCTGCAAGTATATGTCAAGGTATCGACGATGTGTCAAGTGGAGTTATGATTCATTCAAGCCCATGCTAACGACTCAAGCTTTTAGTCTACCATCCTGGCAAAGCATAAATCATAACTCCCCGCTCGATCCGAAAGCAAAATGTATCTTCAAGAAAGGGTATAGAAAACCATCAACTATAGCTACGAGACAAACTCCATCCGAATTACCAACAGCAAAGCAATCTCAAACGAAAGATCAGATCACTCAGTGACCAAACTACACTATCGTCCCATCCTTTCAAGTCATTTTACCCACCTCGCATGTCAGCCATCGGTAGAGTTCTCCCGCAAGTGAGGCAGACAGGCCAAGATGCTTTTCTGCCTCGCGCCGCCCGTTCCTGACGGGAATTTCAAACACTCGGTAACACCCGTCATCATGCATGAAAAAAGTTATAACAGATAAACAGAAAATACACCGATGTCAACAAAGAACGCACAATGTGTCAAGAAGAGATGCAGCGCCGGTTTCGCCGAAACGTCGCCACTCTTGCCACCAGCGACAAGGACAGGACGCTCCGCCACAACGATGATGAATAGTCCTGCAAAAGTACATGTATGAATCCGACCATCCCGACGGGTAGAACTGAAGATGATGTTTTGTTTGAATGGCGGATGAGACCTCGTGGACTTTGTTCTCGCGAGTCCCATTTGACGGGCACAGGCCTTGGTCTGAGACGGCTTTTGACACGGATCTGATCATGGTCTGGGCTCGTGATATATAATGCGACCCTTCCCAGATGACTTGTGAGTTCTTTCAGTTCTTCCTTTGGCTTTGCCTCCTGATTCTCTCCGCATCTGACGATCTTCTTTCGCCAAAGTATCCCCATATTTCTGTTGCCGATGCGATTCGGCCCGTTGCCGTTGGGCCCTAGCCTCCATTTCTGGAGTCTTATAATCGTGTTCGACAAGATTATCGCATGGCGATCGCTCGGTGTAGGACATCAGAGATTCGAACCTGTCCTTACTCAAAAGGTGGCACTCGAATAGCTGCTCGATAACGAAAAAGTCAGGGCGCGAATAGTTCAAGCTGGCATTAGCCTGATAGTGACTGCCAATATGGACCATTCTATCCCTCCAATTTTCGAAGACTTGTTCATCGCAGAAGATGCAAGCAGTCCTTTGCGGAGGATCGTTATCGACGAAGTGGGAGGCGCCATGAGAAATCCATTCTTCAAAGCGCTCGGGGTGAAAACGAACTCGACAATGGAAGATTTCTGCAAATTCGCAGGGCAGATCGTATGGGTAATTGAACGCGGTCATAGCAGCATTAGGATTAGGGTGCCACGGAGGTGCGATGTGGATGGACGGAGCGGACGAAGCTGATGATGCCGACGAACGTCGACTGATGCTGTCACTGTGACTTTGCCTGCTCAAACTACCCACGCTTGATCTGCTGCTTTGAGTTGGTCTAGTCGCAATGACCGTATTGGGATAGCCTCCAAAACCTCGAGCCACCGATGAATCGATTGCCTGCTGTGCTGGAAGTCCAACCAGTGGCCTGGGGCCGCTTTTATCGTTCAGATACAAATTGACTCTTTCACTAGGATCCATGGCCACGTCAACACACGAAGGCTTTGTGAAGGATGTGTCGTTGTTTCGAAACGTGGGTGAGGAAATGCGGGACTGTGGCCGTGGATGTAGATGTGGAGGTGGAGAGGGGCAGAGATAAGGACCAGAAATATGTTTTAATGTTTGTTGGTGAGATCCAGCTCCAATTTCCCCCAAGCAAGATGACTATGTCCGAATCTGTCGACAGTTGGACTGGTAGGCGACTGCGAGAAAATCGGTCTCTAGCAAGATTGTTGCTGAAGATGTTGCGGAGGAAGGAGGATGGACGCGGTGAAGAAGATGCTGGCTGCGTGGTAGCGATGACTGGCCCTTCCTCGCTTGATTTGGACACCAAAAACAGCTTCGGTTCTCGTGGAGAAGGATACTCGAGGATGCAGCAACAACAAACCTCCAGATGAACTTTCTCGAGATCTGGTGTGGAGCTGTTTGGAACGAAGTGTTTTGCAGAAGGTGGTTTTGGCTCTGTCTTGAAGGGGGAAGCGACTGAAGTCGAAGTGTTTATTCTCCAGCCAGGACTGAGACCTTTCCATTTGGGGTGCCAGTTACTCACTCAATCGACAAGGGGGGGCCGGCTCATCTTCAACCACTCCAGAAGGACCATCGAGTCCAGCGGCTCAAGTAGAGTCTCGTGGTACCATATGACCCCGACTGTTCCTAAGCTTCCCTTTGCACAATATGTTTGCGACTATTTTATTCGTCTATTACGGCATCTCTGACTCCTCGCGAGGTTCGCTGTTATCTCGCTCCAAAAAGCCTGCATTGGAAAAAGGATCCATGCATAGACAAGACTTGTATTCCGGTTGCACCTCGATCCAGCACCCTCCCAGCTCTCCTCCACAACGGTCCTTATGTGGTGGGCGAGGAGGAGAAGTAATTGACGAGGTGATTCTCCGAGAATGACTACACGACATGAA
This sequence comes from Cadophora luteo-olivacea, assembly GCA_026120085.1. Classification (NCBI taxonomy): domain Eukaryota; kingdom Fungi; phylum Ascomycota; class Leotiomycetes; order Helotiales; family Ploettnerulaceae; genus Cadophora; species Cadophora luteo-olivacea. Next base: position 1,088,276 of record JALRMC010000006.1, read on the forward strand.
TACGTGGGGTTCATGCTGAGGACCGCTCCACGTCGTGTCTCTGCAGCTAGCCGACTACGTACTCGAATGGCAGCCCGAGAGACGAAAGGCAACGAGGCAATCTGACTACTGCGCGCTAAACATCACAACAGAGCAAACAAAGTAAGCTGATCTAGCTGTTTTGTACACCGCTACCCCAGTATTTCAGATAACTAGCTATTGTGCAGTTGGATTGAAATCAAGTTTCGGCAAGTCACTCTACTTGGAACATTCCTCGGCCAATTATTGTTGCTCCAGCGAAACTTTGACCCCTTTTCTGGCCTGGCACAGCAGAATAATGCAGTCATGAGATTGACTTTCGTTACCCGAAGATGTTGAGCAACCTTCTATGCAAGTTTTGCAGAATCTCAAGAGGATATGAATCACAAAATCGGGCTTTGGATTCCAAACCGGCCCATTTTGACATACAGCCGGGTTCCTGCACTTGCCTGATAAGCCGCCATCCTTGACGGCTTGCCTTGTCTGCGGTGTTGACATACCGAGATATTGGTTGATTCGACCTCCCTAGGTTGCCGCCAGCTACGTCCGAACCTTTGCAGGAGGAGAGACGGGCTACGTGATGCCAAAGTCACAAAACCAACACAACACTTCTACAGCACATTAATACCCCAGGAGAAATTCCCGGGGTCCCCGGAGCATGGGACCGCGATACTCGTTCGATTGACTCATAAATTAGCCAATTTACTCTGGCTTGAGGAAAGATTGTAATGCAGAAGTGGAGGATGACGAGTCACTTTTGATCCCCATCCTCCACTTCTGTGGCAACGGCGGCACCAATAGGCTTCCAGACGTGCCACACAACCAACCCGATTCAACCGCAGAGCCTCTGATGACCTGATGCTGACGGAGCGAACATCTGTAGTTGAGTCTATGAATTGCGGGAATGCCAGCACGTTTCGCGAGTTGTCGCAATGCACATGAAGATTGGGGACGGGATAGACATGTTGCCGCAGTCAAGCCTGTAAATGGCTGCACGCAATCGTTTCATTTCGGTACAATATCCTACTCGGTATCAAGAGATCTTCAGGACGCTGCTGAGATCAGGACGTAGATGACGAAGCCGCCTCGTCACAAGTCCGGATCCAGTCAGACCTCTTCTACCTGACAAATCTTTGTCTTGGGTATAATTTCCTCCTCTATCACATACAAGCATCTTCGTATTTTCTCAATCGGGTGCGCATAGCACTCTAATCTTTGCCACCACATTTCTCAAATGGCTCCTTTCTCCATTCTCATCCCCAGCTTTCACAATCCCTGGGAAAGTCACACATCTGATCTCTCGGTCATTCAGTGTATCTTCATCTTCACCCCCGATATCTTCCATACTAGCCGCATCAAACATTGTCTTCTGGTAGTCGACGATGCTAGGCATCATGATACTGAAGACTGCTTTCTGCACGCGCAGTTGCCGCGAGAGTTCGATCGAGCTGCTTATTATGCTGCGTAGTGCTTGTCCTCTGGCTTCGGTGTGTTTAGTGTCGCTGATACCGTCCATTATACTGTTTACTTGGGAGATTATACCATCTATCACGGCTGTGGTTGAGGATTGCAGTTTTTGTGATTCTTTGCGCAGGATAGAGAGCGTTGTTGAACGCCATTGGTTCATGTTTTCTGCTGAACCTATTTTGGATCTCATTTAGCTCACTTCTTTGTATGGGCTCAATCAAAAAGAGGCATTCGAGGTGAGTAGGACACAGGGTAATTGCACCTACCGAAATTACTTAACGTCTTCTCCACATTCGCTAACTCGGTCGCTTGCTCTTGTGCTAAGCCGACGAAGTAGGCGGAGAAGACGTGCATTACGAGGAGTTGCGAGACGAGGGATTGGATGAGATGGATTTTAGAGGACGAGGCGAGAGATTCGTAGGTTGGGACGAGGTTCTCGAGCGCTGTGAGGGTACTGTCGGGGGCTTTGGAAGTGTCTGATTCGGTGTCAGCTGGGGCCATGAAGATTTTGCCGCTTTTCAAGAGCAACTGAATGAGATTGACCGAAGCGCAACTTCGACAAGAGAACTTGAGCGAGCGCTGGTCGTGCTTGTAAAGATCGAACAATTCGGCTGGCTTAAATGCCGGCCCTCAATGCAGTGTTAGGAAAGGACTCAATATTGTAAAATTGCTTCCACTGGATGATTTCACCTCATTGTCTAGGCTCACGTCCATATTCAAGACGTTCTCAATGTCCCTCTTGTCAATGGCAAAATATGCTGAATATCGAAGGTATCTTCCGTTTCTGGTTCAATAGAATATCCCAGCATTGTGTCAATGTCTGAAGTCTTGTCGGTCAAGCAGGTCAAAGTCACAAAATCACTTGATTGTCCCGAGTCTGCTCAAGTTTCGGGCCGGTTGGGCGTCCGAAATAGCTTTCATCTCACAAGCCGACGTCGACTTTCCAGACAATTCCAAGGTCCAACTTTCCAACAACTCATAGATGAGATGTCGAATTAGACGGAACGAAAGAATAGGAAAGCACAAGAACCTACCAATTCTCACCCTTCGGAAGTGCGTAATAACCCAATTCTGCAACCCATTCCCCAACCTCCGCATCTCCTCCCCAAACACCTCATCGCTAACCTGTTCCCCAACCTTACTACTACTACTCACCCAACTCTTCAACCCCCTCACCTGCCCCTGCAACATCCTAACCATCTCCTCCTTCCCCCTCACCTCTCCCATCGCCTCATTATACGCCTCTCTAAAAGCATCACGATCCAGTATCAAACTCGAGATCCTTGTCTTAATATCCCTGTCCCTCTCCTCCCTGGCCTCCGCAAACCCCGCAATCTCTTGCTTCAGCAACCGCAGATCAGTGTCTGTCTGCAGGAATGTCTGATTCAAAGAGGAGTGTTTCTGCTGCCAGAACTGCACGGTTTCAGACTCGTTTGTTAACTTGTGAGAGAGTGTCGTGAACTCGGCGGAGAATTCAGATTCCATTACCGAGAGTTCGCGCTCGAGGTCAGCGATCTTGCGGTCTTTTTCGTGGAGGAGGTCGCGGCTGTGGTTGCTGTTGTGGCTGGGAAGGGTGATGGAGGTGGAAGACATGGAGGCGCTGTCTTCGGCTTCCGAGGCGGGCGAGGTTGAGGTGGTGTCTGCTCCTCCTCCTACGACTGCATTACTGCCTTCGCGACTGGGTTTTGTAGACGCATTGTCGGATGTGACTTGTTGCTGGGCTGCGTGGTCTGTCTTTGAACGGCCGTGGAGGGCGGCGCGAGGCGGGGTTGCGATAGGCGATTTGTTGGTACGGAGATTGGAGGCCCGAGGGGCTTTCTTTTCGTGCGTGCTCATTGTGACGGAGGCATTGGGTGCATTGTTGATCTCAAGGTGACGTTTGAGAGGGTTTGGGAATGTGGTGAGAGAGAGGTTAGGTAGAGAGGTATTTGTTTGAGGGATGGAGGGGTCGTTTGTCGGTGCCTGGCAGGCAAATCAAACCGATGGACTCGCTTCGAGGCTGAGTGTACGAGGCTGTGAGGCTGTGTGTGCGAGGTCCATGTGCTGACTTCGGATGCTCCGGGCCATTTTGACGGTGGTTTCTGTATACCTTCTTATGACATGTTCTACCAATGAAGTTTTGAGGAATCAGGCTTCACTTGAGACTTCAAAAGCAGAAAACCCTGTTGGAAGGCGTCACGTGAGAACTAGATACACCATCCGAGTTGCCTAAGCTCTTGTCAAATCGAGTAAAGCATCTTCAGAACATCGGTGATCGAAAGCTAGTGGAATGATCAAAGCCAAGGATCTTATTGAGATTTTCAATCATCCAGAACGAGAGGAGAATTAGGGCACTAGCCTTGATACGAGCGAAAGTGGCATTTTTCCTAAGCGCACCCCAGAATAGCAGTTTTCAATTTTGTTTGACTCTGTTTGTTGACTCTCGATATAGATAAATAAGTTCGCTTTTACAATGCGATAAGACTCTAGATATGTACAGGCATCTAGATGTGCTTATTTGCCCACTTCCCAACAAAGTCAATCAAAGCCTGGTCAACATCCTAGTCAAGCATTAGCGAGAGAATATAAACAAAGCAGCGAAAAATGAGAACTTACAGCAGGATGAGAAGCCGACAAGAAATGCTGACCGTCCTTCACAGTAACTAACTTTGCATCCTTCGAATTCGTAAACAACTTGATCTCCTCCTGGGCATTGCTCACGCTATACACCACATCATCTGTACCGTGCAGCCACAAGACTGGACACTTCACATCTGGAAGCCTGCCATGAAGACCATCTCTCTCCCGCAAATTGATAGCCGCCATACGCGCCCTCCTCCTACCTTCATCGCCCTGGTAGTTCTCCTTGATAGTCTTAACCCAGAAATCTCGAACCGATTTATCGCAGTTCTTGCCAAATCCGATATCGATCAGGAAATTGCAGTAGTCAGAACTGGGCTCAAAATCTGGTGTGGCTTGCGTAGTAGTCCACTCGTTGATAGAAGGTGTGAGGTCAGATGGTCCATCCCAGCACCCGAGCTTCCGGGTACGTTCAGACTCGTAATCGAGGGATGTGCCGAGGGGAATGATACCTTCGATCACGTCGGGAGCGAGCAGAGCCATGCGCACGGTGATCCAGCCGCCTTGGCTGGTGCCGAGGACGAAGGCTTTCTTGATGCCGAGGGCGGAGAGAACTTGGATGTTCATTATGGCGGAGTCCCAGTAGGTGAAGTTCTCGGATTTGGTGCGTGTTTGGCCGTGGCCGAGGAGTTCGATGGCGAGGAGGTTCATCTTGGAGGTGAGAGCTTTGTTGGCGTATTGTTGGCGGTAGAGCTCTGAGGAGGTGGTGAAGGAATTGGCGAGGACGAGGGTTGGCTTGGAGGGGTCATAGGGATGAGGCATTTGGTATCTGTATATCGTAGTTAGTGCTCGTGACTTTTGATGGATACGGTAATTTGGGGAGGGTTCCTACCCAGCATCGATACCACCCAAGTGAGGAACGTGAACGGTCTTTGTGTTTGACATTGTGTATGACTTATATAAGGGATAGTGATAGATGTGTTGACATAGGACAATAAGCGTTGATCAAGTGAAAAACTTGGGGCTTTCGAAGCAATGAAGAACTCATCAATATATATATACTTTCCATATAAGAGCCTCGAGCCTTAACCCCGCGATTACCTACTAGTGGTAATAGCACAATACTTTCAACATAGACCAATTATGCTCAACATGCTGAGCAATACTCCGAATGATCTCCGCACCATTGATCTAGCCCGCGAAAATGGCTTCAAGTAGCCAATGAAAAGGACCAGATGTCGTGAGATACCCGAACTATTCTTGTATCGTGGTTCTGAAGGCTGGCGCTAGGAATATGGACCCCGCATTTGAGGTCTTGACAAGATGACAGCTTTCCGAGAACTTGGTTTCCTGGACTTGATACTGGTTGAGTGATATCATTGGTTTAAACATGTCTCAAGAGCCAATTAAGCAAAATTCAAAGCAAGATCCAGGAGGGACATGGAAGAGAACTCATAGTCAGATCCGTGAAAAGGCAAAAAATAAAAGAGAAGTCTCGCTTTTTCGGTACCATAGGAAGAGCTTTTTGATATCGCAGAGGTCTCTATCGGACTAAGGGATTTGAATGGTCTCCAACCATCAAGGTACCAATTTATTACCGATTATTTCCAATGCGGCTACGGCAATTGTAGTCCACGCTACTCTGGTCTGGTATGAAGCTCTGCTCTAGTTATTACCGAATATCTCCAGAGGCTGTACTTCATGGTGGCCGCGGGAGTAACACTGGACGATCAGTTCTTCGGCGTCCCTGCTAGACCTTTTTTGCAATTTGAGTCACGATTTCGGACCGACAAAATTGCGTACTATCACTACTCTACCTGTTGGGGTGTCGGAGACAGCAGGACGATTCCATGCCGTTTTGTCACTCGGATTATCTGAAGATGTGGAGAATGTGAGTGAAAGTATGCTTACACTGGAAAGAAGTAGGTACATGACTTGACCATCTGAGACCTTCTCGACCAAGAGGCAGTTCGGTCAATGTTCAGCATGCGGCTTCATTGCTTGAAGTATATACTATTGCTTGAGGAAGTGAAATCTATTTGTGGAACGTTGACTAGCTCCATCTTGTCTCGCCAAAGAACCCACTCACAATGTCTTGTTCAGCAGACTTACCAGCATACCAGAAAGCAGAAAGCAGAAAGCAGGTAAGGCAACAGCGCCAATAGCCTATCACAACCAGCGCCCGAGGCGGTGATAGGCTGTGGTGATGATCACCGCCAAAGTGCAACTGGAGACAGGTCCGTAGCATTAAAAGTGCATTCGATTGGTCAACATTCTCATGCATTTCAATTCGACTGTAGTCAACATAGATGAGATGAGATAATAACTTGCTGTACGAGTGTAGGTACACTCCACTGGATCGATGTATCCAAGATTTCTGGGGCCTTCCTGCAGCTGGCAAGGGCGTGACGTGGTTTCTTTCCAGTGTTGACATAATTCCCAGTCTTCACAAAGCGCCGAGGAAGAATGATCGAGTGCAAAAGTCTCGCTGTCACTTTGAAATTCTGTGGCTCAAGGTGTAAAAGACGTCAAGCCGTGAAACATGATCAGCTGGGCCGGCTTGCTTGTGGGCACAAACGAAGCGCAGTAAATAGTGGTTCGAATGTGACACTATCAAAAATTAATGCAGCCAGCTCCGGCGACTTATCTCTGGCTGACCTGTACGCTTCCCTTGGTAACCTATAGAAAGTCCTAATGTCTCGATGAAATGCATTTGAGGGCCGATTCCCTAGCTCGTTGCTCAGGCATGGAATCCTGTCCCCTCAACTTGCCAGCATTTTACTTGGCGTGCAGGGAGACGCAAAGCAGACGATCCTTGGATGTAGAGCGACTCAAAAGATCCCCAGGCCCATTGGATGAGAGGAATTTTGAAGGCTTTGTAGTGGTGCTTGGCGACGAATATGCAGATGCATGCAGTATCGCAATGATCTCGCTGATAGTCCAGACAATGGCCTGAAATTGCAAAAGCATTCTCCTCAACTCAACAGTCCTGTAATACAGATCCCGGATATCGTACTATGCGAGTTCACAAAGTTCGAATCTGGTTGATCTTGACTGGAGACATGAGCCGCCCATGCGCTATTTTCCAACAGCTTCGAGTAACTCTCCTCCTCGGCCGTGAACCAATGCCGAAGGTGGATACTTGGGCAGGAAAGCACCACAGCTGATTAATCGGCACAATCTCCCCACCATGCCGTATTGTCTCGCGTGCAGAAAACGGTTCTCATGCACCTCAACGTCACTTCTGTGCAACCATGATTTGGTCGTCCAGTGGGCCCATCTGAACGGCCTCCCGTACCACTGCCGTCCTGTCAAGGTCCCTTGCTCGCATCGGTCTGGCCCGATAAGATGAACGATCGCTTGATCCTGTGTTACGCAAGGAATCCCGCATCCGCGTCCGCATGAATGGGTAGAATCATGAAATGAGGCCATTCCAAGGATGGAGATACGCGAGGCTGTCGAGGAAGTAGACAGACGGAGCTGCGTATATCGGCGATTCGGGCAGCAACTCTCGTGGGACATTCGTTGCCGGAAAAAGGGTGCCGTAACCTGGGTTGGGGTGAGACGGAGGATGGGCCTGGACTCTTGAAGAACGTCGATTTCCATCCAGTTAGCAAGGCTGGGGATGTGTGATAGAGGGGATCCAGGAGGGGGTTCATCAAATCGGCTAGGCTTCCTCTTGCACTGCACCGTGAAGACTGGAGCCCCGAGCCCTTCACCGGAACACCCCCTCCTGCGTCCAATTGATTGCTGTGGTTGGCGGCTCAGAAGATCGGATGCCTTCACGGAACAGGCATCGTGCTGCTGGTGCCCTTTGGCTAAGCTCGGGAACCAGTACTGACAAGCTCTTCGGTGGAATTTCTCCTGACCCAGGTTAATGGATCAGTACGATAGGTGACTGACATGGCTGAAATAATCATAGATCTCAACGTCGACCCCTTAATTCCATCACATTCGCATTATATTTGTTACTGTTGTGGTTGAGTATATATAGCTGAAGGTCTGGACTCAGCGCGATGACAGGAGGTTTAAGTTGCGTCGACAAACAGGCACTTGGTGCGAAAGTGGCGCTTTGAACAGGGGTCTGCATTGGCTAGGAACGGCACGGTGATATGCAGGCTGACGTGCCCAGTGCGTCATAGCATAGTGGGCTGGCTGCATGAGATGAGCTTTTTTCGAGGAAAAAGAGGAAAAGTGGCTTTGCTCAAGGAAAGGGTGAAGGCGCTTGCTTCATCTCATCGTCCGTCTGCACACGATCACGATGCTTCAGATATCACACTACAATATTATGCCAAGATTACCTTTACCCGGCCGGAGACCACCCACATAGAAAGTGCGTTTGTGTGTCGTGGTTTTGGGAATAGAGTCATGCAGTGTCAATTGAAACCTTGAAAACTTAGTCGGATAAGTCTCCCGCTGGCTGTGGATAAGATGAGAAGCGATGGCATGGCATAGCATAGCATGAGATGGCATGGGATGGAGAAGAAAGTTAATTCGTCATTGGACCCTTCCATCTGCTAGAGTGCAGCAAAGTGCAACCTGCACGCTGGCTGCAGCGCTCGTCCCCATGATCTCAAAGTAGCCAGGATTCATGCATAAGAAGGGATTGGTTGACGAGCATGGGGAGAGCAGGAGGAACAAACGTGTAAAGTGTGTGTGTGTGTGTGTGTGTGTAAAGGTAATTTATTACGGGCTGAGGTGGGGGCTGCATGTGTGGAGGAAAAGAAAGAGGAACCTGGAAGTGTAAAAAAGAGGCTGGCTGGTGCTGGTGCTGGTGCTGGTGCTGGTGCTGGTGCACGGATGAAGCGATACCTACCTACCAACTTGAGCCCAATGCTCAAGCAACCACACATACTTCCACAAGCCAGTCTTCTGAAAAACATCCGATTTTACCCTGTAGCAAGCCTGTAGCAAGCCTGTAGCAAGGTCTGTTGTCCTAATATATATTTTCATCTGACCTACCTTTTCGTGCTGCACTGCAGTCATTCCCAGATCCATGCCAGCAGATACAGAGATTCAGGGACATTCGTAGTTCAAGAAATCACACTATGACAAGAAAAAGAAGCTTGTGCGTGCGGCCTAGACCAGCTTTTCCCAAGATTTCCCCTCCCCTCCCCTCCCCTCTTTCAGCCCCCTCCTAGATTAGCTACAGAAGCATTCCAAGGCCTTCTATTATCAGATATCCCACCCTCGGCGTCAAAATAGCGAGGTTGAGCTGTGCTGTGCCATACGAAGTATAATCATCAAACTTAAAGCTAAAACTGCCGCAAGAAAGCGCGCCTATTAGACCATAACCTCTCCCTCCATGCATGTTTCAACTTTTACCTGCCACTTATTAGGTGGTTTCGAGACAGTCACCTTCCATTATTTTATTCTGGAGCCCTTGGCCCTTGGCCCTTTGACTCTGACTCTGACTTTCCTTACTTTACCGAAGTCGGCTCTGACTGAGTGCTTGGGACAAAACATACCTACTCGAGAAGCGAAGCTGCATCTGGAACTTTGACCCATTTCTTTTTCGCCCGCACACCGGCGTCGATCTCTCAACCCCACTACGACCTGTTTACCCACCTTCACTTTTGCGCTTCCATTTGTACCAAACCTCAACTGTACACGAGAGGAAAGCAAGTCTACCTCGAGGCAACAAATACACTCTTTCGAGCCGTCCTGTCCTGTCGTTGCCCAGCCACCAGATCCTTCTGAGATAGACCGCGCCTCCTTCAAAATGCCCGAAGCAACAACTACCCCACGTCATGAGCCGGAGGACCCAGTGAGTGTTTCTGATGTTTCTGATGTTATTGACCCCGCTACCCCCTCCTCGAAACAAGAGCTGACCATGCGCAATACAGAGCGAGGAGGGATCCGTCGGTCTGCCAGACCTCGGCGACAGCATTGATGCCGTGACCTTCGAGCAGATCCTGGAGATGGACGATGATGAGGACGACCGCGAGTTCAGCAGATCGATTGTGTTCAGCTTCTTTGAGCAGGCCGAGCAGACTTTCAAGAAGATGGATGACGCATTGTGAGTTGGACATGGATAGGCAAGATTTCACTTTTCGAACTGGGCGCTGACAATTTATTTTTCGGTAGGGAGGAGAAGGATCTTGCAACTCTTTCATCACTTGGTCACTTCCTAAAGGGCTCGTCTGCTACACTTGGTTTGACAAAGGTCAAGGACAGCTGCGAGAAGATCCAGCACTACGGACAGAAGAAAGACGATGAGGGAACTGAGGACGAGCCAGATGAGGACAAGTGCTTGGAGCGCATCAAGGACACACTGGTGACCGTCAAGGAAGAATATGCCGAGGTCGAGAAAGTCCTGAAGAAGTTCTACGGCAGCTGAGATGGGAGGGATACATGATCAACGAAGAAACGGATTGACGTTGTGCCACGTTCTCGCAGCCGGGAGAGGAGGGAAGCAGCTGATGGCGCGGACAACAAAATTTTGCCGTTGGGGTTTCTTTTTTTATGCCTGGTTTTGCGACATTGAAGCTTCACATGGGCCGAGCAGTGATCTTCTCTTACGACAAATGCTCCATTTGGCGTTCCTGGCATCAGTTTCCATTCACGGCATTGGCATATGGTTGTTCTTTCTTTGGCTTCAGGTTTTTCTAGCTGCTCTTTTGTTGTTGTACTTTCTTCAAGAAAGGTTCTTCTCTGCTCAAGGTTACTACGGTACTTGAGGCGGGCGAGAAGGATGATGATGAGTGACGATATCTTTGTTTCTGCAGATGTGGTACAGAGGGGAGGGGCCTTCTGGGCGAAATGCAGAACAATTTGACACCAAAAGATGCTAAGGACATCTCGTCTGATTTATGTCACATGTGAAAACGATACCCGACAAGCTTGCGAGCAGGAGAACAAGAAAAGATCTACACAATTTTACAGAAGGTTTGACTAGGCCTACTATGTTTGGAGATCCATTCTGTCTATCGAACTTTATTCTTACCCCGCTCGTTCACGCCTCAACAACATCCGCTCTTCTCTGAACTGCTTGCCGGTTCCCCGAAATATAGCACAGATTAGCCGAACTATCTCGAAAGCCTTTTCGAGATAGTCTCCTGTTCAGCCCATCTTCTTTCCGCATTTGAAATGGCTGAAGGTCCCATCCTATAGCTTGAGCATTTCTATCAAGCCCCATCTGCAAGCCCTTTGCCTCGAGATCCAATGACCCTGTACTGCTTCATGACATTGGTGTTCCATCCCTCTCGGTCTTCCTCATACCTGACTGTAAACAATCATTCGAAGCGCGGTAACATTGATCATCCATCCTCTTCTTTTCATGCCGATTCATCTCAAGGTAATCTTCTCCTTGAACTGATCCTCTCACTTTGGCATATCAATCTCCCCCTCAACCTCATACTCTTCCTCTCCACTCTCTCCAACCTTCGCACCCATCCTCAACACCGCCAACCTCTCAACCCTCACATCCTTCATCCAAACAAAATCCTCCCACTCCGTCAACAACTCCCTCGCATCAAGCACCAACCTCTCTTTCCTCCTCCCACCACCTCTACCTCCCCTTCCACCACCCCTCCCTCTTTCCCCTAATCCCCTCCCACCACCTCTGCCAGCACCGCTTCCCTTAACATAAACCGTATTCACAACCGTAGCATGCAACAACAACGGCCTCTCCTCACCAACCAAAAACTCCTTAAATACCTCCCTCAGCCTAGTACAGAACCGATAGAGACGTAAATCCGGATCCAGAGGTGCAGTATACAAGACCGACGTCTTCGATGGGTCATGCATGCTTTGGAGGCCTTGCAGCGTGATGTATAGGGGTGGCGGAGGTCTTTCTCTTCCTTTGTCTTTCTCTTTTGGATCTTCTTCTCGGGTCTCTGAACTTGAACCGGTGGATGTGATGCTTGATTTATGCTTTGATTCTGGGTTTATGTCGTCTTTCATATCCTGATTCTGGACCTTTAGCCCCGTAGGCTTTACGCCGACGAATTCGAGTGATTCAAGCAGCTGTAAGACTCCTTCCACCTTCTCTGGCGTTGTGAGACTCATAACGCCAAGTGTCAGATGTAATGTCCCGAGCGGTCTGATTGCTTGTTCGGGGATGCCATGTGGTAGGGAAGCTACATTTGGCTGGGTGCTTTTCTCTTTGAAGTGGGAGAGGGAGTGTTGGAGTTGGGGCCGGGAGAGGGGTGTCACAAGGGGGATGGCGAGGAAGTGGGTTAAGCGGGGTGGTGAGGGTTTTGGTGGCATTGTTAGATTTGTGTATCATGAAACTGGGTATAGGAGGCTACGGGCAGTTGGATACGTAGTATAAAGAATGAGAGCTCTGTTGTTGAATTTGAGGAAGATAGATGAAGTTGTGACCCCAGACTAGGCTGCCGCTTCATAAGGTTCTCGGGCCGGCCCTCGAGGATCTGATGCCGATCGAATCACAAACACCAACAACTTCTTTCAACGTTTGTGAACCTCTCATCACTTATCGCATTTGAGCTTCTACCTGATTTGATTCTTTGCATTGTCCAGCGTCGCCAGTCTATTTATTCATTCAAGTGCATGCGGGAGGCTGCAGTGGCCTTAGCGGCAGGAGCGACAAGTCTGCATCTGCACGCTTCGAGCCTTCCACAGGAGTTCATCTTCGAGCCTCGTGAATTTGGAGCTTGCTTTCTCCTTTGCTTTCAGAACTTGCTTGAACCAGTTTTCAATATACGCCGACGACGGCAGGAAATGCGACAGCACAGCTAGAATGCGTTGATTGCTTTTGGATTCTGCTCCTTGCTTCTTGGTTTTCGCATTTTGCTTTGCTTGCTTTGTTTGCTACACCTCCACCACAACCCGCTCACCGAGCCCAACCTCATAATGGAAGATCTCAAAGCAGCTTTCCTTGATGACCCCTCTCCAATGCTCATTGATCAACAAGAGCCTGCTTTCCCCAAACTAGCCAGCTCAACAACTGCTGAGGTCGCAGTTGAAGCTCCCCAAGTGCAAGAAGAGATCAGCGATATCGATGCTTTTCTCAGTGACAGCGATAGTCTCAAGTCACTCGTCATTCAGGATGGGCCGCCGGTAATCAAGCCGAGACCTTATCAGAAGGAGATGTTGGAGGAGAGCTTGAGGAGAAATGTCATTGTTGCGGTAAGTAACTGTGGTCGGGAGTGGAGAAGGTTGCGATGGGTAAGTGCTGATTTTGAGTAGATGGATACTGGGTCGGGAAAGACGCATATGTACGACTGATAACCTGAACCCTACCATTTTGGGCCTTCCAACTGACTATCCAAAGTGCTGTGATGCGCATGCAGCATGAGCTCGAGCATAATCCTTCGCAGCAGGTACATGACTACCTCGCAACTGATTCTTGGATCATGGTTTGCTGACTCTTTCAGATAATCTGGTTTCTCGCTCCCACTGTTGCTCTCTGTGAACAGCAGTACAACTATATCTCAACTCAAATTGCTCAGGTCCAGTCAAAATTTCTTTCCGGCGCAGACAATGTTGATAGGTGGACAGAGCAAAAGCAGTGGAATGCTATCTTGAAGAACGTTCGGATAGTTGTCTCGACATACCAAATCCTGCTGGATGCTCTTAGTAACGGCTTCGTGCGGATGGAATCTCTGGCTTTAATTGTTTTTGATGAAGGTAAGCCTCGAGCCATTTTCAAAATGTCATCCAGTGCTAATCTAAAAGTTCATAACTGTGTGAATAAACATCCTGGTGCGAAGATTATGTTGAGCTTTTACCATCCGCGCAAAGAAGCCAGTCAATCAGTTCCCCATATTCTGGGGCTCACTGCCTCCCCTGTCATGAGATCGAATCCCCGTTCTTTGGTCGAGATCGAGAAGGTAATGGATGCGATATGCCGGACTCCAAGCAAGCATCGTGCAGAACTCCGACTCGAGGTCAAGCTGCCGGTCTTGATACAAATTACCTACCAAGCCATAATGATGGCTCCATCTTCGAAGTCACTTGCCAGTCTTAAGAAAGCCTTGACTAGTATGAACATCACGGAGGATCCTTCTTTCCTAAGTCTGCTGAAAGACAACTCGGAGAAAGGCCGAGCAAAGGCGGATAAAGTCAGAATGAGCGGCAAGACTTGGTGCTCGAGCCAAATAAAGTCATTCCACGGTACAGCAAGCAAGATCAACGAAGACTTAGGACCATGGGCTGCGGATTACTACATTTCCCAGTATATTTCCCTCGCCCCTAGCCCATTATTAATTCGTGTTATCCACATACTGACCTCATACATAGGGTTGTTGAAAAGATCAGAAGGGCCGCGACTGGATCCAAGAAGTTTGGCAACGTATGGGATGTGACAGGCGCCGAGAAACAGTATCTTGCCAAAGTATTATCAGAAGTCGAGACGACCCAGCACTCCAGCCTCGCGTTTGAAGACTTGAGCCTAGTAAGCGATAAAGTGGCTAAGCTGGTTGACCTGCTTCTGGAAGAACCAAATACCTTCCAAGGTATTATCTTTGTTCAGGTAAGATGTCGACAAAATGGGTCGCAAATGAAGTGCTGACGCTTGCTTGTGGTGCAGGAGAGGGCAGCTACCTCAGTCCTTGCCTATCTCCTTTCCGTCCATCCATCGACCTGTGGCAGATTTAATGTCGGAACGATAGTAGGGACATCGGGACACACTCAACGCTCCCGCAATATATCCGAACTTGTCGATGCTGGAGAACAAAAGCATACAATCTCGAAATTTAAATTCGGCAAGATCAATCTGGCCATTGCTACAACGGTATTAGAAGAGGGCATTGACGTTCCCGCGTGTAATGCTGTAATATCGTTTCAGCCACCGGCAAATCTCAAATCGTTCGTACAGAGACGAGGGCGTGCGAGACATCGAGATTCGAAGCTCGTCTTGATGCATTCAGATGGTGACAAGATTGTGGGCTGGCAACAGCTCGAGGCAGACATGCGGCAGATGTACGAAGATGAAATGCGTACTTTGCAGGATGAGTTGAGGCTAGAAGATGCCGACGAGATTGGTGCCGAGACCATGATCTTTCAAGTTCCAGGAACACAAGCTCTACTCGATCTGGACAACGCCATCCAACATCTATACCACTTCTGTGCGAAGCTGCCGCGAACCGCTTATGTCGACCCTCGACCAGAGTTCATTTGCTCTCAACATGGCGATCTGGTACGAGCCAAAGTCACTTTACCACTGTGTGTCGACCAGAGTGTCAGAGTGGCAGAGAGCAAATTACCATGGAAGACTGAGAAGAATGCTATGAAGGATGCTGCCTTTCAAGCATACCTTGTACTCTATTCGGCCAAGCTCGTCAACGATCATTTACTGCCGACTCTCATTCACGACGATCTCCTCACCGAATTGAGAACTTCCCCAACCGATACTCGAGCTTCGCTAGTGAAGGTACGAGAGCAACTGAATCCATGGGTTGAGGTTGCGAAGGGATGGAGACAGAGCCCAAGAGAGATCTATCAAGCAACAATTGTCTCTGGGATGCTTGAGATCATGATGCTTCTTCCAGTTCCAATCCCATCATTGCCACCGATCGGGGTTCAATGGGACTCTTCCAGGGAGGTTTCACTACACTTTACTGCGAGAACCTCGGATATACCTACGAAGTCGGACACATGCACACTTCTTCAGTCTGCATTCGGACATAGATTTCCCGTCCGGCAAGAGGCACATGTGGTTGAGTTCTTTGCGCATGGCGAGGATTTGGCATGTTTGATGGGCAAGCAGGATGTCCAAATTTCAAGCCTTCATTCTGGGTCCGGTCTAATTAGAGATAAGTTAGAGCCCTTCTCAGCTTATATATTCCAAGACTTTCTTGCCACGAAACCAGACGTCAAGCTTGTACAGAATCCGTACAAGAATTACGAAGAAGCACCTGACTCGGCGCATCTGTCACTTCTTAAGGTTCCTCGACGGTTGAATTTCGTCCAAAAACTGCCGGGACCAAGAAATCCATCAAGCAAGCCATACTCTACAGTGGTACCAGTAGCCAGATGTACAGTGGATGACATGCCATTCAAATACTACCAATTTGGTCGACTAATCCCAGTCGTTATGAACCATTGCGAGAAATACCTCCTCGCTTCGCTACTATCCAGAACCGTTTTAAGAGATGTTCAGATCTCGGATATCAACCTGATAGCAACTGCTATCACGGCTTCCAGCGCTGGTGGCGAGACTAACTACCAGCGACTGGAGTTCCTTGGTGACACCGTCTTGAAGATGTGTACTTCGGTGCAGCTGATGGCTCAATACCCGCTGTGGCACGAAGGATATCTATCAGAAATGAAAGGTCGGATAGTCAGTAACTCGAGTCTTTACACAGCTGCCACCAAATCTGGCTTGGATATGTTCATCATCACCAAGCAGTTCAGCGGCCATCAGTGGCGTCCACTTTATGTTGATGATGCCTTGGAAATTGCTACTGACGGGGACAGAGAGATGTCTTCCAAGATTCCTGCCGATGTTGTTGAGTCTCTCCTTGGTGCAGCTATGCTGGACGGTGGGATTTCAAAAGCACTAGCTTGCCTACAGACATTCCTTCCACGCTCAGATTGGCAGTGGGAGTCACTCGAAGCCCGCAGAAATATTTTGTTCCAGCGGGCACCAGATGCTCAATTACCCTCTACCCTACAGCCGCTAGAGATACTGATCGGGTATACATTCCAGAACAAGGGGCTTTTAGTCGAAGCAATCACACATGCGTCTTGCAACTCTGGTTCCGCATCCCTGGAACGACTTGAATTCCTCGGCGACGCAATCCTCGACCACCTAGTCGTCACAAAATTATGGGACTACAACCTCTCACACGTCAAGATGCATCTCATGCGCACAGCTCTCGTCAACGCTGATGTCCTTGCCTTCTTATGCATGGAACTATTCATCGAGCAAGATCTCATCGACCTTGTTACCGAAGTTGAAGGAACATCACCTCAAATTACAGAGATCCACAAAACCAACAAGCTAGCCCTATGGCAGTTCATGAGACACACCAGCCCTCATATCGGCACCGAACAGCAAGCCACCTCTCTCCGGCACAAGAATATAAGTAGTCATATCCACACTGCTTTAGAAGCAGGTACTCACTACCCCTGGGCTCTCCTCGCTAGACTACAAGCTCAGAAATTCTACTCCGATATCGTGGAGAGTCTGATCGCAGCCGTTTGGATCGATTCTGGCTCTTTCGAAGTATGCAATCAGCTCGTTGAGCGAATCGGAATTTTTGAAATCATGCGTAGGATTTTGGATGAGGATGTGCAGGTCTTGAATCCGAAAGAGGAGTTGGGTATGTTGGCGGATACGCAGAGGGTGAAGTACGTAGTCACTTTGGCGACTTCCGGAGAAAGAGATGTAAGTGAGGACGGAAGTGAGAATGGGAGTGTGAGCGAGAAGGTGGGCGGGAAGAGATTGGCTTGTAAGGTGTTTGTGGGGGAGAGGGAGGTTGTGAGTGTTGCGGATGGGGTTAGTGTTGTGGAGGTTGAGACGAGAGCTGCGGAGGAGGCTGTTAGGGTGTTGAAGGCGGAGAAGATAGAAGGTATTGATGGGATGGGAGAAGGCATTGAGCGTGATGGAGAGATCAGTGGGCTTGACGACGAAGATGAAGAGGTTGATATGGGTGAGAATGGGGGCGATGTGGAGATGGATGGATGATGCGTGAATGCTTGACGACTTTAAACCGCATGTTCAGCGACGAATTTGGCAGCTTGGCACCTGTTAGATGGGTTCTCAAGGCATTATCTGATCTGGTCCTGGGAGTCTGTGTTGGACGATGGCGTTGCGGTCTGGTAGCAATAATGTCACTTATGAGTGTGAGGATATCGAGGAATAGAGCAGCGAGGTTTTAACGAGAACATTCCTTCTTCACACAACATTAGACATAAGCACCGATGGATCATAAGATACACAAATCAACCATGAAGTCATGTTCTCTTGCCAACTCGTTTCATGCATTTCGTCGATCGATCAATCAATACAGATAAAGTACAAAGTCCGCCCACGAAACCTCGTCATCCGCCTCGCAATACAGTCTACCAGTCCGCTCAATGAATGACATTCTGACAGTGGGAAATCCCCGATAAAAGGGAAACGTAACAATGATTTGCCTCCATCACACTATTCCGACAACGCGAAGACCAAAGTGAACATGAGGAAAGGGAGGAAGAGAAATAGATAAAGCAAAGCCAGCTCTGTAATAACTCCGATCCGTCTTTCGTTCTCCCGCTCCCGCTTTCAATCCGACTGTGCCAATCTCCCATATTTCGTATCGGTACAAGATGTGCCTTCCTCCCGTCAATAAGATAGAAGAAAAGATTACAAGGAGGAAGGAAAAGTGCGCAACAAGACGGAGGTAGAAGCAAGCCAGAATTGAACAAGACAAAGCAAAAGAAAATAGAGACGAAATAAAATGTGGTATCTATCCTAGAAAAAGAGAACAAGCAACAACAGCAGCAACCTTGGTATCGTAACATATCGTATCGTAACCGCCTCGCCGTTTAGGTATCATCGTATTAAAAATGTCCAAACAAACATTCATCGCTCGCTTATTTCGTTCTTCCCGCACATTCAAAAATCCTCGATTCACTTCGCAACATCTCTTCGCATTAATCTCGACCCTCTTCAATGCCATCAATACCGTCTGGGAAGCCCGTCATACTCCGTTCCACGGCCTTTCTCCCGATACCACTCCTCGAGTGGAGCACCTCGATCCCTCGGATCGATCGACACGGATCCACGCTCATAGCTCCCGAAGCGGTCCTCGCCTCTCGCTGCATCTTGGTATCGATCCCACTTCTCTGCGTCGCGAGGACTGTTGAACTCGCCTGTGAAGCGAGAGTCGTCTTCCGTGCCACGGCGGTAATTGCGCTCGTCTCGAGAGCGGCGGTGGATGTCAACTGGTGGTGGTCCTGATGGTGGAGGTGGGAAGACAGGGTCGGAGCCGCGGGAGGAGGGACTGAATGTTGACGAAGGGTTGGTGGTGAAGCTTGAGGTTGAAGAAGAAGGATTGGGTCCGTACTTGGAGGATGCGGAGTGGATGTCATCGGGGGTGGATTGACTGAAGCTTTTAAATGGAGGCGAACTGCTTCTGCGTGTGCCAGCTCTTGGCGGATAGCGATTCTGGCTGGTGGTGCTGTTTGTGCGGACGTGACGAAGGTCTGCTTGTTCAGGCTGTTCGCGCGCGGAAGATCGACTGCTCGTTGAGTTTGCACGGGCTGGACGAGTTGATGAGGGCGGATTTAAATTATCAATGTGATTCTTGCCACTTCCCGGTTGAGCTGTATATGGTTGTCGGTCTCGTTCAATTTTGACGCCTTCTTCATTGCTAGATGTTTCTGAGGCAGTCGGAACACCGCCATATGGTTTTCTCTCTCGCTCGATAGGCTGAGCTTTAGACGTAGTTGGTGAAGTACGTGGTGCTTGATGAACTTCAACTGGAACCGGACCGTAAGGCCGCGCTGTGGAGGATCCCCGAACTGGCGGGCTTCCAGAGCGTGGTCTAGCAGTTGATGAAGAGTGCCTGCTTAGTGGTGGACTTGTGATGGAGGCCTTCCGTCGACTGGTTGATCCTAGGTCATCGAGGAAGTTTTCTATAGCCGAGTCCAGAAGCTTTCTGTAAGACCGATCTTCTCTATCCGGGAGAAGGTGTCTTGAGATCTGCTTTGGAAGTCGCTCTGGCTTGCCATCTACCAGGTCGCCATCTGCGTCGATAGGCATGGCAATAACAACTTTTGCCAATCTTTCGGATTCTTCGTCAGGATAGGCGAGGATGTTGATGGTCATCCAGTGTGCAAATCCGACCGGTGTAAGAGCTGGAATTATTGGTGCTGAATGTGAATCTTCTTGCACTAAGTGATGCTGGCAACCTAGGTCTTGGTATAACCGAGAGATATGCTCGTTTGAGTGTGCTCGGAAGATTGCTGGAAATAATGAGTGATCGTTCGAAAATATGGATTGTAGAAACTTACTCAGTAGAGGATGAGGCTCCTTGTCCAAAGTATGAGCAGCATAGTAGGCTGCCATTTTGGAAGGAGTAACAACAATAGACTTCTTGGCGGGAAACTCCTCGATCTAGGTTCATCTCAGCTCCAGTCTTCAGAGAGTGCCAAAAGAAAACTTACAATATGATTTGCCAATCCTCTCAAGAATTGTCCTAGCCTTTGCGTAGGTTTTCCGTCATTTTCAAACAGCCTTCCCCATTTCTGATCAATGGTCGATAATTCCGTAGTTGAAAATGTCCTGTTCCCAGCAGGTCGAGCAGCGGCACTTCGATCGGAGAATCGTACACCAGACGGTTTCTCTGGACTGCTGGGAGGGGGTGGTCCACGATCTGCGAAACGGTTTCCTCCAAGAGGCTCTTCTAACGGGCTGCCTGGGTGCGATCGCATTGGATCCACCGGTGGAGGTGCAAACGATTGCGTATATGTTTGTCGACCGGTTTGTATAGGAGACGGAGGTGTATAAACTCTTCTTGCAGTCGGAGGAGGGGAAGATGTTGAGCTAGATTTGTTCGAAGGCTCTCTTTGCATGGGCGGACCTTGGGATGACATGTCGACACTGCCTGTTTGCTTCAACTGCTCGAAAACTGCACATTCAAATTAGTATCGTACAAGGCTAGTAGGACTGGTAACAGTAGCAGCAGCATACCTTCTCTCTTTACTTTTTCCGTAATAGCAGCTATGAGCTCCGGAGAAACCCCATCTGGGCCAGTTGGAAGCTGGTCTCCGCGATCTGCAGCAGAACCCATCTTGCCGGGTACAGGAGGGGATTCGCGCCTGCGGGGATTTGTAGGTTCTCGATGGTGGATGTGGCGGTATGAGTCTCGAGGCTCGTTGCTCTCGTAGTAGTTCTGACTGCTGCTGGTGCTGTGATTTGTGTAATCCGTTGCCGCGGACGAGCCCAGGGGATCGAAGTAATCAGGCTCCCCATTGCTTCGCAGTGGACGACCGTAGGCATCGTAAGCCATGGTGTGGGCGAGGCTGAGTTGTTTCCGTCACCTCATCAAACGGTGGTTATTTTTCTTGCTCGGGAGGCAAAGTTGGTTGGGTCGGATTGGGTTGGGTCGCAAGGCAAGGAAGGTTGTCTGTCTGTCTGCGATGGCAGTGTTTGTTTGATAGGACTCTGTTGCAGTTTGCGCGACACGAAATTCGAGGATGATCAGAGACCTTTGTGCAGTGTGACTTGGTTTGTAATGGATTGGAATTGTGCAGTGTGAGTGTAGAAGGAATCAGATATTAGAGAAGTCAGGGTTCTTTTCGGGTGGAGTGAGTGTTGTCAGAAGCAACAACCAACGAGAGCACAGCAAGGTAAAGGCACAACCCTGACAGCGAGACCCCCTGGGTCTGATAGAAGGTCTTTTCTACTGGTAAGCCGGGCGCGCGATCTCATAGACACCTGCAAGCAGATTGCGGTGCAGCTGCAGCTTCGTGATTACCCGTCTCCTCTTCTGGCTCGGGGTACGCTGCTACTACTCTATGCCCGGAATCCGGTATGAATAATGAGGGGAAGACACGGGAAGGGAAGGTCTTGGAGAGAGGGATAGATTGCTCCGTAGCCGTTTTCGGTTCAACGGCGAGCTCTCATCGAGCTCATCTCATGACCAAAGCCAGAGGCAGAGAGGCATTCCGTCAAGGGTCTGTCGCTACTATCGAGAGTTGATGATGACGATGTACTCAGGTCAAGTTGGAGGGAGGGGGAATAGCAACCGAGAGCTATGATGATATCAAACCGAAACCAGGCTCGCTAGCAACGTCTTCCCCCTATCTTTAAGCAGCACCAGTCAAAGTCCAGTCCAGTCCAGTAGATCCGGCCTTGCGAATGGATCACCTCAATTACTGGAATTCCATCAATCCACTCTTTCTGTCGCTCTGGGACGATCCGAGGCAGCCTTCTAGCGCGAACTGTCGCATATCCTAGCCTGGATACAGCCTTCTCATTGCTTGAACCACCTCTCTACGGAGTAGCTCCTTCATGTAAACAGCAGTCAAATCAAGCGCACCACAGCCATCGCCATCACGGCATCGCATGGTACGAAGGGTATCACATCACTACTCGTACTATCCAGCAGGGCCAGCATCGACATCAGTACCAGCCCAGCACCACGGAACCCGAAACTGTACCTGTTGAACCTATCACACGCCGTCTGATAGACGGGCCGCCCCCTCAAACAAGCCCCGTCCTCCGCACAACAGAAGACGTCAGCAACCATCCAGTCGCAGATCTATCCGTCAGTCAGATTGGGAGCCTGCAAGCCTGGGCCTGGAACATATCTATCCCACCTTCTGAACAGGAACAAGTGCAATTCCAGGTCCTCCTCTCCTCCCTCGTTTCGAAATAACTGCTTGTGAGTGGTGATATCAGTTCCCGGTATTGTGGCTGTACTTTGCAGGCGTCACACAAGGGCAGCGAATAAGGGCATTTCAGCCACATCTCCTTCCTGCATCCCAGATCCACAACCACATGTTTCTTTGTCTGCCAAGGCTCCAAGTTCCATGACGCAGCTCCAGCTTCCTTCGATTCCAACTAACTACTGCACTTCTTACCCACCATGCCGAGCACCCACGACAGACGGGCGCTCGCCGCGCGGGATGAAACTCAAAGCAGGCCGATGGGTCAGTGGTCACTCACTGGCCAGTGGACAGGTCAGCCGTTTGTCCTACGAAGAGTCCTAAAATAAATGTAGTACCCTCAAAGCCATATCTGATTCGTCAGATCCGGCCCCCGACGAACTGCCCTTGGGCTTTCTTGCTAGGCTGAACTGTAAAGTCGCAGTAACTCGTGGCTGTAGCCAGGAACGGCCAAGGGGAAACCTGGAGACTTGCGGGAGTGATGTTAGCTTTGACGTGATCTTTGACGTGAAGCTTTTGGAACTGAAAAGGGCACATCACGTGGAAAATGATTCATCCTACCCACCATCGGGTACAGCCTCGCACCTTTGGGAGCGTGTTGAGTGGGTGAGACTGTAGATAGGTGGAAGGGAACTCCTTGTGTCTCTCATGCTTGGTGTGGTGTGGTACGGCAATTAGTGAGATGATCAGTCCCGGATATATATGGCTTTGTTTTGTTTTGGCGATAAGGGTGTTGAAGAGAGGAGACCGAGTATTATCAACTCGGTGAAGGCACTGAAGGGCGTTCAACCATCCTCCAGTGTCTTAGAAGATGATAAATCCAGGTGTGTACGGAGGTACAGATGTTCATAGCTGAGACCTTGTCACTATCACTTTTACTTGAGTTTTGAGTGCCCAAGTCCAGCCTTGCAAGACAACAATGTGGATCTCGCTCTTGGGATAATATAAAGTTGGATCAACACATTATCTTCAACAAACCATGTCATTATATCAGGTCTGCAAGCTGTTTTGAAAAGCAACGATTTTAATTCATGGACTATCTAATGTGAGCAAGTTTATTCGCGGTTCTTCAAAGGATGAACCTGCTTCCGACCTCGAGTCGGTGAAGACGCTTCTTTGGTATGGCCCACGTGCGAGTTTTCAGTGCCTGAGGCGGTTTGTCTGCTAGCAAATGATCCATCACGACCTCGGAGCAAGAGCTCCATATGAAAGAACAAGACCCGCTATGCATTTGTGCCACTTCAGGAAACCGAAGCCCAAACTCTGATCTAGCTATGATTGAAGTATGGCATCACGCTGATAACTCAGCCTGTCACACTCCAACCATCAGGGGATTCGAACCTCATCTTCTCTTTGATTAAGGGCGTTCTTTGACAGCTGTGACTTGTTACTCCTTTCCATAGGAAAGGAATAGATCGCGTGGGCAAAGTTCCGCCGAACCCATGGCAGAGCCTTGGGATGCAGGTAAATTGAAATGAAAATTGATCGAGAAATAATTAGCAGGTAACGCCAGGCCTTGATACAGTATATAACACACTCTTGATGAGGTCAGCGCAAGTGAGTAGTGCGTGAGTGATCACGTCTTTAGTGAATATGGGGTTGATCGCGAGGAGAGAAAACCTGTGACAGTTGAGGGAGATCTTCTATGGCTTCTAGATGCTCTACATTTTGTAGAGATCCTCGTGATCATCAGAATCCTCATCATCGGTTGTCGAATCTGCCAATGGTCTTGAGATCGGAATTGCACCACCAGCACCTGGGCGGACTCCATTTGGGGGAGGGATGGTTGGTTGAGCGCCTCGTGAGCCAACAGGTCTGGCCCAGTTGGTGTTGCGAGCAGTAGGGACAGGAGCGGGAGCTGGCGGGGCACGAGCCGGAGTAAGAGCGGACGATTGTGGGGTTTGAGTGCCTGAGCTAGAGGGAGTTCTGTGTTGGACATGCTGTTGGCCACTGTTGTCCCAGCCTGTGAATCGGGTCGTTGCTGAGCGTTGAGCGACTGGATCTCTACGACGGGCATCAACAGCACCCCAAGGAAGACCACAAGAAGCAGTCTCATATGGATTGCTGTTTGAGGTATCAGTATGATGCTTTGCTTTCTACGTTCTCAAATACGGACAAATACAAGAAGGGGATTAGGATGCTTGCGTACCTGGCGGAGGATTGTGATCTGATATCAAAACTCTTCTGAGTTGTCGTGTTTCGAGAACCAACACCAGAAGCTGCACCAGATCCTGACATCAAGGCCGAGCCTGGAGGAATACGGGCACCAGACATAGTGGGGGTTGGAAGGTTTCCGGTAGCCATAGTGTGTCTTGTTCCAGGATTGCTGGTGGTGTTTGAGCCATTGAGAGACATTGCTGCGAGGGAATCATATGGCACGGCGATATGCTGACGCGGTCCAACTGAGCCGGTGGCCATCGAAGGAGTTTGTCTTGCACCGGACACGGGAGCTGGCACATTGCTGACTCTGCTACCTGCGTTTGAGGTGGTCTAGGTCAAGTTAGCTTTCTTCCAATTGAATAATTGTTGTGACTTACGGTATGGGCGTAGTCCTCGTAGTCGGAGTCGGAATCGCCGGCCTCAGGATCAGAATACGTTGCCGCACCAGGAGTCCAGTGATCATCATCTTCGTCTTCGCCGTGGATATTGTCTCCAACTGGAGGAGCTGCAGTGACCATGCCAGGTTCCTGAGTCTCTGCCCAGAGGACGCAGTTCTTGCAGCACTAGAAGCGAGTCAATTTGCAGATCCTTGAGGGATGTATAGAGCCGCACTACGTACTTGTGAACCACCATTGCTACGGGCGGACTTGCTGAATTTTTGAAGATCCTTCCAAGTCTTGCAGGGACCCTCACAGAACTTCTCGGTCAGAGCACCACCACTGCAGTTGCGGCATCTCAACTTGGCACTGACTCCATTCACCTTATTACCACAGGCAATCTTGTTCGTGTAATTACCCAACTCCTTGTTGGAGAAGCTGGCAGGCTCCTTCCACTTCTCGCAAACACGGCACAGGTATCTTGAAGTCGGTCAGTCAATGTCACATGGTTAGGATACGACATACTTGGACAGGTGCGGGACTGCACGTCTCCTAAAGTGAGGTTAGCATGAGGTTTTTTAGAAAGAGGAGGAGGCGGTTGCTTACTGCTCCGAAGTGACTTGAACTCCGTATGCCATCTTGGTGACTTGGTGCTATTTAAAGCAGTTGAGTAGTATATTGATACCTGTAAACAAACAAATGTGAGCCGCAGTAAAAGCTGATCTTGGTGGAAGCAGATTCGAGGTGTTCAATAGAGACCAAACCAATGCGTGGCAATGGTGAACTGCAAATAGAAGGGGATCAAGCACCGAAGATGTGCAAGGAAAGCCGCTCGACTTTGAGTAGGAATTTGGGAAGGACAGGGATGAATTGAGGACGGTAACATACTACGACTGACCCGGTGTTGTAGGTATTGGGGACCTCTCGGTGACGAAGCAGGTACTGATTGTAGGAAGAGAACGTAGAGAAGAGGAGTGTGGTTGTTGTTGTTGTTGTCGTTGTTGAGAGGATGGAGAGCGGAGGCTGAGGAGGGGAGCTTTTGTAGACGCTTAGCGAGGTGTTGAAGGCGTCCCTTCCTCTTTGAACAGTGCTCCTTCCCATCTCCCACGTGGCGCTACCAATTCACCTGCAGGCAACAGGCACAGTAACAGGTGGAAAAAGCTACCTAAGTCTAGGTGTGTGGAGAGCTATGCATTCACGACCAACGTAGTTTCCTCATTTTGGTAATCAACTCAGCTTGCTCTCGACAAGTCTCGATGAGCATCTAAGCGGGGATGCATGGGTTCTCTGAAAGAGCCTCCGACGTTCGGCTTAAGACGCGTGCAAATGTAGGACGCAGCACATATGCTTGTCCTTCTAGAAGAAGTAACCATGGGGGAAGCACCTCGAAGGATAGCAACATTGCAAGTAGTATCACCTTTGGCAAATGTGCTCATTATCTAGAGCAATACGATGCCTTTTCGATTAGGGGCAAGACCAATCTATTCTGGCCGGTCTCTATTCAACTTTGCTCAGCCTAGAAGCCTTTTATCGCATCTTCATCGCAGCTATGGGCAGGGCCCCCGTCCAATTCAATGATCTCGCGCTCTCGATTGTACCACTGCTTTTAAAATCCCCTAAACTTATAAGCGATTTACCAATTGGAAGGTCTACTCTCGGAGTTCTGATCTCCTAATTAGGTGTACATCAAACAGGGAGAGCTCGCAGAGAAACAGCAATGTCCTCAAAAGACGCTGGGCAAGTAGACCGAACTATATAAGATATTCGCGCAGATGAACCGATTGGAAGTATGGCACAATACCGTTCGACGCAGGCAGGCTTTCGCTTCAGACTAATAACCCAGTTTGTATTTCTGGTCAAATGTGTGAATGTGTTTTGTAGAGCAGATGGTGGCGTAGATAGACTTCAGCTTCGAGCCTCTGTGAACCAAAAGCCAAACACGCTCCATGCCTTCCTTTGTAGAAAAGTCCAACAATTCCACTTGGAATACGCTCTTCTTCTGTACAACATATACGCTCTAGTGTGCTGGAACATCGACGGCGTCCTATGGCACGTCGCTTCCATGAGACTCTGTCCTCAAATAACGCAGGAAAATTCGATACAACGGCGCGAAGTGCGAGTACTGTCCAATCAGAGATTACATATTTGTAGAAAACATCCATGCCCTGTGTGCACTTTCTGGAAGAGGGGTGAGTAGGCGAGTTCTTTAACAATCTAGAGGTAGCGTCTCTGCTGAAGCACATACATGATTCTTTCTTCCCACCTCAGTTGATCGGGCCCCCATTTGAGCAGGCGGCGACGCAATGGGTACTCTCCAGAAAAGAAACAGACTTGTAAGGCAAGCGAGTACTATAATTGACGATGGCAACGACTCAAGCCGAGCCAAAACATGCTCGTCTCTCGCTCAAACCTCCATATTTTGCCTTGCATACTGGAGGCGAGTGGGAGCCTCACGAGACATTTCAATATTCATGGAATGGATTGCCCCGCACCAGATTCACCCCGCCGTTGTCTATAACCATATGGCCGACTCCTGTTGACAAAAGAGTATCGATGTTGGAATGATATGGTCGTCACTTGACGATAGATTATTGCCCAACATTCCCTGCAGAACCCATTCGGCTCACAATACAAGTGCCGAGGAAGAATTTGCTGGTGTTCATCAGAAGAAGGAAATCAGTCGACACTTGGACGAACTGCCCCTCATCATCTCATGTCTGATCACGCCGCTATCGATTGATGAGCGTTGAACCCCCCAAGTTGATGTGCGGTGCAGTTGCGTTGGCGATGTCTCTGTCCCTCCGGCGCCATTCCGCTTCCCGCCTCAAAGGGCTCCAGATTCCGGAAGCCAACCCAACGAAGTGGGAGCTGGGTGAAACACGTCCATCCGATCGTCATGGACAGTTTGGGTCGGGCTCCCAAGGCAGCCAAGGGTCGACGTTTTGACTCATGCAGAGTTGGATGCAGAGTTGGCAAATCCTGGAATCACTGCCAGGGCGCTCACAATATTAGCCAATCAGCACGCTCGGAGCAATGACATTCAGCCACTCACTCGATCACGATCGGGGGCAAAAGTCGGCAGAGCAATGTGCAGAAATTTGGCTCTGGCAGTCATCAACAACCTCGTTTCTTTGATCTCTCCTTTGATAGAAGGATGAGCTAAGATTCTGGCGTTTTCGATTCAGGAGGATTGCATTTGCATGATGATGGCGGCAGCCAGTCCGGAGAGCCAAAGTTTCCTTTACGCCTTCACGCCTTCACGTCATGAAACTTGGCCCATCAGTGAAGCCAAACGCGAGCCGGCCCTTCCCCCTGTTAGTTAGTGTCAGTTGGTCAGGTACCAAATGGGAGCGTCAGGAACACGCAGGGGCTGGCCCACGCCACTAAGACGAAACGGTGCTGGGAAATCAAAGTGTGATGTGTGATGGGAAAAGGGGCGGCGGACCATCCCGGTGGGTAGAGGCAGAGGCAAGGCAAGGCAAGGCAAGGCAGTGGGGAGAACTCAGATCTTCCGGGTGAGAAGAAACACGACACAGCTGGGCCACTGTGGCGATGGATGGATGGATGGATGGCAAGTGGACGACGGCATCACGAGTGAGGGCTCAAGTTCAGGGCAATTACGACACAGCAAATTAAGGGAGATTCGCGACTCGCGCCCGTTCAATTTGGTTCGTTCAGGCTGTTGGATGCTGAGATTGCTTCAGGAGGACCCCGACCTGAACATGAGCCAGCACGGCTTTTCCTTCTGGATCTTCAAATTTCGGCCCCAGAAGGCGGCGGCCCCAGCTGTGTGCGAAACTCAAAATTGGGATTCGATTTCAATGCACGAATTATGGCTGCACAGTGCTGGCGCCGATCCTTCGATATCGCGAAGTATTGAGGCCAAAGCAACAGCACCAAGAGAGACTATTCGACGCCTAGGGACCACACTCGGACGACCTTGCATTGACTGAGCGAAACGGAAACGAGGACGAAAGGGATGCCTTTATTGTATTCGATATACGGCAGATATACGGGCATATTATTACTATTTGTAGTTGAAACAAGTCATGAGCACTCACTGGCACTTCTGCATGGCCAGCTCAATATCGCTCCAGGGCATGAAGATGATTGTACAGCGTGCATTGTCACTACTGCAGACAAAGAAGCAGGAGGTCCACAGTGTATCTGTACAAGATCAAAATAAAGTGCAGTCAATTGTGTCTGGCTGGTAACAGATCTATTATTGTAGAATTGCCCCCTCGGCACCGTTCTTGACGTTAGTCTGTCTGTGGTTACACGCACGACTGCCTGCACGAGTAGGTACCATGTATCATTTACCAATATTTAGCCTTCACAGCCTCAATCATGAATAGAAGTGATACATGGGAACACACTGCAACACCGGGTCAATTCTGGAAGGACTTCACCGTAGCCTTCTACGGTAGTGACCGCGTCGT
The DNA here is from genome assembly GCA_026120085.1 of Cadophora luteo-olivacea. Taxonomy (NCBI): domain Eukaryota; kingdom Fungi; phylum Ascomycota; class Leotiomycetes; order Helotiales; family Ploettnerulaceae; genus Cadophora; species Cadophora luteo-olivacea. Next base: position 1,117,584 of record JALRMC010000006.1, read on the forward strand.
TGAAAGGGACGGAGCGGAGCTATGTTGCATGCTGTATCGTCGTGGGGATGTCAAAAGCAAAAGTATAATCGTAGACCACGATAATGAGTAGCCAACTGTGATGAAGGTGCAGCTCATCATTGCAGGATTCTTGTTTTCAAGCAGAGCAGAGCAGAGCAGAGCAGAGCAGAGCAGAGCAGAGCAGAACAGGGCAAAAGCAATGCACAGCATACAAAACCAGTACGTGATCATCCATCTCGACCAGTGAAGAACACAGGCAGCTATAGTTCGGGGGCTGAGAGGTCAGAGATGCGAGCGAATTATAAGTATTGATGGTCTGAATTAGGTATGTATTGTTTGAAGCCAGTAACAACAGGCTTTGTTCTGTGTCGCGGTAGGCATTGGATCGTTCGCGTCCGCCCTGCTCTCACTCAGCATTGCGATGCAGTAGTAGCATTGTTCACGCCATTCACTGCGTCGCGTTGCATGCATTCCAGTACCCAGTTCTTCTGTATCTCTGCTCGAATTGAATTTGTGAACATCTAGAGAATTGTTGCCATGCATGCTCAATACCTTCGTAGAGCAAGGTGCACTCGATTCTTGACCAACAGCGTGTCGTGGTGGTTCTTACTCTGCTAAACAGCTACCGTCACCACCAATCCAGTCCCCAACCCCAAACCCAACCCAACCCATCCCATCCCCCCGATACTCCCTCACTTCACTTCGCCATCGCCTCGCCCTCGCCTCGCGTCCCTGGCCTGGCTGGCTGGCTGCTGCCCAACACACCAAGTCAAGTCAATTCAAATCGACGACCCTGATTAACCCTCCCTTTCTTCCCTCTCTCCTCTCTCGAATCCCTTCCTCTCTTTCTACGCGCAATCGTCCCCGACTCTCTTTAATAATTGATCTCTCTATCTGACTCTGATTCCCTCCTTCTCCGCACTTCATTCCCTCCATAACACGTCTTGTCCCTAATCATCCGCCGCCGCCTGAGTCTTGTGTGGTATCGAATAAGCTTCAGCTGCTTCGCTGGCATCACAACAAGCAAGCAACGAAACCCGCCTGCTCCGAGGATCTCGTCTACCAGCCGTGCAATTGCGACTCAAGTGCTGCCAGCTCGAACATCTACAGCTTCATTTGTATTCATCGGCCTCGCTGCCCGCGGTGCTCGACAGTCTCCCGCGCAATCGCAAGCAAGCAAGCAAGCAAGCAATCAATCAATTACCGTATCTCGGCACCCTCAAACCCAACGAGCGCAGATTGAGAGAGGGCCTGCCCTGTCCTGTCTGCCCTGTGCTGGACCAGCAAGCGAAATTAGCACCAACCTTCCCCCGTCCCTTTTCATGCCCGAGATCTAAAGGCTGCAAAAGCTTCTGGGCGCTGGCTTCGAGAAGCATCATCCATCATCCTCTTCCCTCCAACACTACTTTGTCCGAGCAGGAGAACCCAGCGGTGAAGCTTGCAGTTTCGCGGTCTGGTTCATGCGTTTCCTGACCACCTTATGCACCATACGACACCCGCGCAGCGCAGCCACCAACCCCCACAACGGGCTCCTCTTCTGCTCAGTCTCTGTCTCTGCTGCCCCTATCGATAAATCACGCTAGCCAGAAGCTCGCGGAAGCCATCCTGTTGTGATCGGCCACGAGCAAGCGTCGAGCTTGACCCAGACCCACCTCCGACTTCCTGGTAACGGCCGTCCCTAGACCCTGCCGGTCCTGGTCCTGCCTACTCTCGAACTTCTTGCTCCTTTCTTCAGGAATCCTTCTTTCAACCTTCACCTCGACAACTTACGCACTCCCTCAATTAACAAGTCGACACCAATTACACGTTCGCTACCTTGTACACTCATCGATTCTAACCTTCGATCTTCCACGCTTCTTGATCTTGTCGACATCGCCTGAATGCACCGGTGACTGCAGTAAGCTCTTCTCGAAGGGCTTCCCACCGGCAATTCCTGGTAAGCAAGCTTTGTTTCTGGCACTATGCTTTGTATGTACTCTCATGTGCTGTGGCTGACTCCAATGTCTCGCTAGAACTGCCGTTGCCTACAACACCATCCCCCTTTCCCACCCAGATACGCGACCAACTCGAAGAGCAATCATGACAGTAGCATACGATCTTACCCATCGAGGGTCCTCCACACCACAACCTGGACAAGGACAGGCGCTAGAGGATCGGTTCGAGGTTCTGAAAGACATAGGGGATGGCAGCTTTGGTAGTGTCGTTCTTGCTCGAGTGCGCGGAGCAGGTGCCAGCGTTGCACGAAGAGGCACTGTGGTAAGCATAAGTGTGTGATTATCTTTCGCGCGTGGGAACTAATAAGTCGCTCGCTCTAGATTGCTATCAAGACGATGAAGAAGAATTTCGAATCATTTCAGCCATGTTTAGAACTTCGAGAAGTTGTATTTTTGAGAACTCTCCCACCTCACCAACATCTCGTCCCCGCCCTGGACATATTCCTCGACCCCTTTACAAAGAAGCTCCACATATGTATGGAGTATATGGACGGAAATCTTTATCAGCTGATGAAGGCCCGAGAACATAAATGCTTAGACGTTGGCAGTGTCAAAAGCATACTATTCCAGATCATGCAAGGTTTGGAACACATTCATGCCCATCACTTCTTCCATCGCGATATCAAGCCAGAGAACATCCTTGTGTCTACGTCAGCACAACAAGACTCGGGCAATTCTTTCAGGCGATACTCTGCTATGGTCACTCCTCCCTCGACACCACCGGCATATACGGTCAAGATTGCCGATTTTGGACTTGCCAGAGAGACCCACTCGAAACTTGCATACACGACTTACGTCTCAACTAGATGGTACCGTGCACCAGAGGTATTATTGCGAGCAGGAGAATACTCGGCACCCGTTGATATCTGGGCCATTGGTGCCATGGCAGTTGAAATTGCGACCTTGAAGCCATTATTCCCAGGAGGAAACGAAGTCGACCAAGTATGGAGAGTGTGTGAGATTATGGGTAGCCCCGGACATTGGTACAACAAATCCGGATCGAGAGTTGGTGGTGGAGATTGGAGGGAAGGTACGCGTCTCGCAGGAAAACTTGGATTCTCGTTCCCAAAGATGGCACCTCATGCCATGGATACCATTCTGCAATCACCACAATGGCCAGCATCCCTAAGCCATTTTGTCACGTGGTGTTTAATGTGGGATCCCAAGAGTCGACCGACTTCGACACAGGCACTCGCTCATGAGTTCTTCACTGACGCCGTGGACCCATTGAGACCCAAGTCATCAGCCTCTAAGATGCTTGGCCGTAAGCACTCCGACCTGAGCTACCGTGGCTCCAAAGACTCGACAGATATCGCCCCCACATCATCCTCAAAGTCATCCTGGTTCAGAAAATCCTTGATCGGCCGGTCCGACAGCGTTGCAACGCCGCCGCCGGCTGGAAAGGAAAACGTTGCTCCGCGACCATCACCGGTCCATGCTGCTACCGATGTTCAGGTTACGAAGACACGACCTCAACCTGGAAAGAGGCAAACGTGGAACAATGGCCCTTCCAATGTCGCTCCAATGCCGATTCTCCCTACGATAAAGCCAATCTCACCGTTATCGGATGCTGTCACTGCACAGGCTAGCAGCAGAACTCCGTCCTACAGTGATGCTTACGCCTCCAATAGTAACCGACAGTCCAACATGGATGACAAGGTAGCGAAGAAGATCGGTCGACAACTATCTGTTGCTTCATCAAACAACCACTACGCTGATATCCATCGACAGCAGGCCGAAGCAGCTTTGAATGGTAACAGTGGACTTGCCTCTCCCCCCAGTGGACAGAAGGAGAGCTTCTTCTCACACCTCAGGAAACGCGCGAGAAGATTCTCAGGACGCCAATCAACAACCCCAATGTCCCCAAAAGCCATGGATATTGAAGCCCAAGCAGGCTGTGGACCATGGGCTAGCAATAGATCTTCTATGGTCGTTGATCCTGCCCAAATGCCCAGTCCGGTTCAGAAGGTTGATACTTATGATGCGTTGGACAAAGCCCTCAGAAATGTGCAGCAGAACCTGGACTCGCCACAGCAGGGCACGGCTCCATCACCACCGAACCACATGATAAGCCCCAACAGCGTTCTGAAGCGACATCATTCTCTTCCTCAACAGCCTCGATCTGTGGACAACCTACGGGGTGTTGGCGGGCCAATCTCGAGCAGGACAAGGCGATCTCAAGTACCTGGAGGAGCACGACAATATGAAACTCCTGATGAAGAAGATGAGCTGCTTGACGAGGTCTTATCAAGTACTCACAAGGCGATGAAGAAGTTGGACAGGAACTCGATTCAAAACGACGCCAGACAACCTCTCCGTCAATCGACGAGTAATGTCGCTCTGTCGAATCCATACCCAACACCATCGCCATCGGCTAGCGGCAATGCTGTTCTCTTTGGTCAGGGCATTCATCAAGTGACTCCATCCAAAGCGCCAACAAGTCGTAAACAATCTTCAACGCCACCCTACGACTATGAGGAGAATGAATGGGCTGCTTCAGCAGCAGCTAGCATTTTTGCAGCCTCGAGTCGATTTTAAGACCCGCATAGAATGCGTTGTCAGTCTGTAACATACGGAGGAAAAGCTTTCTGGTTGCATTTACATTGCATGGTGTTGAGGAATTTGGGGGCATCACCTTTGATCATTTTCGAACTTCCTTTGTTAGCATCGGTATGGGAGGTTGTTTCTTCATCAACCGGGGTTAGCGTGTCCATTTTCGGCGTCAAATGCTCCTCTACAGAGAGGCCAGCACAAATTTTTCATTGTTTGTTATATTTTCATACCCGAACACTGAAAAATCTCGGCATAGAAGCGATTCTTTCGGTTGTTTTTACTTTTGTCTTCAAAATACCCCCTATAGACTGCACGATATCTTGTTTGAGAAGATTTGAGATTTGAGATGGAGAGAGAAAGGAGAAGAAGAGATTGGTCAGCAAAGACTGCTTCACAGCGAAAATTCCTTCACACACGCGCGCGCATGCACGCGCAGAACTACTACCTACCTACCTACCTATACAAAAAGCTTTCCTTTGTCACACTTACAAATACTTTGGCTGTCTGTCTGATATACATCTTTTCTATGTGTGGGTACTACTACGGCGCTCGAGCAATCATTTTTTAATGCCCGCGAGGATGGATAGATAGCTGGGGAACGGGCGGGTCAATCGGTTACCCACACTCTCTCACTCTCATCCTGGTTGGGACAAAATACAAAAACTAGCACATACTACATGGCTGTTTACCATATCATTTACCTTTTCATTCTTATACCGGGCGAGGCTTCGCTCGGGTCGGTTGGTCATCTGTGGGCTTTTTTTTGTGTCTTCTACTGTACTCAGTACTGCTCCTGGGAGCCCGAGTGTATACTATCTGCGTTTCCAACAAAATTGCGAATCCCTGGAATTGGACTGATCCCTGCTGGCATTTTTAAGGCTCGATCCTGGGATGTCTTTTTTCCTTGTTCATGTTCATGTTGCGGAGGGATTTTTGCGACTTTTGGCTTGTTATGGGTTACAGTATTGGGTTCGGTTTGTGTGTATGTAGGTGGATGGATGGATGGTGCTGGCGAGCGAGCTCTGCTGGCAGGCAAGAAGGGTGGACAGGGAGGAAGGACTGAGAGATCTCGTCCGTGTAATTAGATTTTGAGTGGATGGGTGGGAGTGAGGGGGAGGCGATAGATGGATGGACGAGGTGCTTATCACTCGCATATCAATCAGTCAATCAGTAAATTGAATGTTGGCATGACGCCTATTCCATTTCAACCCAACCCAACCAACCCTCTTTTCTCAGCAGAGATTTTCGTATCTCTCTATCTCTCTCTTCGTGCAGAAGGTAGTGATGAGCTGGTTATGACTCCTTCCTCTGTTCATTCTCCTCCTTTTACAGCAGAGCAACACCCGAAATTGTGCGTTCGTTATGCAGAATTATGGATCTGGAATTGGATCTGGATGTGGATGTGCAGGTGGTGTTGTACACGTGTCTAGCCTGGGCGGGGTAACCTCGTCAACGGACGAACGTGTTTGGGGGTTCTTCCTTGACCGCTTTGCTTGGATTAACAACGAGACACGACAGACAGGGCTGAGAAGTGGAGTCCGGCGAGGTGGAGTTAGCTTATGCATGATTCTCGGGATTTCTGGAAGTATTTCCAGAAAGGGATTGCTTCTGGGTAGGGAGAAGAGAGGTATGGGTTGCTCTGTGGTGGTGGTTGTTATTGTTGTTTACCCCTCCCCAGTCGTGAGCGAGATTGGTTGGACAGTTGACTATTGAAATGCGGAGTGCAACACCTGACTCGATCTTTTATGGCGTGGAATTTGTAGAGGGGGTGGGGTTGGAACAGCGTCTCTATTATCGTTGGGAAGGAGTGAGTGAGACAAAGGTAGAATAATATCCACATAACCGCATTCCGGAAGGTCCAACGGAAAGAAAGTCGAGTTTCGGCAATGCTTCTGGTATTTGAGTTTCTCGTGGCACGCACACATGTGAATGATCTACGGGTGGAATGGGACTAAGAAAATTTAGGGGTCTTTTATGCTTGGGTTCGGAGGAGTGGGAAGATATTATGATATTTAACATGCTATTATTGATGTGGATTTGTTGGCACAGGCTAGGGTAGAAAGTTTGGTGGCGTAAGACTGGGGGAATTCAAAGGGTCTTTGGTATCGATAAAGGATATCGTATTAGCTGAGTCTGGATGGGATATCCTGGGTGAGGGCATATAATTATTGGATTATCAGAAGGGTGATAAATACGGCTCGGAACGAACGGGAAGCGATTCGCGGCTGTCAGTTTCTGAAATCGGAGAGCGGCATAATCGAAGTATAACGTTCAGACATCTTGCGTTTCTATATCCTAGGTACGCTTTTACTGTAAGAACGTCTTAATATGTTTGTGTGGTAAATGGTTTATCACTGCCAGCATCGTCTCTGTTCGGGTGAGTAGACGATTTTTGTAGAGGTAGCACGATCTCATTTCACTACAATGCTCCATTTCTTGTCTGCATGAAGGACAAACGCCCCAGGCCTTCGCCAAGAATATTTACAAAACCTCTAAGAATCATGTTCGGGCAATTCAGTATGCAGACCTATTTTCCCGAAGTTCATATCTCTCTCATTATCCTCCAGCCCGTCTTTGTCAACATCTACAATGCAGCCGCAAAAACTGCAGCCCCTCCAAACAGCATAGCACCAACAGCACCAGTAGGCAAAGCAGCACCTCCAGTACTCGAGCTTGTACTCGTAATAGTTTCACCAGCAGCATTCGTGGTTGTAATGGTTGTAGCAGCTACGGCTGCAGCTCCGGTGTTGGTCGCCGTATGTGTCCGTGCTACACTACTTATGCTGGCGAAGCGTGAGGAGGCAGCGGATTCGAGGGATTTGATATAGGATGTCGCATCAGCACCGGCACTGGCAGTGGCTGTGAATTGGCTGTATTCTGGGTTTTTGTATCAGCGGGGTTATTCTTCGAAGACCAAATGAGAGGATTGGGAAGAAGAGGATGAGTGTGTCTTAAGTAAATGGTCTTACCAGAAGAGTATGAAGAGCCGATTGAAGAAGCTTCGCTTCTGATCGAAGACCAGAAGTCGCTTCCGTCCGAAGTTATGTCGTTGAAAACGCTCTCGATGTCGTCTCCGATATCATCAAATCCATCTGCGATCTTGTCGAAGATATCGGCCTAGATAAGTGTTAGAGAATTCATGGTGAGAAGCAAGAGTAGAGCTTACCACTGCAAATGAGGCGAGGGCCAAGACGAAGATGTTCTTGATCTGCATGGTTGCTGTGGTATGTTTTGTGTTTGAGGTAGTGATGAGCAAGTGAAAGTGGTGTTGAGGCTTGGAAGTAAGATTCGACGAAGGATAGGAATTGTAGATACGTGGTAAACGTACGGAAGCAGAATTAGATATTCGGATGGGAGCAATGTTATATATCTCACGTCGACTTCAACATCACCCGTTACCCAAGCCTCGCTGATGACGCGAACGAGGCTTAGGTTGGTCGTTCAACTCGCATTCACTCGGCAGCTGAACCTTGCCCAGCTACCAAAAGCACACAAAACCCCAGAAACATCATCATAAGGTTCGGCAGACAGCTCTCTTGTGGCTTAAGATGAACAATGTCATGTCTTTTGACGTACGGGTTCCAGGGATAGTGAACTTTGTGTGATGAAGCATCTCTTCGTTTCGCTATGTCGTATGTAAACTGACTCTCGGTAATGCTTACCATTGGTCAGCGAAGCGTGATTCCGGAAAGGAGTGAGTCGCTGCGACGTTCCCGAGCTGACGGTGCGAATACGATAATTGGATACGTTCTTTCATATGGGGCAACAATCTGACAAGGTCATCAATTTGCGAATCTTACAAAGCTTAATCGTGATATCTGCATATCCAGTGGCTTTGATGTAAGATTCGTGGCAGTCGGAGGGAACGAACATGGCGATGAGGGAAAGGTGACGCGTTTCAGCCAGATTGCCAAGACCTTTCGCTTACTCGTGTTCTATTTATATCTGGCCTTTACTATCACTGGTTTGCGTGCTATTTGGTAATGACGGGCTAGGAAAGTTTGTATCCGATTCTGATGGCTCTATTAGTATGCTGGTCATTGAAGGCTTCTGGAAACATTTATGAAAGGGAAATTGTGAACGAGGACGCCGCCTTTGTTCTGGTGCTTGAACTCAGGGCAATGGAACTTGGACATGCAGTTTGAGATGGCAAACATTTTTAAGATCAGTGATTAGATTGGACTAAGAGCCTTGGACTAGTATCTTCAATAAGCTGTGCACCATCCATAAGTCCTGAATAGCTCCAATCCAGAACCTCAAGCCATCTTTCGCGATAATGTCAGGTTGCCATGTTGGAGGTATGATTTTGGATCGACTATAAAGTAGACGAATAAGAAGTGTTGGAGCATCTTTTCAACGATACGTTCTTCCTCTTGAGGTGCATTTGTTCATGTACTACAATATTTGTGGCACAGACTGACGACAGAGCTTGCTGGTTTCGCTTAGCGATTCGATGAAAACAGGAGTCAAAAGGACGAAGAGAGAAGTACACGGGTGGAAACGCAGGAATACAGTTTCTGGCAGCTTGTCACTATCAGCGGTACGTCACAGAAGATATTGGAGACATTCAACTTCATAATTGGTGATGCAGTGAATTGGTCGCTTGCCTAGTCTTTTTGAAGGCCGTCAAATGCTCTGTCGTTCAGCTCAGGTACTTATCTTTGTGAACGGTAGGAACATGCCATATCAAAGTATAGACTGGCGTCGCTCAACATTATCTCGAAAGTACCTGCCGAATATGGCAGAATACGTACGCAACATTGGACTCATTATCATTACCAAACCATGTATCACTGAAATTAAAATACACGAATCCAAATGAAATCTGATGAGCGTGAGTGTGCGCGCGTGTGTGCGTGGACTTCAAAGTCGCAGTGGATAACATCCTGAACAAGCCGAGTTAGACTCTCCTGGTAGCATCGGATTCCTTCTCATTAGTAAAGCTCGAAGGATGATGTTCCACGGAGTCTGTCTCGTACATGTTCTCCTTTTCGACGTTTTGTCTGAAGATATACTTCCTGAAGAAGTAGATGAACTGTCTGCCTCCATATGCAGCATGGTCCCGCGATCGAACAGAGAAGACTTGATCCAGCTCTTCAAGAGTCTTACCTTTCGTCTCAGGAACGAGGAATAGAACGCCAGTAAAGCCAATGAGGTTCCAAATAGCGTACCAAGCGAAAGCTCCTTGAGGTCTGAAAGCCTTCAGCAGGGACGGCCACGTGACAGCAAGAATGAAGTTGAAGAACCAAGTCGTGGCTGTGGCGAGAGACATTCCTTGAGCTCGAATGTATAGAGGGTAGGCTTCTGCGGAGTATGTAAAAGGTACTGGGCCTTCTCCAGGGGAGTAGACAATTCCAAATAGGTACAATCCTAGAGCAACACATGCAACCCGAGCAGTTGAGTCTGCTGGGATCCAGAAGCTGAACCCGGCGAAGAATAAGCACAGACTCATCAATGGGAAAGTCGTGAGCAGGAGGTTCCTTCGTCCGAATGTATCGATGGTGTAGATCGCGGGAATGGCGACTACACAACAGTTAGCATATCTGTATGAAGAGGGGACAGATCTCGAGAAGTCTCGACGGTGACTGAGTACATTCAGTTCTTCGCTCACTTACAGAGGAAATTGATGACACCCCATCCCATGGAGGCTCCAAGAGCACTCATTTCCGAAAGGTCTGCATCGAGGAATATTTGAGATGAGTAGTAGGCGATCACGTTGACACCACAGAACTGATCAGATCGTTAGTAGGAGTGCATTCAGACAGTCTGATGTTCGTACCTGCTGCATGAACATGACGATTTCAGAAGCCTGCATGGCTCGCCGATTTCGTGGGACAGTGAACATCTCCTTCACCTTACTTTGTCCTAGCTTCATGCTCTCCTTCTCAGCCTCGAGAAGTGTGTGCATGTAAAAGATATCTCTAGCAGCTTGGACTTTGTTGTATCGGAGCTTACACATGGACTTGTAAGCTTTGGCGTGACGTGATTTACTCATGTACCATCTTGGAGACTCAGGACACATGAAGACGAAGCAGACAACTATGATTGCTGGAAAGCAAGCAGAGCCCATCATCAATCTCCAGTTCAGACCGGTGATTCCGGGGACATCTTGCACTTTGTAGAACGCCAAATCAGCTGCATAGCCAACCATGATTCCGAATGCGGTCCACATTTGCCATTGCATCACTAGCGCACCTCGAATTTGTGGCGGAGAACATTCTGCTGCGTACATTGGAACGGTGGCACTCTTTGGCCCAATTCCAAAGCCGAGGGCGAATCTGGCAATGAACATGTGCCACCATGTATTGGTGAAGGCTTGCCAGATACAGGTAACGGCACTAATGACACAGGTGATAAACTGGTCAGGCAAGTGTCAGCGATGCTCCACGACATACAATGATATAGCAGGTCACCAATTCTCTTCAAGACGAGGAACTTATGTTCACTTACTACAGTACCGCGCCGGCCGAAATAATTGTTCAAAGGAATGGTCATCCAACATCCAATCACGGCACAACATAGATATGGAGCAGAGTTTGTCAAGCCAACAAGCCATGTCTGCCTGGAATTTGTCTTGTCGCCGATGCCGAATTGCTTGCTGTAGAAGATCTGGGCACCGTTCACGACGGTTTCGTCTGCAATGGGTCAGTAAGGAGCGTTCATGTTTGAAGAGTGAAGTGACTTACCCATTCCTTGAACAGCAGCGCAAATGCTACAGAGTACGATAATCAGGAATAGTGTGAATGGCTGGTTCCACTTCCGAGTTATTTCGGCTTCCAGAACGGACCGCTCCTCGTCAGTGAGTCCTGGAACTTCTGCATGACGATTGGGATCTTTAGCTAGGATTGCTCCAAGTCTGAAGGCGCGGATGTCCTCGTCATCTCCCATTTCGTTTGCTCTGACATACTCTTCTCCCTTTGCTTCAAGTTCAGCATTGGAGAAGCCAGCAAGAGGATTCGCTATCTTTGCGTTGATATTTGCTCGAAGCCTCTCGGGGTCAAGTTTCTCGATGCCAGCATCGAATTTTCGTTGGACGGAGGCATTCTCGACATGAGTCTCTCCAGACTCACTGCTGACTTTGCCAGCATCGTGGGATGAGGACCCCATACTGGAAGAGACTTATGAAATTCTGAATTGAAGAAAAAAGCCAGGCAACAGTGTATAATGAAGCGCTCTTTTTATACACTTGAGAAAAAGAGCTCTCGTGAATATTCTGTAAAGTGCGAAAGCAATGCGAGAAGAGAACGGGGATGGAGGACTTTATCTCGCCAAGTTGCCATGAATCAACAAGCATTACAAGCATTTGCGTCAGTCGATCGACACGTCTCTGCACCGTTGGACATGGATTTGAAGGTTTCGGGATGTCAACCCCGCCTTCCTGTCGTGGAAGACATGAAATGATTGGACTGAATGGGAGTTAATGGCAGGAGCGGCACAGGAGCACTTATCCTATGAGAATGGTAGTATTGTCCATTGAAAGGCTTAACCAGCCGCAAAACTTAATAGTCGCCCGAGATGCGATAGATCCAACGGTCACATGTAGCAGACTTTGCTTTTGCTAGACCAAGGCATAGCTTCCATGATAATTGTCATGCCCACCATAAAGCTCCTGACATGAGATTACTTTACTTGAGGCTTTCTCACGTATTGTTTCCTTCTTCGACCGCAGTCTTCGCAGAAGCAGCAGACCCAAGTCCTCGTTCAGATCGATGTTGGATATACGTCGCCCCCGCACCCTTGTGGCTTGTGGCTGTTCCGGGATCCTGATCGAGATGGAGGTGGGCCAAAGCTTTTGAGGGGATCACAAGAACAAGTCGTTAGTCTTGGCTTCTATTCGATGTTGTTGGATGGACGGATCGCTTTATCACAGCTCTGTTGGTTTCATTTATGAAGTTGTCGATCGCACTGCAAAGTGACGTAAAATTTGAACGACATCTGGACAGCGGGAAATCCATGCCCCGAGGCTCGCTTCCTCGTCAAGGACACACTCGTGATTACAAAGACTTTTACTGACCGTGCGTAATTGGGAGGATATGCGAGTACAACTGATCGATATCATAACTTGGACGATGTTCGAGCTTTTGGAGGTCGAGTATCCAACAGAGTGCGGTGAAATACGAGTCTCGTCACCTGATAACCCTTTCTGTGCCGCGGTTCTCGTTCTAGGCTTTTAGCGAACTTGAAAACCAACATCACATCTACACCACGGCGCCACAAATGATAGATCTTTGACAAGAGGCGGCCGAGGTGGCACAAAACTTGGTTACACTGCTCGAGCGTGCTTCGGAGCACAATACCCGGTAACACGGTTACACCGGAAGTCTCCCGAAAGCCCCAGCCCCAGAATATGTATCTCCTCCTTACTCACTTCCAATGCGAGGCAGCTCAGCCAGAAGCTTCCGCTGGACTCGTATAACACTCAAGCGTGCAGTCTCCCGTTAAGAGTCCGTGTCGAGGTAGCTTGGTGTTGTGATAAGAGCATGTTGACAGAAAGATGCGGGAGTTGCTCAACGGTCAGCAAGGCTGAGAAGCATCTACCTGCATATTTTAGCACACAATTCCTTGCGTACATACATATTGCTTTTCATAGTGATTGCTGAATTGATTCATAGATAATATCAGGCGATAGAGGATTCAATCGTACAAAGCTTATTGGACAAGTTTGTGACCTTGACGCCGTGGATGTGATGCCCTTGGGATGAAAAGCCTTGTTGGTTTGCGAGCTTCTTGAGCTGCATCCAAGGGCATAAATGTCGAATGATGTGCAGCTGGTTCAGCCACCATGCATAGCAATTCGTCTGTAGTGTAGAGGCTTTTTGGTCTTTGTTCTTCACAACTGTGCTGCAATTTAGGTCTCAGGTAGCCTTCAAAGTCCTTTTCTTCCATTACCTCATGAGGTGATTGCTTGTTTGAGAAAATGTATACAAGTATGAGTGGTTGTATCACTACTACTGTTATTTTTCTTGACTGGCGCTTTCAAGTGGGCAGGTTCAGACGAGCAGTCACCGTTCCGACCTTGTATTGTCGGCAGAGCTGACCCATTTCGAGCTTTCAGGCAAGTATTGACGCCACCGGTCCTCTGTCCTTGCTCCGAACTCGGTTAATCAGCCAATCTCGAGTGTGTTGCTTTATCTACTGAAGATAAATAGATCGCGGTAATTTTTGAACATTTTCCCTCGTTACCTTTCCACATCTCTCACATTCTCTTGCACTGTCCGCCCAACTTGCTCCAACTTGAGTTACAATCAATACCACCACGATGCTTTGCTCTTCCTTGCCCATCATGATCACTGCTCTATTCGCCTTTGGTATGAGCCTGACTGCATCTGCCTTTCCTGGCATGACAGCAGAGAGCCTCAAAACCCGTCAAGCCGTACCACCTGTACCTCTGCCACTCTCCCAAAACGAGGGAAACTGTGGCATCATTCCATGCACCACTTTCGATGCCGCTGATCAATTCGTTGATGTCCGCCCTGGCACCCCTCACCAATTCGTTCCCCCAGGTCCAAATGACAAGAGGTAGGTTGATATTTTCGAGATTGGGCATATCAGAAGGCCTATCGCCCAGTGGTGTCCTTGCGATGGGTCAAGCAAGAGTGCATACTGATTTACCGTTGCAGAGGCCCTTGTCCTGGACTCAATGCTGCTGCTAATCACAAGTTCATCCCTCACAACGGTATCGGTACGGTCGCTCAATGTAAGTCAAGTCTATACCCTGGTTCTGCGATATGGAACTGATCTGTCTTTGTGGAAGTTGCTGTTGGCCTCGAGGAAGCTTATAACTTCACGCCTGAACTTGGCACCGTACTTGCCACTATCGGACTTGCTTTGACCGGAGATCTTGTGGCAGGTACTTGGTCTATCGGAGGTCCTTATCCTGCCAGTCTTCTCGGGGGTCTGCTCTCGAGTCCAGAGGGTCTTTCGTTCTCCCATAATGCGTACGAGACCGATGCATCAATGACTCGAGTAAGTATGGACCTTTATGCGCGAACACCTGCTGATCATTTTCCCCAGGCTGATGCCTTTATGAACAATGGCGATGCATATCAGCTCCAAATGGACCGTTTCATGGCTCTCTATAATCGATCAGAGCTCTACACGCTGGACATCGTTCGTCAGCACAATAAGGACATGCGTGACTGGTCTGTCCAGAATAATCCTTACTTCTTCTCAGCAGTTAGTATCTTTTAATGGTTTCATGGCACTATTTTGACCTTCGTCTAGCCTTTTGCGGGTCTCGTCACCCCCATCGCACATACACTCCCGCCACTTTGCTTCAGCAACGTATGTTTCTTGACCGGAATCTCGGTACCTCCCAACCATCAAGTTCACGTGATCTCGCGCCGCCTTTGCTCAGGCTGGCTCAGGCCCGGCTCAGCTTCGGCTCATGTCTGCTCAGGTCTGCTCACCCATCTCGCCAGACATCGTCAACTTTTAACGAGGGGCTCGAAAAGGCCCCCTTTCCCAGCCAGGGATCCCAAATCTGTTCCCACTGCACTCTCACAACCTGTGCCAGCCAGAACTTATTCCCAGACAGTCATCCCCGTCTGCCCGTCTTCATGCAAAATGCCTTGCTTCAAGGCGTTTGATGTCGTCCTCTGCGGTTTGCCTGGGGCTTGGTACTATATAAATGGCTGTCTCCCTCTTGCCTTCACATCTTTTCTCTCACATCTTCTCACAAATCTCCTCGCACATATCCTCGCACATCTCCTCACACATCTTCTCACGCTCTTCCCATCCTCTTCTCACCTCTCTCTTCCCCGCCCCCCCTCATTCCTCAAGCAAGACCTTCTTTTCTCGTTTCCACTCCAGATATCCACATCCGCGCCTGCACGCCATGAGCACTGAACAGGCAAAAGGATGTTGGAAGGGACTGAATCCAGACGAGCAGATAGAGGCAGCCCTGAGGGATGGGCTCTCCGAGGACAGGTCTGGGATCGACAGGAATCCCGTTCACAGAAAACTAGAAAAGACTAGCCAACCACGGTACAACGCGATGTGGGATTTTTGGGAAGCGTAGGTTGCCAACATCACAAAGTCAGGTCCAGAATAGCCAAGCACTGACATATCTTAGGTATGAAAGGAAATATCCAGGATCGGACTTACGCAATATGGAAGACATGAAGCATATCACTGAAGCTGTCGGACGCTCAACCCCCGGCAGACTGGACAAAGAACTGAAAAGAGCAACTGTCAAAACGGTACGGAACAAGATGCGAAAACTCATGTCGATATGGCAGCGAAATACCAACCTCACCATTCCTCCAGAAGTCCATGACTCAGTGGCTCCTGTAAGTGCGCCTGCGGGCAAGCCTATCCCAAAGTATTAACCTGTGACACATTTACTAACGAGAGAGAAAGTATATCAAAGATGTACTGAGATACAAGATTCCTCTGTCGATAGAGGAAAAGGCGCCCACGTTCCTGACAATAGAGAACTACGTCGACATGGAGGAGCTCTTGTGGCAGCATGACCACCACAACTTTGTCCACGAAGGGTGCCGTGTGGATTTGAGTGCCCTGTTGAAGATGCATTGCTATACTTCTGCAAGGTTACAGGAAATATGCAAGGCGAAGTACAAGGTGAGATACCAAGTCTGAGGCGGGATGGAGCGACACTTTCGGTGCTAACCATCCCCTGATAGGATCTTGTTTGCATGGTTTCATGGAAAGATGGAAAGCCAGAAATCAAGATAAGTTTCAAAAGAGAGTTTACCAAAGGAATGCAAGACACCCCGAAAAAGTAAGTCAAGAGTGTTCATTCCAAAAGACTGGGTGGGTTGCTGACAGCATGTATAGACCAAAACATCCATTGTATGAGATGCTAAAGCCCGCGCCTCCTCTTTCTGCCAACGGCCTCTTGTTTCTACTCGCTATCATTATCTCGGCCGGCGCGTTCAGGGACTACAGCAGTGTTGAGGATGTCCTCGCTGCTAGACCGCCGCCGGGCAGAAAGTATCGGATCATGGATTGGGCGGAGGGCGTGTTGGACGATCCAGTTTTCCCAGAGATGTCTGCAGATGGACCGACCGAGAAGACCAAAAACGAGACCGCTTGGGGCCACCAGTGTTCAGACTGGGCAAAAAGGGCTGGCTTCGCAGGAGGGGTGGGGCTCCACGCCGCCCGTCGCGAAGCGCTTATTAAGGTAGACGGTAAGGGGTACTCACTTCGAACAAGTTCATAGTGCAGCAGGCTAATTGGCAACAGACGGCGGTTATTCACTAGGGCAGGTCATGAAGTTCGCCGCGCACAGGAACTCAAAGACTCTTGTCGGCCACTACTTGGATGATATGAGTAATGTGGACGGTGCAGCAGTCTTCCTCGGCCTGGAGCCACGGCGGGATCTCACAGAGGACTTCCGCTCTGCGTCCATGAAGAGAAATCCGGATATCCAGCACTCGCTTCCAGGAAAGTGCCTAGATGAGCTGAGACAGCGCCGGGACTTTGCAGATCTTAGCCAGCAGATTGACAATTTCTCCGCTCAGATCACGGCTGCCTTCACAGATAAGGGGCGCCAAGAGCTCAAGGCTCAACGGCGCTATGTCTATGATCAGCGTCAAATGCTCATCAACGAAGAGTTGGCAAAGTACCGCAGGAGGCAGCGGCGAGTACACAGCACCCAATGTGAGGTAGACGACCAGGGCGAGTGGCACCGCAGTTACTTTGACCGTGTTGTCCGCCGCATGGTTCCTGAGCGCGATCGCCTTGCTCGTACTTTACCGATCGCCGCCCCGTTGCGAAGTCCAGAAGGTATCTCCGCTCTCCAAGACCTTATTGCGCTCCGCAGAAACGATTCCCGTGTTGCATACCAGGAAGTGCTACGGCCTATAGGAGGTTGCTGCCCAGTACCGACCTGCGGCCAGGAGATGAAAGAGTAAGGATAGTCCCCCTCATTGGTGCTACTTCTGCTAACAGAATGCGTTAGCATCGTCGTGCGAGATAGGTGGAAGCATGTGTACCGGTGCTCTAAAGACCACCATGAAAAGCAATCTGGTTTCGCTGAATTTTGCTTCCAGTGCAGCAGGTGGATAACCAGCGAGACAGATTGGGAAGCCCACTGTCAAGATCATATCAACAATCTCAATGTGCCTCTCCGTTGCGAACCAGTCACTTTCCGCCATGCCGTTGCCTGCGCCGGATATTGCAGCGGATGTCTGAGGAAAACATGGCTACCAGCAGCCGTACGGATGAGACAGTTCCACGATCGAACAAGCTGGCAAAGACATATCTCTGACTGCATCCCAGAGTATGTCGAGAGTCTTGATAGCAAGGAGTCTATTCCATGCCCGCATTTGCCATGCACTGTGGTGCTTCAATCAGACTCAGACTTATGGAACCACCTCGGAGACAGACACAGCACTCACAAGCCAAATGCACGGAAGAAGCGCCAACGTCAGCAAGAAGAGGGCGATGATGAACGAGCCGAAATGTCGGGTGCGGCTAAGAAGAAGAGGCCTCGTCTCCAGGGAAAGCTGAAAGATGAGGACTGCAAAGTGCCAGGTGGTAAAAAATCAGCTCCCAAAGGTCGCTCCAAAGATCCACTTGGCCACATGTTTGTGAATATCTCGGCAATGGATTTTGATCCATGCCCAGCGGATGGTGTCGAGTTGGCAGCAGTGTCTAGTGGCTCCTCATCACGTCGCAGCACCCCAGTTGGCAGCTTCTGGGACAGTCACGAGGACTGTTTCAGTACGGATACTTCGCTCTCGTCTCTGTCAGACGACATTCTCAACGCTGAGCCTCAGGCTGGAGAGGATTGCCGTTCTCTCTGGACAACTCCATTCGAAGCTGCCACCGTCGACCTCCATGGTGATTCTGAGCCTTGGAACTTTGACACGATCGCAGACACTATCTCTTCTCCTATTGAGTCTCAGGAAGACTGGATGCTATCCGACCCCGACACTGCTCTATCGTATCCGTCCAGTATTCCGATGAATTTGGTTGATCCGGAACTTCGAGATGCTCTTCCTTCTTCCACGTCAAGTCCACCAGGCATCGCGGGTTTGGCCGAGGATGCTCACGGATGCACAGTGAAAACGACACCAGGGCACAGAGAAAGCTCTGTGATACAGCCCCTTTGTGGCAGCCAGCTAGTTGCAATTGATGCCGAGAGAGGGATATGGGAGGCTGAAGCGTTGCTTGCCAAGTGGAAACGAGGCAACTCGACTTGGTACCTTGTGAAGTGGAAAGGATTTCCGCACGAGGGCAATACGTGGCAGAAGCGGAAGGATATAAGCCCAGAGGTTGTCGAAGGGTTTGAGGCGACCTATCAAGGCAACCACTTGGGCGTGCGACTACTCAAGAAGCGAATGCTGCGCAGAAGGGTTGAATACCTTGTTGAGTGGAAGGGTCGTCCGGAGAGCGAGAATTCTTGGGAGAGAGAAGCTACTATAAGCCGTGAACGAATTATGGAGTTCGAGGCGAGCTGAAGAGGAAACCACCACTGTAGAAGTATACTACATAGGAACTAAATGTGATTGGTTCGGAATAATATAGAGCCGCTCCATCCTCTAGAAGCTCTAAGGCAAGGGAGAAACTATTCCGCCTCCCTATTATATTTCAACATTTCACGGAATTATGGATAAATAAGTCAAACAAGCTTTTGTACGCCTTGGTCTCGAGCAATATCTGCCGATCTTCGTAAGATCAGGCTTTAGTGATTGGCATTCAGTCTGTAACATATCAGAATCTGATTTCGGTGTACTGTAGCGGGGTCATCGCGGAGATGAGATCTGATTGAAATTCTCGGATTAAAAATACGAAAATCCATACCCGACGCTTACCATTTCGGGGAAGGCGTTACACGTGATCATTGTACCTTTCGTACCAGAATCTCCCGGACCCCGATGTCACACAAGGAAATCGAGCTCCTTGTCAACTCAACATTCCGTCCGTTTCCAAGTAACTTTAACCATCGCACACCATCATCACCATTATGGCAACCGGGTTCATCTATACCAATCCCACTGTCCCCCGATCGGACACGGTATCTGGCCTAGCTGTTGAAAGTCGGTATCCTCATCTGCAAAAGGAATCCCATTTTGTAATCTGCTCCTTCTAATAACTGGACCACAGGGCCGATTATCGAGCATCATACGAGACAAGACCTCCAGCCAGACGAGCCCTTCCACCTATTTCCGAAGCTCCCAATCGAATTACGCCTTCGGATCTGGGAACTCAGTTGGCCTGAACCTCGAATCATTGAAGCCGCGAACACCAAGCTTGATATGGAGACGGTCGAATACACAGGGATCACTTTTCTACGGCTAGCAGCTCCATTACCTGAGTTACTGAAGATGGATTTTGGGGGTAACAGGCTTCTGTGCCAGGCAAAGCCTCTCAAACAGTGTCCTCCTCCTATTGCTCTTCAGGTCTGTCGAGAATCTCGGGAGCATACATTGATCGACTATCACATTATGCAGCACTCCCAATGGCCCTATTCGTTCTTCTTCAATCCTTCTCGCGATATTCTTTGGCCGAGCCGAGATCTCAATGAGGAGCCTGGGTGCCGACGTGACCTTCAGAGCTATTATGGTGGGCAACTCGACAAATTTTCGACACTCCTTATTGAGGGAGCTGAGTGGGAGTATGTTACACCAGCCAGATATACTTCCGACTTCCTGGCTATGTTCAAAGGCGTCAAAACAATTGTGCTGGTATTTGGGGAGTACGACGAGGCGACGGGTCGTCTGATACCTGAAGCTAAAGCGCATGAGTATTCCGCGCGCGCCGAGAAGCTCCGCATGCAGTTTGTAGAGCTTTGCCGAAATGGGGAGTGCCAGGCGAGAACGCTCCAATATATGGATCGAACTGGCAGGTTCTATTGAACCCAGTTCTTGCCACCTTTTGGTGGCTAATGTGTATAAGTAAATAACCGACACGAGAAAGATTCTCAATCTCGTTCACTGTCCTACCTCGAGGTTTAACCGTTCTCTAATAAAATCTTGAACGTGATGCAAATTTTGGAAAGTCAAGATTGCTCTGCACATGTTGACTTTCGTGGCTGGGTCGGAGCGTGGAGGAGTCGAAATGCATCATGAAGAGAGCTTGCGGTCTACTCTGCCGCTCGACGATGGAAGGGGTCTGCTCTCGATTCGTCGATTGCGAACTGGCTGAGTTTATATTTGTTCTGTTGCTGGGTTTAGTAGCCCAATCTATCAATCTCTTCGCGTCCACCACCAGCTTCACAGAAATGAGCATCGCACATGAAGATGTGGAGGTCCTGAATCGCCAGACGACATCTATGGCCTGAATCCGACTCTCTTCCAGTAGATGGAACAGTACGTGAGTGCTCTAGACCGAGTTCACGAGGCACTGTTAAGGTTTGGTACAGTCTAACCGAGGTTGAGGATCGTGGCGACAGTGGCTAAGATGTTGTGGCTGATGGCACCAGTTCCCAACCACCTATCGAGAGGTGTGGATATACCCGAACGCATCCTGGGGCGCAGGCTCTTGGTGAAACACACGCTTGTCCTGCATGCCACAGCCGCTCCGCCAAAAATAGCAACCCCGTTCGAATCTCAAATAGCAGCCCTTTCTCAGATAGCAGCCCACCAAACCTATCACCCACAAGCACCACATCATGGAGCCGTCCTTGGGCCGAAGCATAGTTGATGCGTCAATCACAACACTCACCGCGTATCTCCAAAGCAACTATCAGAGGGTGCCAAAGGGAGCCGGAAAGGCCTTGGCGAGAATCTCTGAGCTGAAAGAAAACAGCGCGGAACGAATCCTCTTCGACCATGGCGGAAAGCAAGCCTGGTTAGCATTTCATTGCGTGACAAAGTTCTCCCGAAAGGCTTCTGAACGCACCACTATCGATTCCTTCCACGGACTATCCGTTGAAAGCCAGAAAGAAGTCGCGAGAAGTGTAGGCCACTCTCCGAAACACTCTTCCATCGCTACCGTCATCGACAAATTATCTAAAAGGCGCCCCCGTAAGTCACCTAATCAACACTACTCCATTTCTGACCACGGATTCCTGATAGATCGCCGGAATCCCCAAAATCTCACTGAACCTACAGCATCCTCGGTGTCTTCCAGCTGTGCGACACCTCCGCCTATTCTAAACGAGACTCAAATCATCCCCACAACAATCCCCCAACACTCCTCGAGCAACAACGGTCAGGTGGATTCAAGGATTACTATAGCATCTTTGGTTCATTCATCTAGCCACGCGACACCTCCGCCTGCTCTAAACGATACTCAAATCATCCCTACAGCAATCCCCCAATCCTCCTTGAGCAACGATGTTCAGCGGATCGAGTTACACGACCACTCACAAGAAGGGATCGCGGAAGTTTTGAACAAAGAGGTATACGATGCCATTGGGATGGACACCGTTCAGTATGGTGGGATCACTTTCTTGAAAGGTGCGGTGACAATGTCCTTTTCTAGGTTTGGATCTGGGGATTGTATTATGACCTTGGGTATACTGGAGAGTAAAGTGGAACATCTTGCGAAATCCTTATTCGTACATTGCGTCGGGACTCTTGTCTTTCCTGGCGGGGCTAGAGCCTTGCCATACCCCGCGATTGTTCTGAAAGGCGTTGAAGCCGACGTTATCATGCATGTCTTTGGCTCTGAAATCTATACAGCAATAATGACAAGCTCTATGCGAGCGGAGGATTTAGCGAACGGAATCAAAATACCACAGGGCGTCTCAATGATACTGCCTGTCGGTTATGGTGGCCCAGTTGCCATGGAATTAACTTTGGAAGCATTTTGCGCCATCAAGATAGCAAAGAAGATATTCCCATGAAAGTACAATCTATATATTTCCTAGGTCGAAGTGACCTTCCCTCACTTGGCCTCCCTCACTTGGCCTCCAGTAAAGTATACATCGACGCCTTCCTCGACAATTGCTTTTCCCTCTTGCTCAATGTGATCCTTCTTCGTACCATTCTCGCGAGAGGTAACGCTACATCCCGTCCAATATACCCACTGACCACGACCGTCGACTAGCTTAGGTCTGGAGATCTTATCAGCGTCCGTGAATTCAACATCTGTGTCAAGTAGCGCTTGAGGCCTGAAAGGCTGATACTCTGTTAGCCGAGCCATAACAGGAGATATCGTTGGCTTACCATCAAGGAGCAGTAGGATCGTCCCGAGTGTGCTATGCGATAATATTGAGTTCGACGGATAGGTAGGATTGTTTTGCGCTTCGCAGGTGATCGTCGTAGTCCTGATATGATGTTAACAGCCGTATAATAGGAGGATGTGGCAGATCTTATACTCGTCTGGAAAGTTCGTGAAGAGTTGATGTGCAGGCTGGAAGGGTGGAGGGGTGGAAGAACGTCGCTGTCGACCTCACAGGCTGCAGTAGGAAGAGCGTACTTGCTGGCACCGGGCGCAGGCGAATGAGGTCTATCGAATCTCGGCTGAGCTGGTCGGGCAGGAATAATCTGTGTGCTGTGGCAACGGCATCTTTTATTGCGAGGCTCTGGTTCTGGATTCTTGGAGGAATGATGTGTTTGCCAAACTCGCAGGTGGTGGGGCTCTCTGCCATGTGATTTGCTCGGCAAGCCCATCATGTAATCGCCAAGTAGCTGGTGCCCCTGTATTTAGGCTCCAGTGCCTCCTCTCAGGCTGCAAATAACAGTTCAGAGCATGAAGAAACGAAGAATTTTAATTGTGTGGGATGTTGTGTTTCCAATCTCATCATCTTCTCTTTGTACATAGACTAACGGGTATGCTAAAGCATAAGTTACAAAATAAGGCATCTCAGAAACCGAGTTGCCGGGCAGCACAATTTTAATTCCAGAAAACACTCTCCGTTGTTGCAACAAGGGCATCTCCAAGATCCCAACGCCGTCTCCCTCACCACCAACGCTTTACTCTACCGCCTAGCAGCTGGATCGGAGGACTTATTGCTGCCAGAAGGACATACCGCATGATTTTGAAGACATTTCTCCACATCCAAGACCGAGTTGTTGCGTGAACCATGAACCCAAAAATATTGACATATTCTGACGAATCCAAGTGCAACTGCATCATATACGGTCCAGAATGCGTCGAAAATGAAGCGACCTCTACCTGACCCCTCCAGCGCGTTCGAGTCTTCTAGGTTCGTCCATAGATCGTGCCAGTTGCCTCTCCCACATCGAGCCATAGCAGTATAATCCTTGTTCCGGAGGACAAGCTCATCCATTACAAAAGATGCGTTTTTGCCTCTCATCACTACCTCCACATGACTAAAGAAGTCACGGAGAATCTGCCCTGAGGAGTCGGGATCGGAAATACAACGACCTATTGGGTCTCCAGAGTGTAGGATCTGTGGATTTAGAACCTGGCTATCAGGGTAGCTATCCATGGAGACTAACCTTCTTCACCTCTTCATACTCCTGTCGAGGAAGCTGCTTGATATGAGTAGAGATACTTTTCAATGCGATCAACAACAAATTGACGGCGGCGACATTGCTGCCATCGAGATAAGCCAACCATTGTCGAAGTGTGACCCGGAAAAAGGTAGGGAAGATAGCGATGTAAATGACCTTGGCGATATCGTCCGGCTTCCTCGAGAGGTCTGGAGGACTCCATGTCCATGTGGTTCTTTGCCTCTCTTGTACCGGATCGAGCATCCTCAAAAGCTTCTCTGCCTTCTCTTCCCCTGACAACTGGAGGATATCTTGTGCACCAGGGACTTCATGAAGAGATGCCAAGAAAGAGTCCAGACACGAATCCCACCGCCTTGATAACACGTCACGGGGAACATTTTGGTCTCGAAATGGGTATAACTGGCAGATGTGTCGGATTGTGTCCGGATTGTCTGTAGTCCTGAGCAGCTCCTGAACCTTCTCTTCCAAAGTTGGAACAGTTCTGGCGCTACGCTTGGGTCTAGTGTTCCATTTCTGTTGGGGAAAAACAAGTTAGATGTGCATTTCTTGACGGCATAGAAATATTTACCAACTCAACCACGTGTGTGGTCAAGATTCCTTGGTGTGTTCTAGCAACTTCGTTGGCAGGGGAAGGTAGCGAAGTTAGAGACATCCTGGATGGGTCTCAGCTTGACTTGAATAGATAGTAAGGCAACTGAATAGAGACGAAGGCAAACGATTGTTGAGAAGAATGAAGACATACATATACACACGGCGCCAAAAATGGAGGGAAGGCTTGCATGAATCGGATGGTCTTGACTTTGATTGGAGCTGCATTGAGACGAGGCGTTGGCAAGATAGCAGCCCCCAGATAGCAGCCCCTCGGTTAGCAGCCCCTCAGATAGTAGCCCCATACCGCAGCCTCCAGGTAGCAGCCCCGCAGATAACAGCCCCTGACGATAGTAGCCTCTGCAATGCCAGGAGAACCAGCCTATTAGATTAGACATTACTGACGATAGGGGCATATATATCTCTTGGGAATCTTGTCACATCCGATAAGTCCGCATAGATAGCTGCGACATCCCAAAACCAACAATATATGCATAGTGTTTTATTTGGTCTTCAAATGGGATGCGGTTTGGCCTGGCTTCATGGAGGGGTAATTTGTAGCCTCGGTGGGTGCTCATGGACACCATTGGGCTTGCGTTTGTCAGGAACCAAGTAGCTCCGCGTCCCCACGGTGATTAATGCAAACAAGTCCACGACAATATTCTTAACCAGTCACTACCTTATCATACCCTTCGCATTCTCAAGATATAATATATTGTTTTGCAGAGTAACACCAATGGAGAAGCAATAGCAAAGGAAGAGTACTCTCTCCCCGCAACTAGGAACGTCTTCCTGACCAGTTGCGACGGAAGTCGGAGCGTCTATAGCATCTCCCAATCCCCCTCACTTATGCTGTCCTCTACCATGATCTCCTCTTTCTGCTCCTCATTCCCGTGCATATCCACCTCCTTCTCGTCATCGTCCGGTGCAGTCCCCTGATTTTCACAGCCTCTTATCAAGTCACCGTAAAAGGCAGCTGCTTTGGGCCAGTATGTCTTGCGCTCTGCCCTTTCGAGAAACCTCCGAGTCGTCAACCACTTTGCCTTCTCATAACCCAACTCCTCCGCTTCTCTTGCGGTAGGCTCGAGGGGATTGTAGCCGGGTTCGATGACGCAATCAGAGACCTCCTTCCGAAGCTTCTGCGTCAACGTTGGCAAATAAGACTTGCACACAAGAAGCTCCCAGGATTCATCTGGCAACTCCTCCAAGGTGGGAACTTCGTCGAGGTTCCCAAGCTTATCAAGATTTCGTGAATACTGTCCAAGGTCGGACACTCTCACGAGAGTGTATGAACTGAAGTTGTATCCATCCAGTTGAATCCGTCCTGATTCCGGGTCACTCGTGATTCCAGCCATCTGGGGACAAGGAGGAGAATCCCCCTCCGATGGTACAACCACTTCCTTCAACCAGGTTGTCAAAAGATTGAAGACAACGCGAGGATCAGTATAGACCCAAAGACCCTTTTCGAGCTCATCGTCTTTTGCCATCGCATCAAGTGCCATACGCGCAAGCGCGTTGATCTGCTTTTGTATTGCCTTCCCGAAACCCACCACACCCACATCTTCTTTGCTAGGTTCAGCAAAGTACGGAAAGCAACAAGCACCAAGATTCGATTCCAATGTCGAAACATATGACCCAAGCACAATCAACACCCAAGAACCGTCTGGCAGGCTGATCATGGTGAGGATTTTGTCGTTTGGCGGAACATTGAGTAAAAACACCTGGACCAGCTTGTATGGTTCCAATCGAAAAACATCGGGATGGAATGCAACAAGTTCTTTCCCTTGTGCCTCAGGCGGAACTCGATCCTCATCCTTGGTTGTCGCTTCTGGCTCCTGTCCTATTTCATCATCGAGTGTGGCCATCTCCTCCTCTTCAGCACGTCTGGCTGGCGTTACTATTTCCATTGACCCCACAAACTTGAGAGCACTTCTGTGATCCACCCTATTCCTTACTCTGTGCGTCCAATAATGATCAGAAATTGAGTTGGACGGGTCCCAGGCGGGCGGCCGTATGTTGAGCATTGTGGTGAGAAACTGGCCCATTTTCTCACTGTCGGTGACAGTGCAAAAGATTCTCAAAACTGAAAGAACCATGCGTTCAAAGACTGTTTGCTCATTTCCAAGCCCTTCAAAGTTCAAAATTGCATCAAAATCCGCTTGGTATGAACCATGGATAGGCTGGTTGGCGTCCGCCTTGGGATCCAAAAGTCGATAATAACAGAGCAAGGCCCCCAGAGTTAATACGAGCTGCTCTGGTGACTTGAGGTGTTGGATGTCATCGATAAGCCGTTGATACAGCGTCAATGAATCGTGTGAGGCAACCCATGCACCCAGGACCTGGTTAGCCGTGGGCTTGATTGAACTTAAACAAAGGACTACAAGAATGTTGTTCCTTGGCATCTGGAGGGAAGGATGGTCGTGGTAGAAATGCACTCTGTCTCCCGTCAGTATTATTCTTCATATTCCAGGAAATATTTACATTTGTGCCTGGATCATCGTCATTTGTTTGAAACCAAGTCTGGCTTGAACTGCTGATGGAATGTCCTGGAGCAATATTAGAACTACTGAAGTGTGTGGCGCAGAAGATCATACCAAGTATCCATTGAGAAACCCAACTGGAACGCTGGCTATCATTTGCGTGCTCAGTTTCTCCAGCGTAAGGACTGTTTTGTCGGGGAAGAGGGTGGACTTTGAGAGTGCATTGAGCATCTTCGGTATGTCAAAGCCCCCGAAAGGCTTCGACATTTCGATGCCGACGACAGAACTGATTATGTTGGCATTCTCAATAGCTGTGTAATGCAGATCGACTTTGTGTTGTCGTTTATCTTGCTTCATGCCATGAAATTCGAACCAGTGTCGGAAAATTGACAATGCGTGAAACTCGGCAGCAAGTTGAGCACCTCCCATATCCATGAAATTGGCACTGCTTCTCCTAGGGTAGGTAGATGACTCTCGGTAGAGTTTCTGAAACACTTGGGATAGATCTGCTCCATTCTTTCTGAGGAGAGCACGAACGGCTGGCGTGTTGTAGTTGTTGCAGCAGCCCAGAACAAATATCACAAGACCTTGGCCGAATCTGCTCCAGATCTGAACATCGGATCCCTGAGGACAGTCAGTGTTTTTCCAGAAAGGAGAATAGGGATGTGTTTACCAGGTCGCGCCACAGAATTTCCCACTCAATCCGCAATTGTTGTCGCCCAAGGGCGGAATTTCGATAAGTCAACTCGAGTCCTTGGGGACATCCAAGGGAAATTGCACGGACAGCGTCTTCGACAAAACGAGCATCAGCATTCCATGCTGCCGCACATTTGCCTTGTACCGGCTCTTCACTGTCCACTGCGTTGTTGATGTATTGAAAGATGAAGCCATGGGAGGAGAGCCACGGAATATATGACGGATCGACTGCAACTCGGTACTTCTCACCACTCCTGCCAACAACGTATATTCCCGGTGCTGAGAGTATTTGACGCCAGCTAGAAAGGATCGGCTCGATCTGATTCGTTGGCACGACGCAAAACCTCCATGGTCTGTCACTCGGACGTATATTGCAAAGCTCGTCTGCGTCGGATGGGATTCGCTGAGAGGTCTAGGAGTGTTAGCTGTAAGTCCTTGTCAAAGTTTATATGAAGAATTACCTTCTCGACCACGGCTGCGACCACTGTTGGACCATCAATCGGGGTAATAACCGCAGAGATGGCAGTAGATGGGGTGGATGAGTTGGAATTGAGTGCTGGCATCTCGAACGCCCCGTTACACGCCATGGATAGTTAGGCAAACAATGCAAACTCCTAGTGGGCAAAAGGCGGTCTCTTGAACAAAAAACGAGGCAAACGCTCGTTCTTAGAAAAGCCTAGTCGTTTATGTAGTCAACTAGAAGGGCTGCTATCTGGAGGCCTGTCATCCAAGGGGCTGCTATCCGGGGCTGGTATCTTACATACTCCTTGCTTTAACCTTACCCTGATTCGAGTACGAATCAAAACCATGAACCTTGCTCTATACCCTATGTAGTTCCCATGCATGCAGGAAACCCCAGACGGCCCGGGGAGCACGGAATATATGCAGAGCAAGCCACGAATCCACAACGAATTGAGGATAGATAAGCCGCACTCGGCAAGCCATAGGATGCTCATGGCTGTTACTGCCCTTGTAAGCTGGAGGTGTGATGTGCTGACCGGTTCTCATGGGCCCCTTGAAGCCACTTGCTGTCACGCACATATGCATTTCGATACCTGATTGCAGTATCGATGGTTATGAGGCTCTTGAAAACTGTGTTATCTAAACAGAAAGTAACGAATACTTAAAGAAATGCATGCCATCTGCACATTTCCATCTGCTCTCCAGATCTAAATCCAGATCCACAACTGAGATGGCCAGTTCTCCAGTAAGCGGAGTTGCAAGCAACCAACTAGCGCCAAACAAGCAGCAGAAGCTAAGAGAAAAGTTGCCGCCATTGAAGACGGGGCTCCCTGAAAAGGTTAGAAAAATCAAGAAACTCCATGATCTACCAGTCATCTGATGTGAACAGAAGCTACCTGTCAAAATCGAAGCTACGAAGCCAGTCGTTCAAGCACCCCGCACCGTCAAATGTTACAACTTTTCTCCTAAAACACCGAAACCTTGGGAACCCACTGCTGTTCAGGAGGGAGAGAATGTAGGAGGAAACAGGCAGCCACCACAATTGGCTGCCGAAGAGGCCAGACCGGAGATAGGACAACAATCCAAACTACTGCAAGCAGATCACAACTTGGACGGGCCAACAGTGGACACTTGGCAAAGCTCGTCTGCGTTGGATGGAATTCGCTGAGAGGTCTAGGATTGTTAGCCGTAGGTTCTTGTCAAAGTTTATATGAAGCATTACCTTCTCGACTACGGCGGCGACCAATATTAGCCCATTTATTGGGGCGATAACCGTGGAGATGGCAGTAGATGGGGGGGTGGATAGGTTGGAATTGAGTGCTGGCATCCCGAACGCCTCGTTCCCTATTAATATATTAGAAAGAATCTTGACTAGTTGAAGATGCAGCTCAAATCCTTGCCTAAGATCTCTGCACAGCCAAACGGTACAATACACCCCGAATCCTAATACTCCCACCAACCTGGTCTCTAGACCTGAATACTTCGCCGATATAAACTGGATAGTAATCCTCTAGGACGTAAGAGAGAACATCTTCCTCGATATTCTTAGTTATGACAAATCAATAGCATAAAATTATTTCGGCTTGGTCGAAGAACGCCGCGCAGCCTTGTTCGCCCAAAGTCAGATCTCCGGAAATATGCAAGTACTGCGGACCGTTCCGAATACTTAGATTGCAACTTCAACGAGGCAAAGGGTCACATGAGAACAGTTATGGCCGGACAAGGCAAGAAGTTATTTACCGCTTGTAGATGCTCGGAAAGAAGCTCAAGGGTGTTGGGATTTCCTCCTCCAAGCTCGATACCGGTGACTACGAGATTTGCAATATCACTCGTCTCAGGAAGGTTGTGGCGCTTGTCACGCAGCCCCTGTCTTCGCCATTTCCGTTGAGATCAGTCCTAGCTGGGGCGCAAATCATGGACATATTTATGTTGATGCATAAAGATTTGTTCATTTTGTGCAAGCGACACTAAAATAGACTTAATGCCTTATCGCTAAGGACACTACCCCGAGGAAGCAGCAAGGAAAACCATAATCATCTCTGGCACCTTGTAACTATGGCAGCACCCAAAATTGCCTTACAACCGGTCGATCGTGCAGTTGCTGATGCAGCACATGCAGAACTGACCGAATTTGTCAACTTGCGCAACCCAGGCGTTGTGGACAAACGGCCGGACACAGTTCTGAATTTCGACGAGTATCTGAAGCCACCCGAACTCCAGAAGACGACTGCGGTAGTGAGGGACTTCCTTGATGTAGGTAGCGCATGGAAACAGGGCTCTCGGCAACTCCTATGTGAGTTTCATTTAGCTGACGATATTACAGAATACAGGCAAGAAGCTCGCCGCCGATTTCCTCCAAGTCCAAGAAGCCAAACTCGAAAGATCATTTCTCGTGCTTTACTGTGCTCGGCAGAGCAGACAAATAAACACTGGGTTAGGGAAAGTCACAATTTTTCTTGCCTTCGGCCCTTTGTCCCCGGCGAACGGGTTGCCGAAGTTCATGGGTCATCAGAGTAAAGACTTAGAGAGTGGTGACGCGCTTTTGGTTGAAAGTGATCTGTCGCAAATGCTTGATAAGAATGGCGGTGGTGGCTTTGCTCTTGTGTCAGATTGGACTGCTTGACGTGCCCAAGAGAGGATCGGATTCGAATGGCACTGGCATAAAGGGTTCTGGCTCGAATGGCACCGGCATAAAGGGCTCTGGCTGGAAGGGCGTTGGTATGAAAGTACAAACGTTGCAATTCTCCCAATCTTCTGCGCTGAGGTTGGAAAGCATAGGATTTCCTAGATTGACTCATTACGATTAGTCTGGTTCTTGAAAGGTAGCATAAGATTTTACCTTCGCACTGCACACCATTACTTTCCCCTGTCTTGGCTGTTGTTTCTGTTCCGTTCTGCAGGGCCATATCGCCACCTTCCGTTGCTCTCTGGTTCGTTATGTGGTGTGCGCTCCGAGGCGCTCCTTCTACGCCTTGATCTTGCCTCCCGAGATCATTCATCGCACGCCCAAAACTTCCCCAGTTCGCAGCACCAGTGGATGCTGCCAAGGGCGAGTGTCCTCCACCGCACAAGTGCAGAGCATGTTCGTCACCGGCTGGGGTTGAAGTACTAGATTCATGATCACAAGACATGTCTTGTGGATGAACTGCGACATCCTCTGCATCCTTCGCCTGCGCAGCTGGAGTTCCTGGACCGAGGTGCTGAATGGCCTGATACGTGCTAGCACTGACCCCGAACTCTTCTATTCGATATACTTGCTCCAATCTGCGTGGTGTGGCTGGCGAACTAGTGGAGGATGAAGTTGTTCTCGACCGGACCCTGGGTTTTGTAGGATGCGTTTTCTGTTTCTTCGACTTCTGAGATGGACTTCGCGGTAATCGAGGAGGATGCGCTGTCCGCTTCGTCGATTTTTGAGATGAGACCGAGGGTGCTTGAGACGAACTTTGTTTTTGCCGCATGAGGCATCTCTCAAGAAGGCTGCTTCGAATACTTGCTCCGAGGCTCGTGACGGGGGGTTTCTTTGCTAGTTCTTCCCAGCCGCTGCCAACAAGGAGAGAGACAAAAGTCGCGAAAGCATCATCACCCAGCGGCAACTTTTGCTCCAGTCTGTAGATGGGTCAGATCAAGATTGAGAGTAAGGAAAGCATCATTCTTACGTGGACCTGCCAATGCTCGAAGGGAGGATCAGGAGGATTCCATCACCAAACTTCTCCGTCAGCTTGTTGTACCTTCGGCCTGCCCCTACTCGTTCCCGCAGCGTGGAGATCATCAAATCATCGGCATTGGTCTCAACGCCTGCGATCTCATGGCCTAGATCTCCATAGTCATGATCGAAACCTCTTCTTGGATATCGCTTTGTGAAGTAGTCGAACCAAAATAGATTAAGGTACCTGCTTCGTAAACAAGATTCGTGGTTCTCTGATTGTTGTCCAACGGTTGCATCGTAGATGAAACGTAACGGACGACAGGAAGTCTCTTCAGGTATGAAGGTAGAAGACGCTGATGTCCAAAAAGACGGTATGTCTTTGCTCCAAGAATCATACTTGGCAAACAGTTCCTCCTCCTTCGGCAGAGGGTCCTTAATGGAAAGCACCTGTGGTCGGCTTGACTTTTCCTGGGGGAACTTTGTTTGGACATAGAGTTTGATTTCGGGGTGCTGCTTGACATTCAGCGGGACCGCAAGACTGTTAGAAATGGATATCTTAACGTACCTGCTCACACAAGTCGTCGAAAGCTAGTGATCTGGCCTCGGGCTCCAGCGCATGAAGCATGTCAACAATAGAGCTCACACTCAGGTCATTCCCCATGGTTTATGGTAGAACTTCTGTGTCAAAAAATGGGTTGACGTTGGTCTTTTCAAACTAAACCAAATTGATCGTCTACGCGTAGACGATCAATTAGGTATGGCTTACTTGGCGCTTCGTCCCTCTCAAAATAGAAACTCCACCACAACTGAACCCGCTCGATCGCAATACTTCACCTCGTTTCATTTTCAAAGTCTGATAGAGGTCTTGATGAAAGCTTTCCCCCCTTCGTCCTCTCCCGCAGTGCGCGGTTAATGCTGCCTGTTCCCTATTTGCGGTTACTTCGTTCTTGGTCTCGAACACATACTTCCTCCTCGAGCGTGGGTATCTAGTACAATGTATAAGAAGAAGCTGCAGAACGAGGCAAACCAGCGGCGGTGCCCTCCTCGCACTCCTTACCGCTGCACTGTCCGCCTGCTCTCCCATCATATCGGTTCTCTTCTCCCTGGAGGCAACGAGACAAATTGCAGGCGCCCTCCCTTTCACCTTTCATTGACCAGGTTCATTCACCCAGCACAGGGTGGATGCATTCCTCTTCCTAACGATCAGAGTTTTTCCGCCCGACTTCTACTTTAGCCTTGCCGTCGTGATCGCAGCGGTTGCAACATTCCGGTGTTTGCCTAAGTCTTTCGCGCCAATGAACGTCCTCGTCTTCCATGACCATCTCATTTCTCAGCCACCGCTACTATGCATGTTCCAGCATCCCCTCTTGCGTTTCAAACGGACCTCGTTTCTCTCCCTGTTGCCATCTGCCTCTCCACGATCGCAGTTGTTAGCGCAACAATCAAGGTTGGCAGCTGTTTCTTGCAGCCGCAGGTCAAACCATGGCTGCTCTTGATAAGCTGCATCTCTCTCGGATCCTCGGCTGGTCTATTGGGTGTAACTTCCGCTGGGGCTTACAGTGCGTAGAGTCCTCAACACCCTTTCGTGCTTGAGCTGACGTACTAGGAAATGAAACTCTCTATGTTGCACACCTTGATATCCTGCAATTTTGCTGTGCCTTACCAGGAATTTTCGAGGTATTCGCAATAGCCAGAATTGTGTCAGTCGCTTCTAACGCGTGTCAGGCTGAATTTCTGTGGCATTTGCTTGATCGGAACAAATATGCGTGGACTCAACTGGCCTGCCGAGGCACAGCCATTTCTTCTTCTCTTCTTACCGTTGGGCTTTGTATTTGGTAAGTTCAGAATAAACGTTTTTGATCTTCAACTGATTGCGTCAGGTTTCCATTACAGAATGCTCAGGCTTCGAACGTTTTCACAGCGTTACTGTTTGCAACCTCTGCCGTATACTGCGGGTTGACGGTTGCATACTTTTATCTTTCCAATATTGGTTCTAAGTCACGGTTGTTCTTCCTCATGAACAGTGCCCTTTGTCTTCTAGTATTCATTTCTACTTGCATATCGCTACCCGTGGCCTGGTCCGAACCCGAAGCTTTGGTCGCTGCTATTTGGGTGAGAATGCCGATACTACGAACCAGCGGCTTCGCTAACACCCTGTGCAGGCCATATCTGCCTTGTCGAATGTGATCGCGATTCGATTCCCCTTATACCTACTGTACAGAAGAGCTAGACATCCGCTAGACTCCGAGGTGACTTCTGGGAGCGAAGACGGTCGACCTTCGGGACAGGACTCCTCGACTGAGTTGGTACCACGCCCGGCTATGGATGTACAGCCTTCTAGAAAGGGGTTTCATTGATTTGTAATTTGCACACACTCGATGTATAATAATATGTTTCAATGCACTGTAATTTCGCATCATTTAGGAAGGCACCACACTTATGTGCGACGGAATCTTCGCCGTCTTCGTTGGAGGGGCTTGATGGTGTTCAGGGGGGGCTCCCAGAACGATCAACGTCCGCCTCGACTCTCCAGCTTTGGGTGAATGATCCGTGTGTGGCTAACATAATTGCCGCTGGTACTGGCCGTGCTCAGTTAGCATTGAAAACTGGCGCGTTGGCACTGGGTCAGCCAGGCGACAGACCTTATAGGTTGCTCTACCCTTCTGTCGCATTTATATGCACCCCTATCACAACTCTATCACCTCGGGATATTGATCAAGGAATGGACAGTATTTTCCTCCCATATATCATCGTCTTCGCCCATTGCCTCGTTTACATGCACTCGCGTTCCCCAGATTCAATCTACACCCTCGGTTGTTCAGGAGTAGTTTCGCTTCTTGCCTTTGCGAGCCCTCAATCTTCCTCATCTAAAAGTTGAGGGAGACTCCAAACCGCCTGAGAATAACCTCAAGTCCTTTCAGAGAGGACGACTAAACCATGGCTTGTCAAAAACCTACCTATGTTGGGCTCGTCGGCACTACACAAGACGCTCTTCTCCTCTTTGAAGCTTGCCTCACCGGTGTGCTTCCTTGTGTTACCCGTCGTCCGAAAGCCCGCGAAGGCCTCATCCAAAGTGGGCATATTTTCGTCTATTACGAGGAGTCCACTGGTATCAAACGATGGACAGACGATAAAACTTGGAGCCCTAGTCGAGTACTAGGCAACTTTCTCGTCTATCGCGAACTCGATAAGCCTTTGCCCCCCGGCAGGAGAAGGAAATCAAAGCCCAGCAAGTCTTCTGGCATCACCAAACCAGGTAGTGGATTCAACAACACACAGAGAGCACCAACCTTGAATCAACTACAGTTGGACTCGTTCAGCCAAGAAGTGCGGCAATTTTTAGTCGGGTCACTCATTGCTTCTTATGGATTCAAAGAAGGAGGCTTAGTGAAGAAGACGATTGCGGTCGAAGGTGAAAGTGGCTTGCTCTGCCTGGTGTCATATTATACTATTTCAGATGTCGTGAACAACAAGTTCATCACGCCGTCCAAGGATGAAGAGTTCCAATACATAACCCCACGTCTCATTCTCACGGAGCACCCTTTCCGGTCGCCTATAGAGGAGGAGGTGAATCCATTGATACTTTCCGGATTTGGCAGCAATTCTAGCATGGTCTCCGCATTCCAGCGATCTTGTATCTCCCAACGATCAACATTCTGCCCAATCCTTCCGCGACCCTCTGGATCTTACAACAATTCTAGCATAGGCACTGGGCCTGAATCATACTACGGTCTCGCAACAGGAAATCCAAACGCCAACAGACAACAATATCCGGAGGGCTCTGAGATTGCTTTCAGCTACTCTCAACACCAGTTCGTTACTGGACCAGAAGCTCCGCTGGTCTGGTCCAGCTTGGAGGGGGGATACCGCAGCAGGGAATACAGGGACGATGCAACAGACGGAAGGGAGTAGGAGGCGTATGTGTTGAGATTGTGTACATGTTATTGAGCTATTGGTTTCTTTTGGAGCGCGCAGATTAATGGGGTCCAACGTCACAGTCAGGAGGTGGTGATTGATTTACTTTCATGTTACTACGCAAATTTCAAGGCTTGTAATAGTACAAATGTATCAGAACATCTTCAAACAAACGATATGATATTGGTAGAGCCCAGTGCTGCAGCTCAAATACCACCAGACCTGCGTTGTCAATCATTTACGACTGCTAATATCTGGCGTTTCTGGGATTTGTATGCGGCGTGGAGTGAATCTCCGTACGATTGTGCTGTAGAAAGCTGGAAAGGAGAGGGAGCAGTGGCTTGAGATCGACGATTCTTTGGGACAGCTCGTTACACGCCATGGATAATTAGGCAAAAATGCAAACTCCTACCAATTTGGGCAAGGGGCGAGTCTCTTGCACAAAAAAACGAGGCAACCGCTCGTTCTTAGAAAAGCCTAGTCGTTTATGTAATCAACAAGAAGGGCTGCTATCTGGAGGACTGTTATCCGAGGGGCTGCTATCCGGGAAGGCCACTGTCCTCAGCGGCTGGTATCTTACCCACGTCTCGCTTTAATCCTACCCTGATTCGAGTACGAATCAAAACCATGAACCTTGATTTATATGCCATATGGTCCCATGCATGCAGGAAACCCCACACGGCCCAGGGAGCACGGAATCTAATGCAGATATTGGATATGGTGCATGGATACTGTCGGAATTGACCAGGAGTGACAGGAGGCAATAAGCCCCCAGGGCAACTGAGACCCTGCTAGAAAAGCAATGTTTGCATTTCTGTTTGAAGCAGTATCGCCTCGAGATCGTGGCCGGCTCATTGGCCCGCAACTGAGACCGTTGGATCTGCAAGTCTGCAACAGATAGGGATATGATATGGATGTGGGAAACTGGGTGCAAGGCTCCTGTCGCCTAGCACAAAATGGAATTATTGGCATGAGGCACCTTGACGATACCCCTGTGCCCGGGCTGAAGGTGTGATGTGCTGACTGGCTCGGTTAGCCGACAGGTCATTTCACGTAGACAAAAGTCTACCTGAAATGCCAGCTTTCACATCCTTCCTTCCAAATATCCAGACAATCGCAGTACCAAGCCCATATTACTGGACAGCGATACGATCGCAATCTGCTCCAGGATGGATGGGGGACTGTAGCCAATTTTTCATTTCCTCGGAGTCCCCACGTCGGCCATTTTCCCCTCGAGAATTTCCACCACAGCTGAATGTCGCATCCTCGAGCATCACTCATCCAGATACACCTCCAGAACCACCTGGTATCCAGCTGGGGGAAACACCAGAACACTCTCTCCTCTCGGCAGTGTCCTCTACTTCAGCCTACCAAAGTGATGACTCCACGACTGTATGTACCACTGTCAACGAGCGCCAGCAAGCCGCTGTTAACAACTGTGTAGTTGACACCATCACCAGCTTCAGCGGAGGCAGATGACAGCGAACCAGCCATTCTCTTACCTCCGTCAGCAACACCATCACCTCATTCCTCATCATCCCAGCTTCCCCAACCCCGAGATGAGACCGAAACTATCAATCAAATATACTCGGCCATCGATGGTACCATCGGCTTCCTCACCATCGGCTTCCTCACCATCGGCTTCCTCACCAACGCTTCCCATGCAAAGCGACCTAACCGAGTATTTCAAAAATGTGGTTAGGCCTGGAGAAACTAAACGAATTGGCTATCTCGTTCGAGCAACTCAAGGCTTCATTGCATCGAAGAATTTCGACCGAGGAGTATTCACCTCCGCCCTGAGCCTATGGTCAGGCGGTTTTGGCGGATCTGGCTCAGGGCCGACCAAGCGTCTCGAACGATTGGCACAGGGGTATGCTAAGATCCAGCACTACTTTGCTGACATCCTCTACATCATTTACTTTGCGCATGAGGTCGATCTCGTAGCGAAGTCAGAGCCTCCGAAAGTAGGCAAAGGCAAAGGTCGGAGTCGGCAGAGCGAAGCACTCTCGAAGATAGCTGCATCACTTCGCATGGATGAGAAAGCTATAACGGCCTTGAAGAGGAAGAGCAAGAACTACAGGCTCCTTCTTCAGCAAGGCTCGCCAGGGTCACTTCTCCAAATAGGACCGGATGTAGATGCACTGTAAGTTAACAGAATCCCTTCACAAACAAAAATATGCTAATCGACATTCAAGCTGGCAATATCGTCTCAAAAAAGCCGATATACCAATTCTACTCCAATATCGGAAAGAGTATCTGCCAGACCTCGAAAAGCGAGCCCACGAACTCGATCTATTTGCCAGCGAAATCCTCATCGCTTGCATGATTCCCTTCGGCTGGAGTTATGACGAGCTCGCAACAACTCAAAGCGAGCTAACTGAGAGTATACAAGCACACAAGAATCTCCAGGAACTAGCAAAAGGCATAGCCTACTTGACAATCAAAATCCCTTCCATAGGAGTGACTAGAGGTCAACGCGCATCAACGGATAGAAATCAGGGAAAGAGGCGACGTAGTGATTCCGATAATGCAGATCGCCAGGTCAAGCAAGCCCGGCTATCGCAGAGTTTCGAGGAACTAGATATGTCGACAATGCCTGAGGAGCAGGACATGTCGATGCTGACAGGGCTCTTGCCAATGCCTGGGGAACCGGATATGTCGATGCTGACAAGGCTCTTGCCAATGCCTGGGGAACCGGACATGTCGACACTGACATGGCTCTGGCCAATGCCTGGGGAACCGGATATGTCGATGCTGGTGGACCTCTCGAATACGTATGGAAATCAGGCGGACGAAACTCATGGGTGAAAAAAAAACGACAAGGCCCAATGCCGCTGGGTTGGGATGCAAATGAACGTGCTGTCAGCCGGGAGGTATCAAGTGTCCATGGTAAACATCAACAGTATGAATGACGTCTTCCCGCGACCATCCGACATCAAGCTTGAATCACCAGCCAGATAAATGACCGATCCTACGTTCCAATCTACAGACCATGCCACCCTCTGAGAGTCATAGTATTGGATTGTAGGATCCCCATGTATAACCAAAGGAACCGCCACAGCTGACAACCCTGCCGGTATCCGAAAAGATCCTCCGGTCAAAACCCACGGAGTTGGTTGCCACCATGATTTGATTCTGTTTGGATCGAGGATTGCGGCGGTAGAGGAACCTGGCTGGATCTGTGAAAACCTTTAGCTTCAGCGCTGCAAATGGTATGCTTCACTAACCTTGTCCTGATAACTTCTTTTGTACTCGTTTTGCACATCTTCACAACTGCTGGTGAAGTCAAGTTTAACCAGTTGCTCTTTGGCAGAGATCGTTTTGTCGTGGGTATCGCGGGCGGCCTTCTCAACTAGGTGCAGGAAAATGTCTGTTGGCTGGGAAGTAATCAAAGGCGCCTCTCTGCTAGCAGACATCGTCGGATTACATGTCACGTACAAGAACTCCGAGGTGAACACAGGGTTGTGGCAGGAATATCAGTTACGTGGTATGGCGTATGCACTGGTTTGCGCAGATTAGGTTTTCAAACGTGGCAGTGCCGCATGGATGGCCAGCTGAAGACCACGTGACGACACATCCCTTCCTGGCATCAGACACTTCTCTACGGGCTGCATCTGCCTCTACTGAGAGGTTCTCCTACAGAGAAGTCCCATGTAGGGTCCTTTATTTCAGAATCAACAAATTATTCATACTTTTGCCAAACTGCTCCGCAACAATGCAACACTATGGCTTTTGGCAACTTGCGCTGCCTCTTACTAGCCGGTTTACATTGGCTGACATCATTCGTGATTGACGATGTCCATTCCAACCTTGTGCTGTGATAAACATCTCTATCGAAACTCCCATCTACCAACGATTCACAACAGCTGTACAAGGACTTCTATCAAATTGAACAGAGGAGTTGGTTCATATGCGCTGTCTCTTTCTGATAGGCAGATCATCTGCCGACCTCTTTCGCCTGCCATGACCAACTCTCCCAACGTGAGCATTGAATTCTGCCGAACTCTTTCGTTTGCCATGATCAGCTCTCCCAAAATGAGCATCGAATTCTTGTGCTGTGATTAACCTCTCGACTGAATATGGCGATCCACTAATATTGCATGGCTCTAGGTCCCCTTGCTTGAGGGATATCGTGAACCTGTCGCTGAGACTAATCTCGACTCGTTTTCGAAAGTTCCCATCTTCGTCGATGAAGGAGGGGTCGCCTACTGTCCCGGCAATAGGAGAATCATCCAAGTAGAAAGAGGCGTTTGATAACTGCTTGAGTAGTAGTTGAAAGGCCTCTTCGCTCTGACGTATAGTGCAGAAGATAGAGCCAACACCTATATGTTCTCCATTGTATCTTTCCGGCCTTGTGTTTAATTGGAAGTAGAATAAAGAAGCAATAGCGTGCCGCGCTATACTATCAATGACTCTCGATACTGAATGGTCCTCTTCTGAGTGGGCTCTGTGTATGCTTTGGATATCGTCGAGTCTTGGGACAGGGCCGTCAAACTCTGTATCGAGGCGGTGGTATCTAGGATACGCTTGGAAGACCTGTTTGAGTTGTCGGTCACGCATTTTCTCCCAGAACAAGCGCCATAACCTGGGAAAAGCTTTATCTTTCCAGACACGAAGGCGACTAGATATAGGCACTGATGAGCTTTCTGTTGTACGAGCCGTACCGGTGCCGAGCGAGACGATGAAGTCGGGCTCTTCAACTTGCGGGCACATATCTGCCGCCAGTTCAAGTGCTGAGATGAGCGGATCGTTCTCAAGGGGCCCGGCATCTTGGAAAATACCGACGCCGTCTATTTCCTTCGGGGGGAAAATCCTATGGCTATGATTAGCGCTGTTAACTTGAAGGAGGGGTTAGGGTTTATACCCAGGCGCTGCAGATGCAGCTCTTGCACTGCGTTTGTTAGCAGAGAACGATAAACACGGATTGATTTCTTACATTTCCCAAAGCCTTACATTACCGTAGCCATCCTCAGGCCTTATAAGGCGGTGTCCTTGGTCATCATTCCGGGCTCCTACTCCGTTGTAGTTAGTAAATAAATAGCATGATGGTTCGCGGACCGTAGCCACAAGGAGCGCAACTCTTGCCCCTATTGAAGTTGCGTATGAGTTATCCAAGATACGATGGTCTCCGAATGCCTCTTTAACAGCGGCCTCGATATGTTCTGCGGGATAACGCCCATCGAAGAGAAATGATAATAGCCAGGAAATGAAAGGAATTCCTAGATCCCTCCACCCTGTGAATGCGAGTTTTGCAAGTCTTTCAAAATTCTGCAAGGACTCTTCGACTGTCCATCCCTTAAAGAAAAGTCCAGCGGCGTCCAAACCACCTTGAAGAAGTTAGCTAAGCTCTCAAGGCTTCTTTATACCACATACCTGAACTGGTCCCGACAACAACCTTAAAAAACCTTTGTGGCCGTATCGGCAACCCAATACGATCCTCTATTCTCTTCAGAAGTTTCAGAGGCTCGACGCCTCGCGTCCCTCCCCCATCGATACATAGGACCCCTGCTCCAGCAGTGGGAGGATGGACCCTCACAACAACCTCCTCGGACATCTCTGCTCCGCAAAGGAAACAGTCGTGGATTTTGAAGATCCACGGGTCGTCTTCGTAGTCGTCCCCGAATAGTACAACGCAGTTTTCGCAGATAATATGTCCGCATGGTAAGCCATACTGTGGTCTGCGGCGTAAACATGCAAAGCAGGTGCTACTGCTGTGGATATTTAGCCAACGGTCCTCAAATCTTTTGAGATTACCTTTGTGGATCTCTAATGAAGACGTCCCGCCACGGCGGATGGATTGCTCAAAAAATCCCCGCAGCCGGTCTTCGACTCTACTAATAAAGCCGCTTCGGAGGATCACATCTCCAGTTCCTTCAAAGGCCATAACTCTAGACTCGCTTACTTGGTAGAATACGTCCCTGTACAAGGTTCGGAACACGCTTTCGGGATTAAACACTAGCTAATAAGTTAGATTCTCTAATTTTTTGGGGTGGGGAATTGGGAAGTGACAGCAGCTTACCATGAGTGTCTGGAGGATAATTATCCAAGAGGATGCTCGATGCAATGATTGGGGCTGCAAACTCGGTTAGCTCCTTCGCCGACTTTATGCGTTTAAGGAAGATGGATATATGCTCAGCCAAGTCTTTGGCAATAGGATTCTGCTTCCTTGACGCCTTTATGAAATCGAATGGCTCCTCAGAGGCCTGAGAGAAGTGGTCGCAAGCGTATGTAAAAAGCGCGGCGAAGTGCGTTACAGAGAACAAGGTTCGATAAGTTTCTCTGTTGTTTTGCACTTCGTCTG
The DNA here is from genome assembly GCA_026120085.1 of Cadophora luteo-olivacea. NCBI lineage: Eukaryota > Fungi > Ascomycota > Leotiomycetes > Helotiales > Ploettnerulaceae > Cadophora > Cadophora luteo-olivacea. The sequence continues at coordinate 1,159,556 of JALRMC010000006.1, forward strand.
ATTCATTTAAGAGGCGCTCCTTCAGGCGTCGATATCGAGCTTTAGGAGAGATTCTGCGATCCGGGAGAAGAGCGACGACGTGGATATCTGAGATCTGCTCAGACAGATCACGTGTCGTTTCCTCCCTCAGCAGCCAGAGAAAGGCCTTTATGGCCTCCTTTTCTCGTTCAGCTCCCGGAGGAATCTTCTCGGTCACGATGACCACTCTAGGGCGCGTGTTTCTCGGCAGCGTCGACGGCTGGGCGTTCTCTAGCCATACCGCCAGGTGGCGCGCGACCTGTCTAAAGCCACCAACGTCAGCGGAGAAGAAGCAAAACACATCTGCAAAGGGTAAGAGGAGGTGGTAATAGATCTTATCGGTGCTTCCATCTGGGACATCGTGGGATAGCCCTCCTCCAACTCGTGGAAGGGCTCGTCTTATCGTTTCGTGACACTTATCGGCCGCGGGCACCCCTCCCCTTAGGTTCTGTTGAGGGAGATCGCTGTCTGCGAGGAGTATCGGCCTGCTGTGGAAGATGGTGGACGGGTCAAGGTGAAGGTGTATATCGCCGGCATCTCGTTTGCTTCTGAATTTCCGACGCTTTTTTATTCCGAATAGTTCTCGGAGAGCCTGTGACTTGGACCCATTACCAATTAAAACGAAAAGCCTGGGCTGCTGCGTGTCCGGATCTTGGATTTGATGAGTGAGAGTCTGAAGCCTGTCGGATTCCAGAAGGCACGTGTCGTTGCCATATGTGCCAAAGCTGAGCCAATGGGTATGATCGCAGCGCTTCATGATGGAAGAAGCCTGCTGCGGACTGAAGATGTTGTGCTTGCGTTATGGTAAGGGATACACGGAGTAATATAACGCAGACTGAAGGGGGGCCCAGAGTCGGCTCCCGTGGAATCGGATGCTTCTGTTAGGTTCCTATCTATTTTAAGAAACGTGAAAGCCACAATGAGACCCCTTTGACAGGAGCCCCAATTGGCATGCAAGGGGAGCCCAATCTAGCTCCCTAACTTAGATTGGATCATGCTCGTGACAACGGTGTTAAATCTGCGTGCATTGCCTCACGAATCCACAATCGTGAGTTCACTGGAAATATCACATTCAGAATGGACCGCGAACGACGACCTTGTAGAAGCTCCCGTCATTTTACAGCCCCTCCCAGTTCCATCAGTCAACGGACCCCAGAGCACATCTGCTCCCTCTGTGGAAAACATCGCTCATCAAGGTACCGCAAGCTCCACCCGCTCGTACCAGGACAGGCTCCTGAACCCGGTATCTGCTCACGACCAACATGTGCAGAGGCTGTCAATGAGTTGTTGCTGATCTTACCGTGTCAAGTCAACTTGTACGAAATCCACCACCATCACCACTACAGCTCCAGTGCCGGGTTGGAAGGACCGCCGCCAAGTTACACCGCTACTGAAGTACGACTCCCCGACAATATACCCCACTGGACAAGACACAGCTCACGGAATCTCTCTCCCATACGGGAGGAGTCAACTCCGATAAATACCAGCTCTAAGCCGGAAGGGACCCCTCCAAATTGCACGGCTGCTGAACTATCTGGCGAAAGTTCTTTGACTGGACGCGTGGAATTGCCGGACAACGGACTGTGTTCGAGAAGACACCCCTTCAGGAGGCTCTCTCCCATACTAAAGAAATCACCACCTGCGGTGAATTTCCTGAATAAGCCAACGCTGCAGAAGAAGATGTAGGAGACATTGTGAGGATAGGGTAGACGGATAACTCGTAAACATTGAAATATACACTTCCCTGGCAACTACTCCACCACTACTTGACCCACTTAGGTGCTGCAGTGCATAACATGAACTTGATAACAGGCATTATATGAAAGAATGGTAGACTGGGAGAACGATCACGCATCTAGCATGATTTGATGCTTTAAGTTAGTAATTGCATGTTTGTGAAGTGAAGAACTTTCCACGCCTGGACGCACTAACCCTGAATGGCACTAGTAGCATATCACATGATTCCTTCCGATTATTCTGAGTTCCCGGCCGTCTGCAGGTTACCTGAGCTCCGAAAGTTGCCGAAGCTCTCACGTAAATTTATTACCAGAGGTTGGCCTGTGCTTCAATGACGCAGCCACCGAAACATAACTAAATTACACAATTCATCCCACTCTTCACCATCTAATTCACACACGCCTTTCTAATGGCATTCGCATCAAACGATGGTGGTTCTGGTAGGAACGATACAGCTCTCGTTACCCGTCCATTGGACTCATCTTCATTCAACGCCTGGTCTTTGGAGAGCAATTCTTCAGATGACGCGCGTCTCCTCGGTCTCTTCGATCTTTTCCTCTCCTTCTTCTTGTTGAGCTTCTCGATATCCCTAGGAAGCTTGTTCTGAGATTTGGGGTCCGCAAGCTGGCAATGGTTAGAGGTGATGCAATACAAGAATTGTAGGGGCTCACAATGTCTTCCATATTCGGCCGCCATGATTCACTGGATCTGAAGGTATAATGCTCTCCCGATTCGCGATTACGCATGATTAACGATACGTCGAAGTCGCAGAGCTCTGCTATTTCCGCGATTTTACATTCCACTGTTCGTCTTCTCTTCCGCCGTTGCGTATTCCGCTCTTTGAGCGAACGCTGTCTGATTGCCTGAGGAGCCATGGTAGTGAGTCGATCGTCGAAGAAGCTCATATTCTCTACGCTGACGAGGTCGAAATTCTATATCAGTGCCAGATTCCTGCCTTGGAAGTACTCGTCTGCCTTGGCTAGGACCCAAGGAGCCAGTTCCGGCTCCCTAGGCTTTTTTTTTAGATGCACCCAAAATAGCACATACTCGCTGGGGCTTGTTTCATGTGCATCTAATATAGAGCACAGAAGTCAGCTCGCAGATCCTAATTGCCAAATTCTTCCTCATCATGGACCTCACACAGTGGTATGCTGTAGCCCTAGGCGCCCTCGTTGCCCTGCTCTTCCTTTCCCATCGCATTTTGCTGATGATCAGAATAGCTCTCAGTTACGCCGCATCTTGTCTCCTCAAGCGAAAATACCACCCGCAGGTTCACCGATATGTGAGAGGTTCGGAAAAGGCGACACTATTTGATGCGGGTTTGATTGTTGCTTTCGTGGTTGGGAATGTTATTTGCTTCACTCTCGAGGTGAAAGACGTTGCCACCCTGGTTAAACGCTCTGGCGTGATTTGCACAATCAACCTCGTACCATTAGCGTTGGGGGAACACATGAACATGGTTGCCAGCTGGTGTGGACTTTCGCTCGGAGCCTATGCGCGTATACACGAGTGGCTGGGAATAGTTGTCATAGTTGAGGGTCTGGTGCACACGGCAGCGGGTGCAGCGTCCCAGAAGCTCGATCTGCATACTACGTCTGGGATTGCAACGCTGGCGGTAAGTCGACCTGGATGCCTCACAAGTGAGCGACAGCTAACGCGATATTTTTCTAGGCTGGTGCTGTGATAGGGGCCTTGCTCCTATCTTCAGTCGCTTCAGTACGTCGACACCTCTATGAGATATTTCAAAAGCTTCACTTGATCCTTGCTGCTATGCTGATAGCCGTAATATATCTCCACAGCCCATCAAAAGAGCTCTTAGCTTCGCCCACAGTATATTTACTCGCGGCCATTTGCGTCCACATATTTACCGCAAGCCTCCGTCTCTGGCAAATCCTCTACCGTAATGTCAGGCACAGAGCACCCCTGAGTCGAGTCACGGTACAAACCATAACGTACAAGACCAGTCTGAGGGATACACCACTGTCAGACGCTGTCCACGTGCACGTTCGGCCGTCGAAACCATGGAAGCCGCAAGCCGGCCAATACGTGTACCTCTGCATCCCCGGCGCAAGCCATACCTCGTTTGTGCAGTCACATCCCTTCTTTGTGGCTTGGTGGTATCGGGATGCCGAGGGAGATGTTATTGTTCTTATCGTTGAGAAGAGGAAGGGATTCACCCGGGATCTCTTCCAACACGCTAGCAATGACGTCGATCTACGGTCTGGAATGCGGGCCATAGTCGAGGGTCCATACGGAAAGGAGCTGGACCTTGAATCGTACGACACTGTCCTCTTGTTTGCCACGGGTATGGGAATAGCAGGTCAGTTGCCATACGTCACGCAGCTCTTGGAGCGGTACCAGAGTAGCGGAGTAACAAATCGAAGGATTGCCCTCTTCTGGGAGCTGGACTCTGAAAGTAAGTGCTCACAACTCTCTCGAAAGACGCCTGCTAACAACCAGCCAAAAAGTACACGCAGCCTGGGTCGCTGACATGATGATGGAACTTCTCCAAAGAGATACCAATCAGGTTGGTCTGCTTTTGCCTTGCTAGGTATTGATACTAACTACTATCGCAGATACTCCACATCCAGCTTTTCGTTCTCGGCAATTACCTCGATAGCACGACGGAGCCTAGAACCACTAAGTCCCTGGGGACACGTATTCAAGCGACTTATGCAGAAATGAACGCCGAAGGGCTCATCAAATTTGAGATTGAAGGTCAAAGGGGCAGTGCCGTCATTTCCTGTAAGTCAAGCTTCTGACCCTGTACTCGAATTCGTGCTGAAACTTTGAATATAGTGTGTGCAAACGACGAAACCTGTGACAACGTTCGTGGTGCCGTTCAGCGGATGCATGACAGTACAGTTCATGTTAAGGAGCTGGAATACCGGCCATATTCACCTCGGGGGCACAAAGGGCTTCTGAGACGCATGGTTCAACGTAAGATGGGGAAGGAAGTGGGAGATGTCTAGGTTGTTCTTGCTCGCGCCCGAAGATTTCTGACGCCTAGGCGCCGCGGCATCTGGTATGCTAACACATTGCGGCTCTTTTACCTTGCTTTATTCCCTTTTCATCACCTTCAAATACAGGCACAGTTTTAATTCCTTCGAATTCAATTTCAAACTTGGTTTTCCTTGATTCGCGCTCAGATATCAACGTAAACATTTCTATTGATTCGTCCAGTTGCGTGATCACACTTTCTACCAGCCAACAGAGTCACCAACCCAAACTACATCCTGCTTCGCCTCAGCTATTAACCCTTTGTTGTTCGGTTATGCCCTCAAGCCTATAGTATTCGATTACCGCTTGTTCAAGGTCCTTCATTGCCAAAGTCACTTTTTCCATGAGATACGTGTATGGCCCCTGCTTTCTATGTAGGTGGGCTAGCTCTTCCGTGAGCCGACCATTTTCCCTTGTCTTCTGCTCAATCATCTCTGAAAGACTCGGAGTTGGATCGCTTTTGGATGCTTGCAGGCTTTCATTTGTCGCCTCAATTGCTACGGATGTCCCTTTGTTGCGAGCAATCTCGATGTCGATGGCGGTGGGCTTGGGTGGTTTGTCAGACTCTGACTCCGGGAGCATGAGACGGATTTTCGGCTTCCTAAATTTGTTCATGGCTATTCTGGTGTGATTTCGGCAAGTTGTCTGGGAGGGGGAATGCAGGTTGATACCACTTATAGCCCACCCGCCTTACCAGGAATGGGACAGTTGACTCTACATGGAGGGTGGGGGGACCGGCTCCGGCTCCTCCTAAACTTAGAATCGGATGATCAACAGGGGTCCAATTTAGGATCCCCGCTTTTGATAACTACCCCAGACCCACCTTTTTGGAATCACAATGCACGTCCGGTGATGTATTGGTACGAAAATAAGCGAGGAAGTCAATCGCCTCACTTGATGGCATATCCGCCTATGGGAGCATTGTAGAAAGGTAAATGCAGCGACCGATCACACCACCATCAAAAATCACCAATACTTCACCGTCTCTGGCAAATTAATGGCAGTATAAAATGACGAAATATAGTTGACACGCGCAGTTCATGACGTGCAGATTTATTCTGCTATAAGATTGACTGACAAGGTGTTTGCTACATTGAGCGTCCAAATATTGTTGATGCCCCAGAGAAGGATCGAAGGATCGAAGGAAGCAAAAATAAAAGCGAACATCCAATTAGCGTCGTTACGAATAGAGATGCGATCCGTTTCTGAGTTGTATATCTTGTATAAGCAAACAGAATATGTGCATTACGAGATTTTCGGGCCCGTGAGCCCGAACTTTTTCAATCGTCATGTATTGAGAAGACACTTTGGCGAACCGTTCGCTGAGAGGGAGTAGAAGACAATGTAATTCAGTACCCTTCAACGCCCAAATAATAAACCATATAACCGAGTGCACATATCCTGTAAGGCATTGACCAAAGAGAAAATCACCAAATCCACATCATGTTCACAAAGGCTGGTTTCTGTCACCCACTTCCTTTATACAAGTACCGTAATCGAATCTCCCCCACCTGGCACAATTGTCCTACGCTTGCGACCCCTCGTAGCTGGTCCGTCATTGTGAGGGACCTCGTCAGGCTTCTGTCTCTTTCCAGTAGTTGGTGTTTGGACATGGTCAGCCGAGCCGCACTTTTGCTCAAGCTCGCCAATCTTCTGCTCAGCAGCACTAAGTCGATCAGCGGCAGTCGCTACTGCAAATTGGTGGGCCTGCACCATGCCCTCCTTTTCCTTCTCAAGCTCGCTAATCTTCTGCTCAGCAGCACTAAGTCGATCAGCGGCAGTTGCTACTGCAAATTGGTGGGCCTGCACCATGCCCTCCTTTTCCTTCTCAAGCTCGCCAATTTTCTGCTCAGCAGCACCGAGACGACCAGCGGCAATGGAAAACCCAGCCCGATATTCTTGTGCGCTGTCCAGCTTTTCGGCGATGGCGGCCTTCTCTTCCTCAAGCTGCCTGACTATAGATTCGAGCTGTTTTGCTCTTGCGGCGTCGTGCTCTGCCATCTGAACCGAATTGGCTTGGCTGCTGAGGCGTCCCTCGTAATCCTTAATAGTTGACTCGTAAGTGGAGATAGCTCCGCGGGCCTCATCAAGCTGCCGCTGCAATAAGACACCTTTGGATGACGCGTCGCGGAGATCCTGAAGCGTCTTCCCATACTGGGTATGCAGGCGTTTGTATGCATCGGAACATTGGAGTCGGAGTGTCCGTTCCTGCTCCGTGACAGCCCTGTTGCTCCACATTTTCGTGCGTGTAGCCTCGATGGCCTTGCATGCAGTGAGGAGCTGCCCATTCATGGCATCGAAATCTGGGTCGGAGGATGGAGGTTGGAGCGTAACGTCGCCGCGAGTATCGGGAGGGAACATCGTGGATGGAGGCTGGAGCTTAACTCCGCCGCGAGAATTGGGAGGTGATATCGTGGATCTCGTGTCAATGGAAAGTGCCTAGAACTGTTAGACGGAACAAATTGGGAAGCAGGAAATCGAGACTTACCTTGGCAGCATTCTGCTGTGGGGCACTGGTGTTCGCGCGTTGCTGAGGGGCCATGTCTACTATTTGATTTCTATCTGAGGATGGATTCGTAATGTGTGGCGCGTGTGTTTAGTTCTGTCTGTTCTGTTGATCTGTAGCGGGTCGTTTGCCTGGGCGGACAGAACGGAGGAGGTCCTGGTTAAATAGACTTCGAGCAATCGTGATGTCTGTCATGCCTGCTCTGACCTATTCCTCAACGAGATCCTTTGAAAGGTTCCAAAATTATCCTGAAACTCATCTTGCGCCCCTTTGATGTATGTTGACTCGTGAAGATCTCCTCCACGTCCAGAGTTCGATACGAATATAGCATCTCACTGCAGAAAAGTATCTTCTCCACACCACATTGCAGGGCTGACGCCACGCCGTGATGGCGCTTCGCCCGCCCAGTGGCCCGGCCGATCAGCCAACCGTCTGACAGGGGCTCCCAGCGCCAACCCCTTCCCCATGCAGCTTTCTACGCCACCCGTGCGCTTGGACCACATCTAAATAAACAGGCGCAGGCTGAAAGGCTTGCCTTGGATAACTTAGTCTCACAAAATATCACCTTTCGAAGCGTCCTAAATTTCGTTTCCTAATAACTTATTTTAAGATTGATCACAATACCTCCTTTCCTCTAGCCACTAGCAGCATCGATGCCGGTGTAAGGTGCTATTTTGGCCCCCCTTGGTACAAGATGTGGCTCCCAAGCCAGGGGGGCAGTCTCTGCCACCAGAGAGGTCCCAGTTCGGCTCCCTTGATGCAAGATGTGGCTCCCACCTCTCGAGCTTAGGGTAAATAATCTCTCGACTTTGGGACCTTGCTGCTACTAAGGCGTTCTACGATGTCTAATGCACAATTGCTCTATCTCGAGATGAGTATCAACAAAAAGTTGTGCCGCGATATAGATTGCCTCTCGAGGCTTATTGCGCACAAGAACTTATGGTGGCGTCTACGGCCACTTGCGGAGGACGCCCATAATGAAATATCGACCAGCGGGGAAGCGCTAAGCCAGGCAAATCAAGAAGCGAAGGGTTGGCTCGGGAAGGGGAAGGCCGAGAGAATGGAAAATTTCGAAGACCAAGTCAGTATGCGCTGCAATAGCGATCGACTTGCGGCTCTAACTCTGAACGGCTCAGCTGATTCCGGTGCAACCCACCAATTGTCGGAATCAGACCATGGAGGAGAGCAGGACAGATCAAGGATCGAGGGTCAGGCCCTTGATTTGTAATAGACTAGGGTTTACTTTTAACATACCGCAAATAAACCTGTTGACTGCCGCGAACTCCGAACTATAGTGATGAAGGATTCTATTGACCATTGTCCCCAACCCCACGACCAGGGGGATGAAACATAAAAACGTCATTGGGTCCTTGTCTAAGCCACTAGAATGCACACCGATACCTATTAATATGCGTTTGGTAGCTGCAGAAGGCAGGTACAGATTACTTAAGAGGTCAAGCGGACAGACTCCGCTGAGCCGATACAAGCATTTACCACCACTATGGAGTACCGGACGACATATCAAGCCACACCACCCTACATCAACCCACAGGTCATTCAAACACCCCAGTTGAATCCTAGTTATGTAGGAGACTTCTCATACCCTGAATCCAGTAATATTATGCCCTACTTTCCTATTCATCAAGCTCCCTTTTATCCCACTTCAAGTTCAGTTGTCTCATCCAATCTCTTAGAAGGTTGTACTTGGTCAGAAGAAGACACCGCACTCACCCTAGCCGCCCTGGAAGAAGCGGTCCCGGTCGATCACCTACTACAAGAACAGACCGCTGTTCAAATGCAAAATACTGTAATTGAGCGCCGTGCAGGCGAGCAAGGCTCGGAGCGAGCCGCTGCAAGCCTTGAGGCTAGGCTCGCCAGACTCGAGGACAGGTGTAGCGGTTTAGAGGACAGAATCGTCCGGCTCGAGGACAAACTTGATGGGTTTGAAGAACTCATGCAGAATATCCGGAACGAGTAAGTCCCCATCCCGAACAGAAATCTGTAAGATATTCGGCTAACAGAATGGTTAACTTACAGGGCCGAAGATAAGACGAGGTAATACCCCTGTCTTATTCTGAGATAATATCTAACCATGGAAACAGGTTCTTTGAAGAGGTAAAAGTATACAACGAGAAACTTGTGGCTTGGTCGAAAGACTCCAGAAAAGCTGTGGACGGTCTGGTATCGAAGCTGAAGGAGGAGGTTGAGTTAGCCAAATTGAGGTAGCATAATGTCAATGGAGTGCTTTCAGGATGGTGGGGGCCGTAGGTACTTGCAAGATAATTATGAATTTAATAACTTAGACTGCAAGTTTCTGGTTATGAAGGTCGAAGACAGAGTGGATAATCTAAATTAAAGAAGTAACGGCGCCGCTGCCAAGTCACTCCACATCACACATCACAAGATGGGGAATCAGTTAAGCTACGATTTAGATCCAGCTTCCCTGGTGACCTCCACGGCGTATTCCCCAGAAAGCAAGCCAAGCTCGATCAGCCTCTGATTCCTCCCGGCGACACCTTTCAACCGCATTCTGGATGAGCGCCACCGCCTTGTAGACATCTTGTAGGACCTTCGTCGTGCGGGATAAGCTTTCCCGGTGCCGAGCGATGTGGTGTTCCAGCCATGAATTCTCCATAATGATCCTTTCGAGAGTCTCTAGCTGTTGCCTCCTCTGAAATACCTCTAAATTCTTCAATAAAGCGTCAATAGAAAATTCTTCCTCTTCTTGTTGACTGGATGATTCCATCGCCGCCGAGGCTACTACTCCCTCAGTAGGATTATTATCCATATTTCCTGCGTGCTTTGGGAGGCAAAATGCAGATCCTGAGCACATACGAAGTGTATAAATCAATGTCACCAGGGGATCCACTTTGACTCCTCTTATCCCTGGAAGTGGCTCCTTGGAGCCTGTTTGGGCTCCCCCTAAATATAGTACCTCATCAATGGCTCGTCTAAACGCCTCTAGGGAGCATACCAGGGGGACCCTTTCTATCCTTATAATGTTATTAAAGTATGCCGAAACATATCTCAGAACTTCTTAGGCACACACTTGTGACTGCCTGATACTTTCAAACATCAATAACACGTCGCTTCTAAACACAATCGATAAGAATGATATTTGGGTTCACCATAACATCGAAGAGGGGGAAAGGGGACTCGTGCAAAAAAAAGACCGTTGGTTTCACTTTAATGCTGACACGGGGCACAAGGGTTTCGTCGAAGACGACTGCGCAGGTGAAAGACGGCAGACCTCCATTTAGGTGTCGGTCTGAATATTTCAAATCGGCCACCATTGAAGATGCGGAGGCTGTGGATCTTTTCAAGCCCGAAGAGACCCCAACGCAGCTCACTATAGGCCGGAGATCCAGAGGGGAAGAGCATGAAATTGACTTTGTGGATGAGAAGGTGTGAGAACTTAGGATTCATTTGAGGGTGGGCCTTCGGCTGACGCCTCTGTCGGGAAACCAAGTGTGGAAATGTTGACAGAATCCATAACTTATAGCTGATTAGGTTGGTTAGGACGGATAGTACGAGTTGGGGCACTCCTTATCAATTGTGTTGGTGTAAAGCTAGTCTATAGTTTGAAAAGATTAATGCCAGTTGCGCCCCTTGGATGATGATTGGATCTGATCAGGAGTATTTCAAGAATATACCAATTCGATCTTAGGAAAGAGAGGAATGAGGATTCAACCTGCACCACATTTTTATGACCTCTATCAATTGAGATTCCTCCCCTTCTGAATGCGATAACTTACTCTATCAAAGTCAATTGACCTAGAAGACATTTTTGTAGCAAAAGCATGAAAAGTTACTCATTTGTTACATGGTGAATTCTGCCTAGTGAATGGAGCATCAGTATTGTGATTTTGGATTGATTAAAACCAGTGCTATAAGTTAGAATATAATCACGAATTGGCATGTCTCTAAGAAAAGAATAGAGTTGGATTTTCGGCTAACTTACTCGTTTTGTATTAGCTTTATGCCCTAACTTATTATAGAATCAATTTTCAGCAGGCATATCACTACGAAAATTCATAGCTATTACAGCCGGCACAGCCAGCAGGTGATTCTAAGGCGAGCAAACGAAAGGAAGGAAATATAGCGATTTCCACATGAGGCCCAAAGAGACAGGTTAAAGCAACCAAACAAAAATAGCAGATAAAAAGGTCGGCATAGCTGGTAGCCTGCGGCTTTGGACTCCCGATCCAGTGAAGAGTCCCAGATCTGTCGGAGAGGTCGTTGGTATTGGGGCCGCAGAGGGTCGAGGAATTGCGTATCCTCCAGTTATGCTGAAGTTCAAGGCTGATGAGTTTGGGTAAGGAGGGGCCGCAGTTGCGTCGGGTAGAGAGGCGTCAGGACATGAAGTGAATACGATCTCCGTCTGATTGGAGAGACCGCTCGTATTAGAAGGTGGGGTGAGCGGGTCGCCCAACTCGACAGGTTCGGATGCGAGGGCAACGTTATTGAGGTTAATAACGCCAGAGCCGGATAGGTTGCCAATTTGGATTTGGACGGTGGCCACTAGTTCAAGGGATGAACTATCCGTTGTTGAAACCAAGCCAGAGGAGATAGAGTTCGGTTGAGCTGTAGTGGTGTTCCAGAAATGGCCTGTTTTGTTGTGTGCCAGGCCCAGGCCGAGTGAGGAAACGATGGGGATGAGAGTAGAGAGACGCATTGCTATGACGCGAAAACGAAACCCAGAGAAATCTCTGGGTTGGGCCAACGAAGGATGTCAGGTTCATATCTATTGGAAGGAAAGGGGGGAAAAGCCCGAGGCGACAAGGTTCTATGATTAGAACATGGAGCCAAAGTTGGCGCTTGCGAGGGCACTATTCGAGCCCCCGTGTGATTTAGACTCAAACACGCCCGCCTTCTAAGGAACCGAAAGATGCCCCCCTCAAGAAGGAATTGTTTGGCCGCAGCCAGGAGCCTACTATGGTTCCAGCGAGGAATAGGAAGCCAAAATTGGCTCCGCAAGACAACAGTAGTTGAGGAACAGGTCAAAACCCATCTATATATACGCATCTATCTCCTCCACCAGATGATTCAGAAACTGCATTCCAAACTTTCCAATTCTTTGAACGAACAATTCTTCAATTGATAGTATCTTCAACGAAACTACACCGTTTGAACGCAGTCCCATCTACACGAGAAAAATGGAGACAATAGGGCAAGCCTTCAATGATGTGCTGGACAAGAGCAACCAAAACCAAAGAACAACCGAAAATCAGCATGGCGTAGTGACCCCAGGGGCGACTCCAGCGGTTGAAGATGGCAGGGTTGAGGCCGAGAAAGCCAGACGAGCGGCCGAATTGGCAGGAAATGCCCCAGCAAACGGACAGAACGATCCACCACCGGAAGGCACCGACGGTGAAGAGGATGAAGAGGATGAAGAGCAAAAAAGAGAACCCACCGAAGAGCAAAATGATGCGGTAGAAAGGGTGTTGAAGTGGAAGTCGACCGACTACCGAAACATCCTAGGCGTCCAGGATAAATATGACACCCTGGAGGTAGAGCAGAAAGAGATCCTGGATGCATTTAGAGCGCTCGGCACTTTGATCCATGCCGATCATGTCAAAGGGAAAAAAACAAAAACTGCATACGAAAGTAAGTGAGATTTCCCGTTCGTCTTTTGCAAATCGCTGATTTATCTCGAATTTAGGGGTTTTGAAGGCGGCCGGGAAGCTAGGTGTTCATAAAGATGACATTAACGAAGTCAGAACTTGGGACGGCGAAGAGGAACTCGGGGACGAAATGGTTGTTGATGAGGCTGAAATACCATGGCCATCTAATTTCGTCCAAGAGCTATACCAGCAAGCCACACCAGAGTTAGGGCGACTTTGTGATGATCCCGTTGATAGTCGACCGATGCGTGTGCTGGAGGACATCAACAAGAAGATCAGGGAACAAAACGAGAAAAATGGAAACAAACCGGACCTAGGAACTATCGACTATAAAATGTACGCCGTACAATTCAACTCGGTCAAGCCTTACCGTGACCGGATTCTGAACACACCTGAAGGCCAGCCTCTGGATCAAGAAGCGATATCGAAAATTGTTGGGCTGAACGACCAGTTAAAGAAACTCAACCAGAAGTACCACTTTCCTGAGCACTGGATCATGACTACCCCAACTGAAGAAGAACGCTTAGCTCATACCCGAGCAAAGGAGGCAGAGCAAGCCGCCGTAGCACAAGCTGCCGCAGCACAAGCCGCCGCAGCACAAGCCGCCGCAGCACAAGCCGCCGCAGCGCAAGCCGCCGCAGAGCAAGGAGGAAAGTTTGGAAACATAAAATTTCCCTGGGTAACCCATCTCCTCCCAACAGGGGAGCGGATTATTGCTGGTCGACAGAGAACGAAGGATGATGTTGCAGGGTCTCTCTGCTGTGTGGAGCTTCCATGTACTAATCCCGAGGACCCAACCTTCGAATTCCGCGACGATATTGATGTAGTTGAGTTGCAGAAGTACTTCGCGACGCCGAACATAAAGTTGATGGGCGAAACAGATGAACAGGGACGACCAGTGAAAGTGTGGTCGAAGGCTGACAGAAAAGATTTCAGGAAATTCTTATTTTGCGTTGTTGGAAAGCGCCAGAGGTCGGACTTGAGAGCGAGGACCAAGCCTGTATGTCCCGAAGTGCTGTGTTGCATTGAGATGGCAGATGGAATTACGGTCGTGAACAAGACAGCGCTGTTGCGTATAGTTGGACAGAAGTCCGAAGAAGGCTATATTCGAAGATACTGCAAAGATAAGGGGATCACTGCGCCATGGGATGTCGAGCCAGAAACCTACATCATATCGAAGGAGATGAAGAAAAAGGTAGACGCGGTGAATTCAGGAGCAGGGAGCTCGGTATCAGGTTGGACAGCAGTGAATTTACCATCGGCGAACTCAGAGATCAAATCACTCCAGGATCAGATGGCCAATCTGGAGCGGAAACTTAGCAATTTCCAGCCTTCAACTACAAGTGGAAATTCCTTGGATTCTATACTTGCCAAGTTGGAAGGGAGGATGGCCTCTATTGAGACGAAAGTCGCCAAGGTCGATGCTCTTGAGGAGGCAACAACAAAACTAGCGGGCTACCTGACCGCTTTATCAAACAAGTTTGACAAGTTGGAGAAGAATGTACAGTCGTAAGATTGTCTCCTACTGTTTTCGTTAGTTGAGCTCGGCTGCAGAGGCACTCTCCTTGTCACTTACATTGGCATTTCAAACGTTTCTTTGTCTAGTTGTTTGTGTTGGAATGATTTATCTTTATAGCAACTGCAGTCCTCTACATTCTCATGGGCTGGCCCAGTGGGTCTGCAAAATAGTTAGCATAGAATAGCATCACTAATTGAACTTCAAACCACGCAAGACATAAAGCAGGGATTGAGTTTGACAGACTTCTACCTCTCGCCCCAACCCTAACATAATCCAGAAACTTCAGTCATTTTGCTGTACCTGTATTGGGCTGTTATCTGATATGTACCTTCGAGTTTCCATCAAATTTTTGTACCGTATTTGCAGTGAAGAATACCTATCCAAATAACACCGTCGACTGATCATACAATATCTCACCTTTACACACGTGATCGAATTACTGCTTCACTTTCGCCATTGCTCCTTTATTCTCCGTGATCAGGACGTGAATAGCCAACAGCGGCGCCGTGGAGGCCGCTTGCTGGCTCTATCTCACAATCCAAAATGTGTCATCGAGCATCCGCCAAATAGTTGCGTCATCGTCGAAGCTGATTGCAAGACTTCATCGAGCGATCGTCAACCATCCCAGCTTCAAGTGTGCGCTTGTACGCCCGACATGCGTCTGTTAGTTCTGCTTTGGTCGTGTCAATGAGGCGTTGATCACCGCCACCTTGTGCTTCTTAAGCGGAGGCTTATTATCATCATCATCTGCGATAATAACTGCTGAACCTACTAATCGTTAGTGGAGTGGATGTGACATAGAGGTGTGAATCTTACTAATATCGTTCGGACGACTGATGATGGACTCATCCATTTCCCCAAACGTCCGTTTGGATCTTGGATTTCGAGACTTGTCTTCTGACCATTGGTCTGAAATACCCTGGAGAGGCTCTTTGTACCCGCAGGGTGGGCAAGGGCCAGCATGGCAGATGAACTCGCAAGGGCGATCGCAACACGACTTCCCTGGTGAATCTAACCCTACCGAAACCCGAGAACAAGCTTGACCGCAAGAATGGGGGGGCAGTCCGAGCAGTGGATGTGGCTCTACCTGCTTGCCGCACCAACAATTATAGCTCCGTGGCGGTTCAATTTGATCCGTGCATGCAGGACAGTGCCAGTCTTCCATCGTGTCCAGCTCTTCCGACGAAAGCTTGACTTCCATCCACTTCTTAATACAGGAGAGATGCAGCACGCAACAGCAAATCTGACAAGACCATATATACGAAACCGGCCTGATGTATTTGTTGCAGATGAGGCATTCGTAGCGTCCTTGCTTGATATCTTCATGTATGCCCCTGCTGAGACCTAGCGCTTCGGATCCCTCCTCGATTAAGACGGACGGGGTTAGACACGGAGAGAGGGGAGCTGCGAAAGGACGAAAAGTCGGAATTATTGAGTTGTCCTCCGAAGCCGGTGGGCCTTGGGACGGACTTTCCAAGGTTGGCAGGACCAACTGTTGTTTAAGGAGGTTGAGAACGTCGCTAAAAGCAGTTGGCAGAGCCCGCATAGGATTGGCCCATTCTAAGATCTGGGCGTCATCGTTCAATGTTGGTTCGAAATGGAATATCTCATCGAGAGTGTGGAAGTCCTTGAACGCTCTGTCCAACACAGCCATACCAAGCACCATCCCGATTGGGTTGAAGATCTGGAAAGCTAAGTTGTTTGGTCTGTGAGCAAAGTAGTTAGTTAACGTTTCGTTGTTGTATATGTGGTTGGATCTAACCTATTCCGTGAGTTATACTCTCCGTTGTCAAATTCTGTTTTCAACTTAAGTCGAATCTCTGGCTCCCGATTCAGACCCCGTGCGACTTGTATTTCAATATCCTGCCAAGAATGGTCAGTTGAACGAAGAACTTGAGGTGTCAAATAAGTAAGAGAGACTCACACGATAGCAAAGTCCTTCCCCATTCTTAGCCGACGATGCTGCCTTTCCGTCCAACGCAGTCGGCATGCTGATGCGGCAGAGTTGCCCTTCTTCGCTCATGACAAATAATTGATATTCGTGATAGATGGATGGTATGTTTCTTGAGGAAAGGTTGGGGACGCTCAGGAATGAAAACCAGGAGATGTGTTCCTCTGTATATCTCTCCAAGGCACGACCCTCGCCTCTATCTTGACACGGCTCCACCGCTGAATCTGCCTTGTGTCTTCCCGGCATGAAAATGTGATTCGTAACAGCGCTCAGCCCACCACTCGGCATAGTGGATACCAAGCAGCTGAAGCAGATGTGAGGGGTATCGCAAGGCAGAATCTCAGCATCCTATCACTTTGCATAATGCATACCGAGCCGCTAGGATGAGAGTTGAGAGAGCTCAGCCCATGATCCGCATAATGCGAGCCATCCGCCAAGTCGGCATAGTGAAGGTAAGGCCACGATCAGCGCGAAAAGAACTTCCCACAGGGTCCATCCGATAACCCGCATAATGTAACCATCCCAGGCAGTGTGATGCGAGTCCCGCCACCCGGAAAAGGCGGGAGGATGGTGATCCCTTTCCCTGTATCAGGCAACAGGAATGATGTTGGTTATGCGATTCTGACAGGCGTTGCTGTTTCACGCATGAGTTTATCTCCATCCACATGCTCTCACGGCCACAGCTTCGTCACCATGTATCAGACAGTAGGAAGAACCATGGCGCTTAGCTTCAAGCAGGTGCAGACCCCACGATCCTGCGCATGAACGACACCGCCTGATTGCACCCAGAATGTGCCTACAGAAGAGGTTTCGCCTTCTGCGCCAGCAGGAAGAAAACCTGACCATCATGCAATCCAGACAAGCGGTGGCACATTGCAAATGCTCAGTCGGCGCATGGATGGCGCAGTCGTAAGGCTCCCTCACCCTCTACCCACATCAGGCTCCCTCATCAGGTGCAGGAGAGGATGATGTCCACAGTTTTCAGACAGGGGGTAGCCTGATGGTGCTCCTTTGATCGTGGAAGCTTGTTGTACGGAAGTGGCTCAGGATGCGTTGAGCCATCTCATCCTTCAGGGGAGAAACTAGCTGATGTGACTACATGGTCAGGGATCTACCCAATTGGCAGAATGGAGGAGCCTTGCCTAACAATGAGTGACTGATGCCTTCTCGAGCCCACATGTGGAGCCGCAGTATGAACATGTTCAGCCCATCGTACTTGCAAGTCAAGAGCGAGGCGCATTACAAATCAAGCGGATTGACAGACTCTGGTACCTCTTGGAAGAGAGGGGAAATGAAATCGCAGACTCCGTTAACGAAATATCCAAAGAAGCAGTACCGAAGTTGACGAAATGTACACGTCCAGACACTCATGAGTGTATAGAACGAACCACGGATGATCGTTGATGCAAAACAATCAACCGTGATTCGCAACAAGTCAAGATGTAGCATCGAACATTTTTGATATCGATATTTGTTGAATACCAACGCAAAAGATGATCAATAAACAAACATTACATAAGGAGTAGACGACAGATTTAAGTTTCCTTGGCTTGAGCTTTCAGAGCCGCATGTTAACCGAGCTTCGGCTCCCCACACTCTATCATGTGACTTTCGAGCAGGCTTTTTTGTTGCATATCGCAAAAGGTCGATTTGCGGCCTTCAGCCATACATGGGTAGGGGTGGATGTGCAACGCTTTTCTCGGATCGGATGGACTTTATTCCAGCGACGGCCTTACCAAATTTGTGCAAGCGCGCATTCGTTTAACATCGCTACAATAATAACAATAAACAGACGCCTCTCACCTCCATCACCACATCGATACCTAACTTTTCGAGATTGTTCATCCGTTTGCAGTACTGACCAATTCAGTTCCATATGGAACAATCACCGCAGACGGCCCTACCTTCCACCCCTTCCGGGACCTCCCTACCGAACTCCAATCAAAGTTATGACATCTCAATTCCCGCGTCAAAGCATGGACAGACTGCCCGGCCAATATTTGCCCGGGTAGCGCGACCGTTGGCGTTTTCTACAACGTGGTGGATGATGGCTCACCGTCAATCTGGAGATTGCGACAAGAGATGTCATCATGTGTGCAAACTTGGACTACATGCCAGCCATCATATTGTGGGGACGTAGCTGAGATGCGATCATGCGTAATGAGGCGAAGCTGTGCCGAATCGCAAGACTATCATCCCGCGCAGTACCTGAGGCGCGAGGACGAAACTGTGATGGTTGGCACACATGAAAGACCGCGGCGCAGTCATTCTCGTGGAAAAGCATGAACACTTCAAGGCACAGGGCACAGCAGGAGGAAGAGGAGGATGCATAACACGGCATTTACTCGGTGGAGGCGGTTACAGGCTCTGATTGTTGGCACATACCATTGGATGACCCATTGCGATGAAAATTTTGAGTGGGCTTGATGCTCAGATTACACATGCTGAATCCTGCTGGAAATTTCCTTCATCATATAACGGCGGTTCGGACGTCGTCAGGATCGGCTAAGAATCGCTAGATTATGTGGATCATGAGCTGAAGCCCGTTGGAAGCTATTTTCAACATGTGATATCGGCTTGACTTGCATGACGCCGGCGGAAGGATGGTTTGCATTATGCGAATTAGGCGCTGAGCTTCACGTATCACCCCGGCGGTTTGACGTATGTTACGCAGACAGCTGCGGTAGATCAAGGACAGGCTGTTCTGGATCTGCTGCCTGATACACGGTGACGAAGCTACAAAGGAATGCATACATCAAGGGGCTAGTATTTTTCATGCCCAGTGGTAAGGATGTTGAGAATCTGCCTCGATCCCCTCCCGTCTGCTTCAGTTGGCTTACGATTTCTTATGCTAAGTAGTAGGGATGTGAAGAATCTGCCTTGGTACTTTCTTATCTGCTTCAGCTGGCTCATGATTCTTATGCCGAGTAGTAGGGGTGCCAAAAATATGCCTCGATCCCTTCCCGTTTGCTTCTGATTCTTATGCTAAGTAGTAGGGATGTTAAGAATCTGCCTTGACCTTCCTCTCGTCTACTTCAACTGGCTGGTGACTTTCGCCGAAAGATGGACTGAGCACAATAACGGATCCATTTTTCATGCCGCTAACTCGGCAATAGCATAACCGGAGCCCTTATTCAAGCAGACGACCCGACCCACGGTATACCTAACGGTGTAACTCAAATCCGATGCTCTTATATATCGCCATGTTAGCCACCATATTCATCACAATTTTCATCATCATTCTCATCACCAGCTTTATCATTAACTTCGTCGCGAAGTTTATCACGGACTACCTCATCTCTCTATTAATACTACGTCAACGCATCACCGGCTTCACTTATTGACACCACTATTTCACCAGCACATAACCACATCGACATCTTCACCGATTCATCACCAACACAATACCGCACAGCCATCTTCATCCCCATTGCATCACTAACACATCATTGCATCGCCATCTTCGTCACTATCTTCACTACCGCATCAACGCCACACTGACACCGCACCACCATCCCATCACTGCCTTACTAGCACCGCATCACAACATCGCCATCTTTATCACTTCATCCTCGCATCACCATCTTCATTACTACCTTCATCACCATCCATAATTGTTCGACAAACCTTGAAACATGCCTATCCGCAAGTCCAAAGCAAAACCGAAAACTTCCCGATTGGGAACGGCAATCACCGCAATTGCACCAGTGGAATCCCCAATCCCGG
The DNA here is from genome assembly GCA_026120085.1 of Cadophora luteo-olivacea. Lineage (NCBI taxonomy): Eukaryota > Fungi > Ascomycota > Leotiomycetes > Helotiales > Ploettnerulaceae > Cadophora > Cadophora luteo-olivacea. The sequence goes on from JALRMC010000006.1 coordinate 1,179,637, forward strand.
AGAGTCTCTCTGAAAACCAGCAAGCTTCGTCATGTACTATGGTGGACCTGCCATCGGGAGAAGTCCCCTCCAAAGTTTCGCCGGCTTTGGAGAGCTCCTCCAAAGACCAACCCACTCCGGAGGGTTCGTCTCGAAATGGGCAATCAGCAGAAGAGCCTGCAAAGGACCTACCAGCGGGAGGAGTTCCCAAAGATCTGCCACACGTGGGAAGCCCCTCCGAAGATCAACCAACGACGCAAGTCCAAGGCGAAGATCAACAAACTGCAGAAGGGGCCACAGCAAACCAACAAGCGGAGAAAGCTCCTGAAGACACGCCAGCTTCGGAAAGTCTCCCCAATGGCCGATCTACAGCGGAAGGCCTTACAGCGAACCTACCAGAGGGAGAAATTCCGAAAGAGCCGACAGAAAGCTCCTCCCAAGACCAATCGACTGCCGAACGCCCATCTGAAGACGTCAGAGTGGAGGGTCTTCCAATTATCACGCCAGCCGCGAAATCTCTCCCAGGTTCAGGGGAGCTATCAGGTGCAATTCCCTTTCTTCATCTTCCGTGTATTCTCTAACAGTGTTCCAGACGTTCCCATGGCTCATTCAGATCAAGACCCTCAAAAGGACTTACCATCGAATCCACCAAGTTCTGGTACCACTAAGGATGCCTCTTCCCAGCGCACCAACCACGAGGCAAACAGACAGAAGCGCAAAGGAAAATCGGGGAAGAGAGTTCAATTTCAACCAGGCAAAAGAAATGGTGAGTTACGCTCGCCGCATTCAAGAGATTAAGCTAACTGAAATGTGTTCAAGCGACTATCATCGATTTGACTGGCATCGATTCTGAAGATGAATTTGAGCGGTTCACACGTGATGGCCTCTACAGACCAAGACCTTCGCCGGAGGACACCAGTACCAGTTCACTCGACACTGACGATGATATCATCGAGGTCGCATCTAACAAGAGGCCGTCAAACTCCTCCAAGCGCTCGCTCAAACCCGCCGATGACGAAGTCGATGACCAAGCCATATCACACAAGCGCGTCAAGGTGGACAAGGACTCCACTCTACCCGACAGCTGGGTCAACTCACCCCACGATGCGAAGACTTCTGGTGATGAATCCAAGGCCCAATTGAAACGGAAGACACGCTCCAAGTTTAGGGAGCATTCGTTAAAGAGTCATATCGACAACGAATCTGGATGGTTGGATGCTGCTTCCCTGGGCTGTACAAAGCTTTGGGAGCGCTCCTTACGCAATACAGGACACCTCTCAGACCTTATAAAACTCGAAGATGAGAGTGCCAAGTTACTTGCAGATATCACAGAGAATATGGCACCACAGACACGCAAGCTCATCGCACAATTTGTTAAAGTGGAGGAGAGAAGGCGCGGTCAGACACTTACGTTGTATCGAAACGGGCTTTCTGATTTTAATGAGTGTGAATCAATGAAGAAAGTCCTTGAGCAGTGGGCCTTGGAGGATAAGAAGGTCTCGAAGCGTATAGAAAAATCTAGTTAGGATGTTGAAGGTTCGTCAAAACTGAGAACTTGTGGATGGGCAGCACACTAACGAATCTTGAAGAGATCCTCTGCTCGGCTAGAAAACATATCAAGCCACTCAAGGTTATGGAAGGAGAGTTTGATTGCGTCTCAGGATTAACGTCCATCCCTGCGTGCCGAAAAAACCGGTGTGCCGAAAAATATTTACAGTTTTGAGGTTTTAAATCTCCACCATATAAATATATAAAGTTATAGTTTGGTTACTACTGTTCTTCAGCTATTTCCCTAACTTATAATGATTTGACTTGCAGTTAAAAGAATATTAAAATTTGACTATGCTGTCGATCGTTCTATTAAGAGCGTCAAAAGCTGCAACAGCTATTACCCCCTGCTCTATCTAATAATCGACCTGTCCTTGGAATTCGGGCTGGTGGTATAATGCTTATATTAAGTCTACATATAGTTCTAAAGTTTAAAAACATAAAGCTCAAGGGGACCTGCCTGCCGGATTTATTCGAACGAAGTGGAAAATCTACAAAATGCCATATCCTAATAAGCGAGCAAGGATTTATCGCTTTTACCCAATACCGTATTCAGAGTATTCAGAGCCACGCCAGTCGTAATTTTATAATTTGAAAGTCACGTGGGATGTGGCGTTCTTCTAGACGGTTCTGCAAGTTACGCGTCCAATCCTGCACCGAATTGCCACTCCCTTCGTGCCAATCCGCTACCTCAGTCGTTTCAATCCCATCCTCATCTCCATATAAGATACGGAGGTGAATGCCTCATGAGCGACCGCGCCAGTAAAGGCCTTCCAGAGGCCACCCACCATCGGGAGAGCCTCGATCATATGATTCCCAGATCAAATGGGAATCCGCCGTACAACCATAATTTATGGGGCAGCGCATTAAGGCACGCCCCATATGACAGGAGCCGCTTTAAGTGGCTATTTGACTCGGAGAGTAAAAGATATGCATTGTGTTATATAATTGTCACTTCTCGCAATTCGTAGTCTACCCGTAGCTCATATTTGCTTGAGAATCCACAACACCCAATACGCCGATACAGGGATCCCTCGGCTGATGCAAGTACTAAACCATAAGTTGTCGATCCATGGTCATTTAGATCGGACGTCTTAGTGCGGCAAATAAGAACAAACAAGAGGTCTCGGCCATTGAGGTTCTGTTTATCCTCATCGTAATCTATGCTTGGGGTAAGAATCCTATCCTCATTGCCGTCGGGGTTACGCATATGCAGTTCGCTCGCCGCAGCTTCAGCCCCAAAGACGACCTCAATGCTGTAAACAAACTTAACCGTGGCCACAGACGAGTAAAGAGTAAGGCTGCCCGATTTCAGAGCACCAGTCGGATCTAATCCTGCAGGTTCCACGGCGATGTCAACAACTTGCGCTATTGGCTCCAATTTAACACTCAATCCTGGCTGCGTTAAATAGCTATCAATAAAGTTGATCTTATAGGTGCAATTGACAGATGCCCAAGACCAAGACGGAGCAATGTATTCTGTGTATCGGTTTTTTGAAGAGAGGGATTCCCACAAAAGCCAAGGCAGCACGTTAATTGCGGGGATGCCTGCCACGAGAGGTGTCAAACCGGCAGCTTGTATTCGTTTGGCCAGACCTGAAAGTGCAGGAAAACGATCGGTCTCTCTTGTCAATTGTCTCATCGAATACTGCTCGACAATGTGGGCCCACTGAATTTCCAGAGACCTCTGATACTTCACTACAGTTGTATGTTCTCGCAGGTCCATATTTAAAACCGCAGAAAATTCCACTTTGTTTAGCTGTCCAATGTCATGACTGAACGGCATAGCACGACGAAATTCTCCACATTGGCAGTTGAAAGTAGTGCTACATTGCCACAAAAGTTCATACGGGCCATAGTAAATGACGCGTGAACTGAGGAGTTCTTCTTGCAGGGTCCAAGCCCTTAGGATCAATGGCCACTCATATTCGCTTGAGTCGAAACCATGCCAACGAGGCGGGGGCTCATATATATGCGGTAGTGGTACTCTCCAGCTCAAGCCGTCTGAGTGATAGAGCTCCTCTCCAGTTAGGCCTGGTGTAGACGTAAAACAGCCACCATTACCATCCGCCGATTTGCTTGCTGCAATGGTAAAAACAGAATTTTGGTAGGTTGATGCCATTTTCTTCGATTCTATCTCCCAATCTAATTTGTCGTCTTGGATGATGCACAAGGAGTCAATCCATATATATTTATATCCAAGTTTGTACGTAATATAGATGGCTTCCCGGAAAGTTTTCGATAGGCATTTCCATGGTATGCCTCGCTGTCGGGACTTGAAGGTGTTCTTAGTGGTCGTAATAATCTGCTCTTGTCCCCAGCAGTGGCTTAAAGTGGCATATTCAACGGTCTGGCTATGGCCCAATTCGATAAGGCGTGGGTGGAAAGAGCCATCCTGTCCATCGACTAGCTGTAGTGACGTCAACTCTTGCTGAATATCTCACCAAGTCATAAATACCATTGTATCAGGATAACCAATATCAATAAGGCGTTTTGGAAGCGGATGCCTGTATAAATACTGTCTTTGACAAGCCGTATGGGTTTGAAGGCACCTTTGCAGTCTTACTTTAACGAAATCAAAAGCGGCATCTGAACCTGTGCTGACCGAGTTGCTATCCGCAAAAGGGATGGCCTCACATCGACTTGATGAAGCTCACAAGATGTTAGCCCGCCTGAAAACTACCTGGTGGAAACAGAAACCTACAGACGTCTGGTTTCCTGAACAATTGCACAGTATGCTGACAGCTGATTTGTCTTAAATTGAATTGGCCTGATTCGCGGATCACAATAATTGAAGCTGGGATGACAGTATTCCTCCCTGAGGGATCGCAGCCATGATGGTCTTGTTCGCACAATGTCCAAATCTCTTTGGCGCCACGAAGGATAGCTGCGCAAGTCATACAGCCTTCTGCGGCACCCTTTTCCCAATCGCCCTCAATCTCCAGCATCCGTAGTGGGCCACAATTCTCAATCCACTCCGACGACGGGCCAGAGATTGCTTTATCGCAGAATTTGGGATCGCACCCAGAATGTAAGGGCTGGCAGAAACAAGATCCACTATTCGCATGCTGGTCGTGGAAGTCCCCAAAATGACGATCCTGTTCTGGATGATTGTTCATATCCTATCTGGGGGACTGTTGTGCTTGCCGGGGAAGGAAAAGAACGACGAGGCTGTTGCGACCTTACAGTATTTCGGTTCTTCACGTGATTTTACCGCCCCTTGGAGTTCTTGTCAATATTCTAAACTGCTAATTCAGTGTTTAAAATACGAAGTATCCACTTAGCCCACAGTCCGAAAAGATTGTGGAACGCAGAGAACGAAAGACGATGCCAGCATGCCTTCGAAATGAGCTGATAAGCTCAGAGAGAAGGTTCTTCGAAGAGAGAGAGAGCGCAGGGTCTTCGGCCTTTCGTTTTTCCCGTCCGTGCTACGTAATATCTTACGATATCTTGTGGCTTCTAAGCTGGTGGCTTGCCTCCCTGTTTCAGACGCCTCACTGTAATCACGTGCTCGCCTTGAAGAACCTGCGAGCGGCAGTTGAACAGTTGGGTCCAAGAGAGTTTTGCCACCAAAACACAAAGCTCTCGTAAATTTGAAACCTGTCTCATTGAAAGGAAATAATCTCAGACATCGAAACTGTCTACCGACTAAAGTATCACTAGGGGCTGCCCGATCCGCTAAACTCTTTGCTTCTTCCATAGAACTATCTAATCTCAATCCTGTCAACTTTCCAACCAGCAGGCAGGCTTTCCATACTCATGATTCCTTCCACATATACATGACTAATAAGCTCATAATGGCTCCCGCTTTTCCCAAGAAGATAAGGAACATAAGCCCCTCCGAGAATAGCAATGACTTGGCCTTGCTTCACAGCTTCAGCTGGGGCACAACCGAAAATACCCTTCTTGGTGACAAAGAAGCGATCTTCCATTACCATGTGTCTGAATCTATTGTACCTCTCAAAGTGTTCACTGAGAATTGTAAATAATTCTGGATTTGCTTTCTCCGAAGATAAACAAACGGCTGCCATAATCCATATGCTGAATCCTTTGGGGAGTCCCTTTGGAACATCCCCTTGAGTCCTTGCGAGTCTCGGTAGGATATAGAGCGTGGCGAGGAATAGGAAGTATCCTAGGGGCCTAGACATCCTAATTCGCCTATTGAAAACCGCCGTTAGAGCAGACCAGAGTGCCTCGATATTGAGCTGCTTGCTGTCGAGGGAGTGGCCAGCTTCAAAGGCGGTGCCACGCATAATGCTTGCCACAATTGGCGGCACGTCGTGAAATTTAGAAAGGAGTTGTCTTGCTTCGCTTTTGTTTTCCTCACGAAGTCGGTCACTAGCTTTCTCACTACCTGGTATCTCCTGACCCGCCAAATTCTGTGGATCACCATAGTAGGCCCCGAACAATGATTTGCCGCGTTGCTTGAGCCACTCTTCCAGTCTTACGAAAAGTTCAAGCACCTCGTTTTCTTCGTTGATAGAGTATATAATATCTACTTCGTCGAGTAAATGCCCATCAATGAAGAGAACTTTGCCCTCAACAGCAGGATTGCATGCAAGACACCGGCTGAATTCTGGCGAAGCAAATTCAATGGACTCTTCACAAGAAGCCATTGTCCATTCAGGTACCCAAGATGGAAGCTTGGACATTGCTCTCCGAGGCGTCAGAATTTTGCTTGACCAAAGATAAAGGTCTTTTCTAAGTCGTATGATATGGCAAGCTGCTTCATAGAAAACCTCTTCAATTGACTTGGCGTAGTCCGGCACTATGTCTTGACAAATTGATTGCGGCTTAACGAGTCCGAGAGCGGCATAAATACGGTCCCGAGGATTCGTTTCCTTCGAATAGCTGAAGCTAGTCAGCACAATGCCTAGGTCGAGACACCTAGGATTGTCGTTGTCTCTATATCGTACCCGGGCATCTCGAACACACGGAATGTAGCTCTGCAATTCGGTTGCATTATCGGCTTTCGGAAGCTGGAAGCCAAATTTTGACCGACCTTCGAAGGCCATTCTGAAAACATCCCAGTAGATCCTCTGTGAACCGCATACCACATACACGGCTTCGGCCACTGCTACTTCCTGGATAATCCATGATCTTTGAAAGTACGAGTCAGCGAATAGTCTGTCAATTGCAGTCCATGCCTCGTAATTGTCGAATTTAAAAATCACATCGTCATCAAGCTCGGGGCGCCGTTTGAGAGTATGGAAAAGAACCGAATCTCTGTCATGTGTCATAAATAAAAGATCGGATTGGGACTGAATAATAGAGCCATGCTTTGGGCGCTCTTGAATAATTCCCACCAGTATGTCTTCCAGCTTCTCCGTGCCTGGCTTTCCGGTCGGATGGCGCTCAACCCCTACCATTGCGAGGTATGGCAACACCTCGAATGCTGCTGCAACTCCTCGGAAGCTGGGGCCCAGCCAGACAATTACTGACTTGGCTGTGGCGTAAATCTCGCGCATAAGAGGAATTTGCTTCGATTTTTCCATATGATCCTCCTGATTTATACATATCGCGTCGGCCCAGAGGATTGTTGCGCTCGTGGGATGGCGCAAGGCTCGGAGTGCTACTGCTAGATTGCGGGTAACACTAAGGCTGGTACTTCCGCAAATTATGTTGGTTGAACCCCTGTCTTTCTTCCATTCGTAAGAAAGAGCATCGTATTTGAGCGACATATCGAGATCCACCGTCGATAGATCGCACGTGATAGGATCTGATACATTGCCGGAGCGCAAAGTCATGAGCCGAATCTTCCGCTCGCCGGTAAGCTTTTTGTAGGGGGTGCTCGTCATTGCAAAGACGGGTTCGTCGGTGATGAGCGAAATGAAGGATCTGTGCCAGCTAGAATAGGTGAAAGTCGAAAATCTTGAAGTCGGAGAATCATCCCACAAGTGTGATCGACAAGGCTATGATCGCTGCAATTGCCCAGGCACGTTTGCATAAGGCTAGGGGGATTTACGTCGTCCCTACTCCTCAGCAGCTCAAAGCATGATCTTGCTACAACAACGATATACGCGTGGACCGGAAGCCAGCACCAATTTCGAAGGCTTCTTGTGAGCCGCTGGCGAGCACCCATGTCTGCCCTCAGTTGACCGAGTCGGCCAGCCGTTATTACTAAGCTGGATGTGGCGCCAGGTACCACAATACGTACCTCGCAACCACCACAGTACCTCCAGCCACAGCTTAGCCTTTATGCCTAAGGCTTCATGAATGAAACTACAGCGTAAATATTTTAAGACTTGCGGGGCTGTTTCGCACTAAAACAAAATGGTTAGCCGAGGTACTGATCGACGTGGCAGCCTTACGTGAATTTACCCGCAATAGCAGCCACAAGGCTAATGACGATTTCCTGTAAATGTGTGAGGCCTTAGAGCTCGGATAATACCCCTTTATATATATTAGAGACAGTAAGAGCTCGGTGGTGGAGCTGTGGTGGAGGAAGTCTATTATAGTATAAAAGAAGACTCTTTGCAAATCAGGCGTGAGGGCGACGATGAGAACGAAATTTCTCTAGTGAGAAAGGTTTAGAGTGACTAGGAGTGGCTATGAAATATAACTTAAGTTATAATAAATAATAAGAGATATTAAGATGTATACAGATTTCAACATGCTTCAAGTCAAAGTACCTCTTATTTTTTTCGGCACACCGGTTTTTTCGGCACGCAGGGATGGACGTTATATCAGGAAATGCGGAGCTCGGGAGGAGAAGGTCACTAAAGGTTTGGAGACGTCTGAGGAGTAGAAACTACTGTTTCCGACATGAGAACAATGGAAATCTTCATGCAGTACCAAATTGCAGAAGTCTAAGATAGCAATCCACCTCCTATTCTACCCCTTTACCCCTCACCCCCACCATCCATCCCAACGACTTCATGATAGAATTTGCTAACAGTTATTCGGCCTAGTAGCAAGCAAAGCCCCCCCATTATTTAGCACCCCCGCCGCAGCCCTAAAATAAGTATCGATAGCAGGCAAGACACTCCCACACCTCCCCGCATTGATCTTACCCACCTCCACCTTCACATCCGCAGGCGTCATGCCCTCTCCATTCTCCTTCAAATTCGTCAATCCATCGACCACATCCTGGAACTTATGTTGCATCACTAGGATATCGTTTGCGTCCTGGACGCTAGTATCTGTGGCAAGGAAGGTTGCGTCTAGGACCATTTTATGGAGGAGTTCATTGTTCTCCGCATCTAGAGCGGTGGAGGCGGCGGACGTCAGCGCAGTTCCAGTGAGCGAGGGCGCCACGGAGAGGAATTGCGAGACCATGGATGTATCGGCGCGCCAGGCGTTCTGGGCGTCTGCGATATCTTGGATGGATTGGCGGGGTGTGAGGAGAGGGAAGCTGGTTGTGAGGGTAGAGCTCAGGAGGATGATGAGGGTAGTGGGAAGTTGGTAGTGCATTTTCTATTTGGATGTGATCTAGAACGATGAAAATTGTAGATGGAGAATGAGATCGTTGGATGTCCTTGTGACAGTATGAAATGGTAGAGATGAGATGAGCCGATGAAGTATTTTTCAAATCAGGCAGAAAGCTTCCTTTGATACTTATCTGAGAAGACAGCACTATGAAAACAAAACATATTTCCATTGAAGTCGAGGCTGTGACCTTCACACCGGACCCCAAAATAGAATCTGCATTTTTCGTAACTTTTGTTTGTCCAAATCTATTTTCTCTCATCTCCCCGCAGGTCCCCTCCCCCCTCCCTCCCCAACGGCTTTGCGATATGCTAATTTTACATAATGCTAGGTCCACCAACGATAATCAAGAATACAAGCAAGCGCCAAAACGGGATCCCTATGCTCGAAGCATCTGAAGGCCAGTTTCGGCTCCCCTCCCCCTTCTTCGTCTTTTGGGTGACCGACTTCGGCTCCCTGCTAGAGTCAATTCGGGCTCCTCCGTTGCCATTGTATCGGTCCCCTTCTTACGGTTCTAAGACTTGCCAGTAAATTAAGCAATGAGAATGGTGACTCTGGATTGGGAGTTGCACTGCCTCTCGTAATTCTAAAAACGGATGCAACTGTGCTGCACTATGAGGTCATCTCACATATCGGCACTTCCCTAATAAGCAGGCACCAAAACGGGATCACTATCGGACGATATACATTGTTTACATCCATATCGAAATTGTAATCCACAACACTCCTCTACCCTTATCTCTTCGCACTACAACACATCCATTAGACTCATCGAGAACATTTCTCAATTCACCTCTAGCATGAAGTTTAGCTATGCGCCATTGGCGCTCCTTACCACTATCTACAGTTGTATAGAGGCCTGCGATGTTCCTCACGTCTCGATCGTAGTCCAGGACCAAGGAAGAACTGCCCTTGGCACTCAACAAGCTGTGGAGTTCGTCGTTCCACTATATACCGATTGCGATTATCAGTCTTCCGGCGCACCAGTGGCCGCTGGCGGTAAGTCTGTCAAGCCAAACCATGATCACTTCGCTGACCTAACTTGTAGCAAACGAACCAGCACCTGCTACGGGTACTGATGGCACCCAATATTCCTTTGGTCCTATACAGGACTTTCTGTTTGATGATGGCGCCTCTGTTAACGTGGCCTCTTACCAGTGCGCGGTCAGCTTTGGTGCTTGATCTTATGGAGGTTCATGTGTCTTTGTTTGGGAGTATTGCAGTAGTCTATCTTGTACGCGTCCGTTCTAGGTGCTTGCGTATTAAATGCTAGTTAACCTCTGCACAATCTACCTTGGAATAGACTCTGCGTGAAATAATAGGGGGCGTGTGTATTCATTGTGAAGGAGATCATCTGATATTTTAATGCACTTGTTGTACTGAGCGCGACCATACGTCGAGCAAAGCCGAAAGGTGACTCTTGAGACTACACCAGCTGCTCCCGGATGTGTATCCAAGCATGCGCTAAAATGGGCTCCCGTCGGCACCAATTTTTGCGGCCCCCTCCCCAGCCCAAAACTCTTTTGGGGGGCCGGAGATCCCAGCGGGTGCTAAACGGGATCCCTGAAATCGAACTCGGCTCCCCAAGCCAAAGCTCTGCCGTTTGAAAGGAGTAGGTGGATGAAGGCGGAACGGAAAGTTGACAAGCCTTCTCCATGCAACCGTTCAAGCAGGTTGTTGCAAATCTCTTTGCTAATGCATTTGATTCAGATTATTGTGCAATATCTCAATATATCTGATTCTACACAAGCACCGCTAACTTAACAATTCAACAAACCATTCCAAGGCTTTAACACTGCAAGAATCCAAAATTGAACAATAACCGTATCCACAAATTCCTGAAATGTTAAGGAACCAGCCCTACTCAAAATATCTCGCTCTCCGTCCCTTTCTCTAACTTGGGCAGTTATTCGGCGGCAAGGCGACAATAGTAATGCCGTTATTGACAAAGCTTCCAACAATCCGGAAAAGAGTGTTGATCTCAGGAATAGCGTCGGAACAATAAAGACCAAGGGTTTCGGAAAATGGGTTACTAGGTTGACCTATATTCATTAGTAAGGATAGTGGAAGGAATTCTAGCTGGGATGTCTAGTTTCATACCGTATGCAAAATCTTGGAATTGAAGAGAAATACCCAGCAAGAAGTTGTTATCAACAAGCTCGGCCTTTAATACTTGCGCCATTGCATTATCGGATAATTCTTGAGCAAGAGTAAGTATAACACCAGTTGCGTCCTGGAGGGCTGTCTCTGCTGCGTGTGCTTGTGTACTTAAAGCTAATCCATCAAGTCTTGGGAAAGCGCCGAAAAATTGCGTTGTGTGAACGATATCTTCGTTTAATTGGTTTGCTAATTCAGCGACGAATTGTATCTTGTCTTCTTGTTGCTGAGAAATGGTAGGGGTAGGAGCGGCAGATGCAAAAATAGCCAGAGTGAAAACAAAAGGAAGAGTGATTGAGAACTGCATTGTGAATAGTTTACTCGAAAGAGAAGAGCAATGATATTGAGATGAGTGATTGAAAATGTTTAAACTCCTCTGAATAATTATACGAGATGGTGCTAGTTGCTATTATGAGACCGTCGTCAACTCCAGGGGGCAATTCTAGGGGGGACACAGATTGGCTACCTAGTTATTTTTAGTGCTGGTCCGTATTTGATCCCTTTGGGGGAGGTTAACCTGGTCCCCTGTCTGATATTCGGCAATGTACAAGTGACGTGTACGGCTTCGACCCAAGCTGTACCGCAGCGTATAATCGGACTACTAAGTAAGGAATTTGCCTCTGACGAGTGCGTCAAGCGGGTTAATGGGGGCAAGTAGAGTTAAGATGAACGGATAAAATGCCAAGAGATTCGATCGGTTTAAGCTATCTAGGCACGAGAGATATATCAAGGTGGATGGTTGGTATTGGCCATGTGTATTCATTCGAGGCAACAAGCTGGTGGAGTGGGACATGTATCCTCAAGATATTGTAATATACGCCGGTGGCCTATCTATTCCCTATGAATTATTGCAATTTGTAAAAGAAGTCCATCCAGTCTGAACCAGCAGAACACCTCTTTTTGTATCAAAATGCTCATCAAAGCTCTACTCTCACCTTAAGGATGACTCCGCTGAGCAAACGCTCTATCACGAGGCGTCTTTACCCTCTCTAGAATCCAGTGGTTGTACACCAAATATAGCATAGACATATTGCCTGTACACACACCAATCACGATAACCGTAATCTTGGCAGTGACGGACCAGTGCCCACCTTGAGCAGTGTAGATGTTGATAAGGGTGGTAATAAGGCCGACGAGTGAATGGAGCAGCCCTGGTCTTTTGGTTGTCCAGTCAGTACTTGAGTCTTTCGGTACAGCCGCGGCAAACTTACAAGAATAGGTGTGTAACCAGCCAAATAGCATTATCCCGCCAAATCCACCATAGCCAACTCGTCCCGGTTGTTCCAATGATGCAACAGAGTATTGCTATCGGCAGAAGAGGTACATTCCTAACCGCGTCCTGGATAACCTTTCCACTACTATTGCTGGCCAGAGTTTCTGAATTTTTAAGCGAAGTGAACGTCCCAGGGAATACGACATACCCAGCAAGTGTGAGCCATGAGAAGAGTGCGGCCCGGATGTTGTCCCAGGTTGGTGCTTGGATCGCCTGTGCCGCCTTGGCCATGTAGGAAGTATCTGTAGAGGTTGTCCCTTGATGGTCGGCTGCTATTTGAGCATTGGGTAGCTTTGGAGGGTCATGTCCCATCTTTACGTCGAACGAATTCAGGGCTCCCGGCATGGTTTTAGTTGGATATCGAGGATGAAAGGAAGCTGGAGGCGTAATATCTGAGGCGCTCATTGCAAATGCTGGCGATCTATCAAATCCGAGGCACGTCTTTTAATATTTCCGGCTGATGCTATTTCAGGAAGGGGACCGGTTTTGGCTCCCCTTTGCCCCAAATGCCGGCGGACTTTGTGGAGCCACATTCGGCTCCCTGGCTAGCTGCTTCCTGTGGCTCAACCTAAAATTAGCAGACAACTGAGATGACTATGTCTGAGCGATTTCTATATGGACTTCCATCCTGAGAATTTAGCCCTGAGCCACACATTTTCTGCTACTTTAACCAAATTATCTTAAACCAAAATGCTGGAAGGTACTGGGCCATCTGAATATCATGGGCTACTTCAACTCCAACTGCCTTTAAAAGTCATGTCCGAAGCGGGGTTACTAAACCATCACCCGCGTACCATTCTCTCACCACCCGCCATGATCCAAGTCAATGCGAGTAGAGGAATAAAGGGTCCCAGAAGAACGTTGGGAGCGAAGCCCCGCACTCGAGGGATTTTTAACAATCGAGTAAATAGGCTCAGAGAGAAGAAGGCATTGTACCTTCAGAAGAGAGCGAAGCAGCGCCAGCAACTTGAGGAACAATTGGGAGAGAACCTTGAGCTCTTACAGGAGCTGGATGTCAAAGAATGCATGTTAGAGATCAAATCAGTGATATTAGGAAAGCTTGCGGCTGACGAGAATCACCTCAAGGGTTTGGTAGAAGTCCCCGTAAAAGTGGTAAATTTTGATGAGCGGGTGAAAGAGGTAGCTGAGGCTTTGACTATGTTGAGATACTAAATACGTGTTTCAAGCTCTTTAAGCAGATCTTATAAGTGGAATAGAATTGTAGGCACTAGTCTAATGGGGCAGATGAAAGGGCAGGTATAAACAGTGCCGCCGCAGGGGTCTAGATGTCAACAGGAAAGACAGAACTGGCTTGTTCTGGAAGGCAGAGATAAACTGTCGGGGGAGAGTCGTCTTGAGCACCATGAAAGCACTCTTCAACAGCAAGACGAGTCCCTTCCCAGTCATAAGGGCGGACACCTTTGACCCTGTACATGTAATACCTTACCTTCCCCTCTGTTTGGCTATAGGTGACATTCCTCACCGCGGTCTTCCAATCAGTCCCGTCCCAGATTGAAATCTGAATAGGTTTCCCGTCACGTTGCACCATCTCATCGACGGTAAGACTAGGCGGACGTTCCTTGTGATGCAGTTCCTCGTCCGGTTCTTCGAAATCTTCTAATTGGCGAATTACTTCCCCGGCATTCGGCCTCGCGACCACGAGCGCCGTATTGAGCTTCTGGGCACGGGCTTCCTCAAGGATTGTTGTAGGAGAAGTTAGCTTGAGTCGCTTGCCTTGATCGCTCGCGAGGGCAAGGGTTGGAGTCTTGGATAGCAGCTGTAGGGCATTGGCCATAGAGACGGGATCAGTCGGATCAGCGTTGTCAACACGGAAGCGATCCCCTCCGGCAGGAGAAAATACCATGAATGACCTCGCCGTTCTTGTCTGGCGGCGAAAAAGGAAACGTGAAGCATCCTGTAAAGAGATGGTTATGTCGTCGATTAACTGTTCCTGCCCGGAGATGAACATAGGTGCCGCAGAGGGCTCGGTAGCTAGAAGCGCAGAGATGGTTCGATCTTGAATCTCCTGCCTAAGCACAGATGTAGTTGCCGCAGCTGGTTGGGCTGGACGCGCAGAGACAATTCCACCTTGAGTCCCCTGACTGAACGCGAACTGGGCAGCTGGAACGGTTTCACCTTGAGTCTCCTCACTGAACATGTACATAGGTGTCGCAGACAGCTGGATACCTGGAAGCACAGAGACGGTTCTATCTCGAATCTCTTGATTGAATATAGGTGTCGCCGATGGCTGGGCAGCTGGAAGCGTAGATGCTGACGGGATGACAGCGGAATGGCTAGGTTCTACAAGCGGGTCAGCGATAGTCAGTGGAGGGGGAACCCATTGGACAATCTCCATGTCTTCTGCAGGCGTATCTTCTTTACGAGAAGTGCCTGAGCCTCGACTCCGCCGTCTCTCGCGACAAGACGAGGTTGAACGATGTCTTCGTCGCTCTGAGCGGTGCGTATGAATAGTGGGGCTTGTAGAGCGGTCCCTCTGGGTGATCTTACGACGTCCATCTAGGCTCCTTGACCTTGAGGTGATAGCGGCACCTTTTCCTACTAGCCGTCCTTCTGAAGGAGGAGCCCATGGGACAATCTCCATGTCTTCTGTTGGTACATCCTCCGACGAGACGGTAGCAGCTTGGGTGCTTTCTGCAGGTGGACCTGCTAGAAGCAGTTGCTGCACAGCCCCTGGGAAGATAGTATCTCTGACCCGGGTATCTCCGCTATGAGTGTTGGTTAAGTCCCGTCTACGCCGTCTGTTGCGTGAGTCTGAGCGCTCTCTTCGTCGCTCTGAGCGGTGCTGCGGCGTAGTAAGGCTGGCAGAGCGGCCTCTCGGACTGATGTTGCGACGTCCGTCAGGACTTCTTGATCTTGCGGCAATAGCGGTATGCGCGTTCTCTGCAAGCGGCCGTGCTGAAGGGGAGGCCCATGGGACAACCTCCATGTCTTCTGTTGGTACATCCTCCGATGAGACGGTAGCAGCTTGGGTGCTTTCTGCAGGTGGACCTGCTAGAGGCAGTTGCTGTGCGGCCCCTGGGAAGATGGTATCTCTGATATCTCCGCCACGAGGACTGGTCAAATCCCATCTACGTCGTCCGTCCCATGAGCCGGAGCGCTCTCTTCGTCGTCCTAAGCGGTGCGTATGAATGGTGGGGCTTGTAGAGCGGTCCCTCTGGGTAATCTTGCGGCGTCCATCTAGGCTCCTTGACCTCGAGGCGATAGTGGCGCGTTTCCCTACTAGCCGTCCTGCTGAAGGAGGAGCCCATAGGACCATTTCCACGTCTTCTGCCGATGGTTGGGTGGCGGGAAGCGCAGACTGGGTGGTAGCGGAATGGCTAGGTTCGATAAGCGGTTCAGCTACAGTCCGTGGAGGGGGGGCCAATGGGGCTATTTCCATGTCTCCTATTGATACATCTGTAGCAGCCTGGGTGTTTCCTACTTCTATAGGTGGACTTGTTAAAAGTAGTTGCTGCGTAGTCCCTGGGAGAAGAGGTTCTCTAGCGCGAGTACTGGTCAAACCACGCCCGTCGCGTGAGTTTGAGCGCCCTCTTCGTCGTCCTGAGCGGTGCGAATGAGTGGGAGGGCTGGCAGAGCGGCCCCTCCGAGTCAAACTGCGATATTTGTCTGGGCTCCTTTCACCGGGTGTGGTGACAGCGTTGTATGTGTCTTCCACGGGTCGGGTAGGACTCGCTGGCAGGGGGACCTCATGTGGTGGTGGTGGAACCGGTCGCTGGTTCGCTGGTGGTCCTTCTCCGTCCACGTCTTGCATTCCTCCCTCATCTTCTCGACGTGGTCCTTCTGGATCGTCAATGTCGTCCATTCTTCCCTCGTCTTCTCGACCTCCGCCATGATTGTCGAGCGGCAGGCGAAAAGAGGTCGTCGGTTGGTCTAAGTCGTCCTCGGTGGTGCCGAAGAAGCTGAGAAAGAAGTCCCGCGTAATAGCAAATGATGTGAGATATCGCTTTGGGGTCGTGTCGTACAACGTCGAATATATATGGTCAAGAAAAAGAAAGCCTTCATCTGCTAGAAGAGTACTCGTACGTGGCCGGCCACACCTGTCAGAGAGCTCTGGTCTGCAATTGTCGTGATCTGATGCTAACTCGGGGGCGGTTATCATTGCCTCAGGGAACTCGGGGTCCCCAATAATTTGGTAGATCAGCTGCACCTTCCGTCGCCTGAGTCCTTGTTCCATTGAAGGGCGAATTCGTCGCACGCAGTCTTCGATCTCACAGCTGTCCGCAGCCTTACGATCACGGTACAGCTTACGTATCCGCCTGTATCCATTTCCGAGGGCGAGGGCAGAAAGCTCGATCCACCACTGGGGCTGTAAATCCGGTTTCCGCATGCTGCGCTTTCCAACGTCTTTCCGAGGTGCTTGCCCGTCCATCTGGGGAAAGTGCCGTAGAGCGAGGAGCCAGAGCACACGATATGCCACCCAGGAGGCATGAGGGCCAGATGAATATGTTCTATTCTCAACCGTAAAATCAGTGGTTTGGACTTTAGCATGGCGCTGACCATTATGCAGACTTCTAAAGGACTGGGCGAGAGAGCCCCTACTCTTGCCAGGCAGAATCTTCTTCAGTATCCTCGAACAAGGTTCGAGGTATTTCGTATCTTCGATAAGTGTGTGTATTGTAGTAATGACGTGCTTTATTGAACAAAGGCGTGCGAGTAGCTGTGATCGATTGGTTTCGTCTTGGATCGCAGGGAAGAGCTCTTTGGCGCGCATTCTCGAGTGAATGTGCTCGCGATCTTCGAAGGACAAGCCTGGGCAGAGGCCCTGAATAAGATAAGCCGTGTTAGCATCGAACAGAGGCCAGTCTTTTTCATTCTCACCCATAAAACAGACCAGCGTCGCCTTCACTCGGCGTAGGTAGCGTGTCATTTCCTGTGCTCTGTTAGCTCGGGCCAACAGTTGGGAAGACGATTAATACCTCAGGGCAGTGCAGATTTAAGAGCCGCGGGAAGGTACCTATGAATATAGCCGGCCATAGTCCAGCGAATGGGATTAGGTCGTCCAGGCTATCCCAAAACTCCAGGGGCAGGAGCTCGAGACGCTTCACCAAGTCCTGCTTGCTATTGGAAAGCCGGGCGAGAAATTTCTCTCTTCGCGCAGTATCTCCTTGTATAGTAGAGATGCGGATCTGCCGTAGGATATCGCCATCGTACCATTTCGCGCAGTTCGGGTCGTGTTCGCGTAGAAATTTCTTGACTAGGAGACTGAGGTCTGAATTCGTTAGCTAGGGGTGACTTGTGAGCGAGAAGAAATACAGAGTTCACAGACCGTCAGAATAGAGTTCAGCGATCCACCACCTGTCATTTCCTGTCAAGGATCTGCGGGCGGCTTCTATTCGATGTCTTCCCTCCAAGAAGGGGAGAACGTTGTCGGGATTGTAGAGTGGATAGTCGTCACCAGCTCTAACTCTCAAACCCGTTAGCGTTTCTTGGGGAAGAGCCGATCGCGCGATCAGCACGCGCACGTGATTGTTAGGATCCAAGCGATCACAGTCCTTGGCGAATATTTTCACCAACCTTGCAATGTTCTTCTCGTCCTCCTGTCGTGTAATGTCGGGGTCTTCGAAAAGGTTCTCATGTCGGAGTTTGTCAAGCGGGATTCGTACTGTGCAGAGGAATGCTCGGCTTTTCTCCCGAAAAATCTGCAAATCTGTTGCTGACAAGCCTTCCATAGCAAAGCGGAAGACTTCTTGGGAGAAAGCTCTCCGTACAGCTAACATTCCTTCGCGGGTTCTACTTTTTCGTTCTTTATCTTCTTCTTATTCTTTCCTATATTTTGCATTCTATTTTTAGCCTGGCGACTTGGGAGCTCGGGGGTCCCAAACGGAACCCCCTTCATCGCAATCAAATTGACCTCCTCCCTAGTGCCGACTATATAAAACTAGGCGACCGCATTTTCAAGCATATTCATCACAACGATTTCTCACATTGTACAAAAGCTGCTTCCACATTCCACAACTCCTTCCCGTCTGCACTGCCATGGCATCTGAAAAGAGCAACCGGAACACCCTCTTTCCCGGCAGCGCTCCGGGGAAATCATCCTCTTTCGGCAACCGCAATTTTCCCCTCCCGCCTACCACTTCAGGACCACCCAGGGAAACCTATGGCAAGGGTAATTCTAAGGAGAGACTCACAGCGCAGGTGGGTAGAAAACTCCAGCCGGCATCTTACCACTTGCCGGATAAGCGATCACAAAGCAGCTCGAATGCATCTTCTGGCTCTCCATCACCAGCGAAGCGACTGAGGGAGCACAACCCTGACGTCCCTGACTCGGATTACAAGGGTGGAGACGAAGTCGCAGGATCCGGAAGAACTAGAACAGAAGAGCGAGCACCCTCCCGGATGGCGTACCATGAATTCATGGTTCTTGACCAGGCTGGATCGGCCAATATAGGATGCGATAATACCAAGGAGCGCAACTTGGTGGCGATAAAGAGATTCAACGGGATCCGGAAAAGCTCAATGCGTAGGATACAGCGTTTCACAAGCGACTATGTGGTAAGTATTAGAGAGACGTACTTTGAGAATGACGATCTGGTAGTCATTTACGAACGAATGGACGTCTCGCTCCGACATGTTACGGGCGTATTGCAAGGTCCCTTCAAACCATCTCAGATCGCAGCAATTTGCAAGCAGGTAAGCCAACCCCGACCACAACTAGCCAAACCTTGCTGATCATAACCAGCTAGTAGCAGGACTCTCTTATATACACGAGAAAATCCTTTTATGTCATGGCGACCTTAGCTGCGGTACAATACTCCTTAACCTTGATGGAATGGTGAAAATTGGTAAGTTTATACTGCGCCTAGTATGATTATGGCTAATATATCCTAGCCAATATCGGGGAGTCTTTCATTCGGACTACAGATATCACAGCAGAAAGTAAACGCGATGATGTCCGCAGCCTTGGCTTTGTCATGATGGAGCTCATGGAGCCCACGACGTATATACTGAGCCCTCATTCTACGGAACTACGAAACCCGGAGAAATGGAAGGATGGCTCCGGCATCAAGGATTTCCTGAGTGCTACTCGGGACCAATCCTTGGAGCAATTGAAAAACGTAAGCGCCTCACCCTGAATCGGTGACGTCTGACTAATCAAGAAACAAGCACCCTTTTCTTCCCAAGGAGCCATTTGCAAAGTGCCTCAAAGCTCATGTTTTCTGTGCATTAATTACAGCAGGGACACACTGGGATATCTTATCTCTCCCATAGGCAAGGTACTGTTCAAGGGTCAAAGCCAGCCATATGTGGCGACGGGAGCCTTTCGTGCATGAGGATAGGACGATATGTGGCGGGATGAGGAGAGCGGCTGAACGAGTGGCATGGCTGGACGACGGGAGTGGCTGAAAGTCCCAATTTGGTTTCACGTCATGATGACCTCATAAAATTACTCCGCATTCGAGGCAGTGTAAATCCTTTCAATCTAATGAAATCTTTTAGTCATTCTCAAAAACCAGGGTCCTCTTTGGCCTCCATACCAGGGTTCGCTGTTGCGCCCATCCAGCCTATTGGAACATGGCTCTGCTTAGTGTTGGGTGTGGCTAAAATTAACCGCTGACCACCATAACTTCCCGGTATGGCGGGCACTACGAAGGGGCTCAACTGGGCTCCATATACTAAATGTGGAGGGGGTTCAAATTCGGCTCCCCTACCTAATTCTAACCGAGAAGGGATAGGTCAGAGTAAATGATATCCAACCGTTTCGGCTTGCTTACTACTCCATTGAGTAAAGTCTGATAAAAGTCTAAGCGGGACTATGTAGCTGTAGGGTAATAACATGCCGTTTTCTCACTCTATTTATAGATTCCGAGTACTACAATTGCGCGTATGTCTCTTTGATATACTACACTTCGGATTGATCGCGTCTAGAGTATAATGCCTGAACATACTACAAGGCAGCATATGTGCCTTATTCATATTTCAAGCCCATGTAGTCCGAATTGTACTACTGCAAGTCGGACTACATGGGCTTGATGTACGAGAATTCGGCATATTTGAACTTAGAATAAGCTGAAATTTTATATTAAAATCATAACCACTCCGGCTAATAATACAAAATTCTAGGCTACTCTGAGAATATGCACCGATAGTCAACTCATATCCTAAAATCCCGCCAACAGTGCTTCAAACATATAATTTAGCAAATACAGGTGGGCACGATAATGGAAATCATCAATATCATCCATTTATATTACCATATTTGCTTTCGCTTATACTTATCTCAAAGCCTCTCTGCTCGACTATCGATACGCCCTTGACTCCGCGGTCCATCCGGGCGCCGTGACCACAATGGCAAACTCAAACACTTCAGCCATGTAAGCTGCAACCAGGTCGCATTGCGGCTCAATATCCAGTTTCATGCATTCAAAATGCTTCTCGTCACCCCACTCGATAACGCTGGACTTTGGTGTAGGCATTGCATCTTTAAATGTAAACTTCAGCGCTGGTGGCCCTGAAGGAGCAGCGTGGCCGGTCTGGTTGGCAAACCAGGCAAAGAACTCCACATTTGTTGTCCGCAGGTTGAGCACGGCTGAGTTATACCGACGACTGAACTTGCCACGGGCATCCTTCTGAACACGAACAGCTAGGTGCATAGATGACGATGGACCGCTGTCTGGTCTGTCTTGTCTCTGGCCAAGAGTTGCTAGGCTTGCCGCTCTGATGCAATTTTGAGGACGTGGTTTGGTTCGTGCCGCGCGTCCAGGCGTGGTCGAAGGTTCATTGCTTCTAGTATCCAAAGTGTCTCTCGCAAGTACTTGAGGGGATGTGACGAACACAGCCAAAAAGCTCGGTGCTGGATTTTCTTGCAGATACTTGAGAAGATTTTGCTGGATCAACACTTTCAGGTTGTGAAAGCTTTCCGAATCTCCCTTAGGCACCTCTCTGACGCGATCTCCTTCCGAATCCACCTCTGGCATCTCGAATCTCAGCATCGGAAGTTCAACGGCTCCTGTAGTCTGCGCGTACGTTTGGAAGAACTCAAGCACGGTTTGTGCTAGAAGGGAATCCATATGGAACAGGACCCACCTCTCACCACGCTTTATGTAAATCTTGCAAGCTGCTGTGAGCTTTCGAGAAATCATGCCATGTCTCAAGGCGGGTTGACGGTTCCTTGCAACATTACTCGAGTGAGGTTTGAAAGGCAATAAATCTGGCCTCGCGGTAACCATCCCCAGATTGTCATTCTTCCTGCATATTGGTGTCTGAGCAGCTTCCGGCATTGGCGACTGAATTGAGAATCTGGTAGAAGTGAAGCTCGAAATGGGCCGCTGTGGTACTTCAGGCTGAGTCGAGTTTGCTGAGATGCCCTCACTTAAAGCTGGCGCACCGTCGTCTAGACATGGTCTATCACGTTTCACGGCATCCTCTAGGACAGTGAGGGCCTTTTGTGCCTTGCAAGCCATGGTTTCTGTGTCTGACAAGCCCTGCCACGCTCGACCGGGCTGTGGAGGAGGATGTTGAATTCCGACGGACCTTGAAATGATACGTGCAGGCGGTGGTGTCGTCGAACTGCTTCGCTGCTCTTGGACAGAGAAAGGCTCCAAATCGCCATCATCGGACCCTCGCTGTGCTAGAGAGGCTTTCCCTATCCCTCTACATTAATAAACAACGATAGAGCGTTTGGAAGGGAACGTGCCTACGCTAACGCTGTTTTCTGGTTGTGAAGCTGACAGCGCGAAGCTCTCTTGGGTCATATGTATGTCCCCTCGGCCCTTCTTAGCGTCTTCAATTCGACAACCCTCCCCGGATTTCCTCTGCAGCTCTATATCAGGACGGATTTGCGGCATTATCACAAGAAGCACTAACCTTGCGTGGGCAGTTGGCCATAAATCGGCTCGTGGAATTGATAGTGGAGTCGTCACCGGTCAGTTGCCTTTCGGAAAGCCCGTCGGTTCCCCTCTCCGGATATTCATGGACTAAAGCGGATAACTTAGACGGACAGGCGGCGTTGAACTGCTCATCCCAAGCACGTTTGAATAATGGGCTTTTCTGAAACATTATTCCATTGAGGACCAACAGTCCCTCGTCAAACCACGCCTTAGCAGATTCATCGACCAAAGCCTGGAGCTTCTTGTCAAGCTCCCTATTATTTGGCATGCCACTACTCAAGCTGGTGAGGACGACCAGTTGCGAATATGATTCGGTGTTCGCTTCGGACACTTGGTAGAGGTTGTGCTGATGCATGTAATGATAGATTTCGCACAGGATCGCTGAGGGCCTCACAACATCCTGCGACTTCAATTAATACAGTTCATACGGGAGATGGGAGTGAACGCTACCAATATAAGCGGCGGTGCTGCGATGCTGGTAGAGGTATCGGATTCATTTCTAGGGAACCGAAGGAATTGCAAATGGCTTCGTATTGCTTCAGGTTCTGCGGTGCGATGCACATCGACTCTGAACTCTATTAGGCGGCTGCGAGACTTCTGGTGGGGCGAGGCCGTTGGAGGTTGAGACGACTTACGACATTGTTGGAAATTGATACTACGTGGAAACTCTGCCGGTCTGATCAAGCCAAGCTCCGCTTACGAGACATGTGAGTTCCAATCGAAGATATATTCTTCGCACCAATTTCTAGAGAGCATTCATGGATGCACTATGAATAGCGATTGCAGAAAGAAGTACTTAATTTTAGATCAGCAACTTTAAAATAGATCAACAATCGACACAATAAGTCTCGATCTACAGATATGTTGTGGGCATTATCCCCACCCCCACTCCTCCGCAAATAAACTCTAGAACAGGCCATGCCTGTTCGGAGAGAACCTTAGACTTTGAACCCTAAGTGGTCAGAAAGTATCTGAGCACCTGGTTAGTCTTACGCAGAACTTGGAAGTGATCTCTCATGCCCAAGAGGTGCCGAACAAGGGTGGAATATTTTTAGTGTCTCAAACGCTATAAAAGGTAAAAGTATATGCGATCTTGTATCTATGATAACGAGTCTTCTTTTTTCATTGGTTGGCTGGCCCTGTCGGCGATGATCGAAACGACTGTAGATAACAAACATCGGACAGCTAAGAAATCCTTGCGTGGCCCCTTGAATGAATGACAAATCTCCCCCTCCCCCCTCCCCCCTCCCCCCTCCCTCCCCGAAAGTCATCTCGAACACATCCCTAACTTCACTGCCCATCTAACACGAGTGGTAATTATCTCTACTCTTTGTTCACAGCCTCGTTACCTCGGTGGCACTTTTCTTCTCGCAGAGATTCCACTGATGGGGCACCTGATCGTCTTTCACGAGATCTTTCGCGGGACCTTGCGGCACGGAATCGCTTGAGAAGTTCGCTAGGGTTGAATTCGTGCGGGTCGAAAGATGCGAGTGCCTCGGGCAACCCATCAAGGCTACCTTCTTCGGAAGTATCAGTATAGCTTGGAAGGAGCTCATCGGAAGACGAGAAGCCGTCGGATCTGGCGTTTGATGTCTTCCGGCGAGACATAAATCTCGGCCGACACAACATGATACCGAAACCATGGTACACTTTGGCCCTTGGTCTGCCATGAGATTTTCTCGGCCCTACGAGCATAATCCCACAACCCAAAAACATTTTGGCAGCGATAGGTCGATAGTTCGTGGGTTTGACGTTTGCTGGTTTGTGACACTAGAGAGTGGTGATCAGCAAGAACTTCGGGATGAAAATTTCTCAGAAACGATTACGCTTTCGACGAAAGGTGCTGGGCCAGATGCATTTCTACTCATCAGGAGCAAGCGCTCCAGCGAGACAGCGTGAAGGGTCGGGGACCGATATGGAAAGCTGGCCGGTACGGGTTCCGTTTGTGGACCCATCTCACCGACGCTGATTGCAAACCTGGTGCCAAAGTTGGCGGGATTCGCTTTTCAGAGTTGGACTTGCCTCGAGGTGCTCGATCTGGTCGCTCAACGAGAGCCCAAATGGGCTCCCCATCTATTATCAGCCGTCGCCAGAAACGCATCATTCTGGGAGTCAGGAATGGACTCCCACCACACCGCTGGAAAGTGTTGATAAATGGAGGCATGATATGCTTCTGAATCCTCCAATTGCAGATTACGTCGTCCTTCTCCCTTCATTGCCATCATAATCATGCACTATTTCGCTGCTATGAAGACTCTTATTTGCGTGTCTTCCATCGCCGTTGGCCTTGCGGCCGCTGCCCCCCTTTGCTCCAACGTTACACACGTAGCAGGGGGTGGACTACCAAATAGTGGCCGGCCACTACTATTATCCCCAGCTGCCATCAAGGATCTTCAGCTGGCACTCTTCCTCGAAAACTTAGAAGTTTCCTACTTCTCGAGTGGTTTATCGAATATCACAAAGTGGGGCACTAATGGACATCCAAACGACACCATCGAGGTCGTGAGCAAAGTTGCTGCCGTGAGTGGATTCCTCCCTTAATCCTAGTATACTAGCTGATGTCTATATAGCAAGAAGAAGTTCACGTTGCAACCATTATCGACCTCCTTGAAGCCTATAATGAGGTTCCCATCCCGCCTTGCAACTACTCCTTCCCAGTCGACTCTACAGACCAATTTTTTGAGCTTGCCGACATCATTACCTCGGTGGGCATCGGCGCCACCATTGGCCTTGTTGAGCGTCTCGCAGTCACGGACCCCCTGCTGGTCAAATCGGTGTCATCAATAATCGCAGTTGAGTCCCGCCACGACGCATTCTTCCGGCATATCGTGGGTGAAGTCCCCAACCCAGCTCCGTTTGATACGGGCATTAGCAACATATGGGCATACAACTTTGCCCTTTCTTTTATCGTGCCTGGATCTTGCTCTATCGAAGTCCCGTTGCCCATTCTCCCTACGTTAACTGTTTCAAATGCATCTTGTTCGGGGCCCACGAACTCCACGATGAATGAGTCCCTTCGAGAGTTTACATGGGACCCTGCACAAATGACCTTTGTCGCTGAGGCCGGCAAGCAATTGCAAGTCGGGTGGGTTAACCAGTTAAATGTGCCGGTTTACACACCGCTGAACATCACTGTGGAGGGTAAAGGAATCGCGCCGGTGCCACAAGGGATGAATGGTGCAGCGTTTGCCGCAGTAACAACGCAATGTCTGGACAATGCCAATGATCTGGCTCTTGCCACATTGGCAGGGCCCGTTGTCGTGAAGCTCTCTTAAATGGTGGTTAGAATTTTTGTCGTCATATCAGTATCTAATCTTTAGCATCTAATGTTGTGTTTTCGATTTCGGGGGTGTTAAGCTTGAATTATCAGAGTTATATTGTTTTAGTCAAATCTAAATCAGATGTTTAATCTCGCATTTCCATCGTACTGATTTGAGGCTTTATATACGTGACTCAATTGTGTATCTCCTAGTCTATAGAAGACGTGGGACGAAGAGTAGAAAGGATATCACGTGTATTCGCGTTGAAGGGTCACGTCCGACGAATGGGCGTGACAGTACGAACCTACGCAGCCCTTTTGGCAATTGTTCTCTTGCTAAAAGAAACTTCCTTGATTTGAGGCTCCGCTTCGCGTCTGACGAGCCCCAACTCAGCTTAGCCCGTTGCTCTGTGATCTAAATACGGCGTCGGCTAGGCGTCCCAGAGGGGGCCACATCCAGCACCCTCCTGCATTCGGGGGTCGCTTTCGGCTCCCTCATAGTACCCGAACTTTACTGTTTGCGTACAAAAAGAGCTCCGCGTTAGGAAGATACCAAGCCAAAGTCCTCTACTACGTCTTCCACCAATTATGCCTCGCAGCTTTATTCTATTTCCTAGATTGCCCATCGAGCTCCAAAATCTAGTATGGCAGATCTCTTTGTCAGACCCGCGCGCCATTAGTGGAGAAGATTGCTTCCACGCATGGTGGCACGGGAGGCTCGTACGTTTCCTTTCACCAGTGGCTTTGCATGTGTGCCACAACTCCCGTTCGTTGTCGAAGAAGATCCTGAGATGTACCGCAGTATGCATTCCTGGCCTTCCCGGGTGGAGAACACTCTACATCAATCAAGCATGCGACTTTGTCCGCACCACGAAATGGGACGTGCAAAACAACACCAAGATCTCGGGTTTTATCGCTGATCCAACAGTCATAAATCGACTCGTGATATCTGGGATTACCGGAGACAAAGGCTGGTTCGGGAAGGGTATGGTGCATTACTTTGACCAGTTTCCTGGGCTTGAAGAAGTAGTTCTTACTGACCGGGGACGCCTTTACCTTATCCAGCAGCGAGAACTCGCAAATGTCGATTGCCACAATCCATCAGCAAGCACACCACAACTCATTTCACAAGTCCAAGGGTTCTTCAAGGATAAGGGGGGAAATGTCCGAGTCAGTTGCTGTTGGTTTGACAGAAACTGACCATTGTAGCTTTCCTTTTACGGAGCTGCGCCCACATCTGGGGGCTGCTGAGTGGGCGAAGGGTGAGATACAATTTGACAACGCAGGAGAGCTCGAGGCATTCGCGGCGCGGGAAGGGAGCGAGTTGGATAAGTACGATGGAGCCCTAGAGAAGAGGGAGGAGGACAAAGCGCTCATGGACAGTGAGAAGATGACAATGGAGGAATTTATTGCCAATGCCCTGATAGAGTCTGGCTGTGGTCAGCGATGCGATGAGAAATGATGAGGGGTTGTTCTATGAGGTGGCTGCCTTGCTCGCTGTGGTTGGGAGGGGCCACAAGGATGGAAGATTGTATGGTAACCGTTAAAGTTGCAAAGGGTTATTGCAGAGGTCGAGGTAATGTACACCAGTCAGTCCAGCTGCACTGCGAGCATCAAGCCTAAGGCATTCTAGAGTCGTCTGTTGTGTGTCAAAGACCCTCTACTCTAATGGTTGTCCTTGAGAACTTTCGTGTCTGATGGCCAACAGGGCATAGGAGCCGGTTTTGAGTCCATGGTTTGATTGCACAGTGAGGGGCCTGAATCGGTCCCCTACAACCCGAGATGGTGGGGAGCCGCATTCTGACCCCTCCATTCTGAAAGTAGATTTTGCGAGATCAACCCCTTCGTAATACTAGTTTGTCCCCATGATGCGCGGTTCCAGTCTGCCTTTTTCTCTTTTTTCTTATTGCTTCGATCCTTCATCTGCCTATTCGTTCCGTTCTCTACTCTCGCCAGCTCGTGACTTCTGCTTGTGTGTATATGTGCGTATGTGTCGCAATACTTCTATGCTGTGTACCGCCATTGATACCGAGATTGATCTGTACGGACGTGGAACCACATGCGGCAAGAATTGACGGCCCCTAGTCTCCCATCATAAGTTATCAAGCAATCTATTACACGACCGCCGTATGTAGAAGGCGAAATGGGTATCGTTGTTGTTTACTTATTTTTAGCGACGTCCACTTCTGACGCATGTGGCTGTGCACCCGTGCCACAGGGGGACAGAAATGGATGTCGCTAAAAATAACGAGGTAAACAATCACGACACCCAAGTTATATGAGGGCCAACCCAGCTTTAGAAGTCAAACATTCAGACACCACTTCATTTGTTAAAGCCTTCCTAACATCTTTCCCTCTATCAGACTTTGAAAATCATCTTTCTCCTGCTTCGCTCCTCAGGCCCCGTCAATCTCTCAACATGCTCTTCAACTCTATCATCGCCTCTACAGTCCTGGCCTACGTCGCAGTGGCAGCACCCACCAGCCCCGAGCCAGCACCAATCCCAACTGTTGTTCCTGCACCACCCGTGTCAACCGGACCTAGTCTTACCCAGCAACTATTCCTCTCTGATACTGCCGCCGACCGATTCGCCCTTCTGCCAGAAGATGAGCAATTCAGATTCGCCTTCAACGATCCAGCATTGAAGGACAAGGGAGGGAAGGGAGGAGATCTCATCGCCGCCAACCGTAAGACATTCCCCGCTCTCGTCGGCACAGGATCGGGCATGGCAGTCGGGTTTTTGAAAGGTTGCGGCTTCAACACTCCCCACGTCCACCCCCGCGCCACCGAGCTACAAATCGTCACCCAAGGCGTCCTCCAGACCGAGATGGTTCCCGAGAATGGCGTCTTCAACAAGCCCGGCGATCCCACTAGCGGTCGCCGCGTTATCAAGAACACTATCAACCAGTTCGAGATGCAGCCATTCTACCAAGGCTCCGTCCACACACAATTCAACCCTACCTGCGACCCAACTGTCTTCGTCGCTTCTTTCAACAGCGAAGACTTCGGAGCTGGTCAAGTCCCTGACGAGTTGTTCGCTATAAGCCCTAACGTCGTCACTGCAGCATTCGGAGAAGCTATCGATGGCGCTGATGTCGATAATTTCAAGGCTAGTATCCCAACTAGCATCGCCAGAGGCGTCGAGGAGTGCCTTACCAAGTGCGGCATTGAGAAGCGTTCAACTGTAACGTAATGACTACTAATCATGACACAGGGAGGCACGGCGTACAGGCACATAAATAGACATGCGATGCTAGAGCGTTATCACGAATTGCATTTTGAGTTTAGCATAGCGAAAATTGTGGGATTTATTTTGCATCATCTTCGCGTTTCTTCTCAATTCCAATAGTTCAATGAAAGTTCGTTCACTTTTATTAAGTACCCAGCTCTTCACCCCTGCTCTTGCGTATACAATATCAACGGTCTTTGATAGGAGCTCGTCACGACGTAATACGACATTCTGCTTTGGGCAGTCTCCTATCTGCACGTACCCGTGCCACACATTGAAGCCCCAAAATACCTGTTTATAGGTTGTTTCATCATTAATCTTCTTTGCATTCCTTGTTTTGCAGATCGTTTGTTCTCAGCATTAGATTTCTTCCTGGCTCTGCTGTCCAGGCTCTATTCCTCTGAGCTTTGTTTTGGTTGAGAGATGATCTCCCGTCGGAACAAATACCTGCTTTTCATCTCAGTATGTCTCGTCTTTCTCGCCTCCACATTTCGTTACCAACAACAATCCCAGAGATATCCATTCCTGTCGCAGAGAATTTGGCTCCAGCCTTGAATCAAGATCCTCCAGCTCCTCCCCAGCCAACGAAAGATAATGACCAAGAGTTGCCTACTCCATCGCCCCCACCACTTCCACCAGTAACCGAGGAACCGAAGCAAAAGTTCAAATACAAACCATTACCAATAAATGAGGTATCTGGGTCTTTCTAAATCGATACAAAATCTGCGACGCGAATCTGGAGTTGTGGTGGAGGTTGACAATTGTCTGTTAATTCTATCCCAGTATCAGTGTCCCAGTGCCGAGCATTATATCTTTCGTACTTGGCTGGTTACATAAGCGAAACTTTCGAGGGTGACCCAAAGTGCATGAGGCACAGCCTCGCGTTAGTGGCTTCTCCGCATCTACCCTATATAAACTCCGCTGTCTCCCACCACCTTACAAGTCTCCTCTGCGATCTGCCAAACTCTCACGATGGGCCCCTCTGACTCCAACTACACTCAACAATTCCACCTGTTCCCTGAGCTCCCCTACGATCTCCGGGCACTAATCTGGAGGTTCTCTTTCTGCCGCCCTATTCAAGTTCAACTCGAACTAGGTACCGGGAGTATTCCAGCGCTTTTACCTGAGCATATACAAGGCCTTTGTTCGTTCTCATACGACAAAAACACTACTCCACCAGCCCTTCTTACTTGTAAAGAATCTCGCGATACAGCCCTTTCATCTTACGATTGCTTTCCCCCTCGGACCATCCATAATCGCATTTATTCACCCGATCTGCCCACTATATATCATTATCCTTTGTACGACAACATCCATCTGGAGGGAGTAGCGAAGTTGGTTGAATGTGCGACACGAATCGGATTACGTCCCTCGGAAATGGAAACTTTGGCGATGGAAATCAGTGCCTTCGCGGCAAGCCAATTTCCCAGATCTCCTATGAAGGTTTCCTAGATGGTTAGCAGGCAGCAGAGCATAGATAGAGGAACTGGAACTAGCAAGTAAGCTCTACTGTATTCCTTTCATTTTCATAAGCTAATCGATATATCAGGAGAGCTCCCAAACCGCTTTACCAAACGAAGCTGCATCGACCGAGGAAGCTGCCCCGAGTGAGGATGCGGCGAGGATACCGGGAATCCTGATACCAAAGGGAGTACATGGAGCTCAGCAAGAGGTCTGGAAGGTAATGGGACAGTAAGGGCAGACGGCGAGTGAAGCTGTGGCAAGAAGCATAGGCAATCCAAGGGTCTGGCTGCAGGAGCCTTACTAGAACCTGGCAGGGAAGTTTTGCCACCTTAACCGGGCGGCTCGGGCCGTTGCCTTTGTCTGATGTGCGACAACAGATTGCGCGTGGTCAGGGCGTCCTGCATCGACGTACCGGAGCCAAGGCCGGTGGGATGCTGCGGAGAAGCTGGAGGTGCAAGTCATGGAGACGAGCACGACGAAGCTCGGAGTGGACCACCTAGACACGTCGATGCATGATTTGATACTTAGAGTTAATGTACTGTTTAGATTTTCGGCACGGAGGGTCTTCCGGCACATAGGGATGGACATTACTTTAATTAACACGAATTAAACCACAGTTTGTGGTGCTCGCCGGCGAGTCTCCTCAGATAGACGCTGTGCACATCATCACGCTCGAGTGATCTCTCTGGTTTGAAGTTTTCGGGCGGCATGTCGAGACAGGCGTATTCACTGAGAGGATTAGAGATCACCTCTGTTCTGCCATCTAGTTCGATCCAGGACACGTAGTTTAGTCTGTCCATATACTCGTCGAATGTAGGTTGCCAAGACGAAACATCCAAGTATTTGTCGAGAGGCACTACGTACGACTTGTCATCCCCTATGTGCCGCAATACGCCACCAAACCTTCCCATGGGTTTGTCGTCACATGTCTTAGTAACGTACGTGAATCCCCTGTCGACATATTTTTGCTTCGCCATTTTGTTTCTTTTTATCTGTGTTTTGTACTTCTCCATGGGCTGTGCCTCATAGTCGTCCTGGAACCTGCGAAGGACGTCGACTACGCCATCTGTCGTGATGCGTTCCCTCGAGTCAAGGAATATGTCGTTGAGATACCAAGCCACTGACTTGTCATTGCTTGTCAAGTTATGGTAGAGAGACACTGCAGCAAAGCCCGATATAAAGCACTGCGGAGCAGTAGAGTGGAACTTTACAACGCACTGGCTACCGCTATGTCGCTGTCGCCATATTAGCTGGACGTCCAGAACACGCCCATGCCTATTCAGTGTACCTCTGATTAACTGAAACCTGGCCAATATGTAGAAGGAGTCGTTTTGTCTGGCAGCATGCTCCTCCGTGTCGCTGGGAAGCGCCCAATGCACACCTATGCTCGTCATATAGACCATGAACATGGCTATGCAATGCGCATTATCCTCCACATAGAAGTCGTAGTCAGATTTCCTAGAACTGCACCCTGGCTTGAAGAAGTTTGTCGGCCGGGATCCGGACAGCACCACCTTCGACTCGCGCATCACATTCAGGAGCTCTTTGGCGTTATCTGTAAGATCGTTAAACACCGGCCTAACATCTTCCCTGGTGTACTTTAACTTCTTCTTCGCGACTTCGTCCATATGAGCTCCTAAAACTTCTATAGTGTTGTCGATATGACCTATGTTTGTATAGGCAAGCACACGCTCTACGGCATCATAAGTTAGCCTTGCCTTGTTGCGGGCCTGGAGTTTGTTGATCGCGGACTCGGTACTACTCATTGTGAAGTGCTGACTAGTGCCGTGGTTGAACTGCAATGTAGCGTCCTCTGGAGACACAAGGATAGATAGCGAAGCAGAATAAACTATGCGTTATTGAATTCTCGGAATTCCTGCGTCATATCCACGGCCTTTACGTTTCTAAACTTTTACACTGTTAATTCGGGAGTAGAGGGAAGCAGAATGGGATCCCCCAAAAATAGACATCCTGGAATGGGCCAGGGGTATAGAAACGGCTCCTCACTATGTGCGCGTCTTGACCGGGCCAAGTCTTCACTCCATCTCTATAAGATGTGCGGTAAGTCTTATTGTTCTTCTCTTTCTTTGGTTTAATCATTCACAGATCAAATGGCCCCAATCCGAACGAGTAACTTGGAGCGCGGCAAATGGAGGAGCAAGTGTCGAGAACAGCTATCAAAGTACATACGTAAGACCTCTCCAGCATCTTCTTCAACTATAACTAATACTACCCCAGAAAGTAGAATAGGTATCACAATAGAACCATCACAGGTTCGTCTGATCCCTGGTGCTGATGATCCTTACAGCTGGAAAGTATTGCCGGAGAAAAAGTACCTCTTCTCAAAACATATGAGCGATCATTCGATCAGCGCCTATAAAGAATTATGTGGAGGAATTGGTGTTTCATTTGAGGCTGTACCCGTCGAAACTACACGAACTGGAACAGGTTCGGAAGACATTGCACAAGAAGTCTTCACTTCAGCAGAGGTATGCAAACGCCTTGAGTTCCTGATCCCAGCTAATCACCTATTTAGCCTCCACATCTCAGCTTCAGCGCGAAAATAGATGAGCTGCGAGATGAGAAATTGAGGGTCGAACAAGAGCTAAGGCGATGGAGAGATCAAGCGGCAGCGGAATCGGACCTTAGGCGTCGCTCGGAGCATGAATTGAATCAGCTTAAGGCTACAAATCAAGCACTTCGACGGGAGTTACAACAAAGCACAGCAGCGGCAGATTTTTTCAGAGACAACACATACCAACATATACAAGTAGTGAACAGAATCATGGAGCTGGCAGAGGGGTTGAAGACCAGAGCGAACCCTGGTGCGGATCTATACGAATGCGTTCCCTCGGTAGACACCGAATGAAGCACCTAGATAGAGACGTGGAGAACAACTATATGAAACTCGCTGTCACTTTCATATTGAAGGGGTAATACAAGGAATATCCCACCTTGGTTCAACTTATAAGGAATCAGTACCAGGTATTTTCTTCGTCAGAATCCGAAAGCGAGCTGAAACAGCAGAATACTTCTAACATGTCCTATATAGCAGGAAACAGTTGGATATCAAGAAGAGCTGATAGCAACATGCTTATTTATAAATGCTAGCTGTCTGGGTGTTCTTATGTAGACAATAGGCTGTAGCTACCTAGTTGGCAGCCACATGCGATCTGGGATCTAACAGAAACCCTGGAACTTTCCGCTCCATATCGTATGCCTCAGATGAAAGATGCGCCGTCAATATCTCTCCCAGGCCCAGTTCTCATCTGGAAAAATGGAGCATTCTTTGCGGTGGTTTGAACTTGGAATCCACCTGCCTGACTTGAGGCTTGAGGGTTACGATATCCTGATGGTCGAGAAGTACCGTGCTATTGGTTGCCCCGCGATTGAAGATTTTATTCAACGGAAAACAGATGACAACCCTTTGAGGATTAAGTTCTCGGATTGATTGGGGGAGGCAGTTTCATGACATCACTCTGACGAGGATAGAATTTTATTGATTATTCTTCGCTCTTGACTTGAAATCTTGCAGCCTAAAAGCCAGCTTATACTCTGCATCAGTACCTGGACAAGGTCTTAGGCAAGTTGACCACACTCCTCGACCAAGCAGGAATTCAGGACAGTACATGAGGCTTTCGACCTCGCATGATGCGTATAGCATAACCAATGACCTTAGATCGTCCACGCTATCGACAAGATCCGGAGTATAAGTAAGTTACTAGAGAAAGCGGGATTGTGGGCAGATATAAAGAATGGATTAATTGGGCTTGACAGTGAGATGGTTGAGTTAGTGGATGAAGAGGAAAGAAGGAAGATAGAGAATTGAAGATTCATGGGCAGGACGAAGGCTGATATACATATGCCTAGCTCTAGCGCATACTTCAAAGGTCATGCTAATGACATTTTGCCATATATATCCTTCACTGGAGAAGATACTGACAGAGTAAATCTATTGGGTGCATCGTGCCCCCGCCTCCTGACTTTATCATATATACGAAAGGCCAATCCAGCTATAAATGAGGGTGGAGTGGCGCCACACTGCGGGTTCGTTGGTGGCTTCGACTTGAAACTGGCTAGTTGCGTATGCGCGCAAGAAGTAGAAGGAACATGCACCTTTTTTGAAGCTCTCCGACATATTCGAATGTCCCAGCACCTTGCACGTTCTCTCCTGCGTATGAGTGCGTGTTAATGGAAGGCGGTTACAACAGGAGCCCCGTTGCTAATAGGGGCCTGAACATCGACAATATTATCACCACTAACGCCGGGGGATCTGAAGCAGGTCATGAAAATGACCTCTTGCGTCGTAGCCGGCTTGGAGGCGAAGATCGAGCAATCCCACACCCACTCCTGTCCCGGCTCGATTTCGGTCTCTCTAGGAAATTACATGGTATCCTGTTGCAGCCGAACAGCCTTTTCGTGTCCTCGCATTACACGTGGGCCTCATGAGGATAAGCTATGCCGGTCATTATCATTCCTACGTCTGTATGATAAATGGATTCCTATGAACGGAAAGGGGTAAAAAGGTGGATTTCTGAATGTTGTTGTTCGGCTGTTTTAAGCGAAGCCCCCAAACGCTAAGCGAGGAAGGCGCATTTTAGCTTCAGCCTGCCCCGGGTTCAGACCAATCACCTAACTAAGCCCCTTGGCCCCCGGACAATGGAAAAATCAAGACCCCAGGATCTGACTAACTGAATCTTTTCAAAACGCGATCAGTTGCGAAGGTTCTCCTGATGAAATAAGATTAAACGGCTTAAGAGTTTGAGATGGATGTGAATGAATAGTTGGTAATGTAAATGAATGCCACTGAAGATGGAAGCCTTGCTAAATGCTCCTTCCCACATAGGTTATTCAGGGACAAGCTACTGAAAGCGGCGGCGATGGATCCCCTATCTCACCCTTGACGCCGTCGCCTCTTGCTTGGGCTCTCCACACCAGGTTCCAAAACAGTTCCAACTCCTAGCCGCTCGAGGTCTGTCTTCAGATTGTCCTTTTGCGCCTCTGCTTCACGCATAGACCGTCTCAGCTCATCGCCGATGTGAAGGCTGCCTTGTCATTCCAGGAAAGCCCGTCTGTTCCGTATCTTTCTACAACACCCCTCACAGGTTCCTAGTCCCCTCAGCCCAGCAGCCACTGATGATGTGTCAAACATGACCTCCCCCACGGAATCTGCCTCACTCACGCCGCTGGATTAGACCAAGGGGTGAGGAGTGGTTCCTGTCTCCATTCTCAGGCCATCATACTCCCAGTTTCATAGCATCACATGTCACAGGAGGGAGACTAGCACACATCTCTGCCCCTCAGCTTACACCCATGGACCGCCGACGACTTCTGCAGCCACTCCCGGGTAACTCTTTGCTGACGTGGATATAGATATGCAAGTCGAATAGTACCGTTACTGCGCAGGTCGTGCCAGGGACCAGGTGCGGGATCAGCTTGATCTCACCCAATATCGAGAACTACCGTCAATGCCTTATACCAAGGCAGAATTGGCCACCATACACCGGCATGAGCGCCAGGTGCACCCCTAGTTAGGCACAATAATGCGTGCAGGGTTTGAGAGATGGTGTGGTGGCTAGATGTCCAAGGTACCCACCCTCGGCCTTTGTATGGCGCCTTGATGCAGGATCATATCGACCAAGGCATACTTCCTTAGCTCTCGGGGAACTTCTTCCATGGTGCCGATACGAATCCGTCTAGGGTGGGCGAACTACGAGGAATCGATGTTGTATAAGTTCGTGGAGTCTGTCTTTCTTCCCTCATCATCCCTCCTCCTTCATTGACCTCCCCTATCAATCCTTTCCTTGTCAACTCTCCTCCCTCATCAACTCTCACTATCCTCTATACCAGGCTACTGGATAACCATCTGTTCTCGCTTGCAACGGCTATCCGTTGATTGCCCTTCGCCAATATGGGATCGACATCTTCTCGTTTTGAACGCAGGTGGTGGGAGGCAGAAGCTCAGCGAAAGGTGGCGACCACTAAAAGCATCGGTAAAGTGGAAGTCATCTGCTCGCTTATTCCCGGTGTGGATGAGATAGTGATGATCGACTACTTGAAAGAACGTTCCGATCTCGATACACTCTTCGCGCTACATTTCAAATATCAGAACCTCTCCGGGGACCAACGTGAAGA
This sequence comes from Cadophora luteo-olivacea, assembly GCA_026120085.1. Lineage (NCBI taxonomy): Eukaryota > Fungi > Ascomycota > Leotiomycetes > Helotiales > Ploettnerulaceae > Cadophora > Cadophora luteo-olivacea. The sequence continues at coordinate 1,215,960 of JALRMC010000006.1, forward strand.
CCCCTCAGCTTTGACAGTTGATTTCAAGGCCAATGAACTCTGGCGGTTGCTTCGAATGCCACCGGGTTGTGGTGAGACTCCATGGGACTGGAACTGGCATCCAACACTCGAGGGGGTCCCTTCCGAAATTGCAGCCGAATTCCATGCGGCGGTGTGTCAGGCGATCTTTCGAATTCCCTTCTCTGACTTCGTGAAGTCTGCCCTCGGATATAGCACGAAGACCCACTTTCTCAACAGTCTATTCGATGCCGTATGTGATGTACGCGCTAACCTCCGTACGGAATATCAAGGTTGCCCTAAGACACAAGAGATTTATGTCGAAGTTGAGAAAGTAAGTAAACATGGAAGTCGTTTAAAAGGAGTACTGACTAGGGTAGGCATTAAAGCAGGGACATCACCCACTAGCGCACTGGATCGTTGCTAGTAGCCTGAACCAGAGTGCGGGTGCCCCATATGACGCCTTCGCCGCGGAGTTTGACATAATCAAGAGAATCTTTACAACTCGCAATTTAAACGTCGTACTCAAGCGTCTTGCGGAATTAGATCGGCGGTTTGCGCACAGTAGTCAGATGTACAATTGGCAGAAGTGGTCAACAGATCTCGACTTCTGGCAGTGCGTTAATGGAGCATTATGGTCTGGGAAGTTCACTGCTCCATTTATGCCACCGCACTTGCCAAGTGAGGACCAGGAGGAGAGGTTGCGTTTCCTCGAGGAATTCGATATGGCGCCTGAAGACGAAGCTCGAAGGAGTTCGAGCGGAGTGATTGCCTTCGTGAAAAGGTTGAGAGTGCGGGAGTGCGGGTCTAGAGGTCGAAATTCTCATCACACCATCAAACATGGCCTGCTGATGTCTGGACTTGTATCCGAAAAGTTCCTAAAGCATTCTAACGTCCATCCCTGCGTGCCGGAAAACCCTCCGTGCCGGAAAATTTAGCCGGTACATTGACTTTAAACATTATTACATCTATGCACATTGCAATATCGCCAATAATTTCTTGTAGGTTGTATTCAGTCGCCACTCCCAAACATCTTAAACTGCCTCCGGCTGGAAAAATTACGTTCCTGTCGTCGCCTTCCGTCTGATTTACAAAGGGGCTCTTTATATATCGTGACAGACTTCCTATACCAGAGCTGTACCACTAAGCTTGCACTATCTCAAGAACCCATCGAAGGGTCTTAGTCGAGTTCTTTGGCCTTCCCACAATGCGGGAGATCATCAACAGCCTTGTGGCGGCTGTGGCGTGCAGATTCATACAAGTTCGACACGCGGGTCGGTACCTCGGATCGAAGCGAGTGACGATCTTGGTGGGGAACAATCACGCACGTGCCACATAGATGCTGTAAGCTCACGTATGTAATCACTGGTCCAAAGGCAACTGAGAACTGTTGCCTGATCAACTGCCTAAGGTTCGAGACCAAAGGTTCGAACTCCAAAGATTGAAGGCAAAAGCAGGATCCTGGATTTCCCTTTCCATTACCCACACTCCAAGTACTTCAGATTTCTTTTCAGCGACAAGGCCAAATCAAGCGACACCGGTTTCGATTGTCCTACCCCTCCACCTTCCAGAACTCGAAATTGCGCGACTGGCCGGTTTAGCGCGCTTCCAGTGATGTACGACGATCCTATTGCCGCGAGGCTGCTGCCCAGCTGAGTGCGCCAGCCTCAACGCGACATCTTCTCCAACCTTCTCCTCACTTCAGGTCAATACTGTTTCAGCGGCTCCTCTGCTACAGAAAACCTTTCTTTCTGTGATCCGCGAATCTAGTCGAATAATGCGTCTGCTACAGTTCAACAATGATGGCAATATCAGCCTGACCGAGTTCTTCGAAGATGATATCCCCGAGTATGCTATACTTTCACACAGATGGGAATCGGGAGAGGTCACTTTCAAAGATCTAACAGACGGCACGGGTGAAGGCAAGGCTGGCTACGGCAAGATACAGTTCTGCGGAGAACAGGCGGGGCGTGATAAATTGGAATACTTCTGGGTCGACACATGCTGCATTGACAAATCGAGCAGCGCCGAGCTCTCGGAAGCTATCAACTCGATGTTTCGCTGGTACCAGAAAGCAGCTAGATGTTACGTCTATCTGTCAGATGTTTCGACACTAAAGCGGAAAGCAAGTGATACGTCTGCCGAGTGTACCTGGGAATCTGCTTTTCGAGCAAGCAAATGGTTTACGAGAGGTTGGACCTTGCAAGAACTCCTTGCTCCAAGATCAGTTGAATTCTTCTCTCGGGAAGGCAAACGACTAGGTGAGAAGAGAACTCTAGAGCAACAAATCCACGAGATTACGGGAATTCCTGCCATGGCGCTTCGAGAAAATCCTCTCTCCCATTTTGACATTGATGAACGATTCTCATGGGCAAAAACCCGACAAACCACACGCGGAGAAGACAAGGCATACTCGCTATTTGGCATTTTCGATGTCCAAATGCCCCTTCTTTATGGCGAAGGAGAGGGCAAGTCGTTTCAGCGGCTCCGAGAGGCAATCGATAAACCTTCTAGGGGCAAGTTATGTCCTTACGATTGATGCTTAATACACTGTTAAGACTAGGGCTAACTAGCAATTCAGGCTCCGAGTACGACCTACTTCGTCACCTACCTTATGCTGAAGAAGCGCCTTTCAACTCTTACAACCGCCAATACGAATCTGCCTGCCTCCCTGACACACGCGTCGACCTCCTACAAGGGATATATAATTGGGCTGATGCAGCAGATGGACAAGATGAGCGATGCGTCTTTTGGTTGAACGGCCTAGCTGGGACGGGAAAGTCAACAATCTCCCGCACCGTCGCGCACAGATACAACGAGCAGAAGCGTCTTGGAGCCAGCTTCTTCTTCTCAAAGGGTGGCGGAGATGCGAGCCATGCCGGCAAGTTCTTTACAAGCATAGCGGTGCAGCTCGCTTGTAATGTGCCATCCCTTCGACAATACATTCGTGATGCTACCAAAAAACGGAGTGATATTGCGAGCCTCTCCCTTTCGGAGCAGTGGCGTCAGCTTGTTCTAGGTCCACTCTCGAAAATACTGACTAAACCATGTCATTCTTACATTATTGTCATCGACGCGCTTGATGAGTGTGAGGACAATAGAGACGTTCAGACTATTTTAAAGCTTCTAGCTGAAGCTCAGTCGTCGAGAGTACAACTTCGAATCTTTCTGACCAGCAGACCTGAAATTCCAATTCGACACGGGATATGCGCTGTCCCACAAGCTCAACACCAGGACTTCGTGCTCCATAACATACAGCCATCGATTGTCAATCATGATATCTCTGTATTCCTAGAATACAATCTGGGGAGAATTGGACAGGAATTGACTCTTGGAGCTGACTGGCCTGGCGAAAAAGTTCTGAGAGAGCTGGTTCTATATGCTAGTGGCCTCTTCATCTGGGCGGCAACGGCTTGTCGTTTTGTTCGTGAAGGAAAGTGGCGATTTGCACGCAAGAGACTGGACAGAATCATTAATGGTAGCAGCAGCGCTATTACCGCACCAGAGAAGCACCTCGACGAGATCTACCTCGCCGTTCTCAAGCACTCGATGTCTTCGGATTATTTGAATGAAGAGAAAGAAGAGGCATACGATATATTAAAGTTTTCGCTTGGAAGTGTAGTAGTATTGCTCTCGCCTCTTTCTGCCTCTTCGCTAAGCAGGCTATTGCGCCTCCCAAAGGAAGAGCTCGACCAGACATTTGAGGATCTTCATGCGATCCTTGATGTTCCAGAGAACCCGACTCACCAGCTCCGCCTTCACCATCCTTCATTTCGCGACTTCCTCTTCAACAAAGATCGATCTGGGAACTTCTGGATAGAAGAGAAGGAGGCTCACCATTTATTAGCTACTGGTTGCATAAATTTAATGTCCCAGACACTCAAGAAGGACATTTGCGAAATGCATACTCTTAGTGGTCAAACTAGCCAAGTTGAAAGCGACTGGGTTAAGAAATGCCTTCCACCCGAAATTCAATACGCATGCCTCTACTGGGTTCAACATCTGCAAAGGAGTGGTTTTCAGCTTCATGATAGCGAAGTAGCCTACCGGTTTCTGCAAGCTCATCTACTACACTGGCTTGAGGCGCTTGGGTGGATGGGTAAGACGTCGGAAGGTATCCAAGCAATCTTGGCCTTAGAGTCCTATGTTTCGGTAAGCTATCTATCAAGTATCTATAAGAGTATCTATAAGAGACTAACTTGTGCTGAGGCTATTGAAAGCCCGAATTTGCACGCATTTATCTATGACGCAAAGCGATTTGCCTTATATAATCGATCAGTTATTGAACAAGCGCCCCTTCAACTGTACTGTTCAGCCCTTATCTTTGCCCCAGAGAAAAGCATCATTCGAAGACAATTTGAACGGTCTATTCCAACTTGGATACAGTGGAAAACAGGAGTGGGAGCAGACTGGAGTCCATCTTTACAAACGCTTGAGCGCCACTCATCATATGTCAATTCCGTGGCCTTCTCCCCTGATGGCAAGCAGGTCGTTTCTGGGTCGTGTGACAATACAGTCCGACTCTGGGACGCGGCTACTGGAGCCCTACAGCAGACGCTTAAAGGCCACTCGTCACGTGTCACTTCCGTTGCTTTCTCCCCTGACGGCAAGCAGGTCGTCTCTGGATCGTACGATAATACAATCCGGCTATGGGACGCGGTTACTGGGACCTTTCAGCAGATGCTCGAGGGCCACTCGCTACAAGTCAGTTCTGTGGCCTTTTCCCCCGATAGTAAGCAGGTCGTCTCTGGATCGTACGATAAAACAGTCCGACTATGGGACACGGTTACTGGGACCTTTCAGCAAATGCTCGAGGGCCACTCGCTACAAGTCAGTTCTGTGGCCTTTTCCCCCGATAGTAAGCAGGTCGTCTCTGGATCGTACGATAAAACAGTCCGGCTATGGGATGCGGTTACTGGGACCTTTCAGCAGATGCTCGAGGGCCACTCGCTACAAGTCAGTTCTGTGGCCTTTTCCCCTAATAGTAAGCAGGTCGTCTCTGGATCGTACGACAAAATAGTCCGGCTCTGGGACGCGACTACTGGGGCCTTACAACAGACGCTCGTGGGCCACTCGACACATGTTAGTTCTGTGGCCTTTTCCCCCGATGGCAAGCAGGTTGTCTCTGGATCGTGGGATAATACAGTCCGGCTTTGGGACACGACTACTAAAGTTCTCCAACAGACGCTTAAGGGCCACTCGTCACGTGTAACTTGTGTGGCCTTTTCCCCCGACTACAAGCAGGTCGTCTCTGGATCGTACGATAGCACAGTCCGGCTGTGGGACGCAGTTAATAGAACCTTTCAGCAGACGCTCGAGTGCCACTTGTCGTATGTTAATCCCGTGGTCTTCTCCCCTGATGGCAAGCAGGCCGTCTCTGGATCGTACGACAAAACAGTCCGGCTCTGGGACGCGGCTACTGGGGCCCTGCAGCAAACGCTCGAAGGCCATTCGTCACGTGTCACCCCCGTGGCCTTCTCCCCTGACGGCAAGCAGGTGGTCTCTGGATCGTACGATAAGACAGTCCGGTTATGGGACGCAACTACTGGGGCCCTACAGCAGACGCTTAAAGGCCACTCGTCACAATGCACTCCTGTGGCTTTCTCCCCCGATTGTAAGCAGGTTGTCTTTGGATCAGACGATAATATAGTTCAACTCTGGAACGCGGCTACTGGGGGCCTGCAGCAAACGCTTAAGGGCCACTTATCACGTCTTACTTCTGTTGCCTTTTCTCTTGATAGTAAGCAGGTTATCTCTGGATCAGACGATAATACAATCCGGCTTTGGGACACGGCTACTGGAGTCCTACAACAGACGCTTAAGGGCCACTTGTCACGTATTAGTTCCGTTGCCTTCTCCCCTGACGGCAAGCAGATCGTCTCTGGATCGGACGATAAGACAGTCCGGTTATGGGACGCAACTATTGGGGGCTTACAGCGTACGCTCGAGGGCCACTCGTCATATGTTAGTTCTGTGGCCTTCTCCCCTGACGGCAGGCAAGTCGTCTCTGGATCGTGGGATAATACAGTCCGACTTTGGGACGCCGCTACTGGGACCCTGCAGCAGATGCTCGTGGGCCATTCGTCACATGTAAATTCCATGGTCTTCTCCCCCAACGGTAGGCTTTTGCCACATTTGAACGTAAATAATCATTGGCTAGCAGAAGGTAGTACTAATCTCCTCTGGCTGCCCACTGATTATCGAGCTACTTGTGCAGCTGTATGTGGTAGGGCAGTTGTCTTAGGACATGCGTCAGGAAGAATTTCACTTCTACACATCGGGACAGGTTCTAAGGTCCTTCAGCTTTAATAAATGCTAAGAATTGTCCGTTGTATGTAACGCTTCTAGTGTAACTATATAGTAGGGTATAATTACTACTCGGTTCTGGATTCTTTCAGAGGTATTGTGAGCCATAAACCTAGACAGCTACTCAGTACTGTTATTATGTAACCGTAACAATGTCCTAGATCGGGTACGCAGGCTGCAAGCGAATTGTAGCCTGGAACTCTCTCGTATTGAAGCGGGTGCGAGGTTACCTTGCACTAACCAAGATTGTCACTTGTTTTACTAAGGTACCAGAGGCCGGAGTTACCCTCGGCCAACGATGTCGCGGTTGCCATTACAGAGGGTTTGCGACGGAGTGTCGGTCGCAGCTGTTTGTGTCGATATCGTTGGCCATCCGAGCCCCCCTTGTCCTCAGATTGACGGGTGCCAGAGATGTTCTGAAATCTACGCCACCACTCCACAACCTCGAACGCAACAAGAATATCTGGACTTTGGTCGCATCTGTGAACACAATGTTATTGTCGTCCGTCGGAAGACCTTTCTAGTATGGAGTGCTCCAAGGGACTGTGGGAAAACATGTTTGGTAGGGTCAGTCGTGGCATGCAACTTTTCCGGCTCTACTAAAATCTATACCCGTGTGAAGCGGCACGTGATTCAACGATGTCGTGATTGTGGGGTCCTTCGTCAACAAGATCGTCGGTCGCTTCGATCCGAGGTACGGAAGGTACGGAAGGTACCGACCCACGTGGCGAACTTGCATGAATCTGTACGCCACAACCGCCACAAGGCTGTGGACGATCTCCCCGCATTTTAGGAAGGCCAAAGAATTGGACTAAGACCCTTTCGATGGGTTTTGAGATAGTGCAAACTTAGTGGTACAGCTCTGGTATCGGAAGTCTGTCATAATATAAAACGAGCCCCTTTGTAAATCGAACGGAAAGCGACGACGGGAACGTAATTTTTCCCTCGGAGGCAGTTTAGGATATTTGGAAGTGGCCACTGAATATAAGCTACAAAAGATTATTAGCGATATTGCGTTGTGCATAGATATAATGCTGCTTAAAGTCCATGTAACGGCTAAATTTTCCGGCACGGAGGGTTTTCCGGCACGCAGGGATGGACGTTACTCGGGGTCTGGAGCCTGATATTAAGATCGACAATTTCGATGGGCAGTCTGGGGATTCGTGAATAGAACTCATGCTTTTGTTTGGAAGCATCCGAATTAGGACTCGCTTAAGAAGCGAGATGATCTTAGGATGTAGGCTAGCAGCATGTCGCAATGCCTCGTCTGATGTTTTCTGATTAATTTAACATTGCAACTTCTCAAAAGAGTAGTCTGTTCACAACTCCATTTAAGAGCTATAACAGAGTAACGAGACCAATGCGGGCTAATATCGCCAGACCAGCACGACGACAGGAACAACAACGGTCACAACTAACAGGATGACGATACTACCCACCAAACATAGACGCCACTTTACACTCCTCCACATCATCTTCTTGCATCTTGTACGGACATCACCGCTGTGTTCTTGCGAAGATGCAGCTAGACTATTAGCTATCCCTCTTCGAGGCTGCAAATTACCTCCACGTTGCGACTCTCCCCAAATGCTTTTTCGTATTACGCTCGCAATACCATTGGGCTGCGCTTGAGTCAAGCTATTTGCCATTCTAATTAATGGAAGAATAACTCGAACCAGGCTCTGTTTGAAAGAATGAGATGTTGAATTGTAGGAATGGAGAACAGGGCAAAGATATACTATATTAGCCAGGATCGAGGCGCGAATATAGACTATAAGTACCTTTCATTCTGGGTGTCGAACTGGGCTCCCTCTTATGGCCGTTGGACTAACATTAAATGTGATATTTTTAGCTTCGGGAGCAGAATTTGCTCCCCTAGAGGGAACCGCATCTGACACCTCGATTTCAATAATACTTATATCTTAGTTTGTGTCGCCTTCCCCATTTCGTACACTGTATATGATACGCTATAGTCGCTGGTCTACTACCAAACAACTTCAAATCTTTTCACTTCGAATTAACGACTCAAAATGCCGCAAGTCCAAAGCTGGATAAAGATAGGAGCCTTGTTGGCTTTCTCCTCTACTACTGTCTGTTGTGTAGTATTAGGGATCCATATAGTGGCACAGGACAAAACCACGAAAGCCGGAATTGCAACCTTGATTGTGCGTACTTGTCTCTCTCGCAATGCTGTTTGCTCCACTAATAAACTCTTAATGCAGTTCAACTTGACCGATGTCCATCTACCAGACCCCTTGGTCAAGCCACGTGCCATTCCAGCAAGTGGCCTTCTCCAACCAATCCAAAACGAGGTTCAAAGCGCGGCAAGCCTCCTTAACACAGCCATTTCTGCTTCTATCAAAGCTCAGGGGGCTGCAGGTGCTGCTGAAACTGCTGTCTCCGACATCACCAACATCACCGCCACCGAGGCAATGATCCCAAGAAATTGTTCCCTTGGCACCAAGCAATTTTGTATTGGGTTCGAAGACAAAATAAATTGCACCGACTTCCCATTGAATATTTCTAACATAGTACCAAAAGCTGTTATGAAATTTATTGGCGACGACATCCAATCTCTTCAGCCTCTCGAGGGAATTTTGGCAAAGGTCACGCTCGCGAAAATCCAAGACAGTTTGATTCTTGGTCTAATATCCACCTTTTTAATAATACCTATATTTACCTGTTTGTTTTTCGAATTTATTTCTTTTGCCGCTCGTTTACTGAAACTAGGGGCCTGTTTGGTGTCTGTGTTTTGTTTTGCCCTTTTTCTTTTAGCTTACCTTACTCTACACCATGTCCAATCAAAGATCCAGGACTTTAAGTCTGTTATGATGGTAGAGGAAGGATCTGTAAGTAATTTGAGTATAGGGGCTGTTATCTGTGCCGGGGTTATGATGTTGTTGACAATACTTATGTCAATCTTAATGTAAGGGGATATGGGATATAGATGGTGTCCCTCCTTAACTTTGTTATTGCGCTCGCTAATAATAGGGCCGGTATAGACCTATTTCCAATCCTTGATATTCTAGAGTTTCGTATGCATTATGTGGAGCCGTTTTCGGACTCCGAAATTAGGTTATCTATTTTTGGAGGATCCCATTTTGGCTCCATTGCTTTCCAGCAACGGCTTTTCAAATAAAGGTCCAGAAGACTTTAAAGGTGCACTTTTCAGATAAATTTTTACATTATACATAGGATCCGAGTAAACATGAGCTCCGAAATAAAGTCGCACTCGCGGAGAGAGCCTGTAGAGCACTCGGACACGCCTAGTCGGAACAGAAGCCAAAGTGGTCACTATCTACTCTCACAATGGGATGACCTGCCTAGCTGGCAACAAGATAATGAGTTTATCATCTCTGGATATCGGCCTGTATCAGGATCCTTTTGGAAGTCCCTGGGAAGCTTGAAACACGTCCACAATGAGGTTGTGAACATCTACTCTCATCTCCTCGGTGCCGTCCTTTTTGCAACTCTTCCAACATACGTGTACGTAAGAGTACGCAATCATCACGCCACAATTCAAGTTGGTGATATGTTTGGATTTGCAGCATTCTTCTTCGGGTTAACCCTATGCTTTTCCCTCTCGGCGTTTTTCCACATTATCTCAAACCATAGCGAAGAGGTGGCAGCGTACTGGAATCAATTAGATTATCTGGGAATCGTTATTCTCATTTGGACGTCGACAATCCCCTCTGTCTACTACGGGTTCTCTTGTAACCCAATTCTTCAGAGAGTATACTGGGGAGTGGTCTCTGTATTGGCTGTAGCTTGCATCTTAGCAACCTTAACGCGAAAATTTCGACATCCGACCCTCAGGCCATATCGAACTGCCATCTACACTCTCCTTGGCCTTTCGTCTATGGTTTTCATTACACATGGGCTCATTATCCACGGCTGGGACGTTCAGAATCATAGGATGAGCCTGACGTACCTGCTAATTACGGGACTGCTCAATCTCCTGGGAGCTGTAGTTTATATAGCAAGGATTCCAGAAAGGTGGCATCAACAGCGATACGACATTTACGGAAGTAGCCATCAGATTTTTCATTTATTAGTTGTCTTTGCTGGTTTGACACACATGTTTGGATTGCTGAGCGCCTTTGACTTTGTCCGTTCGCAGGTTATTCTATGTGCTTGAAGATTGAGGGTGCAGTTACAAGTGGTTATCATGACCTCGGATCTTCAAGGGCTGGATCAGCCTTAGCAAGCTTGTCGCGGAGCTATAACTGGGTGGTGAAGGGAGTATACTTAGTTACATAATCTGGCAAGAATTCGATATCATTTTTACTAGATAAATTATCCTGTATAACTTACGGGCTTTATGGAATTCACCACGGGCACCAGCGTCTAGCCAAGGCTTAATCCAGGAGAAATTATCATATGGTATAGATGTATAATCATTCACTTGAGATATTCAGAGGACTTCATATCAAACAGAAAAATTAAATATACACAGCCCTTTCAGAGAAAGATGCTACTGGCATGGTCTGGCCCATTGAACTCGCTAAGAAACTCTTTGCTCGCGGCCACTGCCTGTTTCACATGTGAGAAAAGCACATTACTTTTCTGTTTGATGGCCAATTTGCGGGCTATAGCAACTGTGTTATTGATCTGTTTCCTCGGTCAGTAATGTCCCTCGAGGTCTGCGGCATGTGATCTTACCTCCCGACCGTTGAGATGAGCGCTACTCAAGCGTTCCAATTCATTAGCGGAGACTTTCGCTGCTCCATAAAGGGTGTCCGCCCGAGCAAGGCAATTGATCCATACCTCACGTCTCGCTTGGCTCTTCAAGTCATCATACTTCACCTTCAGATGAATTCTAGAGAGAGCTGCTGGATCGAAATTCGACACCCGGTTTGTCGTGAGGAGCATGATCCCTTGGCAATATTCCATCGTGCGGAGGAACACCGAGACGACGCCATTGCGAATCATATCCTTGGGTGCACATTCCTCGAGGAACACATCTGCCTCATCGAGTAGCAGGATTGCATCCCAATGTCCCGCAACTCGAAAGATTTTGAAGAGCTGACTCTCGAGCTTACTTGCATCGGTGGGTAGTTCTCCGACAGATATCTAGAGAGGTTGGTTAGCGTAGGCGTATTTTATCAAAATGCAAGACATGTCCTCATACCGAATACATCGGCTTCCTGCGAAGTTCCGCTATCGCCTCTGCTGTCAAGGTCTTTCCCACCCCGGGATTGCCGCTTTGAATACTCATCAGTACTAGTCAGACGACAACAATCGGGGTGTCGTACTGCAAAAGAACAATGATGCCACGCCCCTTCCCCTCCACGATATTACCAAATTCGGGATCCGGGTCGCCACTGGTCCCGGTCTCTGTGACAGCCATTATGGTCTCTCTTTGGTCATCTGGTAGGCTTAGGCAGTCAAACGGCGCTGAGGACCAGTTGATCTCCTCGATATCAGCTACTGCGAACTCAACTGTACATAAGTGGATCAGCCTAACCGCTTGCGCTACTAGAAGGGCAGGATCTTACCCCATAGCTTGTCTTTAAGGCTGAATCCTGGCACCGTGGGACAGCAAAGAAGGAGACATTCGTCTGTGATCTCGGCCTGCTCCACGACGCTGCCTTCGATGTCGAAAGATGTTCCAATCGAAGCATCATCAGTACTGGAGGTATCAGACGCTTCACTGGAGGTCTCGACAGACGAGCCGTACTCAAATGGTAACATGAAGGCCGAGATGTCAATCCCGTGGTCTAGATCCATGGCCGTGGACCTGAAATAGTTTGGGTTCATCTTCCGGAACCAGACAGCATCAACCATGATCCGACTATCAATACGGACTTCTACCGGCTCTCCGTCACGCATGTAAAAGGCATTTCCATTGCAGTGACAATGATTAGCACCCATCAAAGACATAAACTTCCTTCCGCATCGAAGGAGGTCTGCCCGAATCCTGGTAGCTTGCGCATGATATTGGAGCGGGAAAGCCTCCAGGGCATTAATACGCTTTGCACCGCGAAATTTGGCAATCTTCAATTCGATCGGGAGCAAGCCGAGGTCTTCACCGTTGAAATCCAGATAACGGCAGTCGAGACTCCAGTATGTCCCACCAAGTATGGTCTTTTTCTCCTCGCCAAAGCTGTACCTGACACACCGATGCTTATGTGTCCCGGAGCAAGTGGTATAGACTAAGCAATTCGGCGTGAAGAGGGCCCACAGCAGGTCATAGGTGATGTAGCCGGTGGAAAGTAACGAGAGCATGCTCTGAGTCGTGTCTGCATATGCGCTTTTCAGATAGTCCAAGAGTAATTCCAGATGCAATGTACCCTGATAATCGAGAGGGGAGATCTCGTTCCAGCCCCGGCATAACTCGAGCTCGGGAATGGTGGTGTAAAGGAGGTTCTGCTCGACCTTGTCTGGGTGAGTGTCTGAAATCAATAGGGTGCGCATAGCTTACACAAAGCTTGCTTTCATTCAGGCTAACACCGCCAACGTCCTTGAGGACATCCCTCAAAATGTCTCGCAAAATCTCAGATTTGACATCAATGTAACAGGTCGTCTCCTTGCTTTTCTTGTCTACAGCCTTTTAGTCAATATAGGACGATGAGGTAGTTTTGATATACTGACCGACTCGGCGCCGAACAACGAAAATGTATTGGTCCAGTCCAGTAACCTGGCCTACTGGTTTCATAGATTCCGCGATCGCATACGTATGGGTTTTCCCATCCCAACTTGAAGAGAGTGACTTGTTAGCTGACTAAGATTTGCGCACTGTTGGGGGACTTACAGTTCATCGACCATTTTGAATTCCAACGTCGATGTTTGGAGCCCAAGCTTTGAAGGATGAGCTGGCGGTTTCTTGGATTTAACTTCTGCTGCAGCAGCGGACGGAGGCGCCTGGTTGGTACCAAGGGACTCGAGAGCTTCCGCGACATGCCGAGCAACCTCCCTGGCAACCTGTGATGACGAGCTCGTCAAACATGTATGGCACAGAGTTGGAGAACTTGGAGCTGCTGTAGCTATCTCTGTGACGAGAGAGGGTGGCGGGTCCCTAGGCGAGGGACAAGAAGAGAAGTCAGAGAGTTGAGCTGTGGGAACCAACTTCATAGCGGCTACCGCATTTGCCATCTCTATAGCTTGCTCATCATCCAGTGTGGTGGCATGTGGTCGGCCTGGGCTATCTGGTGGTGTGTTGGTGGGTGGTAGGGACACTGGGGGATGGCACTGAACCATCTCTGTTGGAGCCATTATCGATGAGAAGTCGGTAGGTACCTTGGGCGTGCGGGATCGGAGAGATAGGGAGTGAAGATTCAACTGATGAAGATCATTAGGCATTGTCCAGAGGATAGAGAGTGATGAAGGATAGTAACGTACTCTTTCACGGGCTAACCTTTGTTCGTGCAGGGCCGACAAGCCTTCAGCTTGCAATACTTGCACTCAAAGATGTGCCAATGTGGCCCGCTGCGACATAAGTTGCAGACCCACTGAATGAGTGTCGATTCGGATTTCAAGAGATTGAATGAGTGGTGGCAGTAATTCAGAACTGCCATTCGCAGATAGCCTTGACTCAAGTATGATTTGGTACGAGAGGACTGATGTTGCTCAAGAAATAGTGGTCAACATCGAGGGGAAATCAGTACCTTTATATTCATCGATTCTCTCCGTACTTCACAGTAGGAGTCAGTCTAATCTATCTTGGGAAACCAACACCACATGGATGATCCAGGAAGCTGATTTATTCGTCCCTGGGTGAACTAGTAGCTTACAATTCGGAGGTCTATTCTTGCGCGGCCAACGCGGGACAATCGACTGGGGAAATTGATTCCGTTTCTCCTGGATGAACCGGGGGGCCTATGATTGCAGCATGATGTCTTAGCTTCTTAAAGACAAAGCTGGCTTCGCCGATTCACCCCTGGCAAGTCACTTGCGGATCAATTGATGCTGCCTATAATACTCGATTGAGGCTAGATTGGAAAAGTAATAACTTGCATAGATGTCTACCCGGGGCACATATTTTGATTCTCTCGAGGTTGCGTTACACCATAGACGTCGTGCTCAAACTTTACTATATATGAACGATTTGATACATTCAAAGCAAACCTGGAAAGACCCAAAAACTAAGATCCTGAATCCAACAACCCAGCCATGTGATCCAAGACAGTATCCTACTCCTTCCGCTCACTAACAAACGGCTTTGGCTCAAAGAGCGTCACAGGGAGATCGCTAAGGGATTAATTAGCTGTGTGTTATCAGCACTCCGTTGGACACGTACTCCCAATTGGGTGACGTTTCTTGAAGAGTCTCCTCTATTGCCGGGTTTGTGGTAGTCTGCTGAAGATGCCCGGTAGTAGATGGGTCTGTGGACGGATTCTGGACAGTCTCATGTTTGTCATCCACTTTGGATGACTCTAGCTGCTTCGGCTTTGCGGTCGTATCTGTTGAAGCCATTGTCTACGTGGCGGGTTGGTAGATAACTCTAATATATATGTAGAAGGGTGAAGTTTGGGACGATGCTTGAAGAATTGAGGGAGGTGAGGAAGCGAACGATTAAACTTGTAAGGAGTTCACCCCCTTATATACATTTTTACTCTGAAAGTTCGTATGTATCGTTCCTGTAACAAACTACACATCGGCTTCTCATCCAGCCGTCTCATCTGATCGAAAATATTTACTTGGCTTTTACCAATCGGAACCAAGTGGTGATGACCGGGGCCTTGTGTACAGCTTCATTCACATCAATATATTCCTAGACCCTGATCAAGATGCCGTGCATCTCGCTGCATCTAGGAAGAAGAAACCGGCGTTATGTCGACGGTGTTGGTCTCCCAAAACGGATTAGGCTTGAATAAGTCATCAAGGCTTCATGCCGGTGTGGAATGTGTTGGCTTCTTGAATGGTCAAGCTGCCTTCGTCGATACATAATGAGGCGGCGTGGGGGAGGTCTGGAGCATTGACAGAGTTCGGACCATGCGTATTGTGGGAAGAGTTTATGGAGCATAAATGCTGCACTTCTCCAAAAAGGAATGTCTTCGTAATATCCCCATTAAATTAAGGCAATAATGGAAAGTGACACCCGGGGTTCACTGTAAAGTCCTCCTCTAACAACCTGCACGGCCGGAACACTATCAATGCATCGCGGAGACTTTAGGGATTGTATGCACAATCCTCATCCCCGAAGTAGCTGGAGGCGATTGAGGGACGGTGTACTGGCTCCTGATCAATTATAGCAAAATCCCGCGCCTAGCCACTTGGGGGAAGAAGGAGAAAGATGCAAATGCCTTGATCGATACACAGGGAGCAGATGCATGAAGTGGGACTCGGAGTCATTGGTTCGGTGATCGCTTACAGATCCGAGATTCTTCTCAACCTCTTTAAATCAGCGTTCGGATTAAAACAGCAATCGTGCGGGTTGGCATGGGTCCAATAGACGCTCACCTTTCAAAATTGCCGATCCTCCCAACTCGTATTCCCCGCCTTTCGGCTTAGTAAGTGCAGCCAGCTAGTGTTAAGAGGAATCGTTCGTCGCCAACCTTCGAAAACAAACGCTCATTGCCAACCTTCGAAAACCAGGTCCCATCGTCAACCTTCGAAAACCAGGTCCCATCGTCAACCTTCGAAAACCAGGTCCCATCGTCAACCGTTGAAAACCGATCCCACGTCAAGAAGCGCGTAGTCAAATCTTCTTGGTATCATTCGAATCGCCGATTCCTGGCCCTTGTTCTAGCCATGTCTCAAGAGATACACCAGAAACTTGATGATATCAGCAAAACCATCTACAGTCTCCGCGATGTTGGGGATAGTGTTTTTGACAAGCTATATTCGAAAGTATCCAAACTCCTGGTACAGGTTGAAATTCAAAAGGGCCTAAATGAAATAGCTCGAATTATTCGAGATGGAAGTGCACTGCCCGTTCGGAGGATTAATTACAACATCAAGAAGTTGTCTGACAAAAACGAGGCATGCCAAATCCGCTGGTCCGGCTTGCGGAAACTCAACTGCCCACAGATTATATTTAGCACGATGGCTTTCGCAGGATTGGCCTCTCTGGCAGATGAACAATTCGAGTACCTTGTGGAGAACGTGCCGAACTATATCGAGGTCCAAGAGTTACCTCGCGACTGGATTGCACGCGACCAGATTAGAAAGGTTATAGCAGGAACACCAAGGCGAGAGAGTACCCAGCCATTCCTACAGCGTGAGTTGTACTTCGCCCTATTCAACAAGGGAGCACTCAACAAATGGACTAGGTTACCACGATCTCGAGTTACAATTAAGTCAAGATTCCACTTCTGATGCCAAGAAAGAGAAAACATCAGCGACGAAGCGCAAACGACTTGAAGGTGCGTTTTGATAATATCGAATTAGGGGGAGAAGCTTAGTCTCCAGCAGGCGAACACACCCCGTCAACCAACCAGGGACCTGACATAGGAGAAATGCAAACAAGAGGGCCGAAGACTGATCAATTGCAGACGGTGCAGACAGGCAGGAGTAAGTAAAAAGAAGCCTTCATTATAGACAGGGCACTAATCATAATATCTGCAACAGAAATCGACTATAGGTGCTCAGAAGCACAAACCAGTCTGATGCCACTCTTGGGCGACTCCTTATTCGATGCAATGGCAGCCAGCAATCAATGGATATGGGAACGAAAAGTAGGAGGATTGACAACGGACTGTATGAATGCAATGGTCCCTGAGGACCGTAGCCAAGACATCTCCATCACCTTGTCCGTAGGCTACAGAAAGGGACTGGAGGTGATCGACAAATTCAAGCTGCAGCCTACGTGAACTTTACGTATGCCCCTATCACGCGAACCTCATACCCGGCAGGAACGGAACCTGTCCCGTCTTGAGTAGCGCTGTGGTGTTCCCAGTATGGCGGTGTGTCCATCGGCGCTTTGGGATCATATATTATGATCGATTTGCCTCTGCCCGTTACTTTCCTCTCCTCACTAACGGACGGAAATAGTTTGACGCCTACATATTCCTCCTCCCCTGCAAGCGCTTGAGCCCCAGTCTGTATGTAATCATGAGTTAGCTTCAAATATATGTTGGAGAGAGTTAAAATGATATGACATACCTCCCCGGACATGATGGGCGACTGGTGATATGATACGAAGTGGCCTCTTGCCACAATCAACCTAATCCCATGTCAGCAGAATTCCTCCTGCCTTGAAATGATCCTTACTACGGCTCGCGCGACGGAGAAATGATGGAAACCCCTGAGCTCGTATATCGAGATGAATGCAGCGAATAGGCAGCTATAAGAACCTGTTGGGGGTTGGAAATGGTCGAATATGAGTTTGCGCAGTTTCCCAAGACCCGCCTGTTTGTGGATACTCGTCGCAAGGTGAGGAAGAATGCGAGTATGAGAAACGTAATTATCGTCTATATAACATTAGTGGCTGTATGGACTGTACGGTGGATGAAGAGGCTCATCCCGTACTCACCTTGTTCGGGATGGGTGGTTGTGTCGGCTGGGAGAGAGGCAGAGTGAGGTTGCCTATTTGCGCAAATGCCGAAGGTGGAGTTCGAGTCTTCGAGAGCTAGAGGCACTCTCTGCGCCTTTGATAGAATACGATAGAATGTGCTAAGTGCGATGGGTAGAAGGAAGTACGGTAAAAGGTGCGCGGCGAAGGGAGAAATGAATATGATGATATAAATCGCGGGGCGGAATGATGGTACACGATGGAAGATAGGGCGCAAGGGCTGCCACTCAGCGACTCAGCGACTCAGCGTGGTGGGACGAAGTCTATTGGCGGAGCTGGGTGGAGCTGGTCCGGCAGAACAACCGAGTCATTGTTGTCGCTCAGAAACAACTTGGATGCTGTCTGATCTCTTACTGGCAATTCGAGGGTTGATGAGGTTATTCATTCGCAGGAAGAAGTTTGGCATGCGGGACTTTGTGATGTGGTGGGGCTCGAATGCGATCCGATACTGGCCGAAACCCCGGTGCAGTTAGGCTCCAATGCCTCTTGAAAATGCCTTCAGGCTGAAAGCTGGACCAAGCTTCGGTCGCAAAAGTTCCAGAAATTCAACTATTTGGGAGTCGTGCACCACCTGTGGAACCAATTCAATCATCAAGCTACCACCCCTCCTAGAATTTGCGCAAGACGCCTGTATGGAGGGTTGCACCCAACCGTCATCCTCAAGCTCGAAGTCTCATGTTCTTAAAGCCATGTTCTGGTGTGACTCGGCTATACGTTCTTCCGTTCGCGTTGCCTTGACATTGAACAAAACGGTCTCCTCCCAGTTCCCAGCTGGTGCGTCTTCCAAATGTCGTCGTCACGTTCAGCTCAATAACAACCCAACTCCTACAGAATGTCTTCAAGGCGGGAAGAGTTGCTCGTCTTGAGCAACTGCTTCGAGAAGCAGACGAGCGAGCAGATCAGGAGCGACGACGTGCAGACGACGAGCGGCGAAATCGAAAGGAGGCCGACGAGAGGGCAGAACAGGAGCGAAGGCATGCAGAGGAAGCCGACGAGCGCGCAGAATAGCAACGAAGGCGTGCGGAGGACGAGCAGCGAAATCGACAAGAAGTGGGGTCTCGCGCTCAAATCGAGGGAAAGAAGACAAGACCCACAACATTCGAAGAATACATGCGTGCCTGCTCCTCTCGAAACTACTTTGTATCCAGACAGACAAGAGCCTCAGCACACAGGGTTCCATCACCAGCACCAAGGATAAGCCCTGCCTGACCCTGTTGAAACCTTGGACGGACTTTCCAGTTCTGCAGCAGCAGGTCTTCGAAAGAATATACGAATACATCCCACGAGACGCAGAACTTTTCAGCTCCACCGAATACCTCGCAGAGCTCTGGCAAGTGAAAAGGATTTGGAGGCATATCAGCGCTTAGCTACCCGTAGAACTGCACCAGTCTCGGTGACGCTGGTTGAAGATGGGTTCGTTTTCGAGGTCGTTGGCTGTTTGGGAATAGAGGAAAATACATAGGAAAGACGAAGACTGGGAGCATTTATTTGCCATGAAGCTTGGAAAATCTGTATGACACAATGAAGCAAAGTGACTGATTTTTATGATTGAGCTCTCAGTCAATTTTGGTCAAAGACGTTGCTGGGCCTAGCAAGTTGATGAGGAAACCCCCTCTCCTTCCCTCTCCGCACTCCGTTCTCCCGCCTGATATCTACACCTCCCACACCCACTAACCCTTCCACAAGCACAGATATCTAAAGGAGTTAACGGTTCAGAGTTGTCTGATTCCCCTCATACCACCAGTTTTAAACGCTCATTTAGATTCTTGGCTCGCAAAGAGGTCGAGCTGCTCGATGTTCATCTGCGGATGGAATGCTATTCGAAATCTGAGGATAGAAAATTTAGTGGCAAGTGAATCGGGAGGACTGGTCCACCAGCAGATGCCATTTCTAACAGCAGAAACTAACGCGCGAGGTTACTTCTTTCCAGTATATCAAGACCTCTCTCTAAGCCAAGGATGGTAATAGGCCTGCCCGGCAGTGAGCCGCTCCTCCGGGAGCCAGCAAAGCAAACACTGGACGAAGTTGAGAAAATGGTCCCTATCGTCTCCAGCCAGAGCATTGAAAGACTGTAATGTCGTCTCGTGAGGTAAGGGAACCGGACCCTTCCATTTGCCTAGAGTAAGTTTGTTAGGATGAGCGGGAGGTTAAACTTAGGGCTTGCTGCCTGTGGCAATTACCATCTTCATTCCAGTACTTGGCTGTCTCCTTGCTCCTCTTCAGAAATTCTGGCGGTGGTGGTCCAAGGAGTGCGGTCATCGTTGCAAGATGATGGGCATCATTCGCCTCCTCAGATTCGTTGTCGTAGATCCGGAAGAGACCTTTACGCTCGAGAAGATCCCAGGCCTGGCGTGAAAGAGTCAGCCTTATAAAATAGCATCACACGACGTAAAGGGAGGTCCATACCAAGAGCCCTACGCTCCAAATATCTACGGCATTTCCCCATTTCATATTGAGAATAACTTCAGGCGCTCGATATGGCACCGGCATAGCTTTCCCATGGTGTTCTTTACCGACACGTGCTTGCCCTAAGTCACAGATGGTGAGTGACCCCGCGCCTCCCAACATGTATCGAGAGACGTAGATGGTGGTGTCGTTAACCTGCTTCCTTGCCGATGGCTTGCGCATCTCGTCGTCTTCTACCTTTGACAAGACCGAATCGTTTGTAATAGCAACAAGCAGATTATCAGAGTGGAGGTCTTTTGTTGTTAGCTAATCAGATGGGAATTTTCCGCCTACTTGCTGAGGCTAAGCACGTACTTACCAGTATGGATAACGTCTGCTTCATGGAGGAAGTTCAGTCCAGTAAGCACTTGGTCAACAGCGCTCACAACGAGGGCCTGCTGGAAAACGCCATCCTTCTGTATATCCTGCAAACTCCTCAAACTCATCCCAAGAGGCGTCATAACAAAAACATCGTGTTCACCATTGCGGCTGTTCAGCTTGAATGAATCTTCGAGCCGTCGGACATGGTCCCTGCCAGAGTGCTCCATAGTGACGCCGGCCAGGTGTCGATAGACCTCGAGTTCCTGGTTATACTTCAAGGTATTGACATGCACCTTTAGAACCCAGTACGAACGTTCTCTTGGCCGAGTCAAAGATATTCAGCACATATATTGATAAACCGGATGATAGACAAAGCATACCTGAGATCATGGCATAACCATACAGTGGAGCTCGTACCGTAGCCGAGCTTAGCAACTACCTGGTAGCGGTCTTTAAGGACCGCACCGATCTTCATAGGATAATAGTCGTCGTGGTTGTAGAAGGGTAGTCGCTCCTCCTCTACTAATTGAGACGCGTCGATAACCTCAAAACCACTTGATGGAAATTCGCGCGCTGGGAGCATGGCCACTGGCTTGGAGTGTTCGCGTGAGGCCATAGTGATTCGCGAAGTCAGAGAAGGAGAGTAGAGGGAAACTCGCAGCGATGAAAATGGACGAAAGAGTCGCCTTGCAAACATGTCTGCAACATGGAAAGGATCGTTCAGTCATGCGCGAACCAACATTTCTGGTGTGTGGTCACGTGGGAAGACAGCCTCATGCCAAAGCTGTCGAGGGCGCGAGCTATTTACGAAACTGTGTGGGGCCGGTTGCGTTAAAAGTATAATGAAACAGGGCTGGCTGTCAACACCTCAGGCGGTTTCAAGGCACCACCATCACATCCCCAAGAGCGCGCGGCTGGAGCCCTAAATGTCTTCCATGATTGGCCAGACTATTTCAAGAACAAGCCCCCTATCAGGCGGCAAGACGGCTTCCTACAGAATGCACCTCGAATTGTTCGTTCTCCTTACAGCGGCAATGGTCATGGTATGGCCATTTCCCCTATAGTCTGGCGCCTATATTCTTATGCCACGGTAACTGAGCAGGGCTGGATACAACAGGCCGGACAGATGGAGGTTAAGGGCAATGCTGGCCACGATTTCGGTCTGGAGCGCTAAGACAACACAACATGCTCAACAGTAGAACCTTGTGAGTGAAGTGGACTATAAGTAGCTCGAGGAGTAATACACTCCTCAATCCAACCCTCAGAATATCCTTTATCTCCCAGCGACAACGTACTCTTTCTCGCATTCCCAAAAACTCTTTCGGTCCAAATTGCTATTTGTTTATTGTGTCAACATGTCTTCTAAGAATTCTGTGTCGAAAAGTCTCAAGATGCTTGGCAAAGTGACAATGGCTCACGTAAAAACGGTGAACGAACCCGGCGGACAGTGGCTGTCAGCCATCAATATCGCAGCCCAAGCTGTTCAGAATGACGTACGTACTCTTCCTCTATCCAGGGTCATGTGCCACCCGACTAATTCACCCTAGTTCCCTAACATCGATGGCATTCAAATTGCGTATGTCTGGCCCAAACTCGAAGTGTTCTGACAGCGCCTAGCAATGATCAGGTCCATGGCTAACAACAGTTACGATAATAGAGGTGCTAAGGCTCATCAGTCCCACGAAGTCGCGACCCATTCGAATATTATTAGCGCGAAATTCTTTGCCGGGGACACGAGAGTCATATCAGGACATATCCACTTGAATGGGAAAATCGACTACAGTAGTAGAGCTCGCTCAGGTGGTGGGGCAGACTCGAACAGCAAGACATCTGGCGAGTCCAGCTCGAAGTCAGGTGACTCAAAGTCAGCTGGCTCCGACCTAACATGGAGGAAGAACGAGCAGACCAACTATGCAGAATGGTGGGATGGCACGAAATGGGTTCAAGGGGATTGGTCTGATAAGTATCAAAAATGGTACGCTTATTACAATGGCCAATGGTACTACTGGTAATATCATGCATGGGATTTGAGAACAGTTGGGTCTGCACAGGTCGAACTTTCCACACAGGAAGTGGGGTTCCTGTTTCCTTCTGGCTTCCTCACGATCTGGTCAAATTGATAGCTGCGGACGGAATAATCATATGAATGATGCATGTTACATTAAGCTGCTTGGAGCATCCAATCTACACATCCACAACCTTGAGAGCTTGGATTCACGCACCACCAGCCTTCACACCAGGCTTTCCCCCTTGCTTCGTGAAGAAGTTCTCTTTCAGTGACTGCAGTGTGTGGCCTGGGAACCTTTGTCCTATCTCTGCCCAGGTCTTGTCTTCGTGGACCATCTTAGCCAACAGACTCTCTTGATTCTTCGTCAATTCCTTGCCCGGCTTGCGAGAAGTAACAACACGGCGAGAGACTACAGCCTCCACTGACGAATCTCTAGGGCTAGTGCTTAAAACTTCTGTATGAAGTGAGAGGCTCAAGTGCTTGGGCATATGTGACAACGAAAACTCGAGATTGTATATAATCTGACTGCCAATCGTAACGCGTTTTAGAAAACCTTGGAAAGGCCATTCCGGATAATCCGCGCCTGATGCGGACTTTTCCCTATCTGGGGAACTGCGAGAGCTTGGTGAGGTGTAGTGGTGGTCGTTGTACACGGACGTGGGCAGGTGAGCCAGAACAGTCTGGCACTGCGTATTACCGATCTCAAATTGCGTTGTTGAGGATGGCTCCACGTTGTGAGGTCGTGCTGGTGAGTTCTATTCAAGGGGAGGTGTTGGGAGGCATATCAGGCGACGCTAGAGACAGTCTCCGCTGCTTCGTAGGCCGTGGGTTCTCGTCTTCCTCGTCATGCTCGTCATCATTGTCGTTTGTGTCATGACCATGGCGGCTGCTCTCGGAATGGTGGGTGCCGCTATTGATTCCTCCGTCCTGGTGCCGCCGCTTCTCTCCCTGCTGTTCGAGATTCTGGCTCTCGTCATCGCCGTCGGCCTCCTCCTGGTCCTGCTCCAGTACCTTGTGCCATATCCCATCTAATGCCATCTCCTCTTGTTCTTGCTCGCGAGGGCCGACCATGTCCTTCTGACTGTGGAGCCGTGTGCTAGACCGTAGCTCTTCTGACCAGCTTCGCTCACAATCCTTGTCAATCGGAGGTTGCGAAGGTTCAAATGAGCGACGACCTGGGGAGCTAGGAGAGGTAGCTAATAACTCCTCTTGCTCTTCGAAAGCCATTGCTAGAAGCCAAACACATCTCGATCTCAGAGCATACCTCGAATTCCAGGCCAGTCGCCTCTATTATCATCAGCTGTTGCTGCTCCCGCTACGGCGTACTGAGTACTGCATTGTTCGGTTTGATGTGCTGGAGCTTGTCGAAGATACTGACTTGCTTCGGGGCAGGTTTGCGGCGGGTTACTGTGCTCTTGGAGCGCGGAGTTGGCACGGAACTGTACGGTTTGGCAAAAGTGGCCATCTCGAGCACGTGGAAACGATTGGGAGGATTCGAGAAGTTCTCCGCCGGCTGCTGGCTGTACAACTGGACTGCAGAAAGATGGCAGAGACGGGGAAATCGAAGGGTTCATGTAGACTTCTCGCACTGCCCTCGCATAACCGGAGTACGCTCTGCGGCCTGCGTTATGCCGTTCTCTCCCCCTCCCGACGCCATCTCCGTGACAAAAGCCTCGGCGTCAATGCTACCCCCTCGCGCAGAGAGGTCCGCCGCAGCTGCAAGGCCCTGATACAGTCGATCCTGCGCTCTCTAGCCTGAATATGCCTATCCGCAGCTACCATCTCCACTTCGCTGTCCACTACGATCGGCGGATCTCACTATCCTTCCTCGATCATCGGTGAGGCCGTGAAACCCGACCCTAATTGTGTTCGGTCGGCACAGTCTAGCCCTGTGAAGAGCTGGCTATTCTGGGCGCTGAAGGGTGAACCCGGTCTTCGAGGCCTTAGTCGAGATCTTCGGACGCAGAGCCGTCCGCTCCTCGATAGATGGAAGATATCCGTTTGATTCACCGTCATTGTCATCAAGAGCACGCTTAGGATCTAGAGCAACAAATTACAACGATTCACTTTCGGTGCAGGTTTTCACGTACCTTTAGCTCTCGCTGTCATATTTCTATTTGCCTCAATTCGACAGCCAGAACAGGAGAGTGGCCGCGAGCCTGTATGCTTTCTGGCTGCCGCTGGAGTTGGATGAACAGATTGAACGGCTGGGTTTAGCAGTCTAGAGAGTGTTTCGCTTGAAAGGTGGCGGGTTTGAGGAGGAAATGCAAATGGAATAAATCTCGTGCTCTCAAGGGCAGCCAGAAAGTAAACCAGTTTGAGCATGTGTGCAGTGTTCAGCGGGAATTGAGTGGTTTCAGTGCACCAGCTCGTCAGAACCATCCACACATCAGTTTTGCCGTTTGCAACTGCCGTAGGCTGTCCTGAAATCAAATCATCCGGTCCTGCGCATAAATTCTCAGCCCCTCCAGGCGCCTGCCAGAACTCATTTATCATGCCAATCCCCAGTCTTTCTCGGCTTCACCGACGATCGAGAAATCAGCCTGTAATCTGTCCAATCTTGCTCGAAATCCAATCCACGCGGCCCATCCCGTGGAGCTTGCGGTCATCTTTGCGGAGTTGAGCCCAAATCGACCTTCCCTTTACAGATTGAGACTCCGCGGCGAAGATTATGCCGTGCCAATTCTAGCGGCGATTGCAGTCCTGCCATAGCAGCGCCCTGGAGCTGAACGATCCTCGGAACAGCCTTCAATCACTAGATCCATTATTCCCATATGCAATAATCGCCGATCGAGCTCCTCTCGAGGTTGTATGCGTGTTTCTGCGCCATCTTCCACGTCAGCCTGCCTGCTTGTGACCCAATCTCCCACTGCTGGCGTTTCGTATTCAGTCCGTAGGATGCTCAGCAGAAGCTTCGATGATGCCATTGTCATGCAGATTGTCACTTGCCACAGCCACGTTAGGCAGAAATCGGTCCTAATCGTCACAGATCAGTCTAGACCAAGGCATCGCATATTGTGTCGTCTCCATCGGCCCAAGGGAGCTCACCAAGATCCTTCTAGTCACAGATCAGCCCAGATCCAGGCAACAGCGCATGTTGTCTTCTTTGCGGCGCAAAGGAGCTCATCGAGATCCTTCCCTCGGCGCGTAATACCATGGCGTAGCCAAGCAGAACTACTTCCATCGACCAGGTCATATCGCATGAAAGGAATGCAAAGGGCAGGCCTCCTATTGTTGCATTCACCGAGAGCATTGTCGTGAGGATCGTGATGGTGCGACGGCGAGAAGAGGGAGCTGAGCTGATGCTCGTATCTCATTCAATGCGATGTCCTCCAGAGGAATGATCGCCGTCGCGACAGTCAAGAGGATCGAATCCAGAGTGGCAGATCGAGGGTTCTGGCTTCAAACTGGTCTTTCCGTTAAGGCTTTCAGCTGGCGCAAGCCCAGTGAACCAGCTGTCGTAATCCTTGATACAACTGCCGTACCGCCCTTCCTGCGCGATCTTGCATGAAAATTGCCTTGCCCAGGTGAAGTATCTAGTGGCGTTGTGTGATGGGTAGCATGCTCATGAGGAGCACCAAACGTTGACTCCCAGGATTTGTGTCGTCGTCCTTTGGGCCATTTGATACGGCACAGAATCGTCAACCGACTGCTATAACGGAGGAGTGTTGTGTGTTTTGAGTATGACTTTCTGTGGTGGTAGAGAGGAGGTGAACAAGTGCTTAACAGATCGGTATGTGCTTGCATACGATGAAGTTGAATTTGGGAAGTTCAGTAAGTGGGGCTCCGCCGGTCGTTTGGAGCGGCTCTTTCGAACAGGGATCCAGAACTGGCCCCAAAGGAATCCCTGACTTACTTTTTCCAATTTTAGCCGGCGGCAGTCGTAGCCGAGGAGCCCAAACAGGCCCCTGTCCACTCACCACGGCTCACCTCCTGCTCAGCTTGGCTCACCCAAAGCTCAGGCTATAGCAGCGATTGCTCAGGTCCAAAGACGGAAATGGAAATTGCTCACGTCGAGATTCCGATATCGAACTGCCTGTTTCAGGTATCTTAGTCCTCAAGGAAAAGGACATACACTGACTATGATAGCACTCCGCGACTAACATCCAAGGATACCTTGATAGAACCATTCTCAAGTCATTCTTCGCCGTCAGTGGCCCCGAGAATGCACTCGTCTATACCCCGGGACATGAGCGCATTCCCCTGAATTGGTACCGACGCCCATCGAACAATAAACTTGGAATCGTGAATGGAATGGTTAGTTGCTGCCGACATAATACAACTCTTCAGCTAACAGCAGTAGTCCGATTTAGCTGTGACTGCTACGCGATTCCCCGAATTGATCTCCATCGGTGGCAACACGGGGACCGTCAACTCATTCGTGGGCATCAATCCAGCAGATGTGACTGGAGGCGTCTTCAATGCTGCGAATCTCCTCCAAGGCAACAATATGGCTTGCTTCGTTCTTCAAGCAATCCAGGCTGCCACACCTTCTCTTCTTTCAGGACTGGTCAGCGCCCTTGGACTGTCAAATGCTCTCAACCTGCTGAACAATGTCATCAACCCGGTCAAGTCGAACATGGCATGCCCGTTGACGACAACCTTCAACACTGGAGCCTTTTCCCAGTTTCCTGGAAGTAGCTGGAACCCATGATCCTCCGTTCTTGCCGTATTGGATTGCCTGGATGTGTCTAATTGGACTTGCTGGTTCTGAGGCTGATATGGAGCGAATGTCGGAGATCAAAGTGATTGAAATAGCTGTTTGGAGCTTGCGAGTATCTGCCGGTAGTCTCGCAATCTTTACCATGGAGTCACATTCCAAGAGAAGTGTGATATCCGCGTTAGACTGCGCATTAGCATTTTGTTCCATTGGTGACTTCTGCGGCCCTGACAAGAATACCCTCAATGACCACAGATTTCGCGATCATGACTTCCCACTAAACCGTTATTTAGAGCCCAAACAGTCGCGAGCAGCCGTGGGCTGGACCATGGCTGCCCGCTCCGCCCCTTATCTGGCGCATTTGCTTCCAGTCTGACGTCCGAACAACCCATAACAGAACTCAGCATAATCTCGATACTGTGTCCTAAACGACTCCAACCTCCATCGTTTACTTCCATCATCATGAATACCCTCGATAGCCTAGTATGAGGCCCATGACCTGAACGCTAGTTACCTGATCAGAGAGACGACCTCGCTTAATCGAATCGGTGTTTACTATTCACAATTGCGGATCGGCATCCAAAAGAATCAGCCTCATATTAGAGATTTACACTGTGACGGGGTTCCATCGAAAGGATGGTCATTTCTTCGCCAGTCACTTACTCTACTATTACCCAATATTACAAGTGTTCAGGCTCACCTGTCACTTTCCCCTTTTTTCCCGCTCGCCTGGGTACAGCATTCATGATTTATCCGCCATCCTCAGCATAGTAATCATAGGATTATCTTAACTATCTTAACATGAATCTTATTAGGAGAGAGCATTTATACTCTGGACAAAATTCTACTGTCACCTTTTCCAAGTCTTGTTTCATCATGCTCGGCGTTTGATGAGCAGCAGATCGACTTCACCCACCACCAGAATCCTGGCAGCCACTGGTCCTACAGTCCTTCCCAAAAGCCACCCCCAAAAAGACTATTGTCTCCGCCTCGTATGACTATCTCGAAGCCATCATCAAACGCGCGTCTCCTGCCCCTAACAGGCTGACCCTGCTGTTTTCATCATCCCTCCGCAGAACCGTTTCCCAGGAGAAGGACCTGCACTTGCTGCCGTATTAATACCATTTTTCAAGCTCGCCACCAGGAGGATCAATCTACCCTTGGTTTCGGTCACCAATATCACCCAACCAGTCTCTTTGCCCAGCCTATCCAGATCCGCAATTATCATAGCCAATCTCGAACCTGCGTCTAATTGAACAGTCTTCTTAATTGAGGCGGAGTACTTCCCTCGAACGACTCTCTAATGATACTCATCATGCTCGGATGCCTCGCTCGTGGATGTGGCTAGGGCCTTCGCAGTTTTGTATGGAGCCTCGTTGGTCTCTTATTCGGTTCATTCGTCTTTGAGAAATTGGGGCACTGAGCTTGTTCCTTTTGGCCTGGTCAGTGTCTGCTATGAAGATAGTTCGAATTTGTAATGTGTTGCGAGCAGCATAGCTGCGTGAGGAAAGATCAAGTCGACACTGGTGTTGGCGTTAGGAGCGAGGACTCTTGGGGGGGATAATAGATTCATGTTCTTGGTCGCTACAGCATGTTGGAAGTGAAGGAGTCTTTCACAGAAACATGTCATTCATGTGGTCGGGGACTTTGGAAAGTGTTGATGATGAGGTTATACAAGCCCGTTACTTCATGTGACGATTCGCTCCAATATTGTGACTGGACGAGAGGTCGAGGATGCCAATGATATGTGTTTCCATGCGATGCTGTTGACAGAAGCTGAAGAAGGGTGCTAAGAACTTGCTAGTCCATGGAGAGCTAGGAGCAGAAACGGTTTGCACGATTTGCTGAGCATGTTTTCTTGGACTCAATGGCTCTAGACCCGAAGTCACAGAGCACTGATCCAGATCAGCTCAGGTAACGAGAAAGAAACAGAAAGGCTTCGATCAAAGGCGTATTTTCCAGGCAGCAACGGCAAGGGTTGAAAGGCTATGAGAATAGTCCAAGCCCGTAGCCTTTCTGGATATGCACTGTGCTGACCGATGCTTCGGTCGTCGACGGCGGACGTCTTACAACCGCTTTTCTTCGGCCCTGAAACAATGAACTGAATTGTTACCCCTGAATCATACTACGGTGGGGTCCATCAGCCGCCCAGCATATCGCTAGATCGAGGATATAATACTCGGAGCTGATTCCACCACAACGCCGGGTAAATCCGGTGCGGGCGGAAGGACTGAGGCAAACTGCAAATGCCATGTCACTAGGTGCCCTTGGTGAATTGAGAGATGACAACGTAGAACTAAGAAGATGGCATCAATCTAATTGGAAACTTATCTATAGCCGGAAGTTGAAGCTACTGCCGTGAAGTTTGATTGAGATGCGTGGCGGGAGAACTGTTAGTTGACCAACAAGGGAGTGCCCCTCAAGATGGCACGTTATTATGAATCGAAATGATTGGATTAGAAGAACAAGGTCTATTAAGTTTTTGGAGTAGTGTAGGCTAGCAATATACACTCTATGCCTGAAAATCGAAACAATAAAAGATCATCTACCCGTCTTTGATGAGAGTCTGATGCGCCGCTCTATGAGATTTCGCCGCCTTACGCCATAAACCAGAAAAGAAAACATGATGGTATCACAATGAACTGGCAACTTCAACACACACTCTCAAGCAGCTCCGCCCATTTGAACCTTCCCCTTGAGATTCGTCCATTTGCTGCACAGAGAGAATATCACTGCAATGCCAGCGCTGGCGATCGCGATCGCGTATGCTGCTTGCAGACCCTTCATGTACGAGGTAACGATGCCGGGTACGACATCAGCAGCGAAGTGATCGCGGATCTCGGTCACTCCAACCATGAGAACTGCCGCAGGGGTTGTGGACGGCGCATACTTGACGATGCTGCTTTGAAGAACGTTCGAAAGAGCAACTTGACCGGCAGAGACGAAGAAAGCACCACCGATTGTTTGTGCAAACAGGATCATGGCCGTGACTGACGAAAGATCTTCAGGCTTCGAGACAGCCTGACCGATAATGATAGGAACCTGCAAACAGAGACCAATGCCGATCCCAGAAAGAGCCTGATAACCGATCCATGCAGATGACGATGAGTGAGTGTCCAAGGTGTAGAGAAGACCTGAACCAATCGTTGCAATAGCACTTCCTCCGATCATCCAAGGGACAGCAACACCGTAAGCTGAGATCATGCCACCCGAAATGATCGTGGTAATGGTACATCCTAAAATCAATGGCAAGTTGCGGACACCGGAATCCGATGCAGAAACTCCACTGACGACTTGGAAGTAGATGGGAAGGTTGTAGAGAAGGAGGAAGAAGCCGCCTGCGAGGAAGAAGATGAAGACCATGCCACTCCAGATATGTCGGTCCTTGAGAAGGCGTGGTACGATCATGGCGCGCTCTCCTTGATACCACTCGATTCCCACCCAGACGGCAAGAATGAGGACGAAGCCAACGAGGGTGCCGATGACTTCGGAGTCGTCCCAAGCTTTGGTTTGGCCACCCCATTGTAGGGCAAGGATATAACAGATGATAGCTCCCATGACGACGAAAGAACCCGGCATGTCCATCTGCAAGAACTTCTCCTTCAAGCTGGCTTTGACTGGGACGGCTTGGGCAGGTGTCGTGAAGAAGAATAGGATGATGGCTGCTGACACTCCTCCGATTGGCAAATTGATGTAGAAACACCATCTCCAGGTAGTCTTTTCAGCAAAGACACCTCCAAGGAGAGGACCGATGACACTGGCAATACCATACGCTGCTCCCATGAGTCCGGTGAATGCGGCTCGCTTAGATGGTCTCGCAGAAAAGGCAATGATTGTGTAGGCACCTGAAGCAATACCGGCCCCCCCTACGCCCGCGATGGCTCTTCCGACGATAAGTGCTGTGCTATTGGGAGCGACACCACAGATGAGAGATCCGAGTTCGAAGATGAAGATGGCGATGAGGAAGGTCGTCTTCAAAGGGAAGTACTTGTAACCTTTACCCCACGTCGATTGGAAAGCTCCGACAGTCAGGAAGAATGCAGAACCATACCAGCCAACCAAATCAAGTCCAGAGAATTCATCAGTGATCTTTGGGATTGCCGTAGCTACTATAGTCTGGGATATGTTAGCAGAGTTCTAGAAGAGTATCTCACAGGGAGTAGTTACCATGTCAAGCGATACCTAATACAAGTTAGCCGAATGTTCAAAGTGAAGGGGAAAATGGGAATATACAAGGAAGATACTGAGAAGCAAGGCAACAACGATCATAGCCATCCGAAATCCATCGGGATATTCTCCCTCATCGTCATCTCCTTCAAGTGCTGGTGCTGGAGAATTTCGGATCGAGCCATCTTCCTTATCTGTTGGTGATTCGTCGAAGCTACCGTTCGCTTCGAGTCTCTCCTTGTTGAGTGATCCAGGCGGACTGGGGGAGACACTTCTTCCAACTTCTTTCTCCCCAGCAAGGGTTTCTGATCGAGAATCCATGGCTGCGCAAGTGTGATTTAAGTAGCAATAAGAGTTCGTAAAAGGAAGAAATCTTGGAGAAGAATGGCCTCCAAGTGTGAATAGACGAAAGAATATGAGATGAACTACTCGAAACCTTATGAAAGCACGGAGGCAACGAATACTTATAAGAAGGGTTCTGACACAAAAAGGAAGACAGGGGTAAAGCTTCACCAGGCAGCTTTGCGCCGGTGAAAAGTCGTTAAACACCAATCTTTGGACTCAAAGTGGATCACGCCCATTCCAACGGACCTGTGACAAGCTCCATGGCCTGGATACGTGCTGACATGTTGCCCAGCAAAGGAGATAGAGTTGTTGCTCCGCCGTCAGCAAGCAAGCCTCACCCGCAACACGATGAAAGACGGACGTGCAGAGACGTAAACACCGGCAGGGGTAGATGGCTATGTGAGCCTAATTTGCGGCAGTGATTCATCCAGCAAGGGGCTTGGGAAAATTGTGGTTAGGGAGTAAGCACGTTCGCCGTGCCGGCGGTGGTGAGTGCGAATGGCTGTGAATGAGTCGAAATGAGCTTTGTCATCGTCCTCAAGCGAGCCCCAAGAGACCGGTCGATTTCGGCCGAGCACCATTTTGCAGCCGCACCTGCACCAGTCGGAAATCCAATCTTAAACGACGGGTTATATCCAGGTCTCATAATGTCTCCGATTGGAATTGTATTACCAATGCAGCTTTTCGTTGCCTGTACGAAGGACCGCCGAAAAGATAGATGGAAATTTTGCGTGGGAAATCTGTCGTTGATGCCCAGTCAAGGGGTTCATTTTCCGGGATCTACGCCAGAGGCAGTCTCGGCATAGCCAATATCAACTCGACCAGCCTGGAAGCAATCTAGCGGTCTCACTCGACGACCAGAAATACAACTTATTTTCCATGATCTTCGATGGTCTTAAGCAGTACCAAGCTCTCCGCCAAGGAATATCGAAACCGGCGAATAACTTACCTAGAACGGCATGCGACTCATCCCAATGGCGGTCCGATTATTTACGTCAAGATGTCAGCTTACCTCCCGAGCACGACATCTTCCATACAAGAATGGTGGCTACAGCACATTCTTCATTGGTATTCTCGTTGTTACACCCAATCAAAAACGGTAATCCGAGAGGTGTCAAACCAGATCAGGTAGGAAAATCTCGGGTTCTCGATCTCGGGTCCAGGAAAAGCGGTGAAATTTTGCTTTGCACCTTTACGGTTCACCCCCTATCATTTGTCGTCTGGTATATTCTTGCGACGCTCACACCGAGACTATGTCGATGCCCTTTGTCCTTCAGATCGTCGAAGGGGTCATGCGCGTTCGTTCTCGGAATATACGCTGCAAGTCTGCCTTCCTAGCCTTTCTACTTCGTATGCTGCTTATCGTCGTCACTCTTCTCCAACACCAGCGCATTTCGAATTAGGAAAACCGCCGCAAGCACCAAAACGACAAACAAGACATAGGACGGATGTTCTTGCGATTGAATATTTCCAGGGCTGAAGACGCGTTGTGGCTGGCAAGATCAAGTGTTCAGACAGCTCTGTCAATCCTACCGAGCGCTGAATATCTCTCCTTCGATCAAGCTTCACATCCTTCTCTTATGTACATGTCGTCTATCTAACCGACCATATTTCCATAAACGCATTTCCTTACCGACATCTGTCATCACTGCGGGGTACGCTGACGAAACTCAATCTGAGCCCTACCTGGTGATGTCTTCGTTTCTCGAAGACCCCACTGGTAGTGCTGAGTGAGCTGATCATCGAGATCGCCTTGAAGCCTAGCGAGCTGATCTCAGGTTAATTTGTTCCTTTTCACGATCGTGAACGAGACTATCTCTTGTTGTTCGGAGTTCCGTGTTCGATTGGGAGCGGAATTCAAGAAGTCTCTGCGAAAAGCTTATAGGGCTGAACTACTGGCATGTTTTCAAGAAAATCTCAACTGAACAAGCAAATATCCCACGGATAGCGATCCACAGTGTTCCTTCCAAGTTGCTGCTCCTACCAAATATATCGAAGATGGGACTTCTTTTTTACCTTGGATACTTCGCATCTCGCTTGAGCTCGACTTAATATGATTGTAAACCCCCGTTCAGCATCATTACCAACACTTGGTATGGAGCCAAGGTCGGGTAAAATGATCAGTCTCTCCCTGACCTTGCGCCTAGCTACCTCGACTTCTGGCACTCT
Organism: Cadophora luteo-olivacea; assembly: GCA_026120085.1. Classification (NCBI taxonomy): domain Eukaryota; kingdom Fungi; phylum Ascomycota; class Leotiomycetes; order Helotiales; family Ploettnerulaceae; genus Cadophora; species Cadophora luteo-olivacea. The sequence continues at coordinate 1,249,833 of JALRMC010000006.1, forward strand.
TGCAGACCAGCATACTAATATATCTTTCTCTCTCATCCGACAAGCTGCGCAGCTCGGTCTGTCAAGCTTGACGGAAAGCATGAGCGCATGGGTTCCTCCAACATCATTCTCAGCAGCTTGTCAAAGACTCCCCAGACGTACGTCGCAGCCCTGGGGATTTGTCGCCTACCTCGTGTACCCCTCATAACGTTGGCCTCATTTCCAAGCTTTCTGTGCTCCTTGATTCTTTTTTGCGGGGAAAGCGTCTTAGGAAAGTGACGGTTGTGCGGTGAAGTGGTACTTGCTCGAGACCGTGCAGGCCAGTGGCGCGGTAGGTCTTGTTATTAGATACTACTGATGTTGGTAATGTACTTGAAATGTACAGTGGGATTTCGGACAATTTGTTGCATGTCGCACCCCGAGCGTGGTCGAGGGCTGGAGTCAGCGATCAGTCCGCTGATCTGCTATGTGCTAGGCTACCAAGCATTTGAACAAACCCCGATGACCTTAACAGTTTCTCAAGAGGCATGATTATTTCGCAGAGGGGTATTCATTCTTTCTATCAAAGTACAATCGCAATTGTGGACTCAAGTGAGCTCCATCAAACCATGCAAAGACCATCGCTCTCGTTTCCTTAATCCCACCCTTCCATCCGTCCATGCATCATATCATATCATATCATATCGTACACTCATTACCATTACCCTGACGCAGTATAAATTTATGCGTTCTGCTTCTGGATATCATGCTCCGCACCACGCTGTTGCGTCTTTCCAACATCGTGCTGCTCCTGAGCCTTCAATTGCGCATCACGGTCACCAGTGATACCGGCAACAGCTCCACCAACAGCACCCGAGACACGGTTTCCAATTCCAGAGCCCAGATCAGAAAGTTGTCCTTCAGCTTCTTGGCCCTTGCCTTCGGCGTTTTGGCGAGCACCGGCTTGCTTGAGAGACTGTTTTGATAATATGTTAGGTTGGATTCTTTCATGTCTCGCAAATGTGAACTAAAGAAGGAGGGGAACAAACCTCATTGCCAACCAATCCTCCAACAGCCTCCTTTGCAGATCCAACAGTCTGGTTCCATGATCCCTCGGTTCTCTTGGGGTCGTCCTTGGTAACTGCTCCTGAGGAGGACGCGGTCAAGTTGCCGGCTTTGACGGTTGCTTGGGAAGCGTCATGTTCGAGCTCTGCCTTGGTCTTCTTTGCCTCGCCAGCGTTCTATGGATTTGTTAGATTGTGCCGATGCGGAGGGGAGTGATTGAAGGTTTTCTTACCTGGTCAGAAGCGTTTCCAGTCAAGCTGCCGATAGCAGACTGAACAGCACCGGTGGCGCTGTCAACATAGGACTGGAGAGTAGAGGTATTCTTGTCAGACATGTTTGCGGTTTGTTTGTTTAATTTGCTTTGGTTGAAGTACTTTTTGTAGTGGAAGAAGAGTTATAGTTATTGAAGAAAGATTGATTTCCAACAGGTCACGGAAAGCCTTATTTATATTAGTACCTATGGTATGAGGATCGTTCTTGCCTCGTGAGTCTCGAACCCCCCTATGATGTCATTCGTAGCCTTGCGTCAACGCCTCGCTTGCAGGTGGTGGGCTGTCTGGTGGGCTGCACCCCTGTAAGATCGTGATTTGTGCAGCGGGAACGTTCCTGTTAGTGGTGGTGTGCGTCATTTTCGTCTTTGTTTTGGCTGAATGTCTCAAAAGTTCTTTGATGCATATGATGCATTTGTGGCTTCTGATTGAGTGGTACCTACCTCAGGTATGGGGATTCCTTGATTTGCCATGTGAAGGTCACTCGCTCTCCATCCTTAGGCTGAGGGTATCATCGAACTCTATTAGGAACACCTGTCTATGTCTACAGTTTCTATTGGAGCCATCATTAAGTAATATGCCATCAAAACTCCTTGGTGAAGGGAAAGAAGGAAAGCAACCTATTCAACCTTATCCACGAGGATACCGCCAACACCAGAATCAAATCGCGGCCTCATGGGACTTCTACTCCCATTCCTCAGACTCTGCTGTACCCTCTTGTACTTCTGCTCATCAAACATCCAGATCCCATGATGTCCATCCATATCCCCCTTCATCGAAGTCGGACCCTTGATCCCCTCAGCTAGTCTCTCAGCGACCGGATCCTCTTTCATCTTCGAGAAATATCTCCTCTGGAACTCGCGCCCTTCAGCTTTCTCTCGTTTCCGCATCTCCCTTTGCTCGTTTTCTAACTTCGATTTCTCGTGTCCAACGGTGAAGATATCTCCTTTCTCGATACCATCTACAACGTGCCGCCATGCTCGCCGCGATTCCAGTGGATGCTGTTTCTCGATTGGCGCAATTGTTAGAGGTGTTTTGGGTATCGAGCTGGTGCTGAATTTTTCGATTATTTCTTGCGTAGCAGCTTTCTTTATAGTGAACTCTCCACTCCATTGTCCTTCAATCGTGTAAAGCGGTTCCTTCTCATGGTCATCATGGTATAGTGTCGCAACGAAGGAGTTGCTCTTTCCGCTCATCCAGCCTTTGCTCGAGTAGTGTATCTTTGCGGTGTATCCTGAAGAACTTCGGATGAATGTTGTACCGCTTAGTTCTGGGGATAGGGAGCCAGTCATGATTCCTTCTATGTGTATTTTCGGCATGGTAATCAGGTAGTCTTCGTTGTACTTATCGATGTGGTATATCGAGTAACCTTTTCGGTCTATATGGACAGTCGTTGAGAAGGAGGCTTTTGGGGCGACATGCCCTGCGAGCCTGACTCCATGCTCGTCATTCCAGATATTGCAAGCTGTGACTGGTGGATGATGGCTGTTTCTATTAGCAGACGTCGCTCTCAAGGCCTGCTGGCAACCCACCTAACTTGCTCAGCAACAAGTTGTGTAGTGCCCGACTTGTCAACCCACTTCCCCAGAAACAGCTCTCCCAGAAATGGATTCAGGGGCTTCATCCGCTTCTTCTTCCCATGCTCATCCTTATTATTATGTTGTTCCTTCAATGTGCTCAGAAACCACTTCAACACCAATAACGCCCGCTTCTCTGGGTCTGGCTCGCTGGCCGGCGCAACAAAAAGCGATGGCTGTTCTGCCCAATATGCGGAGAATTCTACAATCGATTGAGAGGAGAGCAGGAACGGAGGCGCGGTCAGGGATGCCAGATCTCCTTTGAATGTTGCGAGGGACTGTTGATCATTGTTAGCTATGAATTACTATGGCTGTAGGATCTGGTCTAATGTGCTAAAAGATAAGTACGAACCTTTATAAATGAAAAGAAAGCGCTCTTCTGCTGAGGTGGTAGCTTCTCCGACATGATTATATATATTTTCAAAAGTAAAACAGATCTACTGTGTATGTGCCGCGTCCAGGGTATCTTGGCAAGAAACAACTCGAATTGAAGGCAAAAGAGAAAGGAAACAAACGATAATATATACGGAAAGGAAAACAACATGCGGTGAGGCAATCGATGGGATGTATCCTACTCATGCGACGGTCTAATTCGGGATCTATCTGCCCATGCGTCTGATCTCGACCTCTCAAACGCGGGCTGTATCATCGTAGCGCCTGCGACTGCAGGAGATTTGCAAACCTAGAGTCGAGCACTGACATGTGAAACTCACTGCCGGGAGCCTCACGTGGTGCGCGCTTTGCCCCTTCCGGCCATTTCATGATGGCTTCGTCGCATTCTGGTGGCGCGAATGCGGTGCTTTGAACGTGATGGGGCGGAGATGGGACGAAATTTGGTGGTATGGTGATGTGAGAATGAGAGATTGGAGAGAAGTTGTGGAGACTGCGCCTCACTGATGATGGTGTCGGATATTCGAGTTCCGGTGCGGAACATCGTGAACTTTGTACGGGCGTAAAAGTACAAGAGAATCGAATGCGATGAATGCGGTAGAGAATAAATAAATCCAACATGCTTACAGTGCGCAGAGCTAGGCCAGAATAGAATAAGCAGAGAGTTGAGGTCATAATCATAATTGGTTTGAACTAAAATGCTGCTGAGTAAACAGTCTGGGTATCTAATACAGTACAAAGTCTAATCCTGTTCGCAAAGCTTCCAGCAATGTTGGTACAATCAAACGCCAGCGTTCCTTCGTCTCATTTCGTCGACGTCCTATTCAACTTCGAAGTCATGTCTCGTACAGATGTCTTCCTCCATTAAAACATCATTCCGCCCATATCCTCGCTACGTCTTCTCTCACAGCTCCTTGTCCTCGAGACTTTCAATTCCTTCTCAGCATCCATCAATCTGCTTTGTACCCACATTCGGTACTTCGTATCACTTCGTACACTCTCGCAATTCAGCAACTCAGTTAAAGTGCTCTTGATTTGCAAGTTGACATCCTTCAACTTGTTCTCATCCTCCTCGATCTCTCCCAGAATGCTCTCGTCGAAGACGGTTGGCAGTGAAGACCTGCGTGTTCTGAATTGAGGCCGCTGATGATGGCGAGGCATGCTGTCGCTTCGGCGATGATGTGGGATGATGTTTGTGGGATTTGATACGAGGAAGGGAGCGTTATTAGCTTCTGGTGAGGAGGAGAGAGACCCAAATCGGGTGCGGGAGGGAGATCGTGTTGGTGAGGTTGAGCTTGTTGGGCTAATGGCTGAAATACCAGTGAGATGCTTCTGTAATGCATCGTGTTGCGAATGCAATAGAAGGTACTTTTGGAGAGCGAACGCCCTCTCTGGGGATTTCTGGCTTGGATTCATCGTGTGTATTTGTGGTGTTTTGCTAACGATCAAGTGATGTATGTTTTGTGTTGTAGTTTTGAATGGGTTGTCGTCAGTATCGAAATCATGTATGACTTTCGAGAGATGAAGAAAGGACGGTGGAATTATGCTGAGGTAGGTCGTTCTTTTAAGGAAGGAACGCTTGGTATGAGACAATTAAAAAACTGATCGATGAGATGAGGGTCTCAAAGAAGTCGATATGGGAGGCTCAATTAGCATGACATCAAAGGCGGAGGTTTGCTCCTGCAGGCTAAAAACTGCCCTGCTTGAATTCTACGCAGGCACGGATGATGCCAGGGCAACTCGAGACTGGAAGAAATAACTGGACCATGTGGCTTGACTCCTTATTATTGGTATGATTTATCCAATCAAGTTTCTTTTCTGCACAAGAAGGTTGGCAGAAGCCTGGATTTCTCAAAGAGGGGTCCACTTGACAGGTGGAATGGCTTGGGCCATGACGCCGCTCCACGAATCTTGGCATACATCAGCCACAGCAGGCCTCGCAAGGCGGGAATCTGACTTTCACAAAAAACAGGGTTCTGGACGATCAGTTATTAACGAAAATGCTTTCCACGAATCAAAAATGCTATCGTGGCACGATATACGTTTCAGTCATGGGCCACACGGCCTGGATGTTCCGTAAAGCCACCGCTAAATGGCGATCCTGCTCCTCTTTGTGGCACGTCCACGCCTCGAGGTACCCAATGGCTGCATTTCGAAGAGATCGATCGAGATCAGGGAACTTGCGCGGGATTTGAGCTGCGAATGACCGCGTTTTGCTTTTTTCTCCATCTGATGCCTGGTTGCCTCATGTGCCCAGTCTTGTTGAGAACTTGGGACCTGTGCAGGCCTGTATTTCCGATAGTCTGGATGGGTCTCATCACTTTGATCCTCTGATAACCAAGGTCTGCGTTTCTAGGCAATTGGAAGAGTATATGAAAAGACGACCAGACGAGCGTCATGTCAGAAGCTCTGCGATTCAGAGCTTGGTCGACAAAGACTTGACGATACAAGGACAATACGATGGCAGCATGGTACCCTGAAACTCAATGCCTCCAACAGCCTATGGCAACTGGTGCTCAATCTTAACCATTCAGAATTACTTAGGTCTCTCATGATACTAAATGTAGAGCTCCACCCAGTTCCACCCAGCATTGGCAGCTGGCGTATGAGCCATTAAGAGCATCGACAAAAGGTTTCCACCCACTTCTGTCTGACCTTTCATATTCACTACCTTTAGTGAAAGCTGTTTAAGACAACCAAGGCGGGTCCAAGACTGGAAGGTTCCCTATGGTTCCTCACCAGAGGTCGACCCCGCATTGTTCACAGCATCCAGCCAAACATCCTCGCATACATTCTCGAACACATTTCGAAGGCACAATAACCTGTTAATGCCCCCTGCCAGCTCTTCCAAGGAAGTCACCCGATTGGTTTCCCTCAACATCCTCAAGCGAGCAACGAACCACTGTCTTCTCTCCCCTATCGACAACACCCCACCGATAAGAGAAAGCCAAGCGAGGAGGGGAGTAACAAATATCGAGATCTCGATCTCGCTCAGTGACTCCTGGAGCCGCGCAAGCAGGATCGACGGGCCTGTCCTTGAGTTCGGGAATTCTTGGAGTATTGATTTCGTGTACAGTAGGGCACCAAATCTGACTGCTTTATCAAGACTTGTCTCGGAGCTTTTGCCAGGTAAAGTTGTGGGGACTGATAGGAGGTTGTGCTCAATCCATTGGAGATCATCAGAGAACATGATAGGGTCGAAGAAACTGGTTCGCTTCGTTTTGTTTCCTTTGATGGCAAGAGTGAAGTATGCCAAGTCGATCATCGCTGTCGTCAGAGATGGATGAACATTACTTATCTTGAGAAATTCCGCCATTTCTGTTGCCGTCCGATGTAGAACCTCAATAGGGACCTTGGACCATATCGATTCGTTCGTGGACCGTTCAAACCCGAGATACGGCCTTTCTGCGTAGTCAATTGCACCCATAACGTCTGCTCTGTTGTTTGTCAGGACATGCGGTAGTCGTTGGGAGATACAGGAACTTGCCGATGCAGCTTTGCTCGGAGAAAGGGCGGAAGACTGAACATACTTCCTCTCAAGCGCATGATCTGCTGAATACCTCGCATGTGTAGGTTCCAGTGCTCTTGGTTTCCAAGTATTGCCTGGTTTGCTGTGCTTAGCGAGCTGAAGGGTGTTTGGAAGCAAGAAAGGGGACCTACCCCACCTAGAGCTAGGCACGATATCGTCCCTAGTATGGCATTATCAAAATTTGAATTTGATGTTCCCAGACGTTTTTGGACGATAGAAATTGCCTCGTTCTCGTGGTACATTGTGTCTCGTGTTTCTCGCTTGCCTTGTAGCAAGGCCAAATAGACTGCTCCGGCAAACAGCACGCCATGCAGCATTGCAGCATCATTTACCGCGAAGTGGAACCACTGAGGTGATCGAAATGGGCTGGTTTTGAAGCAAGACTGTAATGGATACATCCTATTTGACGCATGTGTGAGATACTGTTCCAACAGGGCGTGCGTCCCTGGTCGCATGTCGAACGGATAGCAAAATGATGAGAGCGCTGTTGACAAACCCAAGCTCAGTGGCACTGATGAATCTGTGAGCACTATGGCTCTCGGAAGCTGGTCCATAGATGTGTTACCATCGCGCTTCCACTTCAGCTTAGCATTTGTTTCCCGTTTTGCGTGACGACGGGTTGATGTACGACTGGCCAAATCTCTCTCCCTGCTTTGCTTTCTAGGGTCAACGAACTTGTACTGTGGCCTACAAGAACAATTTCTTGAGCTTGGAGTTATTTGGTCGCCAGTAGACATATACTGAACAAGTCCTGCATTGGAACGGCTTGCTGTTGACGCGGCTGTAGCAACATCTCCCAGCCTCTGTACCATAACCATCGGCGTTCTCGGAACCAGTATATTCATGCCCTCCATGCTTAGCAGCTGGTCGCCTAAAGCAATGTTGTAAAAATATCGACTTAAGAATTGAAGTTTGGAGCAAGTCCGAGAGCTGCTGGATTTCTTTCAGATTTACCGAGGAGTTGGGGGGAGGCCATGGAGAAGTGCTTAGGTGAGCCAGAGCCTCGGATTGGCTAGCTCTGACGTAGTCCACACTGTTCCACGAATCACGTAGGGGAGTTTTGGTGGAGCTGCGCCAATGCCCAAGCACCTGCACGTTTGTTTATTTCCTAATGTGTCTAGTTTCGCCCAAAGGGGAAAACTGAGATGATATACTTCGTAGCTCGGTCTGCTGGAGACTTAAGCTTGTCACATTTCACCCCACTTACACCTTTGGATTACAAACTGAACACCTGAAAGGTGTACCCTCCGTTGATTAATTGCGGAGAATATGGTGTCGTCAAGTGCATAAGAAGGCCATTCCCACGCAGAAACCTCCTCCTGAAGCGGTTTTCACTCCGAACCAGATTCTTGTTTTTGAAACACCAGCTTCAGAGCTCCGCCATGACGGGCACTCAACAGACAGCTGTGACGAGCTATATTGTCGCCAATGGCACAAAGCTTGCATACCGGCGGCTTGGATTGACATCTGGCATCCCACTGGTGATGCTGATGCACTTCCGGTATGATGACTTCTCAGCCATCGACAATGGTACCGGACTCCCCGGACTTTCTCTTTATATCGTCAAATCTTGTTGTTTTGGTATAGTGGAAGAAGACTGACGGGAATAACTTGTGTAGTGGAAACATGGACTTCTGGGATCCTGCTCTCATCAACGCTCTCGCACAATCAAGACCCATCGTCTTGCTAGACAACGCGGGGATTGGAAAGAGCGAAGGAGAAATTCCAACCACACTACATGGCTGGGCCACCCATGTTATCGCTCTACTGGACGCATTGAATCTGCAACGAATCGATCTTCTGGGATTCTCGATGGGAGGTGGTGCTGCTCAGCATGTTGCACTTGCAGTGCCACAGAAAATCCGAAAACTCATCCTCGCTGGAACACGAACGAGTCGTACTCCAAATACAGTCTTGGGACCACGGAAGATCTTCTACGAGCTCGCACACTCAGCGACCGAGGAAGAGTTCAAGGCAGCATTTGCGCTCTCCTTCTTCAATTCTAGCCAGCACGGTAGGGATGCCGCTGAAGCCTCATGGAATCGCATCCTCACTCGAAAAGACGATCGTGCTCCGCATCTCAGCCCGGTGCTTACAAAGCGCCAGACCGAAGCCTTTTCGAGATTCAGTGTCTCCGGTCCGGACAATCCGTATGAACGTATCCAGGAGCTCAAAATGCCAGTGTTCGTCGCGAATGGCGACAACGATCTTCTAATTCCGACACCGAACAGTTTCGAGCTAGCCCAACTCCTACCTCACGCGCATTTGCACATCTACCCAAATTCCGGACATGGGTTTTTGTATCAATATGCAGATCTGTTTGCAAAGCATGTAGACATGTTTCTTGATGGAGACGATAGCCTTGAACGAGGGGACAACTTGAGGGCTAGGCTGGCTTGATGAATTGAAGCACGCGATGGCTTGTTCTCCCAGGGTTTGGTCGAAGCACTGGTTCCCTCGTAATAGAGAAGACTTGATGTTGATTTGATGTCGAAGATGCCGTTGCTGAATGGACGTGAATGACTGAAGCTGAGCTCTAGGCTATACATTTATGAAGGATGCCAAGATACCGTTTCATAAAAATGCACAATTCCTCCAATCTCGTCCACCCTTTTTTCTTGACTTCGCCAACATCACCATGTCTTTCAGTACGCTCACATCAGGATGAATACACATCCGGTTCTATGCAGGTTGTGACTATGGGCGCTTCTCGCCACTAGGGTACCGCGCTCCTTCATACTTCTCTCTCCGCTATCCCATCCCCTTCTACGGCAGGACAAGCTATTAAGAGCTCTGTATTGCGGATCTAATCTTCGTACTGGGAACGCTCTCTTGTCTTGAACGCATGCTTCAGATCCGCGACAAATCATTGGGACATGGAAATCCCGAGTTTGAAGGATAATGGCTGGCGCGATACACTTATTCTTGTCGATTTATTACTGTTGTAGAGGGAACAATCGCACACCGGTCAAGATCCAACACGCTCCGTGTTTCCTAATAAGTCCGAAGCCTCGGTAAGCAGCACTTCTATTACATACCAAGAGCTGCATAAAGCATTTACCTAGTACATCCAAGAAGAATTTCTTATAATCTTGGTCATGGGTTGCATTACAAGGTTTTTCTCATGTATTCCCTTCCATTTCCTGCTTCCTTCGTCTTCAAATTCAACGGCTGCCGCTGCTGCTCTTGCTCTATTCGCATTGTTCATTCTTTACATGCTGTGCACCTTCGAGTTTCTGGTCCACTTTCTGAACGTCTTACCATAGAACCAGAAGATAATTCCGGTGCAACAGAAGAAGGTTATCAAGGCCATGTTGGTCATGATTGGTGGGATGTATCCGGACTTGATGATCCAGGGCGTGATGAACTTCGAGAATCCATATCCCCAAACGTTCTTGTTGACGGTGATGGCAACGAAGATGGAACCGGCGACGGGCTTGTACGAATCGACTGAATAAGTCGATGAAATTGCTGGAAGAGCGGCAACCTGGATACCCGCGCAAGTGTACCCGATGATGACGATTACCTGCACAATGTCAGCGATTAGACCGAAAGCATCTAGGAGTTTGTTCAATTACCTTCCAGTCCCAGCCCTTTTCATAACCGATAGCAGTAACGACATTGCCGATTATCATGATGATAACATACGGAATCATGGTCAACAGTCTCATTTCCGGCTCTCGAATCCCATTGTTCCTTCTTGTCAACCGGGCAGCAATGAAATCACTCAGAGGGCCAGCCGTGAATAGACCAATGAATGCGCCGATCAAGATCGCAAAGTTAAAGAACCCAATCTTCGCACTGCTGAAATTGTATGGCGGGACCGCGAAGGCTTGAGATTGGGTCAGGTTCAATGTGAGGAACGAAGAAGCTGTCCAAGACACAACGAAGGATGAAAATTGGACAATCGGGAAAGCAAAAAGCTTCCATGGCATCCACAGTTCCAGGAGGAAGTTTCCTTCGTATGGTTGTATGAGCTTCCACTGCTGCTTAGAAGGGCTGCCTCGGCCAAGCCACGGGTCATCGTGAGTGAGGGCATGATCGAGATTGGCGCCTGCAACGCGGGAGTTGGACTGAAGAGGAGCTGACTTTTCTGGATCCGCGTGGTCCTTTGCAGATGCGCCCAAGTGTTGCTGTGGAGATGTATTCTCTACTTCCTCCGCAGAGGCAGACTTGAGGCCAGGTGATCCCGATACCATGCTCTGTGCTGGGACATATGGGCGATGGTACTTGGTTTCCGGGAAGAGGAAAATGCAGCAGATGACGGCGAATCCAAGGAGACCAGTGTTCAGCCACCAGAAACTTCTCCATCCGAGGTTCTCAGCCATAGGGCCAGAGACGATTGGGCCAACCTTAACACTCAAATTAGCATACGAATTTAGACATGCGCCGAAGTACTAACCATGAGTGATCCAAAGTAAACTGCAAAATACAGTGTATTGTGCTTCCCTCGGTCGTGTAGAAAGATTACATCTGCGATGATGGTAGGCTGTATGGTTTCTGCAGGGCCAGCTCCAATTCCGTTCAGTCTGTTGGTTCAAGTCAGTCACACAGCAGGATTCATAGCGAGGGCGTTCAGGGTTCTTACACACAAGCACCCATGAAGCTGTTGTACGAGTTGGCCTTTGCTCTCCAGATGCTGCTACCGAAACAGATCAAAGTCGATATAATCATGACAGGACGCCTTCCAAAGCATGTCTGAATGGGCACCCTGAAGTAGTCAGTAAGAGCTGGGACTTCTCCACTGCTTCACCTACCAAATGAAATTGCTGAATCCAAGGACCAAAATGGCAATACCAGTGAACTGGACCACATCTGGTAGGTTCGAATCAAAGGCTTCGATGTAATCACCGAACATAGGCGCCTGCGACATCATCAGCATTTGGTCGCTTCTCCTCGTAATGGTCGGCATACCAGCGCCAAGGGACCAAAACCTTGCGCGAACGAGACCAGAGTTGCACAAAAGATAGTGAAGCCCTTCCACATTGGGCTCCAGTTCAGAGGATCATGTTTATCATCCGAAGGTTGAGGAACAAGGACCGAATGACCTCCAGTGCCAGCTTTGACGAAGTGATGGGAGCCCACATCAGTCATAATCTCCGTTCCAGGATAGATCTCTGTCCCCAGCTCTCTCTCCAACTCCCTCAGGGTCTGTAAGCATTCAGGTCAGCACTCCACGTGTATACCGATCTAAGTATCTCCTCACATTGGGGTCGAGATTCTGGTCCATGATGAAGTGCCGTTGCTACCAAAACCGAGAATTGTACCGAGGTGCTGTCAAGATGTTCTCAAGAGAAGACTCGATCCCTTCGTCTCGCCACGAGGGAAATCACAAGCTTTAAGAACACTTCAAGCAAAGTCTAGCTACTCTTGACGTACGGTTCTCCGCAACCAAGCATCCCAGTAGTCAACCTTGTTCCGACCTCATTCCGGCACCCTCTCCCACCAACACAGCAGCACCCAGTCGCCCTAAGGTTTCGACGCGGAATGACAACACGGCAGTTCAACAGCGCGACTCAATTACTGAAGCAGACTCTTTCCTCCGACACCATCCCGGGCTCCCCTGTAGACATTCCGGGGCGTTTTCTCATCAGGGAAAGGTCTGCCACGAGTCGCGCATGTGCTTGGTCTGAAAGCCTGGAGAAACGTGGAGAAGTGGATTCACTGGGATGTTTGACGAAAAGCTTGGCCTAGCATGGTAGCGAGCAGCGCTGTCAGGCCTGTCATTTGCTTGGAAGGCAGATGGTGCGGGGATCTGGACCTCATGAATATTTTGTGGCTGCTGTTGGTGCGTTCTGAGGGGGTTTCCCGGTTCCGCGGGGTAATCACTTCAGGTCTTTTGTAGTCCCAAGAGAACGGAAACCCAAACACAAACAAGCACGAGGACTTGTGCATCTGAAGTCTTGGCTCTGTATTTCGGAGGACCGCAGCTTTGGGAATAATGGCTGAGATGTCATTTGCGAGTTTCTGTACGCATGCCTTTTGGTCAAAGCCGATTTTTATGTCCCCTTTTAAGGTTTGTAACTTGACACTTCAACGTAAAACATTTGCCGATGCATCTGCCGATAATTCTCTACTTTGGATACTAAGTCTCAGCTGAGAGGCTTATCGGTGTCATTCAATAATACAGTAGCTTCGTTCTAGTTGGATGTCACTATGCGGACGACCCCGGCAGATGTACACATGCAGGACCAGACTCCCGGTTCCTCACTAGAACCAAGCCCATGGTTCTCCATGCTCGATAGTAATGCATTCAGAAGGCAGATGGACCGGCAATTAGATATTCGCAGATTACCTATCAATTGACATCATGTCCTATGTCCGAACGTGATAGTGGCAGTAAACTTCGCTTATTTCCCCTGGAAAAGGGGGACAGCTGAGGCGTACACAACCAATAGAGAAGCTAGGTAATGCTTGGAGCGAGACTCTTTTCGCTTCTCCAACTCAGTGCAAGTTCATCGAATTATTGCGCAGAAATCGTCCAGGAGAAGGAGGCGCTGAGCTGAGCAGGTACCCCTATTGGTCCTAAAGTCGCTGCATACCCAACAAAGCAGGTCAATGGAACAAGAAGCAGATGTTGAATAGACCCTCAAGCCTGTAAACTTGCCGCACAATCGTCAAACCGGAGCTTCAGACCCGGAACCAGAGCTCCCCACGATCCTACATTTGAACACTTCGTGAGGGGTGCAGCATCTGAAACGGAAGGAGCCAGTACCTGCTATCCCCTATTCCATCAACTGCACCTCGCGAATCTTTCAAGCCAAACCACTCACCCTCAAAATATTGAGCTCGTTCTTTTGAAGGCGAAGAGAAGTCAATGACTGTTAACAATATATCTTTGAAAATCCCAGAATCATGAGATCTGTTGTGGGTTCGGTTAATAGAGGTACCTTTTGCATTTCCTTAGAACTTCGCCAAAATAACCTCTCTGAGACGGAATCGAGTTGAGTCTAGGTTGTTGTACAGTCATATACATGCAACGCCACCGCAGCCTACCATCCGTAACTCCGTCCCAACTCCCCTTGGTCTGATCAGAAAATCCAATTCCCTTCAATATCCGTATTCAGCAGGCTGTCAAAGAAAAGGGTGTCCATCTCCACTGGCAGTCCCCAATCCTGCATTTGCTGATCGGGCCCAACTTCTGGAAACTGGCTACTGGTAAAAGAAACATGTGGGAGGCCCATCGGATTTTGCTGGCTAGTATGCAATGGGACAAAGTTATGAGCACTCGTCGGCCAATTCTGCTGAGTCGAATTCTGGTTTATTGAAAGAGATTGCAGCTGGTGTTGCGGGCTCGAATTGCCTTGTTCTCCCGATTGCTGTTGCGGCGGAACATATGGGAGAGTGGCCGGGGTGTCTTGCGGAGCCTTATGAGGTCGGATGATGCTGATCGTACCAAAGTATGGGATTGTGAGCTTCAGATTCCCAGTGTTGCGTCCTGAAGCATCATCGATTGCCAGGAGAGACTTGATCACATTCACGCTCTGTGTTGCAACAACATCGTTTCCACCTTGGGAAAGCTCCTCCATCGATTCCAGAACCGTTTGGATCAAGTTCCTGTCGCTTTTCCTTTCTGGTAATTCGGGTCCGCTAACGGGCTCCAAAAGCCCCAGGAATAACGTGACGGAAGCCGTCAAAGCACCGAAGTCGATGATTTTGCAGCAAAAAGATTTGTTTTCAGCGCTTCGGAGTGCTAAGTACCTCCATAAAACTTCTCGCGAAGCTTTCAGACAGCTGAATTTACTGTATTCGAAACGACGCTCCGACTTCAGCATGAATGGCAAATGTAGGAGGGATTCGACTGAACAATATAATTAGCATCATCGCCCTCGATTTGAAAAGATCGGACACTACGCATTCAATAGTCGGGACAGTGAGACGTACGCTGGAAGAACCACACTTGGGCCATAAGTCTGTCGAAAGTGAGGGCAGCCCCGAGACTTCTATCGTTCTCAACTATGTCTGGGATTGCCCACCAGCTTGCCGGCATCTCCTTGGCTAGACGATCGAGACCTTCGTCAATCTCTTGTGTAGTAGCATACGCGTGGGTGCTGGAAGCTTCATTTCTCGCGATGATGCGTGACGATAGATCGCACATCTTTCTGGTGAAAAGACAATCTTTATTGATGGTAGGATTGTCAAAGGTCTCATCGACCTTGTAGCCTGGATCGTCGCAACCGGCAGGGAGGCCAAGGAGGAGCGACTATTTTGAGATTGTCAGATCGGATACCGATGTCATGAATGAGAAGAGGCTGGAAGTCCAAGAGCTTACCAGATAGCGATCGCCTTGTATCATTTGCAGCCACATTTCCCAACCGCCTTCGATACTTGTATCCTGCTTATGGATTCCCATCAGCTGGCCGATGTTCATTGCTCTTCGGAAAATCATCCAAGCCCGACGTGGATTTCCTGTTCGCAGAACTCAGTATGTTGGCTCACTTTTTGCCTCCATTGGCGGGTTGCGGTAGGCTTTGATGCTCTAGGACTACTAACCTGCATTGATATGAAACGCACCCAAGAGAACCAATGTCTCCAATCCGTTGACAGTACTGACAAGCTCGTCGTCTGAAGTTATGAGCCCTTGTACAGTAATGATCATCTTCTCCATCCTCGCCTGAGGGGTTGGGAAGAGGTGCAATCTTGACTTGTCAAACTCGGGATCCAGTTGCTGTAGACAGACAGCAATAAACATCAGAGTTCGTGCGATCTTGGTTGGATGCGCCCTGGTAAGCTCGGACAGTTTCGAAGTCGCAGAGCTGACCGAGTCGCATTTCGAAGTCGCCCGGTTCTCTAGGGCATGTACCAGAAACCAAGAGGAACTTGACAGGACGATCAAATTTGTCTCATGCTGCGGTGGCAAAAGATCCACGAGAACTTGGCGGATTCTTTCATTCTTAGGAGGTCTGCAGGACGGCTTCGTAGAGGTTGAGTGGGACACAGGAGTCTGCGAGACTGAAGTGTCTCGACGACCAAGAATCGGACTGTCGAATAAGGTAATGATAGGTGTATTGCTCGTTGCATCAGATCCAGAGGTGGCAAAAGGAGTGAGGACATCGTTGCCTATGGACTCCGGGGTCATCATCTTTTGAGCCTCTTCCTCTTCTTCATAGGCGGACACCTTTGCAAGCAGAGTTTCTAGCAATGCTTCCATGCGCCCAAGTCTCTCTCCCACTTGGTTTCCATGATTGGAAGGTTCGCGTTCTTCCGGATATTCCTGACTGAGGCAGGTTGTTCCTCGTGACAAACATCCTGAGCATACAGGCACATCTTCCGAGCTTAACTGACAGCGCACCTTTCTTCGCTTGCCTTCAATATGAGTTAGACCACGATACACGAAGTCTGAAAGGACGTAACAGGATCTTTGGATTGCGTAATGGACACAAAACGACGATGAATAGTGTTCAAGAGAATTGAGATTGAGAGTGCTTACATTCCCAGCAACTACGTGTACCTTTCCGAACCCTTTTCCGCCGGTTGAGGTTCTCACCCTCGGCGCTCGGCGGGCCAGAAATTATGTCGTGGTCAAGCATCTGCGGGTCTAGCTTGGAAGATATGCAGCGCAGCCTTGTCTGTATCGTGATTACAGGAGAGAAAGTTTTCAAAGAAACAAATACGCGAACAAAACTGTCACTGGTGGCTCTGGCAACAATGAATGAAATTTATCGGAGCTTAGAGTAGTGATTGGAAAATTGTCAGAGTGGCCTCAACAGGAGGGCGAATTTTGAAAAGACGAAAAATGTACAAGCAGGTGGTAAGGCGGACAAAGGAGTTTAGCTGTCCGCTCCTAAATTCGTAAGCAATGTGAATCGCAGCCTCGTCTTCGTCTTCGTTCCGTCAACTTTGACGTGAGACTCGGCTCCGCCGGAACGGCGGTCGAAAAGCTCGAGCTCTCATTGGACTTCGCCCCCCCTTGGTTCGGCTGGGAGAAGCTTGCAAGGTCTGGTAGACGAGGATTCTGTGCGAGAATCCGAGATGCCGCCGCTATCTTGACTTGAATAGACTTCGAAAGAAAGTATCACCTGTATCTCGTAAGGTCAAGGGTCGGTCTGTTCAACTGTGCTTGTTTGAAGCTCTTTGGATTTGATTCTTGTCAAGTAAGATGAAGATGAGTATGGGCTTTCAGGTCCAAGACATGGAGATGATCCTATGCCCAAGCTAAGGGCGGGTCATCTAACCCGAAATTATCTAGAAGGTGCATTTGTCAGGGCTTGGCACGCCCGCCTCAATTCATGCTGACAGTACGAGCTCGAAGTAGAGTCTGCTGTTCTTGAACCTGCTCGTCCATGGAATACTTGATATCTTAAGTCCATGGAGAACATAGCATAGCATTCTGTCTGAATCATGACTGCCTCAAAGGATCACACAATGGAGGTGCCCAAGCGAATTAACCAGCGACCAGGCCGACTCACTCGAAGACGAGTCCCACTATCTTGCGGCAAGTCTCGAATGCCTTCAGTCCCGAACTTTGTATCCAGTCACGACTGCTAATTCCAGTACTTGTCGACAGTGGCTTGCCGAGTCAGGAAGTATGTCGGAATCTCTCTATTGATCTACGCTCGTTTTCATTCGTCAATTTTACCTGTGATAGACATTTGTGTTTACCTGTACTTAGGTTGAAATGCAATCGCGAGAAGCCATGTCAGAACTGCATTGTGAGTACCCTGTTGCTATGCACCAGAGATTTATCGTGAGATCTGGGGCGCAATGGAAGCTGAAGGCGATGCAGGTGAGAGGAGAGTCCAATGCGGCTACTTGTACCTATGCAGAAAAGTCCGACAAGAAAGGCTCAGGACAATCGAATCCTCGCTCCGATGCAGAAGAAATGCGGAAACGCCTGAATCGTCTTGAGAGTTCAATTCTGTCCATGATGTCTAGTGACACCAAAAAGGAAGAAGGTCCGGAACTAGATGAAGCGAAAGTGACCGCAGTAGCTGGGCCTCAACGCATATCAAATGATACACGGAGCACAGCTTGGGATGCCATACTGAATGAGATTGGGGGCATGAAAGAAGCCTGGAGTGAGGACAATGACAAGATCGAACTTTCTACATGCCGGCTAGCAAGCGATCGGCCAACCAAAGCACATCGACCTGGCCTCCTGGCTGGACTGATCCCACCTCCAGATCGATCTATCATCATGCAGTCCCTTCCTACAAGAGAAGCTGCAGATAAGCTTCTACTGCATTTCTTTGATTCGTACAATCCTTGCATTCCTGCTAGATGTCAGTGTTTCTGTGGCTCTTGTTAAAGCGGGACTGACGTCGGCTAGATGTTCTTCATAAAAGCACGTTTTTACGACAGGTACATCGTCCAGCGAGAAGAATACTTCGGAGTTCTAATGCCGATGCAGTACAGTCAACATTGGGCCAGCCCAAGCAAAACGAGTATCATTTGGTAAGTCTGTTTCGTCAGAAGCGTTGCGAGTGATCCAAGGAGGTGGCTTCCCAGTCGCGTTGAGCGTCAGTCAAGTACAGAAAGAACTTGCTAAATCATTGTGTAGGATAGGTTTGTTGTATTCGATATTTTGCCTCGCAATGCAGTCCTACACCAGGGCCAATGAAATACCTCCTGAGTACCAAGAAACCGCGCCCGAACTGGCAGAACTCTACAGAATCCGAACTGCGCAGTGTCTGGTTATAGCAGATCTTACGAGGCCAGTAGGTGTTCGAACAAATCCGGAATTTGATATTCCTTGTGTATCTGCCTGCATCGGAAGCTGACTGCCGCAGACTGATTTCATGATCGAAACTCTAGATCTGCACTCTTTTGCAGAATACAATAGCGATTCGGATGGTGACTTAGGCACCTCCATCATCTCTGGAATGATGATGCGTATAGCACTCCAGCAAGGGTACCATCGAGATCCCTCCCAAATGCCGGGTATCTCGGTCTTTCAAGGTGAAATGCGGCGCCGGATATGGAGTGCTGTCAATCAGCATGAGTAAGATACCTGGATTTGCTAGTCGTAAAGCTCTGAATACACTTTCTATGAATTTTCGTAAAAGAAGAAATGTATGACTAACTTGGTTCTAGACTCCTTTGGTCAGTACAGATTGGGCTCCCCAAAGCTATCAGGTACTCCGAAACTGATACACGGGCCCCGCTGAACTTGTACGAAGAAGAGTTGTACGAGGACATGACAGAATTACCGCCCTCGCGGCCCTTGACAACTGATACCGAAGTGTGTTACCAAGTCATGAAGTATCGATTGATGAGATGCTACGGCCAAGTCATCGAGTTCGTCCACATAATCGAACCTCAGCCGTACGAGGAAGTTCTGAAACTCGATCTGAAGCTCCTCGAGATCCATCAGATGATCCCACCACATCTAGAATTTGGCACGCTAGAGGAGATGAAGAACGACCTGAGTTCACGTATCATGGAGAAGTTCATCTTGAAGTGTTTCTGGCACAAATCAGTATGCATACTGCATCGGAAGTACTGGGATTCAGCGCCATCCGATACCCCGGAGAATGGCCAATGGATATATTCGCGGAAAAGCTCCTTGGGCTCAGCCATTGCTATGCTTGAGCTTCAGAATATCATGCATCAGGCTGCTGGGCCTGGTGGCTGTATGAGCAAGATGAAGTGGTAAGCACAAATCTTCCGATGTCTCTTCTGCCCTTGCTTGGTTCTCCAATTTCAATACTCCGCGGTCGAAGTGACAAAGCAGACCATTGATATTGAATGCTTGAAATCTAGGTACCACTTTTCGATCACGAATCACGACTTCCTTCTTGCTGCCATGATTATCTGCCTGGATCTGATGAGTGTTGCAGTCCCAGAGTGCGTCATGCCGCCGGAGCAGAAGTTAGATGCCATCAGGAGATCCCGAGCCATCTGGATGGGAATCATCAACGACTGCAGAGACGCAAAACGAGCCGTGAAGGTGCTAACGGCAGTACTTGAAAAATTGTCTAAGAAGTTCGCTTGCAATGGTAGCGCGGCAGTGTGCCCATCTGTGTCGGAAGGACCTGCCCCTCTCGCCCAGACGCTCACACCAGCCAACCAGAACAACCAGACCGTCGACACATTGAGGTACAACCCATACTTCACGCACGGTGTCGGTCTAGGGATGCCACCTACTTCCGCAATCTCTGCCTCAAATGGTGATAGTCTGATGCAAGACAACTTTTTGGACGTGTTCAGCAATGATTTGACTGTGCCGACCGATTTTGATTGGGTAAGTCAGAAGCATGCCACTCTGAAGCGAAGCTCACAAGGAAATAGAATGGCTGGGATCAATTCCTAGCAGGGCAATCGCAGCAGCTGAATCAAGATCTTGCTGGTCAATTCGATGCTCAATATGGACACGGCTTTATGCCTCCTGCTGATGTCAAATGGCCTTTCTCTTCTTACATTGGGGATCGGAGTAATGACATATAAATTGGAACTATCTCGAGATTTTCCAATTGAAACAGGAATCTTTCAGCTTCTTGATGTCTATTCCAGCGACGGCGTCGCGGCACAATCTCACCCGGCAAAGCCAAACTGGTCAAGAATCGGCTGGAAAGCACCTCTCCAAGCATTAACACCCATAGCCGAAAACCCTGTGGCGACCTCTTTCTCTCCAGCCTTCTCGAGCGCCGCTGTCGTTACCTCCATGTACTCCTTCAATGGCATAGGTTTAACTGCTTTATCTTCACCACCCTGCATCTCAATGACCTTGTCTCGATTCTTAACATCAAGCTCAGTATCCACGTACGGCGGAGCAAGTTCGATCACGTTGACATTGGTGCCTGTGAGTTGGGTTCGCAGGGTCACGTTGAAGAGATGAAGACCGGCTTTGGTGGCGTTGTAGACTGGGTATGCTGGGAGCGGAATGAACGCCAGTCCGGACTGTATACTGTCAATACCAAGGGCCCTTAGAAGTCACAACTCGATAGTGTGGATAGATTTTGAACTCACAGTGACAGTCAAAAACGTCGCCGGCTTTCCCAACTTCAACAAATGCGGCACTGCAACCCTGGCAATACACAACGGCGCCGTCAGGTTCACTGTGATCTCCGACGCAATAGCTTCCGTGCTCGTAGTCGCGGAATCAGTAAATTGGCCGATCTCTTGCTTCCCAGCTATGACGAAGATGCTGTCGATTTCTGGGTAAGTGGTGAAGATAGACGTGAGATTGGCTTCGAGGGATGGGATGTCTGAGACGTCGATTTGAACGGTCTCAAGGCCGGGGAGTTCAGACTTTAGGGATTCAAGACGGTTCAGACGGCGTCCCGAGGCGATGACTTTCTTGTTCTTGGAATGGAAGTATCGGGTGAAGGCTTCGCCTAGGCCGGACGTGGCTCCGAGGATGAGGATTGTGTTGATACTGGCTGTCATTTTGAGTGCGGATTGGATGATTTTGTTATGCTTGTGATTTGTACTCGGTTTCGGAATGAAGACTTATAGAATTGGTGAGGTTGTGATTGTGATTTGAACGATGATAATGGAAAGCTCTGTTCTCTCCCACTCTTATATATCCCACTCATGAATCTGAAGTAGTTCCAAAGATTTCTTTACAAAATCGTCCAAACTCCGTTGTACTCTAAACGCCATGGAAGCGCACGATATCCACCATCATGGGCAAGATATCTCTGGTCGACGGACTGTCAAATTCCCGATTCCGATATCCACAATACACTGTGCAACCTTTAACAAGGTCTCTAATTCGTCAACCTCAACAATGGATGCTAAAGTCCTCAAAAATCCATAAAATCCATGGTCGATCCGATACAGAGCTCAGGATGCAAATTACATCTGTGGCGTTCTGGTCATCATTTCATTGATGCGGACTTTGCGATTCACAGATCCATGGAGTTTAGAGAGGCTCGCTTAGATGTTAGCAAGGGAAACAGAGGGCGTGCAGTTGGCGGGACAAGACGAGACAAGTCTGGGCTGTGGCTTGAGGAGGGAAAGGAACTGGCAATTTAGCGGTGCATGTGAACTAGTTTGTGGATGTATTGTCATCATTATTTTTGTTTCTTCTTAGGTAGCCACGACCAACAGGTCTGAAATGTCCTGTCCTGACTTCCTGGCTGAAGTGCTGCGCTGGGAGTGTTCTGTAGGAAAAGGCGTGGGCTATGGGACCATCCATTGTGCGGTGAGCGATACGGGGATTCGAGATGCAACGTCTCGTATAGAGCTTATGTTTTTTTTCTCATTTCAGTTACATCATCTTGTCGCCAAAAGACTGAATCCTTCTTGGAGTAGGTAAAAGGCTGTGCACGTGATAGTTGATGACTTTCGGCCTAAGGCCTTGATATTGGAGCTTCAGAAATTCAATTCAAGAGCTTGGAGCTTGATTGAGCTTGTAAAGCAACAGTAACACAACTTGGATGAAGATCCGTATACGCGACTCGATCAGAAACCGCCTGGCATCTTCCTCCGATCTTCGATCAATTGCACTCTGCCAGCAAAAGCCATTGAACCACGCGCAACGCAAGCTGGTAGTCCCGGGCCATCAGGTGTAAACAATGTCGAGCCTTGACGATTTGTTTAAGGTATGCAGGATATTTGAAGCTCTCTTTGCACTGATACTGATGGAAATCCTAGAAGCCAGCTCTGCCCAGCAATAAAAGAAAGCTAGAAGCTTCTCGCGACCCAAGTACGCTCCCCAGACTCCCTCCAAGTTACAGCTCTCTAACATTCGCAGATGAGATCTACAAATCTGCGAAACTAGCCTCGAACGGTCATGTCAAAAGCAATGGCAACCAAGCTGCTGTCGCAGGCGAGGACGACGACATGGAAGCTGGCCCCTCTGCACCACCCGACGACGACGAAGACTACGGCCCAGACATACCAGACGACGAGGAAGGGCGATTCTTTGGCGGAGGAGTCACACAAGAGGAGAATGAGATACTAGATTATATGGATGGACAAGAACCTGCAGAAATAGCACCTGAGAAAATCGATTCGGCGTGGCTGCGGAAATTGGCACTGAACTTCGAAAAGAAGATCTCGAAAAATGCGGAGCTCCGAGCGAAGTTCGAGGGAGACCCGCAGAAGTTCATGGGAAGTGAAGCAGATCTGGATGCGGATATTAAGGCGCTGAGTATCTTGACCGAACATCCAGAGCTCTATGGGGAATTTGCGAAGCTAGGTTGCGTGGCCAGCTTGGTGGGACTACTGGCACACGAGAATACGGATATTGCGATTGATGCGGTGGAAATCATCAGCGAGTTGACGGACGAGGATGTTGAGGCTGAAGAGGAGCAGTGGAATGAGATTGTGGATGCTATGGTCGAGGCTGATTTACTGGATTTACTGGTTTCGAATTTCGCTAGGTTCAACGAGTCAAATGAGTCAGATCGCAGTGGAGTCTACCATGCGCTGAGTGTCCTCGAGAATATGGCATCAAGGACGTCACTAGCAGAGAAGATTGGACAGGATACGACAGTACTGAAATGGTTACTTGGTCGGGTATCGAAGAAGGAATCTCCCGTATCACAGAATAAACAGTACGGTGCAGAAGTTCTCGCCATTTTATTACAGTCCTCGCCAATCAATCGGCGGAAACTGTGCGAGCTGGATGGCATTGACCTGCTTCTACAAATCTTGGCTGCTTACCGCAAGCGAGATCCCTTGAAGGGAACCGAGGAGGAAGAATTTGTTGAGAACGTCTTCGATGCGCTCACCTGCGTAGTCGATGAGCCAGAGGGAAAGGAAAAGTTCGTCGAGGCGGAAGGTGTTGAATTGTGTCTCATCATGATCAAGGAAGGCAAGATGAGCAAATCTAGGGCTTTAAGGCTGATAGATCATGCTTTGGGTGGCCAAAGCGGTGCTGAGGTGTGCGAAAAGTTGGTCGAGGCAGCAGGACTGAAGGTTGTCTTTGGCATGTTCATGAAGAAGCAAGATGGCCAGACGACGGAGCACTTGCTTGGCATTTTCTCGTCACTGCTGAGTTTACTGCCTGCAAACTCCGCAGGACGGATACGAACACTAGCAAAATTCGTGGAGAAAGAATATGAGAAACTAGGGAAGCTGGTCAAGCTGAGGAGGGATTACGCCGCCAGGCTGGATACTGTCGATAAGGAGATCAGGGCTGAGCAAGTGAAGATGGATGCAGAGGGAAGAGAAGAAATGGCAGATGAGTGGTTGGGCAGACGTCTGGATGCGGGCTTGTTTTGCTTGCAGACCATTGATGTTGTTTTGGCCTGGTTGGTAGCCGAAGATGACGGCGCCAAGAAGAAGATCCAAAGCCTTCTTGCTGACCGAGATGAATCTTTGGCGGTGGTGAAAGCCACGATACAAGGTATGTCTGTCTTACTTGAGGATGAAAATGAAACTAATCCTGTCCCAGAGCAACTCGATAATATAGTGGGCGATACAGAGGAAGAGACGTGGACGAAAGATATGCTGACCGCGTTAATGCCCTTCTTGACGTAGCCAAATGAAAGCAATGTATCAAGATAACTCTAATTGTGTGGTATAATGATGTGATTATATACAGCCGATAAATAATCTGAGTATATACTTACCTTACCCAAACAGGCTTCTTTATCGCTAAAATGCGCGTCTCATGCCTATTGGCTCGGTCTCTTCCCCAGCCAACCATCTCAACACATCACACAACATCATCAACTCCTAGAGCCGCACCTCTGTTTACCACTGCTGCTTTCCCTATCGCTCGCTCCTCGCCACTCTTGGCATTCACTTCTGTAATCAAGCCCCCAGTCCATACTAGACACGGGATAGCCCCAGATACACCAAAGAGTCCTAATGACCAAGCCATTGTCCCCCAACCCGCCGATTCAACAACATAACCCGACCACAGCGGCCCTATCAACGAACCTGCCGCAAACGCAGTGACGAATAAGCCATAGGCTTGAGCATAAGCGCCACTCGGACCAAACCTCCCTGGGTCCTCTCTCTCTTTCGCTTCCACGACATAAGTGATTTCCGCCATGAGAGGGGCGTTCACCAAAGTCAGCGTGATACCGATTAGAAAGAGGAGTGCGCACAACAGCACTTTCTGGCCGAGGCTGTCATGTGTAACGAGACGTAACAGCACCCAGAAGGGAACCGCTAGCATGAACCCGCTGACAGTCAGCCACCGTGGGCCATACTTATCGGACGCCCAACCCACCAACGGAGCCGCAAAGCCTGGTATCATGATGGCTAGAAAAATGAGGCCTGCGCCTGTTGAGTTCCAACCAAATGTCCGCTGGACGTAGAGCGGTATGACGGAATCAAAAGCTGTCATTTGCGAGCCTTGAACAATCCAGCCCCTATAGTTATATATCTCCGTCAGCATCGCTCTTTTCCAAAGTAAACATATAAAGTGTCAAGATTTGGTAATGACATCAAGCTTGGAGAACACCCACCAGAGTGCAGTCAGGAGACGCCGGGATTTCAGGAGAGTGAGCACGGGTGGCCACCTGGTTCGCTTTCTGGTTGGTGTGGGTGTTGTTTGGGTCTCAGGGATCTTTCGATCGTCGGAAATTCTTCCCCCTGAAGGAGCCACCTGCTCGACATTGTCGGGACCGACCTTCCTTGGTGTCGTTCCCCCTCCGATAGCGCCGGTAGTCGATAGACCCAGCTTGTCCTCCCCAGACTTCTCGTCGTGCTGTGACCCATGCTCATGGCTTCCAGTAACAGTCCCGAGCTTCTCGGCGTCTTTGGACAGCTCTTCGGGGCTTGACGCACCCTCCGGGTCGGGAACCTCGTCCCTTAACCATTGACGCGCAATCTTCTTCTCAATCAGAACCATTCGAAGCAGAATATCTAGGGCAATCAGGCCAAATGCCATATAGAAGACTGGGTAATATCCTGCTCGCTCATAAACGACGCCACCTAGTAATGGAGCGAGCAAGATTCCAACGCTCATACTGATGCTGACATAGCCTAAAATTTGCCCGATGTCTTTCTGCCCTACAGTGTCTACGAGTAGTGCTTGCCCAACCGTCCATACGATAGCTGCACTAATACCTTGCAAGATACGCCCCAGAACAAGCAAAGCAATTGTACGTGCCAGACCTGCTTGGAAATTAGCAACTGCAAGGTTGTTGAGAATTGACAAGTGTATGATCTCGGGATGTCTTGGGACATTCCGGGAGGAATTTTCAAGCTTTCTCGCTACTCACATAAGATCACTGTAGATCCAGCCAAAGCAAGCAACCCTATCAATAAAGGCAACCGCCTAGAAGATGACCTATCCGCATACCATCCCGCTAGAGGAGATGCTACTAGCAGTGCTGCACCATAAACGGCAAGTAAAATCGAAACGTACGACTGCACTGATGACTGTGGTACTGAAGCTCGTGATGCCAAGACGAATGGTATAACAGGCACGATGATCCCATACAGAAATATATCGGTGAAGACCGCGATACAGATGGTTACCATTATGAATGTTTTAGAGGACCGTAATGATAGGAGATAAGGTGGCGAGGATGTGGCGTCTTTTCTTGCTCCGAGGAGGAAGTGCTTCACTTTCTCCATGCCCACCCTTCAGCTAAGTGCCCAGTGGTAGAGCTTGAGGCCCAATGAATATCCTGGGTCAACCTCTATACTTGCAGCTCTACTTCAAAGAAAGGTGGGTGTTCAGCAAAGAGTGGGTGGGTGTCGTCGGCTTGCCCGTCAATCCATTGGTGTCTTTACGAGCGATACAGAAAGATACCACTATCTGAGAATGGGTTTTGGAAGAATCGCCTGTGCTTCTCGCATCAACAAAAAAGATTCGCAACTCTTGATATAAGGTAATTGTAATAATTTCTTCTAAATCTAAACCCTGCGATGTATTTAAGTAGCGTCGGGAGCTTTCCGCCCACGGATTCCGAGGCGTAGCCGGAGAATATGCGAGTTTAAGGTTAGTACGAATATACTAGCGTCTACCTTATGTTTACTCCCTTGAATTCATCTCTAAATAGGTTGAGAACGCGGAAAAGCATTTCGAAACATGACAATGCTATTGCAGATACCACTTCGATAGTGTAGCATATCTTGGTTCTTTGATCCGCATACTCGAGATGGGGTGGGTCGGATGAATTCGGCGACTCCGTAACCAAGGGTCGTCTTCTGCTGCCTTCCCTCCCCTAGAATTCAGATGCGCCGGGACGGCATTTGTGCCTACCATATCGTGCTTGCCAAGTAATCGCCGTTCCATATATTCTCTGCCGTTCCCTCCTTCAAATGATTTGCGTCAGCTCGCCTTTATACACCCTCATTATCAGCACGCAAGCCTCAAGTTTCGTGTTTGAGACGAAAAAGAAGATATCAAGGTATTTAGCTATCACATCAGGCTGTGCTCTATGATTGACGAGTGAAAGCTATCAACAGAAAGCCCTTGGCTTGTACGGACCCCAATCTGCCAGGGATCGTTCCGGTCGGATGTCACGGCCAGAGGTTCTCTTGAGCCGTTCGGCAGCCACACCAGGCCGTCGTCCTCCTACTTTCGATATCCAACATATGTGCTCAAACCTCTGGCTTACGAGTGGGGAATGTCCTAGTTTCGTGTGGTGAGCGCTTAACCTTTTTGCTGCAAGACCGGGCGTCCGTCGTGATCTACTTCCCTCTCTTGCATTCTTTCTATCTAATGGTTGCATTCCGCTCGTGTTTAGTTTGCGTTTCGCGCGGTCTAGAGGTGTTCGCTTCATTTGTGGCTTCTTGACGGACAGCTCCTTGTTTCTCAATCTATCATTGATCTTTGTTACTTCGCATGGTTTGATAGTCACCTTACCATCTGTTTTCAAGGCTACCGGGGAACTCAGCCCGTTGCCTACCTCCGTAGGCAGATTTGGACCCCAAGGAAAGGTTGATCCGTGAGTTGAGGCTCAACCATCGCTCGATCGAAAAGCGTATCGGCGGTCAAATTCACAGGACACGAATCATGCGATAGCCTTATGCAATATTGGCGGGGTAAATTCACTCATGGATACGAAACCCCTATTGACCAACTGATTTGGCCAAGCTGTCTCAAGTCGCCCAGCTCGTAGGAGACTGCAAGTGTCTGGTGGTCTCGTTGGGCCTCGTCCGGTGTGGTGCATTACACGGGTGCATTTTGTGTTCCAATAAGTGCTGGGATCCGGTCCGCTGATTTCTCGACATTGTTCGTTCATTTTGGTTCTGTGTTGGGCCTACAGTACATCACAACTCCTGGCGCAGCCCACAGCAAGCTCAGATTGTGGGAAAACGGGGGGATCATCCAGTACCTTACTCGAGTTCTTGCGGCTCTTCCCATATGTGGGTCATTCGCGGTATGCACCAATGGCGGCCTGTGCTGCGCCTCATTGGCCAGACCCACCATGGATCACAGTGCAATCCAGGGTTCCATTGTGCTGCAACACAAAGCAGCACACAATCCGGGACGGAGAAGCTGTAAAAATGTATATACGTCGCGCTGTAATCACACGATAGCATCATCGGGAACAAGTCTTGTTCTACAGACACGTTTGTCCATCCCATAGGAGATTTTCAGAACGACTTGTCGTTTTTACCGGGACAGCTTGCATCAGGCTCAGCCGAGGTACTCAGTCAGCAGCGAACACGCTTGCGAAATGAGGCTATGAGGCTCTGCAGAGTCCAGTCTGCCCAGTGTAGGGTACGCGAGCCAGGAATTGGTGCTGCACTGTCACAGCCTCACCGGGCGTATGTCAGCCACATAAGTCACTTTTTCCATATTATGGCCCGAGTGGGAGTAGCTCGCTGTTTGAAGTCAACTATATTATATTCGCTGTACGTCCAGCCTGCCACTTTTCTCTAGCTTCAATCTCGTCAATCTTCCCCGCTGTGGGCCACCACCAGGACCCCCTTGCTTAGTGAAATTCTTCCGCGATTATCCACCGGTTTTGAGCCTCAAAATGCGAGGCTGTTCGTTGTCAACACTGTTATAAGTCCCGCATTGCAGCAAGCAAGTCCTCCCCAGAATGTCGCTCTGCATGACTATTCGCCTCGTTCTTTTCAGCCTCTCACCACCAATGAACTTTTCATACCATAGCATCTTGAAAATAGGTACGTCATTCCTTAACTATTACTATTGACCATGTTCCGCTTCTTGACAATATTTGGGCCCATGATAGTGCATTCGTGACTGAAATCTGTGGCCAGATCCAGGAGAATCGGATCCTGTTATCTCAGGGTCCAATGTGCCGCTTGACGAGTCTACCTTACGAAGTACTTGCAAACGTCGCAGACAGTCTGAGCTTTGATGATGTTTTTAGCCTTGGACGGACAAGCAAACACTTTTTGTTTCTTCTTACAGAGGAGCGGATATGCAAATCATTCGTCCAGGTGAGCACTCCAATTTTATGAGCGTGGGATCCGTAATCGGTCATTTATAGCCATACTCGGCTGCTGACAGCATTAGACCAAGATTAAATATTCCAATGAGGCCCAAGCAGCGATGAAGAATGGTGGTGGCAATGCTCGGGCTCTCCGAATTGCAGCCAAGAAACGAGATGCTATTGCCACGGCCTACCCCTTCACCGTTGCCACTGTCGGCTTTTGCGACGCTTATATCTACCATCGGGGTATCTTGTGTTACACACTGGACGACCGAATTAGAATCTTGGACTTACACCATTCAGCCCAAGAAGAATTCGTAGTCAGCATTCCAGGTCTACTCACGCAGGCAATTCCGGATATCCGTGAAAACAACAGAGGCAAATTCACATGTCTGTATTATTCGGACGGCGTTTTATCCTGCCTATACGATGCCTCTGACGAAGACTCGCCAGCGTGGCTGATAGCGTTCCATATCAAGAGCAAACGGATTCTGGTGACGCATGAATTGGAATCAACCGACAAGATTTTTGTCCGGCACAACTCACAGTACTTATACTACGGCACGCATTCAGAGCTGGGCACAGATGGCTACAAAAAATGGGTGATCTATGGCTATGAATACAAGACGCGAAAGTGGTTCGATCACAAGATCCATTTGCCAGACATGGTAGGTTCAGAGATCGGTTCGACAGTTTGTTTTGAGCTCTACAGAAATTCCTTTTATGCACTCTCTAATCAAACCTCTTTTGAGGTAGAGGAGATTGATTGGACTTCTTTTTATCATTGTGTTCGATTCCCTTTGAGCTCTCCTTGCACAGAATTGTTGGAAAAGACAGTAAACAAAAGCATGTGGCGGAGACAGCATCAAGAAGGGCCAATTGACGATCGCTGGACCAGCTTGAGTTTGGACGAAGATGAGAGCACTGGAGAGCTCAGAATAGTCGAGGCTCGCAAAGAATGGTACTTAGGTTGCAGTAAAAGTCAGCGAACTTATTATACGACAGACATCGTCTTTCCGCCACCGAAGAAGGAGACTGAGGACCTCTCGATCTCACCGGATACGTCGCCTCAGGACCAGAATTTTGTCCTTCCCACAACTTTCTCTTGGGGGCCTGCGACATCAGATCCATCAACTTCAGCTCAAGCATCATCGTCGACTACAACGGACACTGCGCTTGCTTCGAGCTCCTCCACAGGCGCTACGGCAAGCACTTTAGAGACAGCAACCTCTGAGCCTGACCAGCAGGACATTTCAGAACTCCCCAACATTCCTTTGCTTCGATTACTACGGAAGGACGATCATCCACACCATATAAACGCGCCCAATAGACTTCCAGAACGAACACATCCGGGAAACGATGGATCGACAAAGCCAACGCATACTCTTGCCAAGTCACGGATCCGAACCTACTTTACATCCTGCAGTACGCACCTCGATCTTGTCGACGATCCTCATCCAGACGATTGGCAAGGCAAACAACGCCTCAGACTCAGAGCAGGAACCCGAAAGCTCGGCCCGGTCCTTCTCGATCCCGAAACTAAGCTCATCCGCGCCCCAAATCCTGATCTCAACATCGCATTAGAAGAAATGTATCGAGTCCCGCCGATTTCGTACTGGCCTAAAGCTCAAAATCTGCTTGAGCCAGACGAAAACATCGATGCAATCTACAAGCTCTTAAATCCTCCATCCCACTTGGGCAACGTGGAGGGTACGGCCGATGAGCGAAGTCTAATCTATGTTACGGGTGGGATTGACCAGCCGCGAGCTCTTATCTTTGTGGGGTTTGATCCTTCGATTAATCTGGCTGGGATTAAGCAGTGGGGTGGGCTGCCCAAACAGTCTCCTATCAAGCAGACTGGTGCACTGTCTAAAGTGTCTTCAAAGAAACAAAAAGGCGTGGGAGAAGGTCCGCATATCGACGGCCGCGCATCTGGCTACAACTCTGCTTCTGCTTCTGGTCAATGGGTGGATGGGATGGAGGGGGTGGAGGGGTCGGTTGGGCAGCAGGATGGTCCGTATGTTGACGTGGAGGAAGCCCATCGGACGGTTAGTATTGACGTCAAGGGGAAGGGGAAGGCTGTTGCTAGCCCTAGTGGACCGACTGTCTATGTCACTTCTGGATACTCGACTATTGAATTTGGCCAAACCCAAACCACTGCTACGCACGACGGAGGTGGGGTGGCCGGGCGTAGAAGCTGGGTATGGCGAGAAGGAGCTATGTACCGGGACATAGGACTTGGACTAAATTTCGGAATGGATCGACCAAAGGATAGGAGTGGGGAGGTTCTTTGAGAGTTCGTTGTGTTCTCGTTTGGATCAGTTGTGCATTCTCGTGAGTCGGGCGAGCTAAGGGTCTTATGGGTCTCGGTCTCTTGCCCTCGTTCACTAGTATACCAATCAATATTTTCTTTCTGGAATACGTGCATACTCATGTCTTGAGCTAATGAGATGGGGAAGGGGGAAAGGGGGGCCTGCAGCACGAACTCTGGATTCGATGAAATAAGCCATAAGGTGTCAGTCGTTGGTGGTCGCGGGTATGCCGCCCTGATGTCGAGAGTGTAACAGCCCATATTTACAACCATCCAATGTTGCATCAGCTTCACCCACCCACCTAATATCCTTTCCAGATCTTATTCTCCCTGGCTCTCGGTTCAACAACGGGTGATGGTGTGGACAGGCATTCTTGAGGGGAGCATTGGAGTCGGACAGAATAAGCGAGAGTGAATCCGCGATTTGGTGCATGTCTACTACGCCCGACTGTAGTGAGTATGTGAGGAGAAGTCATGCACGGCAACACATACGGCAACATACACAGCCTGGTGCGGCCGAGACTTGCAGGTACTACCGGCTTCGCATATGAGATAAGTCAGCTGGCCATAATGTCTCCCCAGCGGCATTTTTCAAGGAGAAAAAGCAAACAAAAATTTGGGGGATATGGGGGGTGCAAGATTATATAGCTGTCTGCTATGCCGTGGGACGGAAATGAGGCTCTTGCGCCAGGTGCAAACTGGTGGGGGTTAGATCGCAGATCGAGCGGCGAACCCCAGGTTGCCTCGTTTCGCCTCGTTCTGCCTCGTGCCTATTCTGATGCCTTATGCCAACACATTGCATCGCCTGCAGGGGTGACAAATGCCTCAATCTTGCGACTTGGCGGTCTGGAAGTCCTTTTTCAGCATGGTATGCTGCAGGTTCGAGCCTGGCTATCAATATTGGATCCAACCCATCGGATGACAACCGTCGTCTGTTCCCGCGCCGCTTCTTAGCAGGCAAATTTAGAGCTGCCTCTTCGTTCGAATCGAGAGAGAAAGAGGTGATAAAACTGGTGTGATCAATAATTTTCATTAGGTACGATGCTACTTTATCCTTTCTCTAATTCATGCAACCCCTCCAATAGCCACAGACACATCTGGTCGAATTCGTCAAGAAAAGAAGAGAGCCTCGTCGGCTCTTCGCGCCACACACCCTCAGCACAAAGCCTTGCAATCGTCAATGGTATGCGCTCTATCCGCTCTAATTAATTTTCACATAGTTGCCTGGTTCACAAGAGTCAGTATATGATCAGGTACAACCGTCAATAACCGTGCTAGAGGAGCCAACTGACCCGGAAACTGCCCCTGCTTTCCCTTAACCTTTCCGATCCACCACTCGTTTTCATTGTTTGTTCTCGTCACAATCTCAATCACATCACCGGTCGTGAAACTCAAGTCTCCCTCAGCCTGAGCCTCATAATCGTAGAGCGCAGTCACCGTCTCAGCAGCCGGAGCCCCACTGAGCCGCGATGGCTTCGGCTTCGGGGGTGGTGGTGCAGGTCCCTTTGCTTTCGCGGCAGAGCCCCACGATGGACTGCTCGCTGTAGAATTGGCGCGAACTACCGAGGTCTTCTCGTCGCCCCCATAAGTAGGTGATAATGAGTTGGAAGAGTATGGTGGAGGTGGGTTCTCTTCTTCGTTTGACGTGGTCATCGATTGACGCTTGGGGGCAGCTCCAATGAGCTTGGGAGAACTCTTGCCTTCCAGAGCCAGCTTCGAACCAGGACCAAGTCTGCCAGGCGGGCGCTTTGCACCGGTTGTCTTGAATTTGACAATGGACAGGGCTTCCGCTCTTTCCTGGATGTCTCCTCGCGCAGCCTCGAATCCTTCCTCCACATCCATCTGGAGATTAAAATACCCAATATCGCAACCTTGCATCTTCTCATGGAGGGTATAAAAAACATTCAACTGCATGTAGTAGAAAGATTGGAACAATGGGCGAATGAACTCTCGTTCCAGGGCGAACAGTTTGGGAAGTTCGTCCTTCAGCAAGTCGTTGAAGTAGTTGAACTCCTGCGTAGCTTGTTCAACATCGTTCTCGGCTTTGTACATGGCTTTCTCGTCCTTCAACGTCTTCTCCTTCTTGTCCTGGAGCTTCTTGAGAGTTGCGCGATGTCTGTCATAGTCCAGCTGCTTGTGTTGTCGTTTCGTGGTAGACTTTCTTATGACTTTGATGATTTCCAGCAGCTCTTGCGCTGGGCGAATAACCCTCGTCTCGATCATTTCCAATTCAGGCTGAAGTGTAGCCAGAAGGTCCCGACAAATTGCCTCGTATTCCTCACATGCTCGGATGCCTTCTGGGTTCCCCTCGGGGATCGCGGAGTCAGGGTCGGATACCCTTCCAGATATGGGCTTGTAGATCTCGGCGATGGCCTGG
The DNA here is from genome assembly GCA_026120085.1 of Cadophora luteo-olivacea. Lineage (NCBI taxonomy): Eukaryota > Fungi > Ascomycota > Leotiomycetes > Helotiales > Ploettnerulaceae > Cadophora > Cadophora luteo-olivacea. The sequence continues at coordinate 1,283,517 of JALRMC010000006.1, forward strand.
GAGAACTCTATTTGGTGATTTATCATACCCTGTATACTCTCGAAGTACTTCTTAGATCTGTGTATATGTCTCAATATTCATATTTGTACATGCTGTCGCCATTTGGGAGACAGCCGCGGAGTCTTAGGGCAACTTACTCGGACCGCAATTTCTCTGTCTCCTTTTCCAGCTCACTGAAGCGCCTTTCGCTGTCAATGTAGACTGCATCTTTCGTAGTGTCGCCGATAGAAAAGCGCTGCTTGAGAAGTTGCGGCGTCTAGATAGTTCGTTGTCAGTTGTGGATGGAGTGAATGGGTGGCCGGATTTGCCCAAGACTACTCACACGAATCACCGACTTCTGAAACCCCTTGAATGACATTTGAACTCGTGGAAGGACAAGAGTGAGGAAACAACTATGCGCGGTAAAGTAGTTGTTCTTCTCGTTGTTGATGAGGGTTCGTGGTGGTGGGGTTGGATGACGGAGGAATCTGGTGTTTGTGTGGCTGAGCTAGGCGGCACGTAAGTTCGTCTTGGCAGTAATTGCAGCCAAGGCAAAGTAATGTATCAAGATATTCCCAGTGACAGTTGCAAAGTGATTCTATTGAGGCGATAGAAATTCCGAGGTGTGCCGCATTCGTTCGATAGGTTTGCCTGCGAGGGTGCCAATGCATAATGACATGGGAGCTAACCCCTCGTGGATGACATAAGCAAAAATATATCTGCCGCTTAACTTCCAGAAACATTCGCCGCCTGAGCTCTCTACTTTGAATGTTACAAGTCATTCTAACAACATGTCGACCATAGCTTCCAGATCACTGCGGCAGGCTTCGCGCCTGCAGGCAGTATCCGGCGTACTGAGGAGTTCTTCTCGCACTGCCGGGATGCCTTCAAGATATGTACGCAGCGTGTCGAGCACCTCGAAGGATAGTGCACAAGTCAACGTCAATACTGCGATTCGAGCGGACCAGAAGGCTTTCTTCGCAGAGACCGGCAAGCTCCCCGAGAATCAAATCGTTCCCGGATCCGGGGTGAACGCAGATGCGATGATGAGTCCTATGGCAGGTACGCCACTCTTATGTCCTGTTTGATTTATATGACTTTTGACACTTCATAGGTGTACTGAAGCAAGCCACCGTCATGGACGAAGGTCAAAGACCCATCTACCTTGATATGCAGGCTACAACACCTCTGGATCCTCGTGTACTTGATGCAATGCTTCCCTTCTACGCCGGACTTTACGGCAACCCCCACTCGAGAACGCACGCTTATGGATGGGAAACCGACAAAGCGGTTGAACAGGCCCGAGAGCACGTTGCAAGTCTCATTGGTGCTGACCCCAAGGAGATCGTCTTTACCAGTGGTGCCACCGAGAGCAATAATATGAGTATCAAAGGCGTGGCAAGATTTTTCGGCAGAGGTGGAAAGAAGAAGAAGCATATCATCACATCTCAGACAGAACACAAATGTGTGCTCGACAGTTGCCGTCATCTAGAAACCGAAGGATTTGATGTTACCTACCTCCCAGTAGCATCCAGTGGTCTTATTGATCTGGTGGAGCTTGAGAAGGCGATCAGACCAGATACGGCAATTGTCAGCATCATGTCGGTCAATAACGAGATTGGTGTGATCCAGCCGCTGGAAGAAATAGGAAAACTCTGCAGAGCCAACAAAGTTTTCTTCCACACCGATGGCGCTCAAGCAGTCGGCAAAATCCCAATGGACGTCAACAAAATGAACATTGACTTAATGTCAATATCTTCACATAAGATTTATGGACCTAAGGGAATGGGTGCATGCTACGTCCGAAGACGACCCCGTGTCAGAATCGATCCCATCATCAGTGGAGGTGGCCAGGAGAGAGGATTGAGAAGTGGTACTCTGGCCCCTGCGCTAGTCGTTGGATTTGGAGAGGCTTGCCGGATTGCAAAAGAGGAGATGTCTGTGAGTACTGCCCTTATCTCCTTTTGTTATCTTGCGTGATGATCTGCTTTTACATATGCATGGCTTTCCTAGTGACTTCCTTGCTTGCAAGTTGAGGCTTCCTTGACGACACACAGTACTTTTTCTGACAAGATTTGTTTACTCCCGCAATTTTCAAATGCTTTCTTGAAATATGCTAATGTCTGCCAAGTATGATTCGAAGCGAGTAAAGATGCTTTCCGACAAGCTGCTCAACGGCCTTCTAGCATTAGAGCACACTTCTCAAAACGGCGATCCAGAACGTTTCTATCCTGGCTGTGTCAACGTATCGTTCTCTTATGTTGAGGGCGAGTCTTTATTGATGGCTCTGAAGGACATTGCACTCTCATCCGGTAGTGCTTGCACTTCGGCGTCTTTGGAGCCCAGTTATGTTTTACGTGCGCTCGGCAGCAGTGACGAGAATGCACACAGCAGTATCAGATTTGGAATTGGACGATTCACGACCGAGAGCGAGATTGATTACGTATTGAAGGCTGTCAAGGAGCGAGTGACCTTCTTGAGAGAGCTTAGCCCACTTTGGGAGCTTGTACAAGATGGCATTCCGCTGGACAGCATAGAGTGGAGTCAACATTGATTTGGGATTGCCTCGGGTTGGTGAATGGATTTGGCGCAGGAGTTATGGGATCATGGATCAGGTTGTGATTACCACATGTAGCAATATCGGCAGACTGGTGTCTGAATGTACACGATCGTTCGCAAGGACATATTCCCCTTCGACCAAACTTCGATCTTTCCCTTCATGAACTGTATTTCAGATGAACAAGCCTGACTTCTTTATCTTTGTGTGCAAAGTTGAGATCCATTGATATGATAAACGCCAGTGATGAATTCGTGCCCATCTATTACACATTCATAACAAGTCTCTCCATCAAGGTCCTTCTTTAATCCAGGCCTAAGAGCGGTCGCTTGCTCTGCCATATTATACATGTCTGACCCTCCAGTACAGTCCTATTCGCACATCAGGTTGGTCCTCCATCCTTCATACAACTCCGAATGAATGTGCCCCTTTACAATCTATCGCGGCTTATTAGCCAACTCCTCATTAAGACAGGTATACAGAACTCACGGAGGAAGAAGGAATTCGCTCCAAGAACTCGAGAAGAAGGCAACCGCGACCTGTGATACACTGTCAGTAAAGCTTTGCCTTTCATCCACTGCCTTTCATCGCAAATCCAAGTGGCCATCGGTCACCACCGCAGATCCAAGGCATACCCGTTGCGTAGCCACTTAAAGCTCCGGGGATGAGGAGAGACTCACTCCGAACACAGCTACACTTCTTACAACACTGGCGTTCTCGGGCGAAGTCAGAGTGTTGTAGACGTTGGAGACATAACCCTTTGGTGCTGGGCGGCGAGCATCAGCTCGAGCAATCTGTACGCGCTTTGGTGCCATTTCGTAGGAATTGGGAACGTAATTATGGGACGTGTGAGAGTCGTGAGGAACGAAATCTGTAGAGGTGGATGGTGAGGCTGGAGTTGAAGGTCTTTGGTCGAGGACAAGACCTGGAGCTTCTGAACTTTTTGGCGGTTCTGCAGGGATGTTGATTTCTTCACGTGACTGTACATGGTTGACATCACTCTTTGTCGCTGATTCATTCGAGGCATTCATTCACCACTTTCCGTGCGCAGAGGGCGATATAATTTGCAGTAAGCCATTGGGATTATGGGGTATATTCTCGACCCTTCTTATAATCTCGATAATCTCAATAATGGCTGAGAATCAATCACAAGAGCCAGGAGGTTTCCTTCCGCCATCCCTCCCCTCGCCTGCACCCAGCAGTTACTCGTCCTCATCCACTGCTTCTAATTTGCCTCATCCGAGATCTAATCCTCTACGATCTGGATCGGCTAAGGAAGATGCTGCGAGGCGATACCTTGAGGCGAGATTGCTCAATGTTTCCAGGCGGTATGCCAAGAAATTTCAGCCGATGGAAGAGGGTGATGACGTTAAAGGCTATGTAAGCATGAGTGAAGTTGCGAAGGATTTAGGGAAAATCATTGATGTAGTATGGCTTTCTGGAACTCGTATGTTCTGCCCCTGGCCTAAATTCTATCTTCATTTATATTCAGTGAGCTAATGGAAGCAAATACAGCAAGTCTACAGATTCCGTACTTGTTGAACATCGCCCTAGCAGTGAATACTTACATCTCTGCCTTTCCAGCATCGCCAAGAGCTACCTTTGCTCTGATCCGTAAACTTGATCACGCTTTCTCCAGCTTGCTGAAGGGCGAAGATAGCATTACTGGGGAGATCTTGCCCGGCTTTTCAAGAGGGAAGAGGGCCGGGTTGACCAAGACTGATATGGTCAGATGCAAAGGATTGGTCGATACTACGAGAGTATTGGTCGTGGATGTGATGGGTACGGAAATTGAAGACGATGCTGATGATGAGAGCGTTATGGAGACAGATACCGATGGTGAAACGAGCACTTGGGGCGATGTTGGAGATGGGAAGTGGGAGATGGAAATTGCAAAGGTCTATGAGATGACCATTGTGGAATTAGGAGCGACACTGGATGGTGGAGATGCATTTACAGTGGAGACTTCGAGTTGATGTTGTTGCGCCTATCCTCCTAAGCCGTGGTAAAGCCTCTCGAAAGTCCCAAAGGAATACAATGCTTACGAAGCTGCTCAGAAATAAGCCGCAAGATTAGTTCCACGGTATTCTGGCTGTTACATATCAATTTTCTAGCTTTGCGCCGACGCGTAAAGATGGATCGTTGAGCGCTGTTGGGCCTAGTGGGACCTTAAGGCAGCCTCTACACATGATCCGTACTTCGAGCATAGGCCTATTGTTGATTGGGCATCTTATAGAGTATCTTGTATTCTCGGCTCACGCATGGAAAAACAAACAATCATGTGCTTTCAATGTGCCGAAATAGCGCGCGACATTTTGGTACTTGTACTTGTACTTGTACTTGTATGTTTATCCTCGCGTAATTCGAGCCTAGTCCGGCCTCCGCCTTCGCTCTCGCGACTTCCGTTTTTGACAATAATCAAATCAGAAAGTGCCAGGTCGCAAGGTGAACTCGACTCGTCATCGCTTTCCCAGTTTCTTCAGCACCAAGCCTTGCCGTCGACTGCACAACATTTCCGGAACGCATTCAACCTCCCATCTACGCCCCCTCCGACCAATGCATCCCCTCAATTGATCACGACCACAATGCCTACGTATGGTCCTCTGCGCACCACTGTCTCCCTCTATATGTGGGAGGCAGACGCGTGTCAGGATATCTCAGGCTTAGGAGATGCTTCAAGCGGCTGCGAAGTCGAACGCATCAAGGAGGACTCCTTCGACAACACAAGTCTCGACTTTCTCGGTCCCGGCAGTGTCCCATACTATCTCGTCAACGCTGGCCAGGATCTGTTCTCTCCTGCGCCTGCACCCGCTCATGATGTTGCAATCACTCCTGCTAATAAAGTCGGATGCGTCGGGCCAACCACAACGCCAGGATCGGTAGAGTATGCAGGTCCTGTGATCAGATCGCCATCCAGAAGCCCGCCTACGAATGAATCGACAGAACCAGACCATGATTCCAGTCTTTCGAGCCTGGATTCATCCATGTTTGAAACGAGCCCTCAAGGAGTTGGCTCTGGTAGCATAGTTGGCGTTGCTACAGGCTCAAGTGCGTCTCTTATTATTTTGATACCCAAGTTTTTGGCTAATAATCCTAATACAGCTGATCCTTTGTCGAGTACCAAGAAGATGCCCAGCCAATCCCGCCGTCTTTTCGCCCCGCCAATGCTAGTCAAAAAGGCCATTCGCAAGCCAATTACAAGTCCCAAAGCACTCAAGCTACAGATCGATCTTTCCAAAGAATCGTTTATGCACTCAATAGTTACGAACAACCCAGAAGATATCTGCATCAGCGTTCTCTACAACGGGGAGTTCGTATACTCTAGGGTATTTCGATGGAACACTTTCAATAGTGGACAGAAGACAGAAGGCGGTCACCCAGCTATATCTGGTCGGCGAGTAGGAACTACGGTCGAGGTTCCTTGGATAATCAACCCAATGTCTCAAAACGCACCCGCAGATTTTGTATCGCACTCCATGACAGCCGCAGAAGCTCGGTGGGCCAAGATCAACCAGAACCTCCTGAGAGAAGCGGACGAGTGGGGAAGAGATGGCAAGTTTGATATGTTCAGAAACCCCTTGGGAGAGTATCTTGAGGCTCTTTCTAAGACGTCTATGCCGAAGAAAGCCTGGCCTCTTGGCGACGGGGGATTAAATATTGGTGTGATAGATGTGAGTACTTCCCGACAAATGCCAGTGAGCCCATCTTGGGAATAGAGGGCGTTGAGCAACTGAGTTCTTTCTAATTCACAGTTATTGATTGAAGTGAAGAATATTTCCAGAATATTTTCGGATATGTGGAAGAGCACATGGCTTACGAGAATTATGACCAGTACTTATTGATAGATCATCACTGACTGTTTTCCTTGCAGGTAGTTGTCGGATTAGGAAAATCGATCATTCATCCCTACAAATTTCTTCTTGAACCTCAAAGAAAGCTGACCGAGGGTCACTGCGGTCTGGATAACAAGCTATTCGTCGTTCCAAAGGAGTTAAGTCAAACAGGCCTGAACAAGATGATTGCCTCCTTTCAAAGCGAGGACGATCGAGAGGAGACTGCTCGAGTTCCCAGGAAGGCTCGGTCGGCTGGAACTCGCCCCAAAGTCACAACTTCAGAGCCAATTTCGGCGGTGCCCTTCAGCAACAGTAAGACGCCTGTCGCTAACGCGCCAGAAGCCATTTGTGCTGGTGGTCACGACGGGCTGATTGAGACAGGCCGATCTTCTCGGTCGTTAGCATTTAAAGTACCTCCTTCAGGCTCGGCGCTCAGAAACACATCAGCGACACCCGTGAACTCGGAAATGCCACAAACTCCTCCCTTTCAGCCACTGCCACCGAATTCAAAGCTGCCCAAACACATTCCACAAAAGAGATACCGTGGTCCAACGCCACCACCTGTAGAGCCCGCAGCAATCACTACCGATAACTATGTTGAACCTCCGAGCCAGTCCACTCGGTTAAGAACTTCGCTTGGCTCCTTGGAAAGTCCTCTTGCTGCTAGTACCATTGCTACAACAGCCAGCGGAAGCCTTGAGCCAGGCGATAGTGTTCGAAAACCCTCTGCTCACAGACAGCGAATAAAGTCTCAACATGTAACTGAAACAACTACAACTAATCCAAGTAATATCACATTTGGCCTTGACGGGTTTGAAGATGATTGTTGTGAGGTTCAGTCGGGGCCTTTGGAATCCTTCAGCAGTCTGGTCTCGCCATTTCGCGAGCTTCCTCCCATTGAGATGAATCAACTTTACAGAACTGCGATCTTTGGTTTGGATGGAACTGGAGAAGAGCCTAAATCTACCAAAAGGAAGAGGGAGTCACTTGAGACATCGACCGCAGGGGCTCCAAAGGCAAAGATCTCTCGTAGCAGACCAAAGTCTCGCAACGTTTCAGATGCCTCTGCGCACTCGCAATTGACTGCTGTAGAAACTATCACAGCAAGTAGCGATATTGTTCCCCAAGTCTTGATCAGATCAGCAGAAGACGCGCCACAGGCCCCAGAGCAGAAAGCTGGTACTGTCGCGAGGAAGTCGAGGTCAAGAAATCCACTGTCTGCCAGAGAGCTGGACAGCTTGTTGTAAGTACTGAAATACTCCACAGTCTCGTTTTTCTCGTGTCTGGGGGCCTCGGACATAGGAATTCCCGCTCTTCTAGTCAGGACTATATGCTCGCAGTACTCACAGATTCTAATGTTATATAGGGAGCCACATAAGCCAACAGCTAACGCCGATACATCATTCGGTCATTCATTCGCGGAACGAAGCAATTTTGGTCGATTAACTCGGAACTCCACTACGAGACAGCAGATCAAGCCGCGGTCAAAGTCTGCTAATCCTCCACGTATAACTGCCAGAGTTGAGAATGAGAAGATGTTTGTCATCAAGGGCCTTCCGGTCGATGGAATGCCAATAGACAAGGAGACATTACAGTCGGCGGACAAGCCGGCTTTGCTCTCTACAGAGCCGCCGAATACTTCACCAGTACCGCGAAGCGCAGACGACACTCAAAATGCTGTTGGCGAGCGTAACCAAAATTCCAGCTCGATCGGTCGGGTACTACGGAGTACGAAAGTAACGGGTACAAACATTTTCAGTTTCGAGTACGCCTCTGCTGTACCGAACGATGAGCTTCGAAGCCAGATTTCAGCACAAAATATGACCCCCAAAATCGTCGAAGTTGAGCGAGAAACTGCTAAGGATACTTCTGCGATTGGCTTGAAGAAAGTTACTGAAGTCGCTAAGTTGATTCCAACCCAACAGCATGCCAATGGCGATGTCATACCTTCTGTGCTGTCCAGTACTTCCACTCCGTCGTCTCTTGTCACGGCAGTTGGAGCCAAGAATAAAGAGAATGTCCGACCAGCTTCCACAACCTATCTGGGATCCACCTCTACACAGCTTGGACAGACTAACCCCAACAAGCTCTTGAAGGCGTCGCAAGTCACCACCAACAACACAACATCCGATGCAGAAGTAGGCAACAATGTGCCAATCATGGGCTGGAATGGGCAAGACGAAAAAGCCAGACCTTCAGATACCGAAAACGTTGAGAATGGCGTGACACTGGCAAGCAGGCAGCTGCATCGTCCCGAACAAGTTGGCGGACAAGAGAGAGACCCCGACAACAAATTGAAAGACACAGCAGCTGTTCATGAAGTAAGAGAACCCGCTGAGATTCAATCCGCCTTCAATGTCAAGAAGACCAGCGCGAAGCAGCCTCCAGTCATGAAACTCAAGTCGATAATCTCCACTGACTCCAACACTGAGCCGCAAACACCAAGTAGTAGGCAAAGTAAGGTCAAACCAACTCTCACTATTCAACCAGAACTTGCAAATGCGTATAGATCATACAGCGAAACTTCTACAGGGCTCAAGACTCCCACTCCAAGGAGCGGTACGTTCCCCACAACTCAGGCTCCTGAGCCTCCCCGCACAAGAGCAGCGACCAGAGCCATGCAAGAAGCTTCTGATGTCTCAGCTATAGCTATGCCTTCGATGGTCAACTTCACACCTCAAAAGAATAGAGATAAGAATAAGACACCAAATGGTCGACTTTTTGCTGATATGTCGAGTTCGCCTGTGGTCCCAACACCTGCTCAATTGCCCAAGGAGACTAGGATCCTACCTCCCAAGCGATTCCAACATGATTCTCCCAGCAACGGCCGGGTTTTGCGCTCTGACAAACAGATATTAGCACCAACTGCAATCAGCTCCACTGCAGAACCAGATGACTTGGCTACACACAATGTTCTGATCACAAAATCTGCCGATCTACAACCTGAGCCATCTTCATTCGCTTCGTCATCTGCAAGAAAGAAAGCTACTCCCCGACCCAAAACTCCACGAAATCGTCAGCTCAGAGATGAGACAAGCCGACCATGGAAACCTACAGACCTCTGCCAGGGCTCGGTTCTTTCATATGTCGAGGAGGCCAACATTGCGGGATTAGCCGGACTGAACTATGACCGATTTTCGGAAAATATGTGTAGAACCACCAAATCTGAGCGTGAGGGCGTTTTCAGAACTTCTGGTATTCTAATGGGTGTAAGATATGTTATGGGTCTGGGATCTGAGTCGATCAAGAAGTAGTGATAAATATATTCAGTGGATGTTTGGGAGGGACAGAAGAGCTGTCGCGCATGTCATGTTCGAGCATTTGTTCAGTTTGACACTGACAATTGCTCCCATCTTCTGTCTGTTACACGGGCTTTTGCTTTGAGGTTGCTGAATTACTGATTGTTCTTGATATGTATAAGTACGAGTTCAATACATATCTTATATATTACTTGTCTTGTCAGCTTCTTCCATTCGGATTCTTCCTTTGCAAGAATAATTTGACCTACCGCTTTCTGCTTAGTGACGTATTCTCCGCTCTTTCTAGGCAGTCGTCCGGTATTGTTTTGAGTATGGCGCGAAAGGCAAAAATTGGCGGCGAGATCTCATAAGTCAGGCTCACTCGCCTTCGTGAGAATGTACAAATGGTTAATCAGAAGTCTCCATGTGAGTGCGGCAGAAAGCAAGGGTCCGAGCTTGGGTTAGAATGCCAAGCGTTAAGAAGGTTACAGTATGTATGAAGTGAGAAAAGTGACAGTTCATGAAAAGCAGACCTTCCATTCATCTTGGTCTATAGCTATCGTCTCTCTTTTCGCCACGATTGCCTCCACTACGATTGTCATACCGGTCACGATCTCTGTCTCGACCTCCTCGATAGTTATCGTCGCCTTTATTACCCCTCCGGTCGTAGCCCTTCTCCCTTTGTGGGCTTCTCGACCTGCTTCTCTCCCTTGTATCCGCGCTGGATTTGCCCTCCCTGTCATGTCTCCTCCGGAGCTCATCCTCATCATAAACCATACCATAACGATCCCTCCTCTCCCTTCCCTCTACCTTATACTGTCTCTTCTTCTCCAGTCCACTCACCCCACCAAAACCACCCCCGCCATGTCTCCGCTTCGAATTTGTGGCCGTCCGCCAAGTATCGCTCAATTTAGACACTGATTGCGAGAAGTCGACGTGGATGCGGTGGTCGTCAATTAGCACGCCTTGCATTTTGAAGTATGCTTGTTCGCAAGATTTCTGGTCCTCATACTCGATGAAGGAATACTGAAGAGAGTCGCCAGTGCGCTTGTCTCGAATCACTTCGCAGGAGAGGATTTTGCCAAATCGACTAAATATCAACTCGAGATCTTCATCCGTCGTTACTGGATTGAGCTTGCAGACGAATAAAACGTTCTCTGGAGGCTTGACTTCTGCGAATGGCAAATCCCCGACCATTTCCAGGGTCAGGGCTTGTGCTCTTGCTTCCCTCTCTCGTCGCTGCTTCTCTACTGCCTCGGGATCCAACTCATCGTCCAACTTATCGTCCTCTCCAATCCGTACAGTAGCTAACTGGGCCTTTGAAGGTAGAGGGCTCTCAGGAGGTTCGATAAGTCCAGTGGGATCATCGTAGGGGTCGTCCAGTATCACCGTATGCTTGATTCGAATATCCACTAATGGCCTACCCTTCTCGTCGCAAAAAGCATCATTGATCTTTTCCAGCGCATCAAAGCCCTCCACAACCTTCCCAAATATCGCCGCCTTGCCATCCAAAAAGTCTAGGTCGTCACCTAGCGTAATTATGAACTGACTGCCTGCGAGTCTCTCCTCCGGATCCCTCGTCGATTGCGCCGTCGCCATGCTCACCGTCCCTCTCTCCGCATGCTTCAATTTAGGGTGGAAATTCGCGGGAAATGTTCGTTTCGTAGGTCCGTCGACCACGCCCCATATCGAGGAGCCGCCATCGCTATCTTTGGAGAAGGGGCCGAGAGGGTCACCGGTTTGGAAGGAGAAGTTCTTCTGTACGCTGTGGATCGGAGAGAAGTTGTAGTATTTGATCTTGCACAGCTTCAGGAAGCTAGGGTAGGGAGAGAAGATCTTAGTATTTGCTTTCTTTAGGTATTTCTGTAGGGAGTTATTGGGTGGGTTGAAGGGGCATGCGTGGAGGGGTTGGAACTTACTTTTCGCAGAGCTTGGGGGAGTAGTCTGTGAGGAGGTCGATGACGATGTCGCCAGCGGAGGTTTCGAGGAGTACACTCATTGTATTGGCGTGTCGAAGCTTATGTCAAGAGTCTGAAGTGCTTGGACTCTGTTCCGACACATGAAATGAAGTTGGAGCTGTTCGTGAGGTCTTGATAACCTTACCTAAAGCTCTAGAATCTTGATGGCCCCGCTTAAACTTTAAACCGAACTAGCGCGAGATCTCGCCGCCATCCAATAGGTACCTACATATGTAGGTATATCCTCGTGTCACTACGGTATCACGCGTTCTTCTGGAACTTCTAATTCTAATTCATATCATCACTTATTGGATTGGGTCAGGGCGAACACTCACTCGAGAGCAATCGACGAGCAGCTGCTATTAGAAACTCGAGCGTGACGGCTCTTTCATAATCGCTCTTTCGGAAATCAGCAAGTCGAGGTACCTAGTCCATTGGACTCGAAATGTTGACAGATAAGTCATGCCTCTCAATTTTCGAAATTTCCGGATTTTCAAGTGAGGTAGACATTTGCTCTACCACTGTGTACCTTAAGGTACCTACGGTCACTTGAGATCCTCAGGCTTGCAACACATCTGCAGCGTCAGTTCCATTCTCATCACGTGTATCCACCCAGGAGATCAGATCTTAAGCAGCAAGGCCCCGATCGCCAGCAAGCTTTATCCTTGAGAGGATCTCCCGAGATCTGGACGCCCCTGATCGGGCGTGTAGCTCTCTGGCTCTGGCAAGGATCGTCTTCGGATGATGAAGTTGTGCTAGCATGGTGTCCTATTGGTGTGCTTGGTGAGGGATTCTTTGAAGTTTGTCCCATTCAGTGACCTCCTTATTATTTCCTACTCGTTTGTGACAACGGCGTCCTATATCCAAGGCTTCGCTCAAAACGGAACTATTGCATCGACACCGCTATTCCTTTGATTTTCGAATATAAAGATGGAACGTTCTCGACCTCAAACTTGCTGTATCCTCCTGCATCGGAAAACGAGTGCTGATATGCGAGCAGATCTCCCGGACACAGCAGACGATGTTTTCCACACCTTCAGCGATGACCTGGTCTGTGGGAGCTTTAAGACCAATGGTTGCAGAGATGTCTGGAGCTGGACGGGAGCCTGCAGACTTCACGGGTGAAAAAAATATATCTCCTTTGTCAGGGAAGCAGCCAAGCGCAACGAATCTCGAATTTGTCCGTATGGCCCACGTGTGCGCCACAAAATTAAAGATCTGACTAGGAGAGAAAGTAAGAGATTAGACTCCTCAGGAGACGGGGAGACAATTCCGGCGGCCCCATGTCGTGTGTGTCTATCCTTTACCCCATGCTCTGTTGCTCTGTCGATTCGGTTTGATCCGCCCGCAGTTGCCACTGCATTTCTGTATCACGAACGAGGGCTGATATTACTGGATTGACCGAGAAGAGGCCGGGTTCCCCATTCTTAAATCGCCCTCGCAAGCAACTAGACATCTCTCTACTGTGAAGTGGCCGTTTATAATCAATCGTTTCAATTTTCCTGATGTCGGATCTTCAGTATTTCTGGGCAGAGCTGAGTCTCTAAGTCGATGTCGACAAAGGATGGTCTACACCAAGTTGAAGCCAAGCAGCAGCTCAAGAATATCTCTAAGACAGTGACCGGCAATTTGAATCACTTCTCTCGCCTTACTTATCGGGATCCGAGTCGGTCTGGTGTTCATCGATGCACATTTCGGCATGCCGGTGAGATATTTCCTGTCGACATTACTTGACTGAAGCATGCCATCGTCCAGCTGTGCGACTCATGCCGCAGCAAAAGTATCACAGCATGCACGTCCACAGACAAGATCCGTGACATCCCGCTCGAAATTCAGGGAGAATGCAGCTGTTGCTCAAATTTCCTGACACTTGTACTTGGTTTCGAGTACCTTGCTTGGTCGATGTGTTCAGAGACATGTTTTCTTGCAACAGTCGTCTATCGCATGACATGACGATGAAGGAGCTTCAGGTCAAGACGTGCTTAATCCAGTTGGGGGCATTGGGACCAACGACGAACGTTGAGCGGCTGTACTTCCGTGGTACGTGATGTCCGTGGTAACTGGCACAGCCTTCGCAATGTTCCTGAGGAGACGAAGGTCCACTACAGCTATGTCCGTTGCAGAATCTCTGTAACTGGCCTTTCCCCTTACTCATTCTGACCCCCACAAACAACACAGTCAATGAGAGGCGATCCTCCGCGTTTTCAGCACTCCAGAGGCCAAATGTTTGCGGTATTTTCCCTTGCAGCTCGCATTGTGTCTGATTGGAGTCGCTTATCGAGATAACTTTCCTCCAAACAATTTTCTCCTGGCTGACCGGATGACCGCCCAATATGCATCAGAGGTTCTACAGCATCTCAACTCACGCTGAACCTTGGATCAAAGGTACAGAGGTAATGCAAAATGGCTGGGCTAGCTTCGCAACGTTCCAGACAAACACAGGGCAGATTGACATCAGTACTGCTGATTGGTTGGTTCTTGAGATACGACAGGGCGAGGTTTGCTTAACAGTGGCTGATTGTATGTGAGGCTGAGCTGTGGCCCAGGGCAGCCTTGAATCTCTGCAGTCCTGTGATCTAAGATAAGGTGCACGAAGCGGTCAAGAAAAAAACCTGGAGATTGCATCCAGGGAGGAGGCTGTCCTTTGGTTTAAATAGCACTTCCAGAACTAAGCAAGGCTTACATTCCTCGCCGCGTGCATCAGGTCCGCTGGAATCCTTGCGCTGAAAACCTCCTGCATATCTGCATCGTTTTCGAGGTACCTTCGAAGAAACCAAGTGGCATGATGGTTCTGAATGACACCGGCATTTCGAGGTGCTCAAATGTGTTACAAGCATACGTTTGCTCCGTTGCACCATTACCGTTGTAGGTGGTCAGCCTCTGTTGTGGTTGTTTGCTACCCCATGTCACTCAGCGCCTGGTCGGTTTCTGTCACATCATGTACCAACCTACTTCTCTAGCCAGAACAAGCAAAGCTCCTCAGGCGAAATTTCCCGCAGGTGGGGGACTGCTGTCACTCTCAGAAGAACTTGATGGCCAACTACGGTATGGAACATATGCTCACAATCCCAAATCGGCCATGGATGCACCAGACTTCAGTTTCTTGCTGGTGGATATTGCTCGCTGGTTTGCAGGCGCCATCCCTGTCCAAGATTTGGATATCTTTGTCCTTAAGAGATCCGAGTTTCATGATTAAGACAGTCTCAAGATTTCCAACAGTTGGTATTCCATTTGACAGGGTATATTTCCGCCAGTCTCAAATTTTTCAGGTAGACTCAATGCCTATATGCTGCTTCGAGACCGTGCAGGCAGTGTCTGCAGGGCCTGTTTGCCATATGTGCCGACACAACTAGGGTGGTTGATGGCCTGATCGGTACTAGTAATGCAAGAAAGACCTAATTACTGCAGCTTCCCGTGGTACAGGACAGCTGTGAGAGCTCAGTGAGGAGATATCTCCTATGCCTTTTCTCCACTGTGAGTGAGCAAGCCTGGCGTTAGCTGATACTCTCTCTTCAAATCTGTCATATCTTGACAGGAGAGATACCTCTTATTTTTTTTTCATTAATCAAGAATCAGGCAAACTTGTTGAAGAATAAGGAGTGGTGTCACACGTATAATATGATGCTTTCCTCCGCCCCATGATCCTCAAAATCAAGTTTCTCAACACGTACCTGGGATGAAAACCAAGATCCTTAGCATCAACTCGCTCGTTTACGACATACACCTTATTCTTTCCATCTACATCTCATAAGGAGTCCTACCTCATCTAAGCTCTATCATCAGATCGACAAGGTTAAAGGTATGTATACAATCTTCGAGGATCCTTCTTTATTTCCTTAGGGAGCTGACAGAACGCTGAGATAGATGGTTCAAGTCGCTCATTCATACGGAGGCTATCAAGACGAGGAAGAAAATGCCAGCTTTCGCCGCTTCAGCGCACGAGGACACGGCTACCCTATCAGCCATGACCGAGAGTTCCCGACGGTAGCAAGCCATGGAGTCTTCCCGGGCGCTCGAAATCATCATCCATCACCCCAAGAGCCTCGAACTGTCGGCCAGTCGCCTGAAAGTGACTCAAACTCACGTCCGAGAAGCAGAATTCCTGTTGCCGTCAGTCTCCTATGCGAAGAATCAACCCATGATTATTACTGATGAAGTACACAGTGCGGCCGATGTCGTAAGAGAAAGATTCGATGCAGTGGCGATACTGGTGGTCCCTGTACTAACTGCAAGAATGCCGGCAATGATCAATGCCAGTTCCTGAGGGTGAGTGTTCTAATAGCTACACTTAAGCATCACACTAATTTGTATGTGTAGGTCTCATCGGAACCCGCTCAGATGAAGAACGAGTGTGTGACCTACGACTTTGATTCTTCGGGTGGTGCAGCCTCCCGAATCAACTGCCGCACCGGCATGATGCCTTTCGGACCTCACTCTTTCGCTCCTCAACCTGCTTCTCTTCCCCTCGAAAATTACCCGTACCGAAACAACTCATTGCCCACATACCCCTATCAGGTCAAATCATACTACCCGATGTCCTATGGTGACTTCAGTGACGATCCTGTGGACTATGGCCTTCAAAGTTCACTCATGGGAAATGATCACTTGGGACTCTCTTCCAACTACATCACCACATCTTCTTCCGGAAGAGGATGGACCCCAGCTCCAGCTCAGGTTCCGCCTATGCCCAAGACCCCTCTTTTCATTGAGCAGTCCGATACGCCATACAGCCACAACCAGCTGCCGTATCATGCTTATCCACTTCGAGGAAACACGAATTTAGACTCAAAGAACGTTTCCACGAACGGACCGAGTGCAACACTGCCACCGCCACCAGGCAATACCAGTGTGGATCGTATGCTCCCTCCAGTTCCATCTACGAACAATCGTCTGGCCCAAATTGGTCCGTTCCTTCGATCATCTGATGGCCTCCCAGCGACGTCAACAATCCAATCACAAGCCCACGCGCAGCCATTCCAAGACTACAGCATGATTCGAGGCAACAAGAGTCATCACGGTAACGCGGTATCCGAAAGCTCTTCCATGTCGACAGGCTATCTCCCGATGTCAAGTACGAGTCCGGAGTCCCTCTCTTCCTCGCAAATGGCTTACGGATCACAGCCACCAATGTCTATGAGCCAGCAGAGTGACATGTACGCATCATCCAGCACAGATGGACTGTGTGCGAGCGAATCCTCGGGCGAGTCTTCCTACGGCCACGTCAGTGAAGAGTCAAAGCGAGGCTCGCACAGCAGCCAGACTTCGAACGGAGATGGGTCGCTTCCTTCTCTGTCAAGCGGTGGGGCTCGTCTAGTGAACGATCGCGAGTATCATTATGTCCCAACAGGCATCAATGCTAATGGCTACCCCTATCCTGTTCCACCAATTCAACAACCAACTCCAGTCTCTTCTCGCCCTTCGATCTCAGTCGGAGCAGACCAGGAATAAAGGCGACACGTTTGTGTTCTCCGTCTCATTCAACATGGATTTTCATTCTTACGGCATCAGTATCGGTAATCATAGTCTGCGACAGAGGTTTGCGGATTGGTGTCCAATAATAGTCTCGTGTGGCGCGTTTCGGTGTAAGGGGGAAACAGGATTGGGGAAAGACAAAAATCATACAAAAATAGGTGCCGGCAAGGGGTTGGTGGTAGCTTACGTTCATTTATCTGTTGTTTTCGTTTCTACCGGCATGTAACCATAGACACATGGAGACTTTCGTTATGTCGCGGAGGTCATATTGCATACAAATCTATGGAAGTGGTTAGAATGGTAATAGTCGAGTACGAAGTAGCAGCGGGCTTGAGCTTAGAAGTCCGAGTCGAACTGGCTATTGATGGCATAGAATTTCCCCAGAATAGTTAGATCTCTATGTTGATGAAACCTCTGGTAGGCAATAGTCAATTTAAAACCTCATTGGGATAGACAATCAAGACGATCTGAAGATTGAGCCTGCGAGGTCCTGGCGTGCAACAGATACAGAGAATTGTTGGAACTACTCTGCAAGAATTTCAATGAACTGTAAATCCCTGTAAAGTTTTTTTCTTAGGGGTAAGTTTATTTCGCATACCCATGGTAATGGTTTTTAAATATGATTTCATTCGTTTCACTTGGTAACACATCTCCTTCATGCCAAGACTCGCTTGTTGTTAGGAAAGAAAACAGACACAGTTGAAAATAGCTCTCGACTTAATTGCTAGGCAGAATCTGCTCAAGTCTCTAAAGTGCTCAGTGTATCTAGCTGAAAATGCTGGCTACTATTTCTTGCCGCTCAGACCCAACCACGAGGACGAGTCCGCCTTCCAAACCCCTAGCCCACTGGAGTCGACCATTGCTCCTTGAAAATGAGTGCGTAAAATGTAACATGAGGATATCGGGACTTACTTGTTATGATTGGCAATTGTGTGTTAGTAGATTAGGTGCCGTTGGTGAGTCTTCCAAGCACCCCACGAATTCGAGGTGAGCACGTGCAGCCCCACACAAGTCGACCTAGGTAAGGGAAACTGCCTCAGTGCTTCCTGTCTCGCTTGCTCTACCTATTGGCAGGTTCTTCAAATATAGAGACGGTGCGATCCAAGCCGATGATACTCCTTATGACCATGGCAAAGGGTAAAGGGGAATTTTGAGGTTATGGGCTGGTGTCCATAAAGACAATTGTGAAAAGAGCAGAAGACGCTCTGGATCTCGGAAAGTGGAAAGAGCATGACATGGGATGCTGAGTTGAAATCAAACGAGTCATAGAGACGGAGCGACGAGAGTTTCCTGAACTTACGAGGGCGAGACCCTCTCTTGCTAAAGTACCCTGTGGTTGGAGGCGATTTCCTGAACATTGCGCACGAGGAAAGGGCGAGCAGCAGCTCTCGCCATCGTCCTCCAGGATTTCCCCTTAATCTTCTTGAAAAGATTGACCTCACTTACCACTCATTATGCAACAGGAAGGAGCCTGGGAGTAATGGAAAGAGCAGATTTTAGCGTAAGTATAAG